>OX438944.1:17362900-19807900 GCA_949316185.1 Pyrausta nigrata | reverse complement strand
AACCTAACCTAACCTAACCTAACCTAACCTAACCTAACCTAACCTAACCTAACCTAACCTAACCTAACCTAACCTAACCTAACCTAACCTAACCTAACCTAACCTAACCTAACCTAACCTAACCTAACCTAACCTAACCTAACCTAACCTAACCTAACCTAACCTAACCTAACCTAACCTAACCTAACCTAACCTAACCTAACCTAACCTAACCTAACCTAACCTAACCTAACCTAACCTAACCTAACCTAACCTAACCTAACCTAACCTAACCTAACCTAACCTAACCTAACCTAACCTAACCTAACCAGTCCCGCTCGCGCCCCGGACCGAGCACCCGCGCCCACCGCACGGAGCGACATACAGAGTGCCCGCTACGCTGTTTTAAAATCGAAAAAGTGGGTTTTTTCACGATTTTTACTAAGTGTTACACATCAAAATACGCGCGCAACTGAGACGCATTCGAATCCGGAAAAATTTTCCGGAAAAAGTGAATAGAGGAAAAGTTAAAGTGGAAAAACAAGTTTTTCAACTTAAAAAGTGAAACGCTGCTCAATCTAGAGCGGCGACATATATATTGTGAAGTGTAGCACGGAGCGCCTTGGGACACTTAAAGAGGTGACACCAACTTTGGATTTTTCCGGCCACTGGGGTGGCCGTGAGACCGAAAAAAACAACTTTCGTCGAGCCGCCAAATCACGAACCGGAGGAGTGCGGCTGGATTTGAAAACGCCATTCGACGCAGCTTCAGACGAGGAGCCGGGTGTTGAAAACCCCAAGAAAATCGGACAAAGCTAAGTGCCTCTTTTTCAACTTTGAAAATCCGGACATTTTGGGACAGCCCTAGCGGGAGATTCATCGCGGCAACCCTAGTTTTAAATACTTTTAAAAAATAGTTTATTTTGTACCCTACATTGTATAAAAAATTTGTGTTAGATTTAATATAAAAAGTTTTTAGATATTAGGACTTAAAGTTTTAAAAAATTTGGGGGTTGAAAAGTGCCACCCCTAGAATCTTCCAAAAATTATTTTAGGGTAGACAAAAAATTAGGCTAGCTATTTTATTTTAAATTAAGATTTTTTAGACTATAATTACTAGAGATATAAGACTTTTCGTGGATTTTGCGTACGCGAAACAATTAATTCAAATTTTTAAAAAGTAATTCCACCCCCTAAGGGTTAAGTTAAAATTCGCGTCAACATACCACTAAATAGGTCCTTTTACACCCTATCTAGTGGTGTTATTGAAACCCACGCGTCTCTAGTATGTAAGTGTTAATTTAGGTTTTACCTAGGGTCGTTTTCGCCCAAAACGGCAAAGTTAAGCCGGTAATTGACCACAAAAAATTTTTCTAAGTCGCTGAACATTAAACTTTGGAAAAATTTATAAAATCAGTATTTTCGAAACTAGAGGTCCATTTTTAACGTGGTTTTCGGCTAAGGGTCTAGGGCTACCAGTGCTACCTGGTAGGGGTAATTTTTAAAAATTTTAAGGGGTAAAAATTTTTCGAAAAATTTTTAAGGGTTAAAAAACCACCCCCTAGAAATACAGAAGTTTTTAGGTATAAATACTTTATTATTAGAACCTGGTTATAATCCAATAATTTTTTAAATTTAAATATTAAGTAGTTAATTAAGATGTTAAAATCGACCTAAGAAAAATTTTCTAAGTCACTGAACAGTAAACTTGGAAAAACTCTGTAAAATCAGTAACTCGGCAACCAGGGGCTCTTTTTTGACGAGGTTTTTAGTACAGTGCCTAGGATAGATAGGGCGACCTAACTAGAAAAATTCTTTTAAAAATTTGGGGGGCAAAAATTTTTATAAATTTAAAAGGGGTGAAAATCACCCCCTAAAAATCTCAAAAAACTCAGAAAGGCAAATTAGGGATATTGAAATCTACACTATTTATTATTTGGTTATTTTTTGTTTTTAAGGATTTATTTTAGGAATTTTCGTGTACTGTTATTTGTTAATTTTAAGTTTGTACACCCCCTGCACTGTAGGGGTAGGTTTCGCGCGGGTGGTTACATATATATTCAATAGACTATTTATTGGCGAGTCATTTGTAAAAAACCCGAACCCCCCAGCTAACATAGGGAAAAAGTTATTTAATTATTTGTTTGTACATGAAAAAACTACCCCTATTTTGAAACGTCTTTTTCTATTTTAGTTAATTAATTTATTTTTAAAATTTTTGAGCCACTAAATAAGTCTTAGCAGTAAGAAAAATCTGGCAGCTTTTTTATTATTTTTTAATTGAAATTTAACACTGTTTTTTAAATTTTTCTCAAAAATCACTAAAATTTCAACCCCTTTTTCCAAAAACATTTAAAAATAGTTACTTTTAATTTTTTGCAAAATTTTAAAGTGTTAAAAGTTAGTTAAGTACATAGTCTGTCATTTTATCTAGTTTTTAGAATTTTAAATTGGTAAATAGGTAGAAATACAGTAAATACAGAATAGGGGTGTTTTTCCAGGTCAAAAACTTTGAAGGGCTGTAGAAAATTTAGGGGGTGAAAATTTAAAAATCTAGCGACGTGACGGTCATTTTTTCGACAAAATCAACGGACCGGTGCAAAAATATTGGAGAAAAATTCAAAATTCGGGGGGGTCAAATTTGGTTTCAAATTACGTAATCGGAAAATTGGGGCAAAATTTAACTTGGCTATAACTCCGGTCTTTCTGCACCGATCTGAGTAAACGGCACGTCGTTAGACAGGTCTTAACGAGACGCACACCCGCCTTATAGAGCGCAAGACTCTATATAGAGCCCTTTAGAAATTGTAGAGCAGGTTGTATTTTATTCGTTTTAAATTTTTTGTTGCTAGATATTAAGAGATAAAATTGTGTTCCCCCAGTGACAAAGTGACAACTACGGACTCTACATAGAGATATTTTTTAATTTTAATTCGGAGCTCTACTTATTTGAGCGAGTACCAGATTCAGATAGCCGACGCTGAGACAAACTCAGCAATACCAAACACGGTTTTCTGGGACCAGCGGTTGCGGAGATACAGGGCTTCAAAGTCTTGTCGGCCATCTTGGTCCGCCATTTTGTTTTTACTTTAGGACCCATAACTCCGCCCCCGTTGGGCCTAGAGCGACGCGGTTTTGACTAGGATTCTTAGAACAGGCTTCCCTAAGGATCATCTTAGGTAGAGTCAAATTTCAGTAGAGTCGGTTTTAGCAAAAAACTTGGTAGAGCTGCCCCAACTAAAGTGTAGATTTAAGTTAACAACTCGGGAGACTTTTTCCCCGAGTTTGTAGGATTAGTAGAACCGGAGTTATCGACATTTAAAAATTTGGCAGCCATCTTGTCCGCCATCTTGGAAAACTTGAGACGTCCATAACTCAGCAACTAAAAGTCCCAGGAAGACGAGCTTTTCTTCGGAGTACTTACATTAGGAAGTACTATCAAGACAGCACACAACGGGGAGCTTAGCTCTACATAGAGTTTTTGAAAACTAAAAACTTTCAAAATTTTTATAAAGTTTTGATATAACTAGGTTGAGTCGGGCTTTTACGAAGCGGGGCAATTAGTTATAGGGACAAGTACTCTACATAGAGCACAGAATAAGGACCCAAGACTTAATAAAGCTTGGAAACTGAGTAAATTGACTTACCTGCACCGCGACTGCGATTAGGAACTCTGCTGGCCTGTAGAGTCGCGCATTGCACCTGAAACAAGAGTCACATTAAATAAAAACTTCTTTCTTTCGCGTACATATATTGTTTTATTCTGTGTATTTCTGACTACTTAGCCTATTGGCAAGTAATCGTAGACTAAGATCAGCGTAAATTTAATTTATTTATTTTGTTGTGGTTCTCGTGAACTATATTTTATATTATTTTATCTGACAAGACAAGGCTCTGTCCGATAAAATGGCAACTGCACGCACCCCCGCCAAAAAGGCAGCGATAGCGAACCCCCCCATATCTCCGGCACGCGAACAGTATGACGAGAGGGCAGGACCCTCGACGACAACACCGACACAGACCTCCAAGGTGAGGCGCAGCATTGGAGAGTGGGAAAGTGGGAACACAGAACCAAAACCCTGCACCTCGGCAGCGCATGCCCACACACCAAAAAAGGTAAACCCGGTGGTGGCGGCGCCACAGAAGCCAAAACCTAAGATGGCCCTCCACGCAGATCCCAAGGGAGCGGCGCGTAGAGCCTCGATGGAGGCGACGGTGGTATCGCCGCAATCGGAGTCAGCCAAATCCACCGACAGAGTGACCCAGGCCAGGAACTGGCTTCTTAGAGCGAAGGCTCACATTGGTGAGTCTCGCAATCTGAGGGCAGACCTAAAGGCCGGGATCACTCTGGCGGTGGAAAAGCTGTATCAACTCGTTAAGGAGGAGGCAGCGGCTACGGGACCTGCAAAAGAAAACAAAATTAGTAAAAAACCTGAAACAGGGAAACAGGAAGAGGAAAACGGGGGGAAAAAGTTTCAGGATGGTACAGGAACAGAGGGAAAGGAGTTAATAAGGATGATGAAGGAGCAAGGCGAAAAAATAGATAGGACGAATAAAGAAATTGAAAGCCTACGACAAACCATCGCTTTGCAGCAGGAAACAGCACAGCAGCAACATCAGACATATGCGCACGTCACAGCGGCGCCACCCAGTAGACCGGAGCGAAAGAGTGCGCTTCATTCCATTGTCATCGAATCAAAGGACGAGTCGACGACAGGTGACGAGGTTATGAAGCAGGTCAGGGAAGCTGTAAACGCGAAGGATGGTTGGGTGACCGTAGAGAGGGTCCGCAAGGTTAAGGACAAGAAGGTCATACTTGGATGCAAAACAATAGAGGAACGCGAGAAGGTTAAAGAACGACTACAGAGCGCTGCCAACCGCCTTAACTTCGAGGACATGAAAAACCAGGACCCTATGGTGATCCTCAGAGATGTCATGGCGAGTCACGCCGACAATGACATCCTAATGGCACTGAGGAACCAGAACGGGAGTGTCTTTCATGGCCTCGAGGCAAAGGATGATAGGATTGAAATTAAGTTTAAGCGCAAGGCCAGGAACCACCTCATGAACCACGTGATCCTGAGGGTATCACCACCGATCTATAACCGAATGATGGACAGAGGATCGGTACACATCGACATCCAGAGGGTGCGGGTTGCAGACCAATCCCCGCTTGTCCAGTGCTCCATGTGCTTGGCGTACGGACACGGGAGGAGGTTCTGCAAGGAGACCACACCTAAGTGTACACACTGTGGTGGACCACATATGCGAAGTGCGTGCGAGGAGTGGCTAACAGCGTCAGCACCTAGGTGCTGTAACTGCGCGGCCGCACACTTCGAAGCCACAGAGCACAATGCATTTAGCTCAGAGTGCCCGGTGCGCAGGAAGTGGGAGGCACTGGCACGGGCTAAAGTGCAATATTGCTAAGGTGGTTCCAATGCGTTCCGGGGCAGGCGCCCCAACCAGATGTTATGCAGTGGCTCAGGCGAACCTACAGCGCAAGGAACTTGCAACGACCGAGCTCATGGTGGAGGCCAGCAGACGCAAACTGGCGTTTGCGCTGGTCCAGGAGCCTTATGTGGGCAGGGTGAAGAGGATGAAGGACTACCGTGGGGCGAGAGTCTTCCAGAACGCTGCAGTAGGAGATGGGACTGTCAAGGCGGCGATCGTCGTCTTTGATGGCGAGCTCGACGTCATACAGTGCCCGAAACTCACGAGCGACAATATTGTCGCAGTGAGGATCCGAACCAGCGCCTGGGAAATCGCGGCGGTGTCCTTCTACTTCGAACCGGATCTGCCCATAGGGCCATACCTGGAGCGGCTGAGGGAGGTCGTAGAGGAGCTGGGCCCAAGATTACTGCTGATAGGCGGAGACAGCAACGCCAAGAGTACCTGGTGGGGCAGCACCGTAGAAGACCACAGGGGTGAAGACATGTCCGGGGCCCTGGAAGAGTCTGGATTGCAGGTACTCAATAGAGGTGACATACCCACGTTTGATACCGTGAGAGGTACGAGGGTGCTCACCAGCTATGTTGACATCACAGCCTGTTCCGAAGACCTACTGGAACTGGTCGATAACTGGAGGGTAGACCAGGAGATGACGAGCTCGGACCACAACGCTATTACATTTGAAATCAATCTCCGCAGAAGTAGAGGTCTGAAGGTCCAGAGGACAACCAGACTCTACAACACAAAAAAAGCGAATTGGGACCTCTTCAATACCACCTTATCAGAGGCTAAGTCTCGGAACAACATTAGCGTTGAACGCATTAATGACATCACAGACCAGGACCAACTGGAGCAAGTTGTCCGAGACTACTCAGCGGCCATAACAGAAGCCTGCAAGATCAGCATGCCGGCAAAGAAGAGCACAGAGTTGCTCAAGATCCCATGGTGGAATGATGAGCTCGCGAGGCTGAAAAAAGTTACCACTACCTTCAGGCGAAAGATCAGAAATGCGGCACCGCACCGCAGAGACATAGTGGTAACCGAGTACCTGAAAAAGAAAGAAGAATACGAGTGCCAAGCCAAGAAAGCCCAGATAGAAAGTTGGAAAGATTTTTGCACCAAACAGGACCGAGAAGGCCTATGGGAGGGGATTTACAGAGTAATAGGCCGGACCACCAGGAGAACAGAAGACATGACCCTAACCAAAGACGGAGCACACTTAAACCCAAGAGAATCGGCGAACTTACTAGCGGAGACATTCTACCCACAAGACCTGGAGGAAACTGACACCGAACACCATCGCATGACCAGAGAGGCAGCGAAGAAGGTAAACGAGTGGAAACATGATGAACAACATGACCCACCGTTTACCGAGGTGGAGCTGAAGACTGCGGTGGGGAGTTTTAACCCAAAGAAGGCCCCAGGAGCGGATGGCTTCACAGCAGACATCTGCAGCCGGGCTATCCACCAGGACCTGGACGCCTTCCTTGCCCTGTGTAACAAGTGTCTACTGATCGGACACTTCCCGGACATCTGGAAGGAAGCCACAGTGGTGGTATTAAGAAAACCGGGGAAGGATGATTATACGAAACCCAAGGCTTACAGACCTATAGGTCTTTTGCCGGTATTGGGGAAGGTCCTGGAAAAGATCGTAGTAGCAAGGATTAAATGGCATCTAGTACCGAGGATTAGTACTCGCCAGTATGGATTCATGCCCCAAAGAAGCACCGAGGACGCCCTCTATACACTAATACACCGGATCAAGGGTAAGATTGGGCTGAAGAAGCTGGTAACCCTAGTGTCATTGGATATAGAGGGGGCCTTCGATAGCGCTTGGTGGCCAGCAATCAGAATCCGCCTGGCTGAGGAAAAGTGCCCGGTAAATATCAGGAGGCTACTGGATAGCTATCTGGAGCGCAGAAAAGTCAGAGTAAGATTCGCCGGGGAAGAAGCGGCAAGAAACACGAACAAAGGATGCGTGCAGGGGTCAATCGGTGGTCCCATCTTGTGGAACCTTTTGCTGGACCCTCTATTGCGGAAATTGGAAGAACGGGGACATTATGTTCAAGCTTTTGCTGACGATGTCGTGTTAGTTTTCGACGGAGACACGGCCTTGGAGGTAACCAGGGAAGCTAATTCGGCTTTGGAATACGTGCGACAGTGGGGTTTAGATAACAAATTAAAATTCGCGCCGCATAAAACTTGCGCTATGGTGCTGACTAACAAATTAAAGCACGACAACCCGCTATTGACTATGGGGGGTGTTGATATCGCCTTATCAAATGAAATCAAAATTTTAGGCCTAATTGTCGACCATAAATTAAATTTTAACTCCCACATAGCAACTCAGACTAAAAAAGCTGTAGAAATCTACAAGCAACTATCACGCGCAGCAAAAGTCAACTGGGGGCTTCACCCCGAGGTGATACGTTTGATCTATACTGCGACCGTTGAACCCATTATTATGTACGCTGCGGCAGCGTGGGCTCCAGTGACCAGCAGGATCGGGGTGCAGAAGTTGCTGAATTCGGTGCAAAGGGGTTTCGCTCAGAAGCTCTGCAGATCGTATCGGACAGTCTCTCTACACTCGGCACTGACCCTGGCGGGGATACTGCCTCTCGACCTCAGAATACAGGAGGCAGCCGCCCTGTATGAGACGAAGAGAGGGTCATCCCTTCCAGAGTTAGGAGACAGAGAGACCGAGAGTCCGGTGCGATTTGCGGAGACTCCACATCCCGCCACGCATGTGGCCATAGGATTCGAATGCCTGGTAGACCAAAGCCTTGTGGACAGGTACAACGTGCAGGAGGTGCGCATCTTCACCGACGGCAGCAAAATCGAGGGGAAGGTCGGAGCCGCGCTTTCCATATGGAAAGGTGAGGCCGAGATTCGGAACCGAAAATTTTGTCTGTCCGAGTACTGCACAGTCTACCAGGCGGAATTGTTGGCCATTTGTAGGGCGATGGGCGAGATCCTGAAGGGGAGGGAGAAGAGCTATGGTCTATACAGTGATTCGATGGCCGCTTTGGAGACGATCACTAACCATGGCTCCCTCCACCCCCTAGCCGTGGAGACGAGGGAGGGCCTGAGCAAAGCCTTTATCCAGGGCAAAGATGTTTCTTTGTTTTGGATAAAGGCACATGCAGGCCTCCCCGGCAATGAACGCGCCGACGATCTGGCCAAGGAAGCCGCCTTGACCTCAAAGAGGAGGCCGGACTACGACCTTTGCCCGGTATCTTTTGCCAAGAGAACGATACGCGGTCGCTCCATTGTGAAATGGAGCGACAGGTATAGGTTAGGTGAAACAGCATCGGTCACAAAATTATTTCTGCCGGACGCTGAGGTGGCGTATAGATTGGTCAGGAAAATAAAGCCAGCAGGGTTGCTCACGCAGATCCTTACAGGGCATGGTGGATTCTCCCAATACTTGAACCGCTTCAAGTGCAGGGAGAGTCCATCATGTCCATGTGATCCCAGCGAGGAAGAAACCGTTCCCCATCTTCTAATTTCTTGCCCGATATATGGTAGGCTGAGATTTGACTTTGAGCAAAAAACAAGAATAAAAATAAGCTTAGATAACCTTTACGAACTACTAAGTGCCAAACAGACTAGAAAAGAATTTATATCATTTTGCATTCAAATATGTACTATAGTGAATAATAAAAACAAAACCTAGCTAAATAAGATTTGCTATAACTATTTTATGATAAAATAAGGACCATAGCAAATAAGACTACAAGTATAACCAAATTATAAAAATATAGATAAGAAGTGTAATAGATATAAGGAATTATGTTTAGATATAAGAAAAAGGCACATAGTACTAAGATTCCAATTGTTATGTTTAAAAGCTGTAATAGTGTAAGGAAATTGTATTAAACAAATTTGTTAATTATAATATTAGTAATAAGTACCAATGTTTTAAAATAAGGCAAATGTAATAGATAAGAAACTAGAATAGATAAAAATTGTAAAAGTTTGAGAAATAAAGAAATGAAGCTCGCTTATTGAAATAAAGAATATAATCCCAAAAAAGAGATGTAATGAGCCCTTTGAAAATCCAATCCTGGATCTATATATTCGGGGGACAGAGCTGCTTCAAAAAAAAAAAAAAAAAAAAAAAAAAAAAAAAAAAAACCTAACCTAACCTAACCTAACCTAACCTAACCTAACCTAACCTAACCTAACCTTTTTTTTTTTTTTTTTTTTTTTTTTTTTTGACGCAGGAAAACCCGTTTAAGAGCCATAACCGAAGTCGGGGGACTCCGGCCGTGTGTGGGACTCCCAGCGTCCTGAAAAGGACGCGGCTCCGCCCTAAGAAGGGCGGGGACTACCCACCAAAAACCTGCGGCTTCCCTTCCCTGTCTACGGGGCGACATGGGAGTCTAGCAAAAGCCTTGACATCCATGAACACCCCGGACAGCTGCCCGCCTACACGGCGGGCCCAGCGCGCCCCCCTTGCGGGGGGATAGAGGGAATAGCCGGGGACGCGGCACTATTCCCTCTCGACGGTGGTGGCGCGCGCAATGCAGGAGGAGACACCCCCGTGCCTCCAGCCTGCGGGCCACCTTGGGGGACAAGAGAGCGATCGTACAACCGCCTTCTCCTGCCCACCCTCCGTCTGCGGAGCGGGGGCGCTGAGGGATCATCCTCCCTCTCCCGCTCCGCCGCCTCCTTCTGCGAAATCACAGTCTCGCAGAAGGTGGCTACCGCCTTCCAAGACCTCTCATCGTCTAGCATGGCGTTCACCATACTAGGCAATGACAGGTCCTGGCCGACCGCCGCCACTAGAACCCGGCGCTGCTCCTCCCAGCCTGGGCAGACTGCGAGGGTATGCTGCGCCGTGTCCTCCGTCGCGCCACACTCATGGCACGACGGGGATTCCTCTCTCCCGATCCGATGCAGGTAGTCACCGAAGCAACCATGCCCGGTCAGCACCTGCACCAGACGGTAAGTGAGGAACCCGTGGGGCCTCTCCAGCCACCGGTCCAGATTCGGACCGATGGCATCCAACGTGCGGCGCCCGAACGGCGCACTCGCTAGGTCCTCCTTCCACAGACGGACCATGGCTTCGTGCGCCTCGCGCCGCACCGCTCCTCGCTCTTCGGGAGCCGGTCGCACTTCGCGGGCCCTCTGTTCCGCCGTCCATTTGTAGACGGTGGCGAGGACCTGAGCTTCCAGCTCCCACGGTGGCGTGCCCGCAAGAGCACAGGCCGCAGCGCCCCCAACCGTGCGGTATGCCCTCCCCACCCGCTGTGCAATGGCCCGTTGGGGCCTGCGGAGGAGGGCAGCGTTCTCCCTCTTGTTGAGGGAGTCTACCCACACGGGGGCGCCGTAGAGTGCCATACTTCTCAAGACGCCGGCATACAATCGCCGGCATCTTGTTCTCGGCCCCCCCAGATTAGGGAGGAGCCAACTGAAGGCGTCGGCGGCCCTCACAAGGCGTTCGGACAAGCCTTTAAAATGAGGACCGAAATGCCAACGGCCATCCAATATAAGGCCCAGATATTTCATCTGGGCCTTCACTTCAACCCTCACGCCGCCTACGATGATGTGGGCGTCGTGAGGTGCTTGCTGCCGAGGCCCCGGAAAGAAGAGGGCCTCGGTCTTGTGCAGCGCAACCTCAAGCCCCAGTCGGCGGATCCTCTGAGCGATGAGGGTGCCGCCAGCTGAGGCCAGACACGCGGCTGCTCCGTAAGTCCTCCCCCGGGCCGTGACAAGAGTGTCGTCCGCGTAGCAGATGACACTCATGCCACGGAGCAGGGCACCTCGGAGCAGCCAATTATAACCGAGGTTCCAAAGTAAGGGGCCGAGCACCGACCCCTGAGGAACCCCGGCTTCTACCTTTCGCCGCTGGCGGCGGCCATCCCTGTTGACGTACAAGACCTCTCTGTCCGAGAGGTAGTCCGCCAACAGGGCCCGCAAATATAGAGGCACTCCGTGATACCGGAGCGCCTCCAGAATCGTTGAGTGGGGGATGGTGTTGAACGCGTTGGCTATATCAAATGATATAGCCAGCACGCCCTCCCCCCTCTCTGCGGCCTCGCTCGTCGTCGCCCTGAGCTTAGTCAGGGCGTCGATTGTGGACCGGCCCGCCCGAAACCCATACTGGGCGTCGGATAGGTTTGGGCCGGTCCCTGCCAGGTGCTGGTTGAGGCGGGCAGCTATCAGCTTCTCAAACAGCTTGCCCGCCTCGTCCAGGAGGACTATGGGACGGTAACCAGACGGGGAGTCCGCTGGCCGCCCCTCCTTCCAACCTAACCTAACCTAACCTAACCTAACCTAACCTAACCTAACCTAACCTAACCTAACCTAACCTAACCGGAAAGGCAGAGCAGAGTGGACAGAGAAATAGAAAAAGAACGTATAAGGATAGAGAAAGAGCTTTTGGAGAAAATTATACAGCATAGTAAACAGATAGAAGAAAATAGGAGGGATATGGAAACCCTAAAGGAGGTATTGGTCAAGAACCAAGAAAATGGAAACAAAATGACTTACGCGAGTGTAGCCGCGGCATCTCCGAGGAGTCAATCTCCGGAGCATGCTGCGGTACACTCAGTCGTCATAACATCTACAGATGAGACCGAGACGGGGGACCAGGTCATGGAAAAAATTAGGGGGGTTGTTAGAGCCAAAGAGGAAGGTTTCCAGATAGATAGAATGCGAAAAGGAAGGGACAGGAAAGTGATTTTGGGGTGTAAATCTAAAGCGGAAGTCGATAGAGTAAAAGAAAAACTTAAGAAGGAAGGAAATTTAAATGTAGACGATATAAAAAACAAAGATCCGCTTGTAATAATAAAAAACGTAAACAAGCACAACACGGAAGAAGATATCCTCAAGGCTCTGCGCTCCCAAAATAAAAATATATACAAGGACATACAGGAGGAGGACTGCAGGGCAGTCATTCGATATAAAAAGACGGCCAGGAACCCTCACCAGATGCACGTTGTGCTCAGCGTATCACCGCAAGTCTGGGGCAGACTTATACAGGCGAAGAGTGTCCATATCGACATGCAGCGCCTCAGAGCCGAGGACCAGTCTCCACTGGTCCAGTGTTCGCGCTGCTTGGGATATGGACACAGCAAGAAGACCTGCCGGGAAATCGAGGACTCGTGCTCTCACTGTGGAGGCCCACACCTTCGAACACAGTGCGCTGATTACCTCGCGGCCGAGACCCCGACCTGCAGAAACTGCCAAAAGGCGAAGCTGGGGGATGCTGAGCACAATGCATTTAGCTCAGATTGCCCGGTGCGACGTAAGTGGGATAGCATAGCTAGGTCCACAGTAGCGTATTGCTAAAGTTGTACCGGGCAACCACACACAGAGCAGAGGAGGAATCACATCCGCCCCAGGAGTCAACCAGTATCGCGCGCTACAGGCTAACCTACAAAGGTGTAACCAAGCGACGGACGAACTTATTATGGAGGCTGTAAAGCGCCGCGTTTCGTTCGCGCTGGTACAGGAACCATACACCGGAGCCATCAAAAAGATGAAAACCTACCAGGGCACCCGAACGGTACAATACGAGTCCCGAACGGACAAGACCATCAAGTCCGCCATTGTGCTGTTCGATGACACGATTGACGTCACCCAATGTCCAACGCTGACCACTGAAAACATTGTTGTAGCGCGACTAAGGACGGAAGTTTGGGAAATCGTAGTCATCTCAGTGTACCTGGAGGGTGATGGAAACATCGAAGAGGATCTCAATCACATCCAAAAGATCCTGGATGGCGTAGGTAACCGGCGCGTGATACTGGGTGGCGATGTGAACGCCTGGAACATCTGGTGGGGAAGCGTGGAGACGAACACGAGGGGAGAGAGCTTTGGTGGAGCGTTGGATGAGATGGGGCTGCATATCCTAAACCAAGGCACGAGTCCTACATTTGATTACCACAGAGGAGGTAGAAGGTTCAGGAGCTGCGTTGACGTCACGGTGTGCAGTGCTGACTTGCTAGGTAAAGTAGAGAACTGGAGGCTTGACGCTGATATGACTGTTTCCGACCACAAGGCAATCCTTTTCGAAGTTAACTTACAAAAATCAAAGGGAATAGATATTAAGAGGACAACTAGGAAGTTTAACACAAAAAAGGCAAATTGGCAAAATTTTAAGGAAGAACTAGGACAAAATTGGGAAAGGGAAAATCTGAATAGGGAAGAAATTAGGAAAGTAAATACAAAAGAGGAATTAGACAATATGATTATAAAATTTACAAAGGTTATAGAAAAAGCAAGCGACAAAACAATCCCCAAAATTTCAATCACAAACAGAAAAGGATTGCCTTGGTGGACGGAAGAACTGTCCTACAAAAAAGCGGAAGTCAAGAAGCTCAGACGAAGAATATCAGGCGCAGCACCTGTACGCAGGGAGAGGACTCTGCAGGAGTACCTTGAAATGAAAGACGAGTACACGCAGCTCCTGAAAAACACAAAAACCAAGAGCTGGAAGGACTTCTGTGGTAAGCAGGAAAGGGAGTCAATGTGGGAGGGCATTTATAGAGTTATTGGCCGAACAACAAAAAGACAGGAAGATACTCCTTTGGTTCAGGATGGAAGGGTGCTGGAGGGAGACGAGTCTGCCAAAGTCTTGTCGGATACCTTCTACCCCAGGGACGAAGCACAAGCCGACAATGAAGCCCACAAACACATCAGACAGAAAGCCGAAGCAGTAAACGGTAGTGACGATGATGAATCATCTGATCCCCCGTTTACCCTGGAGGAACTGCGATGGGCAGCTTGTAGCTTCAGCCCAAAAAAGGCCCCTGGGATAGACGGATTAACGGCGGACATATGTGGAGCGGCCATAGACAACAACCCCGAGCTCTTCCTTTCTATCCTCAATAAATGCCTCGATCTTTCGCACTACCCAGCAGCCTGGAAGGAAGCAGTGGTCGTAATCTTACCCAAACCAGGAAAGGACGACTACACACATCCCAAATCCTACAGACCGATTGGCCTTCTGCCAATATTGGGTAAGATTTGGGAGAAAATGCTCGTCCGCCGGATCAGGTGGCATACCCTGGACAGCTTGAGCAAAAGGCAGTACGGTTTCACACCACAGCGCAGCACCGAAGACTCCCTCTATGACATGATAGCCCATATCAAAAACCAGCTGAATAAAAAGAAGATTATGGTCATGGTGTCTCTGGACATAGAGGGAGCCTTTGATAACGCGTGGTGGCCCGCTATCCGGTGCCGATTAGCGGAAACAAGCTGTCCCAAAAACATCCGTAGGGTCGTAGACAGCTACCTGAGTGGCCGGAGGGTTAGGGTGAGATATGCAGGGGCCGAACACTCTGCAGAACCCAGTAAGGGCTGTGTTCAGGGCTCAATAGGTGGCCCAACGTTTTGGAACCTTCTCTTGGACCCTCTTCTCAAAGAGCTGGACGCCAGGGGTGATTACTGCCAGGCATTTGCAGATGATGTTGTTCTGATTTTCTCTGGGGAAACCGCTCTGGATGTCCAGAGACAGGCAAATGAAGCCCTCGCCCACGTCCAGGGGTGGGGTGTCGTGAATAAGCTTAAGTTTGCTCCGCACAAGACCAAGGCAATGGTCATCACCAACAAGCTCAAACATGACACGCCACTCTTACGAATGGGAGGGGAGGACATTGCCATGTCGAAGGACATTAAAGTGCTGGGCCTTACGATAGACAACAAGCTCACCTTCAACGCCCACGTTGCTAATGTCTGTCGGAAGGCTCTTAGCATCTATAAACAACTAGCCAGAGCAGCCAAAGTACAGTGGGGACTGTCCCCAGAGATAATCAGAACAATATACGTAGCGGTCATAGAGCCAATAATTATGTATGCAGCAAGCGCGTGGGCTCCTGCAGCGGAGAAAATTGGCGTCAAAAAACACCTGAACGAGGTGCAACGAGGTTTCGCTCAGAAGATGGTCAGGGCGTACAGGACCACTTCCCTGAACTCGGCTCTAATACTCTCCGGGCTGCTTCCACTGGACCTCAGAATCCAGGAAGCAGCCTCTCTTTACAAGGTAAAGAAAGGGCACTCCCGAAGAGTAATAGAAGATCGATGCGTCGAATCCCCAATGCGCTATACCGATACACCGCACCCGGCAACTCAGGCGAGGCTCAAGTTTGAGCTCATTACAAACAGTGCAGAATTGTCCCAAACTGAGAATGGTGGCCATAAAATCTTCACAGATGGTAGCAAGATAGAGGGGAAGGTCGGCGCCGCAGTATCCATGTGGGATAATGGGGTGGAGACCAAGTCCAAAAAACTTAAGTTGGAACAATTCTGCACTGTATTCCAAGCTGAGCTATTGGCTCTAGCCAAATCAGTTGAGATCGCAGGGAATAGTAAAGCCGGACTCGTCTTCAACATTTACAGCGACTCCCGATCCGCACTCGAAACTATCACAAGCGGAACATCCCTCCATCCCTTAGCTGTTAAGACCAGGCAACTAATCCAACACATGGCGCTTAATGGTAAGACCATCAAACTTTATTGGATAAAAGCCCACGCAGGAATGGAGGGAAACGAACGAGCTGACGAACTGGCGAAGGAGGCGGCGCTGAGGTTGAAGACGAGACCGGATTACGACCGGTGCCCGGTGTCATTTGTCAAGCGTATCTTACGCCAAGATTCGCTTGACAAATGGGAACTGCGCTATAGCAGCGAGCAAACGGCGGGAGTGACAAAAATGTTTTTCCCGACCGCTGTAGGGGCCTATAAGGCAATAAAGAAAATGGACCTGGATCCGCTGCTGGTACAGGTGCTGACGGGGCATGGCGGATTCTCCGGGTACTTGAACCGCTTCAAGTGCAAGGAGAGTCCGTCGTGCAGCTGCGACCCTGAAAAAGATGAAACAGTGGAACACTTGTTACTAGAGTGCCCCATATTTGGCAAAGACAGACAAGACTTAGAAATAAATATAGATAAAGAAATTAAAGTAAAAAATATTCCAGAAATAATAAATAATAGTAAAACAAGTAAGAAATTTATAGAATACTGTAAAAATATAGCTAAAAAAGTAGTACATAAAAATAAAACATAGAAGATAAGTGGTAAAACGTGTTTATATGATTAGCATATACAACATGAGTTTACAAATAAAAATATAGCAAATAAATTAAAAATAAAAATAGTACAAAAGAAATAGCATATTCAAATAAGTAAAATATAAAAGTGAAAAAGGCATATTATTAGAATAAACCGTAGAAATGTAAAATAGACTAAGGCAGATAAATAGCCAAAATAGTGAAATAAAAATAAGTAAAAAATAGTATAAAAATAGTTTTAAAAACTTAAAGTAGACATAAATATCAGTTATAGATATATTCATAAACATACCAAAATAAGTACATTGTTGATTATAAAAAGTACACATCCTAATAATTAATTATAAACATCACTGGTCCCCCATGCCAGTGGGAACTAGAAATTTAAAAAAAAAAAAAAAAAAAAAAAAAAAAAAAAAAAAAAAAAAAAAAAAAAAACCTAACCTAACCTAACCTAACCTAACCTAACCTAACCTAACCTAACCTAACCAACTCTTCAATTCACTTGAAATCTTGAATAACTACCCCAAAGTGCTATTATTTTTGTTCTAATTAGCTTCAATAGGTCTAATCTACTATTACACGCAACTTTTTGATTGAATTTCACTAATTTTTGTCGATTTTGGTCTGTTATTAACTTTGAAAATTTTCTATTAAATCTCCATACAAATTTTTTTCGCAAACTTCGATTTTTCAATTTGTTTTCATTCCATATCGCTGAGGCGGCTCCCCGTAGTCGTCCACAGTAGTTTCAGTGCCCTCCGCTTCGTAGATCTGAAATCAGAAATATTTTATTATTTAATTTTTCATAACAGTATAGAAAATCGAGTTTTTTCAATCTGGTGTTAAATTTTCTTAGGTGCAATCTTCTGTTTATTGTTTAATACTGTCCGGCGTAGTCTCAGCTTTCTATCGGTACCACTTTTGTGTTTCTGCGACCTCTGAAACTCAAATAAAATCGCCTTTTCATATTTACATAAACCGAACCGAGGTATAGTGGTGAGTGCCTGTTTTCATAGAACCAACTCTTCAATTCACTTGAAATCTTGAATAACTACCCCAAAGTGCTATTATTTTTGTTCTAATTAGCTTCAATAGGTCTAATCTACTATTACACGCAACTTTTTGATTGAATTTCACTAATTTTTGTCGATTTTGGTCTGTTATTAACTTTGAAAATTTTCTATTAAATCTCCATACAAATTTTTTTCGCAAACTTCGATTTTTCAATTTGTTTTCATTCCATATCGCTGAGGCGGCTCCCCGTAGTCGTCCACAGTAGTTTCAGTGCCCTCCGCTTCGTAGATCTGAAATCAGAAATATTTTATTATTTAATTTTTCATAACAGTATAGAAAATCGAGTTTTTTCAATCTGGTGTTAAATTTTCTTAGGTGCAATCTTCTGTTTATTGTTTAATACTGTCCGGCGTAGTCTCAGCTTTCTATCGGTACCACTTTTGTGTTTCTGCGACCTCTGAAACTCAAATAAAATCGCCTTTTCATATTTACATAAACCGAACCGAGGTATAGTGGTGAGTGCCTGTTTTCATAGAACCAACTCTTCAATTCACTTGAAATCTTGAATAACTACCCCAAAGTGCTATTATTTTTGTTCTAATTAGCTTCAATAGGTCTAATCTACTATTACACGCAACTTTTTGATTGAATTTCACTAATTTTTGTCGATTTTGGTCTGTTATTAACTTTGAAAATTTTCTATTAAATCTCCATACAAATTTTTTTCGCAAACTTCGATTTTTCAATTTGTTTTCATTCCATATCGCTGAGGCGGCTCCCCGTAGTCGTCCACAGTAGTTTCAGTGCCCTCCGCTTCGTAGATCTGAAATCAGAAATATTTTATTATTTAATTTTTCATAACAGTATAGAAAATCGAGTTTTTTCAATCTGGTGTTAAATTTTCTTAGGTGCAATCTTCTGTTTATTGTTTAATACTGTCCGGCGTAGTCTCAGCTTTCTATCGGTACCACTTTTGTGTTTCTGCGACCTCTGAAACTCAAATAAAATCGCCTTTTCATATTTACATAAACCGAACCGAGGTATAGTGGTGAGTGCCTGTTTTCATAGAACCAACTCTTCAATTCACTTGAAATCTTGAATAACTACCCCAAAGTGCTATTATTTTTGTTCTAATTAGCTTCAATAGGTCTAATCTACTATTACACGCAACTTTTTGATTGAATTTCACTAATTTTTGTCGATTTTGGTCTGTTATTAACTTTGAAAATTTTCTATTAAATCTCCATACAAATTTTTTTCGCAAACTTCGATTTTTCAATTTGTTTTCATTCCATATCGCTGAGGCGGCTCCCCGTAGTCGTCCACAGTAGTTTCAGTGCCCTCCGCTTCGTAGATCTGAAATCAGAAATATTTTATTATTTAATTTTTCATAACAGTATAGAAAATCGAGTTTTTTCAATCTGGTGTTAAATTTTCTTAGGTGCAATCTTCTGTTTATTGTTTAATACTGTCCGGCGTAGTCTCAGCTTTCTATCGGTACCACTTTTGTGTTTCTGCGACCTCTGAAACTCAAATAAAATCGCCTTTTCATATTTACATAAACCGAACCGAGGTATAGTGGTGAGTGCCTGTTTTCATAGAACCAACTCTTCAATTCACTTGAAATCTTGAATAACTACCCCAAAGTGCTATTATTTTTGTTCTAATTAGCTTCAATAGGTCTAATCTACTATTACACGCAACTTTTTGATTGAATTTCACTAATTTTTGTCGATTTTGGTCTGTTATTAACTTTGAAAATTTTCTATTAAATCTCCATACAAATTTTTTTCGCAAACTTCGATTTTTCAATTTGTTTTCATTCCATATCGCTGAGGCGGCTCCCCGTAGTCGTCCACAGTAGTTTCAGTGCCCTCCGCTTCGTAGATCTGAAATCAGAAATATTTTATTATTTAATTTTTCATAACAGTATAGAAAATCGAGTTTTTTCAATCTGGTGTTAAATTTTCTTAGGTGCAATCTTCTGTTTATTGTTTAATACTGTCCGGCGTAGTCTCAGCTTTCTATCGGTACCACTTTTGTGTTTCTGCGACCTCTGAAACTCAAATAAAATCGCCTTTTCATATTTACATAAACCGAACCGAGGTATAGTGGTGAGTGCCTGTTTTCATAGAACCAACTCTTCAATTCACTTGAAATCTTGAATAACTACCCCAAAGTGCTATTATTTTTGTTCTAATTAGCTTCAATAGGTCTAATCTACTATTACACGCAACTTTTTGATTGAATTTCACTAATTTTTGTCGATTTTGGTCTGTTATTAACTTTGAAAATTTTCTATTAAATCTCCATACAAATTTTTTTCGCAAACTTCGATTTTTCAATTTGTTTTCATTCCATATCGCTGAGGCGGCTCCCCGTAGTCGTCCACAGTAGTTTCAGTGCCCTCCGCTTCGTAGATCTGAAATCAGAAATATTTTATTATTTAATTTTTCATAACAGTATAGAAAATCGAGTTTTTTCAATCTGGTGTTAAATTTTCTTAGGTGCAATCTTCTGTTTATTGTTTAATACTGTCCGGCGTAGTCTCAGCTTTCTATCGGTACCACTTTTGTGTTTCTGCGACCTCTGAAACTCAAATAAAATCGCCTTTTCATATTTACATAAACCGAACCGAGGTATAGTGGTGAGTGCCTGTTTTCATAGAACCAACTCTTCAATTCACTTGAAATCTTGAATAACTACCCCAAAGTGCTATTATTTTTGTTCTAATTAGCTTCAATAGGTCTAATCTACTATTACACGCAACTTTTTGATTGAATTTCACTAATTTTTGTCGATTTTGGTCTGTTATTAACTTTGAAAATTTTCTATTAAATCTCCATACAAATTTTTTTCGCAAACTTCGATTTTTCAATTTGTTTTCATTCCATATCGCTGAGGCGGCTCCCCGTAGTCGTCCACAGTAGTTTCAGTGCCCTCCGCTTCGTAGATCTGAAATCAGAAATATTTTATTATTTAATTTTTCATAACAGTATAGAAAATCGAGTTTTTTCAATCTGGTGTTAAATTTTCTTAGGTGCAATCTTCTGTTTATTGTTTAATACTGTCCGGCGTAGTCTCAGCTTTCTATCGGTACCACTTTTGTGTTTCTGCGACCTCTGAAACTCAAATAAAATCGCCTTTTCATATTTACATAAACCGAACCGAGGTATAGTGGTGAGTGCCTGTTTTCATAGAACCAACTCTTCAATTCACTTGAAATCTTGAATAACTACCCCAAAGTGCTATTATTTTTGTTCTAATTAGCTTCAATAGGTCTAATCTACTATTACACGCAACTTTTTGATTGAATTTCACTAATTTTTGTCGATTTTGGTCTGTTATTAACTTTGAAAATTTTCTATTAAATCTCCATACAAATTTTTTTCGCAAACTTCGATTTTTCAATTTGTTTTCATTCCATATCGCTGAGGCGGCTCCCCGTAGTCGTCCACAGTAGTTTCAGTGCCCTCCGCTTCGTAGATCTGAAATCAGAAATATTTTATTATTTAATTTTTCATAACAGTATAGAAAATCGAGTTTTTTCAATCTGGTGTTAAATTTTCTTAGGTGCAATCTTCTGTTTATTGTTTAATACTGTCCGGCGTAGTCTCAGCTTTCTATCGGTACCACTTTTGTGTTTCTGCGACCTCTGAAACTCAAATAAAATCGCCTTTTCATATTTACATAAACCGAACCGAGGTATAGTGGTGAGTGCCTGTTTTCATAGAACCAACTCTTCAATTCACTTGAAATCTTGAATAACTACCCCAAAGTGCTATTATTTTTGTTCTAATTAGCTTCAATAGGTCTAATCTACTATTACACGCAACTTTTTGATTGAATTTCACTAATTTTTGTCGATTTTGGTCTGTTATTAACTTTGAAAATTTTCTATTAAATCTCCATACAAATTTTTTTCGCAAACTTCGATTTTTCAATTTGTTTTCATTCCATATCGCTGAGGCGGCTCCCCGTAGTCGTCCACAGTAGTTTCAGTGCCCTCCGCTTCGTAGATCTGAAATCAGAAATATTTTATTATTTAATTTTTCATAACAGTATAGAAAATCGAGTTTTTTCAATCTGGTGTTAAATTTTCTTAGGTGCAATCTTCTGTTTATTGTTTAATACTGTCCGGCGTAGTCTCAGCTTTCTATCGGTACCACTTTTGTGTTTCTGCGACCTCTGAAACTCAAATAAAATCGCCTTTTCATATTTACATAAACCGAACCGAGGTATAGTGGTGAGTGCCTGTTTTCATAGAACCAACTCTTCAATTCACTTGAAATCTTGAATAACTACCCCAAAGTGCTATTATTTTTGTTCTAATTAGCTTCAATAGGTCTAATCTACTATTACACGCAACTTTTTGATTGAATTTCACTAATTTTTGTCGATTTTGGTCTGTTATTAACTTTGAAAATTTTCTATTAAATCTCCATACAAATTTTTTTCGCAAACTTCGATTTTTCAATTTGTTTTCATTCCATATCGCTGAGGCGGCTCCCCGTAGTCGTCCACAGTAGTTTCAGTGCCCTCCGCTTCGTAGATCTGAAATCAGAAATATTTTATTATTTAATTTTTCATAACAGTATAGAAAATCGAGTTTTTTCAATCTGGTGTTAAATTTTCTTAGGTGCAATCTTCTGTTTATTGTTTAATACTGTCCGGCGTAGTCTCAGCTTTCTATCGGTACCACTTTTGTGTTTCTGCGACCTCTGAAACTCAAATAAAATCGCCTTTTCATATTTACATAAACCGAACCGAGGTATAGTGGTGAGTGCCTGTTTTCATAGAACCAACTCTTCAATTCACTTGAAATCTTGAATAACTACCCCAAAGTGCTATTATTTTTGTTCTAATTAGCTTCAATAGGTCTAATCTACTATTACACGCAACTTTTTGATTGAATTTCACTAATTTTTGTCGATTTTGGTCTGTTATTAACTTTGAAAATTTTCTATTAAATCTCCATACAAATTTTTTTCGCAAACTTCGATTTTTCAATTTGTTTTCATTCCATATCGCTGAGGCGGCTCCCCGTAGTCGTCCACAGTAGTTTCAGTGCCCTCCGCTTCGTAGATCTGAAATCAGAAATATTTTATTATTTAATTTTTCATAACAGTATAGAAAATCGAGTTTTTTCAATCTGGTGTTAAATTTTCTTAGGTGCAATCTTCTGTTTATTGTTTAATACTGTCCGGCGTAGTCTCAGCTTTCTATCGGTACCACTTTTGTGTTTCTGCGACCTCTGAAACTCAAATAAAATCGCCTTTTCATATTTACATAAACCGAACCGAGGTATAGTGGTGAGTGCCTGTTTTCATAGAACCAACTCTTCAATTCACTTGAAATCTTGAATAACTACCCCAAAGTGCTATTATTTTTGTTCTAATTAGCTTCAATAGGTCTAATCTACTATTACACGCAACTTTTTGATTGAATTTCACTAATTTTTGTCGATTTTGGTCTGTTATTAACTTTGAAAATTTTCTATTAAATCTCCATACAAATTTTTTTCGCAAACTTCGATTTTTCAATTTGTTTTCATTCCATATCGCTGAGGCGGCTCCCCGTAGTCGTCCACAGTAGTTTCAGTGCCCTCCGCTTCGTAGATCTGAAATCAGAAATATTTTATTATTTAATTTTTCATAACAGTATAGAAAATCGAGTTTTTTCAATCTGGTGTTAAATTTTCTTAGGTGCAATCTTCTGTTTATTGTTTAATACTGTCCGGCGTAGTCTCAGCTTTCTATCGGTACCACTTTTGTGTTTCTGCGACCTCTGAAACTCAAATAAAATCGCCTTTTCATATTTACATAAACCGAACCGAGGTATAGTGGTGAGTGCCTGTTTTCATAGAACCAACTCTTCAATTCACTTGAAATCTTGAATAACTACCCCAAAGTGCTATTATTTTTGTTCTAATTAGCTTCAATAGGTCTAATCTACTATTACACGCAACTTTTTGATTGAATTTCACTAATTTTTGTCGATTTTGGTCTGTTATTAACTTTGAAAATTTTCTATTAAATCTCCATACAAATTTTTTTCGCAAACTTCGATTTTTCAATTTGTTTTCATTCCATATCGCTGAGGCGGCTCCCCGTAGTCGTCCACAGTAGTTTCAGTGCCCTCCGCTTCGTAGATCTGAAATCAGAAATATTTTATTATTTAATTTTTCATAACAGTATAGAAAATCGAGTTTTTTCAATCTGGTGTTAAATTTTCTTAGGTGCAATCTTCTGTTTATTGTTTAATACTGTCCGGCGTAGTCTCAGCTTTCTATCGGTACCACTTTTGTGTTTCTGCGACCTCTGAAACTCAAATAAAATCGCCTTTTCATATTTACATAAACCGAACCGAGGTATAGTGGTGAGTGCCTGTTTTCATAGAACCAACTCTTCAATTCACTTGAAATCTTGAATAACTACCCCAAAGTGCTATTATTTTTGTTCTAATTAGCTTCAATAGGTCTAATCTACTATTACACGCAACTTTTTGATTGAATTTCACTAATTTTTGTCGATTTTGGTCTGTTATTAACTTTGAAAATTTTCTATTAAATCTCCATACAAATTTTTTTCGCAAACTTCGATTTTTCAATTTGTTTTCATTCCATATCGCTGAGGCGGCTCCCCGTAGTCGTCCACAGTAGTTTCAGTGCCCTCCGCTTCGTAGATCTGAAATCAGAAATATTTTATTATTTAATTTTTCATAACAGTATAGAAAATCGAGTTTTTTCAATCTGGTGTTAAATTTTCTTAGGTGCAATCTTCTGTTTATTGTTTAATACTGTCCGGCGTAGTCTCAGCTTTCTATCGGTACCACTTTTGTGTTTCTGCGACCTCTGAAACTCAAATAAAATCGCCTTTTCATATTTACATAAACCGAACCGAGGTATAGTGGTGAGTGCCTGTTTTCATAGAACCAACTCTTCAATTCACTTGAAATCTTGAATAACTACCCCAAAGTGCTATTATTTTTGTTCTAATTAGCTTCAATAGGTCTAATCTACTATTACACGCAACTTTTTGATTGAATTTCACTAATTTTTGTCGATTTTGGTCTGTTATTAACTTTGAAAATTTTCTATTAAATCTCCATACAAATTTTTTTCGCAAACTTCGATTTTTCAATTTGTTTTCATTCCATATCGCTGAGGCGGCTCCCCGTAGTCGTCCACAGTAGTTTCAGTGCCCTCCGCTTCGTAGATCTGAAATCAGAAATATTTTATTATTTAATTTTTCATAACAGTATAGAAAATCGAGTTTTTTCAATCTGGTGTTAAATTTTCTTAGGTGCAATCTTCTGTTTATTGTTTAATACTGTCCGGCGTAGTCTCAGCTTTCTATCGGTACCACTTTTGTGTTTCTGCGACCTCTGAAACTCAAATAAAATCGCCTTTTCATATTTACATAAACCGAACCGAGGTATAGTGGTGAGTGCCTGTTTTCATAGAACCAACTCTTCAATTCACTTGAAATCTTGAATAACTACCCCAAAGTGCTATTATTTTTGTTCTAATTAGCTTCAATAGGTCTAATCTACTATTACACGCAACTTTTTGATTGAATTTCACTAATTTTTGTCGATTTTGGTCTGTTATTAACTTTGAAAATTTTCTATTAAATCTCCATACAAATTTTTTTCGCAAACTTCGATTTTTCAATTTGTTTTCATTCCATATCGCTGAGGCGGCTCCCCGTAGTCGTCCACAGTAGTTTCAGTGCCCTCCGCTTCGTAGATCTGAAATCAGAAATATTTTATTATTTAATTTTTCATAACAGTATAGAAAATCGAGTTTTTTCAATCTGGTGTTAAATTTTCTTAGGTGCAATCTTCTGTTTATTGTTTAATACTGTCCGGCGTAGTCTCAGCTTTCTATCGGTACCACTTTTGTGTTTCTGCGACCTCTGAAACTCAAATAAAATCGCCTTTTCATATTTACATAAACCGAACCGAGGTATAGTGGTGAGTGCCTGTTTTCATAGAACCAACTCTTCAATTCACTTGAAATCTTGAATAACTACCCCAAAGTGCTATTATTTTTGTTCTAATTAGCTTCAATAGGTCTAATCTACTATTACACGCAACTTTTTGATTGAATTTCACTAATTTTTGTCGATTTTGGTCTGTTATTAACTTTGAAAATTTTCTATTAAATCTCCATACAAATTTTTTTCGCAAACTTCGATTTTTCAATTTGTTTTCATTCCATATCGCTGAGGCGGCTCCCCGTAGTCGTCCACAGTAGTTTCAGTGCCCTCCGCTTCGTAGATCTGAAATCAGAAATATTTTATTATTTAATTTTTCATAACAGTATAGAAAATCGAGTTTTTTCAATCTGGTGTTAAATTTTCTTAGGTGCAATCTTCTGTTTATTGTTTAATACTGTCCGGCGTAGTCTCAGCTTTCTATCGGTACCACTTTTGTGTTTCTGCGACCTCTGAAACTCAAATAAAATCGCCTTTTCATATTTACATAAACCGAACCGAGGTATAGTGGTGAGTGCCTGTTTTCATAGAACCAACTCTTCAATTCACTTGAAATCTTGAATAACTACCCCAAAGTGCTATTATTTTTGTTCTAATTAGCTTCAATAGGTCTAATCTACTATTACACGCAACTTTTTGATTGAATTTCACTAATTTTTGTCGATTTTGGTCTGTTATTAACTTTGAAAATTTTCTATTAAATCTCCATACAAATTTTTTTCGCAAACTTCGATTTTTCAATTTGTTTTCATTCCATATCGCTGAGGCGGCTCCCCGTAGTCGTCCACAGTAGTTTCAGTGCCCTCCGCTTCGTAGATCTGAAATCAGAAATATTTTATTATTTAATTTTTCATAACAGTATAGAAAATCGAGTTTTTTCAATCTGGTGTTAAATTTTCTTAGGTGCAATCTTCTGTTTATTGTTTAATACTGTCCGGCGTAGTCTCAGCTTTCTATCGGTACCACTTTTGTGTTTCTGCGACCTCTGAAACTCAAATAAAATCGCCTTTTCATATTTACATAAACCGAACCGAGGTATAGTGGTGAGTGCCTGTTTTCATAGAACCAACTCTTCAATTCACTTGAAATCTTGAATAACTACCCCAAAGTGCTATTATTTTTGTTCTAATTAGCTTCAATAGGTCTAATCTACTATTACACGCAACTTTTTGATTGAATTTCACTAATTTTTGTCGATTTTGGTCTGTTATTAACTTTGAAAATTTTCTATTAAATCTCCATACAAATTTTTTTCGCAAACTTCGATTTTTCAATTTGTTTTCATTCCATATCGCTGAGGCGGCTCCCCGTAGTCGTCCACAGTAGTTTCAGTGCCCTCCGCTTCGTAGATCTGAAATCAGAAATATTTTATTATTTAATTTTTCATAACAGTATAGAAAATCGAGTTTTTTCAATCTGGTGTTAAATTTTCTTAGGTGCAATCTTCTGTTTATTGTTTAATACTGTCCGGCGTAGTCTCAGCTTTCTATCGGTACCACTTTTGTGTTTCTGCGACCTCTGAAACTCAAATAAAATCGCCTTTTCATATTTACATAAACCGAACCGAGGTATAGTGGTGAGTGCCTGTTTTCATAGAACCAACTCTTCAATTCACTTGAAATCTTGAATAACTACCCCAAAGTGCTATTATTTTTGTTCTAATTAGCTTCAATAGGTCTAATCTACTATTACACGCAACTTTTTGATTGAATTTCACTAATTTTTGTCGATTTTGGTCTGTTATTAACTTTGAAAATTTTCTATTAAATCTCCATACAAATTTTTTTCGCAAACTTCGATTTTTCAATTTGTTTTCATTCCATATCGCTGAGGCGGCTCCCCGTAGTCGTCCACAGTAGTTTCAGTGCCCTCCGCTTCGTAGATCTGAAATCAGAAATATTTTATTATTTAATTTTTCATAACAGTATAGAAAATCGAGTTTTTTCAATCTGGTGTTAAATTTTCTTAGGTGCAATCTTCTGTTTATTGTTTAATACTGTCCGGCGTAGTCTCAGCTTTCTATCGGTACCACTTTTGTGTTTCTGCGACCTCTGAAACTCAAATAAAATCGCCTTTTCATATTTACATAAACCGAACCGAGGTATAGTGGTGAGTGCCTGTTTTCATAGAACCAACTCTTCAATTCACTTGAAATCTTGAATAACTACCCCAAAGTGCTATTATTTTTGTTCTAATTAGCTTCAATAGGTCTAATCTACTATTACACGCAACTTTTTGATTGAATTTCACTAATTTTTGTCGATTTTGGTCTGTTATTAACTTTGAAAATTTTCTATTAAATCTCCATACAAATTTTTTTCGCAAACTTCGATTTTTCAATTTGTTTTCATTCCATATCGCTGAGGCGGCTCCCCGTAGTCGTCCACAGTAGTTTCAGTGCCCTCCGCTTCGTAGATCTGAAATCAGAAATATTTTATTATTTAATTTTTCATAACAGTATAGAAAATCGAGTTTTTTCAATCTGGTGTTAAATTTTCTTAGGTGCAATCTTCTGTTTATTGTTTAATACTGTCCGGCGTAGTCTCAGCTTTCTATCGGTACCACTTTTGTGTTTCTGCGACCTCTGAAACTCAAATAAAATCGCCTTTTCATATTTACATAAACCGAACCGAGGTATAGTGGTGAGTGCCTGTTTTCATAGAACCAACTCTTCAATTCACTTGAAATCTTGAATAACTACCCCAAAGTGCTATTATTTTTGTTCTAATTAGCTTCAATAGGTCTAATCTACTATTACACGCAACTTTTTGATTGAATTTCACTAATTTTTGTCGATTTTGGTCTGTTATTAACTTTGAAAATTTTCTATTAAATCTCCATACAAATTTTTTTCGCAAACTTCGATTTTTCAATTTGTTTTCATTCCATATCGCTGAGGCGGCTCCCCGTAGTCGTCCACAGTAGTTTCAGTGCCCTCCGCTTCGTAGATCTGAAATCAGAAATATTTTATTATTTAATTTTTCATAACAGTATAGAAAATCGAGTTTTTTCAATCTGGTGTTAAATTTTCTTAGGTGCAATCTTCTGTTTATTGTTTAATACTGTCCGGCGTAGTCTCAGCTTTCTATCGGTACCACTTTTGTGTTTCTGCGACCTCTGAAACTCAAATAAAATCGCCTTTTCATATTTACATAAACCGAACCGAGGTATAGTGGTGAGTGCCTGTTTTCATAGAACCAACTCTTCAATTCACTTGAAATCTTGAATAACTACCCCAAAGTGCTATTATTTTTGTTCTAATTAGCTTCAATAGGTCTAATCTACTATTACACGCAACTTTTTGATTGAATTTCACTAATTTTTGTCGATTTTGGTCTGTTATTAACTTTGAAAATTTTCTATTAAATCTCCATACAAATTTTTTTCGCAAACTTCGATTTTTCAATTTGTTTTCATTCCATATCGCTGAGGCGGCTCCCCGTAGTCGTCCACAGTAGTTTCAGTGCCCTCCGCTTCGTAGATCTGAAATCAGAAATATTTTATTATTTAATTTTTCATAACAGTATAGAAAATCGAGTTTTTTCAATCTGGTGTTAAATTTTCTTAGGTGCAATCTTCTGTTTATTGTTTAATACTGTCCGGCGTAGTCTCAGCTTTCTATCGGTACCACTTTTGTGTTTCTGCGACCTCTGAAACTCAAATAAAATCGCCTTTTCATATTTACATAAACCGAACCGAGGTATAGTGGTGAGTGCCTGTTTTCATAGAACCAACTCTTCAATTCACTTGAAATCTTGAATAACTACCCCAAAGTGCTATTATTTTTGTTCTAATTAGCTTCAATAGGTCTAATCTACTATTACACGCAACTTTTTGATTGAATTTCACTAATTTTTGTCGATTTTGGTCTGTTATTAACTTTGAAAATTTTCTATTAAATCTCCATACAAATTTTTTTCGCAAACTTCGATTTTTCAATTTGTTTTCATTCCATATCGCTGAGGCGGCTCCCCGTAGTCGTCCACAGTAGTTTCAGTGCCCTCCGCTTCGTAGATCTGAAATCAGAAATATTTTATTATTTAATTTTTCATAACAGTATAGAAAATCGAGTTTTTTCAATCTGGTGTTAAATTTTCTTAGGTGCAATCTTCTGTTTATTGTTTAATACTGTCCGGCGTAGTCTCAGCTTTCTATCGGTACCACTTTTGTGTTTCTGCGACCTCTGAAACTCAAATAAAATCGCCTTTTCATATTTACATAAACCGAACCGAGGTATAGTGGTGAGTGCCTGTTTTCATAGAACCAACTCTTCAATTCACTTGAAATCTTGAATAACTACCCCAAAGTGCTATTATTTTTGTTCTAATTAGCTTCAATAGGTCTAATCTACTATTACACGCAACTTTTTGATTGAATTTCACTAATTTTTGTCGATTTTGGTCTGTTATTAACTTTGAAAATTTTCTATTAAATCTCCATACAAATTTTTTTCGCAAACTTCGATTTTTCAATTTGTTTTCATTCCATATCGCTGAGGCGGCTCCCCGTAGTCGTCCACAGTAGTTTCAGTGCCCTCCGCTTCGTAGATCTGAAATCAGAAATATTTTATTATTTAATTTTTCATAACAGTATAGAAAATCGAGTTTTTTCAATCTGGTGTTAAATTTTCTTAGGTGCAATCTTCTGTTTATTGTTTAATACTGTCCGGCGTAGTCTCAGCTTTCTATCGGTACCACTTTTGTGTTTCTGCGACCTCTGAAACTCAAATAAAATCGCCTTTTCATATTTACATAAACCGAACCGAGGTATAGTGGTGAGTGCCTGTTTTCATAGAACCAACTCTTCAATTCACTTGAAATCTTGAATAACTACCCCAAAGTGCTATTATTTTTGTTCTAATTAGCTTCAATAGGTCTAATCTACTATTACACGCAACTTTTTGATTGAATTTCACTAATTTTTGTCGATTTTGGTCTGTTATTAACTTTGAAAATTTTCTATTAAATCTCCATACAAATTTTTTTCGCAAACTTCGATTTTTCAATTTGTTTTCATTCCATATCGCTGAGGCGGCTCCCCGTAGTCGTCCACAGTAGTTTCAGTGCCCTCCGCTTCGTAGATCTGAAATCAGAAATATTTTATTATTTAATTTTTCATAACAGTATAGAAAATCGAGTTTTTTCAATCTGGTGTTAAATTTTCTTAGGTGCAATCTTCTGTTTATTGTTTAATACTGTCCGGCGTAGTCTCAGCTTTCTATCGGTACCACTTTTGTGTTTCTGCGACCTCTGAAACTCAAATAAAATCGCCTTTTCATATTTACATAAACCGAACCGAGGTATAGTGGTGAGTGCCTGTTTTCATAGAACCAACTCTTCAATTCACTTGAAATCTTGAATAACTACCCCAAAGTGCTATTATTTTTGTTCTAATTAGCTTCAATAGGTCTAATCTACTATTACACGCAACTTTTTGATTGAATTTCACTAATTTTTGTCGATTTTGGTCTGTTATTAACTTTGAAAATTTTCTATTAAATCTCCATACAAATTTTTTTCGCAAACTTCGATTTTTCAATTTGTTTTCATTCCATATCGCTGAGGCGGCTCCCCGTAGTCGTCCACAGTAGTTTCAGTGCCCTCCGCTTCGTAGATCTGAAATCAGAAATATTTTATTATTTAATTTTTCATAACAGTATAGAAAATCGAGTTTTTTCAATCTGGTGTTAAATTTTCTTAGGTGCAATCTTCTGTTTATTGTTTAATACTGTCCGGCGTAGTCTCAGCTTTCTATCGGTACCACTCTTGTGTTTCTGCGACCTCTGAAACTCAAAAAATCGCCCCTCCGCCCACCCATTGGTCATTAAGCAGGTAAAGTTTGTAGTCTCAGCCCACATTTTGATAATCGCGATCTTATAAATTTAAATTACTTAAAATTTAGTTAAATTCGTTCTACACAGTAAAAATAGTCACAAAATTCCTTTTCTTATCTTTCTCATAAATACAGCACTTTGAAAATCTAGCAAAGTCAAATAACATGTCTTCTTTGCTGCGCACGCCGCCGCGTGCGAAAAATAAAGGATCATCGCCGCCCGCAAGCTGCGAACAGGCTTCCCTACCCTCTTTTACCAGAGGGAGACCTACTACCCCCCCACTACTCTTGTCTATGGAGTCCCGAGAGGCTAGCCCTGCTTATCCGTCGCTAGTTTACGGGTCTCCAGGTGAGCCTGTCGTTGGTAGCGACACTGCTGGGGGCAGGAATTCCGTTAGGAACCCTACCCTCAGCGCGGTCCTTAAGCTCCTCAACACTATTGAGGCCGCTACCAAGGACAGTGGCAACATAAAGAGATCCATCAAGGATACTATTCTAAAATCAACCAAAGAAATCGAAGCACTGCTTACCTCTAGCCCCGAAATGCTACCTTGTCCTCCGGTTGTCGACACTTCCGCTACAGTCGAAGCAGTCCGACTCGCAGTCCGCGAGGAAATTGCAAAGATACCTAGACAGGTGACTAACCCCTTACTGCAAATTACTCCGGCTTCTGTGCCAAGTCTCAACGCACCGTCCTTCTCAGAAATAGTCAGATCCCAAAAGGCTCCCAAAAAGACACCAGCTGAGCCACCTAAAACTCGACCTGCCATCATCGTAGCAACCAAAAAGTCCGTGCTTAGCCCAGCTGAAACCATGAAAACCTGGAGGAGCTCAGTCTCCTTCAAAGGCACCAACTTCGCCCCAGCAGCGGTTAAGTTTGTGTCAAATAATAAAATTCGCGTTGAGTTCGACACGGCCGCGCAGCGAGACGCAACTCTTAAGATGATCGAACACCCTGACAGTAAGGTTAAAGCCGAAGTCTCCAAAATGCTCAGCCCTATGGTGATAGTGAAGGGAGTATCAGACGAAATCAAAGCCGAAGACCTGACCGACGTATTAATCGGCCAAAATGAAAACATTAGGCAAGCACTCGAAAATAAAGAAGACTTTACCTTCAGGTTTAAACGGGCAAACCGCAATAAAACGCTTTACAACGCGGTCTTCATGACCACACCTGCAATTTGGAAGGTGATCACGAGCGCGGTTAAACTAAACCTCGATCATCAGAGGGTTCATGTAGAGGATTATGTGCCACTTCTGCAGTGTTTCCGATGCTTGCAGTATGGACACACAAAGGCAAGGTGCACTCAAGAGACGCCCATCTGCTCCCACTGCGCCGAGCCTCACCACGAATTCAAGACTTGCCCTAATAAAAAAGACGACACCAAAATTCAATGCCACAATTGTACGCAACACTCGAAAAACAACAACGTTAAAATAAATACTAAACACAGTGCCACCTCTCTCGAATGCCCTAAAATGACCACCATGCTCGCTACTATCCGTAACCGCACGAACTATGGTATTTAGATCACAACCTACAGCAAGGAACCAAACTACATTACGCTGCATTCAAGTTAATCTTGGGCGCAGCAGAAACGCACTGCATGAATTAACGATATACTTGAACGCTTTTCCCGTTGATTTAGTCTTTCTCACTGAACCGTACATTTCCACCACGAACGTTTTCAAGCCCATTAATGGGTACACCATTCACCAGTTCCCAAAGAACTCCCTTGTCAAATCTGCCATACTTATTAGAGATAATTCTTTCAGTGTAATTGGAGCGGCTGAACATTCCGATGCAAACATATCCATTGCCCAACTCTCGGATAAACTTGGCAACAAAGTCTACCTCCTGTCACTATACATTCCACCGCGAGCCGACGAAACTAACATCATTGGAAGACTGGAAAATTTCCTTAGTCTCACGTCTGGATCGCCTCATTTAATATGCGGCGATTTCAATGGTTGGCATGGTGCATGGGGTATGACCAACAGCAATCGAAGAGGCAACGTAATCTTTGACTTAATTACACTACACAACCTCGCAGTTTGCAACATCGGAGACGAACCAACTTTCGAATCTGTCACACACGGAGTTCTCAGAAAATCTATAATTGATCTTACACTTACAAGCGAACCAGATAAAATATTCGTCTCCGAGTGGCAAGTATGCACGGACATCTGCCCCTCTTCAGACCACCATGTTATCAAATTTGATTTGTCTCTCGGTGGAATGAATCCTACTCGCAACCGGAAAATGACCACCTACAAATATAATACCGATCACGTCAAATGGGATAACATCCGCCCCGAATTCACTGAAGAAGTTCGTAAATTGTTGCCACCCTTACCAAACTTCGATACGATGGACACAAATCAATTAAACGAATATGCCGAACAATTTACAGTGTCCATTCAGGCTGCATGTGACAAGCTTTTACCTAGGCCCAATGGACATTCCCGACGCGCCCCTTGGTGGAACGAAGAACTAGCCGAGCACAAACGCAAAGTGATAAAAAACCATCATGATTTGAGCAAAGCCGTCAGGCGACGGCTACCTTTAGACCAAATTCTCGCTGAACGTGACCGACTACGACGTGCATACTCTGATGCCTTTTGTGCAGCTTCCACGCAAAACTTTAAAGAGTTCTGCTGCCGCCAGAAGAAGGAGGACGTCTGGTCAGTCACGAATCGTATCATCAAAACACGCCCCCTTGCTCAGGCTCCTGCCACAATGCGTTTGGAAAACGGCTCTTACACCAAAGGAAGCGCTGACACTGCCCGAGCCTTATTAAAGCACTTTTACCCGGACGACACTCCAGATGAATGTGAAACTCAGGCTACTACTCGGGCTGAGATGGATAAGCCAATTAATACCCCCTTAGAACCAGAATTCACAATAAATGAAATAGTCAACGCCCTCAAAGGGATGAACCATAAGCGCGCACCAGGCTTAGACCACCTCACCGCCGACATTTGCTACAGAGCCGCCCTGTGGTTTCCCGATGAGCTGCTTGGTATCACAAACTGCTGCTTGCGACTTGAGCAGTTCCCAAAGTGCTGGAAAACTGCCACAGCAAAAATCATTCCGAAACCCAATCGAACGGATTACACCCAGCTCTCTAGCTACCGTCCGATAGGATTACTTAACGTTTTTGGTAAGATGATAGAAAGATTACTGACAGACAGACTAAATCACCATCTTAACACCACTGGTAACAACACCCCTAACCAGTTTGGATTCAAATCCCAGCGATCTACAGTTCTCGCCATTAATTCTGCCCTGCAGATCATCAACTCTGCGAAGACTATAGGGGAGCAGGTAATCGGTATCTCTCTTGACATCAAGGCTGCATTCGACCGCGCCTGGTGGCCGGCAATTTTCAAGAGGCTTAGAGAAACAGATTGTCCTGCTAACATCTACAGAATACTCCTTAATTACGTGCAAGACAGAGAAGTCATGATAAACTTTGCAGATAGAAGAGTCTCTAAATTTACTTCCAGAGGGTGCGTTCAAGGATCCGTCATCGGCCCGCTACTATGGAATCTCATCTTAGATGAATTGCTAAGGATGCCGATGCTCGATGGATGTCACCTTCAGGCCTATGCCGACGACATTCTTGTTATCGCACACGACAAATGCCCGACCCAACTTGAACACAAAGTAAACTCTGTCTTGGAGCAAATCACCAACTGGGGGAGGAACGTCAAGCTGGAATTCGGTCCGGATAAGACCCAAGCCATTGCGTTTACATCAAAGGCTCAACGTTCTAAAATAGCCATGGCCTCTGTTCCTATCCAATTTGTGAACCAAATCAAATATTTAGGACTCATCATAGACCATAAACTCACTTTCACCAAACACGTAGAATACGTTATTGATAAAGCAAAGAAACTATTCAATAAATTATCTTTATTCATCAGACCTACTTGGGGGATTCATCCTGATAATTTGCGAACCATATATACTCACGTCATCGAGCCAATAATCTGTTATGGAGCTGGAGTTTGGCACAGTGCGGTCAACATCAAGCATGTGAGCAACCAGCTCCTTTCAGTACAACGACTTTTTGCTCTAAAAATAATTCAAGGGTTCCGGACAGTAAGCACTGCAGCATCGATATCGATTGCCCAACTCACCCCACTGCCCGCCAAAGTTTTAGCGATCGGTGACGTTGAGGCCTCAAAGCTGAACAGCGTCTCATCGTTCCTACCAAACGACCTACCGCTCGAGAAGCCATGTCCACCTGAGGAAATGCTGCACCCTGCTGAGCGAATAGGAATCGAGAGTAAGGAGGTGTCTTCTGCTCCTGAGCTCGATAACCTAACCGACGGTAGGACATGGAAAATCTACACCGATGGCAGTCGGCACGACGACAGGGTCGGAGCTGCCATTGTTGTACATAACCCTCAAGGAGAACGGACGACAGTCAGGAAGTTCAAGCTTCATGACTGCTGCTCTGTCTACCAAGCGGAAATGCTGGCCATCCTGAAAGCGTGCGAATTTATCAACACACACGCCACAAACATGGAAAAAACACTTATTTTATCCGACTCAAAATCATCTTTGGCCGAACTCGCAAATGCAAATTCATCAAACACTTTTGCAGTAAAAATCCAACACAGCGTGCAAACTGCTCATTCATCTGGTCTCACCGTGGACTTCGCGTGGGTCAAGGCACACGCAGGCATCAACGGTAACGAACAAGCGGACGTAGCAGCGAAATCAGCTGCGAATTTGCGCCAAACGCCTGATTTTTACACAATACCTATTAGCTATGTTAAATACCAGAATAAAATTAGATGTCAGGAGGCAGCATCAAAACTATATTCAAACCCGGAAACGTGTATATATACTAAAGCCCTATTGCCCACTTACGCAGAACTCCAAAACTTTCTCTCAACAGTACCACCAAGATTTGCAACAACCCAAATACTATCAAATCACGGATACCATAAAGAATACCTCCACAGATTTAAAATAACCAACAACAATCTTTGCCCTTGTGACCAAGTCTCTGTCCAATCAATCAATCACTTATTACAAACGTGTCCTCGATTCGCAAGCAAACGTCATAACCACAAAATCATGTCAAATACTCATAACATTAATCCATTTTCTTTGTCCGATATAATCAAAAAAGAAGACACCACCAAAACATACATGGAGCTCCTTACGTACATCGTAAGAGAGTTAAAAACCTTTAACAAATAAAAGCCCAAAAAGAAACCAAACAAATACAAAACCCAAACAACAACTGTTACTGCGGAGTAATCCGATAGCACCGCAGTTCAGTTCAATCTGAACAAATATAACAAAAAAAAAAAAAAAAAAAAAAAAAAAAAAAAAAAAAAAAAAAAAAAAAAAAAAAACCTAACCTAACCTAACCTAACCTAACCTAACCTAACCTAACCTAACCTAACTTAACCTTTTTTTTTTTTTTCTTTTCCCCCGGTGGTAAAAAATGCATTAAATTGCATACCCGCCGCCGTGGTAGAGCGACGGGTTATGTGGGGCTCTCCCTGCCTGAAGGGCGGGGCCTACCCACTAAAAAATCCACCATTGAGCCACCTCGGCACGATCCGGGAAAGTTGACGGTGTAGCGAGGCCTTACCCGTCTTTCCCGGCGCGCGCAATGTCCACGTACGCAGACCCTCCAGTTTTACCACTACGGCTCAAGGTAGCAGACCGTCAATAGGGACAGATCCACTACCTGGGAATAATTTCATTTACAATACTGTATAAATATAAATACAAAAGCCCGTGCACAAAAGATGCACGGGTGTAAACGAAATAAGTTCACGGTGTATAAATAAATTGTAAAAATATATTATACACAAGAACGCCAAGGTGGGTGTAACAAGCCCATCACCTGACGTCCTTCCTAACCAAGGACTAGAAATGACTAGATTCGGAGTTGACGGGCAAAAGCCCGTCGCCTCCGACCGACTCTTCTTCGGCGTTCAGGGACAGCTAGAGGATCCTCCTCCCGCTCCCTTTCCGCCACCTCTTTCTTTTCAATGACTTCTTCGCAGAAGTCGCTGAAGGCCTCCCATTTACTTTCGTCCGACAACATTGCTACTATCACCGCAGGCAGTGATAGATCCTGACCAATTGCTGCGGTCAACACTGCTCTCTGGTTCATCCATTCCGGACACTCTTCGAGAGTATGCCGAGCTGTGTCTTCGGCGTGCCCGCATTGATGGCAGACAGAGGCTCTCTCCCTACCAATGCGGTGCAAGTACTTTCCGAAACATCCATGCCCGGTCAGCACCTGCACCATTCTGTAGGAGAGAGAGCCTTTGCGCCTCTCCAGCCATTCTCTCAGAACGGGACGGACAGCAGCAATCGTCCACGTTCCTGCCTCAGGCTCTTCTAGACGAGCACTCCACTCGTCGATGGCTGCACTTCGCGCCTGATCGCGCCAGCGCTCTTTTTCTTCCATCATTGGCGGTGATCCCTCGGCTTTCGCAGCTGCAGTCTTCCGGTAGACCTCAGCAAGTACTACCGCCTCCAGCTCCCAAGGTAGGGTGCCAGCAAGCACACAGGCGGCTTCACCCGATACCGTGCAGTAAGACCGCACGATGCGGTTTGCGACCGCTCGCTGAGGTCTCCGAAGTACCGCGACATTTTGGCGGCTGAGTGAATCCACCCAGATCGGAGCACCGTAGAGGGCCATAGATTTCAAGACATTGGCGAATAGGCGCCGACATCCCGAATACGGGCCTCCCAGATTCGGCATAAGGCGGCTCAGCGCCCCGGCCGTTTTCACCAGTTTCGGAGCCAGAGACGTGAAGTGGGCCTTGAAGTTCCATCGGCTGTCGAGGACCAATCCCAGATACTTCATGGTACCCTCGACGCGAATAGAGACGCCACCCACCACGATCTCTGCTTCTGCTGGCGGCTTATTCCGAGGCCCGTGAAAACACACAGCCTCGGATTTGTTGAGAGCCACCTTCAATCCAAGCCGCCTTATTCGGTCCACCACCTGGGCTACGCTGGCTGTCGCCAGAATGGCAGCCTGCCTAAATGATTCACCCCTCGCTAGGACCAAGGTGTCATCCGCGTAGCACAGTACTTCGGCTCCTCTCAGTGTGGCCCCTCGGATGGCCCAGTCGTAACCGATGTTCCACAGGAGCGGCCCTAAGACCGAACCCTGTGGAACACCGCATGAGACCCTTCTGTCGGCCCATCCTTCTTTGGTTGGGAAGGTTATTCGTCTATCAGACAGGTAGTCTTCAACCATACGCTGTAGGTACCCTGGCACTTTGTGGTACCTCAGTCCCTCTTTGATGCACCCGTGTGGCAACGAATTAAAGGCGTTGGCGATGTCTAAAGACACCGCCATGACCACTCCGCCTTTTTGTGTCTCGTCACGGGCGATTTTCTTGACCCGGGCGATGGCGTCAACTGTGGACCTTCCTCGTCTGAACCCGTATTGGTTTTCGGCCAAATCCGGTCCTGCCACCTCTAGGTGTCGCACGAGCCGGGTGGCAATTACCCTCTCCAACAGCTTAGCGGCTTCGTCCAACAGGACGATAGGCCTGTACGCTGAAGGGGAGTCCGCCGGCCGACCCGCCTTTCTCAGGAGCACCAGTTTACCCGACTTCCAGGCCTGCGGGAAACGACCTTCCCGCAGGCAAGTTGACAGAAGGGCACGAAATCTGGGCTCCAACCCGTTTTTGAGGGCCAAGACCCAGGCCTTGCCCGGCACGCCGTCTGGCCCAGGGGCGGTGTTTTTGCCCTGGAGGCGCTGGATAGCAGCTCCCAGCTCACCCTCGGAGACGTCCGGCGCCGCTTCACCATTAATGTCCTCCGCGCTGAACCTCACTGGTGGGGTGAAGTCTGAGGCCTCGGGGAACAATGCCTCCACTACGCTGCGCAGCAGGCCCAGATCCATGGTGGTGGTGAGTGGGGGAGAATACGGCCGCAACTTGCTCATCACGAGCCGATATGGTCTTCCCCACGGATCTTGGTTCAGGGTGGAGAGGAGCTCCTCCCAGGCGGCGTTTTTAGCCGCCCCTATCGCACCCCGAAGTACCTTCTTGGCCTCTTGGTACTCGCCGTAGAGCGGCGCATCGAGGGCCTCGTCCCTAACTCGCCTCCGCCGGTGTCGGGAATAGCGTCTCCTGGCCGCTACGCACTCGACCCTGAGCCGAGCGAGTTCCGGAGACCACCAGTACACGGCCGTGCGTGGCGGCAACGCTCTCACTCGAGGCATTGCCGCGTCGCACACGTGCGACATGGACTCACGGAACCACTCTACCTCCCGACAGGGATCCACTTGGTCTGGACAGGGTGACCAGCTCTCGACCAGAGACGCCACGATAAGGGTGTCCCGGTCCATGCGCTTTAACGCCCACCTGGGGCCAAGGTCCGCCGAAGCACGGCTCGAACTGTTCAGGGAAAGCTGGGGAAGGGAGATGTCAAAACGCACATATCTGTGGTCTGACAAAGTCTCAACCTCCACCAGCACCTCCCAGTTCTGGACACGACGCGCCAGGGCGGGGCTCGCAAACGTGACGTCCACGACTGATCCGCCCTGCATCCGCACGCACGTGTCGACCGTGCCACGGTTAACTACGACTAGGCCGTGAGACATTAGCCAGTCCTCGACCAATTCCCCTCTGATGTCTGTAACGCCAGAGCCCCAGGTTTGTGACTTGGCATTTAAGTCTCCAGTCACAATGACATTGTTTCCCTGTCCCGACAAAAGAGCACCAACCTCAGCGAGGAAGACTTCGAACTCGGCCACTGATCGATTAGGGGAAAAATATACCCCAACGATGTATAGGTTATCGACCAGTGCCGCCACACAGCCCTTCCCCCTACGCACGCTTGTGAAGGGAGGCGAGTTTGCCCCTGTATTTGTGATGAGGGCCACCTTCCCTTCAGTGTCCCCTGCGCAGTTATCGCGGTCCGCAATGTAGTACGGCTCTGTCACTATCACAACATGTGTCGACCACTGTGCCATGCTCTGGTGTAAAAGATCCTGAGCTCTGGCACAGTGGTTGACATTCGCCAACATAAATGATTGGGCCATATTTATTCTGCCCCGGCCATCTCCGCCTCATGCCCTTCCTGGGACTGTGAAGGCCTCTGCTGGCTTTGCGCGCTTGCAGTGACCTTTCGGCCTTTCTTGGTGGCGGGGGCCTTGCAGGCGCTGCTGCCCAGTCGGTGCCCCGCTGCCTTACCCGCCACTGAACACAGTGTGCAGTGCGGGTCATTGGCACATACGCTGGAGATATGCCCCAGCTGGCCACACCTGTAGCACTGGCTACTCCTGTCGACTTCAGCTCGACACTGAGCCCGCACGTGGCCAGCCTCCAGACAGCGGAAACAGCGGAGGCTTCTATGGGGCAGGGCCTTCACTTTGGCGACCACCCAGCCAATGAGCAGGCGACCCTCTATGACCTTCTTTGCCGCCGCAATGGGGCAGCGCACCCAGACGGCATATAGGCCTGTGTGGTCACGACGGGGGGAGCCCACTTTGATTTGATCGGCAGGGCAATCGCCAAGCCGGGACACACCCTGCTGAATCTCTGCCGTGGTGACAGAATCGTCCAGACCTGAGATCCTTAACTCGGCGCATCTCGTGGGTCTGGACACCCGTATATCTTCTTCGTTATAAATCTCCCTAAGCCTTGTGGCTAGGGAGTCAGCTTTTTCGCCGCTGGTGGCACCAGGCACTTCAATAATAGTGGCCCCCGTCAGTGCCTTTCTGAAGCGCACGCCGTCAATGCCAAGCTCCGCGATATTTATGCGTTGCTTGGCCTCTGCCACCGCCGTGGCATACGTCACCCCGCGATCAGCCGCGCCCTCCTGAATGGTAAGAACCACCGCAGTAGACTTAGGTGGGCGCGCTTTTATCTTAGCAGCCTGTTTCGGCTGCTGCTTGGCCGTTTTGTTGCCTCCTCCATTAGTCTTCCCCCGTTTTACCACAGTCGTCCAGCCTTCGTCCGTGGAGACTGGCGCCGGGGGTAACGGCCGCGGGGGTTGTGCCACCGCAGATGCAGGTGCCTTAGCTCCCTTCGCCTTCTTCGCCCTTTTCTTTTTGGGTTGTTTCGAGGCGCCCGCAGGAACCACGATGGGCCCTTGAGCGTTGGTCGCCTTTATTACCCTAGAGGCAATGGCACCCGCCTGCTTTTTTGGTTTTGCCTCTATGGGTGTGACTACAGCAGGCACCTGTTCCTCTTGGGTAGGTGGATTGGCACTCCTCCGCCTTTCGAAGGCGAGCGCTGGACGCAGCCGTGGCTCGGGGTTGAGCCGCGATTCCAGGCCCTCCACCGTGGCATTGATACGAGCCGTTGTCATGCTCAGTATCTTGGCCGCCCACTCCTCCATGTTATCGGAGGGCGTTTTCCCACCGGTGGAGGCCAGAGTCTCTCCAGAGCGAATCTTGACTCTTAAGTCCGCCAGTTCTTTTTTCAGCTGCTCCATTTCTGACTGCAGCCGCTGGTTTTGTACCTGCAGGCTGCGTACCTCCTCACTGACGGTTCTAGTGGCGAGAGCATTTGACGCCTCCCGGATCATATCCGTCGCAGTGTTTAGAGCCGCCTGCATAGTGCCTTTCAACTTCCCAGACTTGGACTTTACATCCTGTATCATCGTAAGCCCTTTGGCAATTTGCTGTTTCAGGCACTGTGTGGTCGCCTCATTGTCCGGAGACCCGACGCTGGACAGCACACTTCGTGTCCTATCCCTCGACTTTCGGGCCTCCACGGTGATGTCCAGCATCTCCTTCTCTGCCTGTAGCTCCAGCTCCTGTTGCTGGAGCTTCAGATACTCTCTTTTCTTTTCCGCAAGGCCGACGTATTGCCCGGTTGTAGGCGGCCGGCCACGGCCTCTTTGAGTTTTGGGCGTCGCTAAAACTTTGGACGTTCTCGAGCGGTCCGAGTCAGAATCTGACCCACAGCCCCGCTGGCTGTATTGTCGCTTACGAGCCGCCCAAAACCTCTCGTTTGCTTCGGCCGACACCATTGTGGCCACCGAAGAATCGGACATCTCCTCTATGTCCGCGTCCGCGTCCAGGCGGGTTAAAGATACCCGCAATTCGCGGGATCCGGACCCGATCAGCGCTCTGGCGCTATCCACAATGCTATCGCACAGCGACTCCCGTTCGTCGCTATGCGCACTACTCCTCACACTTCTCCGTTCCTCCACCATCTGCTCGCGCAGAGGTTCACCCCCCATATCCCCAGATTCGTTTGTATTTAAAAGGTAACTCATAATTGTTCCCACGAGTGTGGGGGAAATAAAGGTCCACCCGGGCAGTGCCCCCTGTACCCGGGTAAGCGTACATACTCTAGGGAGTCCGCCGGTTCCCTAGAGGTGTGCCGTTCACGACTGACCACCCGTCAGCCATGCATCCCCTCGCCACGGCACCAAACTTGGGATTGGGGTAACTTTTTATAGAGGTTTCCTCCCTCTCGGCCCGGCCAATCAAGGCAAGACCGGCCCAGCAGCGAGCCGCGAGACGTGATCCACGACACTCGCCGCCAGGTCTTTCCCCCCCGGGCGCCAGTTTCCCGACGCCTTGCGCACACCGAGCCACTCCGTAAGCAGAGCAGGCGGCGCGCAAACCCCTGTTGTGCACTAAATGCGCACTACGACCTGGCCGCCCGATACGGGACAGACGCCAGACTCCCACTGCCGCCCGATGCGGGACAGACGCAGCGGGAACACCTCGGAGACACCTCTTGGCTTCACCTGCCGCTGGATTGCGACAGGCTACTGAGCCCCCCTACCACGACAAGGTAGGTGTCCATCAGGGGGGAACCTAACCTAACCTAACCTTTTTTTTTTTTTTTTTTTTTTTTTTGCCCGGTGGTAAAAAAATGCATTAAATTGCATACCCGCCGCCGTGGTAGAGCGACGGGTTATGTGGGGCTCTCCCTGCCTGAAGGGCGGGGCCTACCCACTAAAAAAAATCCACCATTGAGCCACCTCGGCACGATCCGGGAAAGTTGACGGTGTAGCGAGGCCTTACCCGTCTTTCCCGGCGCGCGCAATGTCCACGTACGCAGACCCTCCAGTTTTACCACTACGGCTCAAGGTAGCAGACCGTCAATAGGGACAGATCCGCTACCTGGGAATAATTTCATTTACAATACTGTATAAATATAAATACAAAAGCCCGTGCACAAAAGATGCACGGGTGTAAACGAAATAAGTTCACGGTGTATAAATAAATTGTAAAAATATATATATACACAAGAACGCCAAGGTGGGTGTAAAAAGCCCATCACCGGACGTCCTTCCTAACCAAGGACTAGAAATGACTAGATTCGGAGTTGACGGGCAAAAGCCCGTCGCCTCCGACCGACTCTTCTTCGGCGGTCAGGGTCAGCTAGAGGATCCTCCTCCCGCTCCCTTTCCGCCACCTCTTTCTTTTCAATGACTTCTTCGCAGAAGTCGCTGAAGGCCTCCCATTTACTTTCGTCCGACAACATTGCTACTATCACCGCAGGCAGTGATAGATCCTGACCAATTGCTGCGGTCAACACTGCTCTCTGGTTCATCCATTCCGGACACTCTTCGAGAGTATGCCGAGCTGTGTCTTCGGCATGCCCGCATTGATGGCAGACAGAGGCTCTCTCCCTACCAATGCGGTGCAAGTACTTTCCGAAACATCCATGCCCGGTTAGCACCTGCACCATTAACCTAACCTTTTTTTTTTTTTTTTTCCCGGTGGTAAAAAATGCATTAAATTGCATACCCGCCGCCGTGGTAGAGCGACGGGTTATGTGGGGCTCTCCCTGCCTGAAGGGCGGGGCCTACCCACTAAAAAATCCACCATTGAGCCACCTCGGCACGATCCGGGAAAGTTGACGGTGTAGCGAGGCCTTACCCGTCTTTCCCGGCGCGCGCAATGTCCACGTACGCAGACCCTCCAGTTTTACCACTACGGCTCAAGGTAGCAGACCGTCAATAGGGACAGATCCGCTACCTGGGAATAATTTCATTTACAATACTGTATAAATATAAATACAAAAGCCCGTGCACAAAAGATGCACGGGTGTAAACGAAATAAGTTCACGGTGTATAAATAAATTGTAAAAATATATATATACACAAGAACGCCAAGGTGGGTGTAAAAAGCCCATCACCGGACGTCCTTCCTAACCAAGGACTAGAAATGACTAGATTCGGAGTTGACGGGCAAAAGCCCGTCGCCTCCGACCGACTCTTCTTCGGCGTTCAGGGTCAGCTAGAAGATCCTCCTCCCGCTCCCTTTCCGCCACCTCTTTCTTTTCAATGACTTCTTCGCAGAAGTCGCTGAAGGCCTCCCATTTACTTTCGTCCGACAACATTGCTACTATCACCGCAGGCAGTGATAGATCCTGACCAATTGCTGCGGTCAACACTGCTCTCTGGTTCATCCATTCCGGACACTCTTCGAGAGTATGCCGAGCTGTGTCTTCGGCATGCCCGCATTGATGGCAGACAGAGGCTCTCTCCCTACCAATGCGGTGCAAGTACTTTCCGAAACATCCATGCCCGGTTAGCACCTGCACCATTAACCTAACCTTTTTTTTTTTTTTTTTTCCCGGTGGTAAAAAATGCATTAAATTGCATACCCGCCGCCGTGGTAGAGCGACGGGTTATGTGGGGCTCTCCCTGCCTGAAGGGCGGGGCCTACCCACTAAAAAATCCACCATTGAGCCACCTCGGCACGATCCGGGAAAGTTGACGGTGTAGCGAGGCCTTACCCGTCTTTCCCGGCGCGCGCAATGTCCACGTACGCAGACCCTCCAGTTTTACCACTACGGCTCAAGGTAGCAGACCGTCAATAGGGACAGATCCGCTACCTGGGAATAATTTCATTTACAATACTGTATAAATATAAATACAAAAGCCCGTGCACAAAAGATGCACGGGTGTAAACGAAATAAGTTCACGGTGTATAAATAAATTGTAAAAATATATATATACACAAGAACGCCAAGGTGGGTGTAAAAAGCCCATCACCTGACGTCCTTCCTAACCAAGGACTAGAAATGACTAGATTCGGAGTTGACGGGCAAAAGCCCGTCGCCTCCGACCGACCCTTCTTCGGCGTTCAGGGACAGCTAGAGGATCCTCCTCCCGCTCCCTTTCCGCTACCTCTTTCTTTTCAATGACTTCTTCGCAGAAGTCGCTGAAGGCCTCCCATTTACTTTCGCCCGACAACATTGCTACTATCACCGCAGGCAGTGATAGATCCTGACCAATTGCTGCGGTCAACACTGCTCTCTGGTTCATCCATTCCGGACACTCTTCGAGAGTATGCCGAGCTGTGTCTTCGGCATGCCCGCATTGATGGCAGACAGAGGCTCTCTCCCTACCAATGCGGTGCAAGTACTTTCCGAAACATCCATGCCCGGTTAGCACCTGCACCATTCTGTAGAAGAGAGAGCCTTTGCGCCTCTCCAGCCATTCTCTCAGAACGGGACGGACAGCAGCAATCGTCCACGTTCCTGCCTCAGGCTCTTCCAGACGAGCACTCCACTCGTCGATGGCTGCACTTCGCGCCTGATCGCGCCAGCGCTCTTTTTCTTCCATCATTGGCGGTGATCCCTCGGCTTTCGCAGCTGCAGTCTTCCGGTAGACCTCAGCAAGTACTACCGCCTCCAGCTCCCAAGGTAGGGTGCCAGCAAGCACACAGGCGGCTTCACCCGATACCGTGCAGTAAGCCCGCACGATGCGGTTTGCGACCGCTCGCTGAGGTCTCCAGAGTACAGTGAGATTTTGGCGGCTGAGTGAATCCACCCAGATCGGAGCACCGTAGAGAGCCATAGATTTCAAGACATTGGCGAATAGGCGCCGACATCCCGAATACGGGCCTCCCAGATTCGGCATAAGGCGGCTCAGCGCCCCGGCCGTTTTCACCAGTTTCGGAGCCAGAGACGTGAAGTGGGCCTTGAAGTTCCATCGGCTGTCGAGGACCAATCCCAGGTACTTCATGGTACCCTCGACGCGAATAGAGACGCCACCCACCACGATCTCTGCTCCTGCTGGCGGCTTATTCCGAGGCCCGTGAAAACACACAGCCTCGGATTTGTTGAGAGCCACCTTCAATCCAAGCCGCCTTATTCGGTCCACCACCTGGGCTACGCTGGCTGTCGCCAGAATGGCAGCCTGCCTAAATGATTCACCCCTCGCTAGGACCAAGGTGTCATCCGCGTAGCACAGAACTTCGGCTCCTCTCAGTGTGGCCCCTCGGATGGCCCAGTCGTAACCGATGTTCCACAGGAGCGGCCCTAAGACCGAACCCTGTGGAACACCGCATGAGACCCTTCTGTCGGCCCATCCTTCTTTGGTTGGGAAGGTTATTCGTCTATCAGACAGGTAGTCTTCAACCATACGCTGTAGGTACCCTGGCACTTTGTGGTACCTCAGTCCCTCTTTGATGCACCCGTGTGGCAACGAGTTAAAGGCGTTGGCGATGTCTAAAGACACCGCCATGACCACTCCGCCTTTTTGTGTCTCGTCACGGGCGATTTTCTTGACCCGGGCGATGGCGTCAACTGTTGACCTTCCCCGTCTGAAACCATATTGGTTTTCGGCCAGATCCGGTCCCATCGCCTCCAGGTGGCGCACGAGCCGGGTGGCAATGACCCTCTCCAACAGCTTAGCCCCTTCGTCCAACAGGACGATGGGCCTGTACGCTGAAGGAGAGTCCGCCGGCCGACCCGCCTTTTTCAGCAGCACCAGTTTACCCGACTTCCAGGCCTGCGGGAAACGACCCTCCCGCAGGCAAGTCGACAGAAGGGTTCGAAATCTGGGCTCCAACCCGTTTTTGAGAGCCAAGACCCAGGCCTTGCCCGGTACGCCGTCTGGCCCAGGGGCCGTGTTTTTGCCTTGGAGGCGCTGGATGGCAGCTCCTAGCTCACCCTCAGATACGTCCGGCGCCGCTTCATCATTATTGTCCTCCGCGCCAAACCTCACTGGTGGGGTGAAGTCTGAGGCCTCGGGGAACAATGCCTCCACTACGCTGCGCAGTAGGCTCAGATCCATAGTGGTGGTGAGTGGGGGAGCATACGGCCGCAACTTGCTCATCACGAGCCGATATGGTCTTCCCCACGGATCTTGGTTCAGGGTGGAGAGGAGCTCCTCCCAGGCGGCGTTTTTAGCCTCCCCTATCGCACCCCGAAGTACCTTCTTGGCCTCCTGGTACTCGCCGTAGAGCGGCGCATCAAGGGCCTCGTCCCTAACTCGCCTCCGCCGGTGTCGAGAATAGCGTCTCCTGGCCGCTACGCATTCGTCCCTGAGTCGAGCGAGTTCCGGAGACCACCAGTACACGGCCGTGCGTGGCGGCAACGCTCTCACTCGAGGCATAGCCGCGTCGCACACGTGCGACATGGCCTCACGGAACCACTCTACCTCCCGACAGGGATCCACTTGGTCTGGACAGGGTGACCAGCTCTCGACCAGAGACGCCACAATCAGGGTGTCTCGGTCCAAGCGCTTTAACGCCCACCTGGGGCCAAGGTCCGCCGAAGCACGGCTCGAACTGTTCGGGGAAAGCTGGGGAAGGGAGATGTCGAAACGCACATATCTGTGGTCTGACAAAGTCTCAACCTCCTCCAGCACCTCCCAGTTCTGGACACGGCGCGCCAGGGCGGGGCTTGCAAATGTGACGTCCACGACTGATCCGCCCTGCATCCGCACGCACGTGTCGACCGTGCCACGGTTTACCACGACTAGGCCGTGAGACATCAGCCAGTCCTCGACCAATTCCCCTCTGGTGTCTGTAACGCCAGAGCCCCAGGTTTGTGACTTGGCATTTAAGTCTCCAGTCACAATGACGTTGTTTCCCTGTCCCGACAAAAGAGCGCCAACCTCTGCGAGGAAGACTTCGAATTCGGCGACTGATCGATTAGGGGAGAAATATACCCCAACGATGAACAGGTTATCGACCAGTGCCGCCACACAGCCCTTCCCCCTACGCACGCTTGTAAAGGGAGGCGAGTTTGCCCCTGTATTTGTGATGAGGGCCACCTTCCCCTCAGTGTCCCCCACGCAGTTATCGCGGTCCGCAATGAAGTACGGCTCAGTCACTATCACAACATCTGTCGACCACTGCGCCATGCTCTGGTGTAAAAGATCCTGAGCCCTGGCACAGTGGTTGACATTCGCCATTAGAAATGATTGGGCCATATTTAGTCTGCCCCGGTCATCTCCTCCTCATGCCCTTCTTGGGACTGGTAAGGCCCCTGCTGGCTTTGCGCACTTGCAGTGACCTTTCGGCCTTTCTTGGTGGCGGGGGGCTTGCAGGCGCTGCTGCCCAGTCGGTGCCCCGCTGCCTTACCCGCCACTGAACACAGTGTGCAGTGCGGGTCATTGGCACATGCGCTGGAGATATGCCCCAGCTGGCCACACCTGTAGCACTGGCTACTCCTGTCGACTTCAGCTCGACACTGAGCCCGCACGTGGCCAGCCTCCAGGCAGCGGAAGCAGCGTAGACTTCTACGGGGCAGGGCCTTCACTTTGGCGACCACCCAGCCAATGAGCAGGCGACCCTCTACGACCTTCTTCGCCGCCGCAACGGGGCAGCGCACCCAGACGGCATATAGTCCTGTGTGGTCACGACGAGGGGAGCCCACTTTAATCTGATCGGCAGGGCAATCGCCAAGCCGGGACACCCCCTGCTGAATTTCTGCCGTGGTGACGGAATCGTCCAGACCCGAGATGCTTAACTCTGCGCATCTCGTGGGTCTGGACACCCGTATATCGTCTTCGTTATAAATCTCCCTAAGCCTTGTGGCTAGGGAGTCAGCTTTTTCGCCGCTGGTGGCACCAGGCACTTCAATAATAGTGGCCCCCGTCAGTGCCTTTCTGAAGCGCACGCCGTCAATGCCAAGCTCCGCGATATTAATACGTTGCTTGGCCTCTGCCACCGCCGTGGCATACGTCACCCCGCGATCAGCCGCGCCCTCCTGAATGGTAAGAACCACCGCAGTAGACTTAGGTGGGCGCGCTTTTATCTTAGCAGCCTGTTTCGGCTGCTGCTTAGCCGTTTTGTTGCCTCCTCCATTAGTCTTCCCCCGTTTTACCACAGTCGTCCAGCCTTCGTCCGTGGAGACTGGCGCCGGGGGTAACGGCCGCGGGGGTTGTGCCACCGCAGATGCAGGTGCCTTAGCTCCCTTCGCCTTCTTCGCCCTTTTCTTTTTGGGTTGTTTCGAGGCGCCCGCAGGAACCACGATGGGCCCTTGAGCGTTGGTCGCCTTTATTACCCTAGAGGCAATGGCACCCGCCCGCTTTTTTGGGTTTGCCTCTATGGGTGTGACCACAGCAGGCACCTGTTCCTCTTGGGTAGGTGGATTGACACTCCTCCGCCTTTCGAAGGCGAGCGCTGGACGCAGCCGTGGCTCGGGGTTGAGCCGCGATTCCAGGCCTTCCACTGTGGCGTTGATACGAGCCGTATCTTAGCCGCCCACTCCTCCATGTTATCGGTGGACGGTTTCCCACCGGTGGAGGCCGGTGTCTCTGCAGGGCGGAGCCTCGTTTTTAGCTCCGCCAAATCCTTTTTGAGCTGCTCTATCTCTGTTTCCAGCCGTACGTTTTGCGCCTGCAGGCAGCGTACCTCCTCGTTGACAGTCCTGGTAGCGAGGGCATTTGTTGCCTCCCGGATCATGTCCGTCGCCGTGTTTAAAGCCGCCTGCATGGTGCCCTTCAGCTTTCCAGACCTGGACTTTACGTCCTGTATCATGGAGAGCCCTTTAGCAATTTGCTGTTTCAGGCATAAAGTGGTCGCCTCATCAACCGTAGACCCGCTGCTGGACAGAACACTTCGTGTCCTATCCCTCGACTTTCGGGCCTCCACGGTGATGTCAAGCATCTCTCTCTACCTGGAGCTCCATCTCTTGCTGCTGAAGCTTAAGAAACTCCCGCTTCTTTTCAGCGAGGCCGACGTATTGCCCAGTTGTGGGCGGCCGGCCACGACCTCTCTGAGTTTTGGGCGTCGCCAAAACTTTGGACGTTCTTGAGCCGTCAGAGTCGGAATCTGACCCACTGCCCCGCTGGCTATGTTGGCGCTTACGACCCGCCCAAAACCTGTCGCTTGTTGCAGCCGACACCATTGTGGCCGCCGAAGAGTCGGACATCTCCTCTATGTCCGTGTCCAGACGGGTTAAGGATACCCGCAATTCGCGGGATCCAGACCCGATGAGCGCTCTAGCGCTATCCTCAATGTAATCGCGCGGCGACTCACGTTCGTCGCGCTGCGCACTACTCCTCATGCCTCGCCTTTCCTCAACACCTTCCATGTCCTCAGATTTGTTAGAATTTGATTGGTAACTCATTATTGTTCCCACGAGTGTGGGGGAAATAAAGGTCCACCCGGGCAGTGCCCCCTGTACCCGGGTAAGCGTACATACTCTAGGGAGTCCGCCGGTTCCCTAGAGGTGTGCCGTTCACGACTGACCACCCGTCAGCCATGCATCCCCTCGCCACGGCACCAAACTTGGGATTGGGGTAACTTTTTATAGAGGTTTCCTCCCTCTCGGCCCGGCCAATTAAGGCAGGACCGGCCCAGCAGCGAGCCGCGAGACGTGATCCACGACACTCGCCGCCAGGTCTTTCCCCCCCGGGCGCCAGTTTCCCGGCGCCTTGCGCACACCGGGCCACTCCGTAAGCAGAGCGGGCGGCGCGCAAACCCCTATTGTGCACTAAATGCGCACGACGACCTGGCCGCCCGATACGGGACAGACGCCAGACTCCCACTGCCGCCCGATGCGGGACAGACGCAGCGGGAACACCTCGGAGACACCTCTTGGCTTCACCTGCCGCTGGATTGCGACAGGCTACTGAGCCCCCCTACCACGACAAGGTAGGTGTCCATCAGGGGGGACCATTAACCTAACCTAACCTTTTTTTTTTTTTTTTTTTTAACGTTGGAAAATGCATTACGCATACTCGCCGCCCGGGGGGACAGCGAGTTATGTGGGACTCGAGCTCAGACGCCCATACCCACTAAAAACCAACGACACTCCGTCAGTCACCTGGCAGCTCATGAGTCGTCTCGAACCAATCGTCGTCGTCCGAAAAATCGGACGGCGACGACTCGCTCGACGACTCGCGAGCGGCGGACGGGGCTGCGGGAAGCCGGTCGGATACTACCGCTGCCCCGTCGGTGACTGCCCGCCGTAGCAGGCCCGGCAAGCCCACCCCGTGAGGGGGGGCAACGGGAATGGCCCGGAGTGTGCGGACATTCCCGTCAGGCGGCGGTAGAGGCGCGTGCAATGCCGGCGCGGGTACCCCCGTACCCAATGCTGGCTGGCCTCCACCAGGGGGGATCAGGTGGTTGTAACGCCGCCGTCTCCGCCCCGTACGTCGCCTCCGGATCGGGGCGGCAAGAGGATCCTCCTCCCGCACCCTCTCCGCTGCCTCCTTCTGTGAGATAACGTCCTCGCAGAAGGAGGCGACGGCCTTCCAGGCTCTGTCACTCCCGAGCATGGCCTCCACCACGCTGGGGAGGGAGAGGTCCTGGCCGATCTCCGCGACCAGAGTACGGCGCTGCGACTCCCACGCCGGGCACAACTCAAGGGTGTGTTGAGCCGTGTCCTCCGCAGCACCGCACTCGTGGCACGCGGCGGTCTCCTCCCGACCGATCCGGTGCAGATAGGCGCCGAAGCACCCGTGTCCTGTGAGGACCTGCACCAGTCGGTAGGTTAGGGGGCCGTGCCGTCTCTCTATCCATCGGGTCAGGACCGGGGTCAGGGCGTCGAGGGTGGCTCGACCCGACTCCGAAGAGTTTAGAACCCCGGTCCAGGCCCGAATCAGCAGCTCTCGGGTCTGGCGCTCGAAAGCGCGCTCCTCCTCTAGGGAGCCGCGCTCTCCCCGAGAACGCTGCTCCGACCGTCGCGCGTATGTCCAGGCCAGGACTCTGGCCTCGAGCTCCCAAGGCGGGGTCCCGGCCAGGGCACACGCCACTGCGCCCGCTACTGTGGAGTAGCAGCGGGCCGCTCTCTGCGCGATGACTCGCTGGGGCCGCCTGAGCTGAGACACGTTGTCTCGACTCAGGCGGTCCGCCCAGATGGGGGCGCCGTAAAGGGCCATGCTCTTAAGAATGCCGGCGTAGAGACGCCGGCATTGAGCGCTCGGCCCGCCCAGGTTCGGCAGTAACCACCCCAGCGAGTCCGCCGTCTTTAGCAGCCGGGGTGACAATTCGGCGAAGTGACGGCCGAACCGCCACCGGCTGTCGATGATAAGCCCCAGATATTTCATCTGGGGCTTAACGTCGATGGCCACGCCGTCGACCATCAAGCTGATGTTCGGCGGGTGGCGTTGTCTCGGGCCGTCAAACAAGACGGCCTCCGACTTCTCCAAAGCGACCCTGAGGCCCAACAGACGGATCCGTTGGACCACAAGGTCGCATGCCGCGGTGGCCAGCTGGAGGACCCGCGCTACATCCCAAGCCCGGGCCAGCACGAGAGTGTCGTCCGCGTAGCAGACGACCCTCACGCCCGGGGGGAGTGTGCCCCTCAACAGCCAGTCGAATCCGATATTCCACAGGCATGGTCCGAGGACTGATCCCTGTGGAACACCGGACTCCACGCGGTGACTCCTAAGCAAGCCGCCCTGGTCCACGTACGTAACCATCCTGTCCCGGAGGTAATCGGACAGGAGGTGGACCAAGTACGGCGGCACTCCGTGGGCGCGCAGGGCCTCGATGATGGTGGTGTGGGGAATGCTGTTGAATGCGTTGGCGATATCGAGAGATATCGCCAACAGCCTTTCCCCACCCTCGGCAGCACCCTTCACCATCTCCCCCAAAAAGCCCAGCGCGTCCAGGGTCGAGCGGCCAGCTCGGAAGCCAAACTGGGCCTCCGCCAGATCAGGGCCGGTGGTTGCCAAGTGTCGGACGATGCGGGTCACGAGAATCCTCTCGAAAAGTTTCCCCGCCTCGTCCAGCAACACAATCGGCCGATAGGCCGATGGAGAGTCCATCGGCCGGCCCGGCTTGGCGAGGAGGCAGAGGGCGCCCTCCTTCCACACCTTCGGGAACCTTCCGACAGCGAGACAGCTGTCGAAAAGTTCCCGAAGTTTCTCCTCCAGGTGGCCCGCCGCGATGAACAACACACGAGCGGGCACACCGTCCGGTCCTGGTGCCGTCTTTTTAGCCCGGAGGCGGAGTGCGGCGGCTTGCACCTCCGCCCCCGAGACTGGTGGAAAGGAGTCAGCCGGGTCCTCAGCAGGAACCGGCCGAGTCATCGGCGGCGGCGCGAAGCCCGGGTCAGAACCGGGGAACAACGCACCGACCACCGCTTCCACCATTGCTGGCTGGAGGGTCTGGGTAAGTGGGGGACCATGGGCGCGCAGCTTGTTGCGCGCAGCCCGATACGGTCTCCCCCACGGGTCCCTGTCCAGACTCTCCAGCATCGCCGCCCGGGCTTCATCCTTCGCGACGGCGATCGCTACCTGGAGGCGCTTCTTCGCCTCCAGGTACCCGGCGTACAGGATGTCTTCCCTTTCCTCGTCGCGGATTCTGCGTCTCCGGCTCCTGGTATACGCCCGCCGTGCAGCAGTGCAGGCAGAGCGCAGGTCGGCAATTTCTGCCGACCACCAGAAGACGGATTTGCGACGAGGAGGGGGAAGAGATCTCGGCATCGACGCGTCGCACACCTCCGTCAAAACTTGGCGGAGCTGGGAGGCGGAGCCGTCTACGTCCGCGCCGGTCAAGGAGGGACAAAACCAGTCCTGGACCAGCGCGGATTCATGCGCCATGTCTCGGTCAAGCCGGGCCAGCGCCCAGCGTGGCCTCGACCGAGACACGGCGGCCAACGTGGGGCGATGGGTGGAGACTGAATCTAACTCGAACCGGATATACCGGTGGTCGGATCCAGTCTCCTCCGACAGGACGCGCCAGTTGCTCACGCGAGCTGTGACGGCGGGAGAGGCGAACGTGAGGTCCACCACTGACCCGCCCCGCCGTCGCACGCACGTGTGGGTCCTGCCCCTGTTCAGCAGGGACAGGCCTGTCGCCATCGCCATGGCCTCCATGGCTCGGCCGCGGCAGTCCGTAACACGGCCACCCCATGCTACGGACTTGGCGTTAAAGTCCCCCATCAGAATAATCTGACGGGGAGCAACACGCCGTAACGCGGCCGACAGCGCCTGTAGAAAGGCCTCGAACTCGTGGAGTGGGCGATTAGGAGAGAAATAAGCTCCGAAAATCGCTAATCCACCCCACGAGGCCGCCACGAACTCGCCACCCCTCTCGAGAAGTGAGAGAGGTAGGCCGCCGGAGGAGGTTATCGCCGCGAGGCCGTCCCGACTCCCTAACCAGTTTGGTCGGTCTGGGATCAGGTACGGCTCCGAGACGACTGCGACGTCGATATGATACTCCGCCAAAGCCTGGGAGAAAAGGTCCTGGGCTCTGGCGGACCTCATGAGGTTCGCCTGGATTAAGGATTTGGGACCTAAATCCATCAATCCGACATAACCTCCTCCGGTGCACCATTTTGCTGGCTGGTGCTGGGCGTCCCAGGCGTAGGCCTCGGTGTTGCCTTGCCCTTCGTTGGGGGGGGATTGCATTTCTTCCCCCCCATCACATGGCCGGCGGGTCTGCCGGCCGACGTGCAGACGGCACATCTTGGTTCCGCTGTGCAGGAGGCCCGATCATGGCCCTTCCTGCCACAGCGGAAGCACAGGTCCTCACGGATCACCTGGGAAGGGCAAAGCGGCTTGGTGTGGCCGATTCCCAGGCACCGGAAGCACCTCATCGGGCGGGGCTCGACCACGCGAACGTGGCAAGAGCTCCACCCGACGATGATGCGCCCGGCATCCGCCAGTGCCTTGGCAGCGGCGACGGGACAGTGCACTACGGTGCATCCCGCACCACCAGGGCCGGGGCGAATGGCACCGACGCGGACCTGCTCCGCGCTGCACCCCCCCTTCGCGGCAACGGCGGCGGCGACTTCCTGCGACGTGATGGAGTCGTCCAGCCCTGTTATCCGGAGTTCGGATTTTTTGACAGGGCGGATGACTGTCGCCGCTTCTGCCACCACCTCCTTCAGTTTGGCCGCAAAGAGGTCGGCCTTTTCGCTGTTTTGGGGGCCCTCAAACTCGAACATGCGAGCCCCCGCTGCCGTCTGCCGTGACCGCACCGAAGCGATGCCGAGCTCGGCGGGGTTGATGACCCCACGGGCCCTCTCTATGAGAGACCCGTAGGTGACACCCTTCTTCACGGACTCCGTGGAGAGGGTGAGAACCACCGCCGAGGTTTTCGGTGCCACCAGTTTTCGTGGCTTCTTTGCCACGGCCTTCGGTGGGGCCTTCTTTGATGCTGGGGGAGGGGCGGCCGTTGGAGCGGCTGCCTTCTTTTTCCCCCGCTTCGTCACCGTCGCCCAAGTTTCCTTGACCGCCGCGGTTGACGGTGGCTCCGCTTCCCGGCTTGTTTGCGGCGGTGTGGGCGCCGAAGAAGGCCCAGGGATAGGCGCAGCCGTAGCAGGGACAGGGGGAGGGGTGGATTTCTTCCCCTTCCCTTTCCCCTTGCCAGGCTTGGCGGCTGCGGCAGAAGCCGGCGTTGTCGGCGTCTTGTTTGCGGCCAGTGGTGGCCGGAGCGACTTGGCCGGCAGAAGGCGGTCCTCGAGGCCCTCAAGGCGGGCGTTCAAAATGGCGCCCACCTCCACCACTATGGAGCGCCGGAACTCCGCCAAGGCTGGGTCCTCCCCATTTTGGCCCCTCTGTTGTAAGGGGGCCACCCTGGCGGATGAAGACGGAGTCGCGTCCATAGGTGCCGGACCACGTTTCTCTGCTACCATCTCCCGGCGTAATTCAGCCATCTGCTGTCGCATTTGCGCCAGCTCACGCCGGATGGCCGAGTTCTCCAGCTGAAGCAACCTCGTCTCATCAGAGACGGAGTGGCTCACAGCTAGAGCCGTCAAATTTTGAAGGGCGCTGGCCGCATCCTTCAGTGCCTTTTGGAAGGTGCCCTTAAGATGTTTCGACCTCTTGGCCACCTCCAAGATCACCTCCAGGTGCTTATTTGCCGCTACCTGGAGGCCCTCTGCCGTCATTTCCGGGCTTTCCGGCACCGGAGCAGCGCCAACAGCCGTACTGGCGGCGCACGCCTCTTTTGAAAGCGCCGCAATCCGCTCCTCTTCCTCGGGTTGCAGCGCTTCTGTGGCCAGGGAAAGGGCCAGGTCGCCAAGACCAGCCGCTGCCGAGGTCGGTTGCACGGCCTTTCCCTTTCCCTTCTTCCTCTTCTTTTCCTTCTTTCCGGGCTCAACCGCCGGGCGAGGCGTCCGCAAAAACTGCTGGCGCGTCGACCGACGGGATCCCGCCGACAAAGTGGAGGTGTCGGAATGCTCCTCCAGACTACTGCGGGAGCGCTCCTCGTCAAGGCCTACGGCCTCAAGAGAGGTGCAACTCCCCGTCACACTAACGGCGCGCTTCTTCCTCGGAGGCGCCAACTCCAGTGCTATGTCCTCGGGCAGCCTCGCGACTGCCACTCGGACCTCTCTCAACTTTGGGGTTTGCTGTGTATCAGCACCCCCCATTTCCTCTGAATTTATTTTATCAAAATTGGATTCCATGATGTTCCCACGAGTATGGGGGAAATAAAAGGTCCACCCGGGCAGTGCCCCCTGTACCCGGGTAAGCGTACATACTCTAGGGAGTCCGCCGGTTCCCTAGAGGTGTGCCGTTCACGACTGACCACCCGTCAGCCATGCATCCCCTCGCCACGGCACCAAACTTGGGATTGGGGTAACTTTTTATAGAGGTTTCCTCCCTCTCGGCCCGGCCAATTAAGGCAAGACCGGCCCAGCAGCGAGCCGCGAGACGTGATCCACGACACTCGCCGCCAGGTCTTTCCTCCCCAGGCGCCAGTTTCCCGGCGCCTTGCGCACACCGGGCCACTCTGTAAGCAGAGCGGGCGGTGCGCACACCCCTTTTGCGCACTTGTTGTGCACGACAACCTGGCCGCCCGATACGGGACAGACGCCAGCCTCCCACTGCCGCCCGATGCGGGACAGACGCAGCGGGAACACCTCGGAGACACCTCTTGGCTTCACCTGCCGCTGGATTGCGACAGACTACTGAGCCCCCCTACCACGACAAGGTAGGTGTCCATCAGGGGGGAACCTAACCTTTTTTTTTTTTTTTTTTTTTCGTGAGGAAATGCTTTTACGCACTATCCTCCAGCCGCGGGGGGACGGCTGGAGGGGTGTGTGGGACTCCGGACTCCGAATGAGCCCGACTACCCACTAAAACCTCACGGTGCCCTCCGGTGCCTTTGAGTGAAGCGGAGCAAGGGTTACACCATTGGTTTGCACCTTGGTTCCGCTTCAGGCTGCGGCCCGCCTATTGTGGCAGGCCGCCCGGTCTCTGGGGGGGAGATTGAGCTATCCCCCCCACTCTACGGCGGACGGCGCGCGGGGTCACACGCGGGGCCGTCGCGGGTCCCGGGGACACCCCCGTGTCCGTGGTCCGGGACCCATCCGGAAGGGGCAGGTGGAGGAGGTATTCCCTCCTCCGGCGCCCGGTGCGTTTGCGGCGGATTATTGGGGCAGAGGCCTCGGCTTCACGCTCCCTCTCCGCCGCTTCCTTCTGCGAGATGACATCCTCGCAGAAGGTGAGCACCGCCTGCCACGCTTCCTCGTCCGAGGCCATCCTCGCCATGATCGCTTGCAGCGAGAGGTCACCACCCACAACTGAGACCAGGACACCGCGCTCCTCCGCCCATGCAGAGCATGAGGCGAGGGTGTGTTGCGCAGTGTCCTCGTCACAGCAGTGGCAGTGGTGACACTCCGCTGTTGGCTCACGCCCGATCCTGGCGAGGTAGGCCCCGAAACAGCCATGACCCGACAGCATTTGATTCGCCCTGAATGTCAGGCGACCGTGCTGCCGTTGCACCCACTCAGTGAGTATCGGGGCGATCGCCCCGGTGGTGCGACGGCCAGCTGTGCTGTCGGCCAGGCGCTCCCTCCAGCGTGCGACTGCGTCATCCTCCAGGCGCAGTCGCTCAGCCTCGACTTCGTGAGGCGCGGGCCTTTGCCCCTGGGATCTTTGATCTCCCCGCCACTTGTAAACAGCGGCGAGGACCAGGGCGTCGAGGTCCCAGGGCATGCTCCCGGCCAGCGCGAGAGCAGCCTCAGCTGACACCGTCCGGTATCCTCGGATGACTCGGACGGCGAGGTGACGCTGCACCCTCCTCAGCACGAGTGCGCTGCCTCTAGATAGGGCGTCGTACCAGACCGGGGCCCCATATAGGGCCATGGAACGTACGACACCCAAATATAACCTTCGGCTGGACGACGAAGGTCCGCCGAGGTTCGGCATGAGCCGACTAAGTGCTCCGGCCGTCTTTAGGAGCTTCGGTGCCAACCTCTGGAAATGTGTACCGAAGCTCCACCGCCCATCTAGAGTGAGGCCGAGGTACCTGAGTGTATCCCCGACCTCAATCCGGGTGCCTCCCACCACAAGGTGGGACCCTGGGGGCGGCGCTCGTCGGGGCCCATGAAAACAGAGGGCCTCCGATTTCTCAAGCGCCACCCTGAGCCCTAGTTCACGGATGCGGCGCACGACAATGGCGACTCCCGCCGTCACACGCTGCGCCGCCTCCCGGAAATCCACGCCGCGGGCCGTGACGAGGGTGTCATCAGCGTAGCATGTGACGCTGACACCCCCGATAAGGCGCCCGCGGAGGACCCAGTCATAGCCGATGTTCCACAGGAGAGGGCCTAGAACCGACCCCTGTGGAACACCGCATGACACCTCTCGCCGTAACAAGCCACAGGGCGTGGCACACTCAACTGACCTCGCAGCCAGGTAGTCGGCGACGATTTCTTGCAGGTAGACAGGCACACCGTGGTGTACGAGTGCCTGCCTGATGCACGCCCAGGGCAGGGTGTTGAAGGCATTGGCGATGTCGAGAGACACCGCCAACAACACCCCACCACTGTCCACCGCCTGTTCTGCTAATTCACGTACGCGCAGAATGGCATCGACGGTGGACTTTTCGGCCCGGAACCCAAATTGTGCCGGCGACAAATCGGGCCCCACATGCACTAAGTGCTGGACGAGGCGGACGGAGATTATGCGCTCTAGGAGCTTGCCCACTTCGTCCAGCAAAACAATAGGCCTATACGCCGACGGCGAGTCCGCTGGACGTCCGTCCTTCTTAAGTAGGACAAGGCGACCGCGCTTCCACGCAGCGGGGAACCGGCCCTGCTCCAAGCAGGCAGTGTAGAGGGCTCTCAACCTCTCGCCAAGGGCCTTCTCCGCTAGCACCCATGCCTTGCCCGGGATGCCGTCCGGGCCAGGGGCCACATTTTTCGCTTTTAAGCGAAGCATGGCCGCTCCTAGCTCCCCTTCCGAAACATGATCGGGAGGATTTTCTGAGGCCACGGGGTGGGGCCTCATTTCCGGCGGGCTGTGGTCTTCTTGGGCCGGGAAAAGGGTGGCCACTACGTTGTCCAGCAGCCCTGGCTCCAGGGTTTCCGTAATCGGAGGCGCCCACGGCCGGAGCTTTCCTCTGACCGTCTTGTAGGGGCGCCCCCACGGATCCTGGCTGAGCGTTGCCAGCAGCTCCTCCCGGGCTTTTGACTTCGCCTCCGCAATGGCCACACGGAGGGTCTTCTTGGCCGCCTTGTATGCCTCTAGTAGCGGGCCGTCCATATCCGGGTTGCGATTTCGACGCCGGAGGTGGCGGGAGGAGGCTCTGCGCGCAGCTATACATACCTCGCGCAGTGCCTTGATGTCAGGGGGGGGGAAACCTAACCTAACCTAACCTAACCTAACCTAACCTAACCTAACCTTTTTTTTTTTTTTTTTTTTTTTTTATCGCTGGAAAATGCGTTACGCATACCTACCACTCTCGGGGGGAGCGATAGGTTATGTGGGACTCTCCCCGATTGGGGCCTACCCACTAAAAACCAGCGGCGTTCTCGGGAGCCATATAGTTCGGGACCACGGGTCAGCGCCATCAGCACACTACCGCAGTCCCTCACTGACCAGACCGACACACGGTCTCACCCGTTCTGGAGAGGGCATAGTACCCCTGCCTCCAGCGCCGGAGGAGGATATCCTCCGGCTTGTTGTCCCGATGATGCGTGGAACGCAAGACACACCATCGCGCCTCCTAGTGGGAAGCGGACGCCCCCGCGTCCGCCGCCCGAGGCACAGGGAGGGGCATGTGCAGGAGGTGGCGGTTCCTCCTGCGCCCAGTGCGCCTACGGCGCATGAGGAGTGCGTCAGCCTCAGCCTCTCGCTCTCGCTCCGCGCTCTCCTTTTGGGCAAGCACATGCTCGCAAAATGCGGCCATGGCTCGCCACGCCTCCCTGTCGTCGACCATACGCCGGACTATGGAGCCCAGCCTTAGGTCGTCCCCCACGTGTGCACCACCTAACCTAACCTAACCTAACCTAACCTAACCTTTTTTTTTTTTTTTTTTTTTTTTTTGTCGCAGGAAAACCCGTTTAAGAGCCATAACCGGAGTCGGGGGACCCCGGCCGTGTGTGGGACTCCCAGCGTCCTGAAAAGGACGCGGCTCCGCCCTCAGAAGGGCGGGGACTACCCACCAAAAACCTGCGGCTTCCCTTCCCTGCCTAGGAGGCGTCATGAGAGTCCAGCCATAGCCTTTACATCCATGAACGCCTCCGGCAGCTCGCCCGCCTACACGGCGGACCCTGCACGCCCCCCTTGTGGGGGGACGGAGGAAATAGCCGGGGAAGCGGCACTATTTCCTCCCGACGGTGGTGGCCCGTGCAATGCAGGTGGAAGCACCCCCGTGCCTCCGACCTGCGGGCCACCTTGGGGGGCTAGAGAGCGGTCATACAACCGCCGCCTCCTGCCCCTCCTCCGTCTGCGGAGCGGGTGTGCAGAGGGATCATCCTCTCTCTCCCGCTCCGCCGCCTCCTTCTGCATCATAACGTCTTCACAGAAGGAGGCTACCGCCTTCCAGGCCCTCTCACTATCTAGCATGGCGTTCACCATACTAGGCAATGAGAGGTCCTGGCCGACCACCGCCACCAGGACACGACGCTGCTCCTCCCAGCCTGGGCAGGCTGCGAGGATATGCTCTGCCGTGTCCTCCGCCGCGCCGCATTTGTGGCACGACGGGGATTCCTCCCTCCCGATCCGATACAGGTACCTGCCGAAGCAGCCATGCCCGGTAAGCACCTGCGTCATACGGTAAGAGAGAGTACAATAATGTGAGCCCCTGGAGGAGCGCGCTGCCTGGGCCCAGGGAAAAAGAGTGCGTCGGTCTTCTCTAGCGCGACTCTGAGCCCCAACCGGCGGATTCTCTCGGCCACGAGAGTCCCGCCAGCCGAGGCCAGACGCGCGGCCGCTCCGTATGTGCGCCCCCGAGCCGTGACGAGAGTGTCATCTGCGTAACAGATGACACTCATGCCATGCAAGAGCACACCCCGGAGCAGCCAGTTGTAACCGAGATTCCACAACAAGGGTCCGAGAACTGACCCCTGCGGAACCCCGGTTTCCACCCTCCGCCGCAGTAGGCAACCATCCCTGTTGACGAAAAGGACCTCTCTGTCTGAGAGGTAGTCCGTCAACAGGGCCTGCAGGTATGAAGGCACCGCATGGTATCGAAGTGCCTCTAAAATTGTGGAGTGGGGGATAGAGTTCAAGGCATTGGCAATATCAAACGATATAGCCAGAACTCCCTCCCCCTTCTCCGCAGCATCCATCGTGAGGGCTTTTAACCGCTGTAGGGCGTCGATTGTTGACCGGCCCGTCCTGAAGCCAAACTGGGCATCGGACAAATCCGGACCGGTCTCCGAAAGATGCTCATTGAGGCGGGCGGCTATTATGCGCTCAAACAGTTTGCCCGCCTCATCTAACAGGACAATGGGGCGGTATCCCGACGGAGAATCCGCCGGCCTTCCCTCTTTTCTGAGGAGGCATAATTGCCCCTCCTTCCATACTTTCGGGAACCTCCCGACATCAAAACAGCGGTCAAAGAGGTCCCGAAAACGCTTCTCCATGAAGGAGCCGGCGATTGCCAGAACACGGGCTGGAACTCCATCCGGGCCCGGCGCCGTTTTCTTGCCGCGGAGGCAGAACGCAGCCGTTTCCAGCTCCTCCACGGTAACCGGAGTGAAGCCCGCTGAAGCTGGGCCGCTCCCAACTGGGGGATCCATTTTTGGGGGAGTGAAGTTCGATCTGTCCGGGAACAGAGCCCGGACTATCCCCTCCAAGAGATCCGGTTGGAGGGTCTCGGTTAGTGGGGGACCTATGGGGCGCAACTTATTGCGCACCATCTTGTACGGTCTCCCCCACAGGTCGTTGTTGAGACCCTCCAACATTTCCTCCCTGGCCAGATCTTTTGCAGCCGCGATTGCCGCCTTGAGGACACGCTTCGCCTCTCGATAAGTGGCATATAAGCGGCCCTCGTTTGCCTCGTCTCGGTTGCGGCGGCGACGGCTTCTCGTATATGCCCTTCGAGCTGTGACGCAAGCAGCCCGAAGGTCAGCAATTTCCACCGACCACCAATAGACCGCGCGTCTGGGTGGAGGTCGGCGAGACCGAGGCATGCAAGTGTTGCACACCTCGGTCAAAGTGCTTCGTAGACGCTCGGCGGCTACATCCACGTCAGGACTGGGTGGTGGCCCAAACCAGTCCTGGACGAAAGCCGCCTCTTTCGCCATCTCCCGGTTGAGGTGAGTGAGAGCCCACCGGGGAAATGGCGATTGTCCACGACTGGGTCCATCTTGGGGGCGTTGGGTTGAGAACTCTATCCGTATGTGACGATGATCGGACAGAGTCTCTCCCAAGTCAACCTCCCATTTCTGGACCCATGCAGCCAAAGCAGGCGTGGCGAACGACAGGTCAACCACAGACCCACCCTGTTGTCGCACACAAGTGTGAGTTGTCCCTCTATTTAAGAGGGACAGACCAACCGTTGCCGCCCACAGCTCCAGGACTTGTCCCCGCGCATCGCTCGCTGGGTTGCCCCACGTCACCGATTTGGCATTCAGATCACCCAAAAGGGCGACCTGTCGCGGCGCCATTCGGGCCACCACCGCCGCCAGGGCATCAAGGTATGCCTCGAATTCTGACATTGGGCGGTTGGGGGAGAAATACACCCCAATAATGGCAATTTCCCCCCATGCGGCGGCCACATACCCAGCTCCCCTTTCGATAAGCGAGAGGGGAGGGGAATCTGTGGAGGGGCGAGAAACAATTGTCACTAGGCCATCCCGGTCGGTCAGCCAATTTGGTGGCACCGAATATGGCTCGGCGACAACGGCCACACCTGCCGTCCATTCGGCCATGACCTGAGCCATGAGGTCCTGAGCCGCCCTGCAGTGGTTCAGGTTTCCCTGAAGAATAGTACGATATCCTACTGCTGGCATTATTCGGACATCGCACCATTTTCCTCACCCGGCTCAGGACGGACCTCAGCCGTGGCCGCAACAGACCGTGTCGGGGCCTGCGTCTTACCCTTCTTTGCGGGAGGGTTGCATTTTAACCCCCCCATCACATGGCCGGCAGACAGCCCGCTGGCCGTGCATACTGCACACTTTACCTGGCCCTTGCAGTCAGCGACTTTGTGGTCAGCCTGGCCGCAGCGCCGGCAAAGTTGCGATCTGTCTATTGAAGGACAGAGTGCCCGAGTGTGTCCGATACCGAAGCATCTGAAGCAGCGCATCGGCAACTGCTCCAGAGCCCGAACCACTCCCGAGCTAAGCCCTAAGGGGATCCGCCCCTTGCTCAGAAGAGCATTCGCTGCCGCGACGGGGACCTGTACATATATTGCACTCAGGCCCCCACGACCACGCCGAATTTCACCACCTTTGATGGCTTCTGCCGTGCAGCCTCCAATTTTTACCGCCGCTGCGATCACGTCGCCCCTGGTGACAGAGTCATCCATCTCCGTGATCATCAGGGGCAAAAGCTTCTGCGGACGCGTTACTTTTGCCGCGTCCGCAACAGCCTCCCTCAGCTTAGCGGCGAAAAGCTCCGCGTGGCCGTCTCGTTCGGCTCCTGGGAACTCGAACAGTCGAGCCCCAGTCTGAGTCTGGCGGCACTTGACATTAGTGATTCCCAGCTCTGCTGGAATCACTGACTGGCGCGCCTTTTCCAGAATCGACCCGTACGTCTCCCCCCGTTTTTCGGCCTCTGGTGAAAGTGTTATCACCACTGCCGCGGTTTTCGGGGGAGTCATCCTTTTAGCTTTTTGGGCCAAAACGGACGCCGTCTTTTTCACCGACTGCCCCCTGCTAGCCGACTTTGAAGCCGCTTGCTTGGGAATGGTCGAGGAGGATGAAGGGGCCGCCCCTGTCGTCTTTATTTTTTTCTTCTTCTTCTTCTTCTTTTTCTTCTCTACTGTCTTCCACTCGTTGGCAGGAGTGGTAGACGGGAGAAGAGGATCCTCGTGCTGAGTTTCCGCCACTCTGGATGGACCAGGGTTTGTAGGGGCAGGGGCTTTAGTGAAAGCCGGATCAGCTGCTGTAATTTCCTTACTTGTTTTCCCCTTGCCCTTCCCTTTGCCGGGCTTGGGGGCCTTGGACTGGGGCGTCTGAACCGCATCTTTGGCTGCAGCCTCCGCCACCTTCTTGGTGTCCGCCGCAAGAGGCGGGCGCACTGTCTTTGCCGGTAAAAGCCGGTCCTCGATTCCGGCGAGGCAAGCTCTTGTGAAGGCTCTCTCCTCCATCACCACTTTGCGGATGATATCTTCAATGCCGCTAGGCAGGGAGGGCTGAGCACCTTGCGTAACTACGTCCATGACCGCCGGAGTCGGACATGGAACCGGCTCCGCGGCAGGCACCCCTAATTTTACTCGCCCAGCCTGTTCCCGAAGCTGTGCAACTTCGGCTGAGAGGCGGTCTATTGTGGCCTGCATGCGCTGCGTCTCTTCGGAGGCCGTCCTTTTCAGGAGTTCCTCCATGACGCTGCGCACGCTAGCCGCACGACACTTGAGGGCCTTTTGAAGGGTTCCCTTAAGATTAGAGGACTTTATGGCGATCTCAGTAATCTCCTCAACATCCTCTTGTACCATCTTTTCTAGTTCGGGAATGGTCTTCCCTTCGATGTCAATCAGCGATGAGCCATACCCTTGCTTCGCTCGAGCTGCGCGGGTTTTGCGTTCTTTCGCTGCTATCCTCTCTTCAAGTTCCAGTTGGAGCTCCTCCTTTTTTAAAACAGTCAGCTGCCTCTGGGCGTCCGACAAACCGATATAGTGGTCGGTTGTTGGTTTCCGTCCGCTCTTAGCTGAAGTCTTTTTTGAAGTCTTCTTAACTTTCGTAGCTGGAGTGTCTGAGCTTGACTCCCCTTGTTCCACTGACTTGCGAAGGCGCTTGCGCTCCCGCAAGATCTGAGGTGAATCATCCACTGTCATAACAGAAGAACCGTCCGTAAGGATGTCCTCATCCTCCGACCCAGAGAGGTCTCCGGGCCTGAAAAAGAGGCTCCCACTAGGCGCTGATTGCGACGGTGTGATGCACCTTTCTAACCGAATGACAGGCGTCTTGAAAAAGACGTTGTCATCGTCCATTTTTTCCGCGAAATCGCCTGCCGCGGCCCGAAGCTCGCGAGAGCCTGACAAGCTCCTCTCACAGCTCCGCAGAACGCGCAGCGATTCGCCTGTATTCAACACTTCGCCCTTCTCGGGCTCTACCATCACGTCTTTCCCATCACCCCCCATATCCCCAGATTTATTTGTAATTGAACTCATAATAGTTCCCACGAGTATGGGGGAAATAAAGGTCCACCCGGGCAGTGCCCCCTGTACCCGGGTAAGCGTACGTACTCTAGAGAGTCCGCTGGTTCCCTAGAGGTGTGCCGTTCGCGACTGACCACCCGTCAGCCACGCATCCCCTCGCCACGGCACCAAGCTTGGGATTGGGGTAACTTTTTATAGAGGTTTCCTCCCTCTCGGCCCGGCCAATTAAGGCAAGACCGGCCCAGCAGCGAGCCGCGAGACGTGATCCACGACACTCGCCGCCAGGTCTTTCCACCACGGGCGCCAGTTTCCCGGCGCCACTCACTCCTTGCGGAGCACCAACGCCGCCCAGACCCGGGCAATATGCCCCGACGGTCCGGGGTTTGGTGTTATAGACTTTTCCTTGTCTTGGCCCCGACTTCAGTAGCCAGGACCCCCGGCCCCCCTCCGTTGGGGGGTTACGGGTTGCCCGACAGGCCTGCCAAATTGACAAGACCTGCCGCGCTCTGGTTTGGCTCGCGCCGGCCGCAGCCGGTACCCCCCATGACTGGGGAGCATTCCCCTATCCACTACCCGGGGGACGCGCCCGATATGGGTCCAGAACCCCACACGGGAACCCCTTTTTTTTTTTTTTTTTTTTTTTTTTTTTTTTTTTTTTTTTTTTTTTTTAAGGTGGAAAAACTGCATTGAACTGCATACCCCCCGCTGGCCGGGCGGAGGGTTATGTGGCACGAACCCGTCTCGGGCCAGCCGGCACACAGGAGGACACAATATTGTGACCCTCCTTTTTCTATTTACACTGCCTGAGCACAAAAGTTGCGCAGGTGTATAGATAAAAATCTTCAAATTGTATTTACAATAAAATATATATAAACATATTTACACGGAGCGCCAACTTGCAGGTGTACAGAGCCTGCCCGCTGGCGCCCGTTTACTACCCTACGACTAGAAACAAAAGACTAGAATTAGAGTTGGCGAGCAAAAGCCCGCCGCCTCCGACCAACTCGCTTACGGCGTAAGAGATCTGCTTGAGGGTCTTCCTCACGTTCCCTCTCCGCCGCCTCTTTCTGGTTCAGTACTTCTTCGCAGAAAATCCTGAATTGTTCCCAAGCATCTCTGTTATTGACGATGGCTTTTACTACCGCCAACAGCGACAGATCATTCCCAATATGGGCCACTAACGTCGCTCTTTCCTCAGCCCAAGCAGGACACTCCTCTAACGTGTGCTGCGCTGTGTCCTCTGCCGAGCTGCAGTGGTGACAGCCAGCGTTTCTCTCCCTACCAATTCTACACAGATACTTACCAAAGCACCCGTGCCCTGTAAGTATCTGTGTCATTCGGTACGAGAGAGGTCCCCTGCGTCTGTCCACCCAGTCTTTGAGGACCGGTTGAAGTGCAGCAATTGTCTGGTGACCCGCACTAGGTTCTTTGAGCCTCTCGGACCACTCGTCCACCATTACCTGACGAGCTTCCTCGCGCCACTTCTCAATCTCCTCTTTTGCCGGGTGTGTACCACTGCGCTTTGCAGAAGCGACATGATGATACACTTCTGCCAGGACCCACGCTTCTAGCTCCCAGGGAGCTGTGCTAGCAAGTACGCACGCCACCTCGCCAGAAACCGTACAATAGGCACGCGAAATCCTTATTGCGAGAGAGCGCTGTGGCCGCCTCAGTGCCGCGACATTATCTCGCTTTAGTGCGTCAATCCATACAGGGGCGCCGTACATGGCGATTGAACGGACAACCCCCGCGAACAGACGACGGCATCCAGCATGTGGGCCACCCAGATTGGGCATTAGACGACTCAGTGCTCCAGTCACTCTCTTCAGTTTTGGAGCCAAGTACTTGAAGTGGGCCTTGAAGTTCCACGGGCTATCGAGAACCAAACCAAGGTACTTCATGGTTGATCCGACGCCGATGGAGACGCCACCCACCTCGATCCTTGAGCCCTGTGGTGGCGCTTTCCGGAGCCCATGAAAACATAAAGCCTCTGATTTGTTGAGGGCCACCTTGAGACCGAGGCGCCCAATGCGGTCCACAGCACGAGCGATTCCTGCTGTGACTAACAGCGCCGCTTGGCCATAACTATCGCCCCGTGCAGTGATTAGGGTGTCGTCCGCGTAGCAGACGACATCCACTCCTCGGGGCATCGCTCCGCGAATAGCCCAGTCATAACCAATGTTCCACAGGAGTGGCCCGAGAACCGAACCCTGTGGAACACCGCATGACACTGGCTTTCTGCCCCACCCCTCGGCCACAGGAAAGATGATTTCCCTGTGTTCAAGGTAGTTTGTCACCACCTGTTGGAGATAAAGGGGCACCTTGTGGTACTTGAGGGCCTCCTTGCTGCAAGCATGAGGGAGTGAGTTAAAGGCGTTAGCAATGTCTAAGGACACCGCCACGACCGCTCCCCCACGCGCTACCTCCTCTTCAGCAAGAGCTTTAACTCGCTGGATAGCGTCGATAGTCGACCTGCTCCGTCGGAAACCAAACTGATGATTAGCTATATCTGGGCCCGTCTCTGCGAGATGTCTGTTGAGGCGGCCAGCGATGATGCGTTCTAAGAGTTTTGCGCCTTCATCGAGCAGGACAATTGGCCTATAGGCCGACGGTGATTCTCCTGGCCGGCCGTCTTTTTTAAGTAAGACAAGTTTTCCTGTTTTCCACCTGCGCGGAAAATGTCCTTCTCGGAGACAGGCTGTCAACAGAGCTCGAAATCGAGGTTCCAGGCCATTCTTAAGGGTCAAGACCCAAATCCGACCTGGAATCCCATCCGGCCCTGGTGCAGTCTTTTTTGCCTGGAGGCGTAATAAAGCTGCTCCTAACTCCCCCTCAGTAACAGCCGGAGCTTCGTCTGTAGCAATCCCGTCTTCGCTGAAGATTTCCGGTGGTGCGATCTCTTGGGGTGCAGGAAACAGAGCTTCTAACACGCTGTGTAGGAGATCTGGATCCATCGTCACAGTCAGAGGTGGTGCCCAAGGGCGCAATCTGCTCATTACGAGCCTGTATGGCCTGCCCCATGGATCCTGCTCTATGGTGGCAAGAAGCTCTTCCCACGCTGTATTCTTTGCCTCGCCTATAGCACCTCTCAGCTCCTTTTTTGCCTGCTGGTAAACGGCGTACAGTGGAGCGTCTTGGGCCTCATCCCGAGATTGGCGTCTGCGATGTCTAGAGTACCGACGCCTAGCAACCACACAGCGCTCCCGCATGCGTTCAAGATCCGTTGTCCACCAGTGCACCGCTGTGCGTGGCGGCAGAGCCTTGACTCTAGGCATCGCCGCATCGCACACATGCGACATAGACTCCCTGAACCATTCCACCTCGACTTCTGGGTTCACTCGCTCGGGGCAGGGTGACCAACTCTCTACTAGCACCGCCACAATTGCCGTGTCCCGGTCAAGCCGTTTTAAGGCCCACCTAGGGCCCAGCTCACCTGGGCGGCGGTCCACAACTTGCCGGTTTAAGTGACGAGGTGAGACCTCAAAACGCACATATCTGTGGTCGGATAGGGTCTCGACTCCCTCCATCACTTCCCATTTCAACACACGATTTGCCAGGGCAGGGCTGGTGAATGTGATGTCTACGACGGAACCACCCTGCATTCGCACACATGTGTCCACCGTTCCCCGGTTAACTACTACGAGGCCGCTCGCCATCAACCACTCTTCAACAAGCACTCCACGTGCATCTGTGGCTCGAGAGCCCCAAGCCAACGATTTTGAGTTAAGATCCCCTGCAACTATAATGTGATGGGGATGTCCCCAACCTTGCAGCAGATTGGCGGTCTCGGCCAAAAAATGCTCGAACTGGGAGATTGACCGGTTTGGCGAGAAGTAGACACCAATCACTACAATGTCATCAATCAATGCTGCAACGCAGCCATGACCTCTCCTGATACGGCGAAAAGGTGGCGAGTTCATTGACAGGTTGGTAATAATGGTCACTGTGAAGGGCTGAATGGCTTCGGCTGGCTTCGAGCACTTGCCGTTGCTCTTCTTCCAATTCTGGTTTCTGGGGCCTTACAGGCCTTGGTACCCACCCGGTGTCCTGCTGGTTTTCCAGCAGTTGCACACAGACTGCAGTGAGGCTCGTTAGAGCAGGCAGCAGCAATGTGGCTGAACTGACCACATCTATAACATTGCTGGCTCCTATCCACTTCAGCCGGGCAGACTGCTCTCACGTGTCCCGCTTCTAGACAGCGGAAACAGCGAAGCTGTCTATTGGGCAGAAGCTTCACCCTTGCCACCACCCAGCCGATTAGTAGTCGCCCTTCTACCACCTTCTTTGCTGCAGCGACCGGACATTTGACCCACGCTGCGTAAAGGCCCGTGTGATCTTGTCTTGGTGCTCCCGCTCGGACTTGATCTACCGGGCAACATGCCACCTTTGCTACTGCCGCTGCGATCTCATCAGATGTGACCGAGTCATCTAATCCAGAGATTCTCAACTCCGAGCATTTAGTTGGCCGAGACACTTTGACGTCGCCCTCATCAAAAACTTGCTTTAGCCTTGAGGCTAGAGAATCCGCCTTGTCGCCACTGGTTGCTCCAGGGACTTCGATGATGGTGGCTCCAGTTAACGCCCTACGGAAACGGACGCCATCAATGCCGAGCTCTGCAATATTAACTCGGCTTTTCGCCTCAGCTATAGCCTTGGCATAGGTGACTCCTCGATCTGCTGCCCCTGTTGGTATTGTAAGAACAACCGCCGTGCTACTCGGTTGCCTAGCTTTGGGCTTTGGTGCAGGATTAGCTCTGGGCTGCACATTTTGCAATTGCGATCGTTTTGCCGTACTGCTCGCTTTTTTCCCCCGTTTAACCACCGTACTCCAGCTCTCACTCATAGTGACTGGTGCTGGTGCCAGCGGTTGGGAAGGAGGAACGGTAGGGACTGCAGTTGGAGTAGCTGTTCTGCCCTTTTTCCGCCTTTTAGCCTTTTTTCCCTTTTTGTCTGTGGAGGTGGCTTGAGGTTTTGGCACTTCCGGCTGCCTACCTGTTCCACCTGCACTAGGACGTTGCGTCTCATTTGCAACTTTCGCTTGGACTTGTGACGGAACGTCATTCCTACGTTGCCCAGAAAGTGAATCAGGGCGGAACCGAACTTCGGGGCCTAGGCGAGGTTCGAGTCCTTGTATTTGAGCATTCATCCGCGCTGTTGCAACGCTTAAAATTTGGGTTGCCCATTGCTCCATATTGGCTGATGGCTCATTGGGGGAAACGTTTCTCTCCTTAAGGCTCTCCTTCAACTCTGCCATCTCTCTCCTCAGTTCGGCCATTTCTGCTTTCAGACGTTTGTTTTGCGCCCTGAGATCTCGCACCTCGTCAGACGTGGTTCGCGCGACCATTGCTTCCGCAGCTTCCTTCACCATATCGTGCGCCATAATAAGCGCACTCTGCATACGTCCACTCAGGTGCCCTGATTTGTTCTTGACTTTAGAAACTAGGTTAAGGCCAACCTTAACCTGGTTCATCAGGGCCGTAGTCGTTACCTCGTCATCCGTTTGCGACTGTATCTCGGACGACAGTAACGACCTTGTTGTCGCCCGAGCATTTTTTGCCGCAGCCGTCACAACTGCGATTTCTCGCTCCGCCTCTTGTTGAAGTTCGTTTCTCTGTATCTTGAGGAACTCTTTCTTTTTTTGGAGAGTACCTGCAAAATCATCCAGAGGAGCGGGTCTTCTCTGAGATTTTCGAGCAACCTGCTCCTTTAAAATCTTTGGTGCCCTACCAGACACATCGGAATCAGCGTCCGAGTCATTTTCACCCTTTCGCCGCTTGTTACTTCGCCAAAATTTTTGAGATCCGACTGAAGTAACCGTCGCCACTGATGAATCAGACGCTCCGTCATCCTTACCTGCGAGGTCGATCCTAGTCAGTGAAACACGCACCTCTCGGGGACTAGGCCCGATAGGCGTTGTAGAGCGCGTCGACCCTGAGCGACTCCTCTCACGACTCGATGATATTTGGCCTTCACTTCTGGCATAGGTTTGCCTTGTAACTCGTGCTTTCGGCACGTGTTGTTCGCCTGGTCCAGTTTGTTGGTCACTGGTAACAGCAAAGGGTGCCGTAGATACGGCCACCTTTTCAGCCGGGCCAGATGCGGGCGCCGGACTGGTACTCGGCACCGAGTCACTTCGACTAGAAGTCTGATCTGCGGCCACACCACCACCTTCACTACTTCCAACTCCACTTTCTCCACCAACACTTCTCACTTCTACGCTTCCCGGATTTGCACTTCCTGTCCGCCCCAGATACGTCGGACAGGAGCCGGTGTCATCAATATCAGGCACAGAGCCTGATCCTGACGAAACCGACCCGAGGGATTCTCCCTTGTGGGTACCCTCCTGGGGGATTGTATCTTTTTGGTTGTGCATTTCATGTTTTTGGCCGGAGTTATTTAAAGAGGTACCGACCCCCCCTCTATCTCCTCCCTCGCCTCCGCTAGAGACTGGGTTTGCCCCCCCAGCCATGCACCCCATCGGCACGGGAGACCTTGGGGTTCAGGGTTTCGGCCAGTGCATCCACCATACCCATCTACCGAAGTAAAAAGGTAGGGGAGCGGCCAGTGCCAGTTTCTGTCCGCGCCGGCTAAGCCGGTACCCCCCATATCTAGGGGGCATTCCCCTATCCGCAACCCGGGGACGCGCCCGATGGCAGATCTGGCAACTGCACACGGGCCCACACGGGAACGTAACCTAACCTAACCTAACCTTTTTTTTTTTTTTTTTTTTTTTTTTTGACGCAGGAAAACCCTTTTAAGAGCCATAACCGGAGTCGGGGGACCCCGGCCGTGTGTGGGACTCCCAGCGTCCTGAAAAGGACGCGGCTCCGCCCTAAGAAGGGCGGGGACTACCCACCAAAAACCTGCGGCTTCCCTTCCCTGTCTACGGGGCGACATGGGAGTCTAGCAAAAGCCTTGACATCCATAAACACCCCGGACAGCTGCCCGCCTACACGGCGGGCCCAGCGCGCCCCCCTTGCGGGGGGACAGAGGGAATAGCCGGGGACGCGGCACTATTCCCACTCGACGGTGGTGGCGCGTGCAATGCAGGAGGAGGCACCCCCGTGCCTCCGGCCTGCTGGCCACCTTGGGGGACAAGAGAGCGATCGCACAACCGCCTTCTCCTGCCCACCCTCCGTCTGCGAAGCGGGGGCGCTGAGGGATCATCCTCCCTCTCCCGCTCCGCCGCCTCCTTCTGCGAAATCACAGTCTCGCAGAAGGTGGCTACCGCCTTCCAAGACCTCTCATCGTCTAGCATGGCGTTCACCATACTAGGCAATGACAGGTCCTGGCCGACCGCCGCCACTAGAGCCCGGCGCTGCTCCTCCCAGCCTAGACAGACTGCGAGGGTATGCTGCGCCGAGTCCTCCGTCGCACCACACTCATGGCACGACGGGGATTCCTCTCTCCCGATCCGATGCAGGTAGTCACCGAAGCATCCATGCCCGGTCAGCACCTGCACCAGACGGTAAGTGAGGAACCCGTGGGGCCTCTCCAGCCACCGGTCCAGATTGGGACCGATAGCATCCAACGTGCGACGCCCGAACGGCGCACTCGCCAGGTCCTCCTTCCACAGACGGACCATGGCTTCGTGCGCCTCGCGCCGCACCGCTCCTCGCTCTTCGGGAGCCGGTCGCACTTCGCGGGCCCTCTGTTCCGCCGTCCATTTGTAGACGGTGGCGAGGACCTGAGCTTCCAGCTCCCACGGTGGCGTGCCCGCAAGAGCACAGGCCGCAGCGCCCCCAACCGTGCGGTATGCCCTCCCCACCCGCTGTGCAATGGCCCGTTGGGGCCTGCGGAGGAGGGCGGCGTTCTCCCTCTTGTTGAGGGAGTCTACCCACACGGGGGCGCCGTAGAGCGCCATACTTCTTAAGACGCCGGCATACAATCGCCGGCACCTCGTTCTCGGCCCCCCCAGATTAGGGAGGAGCCAGCTAAACGCGTCGGCGGCCCTCAACAGGCGTTCTGATAAGCCTGCGAAATGAGGGCCGAAGTGCCAACGGCCATCTAAGATCAGGCCCAGATATTTCATCTTGGCCTTCACTTTTACCCTCACGCCGCCCACAATGATGTGAGCGTCGTGAGGGGCTTGCTGCCGAGGCCCCGGAAAGAAAAGGGCCTCGGTCTTATGCAGCGCCACCTCGAGTCCCAGCTGGCGAATCCTCTGAGCGACGAGGGTGCCGCCAGCCGAGGCTAGACACGCTGCTGCTCCGTAAGTCCGCCCCCGAGCCGTGACAAGAGTGTCATCCGCGTAGCAGATGACACTCATGCCACTGAGCAGGGCACCTCGGAGCAGCCAATTGTATCCGAGGTTCCACAGTAAGGGGCCGAGCACCGACCCCTGAGGAACCCCGGCTTCAACTTTCCGCCGCTGAAGACGGCCGTCCCTGTTGACGTAAAGCACCTCTCTGTCCAAGAGGTAGTCCGCCAACAGGGCCCGCAAATAAAGAGGCACTCCGTGATAGCGGAGTGCCTCCAGAATTGTAGAGTGGGGGATGGTGTTAAACGCGTTGGCTATATCAAATGATATAGCCAGCACGCCCTCCCCCCTCTCTGCAGCCTCACTTGACACCGCCCTGAGCTTAGTCAGGGCGTCGATTGTGGACCGGCCCGCCCGAAACCCATACTGGGCGTCTGATAGATTTGGGCCGGTCCCTGCCAGGTGCTCGTTGAGGCGAGAAGCTATCAATTTCTCGAATAGCTTGCCCGCCTCATCCAGGAGAACTATGGGGCGGTAACCAGAAGGCGAATCCACCGGCCGCCCCTCCTTCCTAAGGAGGACCAGAAGGCCCACCTTCCACGCTTTCGGGAACCTCCCCACCTCAAAGCATCGGTTGAAGAGGTCCCGAAAGCGACCAGCCATCTCCGACACGGCGATGGCCACGACTCTGGCTGGGATCCCGTCTGGACCCGGTGCCGTCTTCTTGCTGCGGAGGTACTCTGTCGCTGTGTCAAACTCCTCCGCAGCAATGGGGTCAAAACCCGCGGCTGGAGGGCCGCTTCCAAAGGGAGGATCCATCTTTGGAGGGGTAAACGAAGTATTGTCCGGGAACAGAACCCGGACAACCCCCTCCAAAAGATTTGGCTGGAGAGTCTCTGTCAGTGGGGGACCAATGGGGCGCAGTTTGTTGCGCACCGCCTTATACGGTCTCCCCCACGGATCGTCATTGAGACTCTCCAGCATCTCCTCCCGTGCCAAGTCTTTGGCGGCGCCTATGGCCGCCTTGAGAGTGCGCCTCGCCTCTCTGTAGAGAACGTAAAGGCGGCCCTCCTCTTCTTCATCTCGGTGGCTGCGGCGGCGGCTCCGGGTGTAAGCCCTTCGGGCCGCGACACAAGCAGCCCGCAGGTCTGCGAGTTCCGCCGACCACCAATACACCGCCCGCTTTGGTGGGGGCCGGCAAGACCGAGGCATGCTTGCATTGCATACCTCGGTCAGCGCGCTCCGGAGGCGCCCGGCGGCTACGTCCACGTCCGGATCGGTCGGAGCCCCGAACCAATCCTGGACGAAAGCCGCCTCTTTCGCCATGTCACGGTCCAGTTTGGTGAGTGCCCATCTAGGGAACTTCACCGGACCGTGACTCGGCCCTCCTCGGGAGTTGTGGACTGAGAGCTCTATCCGAATATGGCGATGATCGGATAGAGTCTCCGCCAGATCGACTTCCCACCTTTTCACGCGTGCGGCTAGTGCAGGGGTGGCGAACGATATGTCCACCACCGACCCTCCCTGCTGCCGCACGCATGTATGGGTTGTCCCTCTATTCAAGAGGGACAGGCCGACCGACGTTGCCCACAACTCTACCAGTCTCCCACGCGGATCAGTGGCTGGGTTCCCCCAAGACACCGATTTGGCGTTTAAGTCGCCGAGCACAGCAATCTGCCTCGGCGACATTCGAGCGACCGCTGCCGCCAGGTTGGTGAGCAGCTGGTCCAACTCAGCTAGGGGGCGGTTGGGGGAGAAGTAAACACCAATGACGGTGATTTCCCCCCACGCGGCGGCCACGTATCCAGACCCCCTCTCTATGAGAGAGAGGGGAGGGGAATCCGTTGAGGGCCGCGATGCGATCGCCACCAAACCATCCCTATCCGCTACCCAATTGGGAGGCACGGAGTATGGTTCGGCGACCACCGCCAACCCCGCCGTCCAATCGGCCATGGCTTGAGTCATCAGGTCCTGAGCCGCCCGGCAATGATTTAGATTGCCCTGGAGGATGGTGCGATGTCTTGCTTCTTGCATCACTCGGACATCGCACCATTGCCTTCTGCCGGCTCAGGACTGACCTCAGCCGTCACGGCCGCAGGCGGGATTGACGCCTGCGGCTTGCCCTTCTTTGGTGGGGGGTTGCATTTAGGGCCCCCCATCACGTGACCGGCAGACACTTTGCTGGCCGTACAGACCGCGCATTTGGGCTGCGCCTTGCAGGAGCCGATCTTGTGATCGGCTGACCCGCAGCGTAGGCACAGCTGTGTCCGGTCTGCAGACGGACAGCAGGCCCTTGCATGACCCGTCCCATAGCACCTGAAGCAGCGCATTGGCAACTGCTCCAGGGCACGGACCAGGGCTGAGCTAAGGCCCAAGGGGATCCGCTTTCGGGCCAAGAGGATCTTGGCGGCGACCACCGGGACCTGCAGGTAAATGGCCCTGTATCCCCCGCGACCATTACGGATTTCACCGCCTTTGGTGGCGGCCTTATCGCAGCCACCGATCTTGGCGGCCATGGCGATCACTTCGGCCCTGGAAACGGTGTCGTCCATTTCCAGGACCATAAGGGGCGCCAACTTCTGCGGGCGCGCCACCTTTGCTGCGTCGGCCACGGCCTCTCGCAGCTTCGCAGCGAACAAGTCTGCGTTTCCTTCACGCCCTACGCCCGGGAACTCAAATATTCGAGCCCCGGTCTGCGTTTTTCGGCATTTCACTGCGTCGGCGAACCCCTGGATAAGCGGGTTCACCGATTCGCGTGCCTTCTCCAATATGAAGCCGTAAGTCTCCCCCCGTTTTTCTGCCTCCGGCGTGATGGTGATCACCACGGCCGCAGTCTTGGGGGGAGTCAATTTTCCCGACCTCTTTTTCTTCCCCCCTTTGCCGGATGACTTCGACGCTTCCGGCTTTGCAGTGGAAGCAGAAGTAGAAGGCGCCGCCTTCTTTGCCTTGGACTTCTTCTTTTTCTTCTTCTCCACCTTTTTCCACTCGTTAGCGGGAGTGGTGGAGGGAAGAAGAAGATATCCGTCCTCAGACATCGATAGTACCGGGGCCGAGGACGGACCGGGTTTCGGGGAGGCGGAGGGTACAGGACGTGGTGCAGCCTCCTTGGCTACTGGGGCAGTTGGAGCTGCCACCTCAGCCACCTGCTTCGTCCGCTTGCCCTTGCCCTTTCCTTTAGAGGGCTTTGGGGCCACAGACGGGGGCAACTCAGCAACAGCTGCAGCCGTTCCTGCCTTCTTGCGGTCCGCCGCAAGGGGCGGACGTACTGTCTTGGCTGGCAAGAGACGATCCTCAATGCCAGCGATGCAGGATCTTACGAAGGCCCTCTCCTCCCGCACGACCCTTCGGATGGCATCCTCGAGGTCACTGGAGAGGGAGGGCGGAACAACCTCCATAGCCGAGGGTATGGTCGGGTCCGTGGTAGGCACCGCAGGTACAGGCGTGCCTCGCCCGGCCTGTTCCCGGAGACTGGCAACCTCGGCCGACAGGCGGTCAATAGTGGCCTGCATGCGCTGCAGCTCCTCGGAGGCAGTCCTCTTCAGGACTTCTTCCATTATGCAGCGCACGCTGGCCGCACGACTTTTCAGGGCCTTCTGTAAAGTGCCCTTCAGGTTGGAGGACTTTGCAGCGATTTCAGTTATCTCCGCGACGTCCTCCAACATCAGCTTTTCTAGCTCGGGTAACGTTTTGCCCTCATAGTCAAAGAGGGCAGAGCCGTACCCGAACTTCGCCCGGGCGGTGCGGGTTTGCCGCTCCTTGGCGGCCACCTTTTCTTCGAGCTCCGACTGGAGCTCTTCCCTTCTAAGGGCGTGGAGCTGACGCTGAGCCTCTGCCAGACCGGCATAGTGGCAAGTTGATGTATTGCGTCCGCCCTTACCTGACGTTCTTTACTTGCTTAACAGACGGGGTGTCAGAGCTCGACCCCCCGTCTGCTTTGTTGGCCGACTTACGCAGCCGTTTGCGATCCCGCGTGATTTGTACGGGACGGTCCACCGACATGACAGAAGCGTCTGTCAAGGTAGACTCGTCCTCAGACCCGGACAAGTCGCCGGGCCTAAAGAAAAGGCTCCCTGACCGAGCGGACGCTGGCGTGTCACACCGTTCCAAAATTATAACGGGAGTCTTAAAAGCCTCGCAGCTCTGTGAGGAGCACTGCAAGCCACTCGCCTCTTTTACTTCGCCCTTTTCGGGCTCTAACAGACCTCTCGAGGTCTCCAGACCAGTCCGGACCCTCTCAGATCCAGACTTGATCAGCGCTCCAGCGCCATCCAAAATCTCCTCGCGCGACGGCTCTCGTTCGTCGCTGCGCACACCACTCTTCACGTCTTCCCCATCTTCGACAGATTTGTTTTTTATATTAATGCAACTCATAATAGTTCCCACGAGTATGGGGGAAATAAAGGTCCACCCGGGCAGTGCCCCCTGTACCCGGGTAAGCGTACATACTCTAGGGAGTCCGCTGGTTCCCTAGAGGTGTGCCGTTCGCGACTGACCACCCGTCAGCCACGCATCCCCTCGCCACGGCACCAAGCTTGGGATTGGGGTAACTTTTTATAGAGGTTTCCTCCCTCTCGGCCCGGCCAATTAAGGCAGGACCGGCCTAGCAGCGAGCCGCGAGACGTGATCCACGACACTCACCGCCAGGTCTTTCCACCCCGGGCGCCAGTTTCCCGGCGCCACTCGCTCCTTGCGGAGCACCAACGCCGCCCAAACCCGGGCAATATGCCCCGACGGTCCAGGTTTGGTGTTATAGACTTTTCCTTGTCTTGGCCCCGACTTCAGTAGCCAGGACCCCCGGCCCCCCTCCGTCGGGGGGTTACGGGTTGCCCGACAGGCTTGCCGAGTTGACAAAACCTGCCGCGCTCTGGTTTGGCTCGCGCCGGCCGCAGCCGGTACCCCCCATGACTGGGGGGCATTCCCCTATCCACCACCCGGGGGACGCGCCCGATATGGGTCCAGAACCCCACACGGGAACCTAACCTAACCTAACCTAACCTAACCTAACCTAACCTAACCTCTCATTAGTCCATAGATTGCATAATAGTTATACTGTACTTTAACGTAACATCCCATTATCCCATTGTATAAATTTATAAGTATTTACTATATTTCTGTATACCTAAGCTGTACATACTTAGTTTTTAGCAACTGTTAAAATAATAAGTTATAAGTAATAAGTTTTAATAATAATTAGATAAATAGTATATTGTTATAAATAGTAATGATGACTTCTCATAAGTCCATAGATTTTCATAATAGTTATACACTACTTAAAAAAAAAAAAAAAAAAAAAAAAATATATATATATATATATATATATATATATATATATATATATATATAAAAAAAAATAATAATAAAAAAAAATAAATAAATAAATATATACATAATACAAAAAAAAAAAAAAAAAAAAAAACTTTGAAAAGCAAGCAGGTAACTTCTTTTGTAAATAAGATAGCAAGAACAGCAAAAGGAAACCACGAAGACTTCGAGCAGGCCGGAGCACGGACATCCTGGACTGGACCCGGGCTGAAGGCATCGGGTCACAGACTGGACACTTGAGACACTTGAGATAGTGAAGGAGGCTCAAAGACCGCGGCCCGGACATGTTGGGCCATTGGGCCAGAACCCGCGGACATCGGGCTGATCGGTCTGGGGACCGGGCACTTAGGCTGGAGGTGGTGGTCCGAAGATTGGCAGGGACGCAGCGGGTCAAAGGCAGTTGATCTTAGGCCGGAGACCGGAAACTTTGGGCCGGAGGCTGGAAAATTGGGCCGGAACCCGAAGACCAGGCCTTGGAAGCTGGACCGCGGCCCTTGCACATTGGACCAGATGTCGTGGACCTCGGGTTAGTGCCCGAAAACCTTGCACCTTGGACTGCAGCCCGGACACCCCAAGCCGAAACCCGAACCTATTGGGCCAGAGCACGGTGACTTGACACGAAGACTGGACCCGATGACCTTAGGCCTGGGACTGGGACTGGAGGACCGGATGGCCGAATCCGCAATGAGAAGACTGGCTGCACTTGGTTGGAGCTCACCCAACTGGACTCGCTACCTTTTCTAATAATAATCATAATTATGAATAATTGTACTCACCCCAAGATACTTGTCTAATAACAATCATAACTAAGAAAAATTGTACTAACACATATATATTTAACGTTGTAACTTAAAAAAAAAAAAAAAAAAAAAAAAAATATATATATATATATATTGCATATTATATCTTCTTCTCCTTTCCTTAACTTTCTTCATAATACCTTCCTTCCTCTCTTTCCCTTGCCCCTTTTTAAAAATACTATCCACCCTGGCCCCCCATGGAAGTCCTCAAATTGACGCCTCGGGGGCCTACAGTGATTTAAGGACAGACCACATCTCGGTCTATCCTTGGATCCCCAACCCATGCATCAAATCCCCTCCCATTCTAACCTAACCTTTCCCAAACATAATAAAAAAAAAACACACATAATAAATAAAGTTAAAAAAAAAAAAAAAAAAAAAAAAAATCTAACCTAACCTAACCTAACCTAACCTAACCTAACCTAACCTAACCTAACCTAACCTAACCAGTCCCGCTCGCGCCCCGGACCGAGCACCCGCGCCCACCGCACGGAGCGACATACAGAGTGCCCGCTACGCGGTTTTAAAATCGAAAAAGTGGGTTTTTTCACGATTTTTACTAAGTGCTGCATATCAAAATACGCGCGCAAACGAGACGCATCCGAATCCGGAAAAATTTTTCGGAAAAAGTGGAAAGTGACATAGTTAAAGTGAAAAAACGGAGTTTTCAACTTTCAAAGTGAAACGCTGCTATATCTAGAGCGGTGACCTATACTTTTTCGAGTGCAGTTTTGAGCGCATAAAAGCGTTCTCAAAGGTGACATCGATTCCGGATTTTTCCGGCCACTGGGGTGGCCGTGATATCAGAAGAAACATTTTTCGTCGAGCCACGAAATCGCGAACCGGTGGAGTGCGGCTGATTTTGACAGCGGCATTCGACGCAGCTACAGACGAGGAGCCGGGAGTCGAAAACCGCATCAAAATCGGACCAAGCTAAGTGTCATTTTTTGAACTTTCAAAATTCGGACTTTTTTGGACAGCCCTAGCGAGGAAACCAGCGCGGCAACCCTAGTGTTTTAGTATATTGTAAAATAGTTTAGCCTTTGTCCTATATTATATAAAAATGTTGCATTAGATTTAATAAAGAAAATTTTTTGATATTCAACTCTGAACTTTTCAAAAAATCAGGGGTTGAAAAGTGGCAACCCTAGAAACTCTTAAAAATTATTTTAGGGTGTAATAAAATATAACCTAGCAAGTAAATTTTAGTTTAGAATTTTAGGACCTATACTTCCATAATTATAAGGTTTTTACGTGTTTTGCCGACGCGAAACAATTATTTTAGATTTTAAAAAAGTAATTTCACCCCTTAAGGGTTGTGCTAAAATTCACTTTGACACACCACTAAATAGGTCTCTTTACACCCTATCTAGTGGTGTTATCAAAATCCACGCGCCATCAATAGTTTAGTTTTTATTAGAGCCCGAATTAGCATAAAAAATTACCAGAACAGCAAAGTTAGCTGGTATTCGACCAAAGAAAAATTTTTCTAAGTCGATGAAACATAAAATTAGGAAAAATTTATAAAATCTGTAATTAGACAACCAGGGGTTCATTTTCAGTGGGGTTTCCGGCATAGGGCCTAGGGTTACCGGGACTAACTAGAGGTAAAAGTTTTTCAAAATTCAAGGGGGTTGAAAATTTTCAAAAAATTTTTAGGGTTGAAAACCACCCCCCAAAAAGTCAAAAACTTTCCGGAACATAGATCAGTGTCAGTTTAGTCTTGCCTTCTAGAAAAATAGCTTATTTTCTTAAATTTAACAAAGTATTTAGGGGTTATTGTGTACGTAAACTTGCTAAGAAAATTTTTCTAAGTCAATGAACAAAAAACTTAGAAAAATTTTGTAAAATCAATATTTTGACAACCAGGGGTCCTTTTTTGACGGGGTTTTCGGCCTGGGACTAGGGGTGACCGCTGCTACCTGGTGGAAAACCTTTTTAAAAAATTCGAAGGGAAAAAATTATTAAGGGTGAAAACTACCCCCCTGGAAATTCAAAAGTTTTTTGGAGGCTATATTGCTAATAGTTAGGACCAGGTTATAAATAAAAAAGTTTAAATTCTAATAAAAAGTAATTATTTAGTGTGTTTTTATTTGTAGAAAATTAGTAATTTAAACTTTGTACACCCCCTGCACAGTAGGGGTAGATTGCGCGAGGGCGAGTAAATTTATTTTATATTGTGCATTTATCTGTGTATATTTTCCAGGAAACTCGAGCGCCCTAGTCATTATAGGGGCCGAGTTATTTAATTAATTGTGTGTGTAGGTCAAAACAACCCTTATTTTGTTTTGTCTTTTTGTATATTAATTTATAAACTTTTTCAAAAAATTTTTGTGTCAATAAACGTGCCTTAGTAGTTAGAAAAATAGTACAGTATTTTTAACTTTTTTTTGATAAAATTTTCATATTATATATCAAAGTTTCTATAAAATCATAACATTTTCAACCCTTAACTTCAAAAATACTTTAAAATAACAAGAATTTAAATTTTTAATATTTTAAAAAAACCATAAGATAGTTTAGCTAGTTGGTTATTAGTTTATACAATTTGTAGAATTTTAAATTTAATATAAGTTATTAATATAGTAATTACAAAGTAAGGGTTTTTTGCAAGGTCTAGAATTTGTAAGGGGTGTAAAAAATTCAGGGGTTGAAATTTCAAAAATCTAGCGACGTGACGATCATTTTTTCTTCAGAATCAACGAATCGGTGCAAAAATTTTGGAGAAAATCTCAAAATTCCGGGGGGTCATTTTGAGTTTGAAATTACGAAAATCGGAAAATAGGGCAAAATTCAGTTTGGCAATAACTCCAGTGTTTATGCACCGATTCCAGCAAACGGCACGTCGTTAGAGAGGTCTTGACAAGGCGCACACTCGCCCCATAGAGCCCGTGGCTCTACATAGAGCCCCTTAAAAATTATAGAGTCAAACGTGTTTTTATAGGCTTTTAATTTTTTATTGTTAGAATATAAGTGATAAAACTGTGTACCCTTGCTGTTATATTGACGTTCACGAACTCTACATAGAGGTATTTTTTAACTGTGATTTTGGACTTTACCTATTTGAGCGGGAACCGGATCTGGATAGCCGTCTTAGAGACGATTACAAAGATATCAAGCACGGCTCTCTGGGATTAGCGGCTGCGGAGATACGGTGCTTCAAAGTATTGTCGGCCATTTTGGTCCGCCATCTTGTTTTTGCCTTGAGACCCATAGCTCCGCCCCCGTTGGACCTAGAAGGTCGCGGTTTCAACTGGAACGCATAGGATTGACTCCCGCAGAGACCAGCTAGGGTAGAGTCTTAAACCGGTAGAGTCAAAATTTTGCAAAAAGTTGGTAGAGCCGTTTTAGCCAAGTCGTAGAGAGGCGCGAACAACCCGGAAAAAGTTTTTTCCTGAGTTTGTGGGACCACTGGTCAAGGAGATACGAGCTTTCTAAAAACCCGGCGGCCATATTGTCCGCCATCTTGGAAATCTTTAAAGTTAAATAGCTCGGCAACCAGAGGTCCAAGAGACACGAAATTTCTTCTGAGGTACTTTACTTCAAAAGCGCTACAGGGTAGGCACTCAACTGAGACATTAACTCTACATAGAGTTTTAAAAATTTTTACTTCCTTTTATATTTCTTTTATTTTATTTTATTTAATTATTGTTAGGATAGTTTTGACCGCTGTGTCTATTGACCAGTGCTCTTAGGTATAGTTTACAAAGTTCTATTGAACCAGTTCTCTTTATTTTGACACGACAAAGCTCTGTCCTTACAAAATGGCAACAGCACGCACCCCTGCCAAAAAGTTAGCGACGACAAACCCCCCCATATCCCCGGTGCGCGAGGTAGACGGAGAGAAGGCAGGACCTTCTCAGACCACACCGACTCAGACCTCTAGTGTGAGACGCAGCATCGGCGAATGGGAGAGCGCCAGAGCAGAACCGAGGCCATGCACCTCGACAGCACACGCCCACTCACCAAAGAAGACAACTCCGGTGGTGGCGGCACCGCAGAAGCCAAAACCGAGGGTGGCGCTCCGCGCCGATCCCCAGGGAGCGGCGCGGAGGGCCTCGACGGAGGCGACAGCGGTGTCGCCGCGACCGGAGTCAGCTAAACCCACTGACAGAGTGACCCAGGCCAAGAACTGGCTTCTGAGAGCGAAAGCCCACATTGGTGAGTCTCGCAATCTCAGGGCTGACCTGAAGGCCGGGATCACCCTGGCAGTGGAAAAGCTTTACCAGCTGGTGAAGGAGGAGGCGGCAGTGACGACGACAGCAAAACCTGCAAAGAAAAACAATATTAGTGAGAAGACAGAAACTGAAAAAGAGGAAGGGGAAAATTTTATACAAGGATTTGTTCAGGAGAGCATTGGGGGTGTAGGCAAAGATCTAATTAAAATGATGAAAGAACAAGGGGAAAAGATTGACAAGACCAATAGAGAAATAGAGAGATTACGGGAAACCATCGTTTTGCAGCAAGCCAACGCGCAACAACAACAGCAGACCTACGCGCATATAACAGCAGCCCAAACTAACAGAACAGTTGAGAGAAAGAGCGCGCTTCACTCTATTGTTATAGAGTCGAAGGATGACTCCGAAACTGGCGACGAAGTTATGAAACAGGTCAGGGAGGCGGTGAATGCAAAAGATGGTTGGGTGACCGTGGAAAGGGTCCGCAAGGTCAAGGACAAAAAGGTTATACTCGGATGCAGAACAATAGAGGAACGCGATAGAGTCAAGGAACGACTTCAAAGTGCAGCCAATCGCCTAAGCTTCGAGGACATGAAAAACCAGGACCCTATGGTTATCCTCAGAGATGTCATTGCGAGTCACACCGACAAGGACATCCTTATGGCACTGAGGAACCAGAACGGGAGCGTTTTTCAGGGCCTCGAAGCGAAGGACGACCGCGTAGAACTGAAATTCAGACGCAAGGCCAGGAACCACCTCATGAATCACGTGATTCTAAGAGTATCTCCACAAATATACAATCGTATGATGGATAAGGGAGCAGTACACGTAGACATCCAGAGGGTACGGGTTGCAGATCAGTCTCCGCTTGTTCAGTGCTCTATGTGCTTAGCATATGGACACGGGCGGAGATTCTGCAAGGAGACTATACCCAAATGCACGCACTGTGGAGGCCCTCATATGAGAAGCGCATGTGAAGAGTGGTTAGCAGCTGCTGCACCAAGGTGCTGCAACTGCACAGCTGCGAAGCTAGATATGAATGAGCACAACGCGTTTAGCTCAGAGTGCCCGGTGCGTAGGAAGTGGGAGGCACTGGCACGGGCTAAAGTCCAATATTGCTGAGGTGGTTCCAATGCGTTCCGGGGCAGGCGTTCCCACCAGATGTTATGCAGTGGCCCAGGCGAACCTACAGCGCAAGGAACTTGCAACGACCGAACTCATGGTGGAGGCCAGCAGACGCAAATTGGCGTTTGCGCTGGTCCAGGAGCCTTATGTGGGCAGGGTGAAGAGGATGAAGGACTACCGTGGGGCGAGAGTCTTCCAGAACGCTGCAGTAGGAGATGGGACTGTTAAGACGGCGATCGTCGTCTTTGATGGCGAGCTCGACGTCGTACAGTGCCCGAAACTCACGAGCGACAATATTGTCGCAGTGAGGATCCGAACCAGCGCCTGGGAAATCGCGGCGGTGTCCTTCTACTTTGAACCGGATCAACCCATAGGGCCATACCTGGAGCGGCTGAGGGAGGTCGTAGAGGAGCTGGGCCCAAGATTACTGCTGATAGGCGGAGACAGCAACGCCAAGAGTACCTGGTGGGGCAGCACCGTAGAAGACCACAGGGGCGAAGAAATGTCCGGGGCCCTGGAAGAGTCTGGATTACAGGTACTCAATAGAGGTGATACACCCACGTTTGATACCGTGAGAGGTACTAGGGTGCTCACTAGTTATGTAGACATCACAGCCTGTTCCGAAGACTTGCTGGAACTAGTCGATAACTGGAAGGTAGACCAGGAGATGACGAGCTCGGACCACAACGCTATTACATTTGATATAAGTCTCCGCAAAAGTAGAGGTCTGAAGGTCCAAAGGACAACCAGACTCTACAATACCAAAAAAGCGAACTGGGATCTCTTCAACACCACCTTGCTAGAGGCAAAAACTCGCGACAATATAAGCGTGGAACGAATTAACAACATCTTAGACCGTGACCAGCTCGAGCACATTGTCGGAGAATATACCAACGCCATAGCAGAAGCCTGTAAGACCAGCATGCCGGCGAAAAAGAGTACAGAGGTACTCAAGATCCTATGGTGGAATGATGAGCTCGCAAGGCTGAAAAAAGTTACCACTACCTTCAGGCGCAAGATCAGGAACGCGGCACCGCACCGCAGAGACATAGTGGTAGCTGAGTACCTGAAAAAGAAAGAAGAATACGAGTGCCAAGCCAAGAAAGCCCAAATTGACAGCTGGAAGGAGTTCTGCAGCAAACAAGACCGAGAAGGCCTATGGGAGGGGATCTACAGAGTAATAGGCCGGACCACCAGGAGAACAGAAGACATGACCCTAACCAAGGATGGAGCACACCTGAACCCAAGAGAATCGGCGAACTTACTAGCGGAGACATTCTACCCACAAGACCTGGAGGAAACTGACAATGAACACCATCGCATGACAAGAGAGTCAGCGAAGAAGGTAAATGAGTTGAGGCATGATGAACAACATGACCCACCATTTACCGAGGTGGAGCTGAAGACTGCGGTGGGGAGTTTTAACCCAAAGAAGGCCCCAGGAGCGGATGGCTTCACAGCAGACATCTGCAGCCGGGCTATCCACCAGGACCTGGACGCCTTCCTTGCCCTGTGTAACAAGTGTCTACTGATCGGACACTTCCCGGACATCTGGAAGGAAGCCACAGTGGTGGTACTGAGAAAACCGGGCAAGGATGATTATACGAAACCCAAGGCTTATAGACCTATTGGTCTACTGCCTGTACTGGGGAAGGTCCTGGAAAAGATCATTGTAGCAAGGATTAAATGGCATTTAGTACCGAGGATTAGTACTCGCCAGTACGGATTCATGCCCCAGAGAAGCACCGAGGACGCCCTCTATAAGCTAATACACCGTATTAAGGGTAAGATTGAGCTGAAGAAGCTGGTAGCCCTAGTGTCATTGGATATAGAGGGGGCCTTCGATAGCGCATGGTGGCCGGCAATCAGAGTCCGTTTGGCTGAGGAAAAGTGCCCGGTAAACATCAGGAGGCTACTGGATAGCTATCTGGAGCGCAGAAAAGTCAGAGTAAGATTCGCCGGGGAAGAAGCGGAAAGAAATACCAATAAAGGATGCGTGCAAGGGTCTATCGGTGGTCCTATCCTGTGGAACCTTTTGCTGGACCCTTTACTGCGGGAGTTGGGGGATGGGGGACATTACGTCCAGGCTTTTGCCGATGACGTCGTGCTTGTGTTCGACGGAGACACGGCAACCGAAGTTGCAAGGAAAGCGAACGCGGCCCTTGATCATGTTCAGCGGTGGGGAGCACGGAACAAACTTAAGTTTGCTCCACATAAGACCTGTGCAATGGTGCTTACTAGGAAACTTAAGCACGATACACCACGGCTTACTATGGGGGGGGTTGACGTCGCTACCTTCAAGGAAGTCAAAATTCTAGGGCTCACTGTTGACGACAAACTTACTTTTAAAACACACATAGCCAACCAAACCAAGAGGGCCTTAGATATATACAAACAGCTCTCGAGGGCCGCAAAAGTGAATTGGGGGCTTCACCCTGAGGTGATTCGCCTAATTTACACAAAGGCAGTCGAGCCAGTTATAATGTACGCCGCGGCAGCGTGGGCTCCTGCGGCCAGCAAGATCGGGGTACAGAAGTTGCTGAATTCGGTGCAAAGGGGCTTCGCTCAGAAGCTTTGCAGATCGTACCGGACAGTCTCTCTACACTCGGCACTGACCCTGGCGAGGATACTGCCTCTCGACCTCAGAATACAGGAGGCAGCCGCCCTGTATGAGACGAAGAGAGGGTCATCCCTGCCAGAGTTAGGAGACAGAGAGACCGAGAGTCCGGTGCGATTTGCGGAGACTCCACATCCCGCTACGCATGCAGCCATAAAGTTCGAATGCCTGGTAGACCAAAGCCTTGTGGACAGGTACAACGTGCAGGAGGTGCGCATCTTCACCGACGGCAGCAAAATCGAGGGAAAGGTCGGAGCCGCACTTTCCATATGGAAAGGTGAGGCCGAGATCCGGAACCGAAAATTTTGTCTGTCCGAGTACTGCACAGTCTACCAGGCGGAGCTGTTGGCTATATGCAGGGCAATGGGCGAGGTCCTGAAGGGGAGGGAGAAGAGCTATGGTCTATATAGTGATTCGATGGCCGCTTTGGAGACGATCACCAACCATGGCTCCCTCCACCCCCTAGCCGTGGAGACGAGGGAAAGCCTGAGGAAAGCCTTTACCCAGGGCAAAGATGTATCTTTGTTCTGGATAAAGGCACATGCAGGCCTCCCCGGCAATGAACGTGCCGACGATCTGGCCAAGGCAGCCGCCATAGCTTCGAAGAAGAAACCGGACTATGACCGCTGCCTGGTGTCATTCGCCAAAAGGCTGCTACGCAGTCGCTCCATTATGGAATGGAGCGACAGGTACAGATTGGGCGAAACTGCCTCTATAACCAAGCTGTTCCTTCCTAACGCTGAGGAAGCTTATAAGTTAGTAAGAAAAATAAAGCCAGCAGGGTTGCTCACACAGATCCTTACCGGACATGGTGGATTCTCCCATTACTTGAACCGCTTCAAGTGCAAGGAGAGTCCATCATGCCCGTGTGACCCTAATGAAGACGAAACAGTTCCCCACGTCCTAACCACTTGCCCCATTTACGATAGGATAAGGTATGATTTTGAACAGAAAACAGGTATAAATATTAGTATAGCAAACCTACCAGACCTGTTACAAGGCAAAGCAGTTAGGCAAGATTTCATTGCATATTGTACAGAAATTTGTAGACTAGTAAATAATAAAAATAAAACCTAGATAAATAAGATTGTTATTATATTATTATATTAGATAATAAGCCTAATAACAATATATACTATAGTTTAAGTAATGTAATAGATAAGAGTTAATATGTATTAGAAATAAGTAGAAGAATTTGTAATTAGAAAATAAGAAACCCCATGTAATAGAGATAAGAACAGTAAGTAATAAATGGAAAAAGGCATTGTACCTAGTTTTAAGAAAACTGTATTAAGATAAGAAACGTTACTGTATAGAATAAGTATATAAAAATGTATAAGATAGGAAATAAAAATGTGTTTTAGCGATATTATTTAAATAAAGGCTGAACCCCAAAAAGAATAAAAAAATATAAAACCCTTTGAGCGATCCAATCCTGGACGAATATTCGGGGGACAGAGCCGCTACAAAAAAAAAAAAAAAAAAAAAAAAAAAAAAAAAAAAAAAACCTAACCTAACCTAACCTAACATAACCTAACCTTTTTTTTTTTTTTTTTTTTACGTGGAGGAAATGCATTTACGCACGATACCCCCCTCTGGGGAAAGGAGGGCCTGTGTGGGACTCCCGCCCTAAGAAGGGCGTCCTACCCACTAAAACCAACCACGGTGTTCCGCCTCGTCACCGAGTCGCGACGCCACGGGAACGCTGACACGCGTCTTCCGCAACGTCGCATGGTGCACGTCCGCAACCGGACTCCTCAATGCGCAGGGCCTTGCCCCGCTTCCGCCTTAGGAGCGGCACGCCAGAACACGTGACATGCCACTACAACCTCGGGAACCTCTTGAACGAGCAGCAGACAGTCCCCACTGTCCACCGCCCAGAGGTGCACCTTACGGGGGAAGGTATCGGGCGTTGTCCCTACGCCTTCGCCCCAATCTTCTGCGGCGCATAGGGTCGGCCTGGGCGTCTTCCTCGCGCGCCCTCTCCGCTGACTCCTTATGCTGCAGCACCGCCTCGCAGAAGGCTGTCACCGCTTTCCACTTGGTCTCGATTCCAAGCATCGCCACTACAACTGCCGGCAACGATAAATCCGCACCGATTACCGCGGTCAGTTGCGCGCGCTCGTCCACCCAAGCTGGGCACTCGGCGAGGGTGTGGTCCGCCGTATCCTCTTGGGCACCGCAATGATGGCATTGCATGGTAGGCTCCCTCCCAGCGACTCGGTGCAGGTATCGACCGAAGCAGCCGTGGCCGCTCAGCACCTGCACAAGCCGAAAAGTGAGCATACCATGCTTGCGGTCTACCCAGTACTGGAGCACTGGCCGGATGGCACTGATGGTGCGATGGCCGGCACTCGGGTCCACCAACCTTTCTGCCCACTCGCGCATAAGAATGTCTTGCGCATCCGTCCTCCATCTGCGGACATCTTCTAACTCCGGGTGTACGTTTGAGGCCCGCGCCTCCGCAAGTCTCCGGTACACTGACGCCAGGACTTTGGCCTCCAAATCCCATGGTGGGGTTCCAGCCATGACGCAAGCCGCCTCGTACGAGATGGTACGATATCCCCTCACCACCCTAACTGCCATGACCCGTTGCGCTTTGCGCAGTAGGGCCTTGTTGTGGGCAGTTAGGGTGTCCACCCAGATCGGGGCCCCATAGAGAGCCATCGACCGTACCACCCCGGTGAAAAGACGACGGCAGCTTGCTTTCGGCCCGCCCACATTCGGGAGAAGCCAGCTGAGAGCCCCGGCAGTCCGCACCAATTTCGGCGCCAAGCGGCTAAAGTGCGCCTTGAAGCTCCATCGGCCATCTAGGACGATGCCTAGGTACCGCATCGTCGAGTTGATGCCGATGGGGACTCCGCCAACCACAATTTGGTTTCCGGCTGGTGGCGCGTTCCGAGGACCGTGAAAGCACAGCGCCTCGGATTTGTTGAGCGCTACGTCTAGCCCTAAACGGCGGATGCGCGCAACAATGTGCGCAACGCCTGCAGTGGCCAGGATGGAAGCCTCACGATGCGTTTTGCCGCGGGACGTGACAAGGGTATCGTCGGCGTAGCAAACTACGCCAACCCCTCTCAAGTTTGCGCCCCGCAGCACCCAATCGTAGCCTATGTTCCACAGGAGCGGCCCGAGTACCGACCCCTGCGGAACGCCACGCGTCACCGGCCTGTCGCTCCAACCATCTTTAGTTGGGAACTGCACCGCCCGCTCCGACAGATAGGCGTCGATTATTCGACACAAGTAGTCGGGTACGCCATGGTACTTTAAGGCCTTCTTGATACAGTCCCAGGGGAGGGAGTTGAAGGCGTTGGCGATGTCCAAGGACACCGCCAAGACGACCTCACCCCGGGACGTGGCCTCCTCCGAAAGGGCCCTCACTCGCGAGATCGCGTCAATCGTGGATCTGCCCCTCCGGAAACCATACTGACAATCGGCCAGATCAGGCCCTACCGTCTCTAGGTGCTTGACGAGGCGAGCTGAAATGATACGCTCAAAGAGCTTGCTCACCTCGTCTAACAGGACTATAGGCCGATACGCCGACGGCGAATCAGCTGGACGCCCTTCCTTTTTCAGCAGGACCAGCTTCCCCACTTTCCAGGAACGGGGGAAAACACCCTGCTCGAGGCAAGCGGTAAAGAGCCGCCTTAATCTGTCGTCCAGGGCCTTGAGGGCTATCACCCAGGCGCGACCAGGGATCCCGTCGAGGCCTGGGGCGGTGTTTTTGGCTTGCATCCTAAGCACCGCAGCCCCCAGCTCTCCCAAGGACACTTCAGGCACCTCTGCCTCCTCCACGACCTCCTGACGAGCGGACATCTCCGGTGGCTCAAACTCCCCAGCCTCCGGGAATAAAGCCGACATCACCCTTTCCAGCAACTCTGGCTGGAGACTTTGCGTGAGCGGGGGAGCCCATGGGCGAAGCTTGCTCCGCACCATTTTGTACGGGCGTCCCCACGGGTCGCTGTTAAGAGTCTCCAGCAGCTGTTCCCAGGCATCAGCCTTTGCCCTGCAAATAGCCACCTGGAGGCTATGTGCACACTCTCTGTATGCGGCGTACAGTTCGGCTTCCCGGGCCTCATCCCGACGCCGTCGCCTTCGACTTCTGGTATACTGGCGCCTCGCACTGACGCACGCACTACGTAGCTGCGCTATATCCGGAGACCACCAGTATACCTGCCGTCTGGGCGGGACAGGCCGAACGCGGGGCATCGCCGCATCGCAGATCTGTGTCATGCTTACCCGGAACCACTCCACCTCTGTCTCGATCTCCATGCCCTCAGTGTCCGGCGCGGGCATCCATGCCTGCACTATCGACGCCTCCTCCAAGACGTCCCTGTCGAGGCGTTTCAGCGCCCACCTCGGGCCGTTCTCGCGCGGGGACCGGCTTGGGCTGCTCGGGATTGCCAGAAAAGTGGAGACGTGGAACCGGATGTACCGGTGGTCCGATAGTGTCTCAACGCCCTCCTGGACTTCCCAGCCCTGAACACGGCGTGCTAAAACAGGAGTTGCGAAGGTCACGTCCACTATGGACCCTCCATTCTGCCGCACACACGTGTCGACCGTCCCACGGTTGAGAAGAACGAGTCCCAGCTCGACCGCCCACTCTTCTACTTCGTCTCCGCGCGCATCCGTGGCCGGGGATCCCCATGCCGTGGATTTGGCATTGAGGTCTCCGGCTATAAGCACAGGATGCGGATGACACTGACGGATAAGAGCCCCCAAGTCCACCAAAAACCGCTCAAAATCAGCAAGGCTCTTGTTCGGCGAGAAATATGCCCCAATCACCACAAATTCCCTAAAGAAGGCCGCCACATACCCATTGCCCCTTGCCGTCTTGTCAAAGGGTGGGGAGCCTGCCGCAGTCTGCGTCGTGATCGCCACCGTGCCATCTAAGTCCCCAACCCAATTATCTTTGGGAGGAACCAAATAAGGTTCAGCGATCACAGCCACATGTATCAGCCACTCTGCCATGCTCTGGAGTAGAAGATCCTGAGCTCTGGCAGAGTGGTTGAGATTCGCCTGCAGGAATGATTGGGCCATTTAATCGGCCCCGGACATTTCTGCCTCCTCATGTCCCTTCTGGGACTGGGAGGGTCTCTGCTGGCTTGGCGCTCCAGCGGTGACCTTCTTGCCTTTCTTGGTTGCAAGGGCCTTACAAGCGCTACTGCCCAGTCGGTGCCCCGCTGCCTTACCCGCCACTGAACACAGTGAGCAGTGCGGGTCGTTGGTGCATGTGTTGGATATATGCCCCAACTGACCACATCTGTAGCACTGGCTACTTCTGTCGGCTTCAGACCGACACTGAGCCCGCACGTGGCCAGCCTCCAGACAGCGGAAGCAGCGGACGCTTCTATGGGGCAGTGCCTTCACTTTGGCGACCACCCAGCCGATAAGTAGGCGACCCTCCACGACCTTCTTTGCTGCTGCAACAGGGCAGCGCACCCACACAGCGTAAAGGCCTGTGTGGTCTTGGCGGGGAGAGCCTACTTTTATTTGGTCGGCAGGGCAATCGCCAAGCCGGGACACACTCGACTGTATTTCCGCCGTTGTGACGGAATCGTCCAGACCTGAGATTCTTAGCTCAGCGCATCTCGTGGGTCTGGACACCCGTATGTCGTCTTCATTGTAAATCTCCCTGAGCCTTGCGGCTAGGGAGTCCGCTTTATCACCGCTAGTGGCACCAGGTACCTCTATTATTGTGGCCCCCGTCAGTGCCTTCCTAAAGCGCACGCCATCAATGCCAAGCTCCGCGATGTTTATGCGTTGCTTGGCCTCTGCCACCGCCATTGCATACGTCATCCCGCGATCAACCGCGCCCTCCTGAACGGTAATGACCACCGCAGAGGATTTAGACGGGCGGGTTTTTATCTTGGCAGCCTGTTTCGGCTGCTGCTTGGCCACTTCGTTGCCTCCTCCGTTGGTCTTCCCCCGTTTTACCACAGTCGTCCGTCCGTTCTGTAGGAGAGAGAGCCTTTGCGCCTCTCCAGCCATTCTCTCAGAACAGGACGAACAGCAGCAATCGTCCACGTTCCTGCCTCAGGCTCTTCCAGACGAGCACTCCACTCATCGATGGCTGCACTTCGCGCCTGGTCGCGCCAGCGCTCTTTTTCTTCCATCATTGGCGGTGATCCCTCGGCTTTCGCAGCTGCAGTCTTCCGGTAGACCTCAGCAAGCACTGCCGCCTCCAGTTCCCAAGGTAGGGTGCCAGCAAGCACGCAGGCGGCTTCCCCCGATACCGTGCAGTAAGCCCGCACGATGCGGTTAGCGACCGCTCGCTGAGGTCTCCGGAGTACAGTGAGATTTTGGCGGCTGAGTGAATCCACCCAGATCGGAGCACCGTAGAGGGCCATAGATTTCAAGACATTGGCGAATAGGCGCCGACATCCCGAATACGGGCCACCCAGATTCGGCATAAGGCGGCTCAGCGCCCCGGCCGTTTTCACCATTTTTGGAGCCAGAGACGTGAAGTGGGCCTTGAAGTTCCATCGGCTGTCGAGGACCAATCCCAGGTACTTCATGGTACCCTCGACGCGAATGGAGACGCCACCCACCACGATCTCTGCTCCTGCTGGCGGCTTATTTCGAGGCCCGTGAAAACACACAGCCTCGGATTTGTTGAGAGCCACCTTCAACCCAAGCCGCTTTATTCGGTCCACCACCTGGGCTACGGTGGCTGTCGCCAGAATGGCAGCCTGCCTAAATGATTCACCCCTCGCTAGGACCAAGGTGTCATCCGCGTAGCACAGAACTTCGGCTCCTCTCAGTGTGGCCCCTCGGATGGCCCAGTCGTAACCGATGTTCCACAGGAGCGGCCCTAAGACCGAACCCTGTGGAACACCGCATGAGACCCTTCTGTCGGCCCATCCTTCTTTGGTGGGAAAGGTTATTCGTCTATCAGACAAGTAGTCTTCTACCATGCGCTGTAGGTACTTTGGCACTTTGTGGTACCTCAGTCCCTCTTTGATGCACCCGTGTGGCAACGAGTTAAAGGCGTTGGCAATGTCTAAAGACACCGCCACGACCACTCCACCTTTTTGTGACACGTCACTAGCGATTTTCTTGACCCGGGCGATGGCGTCAACTGTTGACCTTCCCCGCCTAAAACCGTATTGGTTCTCGGCCAGATCCGGGCCTGTCGCCTCCAGGTGGCGCACGAGCCGAGTGGCAATGACCCTCTCCAACAGCTTAGCCCCTTCGTCCAACAAGACGATAGGCCTGTACGCTGAAGGAGAGTCCGCCGGCCGACCCGCCTTTTTCAGGAGCACCAGTTTACCCGACTTCCAGGCCTGCGGGAAACGACCCTCCCGCAAGCAAGTCAAGAGAAGGGTACGAAATCTGGGCTCCAACCCGTTTTTGAGGGCCAAGACCCAGGCCTTGCCCGGTACGCCGTCTGGCCCAGGGGCGGTGTTTTTGCCCTGAAGGCGCTGGATGGCAGCTCCCAGCTCACCCTCAGATACTTCCGGCGCCGCTTCATCATTAATGTCCTCCGCGCCGAACCTCACTGGCGGGGTGAAGTCTGAGGACTCGGGGAACAATGCCTCCACTACGCTGCGCAGCAGGCCAAGATCCATGGTGGTGGTGAGTGGGGGAGCATATGGCCGCAACTTGCTCATCACGAGCCGATATGGTCTTCCCCACGGATCTTGGTTCAGGGTGGAGAGAAGCTCCTCCCAGGCGGCGTTTTTAGCCGCCCCTATCGCACCCCGAAGTACCTTCTTGGCCTCCTGGTACTCGCCGTAGAGTGGCGCATCAAGGGCCTCATCCCTAACTCGCCTCCGCCGGTGTCGAGAATAGCGTCTCCTGGCCGCTACACACTCGTCCCTGAGCCGAGCGAGTTCTGGAGACCACCAGTACACGGCCGTGCGTGGCGGCAACGCTCTCACTCGAGGCATCGCCGCGTCGCACACGTGTGACATGGCCTCACGGAACCACTCTACCTCCCGACAGGGATCCACTTGGTCTGGACAGGGTGACTAGCTCTCGATCAGAGACGCCACGATAAGGGTGTCCCGGTCCATGCGCTTTAACGCCCACCTGGGGCCAAGGTCCGCCGAAGCACGGCTTGAACTGTTCGGGGAAAGCTGGGGAAGGGAGATGTCGAAACGCACGTATCTGTGATCTGACAAAGTCTCAACCTCCACCAGCACCTCCCAGTTCTGGACACGACGCACCAGGGCGGGGCTCGCAAACGTGATGTCCACGACTGATCCGCCCTGCATCCGCACGCACGTGTCGACCGTGCCACGGTTTACTACGACTAAGCCGTGAGACATCAGCCAGTCCTCGACCAATTCCCCTCTGGTGTCTGTAACGCCAGAGCCCCAGGTTTGTGACTTGGCATTCAAGTCTCCAGTCACAATGACGTGGTTTCCCTGTCCCGACAAAAGAGCGCCAACCTCTGCGAGGAAGACTTCGAACTCGGCCACTGATCGGTTAGGTGAGAAATATACCCCAATGATGAATAGGTTACCGACCAGTGCCGCCACACAGCCCTTTCCCCTACGAACGCCTGTAAAGGGGGGCGAGTTTGCCCCTGTATTTGTAATGAGAGCCACCTTCCCTTCAGCATCTCCCGCCCAGTTTTCGTGGTCCGCAATGTAGTAAGGCTCCGTTACTATAACAACATGTGTCGACCACTGTGCCATGCTCTGGTGTAAAAGATCCTGAGCTCTGGCACAGTGGTTGACATTCGCCAACATTAATGATTGAGCCATATTTATTCTGCCCCGGCCATCTCCGCCTCATGCCCTTCCTGGGACTATGAAGGCCTCTGCTGGCTTTGCGCGCTTGCAGTGACCTTTCGGCCTTTCTTGTTGGCGGGGGCCTTGCAGGCGCTGCTGCCCAGTCGGTGCCCCGCTGCCTTACCCGCCACTGAACACAGTGTGCAGTGCGGGTCATTGGCACATACGCTGGAGATATGCCCCAGCTGGCCACACCTGTAGCACTGGCTACTCCTGTCGACTTCAGCTCGACACTGAGCCCGCACGTGGCCAGCCTCCAGACAGCGGAAGCATCGGAGGCTTCTATGGGGCAGGGCCTTCACTTTGGCGACCACCCAGCCAATGAGCAGGCGACCCTCTACGACCTTCTTTGCCGCCGCAATGGGGCAGCGCACCCAGACGGCATATAGGCCTGTGTGGTCGCGACGAGGGGAGCCCACTTTAATCTGATCGGCAGGACAATCGCCAAGCCGGGACACCCCCTGCTGAATTTCTGCCGTGGTGACGGAATCGTCTAGGCCCGAGATCCTTAACTCTGCGCATCTCGTGGGTCTGGACACCCGTATGTCTTCTTCCTTATAAATCTCCCTAAGCCTTGCGGCTAGGGAGTCAGCTTTTTCGCCGCTGGTGGCACCAGGCACTTCAATAATAGTGGCCCCTGTCAGTGCCTTTTTAAAGCGCACGCCGTCAATGCCAAGCTCCGTGATATTAATGCGTTGCTTGGCCTCTGCCACCGCCGTGGCATACGTCACCCCGCGATCAGCCGCGCCCTCCTGAATGGTGAGGACCACTGCAGTGGACTTAGGTGGGCGGGCTTTTATCTTAGCAGCCTGTTTCGGCTGCTGCTTAGCCGTTTTGTTCCCTCCTCCATTGGTCTTCCCCCGTTTTACCACAGTCGTCCAGCCTTCGTCCGTGGAGACTGGCGCCGGGGGTAACGGCCGCGGGGGTTGTGCCACCGCAGATGCAGTTTCCGGCTTTGGGGCGGAAGCAGAAGTGGAAGGCGTCGCCGTTTTAGCCTTCGTCTTCTTTTTCTTTATCTTCTTCTCCACCTTTTTCCACTCGTTAGCGGGAGTGGTGGAGGGAAGAAGAAGATTCCCGTCCTCAGTCGTCGGTACTACCGGGGCCGAGGACGGGCCGGGTTTGCAGGCGGAGGGTGCAGGTGGTGCAGCCTCCTTGGCCACTGGGGCAGTCGGAGCTGCCACCTCAGTCACCTGCTTGGTCCGTTTCCCCTTGCCCTTCCCTTTGGAGGGCTTTGGGACCACAGACGGGGCCGACTCAGCACCAGCCGCAGCCATTGCCGCCTTCTTGCGGTCCACCGCCAGGGGTGGACGTACGGTCTTGGCCGGCAAGAGGCGATCCTCAATACCGGCCAGGCAGGACCTTACGAAGGCCCTCTCCTCCCTCACGACCCTTCGGATGGCATCCTCAACCTAACCTAAGCTAACCTTTTTTTTTTTTTTTTTTTTTTTATCCTCCAGCCGCGGGGGGACGGCTGGAGGGGTGTGTGGGACTCCGGACTCCGAATGAGCCCGACTACCCACTAAAACCTCACGGTGCCCTCCGGTGCCTTTGAGTGAAGCGGAGCAAGGGTTACACCATTGGTTTGCACCTTGGTTCCGCTTCAGGCTGCGGCCCGCCTATTGTGGCAGGCCGCCCGGTCTCTGGGGGGGAGATTGAGCTATCCCCCCCACTCTACGGCGGACGGCGCGCGGGGCCACACGCGGCGCCGTCGCGGGTCCCGGGGACACCCCCGTGTCCGTGGTCCGGGACCCATCCGGAAGGGGCAGGTGGAGGAGGTATTCCCTCCTCCGGCGCCCGGTGCGTTTGCGGCGGATTATTGGGGCAGAGGCCTCGGCTTCACGCTCCCTCTCCGCCGCTTCCTTCTGCGAGATGACATCCTCGCAGAAGGTGAGCACCGCCTGCCACGCTTCCTCGTCCGAGGCCATCCTCGCCATGATCGCTTGCAGCGAGAGGTCACCACCCACAACTGAGACCAGGACACCGCGCTCCTCCGCCCATGCAGAGCATGAGGCGAGGGTGTGTTGCGCAGTGTCCTCGTCACAGCAGTGGCAGTGGTGACACTCCGCTGTTGGCTCACGCCCGATCCTGGCGAGGTAGGCCCCGAAACAGCCATGACCCGACAGCACTTGATTCGCCCTGAATGTCTGGCGACCGTGCTGCCGTCGCACCCACTCAGTGAGTATCGGGGCGATCGCCCCGGTGGTGCGACGGCCAGCTGTGCTGTCGGCCAGGCGCTCCCTCCAGCGTGCGACTGCGTCATCCTCCAGGCGCAGTCGCTCAGCCTCGACTTCGCGAGGCGCGGGCCTTTGCCCCTGGGATCTTTGATCTCCCCGCCACTTGTAAACAGCGGCGAGGACCAGGGCGTCGAGGTCCCAGGGCATGCTCCCGGCCAGCGCGAGAGCAGCCTCAGCTGACACCGTCCGGTATCCTCGGATGACTCGGACGGCGAGGTGACGCTGCACCCTCCTCAGCACGAGTGCGCTGCCTCTAGATAGGGCGTCGTACCAGACCGGGGCCCCATATAGGGCCATGGAACGTACGACACCCAAATATAACCTTCGGCTGGACGACGAAGGTCCGCCGAGGTTCGGCATGAGCCGACTAAGTGCTCCGGCCGTCTTTAGGAGCTTCGGTGCCAACCTCTGGAAATGTGTACCGAAGCTCCACCGCCCATCTAGAGTGAGGCCGAGGTACCTGAGTGTATCCCCGACCTCAATCCGGGTGCCTCCCACCACAAGGTGGGACCCTGGGGGCGGCGCTCGTCGGGGCCCATGAAAACAGAGGGCCTCCGATTTCTCAAGCGCCACCCTGAGCCCTAGTTCACAGATGCGTCACCGTCACACGCTGCGCCGCCTCCCGGAAATCCACGCCGCGGGCCGTGACGAGGGTGTCATCAGCGTAGCATGTGACGCTGACACCCCCGATAAGGCGCCCGCGGAGGACCCAGTCATAGCCGATGTTCCACAGGAGAGGGCCTAGAACCGACCCCTGTGGAACACCGCATGACACCTCTCGCCGTAACAAGCCACAGGGCGTGGCACACTCAACTGACCTCGCAGCCAGGTAGTCGGCGACGATTTCTTGCAGGTAGACAGGCACACCGTGGTGTACGAGTGCCTGCCTGATGCACGCCCAGGGCAGGGTGTTGAAAATTGTGCCGGCGACAAATCGGGCCCCACATGCACTAAGTGCTGGACGAGGCGGACGGAGATTATGCGCTCTAGGAGCTTGCCCACTTCGTCCAGCAAAACAATAGGCCTATACGCCGACGGCGAGTCCGCTGGGCGTCCGTCCTTCTTAAGTAGGACAAGGCGACCGCGCTTCCACGCAGCGGGGAACCGGCCCTGCTCCAAGCAGGCAGTGTAGAGGGCTCTCAACCTCTCGCCAAGGGCCTTCTCCGCTAGCACCCATGCCTTGCCCGGGATGCCGTCCGGGCCAGGGGCCACATTTTTCGCTTTTAAGCGAAGCATGGCCGCTCCTAGCTCCCCTTCCGAAACATGATCGGGAGGATTTTCTGAGGCCACGGGGTGGGGCCTCATTTCCGGCGGGCTGTGGTCTTCTTGGGCCGGGAAAAGGGTGGCCACTACGTTGTCCAGCAGCCCTGGCTCCAGGGTTTCCGTAATCGAAGGCGCCCACGGCCGGAGCTTTCCTCTGACCGTCTTGTAGGGGCGCCCCCACGGATCCTGGCTGAGCGTTGCCAGCAGCTCCTCCCGGGCTTTTGACTTCGCCTCCGCAATGGCCACACGGAGGGTCTTCTTGGCCGCCTTGTATGCCTCTAGTAGCGGGCCGTCCATATCCGGGTTGCGATTTCGACGCCGGAGGTGGCGGGAGGAGGCTCTGCGCGCAGCTATACATACCTCGCGCAGTGCCTTGATGTCCCCTGACCACCAATAAGTTTGTTGCCTAGGAGGCAGCGGTTTGGCCCGAGGCATTGACGCATCACAAACCTGCGTCATCGCCCCCCGGAACCATTCTGCCTCCTCGTCAACCCGGACAGGTCCGCTAGGGATTGGCAGCCAGGCCTTAACCAAGGCGGCCTCTTTGACCATATCGCGGTCCATGGCCTTCACCCTCCAACGGGGATATTGAGGCGTCCGGCTAGCATTCTGTGGTGCGGGTGCTGGGGTGTTAGGCGAGGCGGAGATGTCGAACCGAATGTTGCAGTGGTCCGACAACGACTCCGCCTCTGTAAGTACCTGCCAACCACTTGTACGATTGGCGATCGCAGAGCTGGCGAAAGTCAAATCGACTATCGACTCACCCTGAGGTCGTACACATGTCGCCGCATTCCCCCGGTTGAGCAGCACTAGCCCAGACGCCGTGGCCCACTCGAGGACGAACTCACCTCGGGAGTCCGTTTCGATCTCCCCCCAAGCCGTCGCCTTAGCGTTGAAATCACCAGCGACTAGGGCGGGGAGAGGCGATTGCCACAGTACGGAGGTCAGCCGGTCTAATCCAACCTCAACTGCAGCAATGCTTCTACTTGGTGGGAGGTATATGCCAACAACCAAAATGCCTCGGTACTTTGCGACTATGAATCCGGACCACCTGTCGACAACCTCGATCTGCGCGCCAGACACAATAATCGCCACTAAGCCCTCTACGTCGGCCACCCAGTTGTCCCTATCAGGTGGAACCCAATAGGGTTCTGAGACAATGGCCACGTCAACCGACCACTCAGCCATGTGCTGCAGCAGAATATCCTGCGCAGCTGTGGCGTGGTTGACGTTAATCTGCAAAATACGTAGGAGGGCCATCACGCAATGTCCATTTGCACCCCCGCTTCCCCTGTGCTACGGGGGGGAACAGGCTTAGAGGCCTTTCCTCTCTTAGGTGGGGCGCAGTTCTTGCTCCCCACCTTATGGTCAGCGGGCTTGCCCTTGTCCGCACAGATCGGACAGTGAGGGGCAGCGGCAACGCACTCCCGTGCCTGGTGTCCGGGACGACCGCAGCGGTAACACAGTTCGCTGCGGTCTGTCTCGCACTGGCATTGCACCCTGACATGGCCACCCTCCATGCACCGATAACAGCGCAGTGGCTTAGTCTCCAGTACCTGGACTCGGCACGAGACCCAGCCCACAAGCAAGCGGCCCTTGGAAATCTTTTGGGCCGCTGTTACGGGTACCTTGACCACGACAGTACCGCTTCCAGACCACGACTGTCGGATGAGACCGACTTTAACGTGGTCGACTGTGCAGCCTCCATATTTAGAGACCGCCGCTGCCACCTCCTCCTTAGTTACAGAGTCATCCAGACCCGACAGTCGGATGTCGACTGTCTTGATGGGCCTGGTGACCCGTACACTTTCCGCCGGCAGGACATCGCGCAGTTTTGCGGCGAACGCGTCCGCTTTGTCCCCTGACGTGGCTCCGGGAATCTCCAGTATCTTTCCTCCAGTTTTGGCTTTCGAGAAGCGAAGGCCGGAGATCCCCAACTCTTCTAGATCTATCCGGGACTTTGCATCCCGGATCGCCGACTCGTATGTTACCCCCTTCTCCTCTGCTCCCGGCAAGAGCGTCAGCACTATTGCTGAGGAGCGTGGTGGGCGGAGTTTGGGGGTAGCGGGCTTAGAGGCAGCTGGCTTAGATGGCTTTACGCCAGTTTGCAGCGGTTGTGCCGCCTTTTGAGCCTTGCCCCGCTTGACAACAGTGCTCCATCCTTCCTCCATGGAGGCTGGTGGGGGTGGCAGAGGGCGGTCCTCCGTTGTAGACAATGAAGCCTTTGGTGGAGCAGAGCGCCTTTTACGACTCCTGCCCTGACGCCTTGTAGTAGGCGCATTGGGCTCTGAGGCCTTGTCCGACGGGGCTTCGGCCGGCGGTGCCTTGGCAGCTGGGGCATTGGCCGCTGAGGTTTTGGCTACCAAGGTCTTCGCCGATGGGGCCTTGGCCACCAGGGTCTTGGCCATCGGGGCCTTGACAGATGCAGCCTGGGCTGCCGGGGCTTTGGCAGGTAGGGCCTTGGCTGCCGGAGCCTTGCTGGACCCAGTCACCTCGGCAAAGGACGAGCGCTCCTTGCGCCTGCGGTCGGCGGCAAGCGGAATGCGCCGCTGTTCAGGGAGGAGCCTATCCTCGAGGCCATCGATGCGCGCGTTCATCATCGCGCTGCACCGAGCCATGAGGTTGCGTTCAAATTCGCTAGGCTCCTCAATCGACGCGATCTCCATAGGAGATTCTGGAATGGGGGGGGCGACCCCCTCTCTCAACCGCTCTTCCTTGAGCAAAGCAAAATCTTTTCGGAGCTCACTAAGCTCCTTCATGAGCCTTTCATTGGCCAAGTTGAGACGACGGATTTCGTCGTTCACCGTCCTCTCCGCCAGCGTCTCTACTGCCGCTAAGATCAGGGCAGTGGCATCGTTAAGGTTCCTCTGAAAAACCCCGCTGATATGCCCACTTTTCTTTGTGCAGTGCGCAATGCGGTCTTCCCGCAGGAGTTCGCGGGCTTCGGCCTTCTTGGCCCTCGCGCCAGAGGTCACTGGCCTGCCACGCCCACGGCATTCGTCATCCACCACAGTGGCCGGCTTTTTAGGAGCCGTTTCCTCCTCAGGATCAAAAAGTAGATCCACCGACTTATCTCGAGTCCTCTTCACTCTCAACCTCGATCTTCCGTCGACAGACGACGCTGAGTCGCTGTCCTCAGCGGATATTCGGTTTACCACAACATGACATTCACGGCAGCCGTAATCCTCCAAAGACCATTTAAACCTGACCGGCGACACACCCTTGACGGGCGGTACGACTTCAGCCGCCTGATTTCCAACTAGAGCCGCCTCATCGGCTTCTCCGCCCACCTCGGGCATAACGTCTACCGGCGCTGGGGACTGCGATTCGCCCTCAGAAGGGCGTTTAAGCAACGCAGTCGCTGCCGCTCCAGACACTACCACACCCACGAGGGGCACATCCCCAACACCCATATCGGGCCCATTCTCCTCCTCGACACTCTGCTTTTGCAGAGCAACACCCCCCATATCCCCAGATTTGTTTGTTATGTTTGTAAGGTAATTCATAATTGTTCCCACGAGTGTGGGGGAAATAAAGGTCCACCCGGGCAGTGCCCCCTGTACCCGGGTAAGCGTACATACTCTAGGGAGTCCGCCGGTTCCCTAGAGGTGTGCCGTTCACGACTGACCACCCGTCAGCCATGCATCCCCTCGCCACGGCACCAAACTTGGGATTGGGGTAACTTTTTATAGAGGTTTCCTCCCTCTCGGCCCGGCCAATTAAGGCAAGACCGGCCCAGCAGCGAGCCGCGAGACGTGATCCACGACACTCGCCGCCAGGTCTTTCTCCCCGGGCGCCAGTTTCCCGGCGCCTTGCGCACACCGGGCCACTCTGTAAGCAGAGCGGGCGGTGCGCACACCCCTATTGCGCACTTATAGTGCACGACAACCTGGCCGCCCGATACGGGACAGACGCCAGCCTCCCACTGCCGCCCGATGCGGGACAGACGCAGCGGGGACACCTCGGAGACACCTCTTGGCTTCACCTGCCGCTGGATTGCGACAGACTACTGAGCCCCCCTACCACGACAAGGTAGGTGTCCATCAGGGGGGAACCTAACCTAACCTTTTTTTTTTTTTTATCGCTGGAAAATGCTTTACGCATACCTACCACTCTCGGGGGGAGCGATAGGTTATGTGGGACTCTCCCCGATTGGGGCCTACCCACTAAAAACCAGCGGCGTTCTCGGGAGCCATATAGTTCGGGACCACGGGTCAGCGCCATCAGCACACTACCGCAGTCCCTCACTGACCAGACCGACACACGGTCTTACCCGTTCTGGAGAGGGCATAGTACCCCTGCCTCCAGCGCCGGAGGAGGATATCCTCCGGCTTGTTGTCCCGATGATGCGTGGAACGCAAGACACACCATCGCGCCTCCTAGTGGGAAGCGGACGCCCCCGCGTCCGCCGCCCGAGGCACAGGGAGGGGCATGTGCAGGAGGTGGCGGTTCCTCCTGCGCCCAGTGCGCCTACGGCGCATGAGGAGTGCGTCAGCCTCAGCCTCTCGCTCTCGCTCCGCGCTCTCCTTTTGGGCAAGCACATGCTCGCAAAATGCGGCCATGGCTCGCCACGCCTCCCTGTCGTCGACCATACGCCGGACTATGGAGCCCAGCCTTAGGTCGTCCCCCACGTGTGCTCGAAGGGCACGGCGGTCAGCGACCCACGCCGGGCACACCTCAAGGGTGTGCTGTGCCGTGTCCTCCGGAGCATCGCAGTGCCAGCATCGGGTGGAGGGTTCCCTGCCAATGCGGCAGAGGTATGACCCAAAGCACCCGTGACCCGTAAACACCTGAGACATCCGGTATGTCACTTGGCCGTGTGGCCGCTCAACCCATTCTGTGAGAACGGGGAGCACGGCTTCAGTGACCCGGACGCCCAAGTGGCTACTGGCCAATCTACGGCGCCACTGCTCGTGGGCTAGCTCTAAGAGCTGTCTCCTTTCAGCTTCCACCTCCGTCGGTGCAGGCCTATTACCCTGTGATCTTTGGTCTCCCCGCCACTGGAACAACGCGGCGAGGACCAGGGAGTCGAGATCCCAGGGAAGGCTGCTGGCCAAAACCAGCGCAGCATCGGTGGAGGTGGTGCGGTAGGCTCGCGCTATACGCAAGGCTAAGACCCTTTGAGCTCTCCGCAAAACAGCCACGTTCTTGGACGAGAGGGCGTCATGCCAGACCGGGGCACCATAAAGTGCCATTGAGCGGACCACTCCTAGGTACAGTCGTCGAGGAGCCGTCGACGGACCACCCAGGTTTGGCAGTAACCGGCTCAAAGCACCCGCGGCGGCGTTGAGCTTGGAAGCGAGCTGACGGAAATGGGCCTGGAAGCACCACCTTCCGTCAAGCACAAGCCCAAGGTACCGGATGGTGGGCGAAACGGGGATCTGAACCCCACCCACCATCAACCCAGCGCCCGCAGGCGGCGCTCGTCGAGGCCCGTGAAAACACAGGGCCTCAGACTTCTCGAGCGCAACCCGTAGCCCCAAACGGCCGATTCGGTGTACAATCATGGCGACCCCAGCAGTCGCACGATGTGCAGCCTCGGCAAAAGAGACCCCGTGAGCTGTCAGCAGGGTATCGTCGGCGTAACAAGTTACGCCAACCCCCGCGACGAACTGGCCACGGAGGGCCCAGTCAAACCCGACATTCCACAGGAGCGGTCCTAGGACAGACCCCTGTGGAACGCCGCATCCGGCCGAATGCCGCAAACGACCGCCCACCGAATCACACGCAACCTCTCGTCCCTCCAGGTACGATGCGATGGTGTCCTGCAGGTAAACAGGTACCCCGTGGAAACGGAGCGCCTGCTTGATCGTGGTCCACGGCAGCGTGTTGAATGCGTTGGCAATATCAATAGACACGGCCAACAGCACACCGCCGCTCTCCACCGCGTCTCTGGCGAGCGATTTTACCCACAGGATAGCATCGATCGTGGAGCGCTCTCTCCTGAAGCCATACTGTACATCCGACAGATTCGGCCCATCCGTATCCAGGTGCCGGACAAGGCGGTTTGCAAGGACTCTTTCAAAGAGCTTGCCCACCTCGTCCAGCAACACGATCGGACGGTATGCCGAAGGGGAGTCGGTCGGACGTCCGTCTTTCTTCAGAAGCACGAGCCTCCCTTTCTTCCATAGCGCCGGGAAGCGCCCCTGCTGCAGGCAAGCGGCTACGGTTTCGCCCATGCGCAAGCCGGTCTGCAAGGCGGGAAGCCTCCTCCTCGGCCTCCAAGATAGCAGCACGGCGCGTCTCATCGCTTAGCTGCTCCCGCGCCTTGGACCTACCCACGGACTCGCCATGAGTAGGACGTCCTCGGCCTCTGCGTGAAGCGGAGCTCGCGTCTGCAAGGATTTTAGCTGGAGAGGGGGCTGCAGAAGTCTCGTCCGCCTGCCGTTTACTTCCTCTCCTTGATTGGCCGCTGGTCCGTGTTCCAGACGGCGACCTGGACCTCACAGCCGAAGACGCAGACTCATAGGAGTCCGCGACTTCTAAGCTGGTGTCGCTCATTGCACGGTTGTCATCCGTCAGGGTGCGCTCGTCCTCAGACTCGGAGAAAACCCCGGGCCTGAAAAAGCGGCTCCCCGACGACGCTTGCAGTGGTGTGCTGCATCTTTCCAGTCGGATGACAGGCGTCTTGAAAAAGACGTTACCGTCACCCTTCTCCTCCACTTTATCTGTCATACTTTTATTTGGGATACTGTCACTCATATTGTTCCCACGAGTATGGGGGAAATAAAAGTCCACCCGGGCAGTGCCCCCTGTACCCGGGTAAGTGTACATACTCTAGGGAGTCCACCGGTTCCCTAGAGGTGTGCCGTTCGCGACTGACCACCCGTCAGCCACGCATCCCCTCGCCACGGCACCAAGCTTGGGATTGGGGTAACTTTTTATAGAGGTTTCCTCCCTCTCGGCCCAGCCAATTAAGGCAAGACCGGCCCAGCAGTGAGCCGCGAGACGTGATCCACGACACTCACCGCCAATCCCTTCTGCCGGCTCAGGACTGACATCAGCCGCCGTCGCTGCAGACGGGATCGATGCCTGCAGCTTGCCTTTCTTTGGTGGGGGGTTGCATTTAGAACCCCCCATCACGTGACTAGCGGACACTTTGCTGGCCGTGCAGACCGCGCATTTGGGCTGTGCCTTGCAGGAGCCGATCTTGTGATCGGCTGACCCGCAACGTAGGCACAGTTGTGTGCGGTCTGCAGACGGACAGGCGGCCTTCACGTGGCCCGTCCCATAGCACCTAAAGCAGCGCATTGGCAACTGCTCCAGGGCCCGGACCAACGCTGAGCTTAGGCCCAAGGGGATCCGCTTTCGGGCCAAGAGGATCTTGGCGGCGGCCACCGGGACCTGCAGGTAGATGGCCCTGTATCCCCCGCGACCCTCGCGGATTTCACCGCCTTTGATGGCGGCCTCCTCGCAACCACCGATCTTGGCGGCTACGGCGATCACCTCGGCCCTGGAAACGGAGTCGTCCATCTCCAGGACCATAAGAGGCGCCAACTTTTGGGGGCGCGCCACCTTTGCTGCGTCGGCTACAGCCTCTCGCAGCTTGGCGGCGAATAGGTCGGCGTTCCCTTCACGCCCTACTGTAAGGCCGTACGTACGCTGTACCCGGGTAAGCGTACGTACTCTAGGGAGTCCGCTGGTTCCCTAGAGGTGTGCCGTTCGCGACTGACCACCCGTCAGCCACGCATCCCCTCGCCACGGCACCAAGCTTGGGGTATTGGGGTAACTTTTTATAGAGGTTTCCTCCCTCTCGGTCCGGCCAATTAAGGCAGGACCGGCCTAGCAGCGAGCCGCGAGACGTGATTCACGACACTCGCCGCCAGGTCTTTCCACCCCGGGCGCCAGTTTCCCGGCGCCACACGCTCCTTGCGGAGCACCAACGCCGCCCAGACCCGGGCAATATGCCCCGACGGTCCAGGTTTGGTGTTATAGACTTTTCCTTGTCTTGGCCCCGACTTCAGTAGCCAGGACCCCCGGCCCCCCTCCGTTGGGGGGTTACGAGTTGCCCGACAGGCCTGCCAAGTTGACAAAACCTGCCGCGCTCTGGTTTGGCTCGCGCCGGCCGCAGCCGGTACCCCCCATGACTGGGGGGCATTCCCCTATCCACCACCCGGGGGACGCGCCCGATATGGGTCCAGAACCCCACACGGGAACCTAACTATATTTTTTTTTTTATTTTTATTTTTTTATTTTTAACCTAAGATATATTTTTTTTTTTATTTTTTTTTTTTTCGCTGGGAAAAATGCATTACGCATCCCCTCCCGTCGGGGGATGGAAGGGGTATGTGGGACTCCCCGGGAAGGTGACTCCCGGTATACCCACTAAACGACCCAGCGGCACTCCCGCATCGCCTTTGGTGGAGGGGTTCTGGGAATCGGCATAGCCTTTGCTTCCAGTACCCCACCAGCGCTTGCCTGCCTTGCATTGGCGGGCCCTTCACGCCCCTCCCGCATACGGGAAGGGGCTCGAGGATGATTGTCAGTGCTCGGTCATCCTCGTTCGGCTGGGTGATAAGCGGTGCAATGCGGGCGAGGGCGCCCCCGCGCCTGTCGTCCGCTGCTCATCACCGGGGGGAGAGAGGGTGGTCGACCACCCGCCTCCTCCTGCCTCTCCTCCGGCGGGGAAGCGGCGCGAGAGGATCGTCCTCCCGCGTGCGCTCCGCCTCCTCCTTCTGTGACATTACGTCTTCACAGGTGCCTCACGAGAAGTGGCGATATCGATACTTCGCAATAAGAGTAGCATCAAATCGGATAGCCTAAAAATTTTGCAGACCGGACACCAAAGCAACAAACCCACTTGAAAATACTAAAAGAAGAACTGAAGCAACGCAGCGATAACGGGGAAACTGATTTGACTATTAAGTACGCTCATGGAGTCCCTAAAATAGTCTCACATCTGCCAAAAAACTACTTCACACAGTAAGATCTCAAACCCTACATAGCTATAATATTAATGTACCTGACACCACTTATCAACTAGCAGAGAAATACGAAGATATAACTACCACAAAAAAATTCCTTAAATTTTTCTACATGCTCGAAGTATTATGTCACCAGGGAAACTTGACGAGTTACAGTGCATTATAGATTCTTTCTCTCTAATAATACATATCATTGTCATCTCAGAAGCCGCCGGCATCGCCCGCCTGGCCCTCCCAAGTTAGGCATCAGCCATGAGAGGGCTCCCGCTGCCTTCAGCAGCCGCGACAACAGTCCGCTGAAATGCGGGCTGAAGCGCCACCTGGCATCGAGCGTAAGACCCAGATATTTCATCTGGGTCTTTACCTCAATTCTGACGCCCTCCACAAAGATGTGGGCGTCAGACGGACGGCGCTGCCGAGGCCCGTGGAAGAAAACGGCCTCGGTCTTATGCAACCCTCAATTCAAGGCGGCGGATCCTATCAGCGACTAACGATCCGCCCGCCGAGGCCAGACTGGCCGCCTCACCAAAATTCCCTCCTCGGGCAGTGAGGAGAGTGTCATCCGCGTAACAGATGACACTCGTGCCCCGGAGGAGGGTCCCGCGCAAAAGCCAGTCGAACCCGATGTCCCACAGGAGTGGTCCTAGGACTGACCCCTGCGGAACACCGGACTCCACTGGATATCTCCGGACCTGGCCAGCTTTATCTACTACGAGGACCGCTCTGTCCTCCAAGTAACTAGCCAGGAGGTCCCTCATATATTGAGGCACTCCGTGAAACCGTAGTGCCTTAAGGACAGTCGCATGGGGAAGGGTGTTGAAGGCGTTGGCTATGTCGAATGACACAGCCAACACTCCGTCCCCGGCATCCGTCGCCTCCTTCACCACACCCTTTAATAGGGCGAGGGCGTCTATTGTCGAACGCTCAGGTCGAAAACCAAACTGAGCGTCCGACAGATCCGGCCCAACCACCCGCAGGTGGACTTTCAGGCGGTCGGCGATGATCCCCTCGAACATCTTACCGACCTCATCAAGTAGAACGATAGGTCGGTATGCCGAGGGAGAGTCCGCCGGGCGTCCTTCTTTTCGGAGGAGGCATAAACGCCCCTCCTTCCACGGTTTCGGAAACCTTCTCGACGCGAAACACGCGTCAAAGAGGTCCCGAAACCTTTCTTCCATTTCGGTGGCGGCTATTGCCACCACCCTTGCTGGGACGCCGTCTGGCCCTGGGGCCGTCTTTTTAGCTCGAAGGCGAAGCGCCGCCATGCGAACTTCGGCCCCAGTGAGGCAAGGGGCCTCGTGGTCCTCCTCTTCCTCCTGAAACGCGCCCTGCGGAGGGTCCATTGCTGGTGGATCTTATGCAGGTACTTACCAAAGCATCCATGCCCGGTAAGCACCTGCGTAAGACGGTAAGTGAGAAACCCGTGGGGCCTCTGCATCCACCGGTCCATTAATGGACCGATCGCATCCAGGGTACGGCGTCCAAAGCACGCACGAGACAAGTCCTCTTGCCATCGGCAGACCATGACCTCGTGCGCCTCCCGCCGCACCGCGCCGCGCTCCTCCGGAGCCGGCCGAACATCCAGGGCCCTCTGACCCGCCACCCAGTGGTACACGGCGGCAAGGACCCGGGCGTCAAGCTCCCATGGCGGGGTTGCCGCCAGGGCACATGCCGCAGCGCCACCCACTGTGCGATAGGCCCTCGCAATCCGCTGTGCAATGGCCCTTTGGGGCCTGCGGAGGAGAGACACGTTTTGCCCCTTGTTGAGGGAGTCTACCCAGATGGGGGAGCCATAGAGGGCCATGCTGCGCAATACACCGGCGTAAAGTCGCCGGCATGACGCTCTTGGCCCACCCAAATTCGGGAGGAGCCTACTGAAGGCATTGGCGGCCTTTAAGAGGCGCGCCGAAAGAATTTCGAAATGCGGGCCAAAATACCATCTAGAGTCGAGAATAAGACCCAAATATTTCATTTGGGTCTTAACCTCGACTCTAACACCACCCACAACGATGTGGGCGTTAGGAGGAGGGCGCTGGCGAGGACCCGGAAAGAAGAGAGCCTCAGTCTTCTCCAGCGCCACCCTGAGCCCCAGCCGCCGGATCCTCTCCGCGACGAGGGATCCGCCGGCCGAGGCCAAACGCGCGGCTGCCCCGTAGGTGCGCCCCCGTGTTATAACAAGAGTGTCATCCGCGTAACAGATGACACTCATGCCATGCAGGAGCACACCCCGGAGCAGCCAATTATAACCGAGGTTCCACAGCAAGGGTCCGAGAACCGACCCCTGTGGAACCCCAGTTTCCACCCCCCGCCGCTGAAGGCGGCCGTCCCTGTTGACGAAGAGTGCCTCTAGAATCGTGGAGTGAGGGATGGAGTTGAAGGCATTGGCTATATCAAATGATATAGCCAAAACCCCCTCCCCCTTCTCCGAAGCTTCCACCGTGAGAGCTTTTAGCCTCTGTAGGGCATCAATCGTTGACCGGCCCGTCCTAAACCCAAACTCCCGCAGCTTGGCGGCGAAAAGCTCCGCATGACCGTCTCGTTCGGCTCCCGGGAACTCGAACAGCCGAGCCCAAGTCTGAGTCTGGCGACACTTGACATCAGTGATACCCAGCTCTGCTGGGTTTACTGACTAGCGCGCCTTTTCTAGAATAGACCCGTAGGTCTCCCCCCGTTTTTCGGCCTCTGGTGAGAGTGTTATCACCACCGCCGCGGTTTTCGGGGGAGTCAACTTTTTGGCTTTTTTTGCCAAAGCGGGCGCCGTCATCTTAACCAACTGTCCCCCACCGGCGGACTTTGAAGTCGTTGGTTTGGGATTAGTCGAGTAGGATGAAGGGGCTGCTCCTGTCTTCTTCTTTTTTTTCTTCCTCTTCTTTTCCACTGTCTTCCACTCGTTCGCGGGAGTGGTAGACGGGAGAAGAAGATCCTCCTGGTGAGTTTCCGCCACTCTGGATGGACCAGGGTTTGTGGGGCCAGGGGCTTTAGTGAAAGCCGGACCCGCCGCTGTAGTGTCCTTACTTTTTTTCCCCTTGCCCTTTCCTTTGTCGGGCTTAGGGGCCTTGGTCTGAGCCGCAACTCTGGCTGCAGCCTCCACCGCCTTCTTGGTGTCCGCCGCAAGAGGCGGGCGCACTGTCTTTGCCGGTAAGAGCCGATCCTCGATTCCGGCGAAGCAAGCCCTTGTGAAGGCCCTCTCTTCCATCACAACCTTTCGGATGATATCCTCAAGGTTGTTTGAGAGGGAAGGCTGAGGCGGAACCACCTCCATAGCAACCGGAGTCGCACAAGAGACGGTCTCCGTGGCAATCACCGTCGGCCTGACTCGCCCAGCCTGTTCCCTAAGCTGGGCAACCTCAGCCGAGAGGCGGTCAATTGTGACCTGCATGCACTGCATCTCTTCAGAGGCTGTCCTTTTCAGGACTTCCTCCATAACGCTGCGCACGCTGGCCGCCCGACACTTCAGGGCCTTTTGAAAGGTCCCTTTCAAGTTGGAAGACTTCGCGGCAATCTCCGTTATTTCGGCGACGTCCTCCATTACAATGTTTTGTAGTTCGGGTATGGTTTTATCCTCCAGTTCAACTAGAGCAGAGCCATACCCGACCTTCGCGCGAGCTGCGCGCGTTTGCCGCTCCTTGGCAGCAACTCTTTCTTCCAGCTCCAGTTGCAGCTCTTCTTTTTGCAGGACATGCAGCTGGCGCTGCGCTTCCGACAATCCGACGTAGTGGCCGGTTGTCAGTTTTCGCCCACTCTTACCCTGCGAACCTTTTGGGGTTTTCTTGAATTTAGCGGATGGGGTGTCGGAGCTCGACCCCCCGTCCGCCTTTCCAATCGATTTACGGTGGCGCTTGCGCTCCCGCTGTGTCCGCGACGACCCGTCTGCAGATACGGCCGAAGTGTCCGTTAGGGTAGCCTCGTCGTCTGACCCAGAGAAGTCCCCGGGACGGAAGAAAAGGCTCCCACTAGACGTTGGCTGCGACAGCGTAGCACACCTCTCCAACCGAATGACAGGCGTCTTGAAAAAGACGTTGCCATCGTCCGTTTTCCCTGCGACATCACCTGCCGCGGCCTGAAGCTCGGAAGAGCCTGACATGCTCCCCTCACGACTACGCAGAACGCGCTGCGACTCGCCTGTCTCCAAAACTTCGCCCTTCTCGGGCTCAACCATCACGTCTTCACCCCCCATATCCCCAGATTTTTTTGTAATTGAACTCATAATAGTTCCCACGAGTATGGGGGAAATAAAGGTCCACCCGGGCAGTGCCCCCTGTACCCGGGTAAGCGTACATACTCTAGGGAGTCCGCTGGTTCCCTAGAGGTGTGCCGTTCGCGACTGACCACCCGTCAGCCACGCATCCCCTCACCACGGCACCAAGCTTGGGATTGGGGTAACTTTTTATAGAGGTTTCCTCCCTCTCGGCCCGGCCAATTAAGGCAGGACCGGCCTAGCAGCGAGCCGCGAGACGTGATCCACGACACTCACCGCCAGGTCTTTTCACCCCGGGCGCCAGTTTCCCGGCGCCACTCGCTCCTTGCGGAACACCAACGCCGCCCAAACCCGGGCAATATGCCCCGACGGTCCAGGTTTGGTGTTATAGACTTTTCCTTGTCTTGGCCCCGACTTCAGTAGCCAGGACCCCCGGCCCCCCTCCGTTGGGGGGTTACGGGTTGCCCGACAGGCCTGCCGAGTTGACAAAACCTGCCGCGCTCTGGTTTGGCTCGCGCCGGCCGCAGCCGGTACCCCCCATGACTGGGGGGCATTCCCCTATCCACCACCCGGGGGACGCGCCCGATATGGGTCCAGAACCCCACACGGGAACCTAACCTAACCTAACCTAACCTTTTTTTTTTTTTTTTGTCGCAGGAAAACCCGTTTAAGAGCCATAACCGGAGTCGGGGGACCCCGGCCGTGTGTGGGACTCCCAGCGTCCTGAAAAGGACGCGGCTCCGCCCTCAGAAGGGCGGGGACTACCCACCAAAAACCTGCGGCTTCCCTTCCCTGCCTTAGGGGTGACATGGGGGTCCAGCAGTAGCCTTAACATCCATGACCACCCCCGGCAGCATGCCCTTAAATGGTGGGCCCAATTCTCCCCCCTTGCGGGGGGACGGAGGAAATAGCCGAGGAAGCGGCACTATTCCCTCCCGACGGCGGTGGCCTGTGCAATGCAGGCAGGAGCACAACCTTTTTTTTTTTTTTTTTTTTTTAACGCAGGAAAACCCATTTATGAGCCGTAGCCGAGACCGGGGGGCCTCAGCTGTGTGTGGGACTCCCACCGCTTTGGAAAAAGCGAGCGGCGACTACCCACCAAAAACCTGCGGCTTCCCTTCCCTGTCTACGGGGCGACATGGGAGTCTTTTCACCCCGGGCGCCAGTTTCCCGGCGCCACTCGCTCCTTGCGGAACACCAACGCCGCCCAAACCCGGGCAATATGCCCCGACGGTCCAGGTTTGGTGTTATAGACTTTTCCTTGTCTTGGCCCCGACTTCAGTAGCCAGGACCCCCGGCCCCCCTCCGTTGGGGGGTTACGGGTTGGCTCGCGCCGGCCGCAGCCGGTACCCCCCATGACTGGGGGGCATTTCCCTATCCACCACCCGGGGGACGCGCCCGATATGGGTCCAGAACCCCACACGGGAACCTAACCTAACCTAACCTTTTTTTTTTTTTTTTTGTCGCAGGAAAACCCGTTTAAGAGCCATAACCGGAGTCGGGGGACCCCGGCCGTGTGTGGGACTCCCAGCGTCCTGAAAAGGACGCGGCTCCGCCCTCAGAAGGGCGGGGACTACCCACCCTTTTTTTTTTTTTTTTTTTTTTTTAACGCAGGAAAACCCATTTATGAGCCGTAGCCGAGACCGGGAGGCATCAGCCGTGTGTGGGACTCCCACCGCCCAACGAAGAGCGGCGACTACCCACCAAAAACCTGCGGCTTCCCTTCTCTGTCTACGGGGCGACATGGGAGTCTAGCAAAAGCCTTGGCATCCATGAACACCCCGGACAGCTGCCCGCCTACACGGCGGGCCCAGCGCGCCCCCCTTGCGGGGGGACAGAGGGAATAGCCGGGGACGCGGCACTATTCCCTCTCGACGGTGGTGGCGCGTGCAATGCAGGAGGAGGCACCCCCGTGCCTCCAGCCTGCGGGCCACCTTGGGGGACAAGAGAGCGATCGTACAACCGCCTTCTCCTGCCCACCCTCCGTCTGCGGAGCGGGGGCGCTGAGGGATCATCCTCCCTCTCCCGCTCCGCGGCCTCCTTCTGCGAAATCACAGTCTCGCAGAAGGTGGCTACCGCCTTCCAGGACCTCTCATCGTCTAACATGGCCTTCACCATACTAGGCAATGAAACCTAACCTAACCTTTTTTTTTTTTTTTTTTTTAGCGTCAGGAAAATGCGGTGCATACCCCCCCGCCAGCGGGGATGGTGGAGGGGGTTATGTGGGGCTCCAACCCACTAAAAACCTGACGGTGTCCTCCGGTGCTGTTGTCGGTGCGAGTGCATGGGACGCTATGCCACCACGCACTCGCTCCCAGCTGCGGCCCACGAATATGACAGGGCCCCGCTCGGCTTCGAGGAGGGGAGAGCAGCCCCCTCCTCGGTACAAGCAACGACGCGCGGGAACACACACGCGCCGCTGCGACCCCGTGTGGGCGTATCGGTACCCCCGCACCGAGTACACCCGGGGTCCTTCAGGGAGGCGGCAGGAGGAGAGCAAAGCGTCCCCTCCAGCGGCCTGTGCGTCGGCGGCGGATCATCGGGGCGTCAGCCGAAGCCTCTCGCACCCTCTTCGCCTCCTCCTTCTGCAGGAGCACGCTCTCGCAGAAGGTTTGCACGGCCGCAAACGCCTCCCTGGATCCGGCCATCCTCGCCACGATGGCAGCGAGTGACAAATCACCTCCGACTACCGCGATGAGGTCCTCGCGCTCCCTCGCCCAGGCCGGGCACGACTCGAGGGTGTGTTGCGCGGTATCCTCCTCGCGGCCGTCACAATGGTGACACCGCCCGGTCAACTCGCGACCAATCTGGGCGAGGTACGCCCCAAAACAGCCGTGGCCAGTCAGTATTTGGGTCAGCCTGTAGGACAGGCGACCGTGCCCACGACGCATCCACTCCTCCAGCACAGGCTGGAGGGCCTGACAGGTGCGTCGACCGGCTCGGCTGACGGCCAGGCGATCCTGCCACCGCTCCACGGCGGACTGCTCCAACCGAGCCCGCTCCGCCTCGACCTCACGTGGTGCAGGCCTTTGCCCCTGGGAACCTAACCTAACCTAACCTAACCTAACCCCAGCTGGAAAGAATTTTGCACTAAACAGGATCGTGAGGGCCTCTGGGAGGGTATCTACAGGGTGATCAAAAGGACCGCCAATAGAGAAGAGGACTTAAACCTGACTAAAGACGGAGATTCACTGAACCCCGCGGAATCAGCCAACCTACTTGCGGAGACGTTCTTCCCATGGGATCAGGAAGAAGCGGAGAACGAGTACCATCGCCACATTAGAGCAGAAGCGGACAGAGTGAACGAGCAAAAACATGCTGAAGAACATGACCCGCCATTCACACAGACCGAGCTAAAGACCGCGATGGGGAGCTTCAACCCGAAGAAGGCCCCTGGGGCGGATGGCTTCACGGCTAATATATGCTCCAAGGCTATACTCCAGGATCTGGACGCCTTCCTTGCCCTTCTCAACTAGTGTCTCCTCATTGGATACTTCCCTGCCATCTGGAAGCGAGCCACAGTCGTGGTACTGAGGAAACCGGGCAAGGAGGACTACACGAACCCCAAGGCTTATAGACCAATAGGCCTGCTGCCGGTCTTGGGGCAAGATCCTGGAGAAGATTCTAGTAGCACGGATGAAATGGCACTTAATACCGAGGTTTAGTACTCGCCAGTACGGATTCATGCCCCAGAAAAGCACCGAGGACGCCCTCTATACACTAGTGCACCGCATCAAGGGTAAGATGGAGCTGAAGAAGCTGGTAACCCTAGTGTCACTGGATATAGAGGGGGCCTTCGACAGCGCATGGTGGCCAGCCATCAGAGTCCGTCTGGCTGAGGAAAGGTGCCCGGTTAATCTTAGGAGGCTGCTGGACAGCTATTTGGAGCACAGAAGCGTAAAAGTCAGGTACGCCGGAGAAGAAGTTGCACGGAACACAAACAAGGGGTGCGTACAGGGGTCTATTGGCGGTCCCATCCTGTGGAATCTGCTGTTGGATCCTTTACTGCGGGAACTTGAGAGGAGAGGACACTACGTCCAGGCATTCGCAGATGATGTGGTCATGCTTTTCGACGGGAACACAGCATTGGAAGTTGAAAGAGAGGCTAACGCGGCCCTTTCATACGTACAGGAGTGGGGTACCAAGAATAAGTTGCGTTTTGCGCCACATAAATTGCGCTATGATCTTAACGCGTAAGATCAAGTATGATGCACCACGACTCACGATGGGAGGGATAGACATTGCTATGTCGGAGGAAGTAAAAATATTGGGATTATTGATTGATCATAAGCTTACTTTTAACCGGCATATAGCCATCCAATGTAGGAAAGCCCTAGACATTTACAAGCAGGTTGCTAGAGCTGCAAAAATCAATTGGGGTCTGGACGCCGAAATAGTGAGACTCATTTATGTAGCAATAATTGAGCCCATTATAATGTACGCGGCTTCAGCGTGGGCGCCCGCGGCTACTAAGATAGGGGTGCAAAAGGTATTGAACTCAGTGCAGAGAGGATTTGCCCAGAAGCTTTGCAAATCATACCGTACAGTCTCTCTACACTCGGCACTGACTCTGGCGGGGATACTACCTCTCGACCTCAGAATACAGGAGGCAGCCGCTCTGTACGAGACGAAGAGAGGGTCGCCCCTTCCAGAGTTGGGAGACAGAGAGACCAAGAGTAGGGTAGGATTTGCAGAAACTCCTCATCCAGCTACGCATATGGACATAAGATTCGAACGCCTGGAGGACCAAAGTCTAGTCGATAGACACAACGTGCAGGAGGTGCGAATTTTCACCGACGGCAGCAAAATTGAGGGGAAGGTCGGAGCCGCTCTTTCTGTATGGAAGGGTGAAACCGAAATCCGGAACCAAAAGTTTTGTCTGTCCGCGTACTGCACCGTCTATCAGGCGGAATTGTTGGCCATATGCAAGGCAACGGGCGGAGTCCTTAAGGGGAAGGAGAGGAGTTACGGTCTGTACAGCGATTCAATGGCCGCTCTGGAAACGATCGCCAACCATAGCTCCCTTCACCCCCTTGCAGTTGAGTCGAGGGAGAACCTGCGGAAGGCTTTTATCCAGGGCAAAGATGTCTCTTTGTTCTGGATAAAGGCACATGCAGGGCTCCAGGGAAACGAACGCGCCGACGATCTGGCCAAGGAAGCTGCACTGGCCTCAAAAAGAAAGCCCGACTATGATCGATGCCCAACATCTTTCGCGAAGAAAACCATACGCAACCGTTCCATTGTTAAATGGAACGATCGTTATAGGAAAGGCGAAACCGCGTCGATAACGAAGCTTTTCTTTCCAAATGCCGGAGATGCGTACCGCTTGGTACGTAAGATCAAGCCAGCAGGGTTGCTCACGCAGGTCCTCACGGGGCATGGTGGATTTTCCCAGTACTTGCATCGTTTCAAGTGCGCGGAGAGTCCATCATGCGACTTTGATCCCGATAGGGAGCAGACGGTGCCTCATCTTCTCTCGGAATGCCCAGCTCACGATAGAGTCCGTTATGATTTTGAACTAAAAACCGGAGAAAAGGTAGTCACGACCAAGTTCAAAAGTCCAAAAAAAAAAAAAAAAACCTAACCTTTTTTTTTTTTTTTTTTTTTTTTCTTTTTTTTTTGTCGCAGGAAAACCCGTTTAAGAGCCATAACCGGAGTCGGGGGACCCCGGCCGTGTGTGGGACTCCCAGCGTCCTGAAAAGGACGCGGCTCCGCCCTCAGAAGGGCGGGGACTACCCACCAAAAACCTGCGGCTTCCCTTCCCTGCCTTAGGGGTGACATGGGGGTCCAGCAGTAGCCTTAACATCCATGACCACCCCCGGCAGCATGCCCTTAAATGGTGGGCCCAATTCTCCCCCCCTTGCGGGGGGACGGAGGAAATAGCCGAGGAAGCGGCACTATTCCCTCCCAACGGCGGTGGCCTGTGCAATGCAGGCAGGAGCACCCCCGTGCCTCAAGCCTGCGGGCCACCTTGAGGAGCGTGAGAACGATGTCTCCTGCCCCTCATCCTCCGTCGTCGGAGCGGGTCCTCAGCAGCCTCTCTATCCCGCTCCGCAGCCTCCTTCTGCGACATTACATCTTCGCAAAAGGAGGCCGCCGCCTTCCAGGCCCTTTCACTATCTAGCATGGCGTTCACCAAACTAGACAGTGAAAGATCCTGGCCGACCACCCCAACCAGGACACGGCGCTGCCCCCCCCAGCCTGGACACACCGCCAGGGTATGCTGCGCCGTGTCCTCCGCCGCACCGCAATGGTGGCACAGCGGAAGTTCCTCTCTTCCGATCTTATGCAGGTACTTACCAAAGCATCCATGCCCGGTAAGCACCTGCGTAAGACGGTAAGTCAGAAACCCGTGGGGCCTCTGCATCCACCGGTCCATTAATGGACCGATCGCATCCAGGGTACGGCGTCCAAAGCACGCACGAGACAAGTCCTCTTGCCATCGGCAGACCATGGCCTCGTGCGCCTCCCGCCGCACCGCGCTGCGCTCCTCCGGAGCCGGCCGAACATCCAGGGCCCTCTGACCCGCCACCCAGTGGTACACGGCGGCAAGGACCCGGGCGTCAAGCTCCCATGGCGGGGTTCCCGCCAGGGCACATGCCGCAGCGCCACCCACTGTGCGATAGGCCCTCGCAATCCGCTGTGCAATGGCCCTTTGGGGCCTGCGGAGGAGAGCCACGTTTTGCCCCTTGTTGAGGGAGTCCACCCAGATGGGGGAGCCATAGAGGGCCATGCTGCGCAATACACCGGCGTAAAGTCGCCGGCATGACGCTCTTGGCCCACCCAAATTCGGGAGGAGCCTACTGAAGGCATTGGCGGCCTTTAAGAGGCGCGCCGAAAGAATTTCGAAATGCGGGCCAAACTACCACCTAGAGTCGAGAATAAGACCCAAATATTTCATTTGTGTCTTAACCTCGACTCTAACACCACCCACAACGATGTGGGCGTTAGGAGGAGGGCGCTGGCGAGGACCCGGAAAGAAGAGAGCCTCAGTCTTCTCCAGCGCCACCCTGAGCCCCAGCCGGCGGATCCTCTCCGCGACGAGGGACCCGCCGGCCGAGGCCAAACGCGCGGCTGCCCCGTAGGTGCGCCCCCGAGTTATGACAAGAGTGTCATCAGCGTAACAGATGACACTCATGCCATGCAGGAGCACACCCCGGAGCAGCCAATTATAACCGAGGTTCCACAGCAAGGGTCCGAGAACCGACCCCTGTGGAACCCCAGTTTCCACCCCCCGCCGCTAAAGGCGGCCGTCCCTGTTGACGAAGAGTACCTCTCTGTTAGAGAGGTAGTCTGTCAACAGGGCTTGCAGATATGTCGGCACCCCGTGGTAGCGGAGTGCCTCTAGAATCGTGGAGTGAGGGATGGAGTTGAAGGCATTGGCTATATCAAATGATATAGCCAAAACCCCCTCCCCCTTCTCCGAAGCTTCCACCGTGAGAGCTTTTAGCCTCTGTAGGGCATCAATCGTTGACCGGCCCGTCCTAAACCCAAACTGGGCGTCCGATAGATTTGGGCCGGTCTCTGCCAAGTGCACGTTGAGGCAGCTATCAGTTTCTCAAATAACTTGCCCACCTCATCCAAAAGGACTATGGGGCTGTAACCAGACGGGGAATCCACCGGCCGCCCCTCCTTCCTAAGGAGAACCAGAAGGCCCTCCTTCCACGCTTTCGGGAACCTCCCCACCTCAAAGCATCGGTTGAAGAGGTCCCGAAAGCGACCAGCCATCTCGGTCACGGCAATGGCCACGACCCTGGCCGGGACTCCGTCCGGGCCCGGCACCGTCTTCTTGCTGCGGAGGTATTCTGACGCTGTGTCGAACTCCTCCGCAGTGATGGGGTCAAAACCCACGGCCGGGGGGCCGCTACCAAAAGGGGGATCCATCCGTGGAGGGGTGAACGAAGTATTGTCCAGGAACAGAACCCGGACGACCTCCTCCAAAAGATCCGGCTGGAGAGACTCAGTCAGTGGAGGACCTATGGGGCGCAACTTATTGCGCACCATCTTGTACGGTCTCCCCCACGGGTCGTTGTTGAGACCCTCCAACATTTCCTCCCTGGCTAGATCTTTTGCAGCCGCGATTGCCGCCTTGAGGACACGCTTCGCCTCTCGATAAGTGGCGTATAAGCGGCCCTCGTTTGCCTCGTCTCGGTTGCGACGGCGACGGCTTCTCGTATATGCCCTTCGGGCTGTGACGCAAACAGCCCGAAGGTCAGCAATTTCCACCGACCACCAATAGACCGCGCGTCTGGGTGGAGATCGGCGAGACCGAGGCATGCAAGTGTTGCACACCTCGGTCAAAGTGATTCGTAGACGCTCGGCGGCTACATCCACGTCAGGACTGGGTGGTGGCCCAAACCAGTCCTGAACGAAAGCCGCCTCTTTCGCCATCTCCCGGTCGAGGCGAGTGAGAGCCCACCGGGGAAATGGCGATTGTCCACGACTGGGACCATCTTGGGGGCGTTGGGTTGAAAACTCTATCCGTATGTGACGATGATCGGACAGAGTCTCTCCCAAGCCAACCTCCCATTTCTGGACCCGTGTAGCCAAAGCAGGCGTGGCGAAAGACAGGTCAACCACAGACCCACCCTGTTGTCGCACACAAGTGTGAGTTGTCCCTCTATTTAAGAGGGACAGACCAACCGTTGCCGCCCACAGCTCCAGGGTTTGTCCCCGCGCATCGCTCGCTGGGTTGCCCCAAGTCACCGATTTGGCATTCAGATCACCCAAAAGGGCGACCTGTCGCGGCGCCATTCGGGCCACCGCCGCTGCCAGGGCATCAAGGTATGCCTCGAATTCCGACATTGGGCGGTTGGGGGAGAAATATACCCCAATAATGGCAATTTCCCCCCATGCGGCGGCCACATACCCAGCTCCCCTTTCGATAAGCGAGAGGGGAGGGGAATCTGTGGAGGGGCGGGAGACAATCGTCACTAGGCCATCCTGGTCGGCCAGACAATTTGGTGGCACCGAATATGGCTCGGCGACAACGGCCACGCCTGCCGTCCATTCGGCCATGACCTGAGCCATGAGGTCTTGAGCCGCCCTACAGTGGTTCAGGTTTCCCTGAAGAATGGTACGATATCCTACTGCTGGCATTATTCGGACATCGCACCATTTTCCTCACCCGGCTCAGGACGGACGTCAGCCGTAGCCGCAACAGACCGTGTCGGGGCCTGTGTTTTACCCTTCTTTGCGGGAGGGTTGCATTTTAACCCCCCCATCACATGGCCGGCCGACAGCCCACTGGCCGTGCATACTGCACACTTTACCTGGCCCTTGCAGTCAGCGACTTTGTGGTCAGCCTGGCCGCAGCGCCGGCAAAGTTGCGATCTGTCTATCGAAGGACAGAGTGCCCGGGTGTGTCCGATACCAAAGCATCTGAAGCAGCGCATCGGCAACTGCTCCAGAGCCCGAACCACTCCCGAGCTAAGCCCTAAGGGGATCCGCCCCTTGCTCAGAAGAGCATTCGCTGCCGCGACAGGGACCTGTACATATATTGCACTCAGGCCCCCACGACCACGCCGAATTTCACCACCTTTGATGGCTTCTGCCGCACAGCCACCAATCTTAGCCGCAGCTGAGATCACGTCGCCCCTGGTGACGGAGTCATCCATCTCCGAGAACATCAGGGGCGAAAGCTTCTGCGGACGTGTAACTTTGGCCGCATCTGCAACGGCCTCCCGCAGCTTGGCGGCGAAAAGCTCCGCATGACCGTCTCGTTCGGCTCCCGGGAACTCGAACAGCCGAGCCCCAGTCTGAGTCTGGCGACACTTGACATCAGTGATACCCAGCTTTGCTGGGTTTACTGACTGGCGCGCCTTTTCTAGAATAGACCCGTAGGTCTCCCCCCGTTTTTCGGCCTCTGGTGAGAGTGTTATCACCACCGCCGCGGTTTTCGGGGGAGTCAACTTTTTGGCTTTTTTTGCCAAAGCGGGCGCCGTCATCTTAACCAACTGTCCCCCACCGGCGGACTTTGAAGTCGTTGGTTTGGGATTAGTCGAGTAGGATGAAGGGGCTACTCCTGTCTTCTTCTTTTTCTTCTTCCTCTTCTTTTCCACTGTCTTCCACTCGTTCGCGGGAGTGGTAGACGGGAGAAGAAGATCCTCCTGGTGAGTTTCCGCCACTCTGGATGGACCAGGGTTTGTGGGGCCAGGGGCTTTAGTGAAAGCCGGACCCGCCGCTGTAGTGTCCTTACTTTTTTTCCCCTTGCCCTTTCCTTTGTCGGGCTTAGGGGCCTTGGTCTGAGCCGCAACTCTGGCTGCAGCCTCCACCGCCTTCTTGGTGTCCGCCGCAAGAGGCGGGCGCACTGTCTTTGCCGGTAAGAGCCGATCCTCGATTCCGGCGAAGCAAGCCCTTGTGAAGGCCCTCTCTTCCATCACAACCTTTCGGATGATATCCTCAAGGTTGTTTGAGAGGGAAGGCTGAGGCGGAACCACCTCCATAGCAACCGGAGTCGCACAAGAGACGGTCTCCGTGGCAATCACCGTCGGCCTGACTCGCCCAGCCTGTTCCCTAAGCTGGGCAACCTCAGCCGAGAGGCGGTCAATTGTGGCCTGCATGCACTGCATCTCTTCAGAGGCTGTCCTTTTCAGGACTTCCTCCATAACGCTGCGCACGCTGGCCGCCCGACACTTCAGGGCCTTTTGAAAGGTCCCTTTCAAGTTGGAAGACTTCGCGGCAATCTCCGTTATTTCGGCGACGTCCTCCATTACAATGTTTTGTAGTTCGGGTATGGTTTTATCCTCCAGTTCAACTAGAGCAGAGCCATACCCGACCTTCGCGCGAGCTGCGCGCGTTTGCCGCTCCTTGGCAGCAACTCTTTCTTCCAGCTCCAGTTGCAGCTCTTCTTTTTGCAGGACATGCAGCTGGTGCTGCGCTTCCGACAATCCGACGTAGTGACCGGTTGTCAGTTTTCGCCCACTCTTACCCTGCGAACCTTTTGGGGTTTTCTTGAATTTAGCGGATGGGGTGTCGGAGCTCGACCCCCCGTCCGCCTTTCCAATCGATTTACGGTGGCGCTTGCGCTCCCGCTGTGTCCGCGACGACCCGTCTGCAGATACGGCCGAAGTGTCCGTTAGGGTAGCCTCGTCGTCTGACCCAGAGAAGTCCCCGGGACGGAAGAAAAGGCTCCCACTAGACGTTGGCTGCGACAGCGTAGCACACCTCTCCAACCGAATGACAGGCGTCTTGAAAAAGACGTTGCCATCGTCTAAAGAAAAGGCTCCCCGACCGACCGGACGCTGGCGTGTCACACCGTTCCAAAATTATAACGGGCGTCTTAAAAGCCTCGCAGCTCTGTGAGGAGCACTGCGAGCCACTCGCCTCTTTCACTTCGCCCTTTTCGGGCTCTAACAGACCTCTCGAGGTCTCCAGACCAATCCCACCACCTCCCATGGCCATACCAACCTCGCGGTTATAAAGGCCGAATCACGAGAGATGCGCGCGGAATTTGCGTCTGCTAGGCAGTCTGCACTCCGCCGCGCGCAATGCTTGACTCTCTACAAGTTTTTTCTCTTCTTTGTTCCTTGTCCCTTGTGTCACTCTCCCCCTTCTTGGGGCATGACTCGCTCGGCGCCATTCCTCCGTCTGTGCCAACCGTGCGCAAACTCCCGCAGCCGTCTGAAGTTCCCCTCCGAACCAACGAGATCAGAGTACCAAACTGGACCGACATTTATTGGGCTGATACCATCCATCATTTTGCATCGCAGATCGTCATACAGAGGACAGAACCACAGAACGTGATGCCTGTCCTCCTCTTCCTCGCCGCACTCACACATACTCCCCTCTCGAAGCTTCATGTCACTCAGCCTTTTATTGAAACATCCGTGTCCGGTAAGCATCTGAAAAGTCGCATAATCTGGTTCGACCCAACTCATGCCAAGTCTCCCAACCACGTCCGGGAAGAACTGATAAAGCTCTCGACCCTTAGTCTCCTGCTGCCATCGTTGCTGCCAATCTACACTTACCGCGTCTCGAATTTCGCGCTTAAGTCTGCTCATTTCTTCCTTGGTCGCGTGCTGTCGCGCCACCTCCGTCCTGCCAGCACGCGTCACCTCCAGGTCAGCAGGGAGCACTCCAGCCAGTACCGGGAGCGCGGCCGTGCTGACGGACCTGTAGGCCTTAGTCAGCAGCACAAGTGCGGGCCTCTGTCCCCTGAGGAGCGCCCCGCCGATCGACTGCACCCTAACCCTCTCGAACCAGCATGCCGCGGCATACACAAGAGTCGCAACAAACGTGCCCTGGTACAAGATTCGTAGGCCTGGAAATCGAATGCCCCAGGAAGACGCCGACACACGCGACACCTTCCCGAAGCATTTGGCCGCGCGCTCTACAATGTCTTGTGCGTGCCGCGAAAACAGCAGGCTCGAGTCGATCACCACGCCCAGCACAGTTACTGAGTCAACCGAACGGATCGATGCACCGTCGAGCTTTATGGTTGGGGGTCTTTGGAGTTTTCCCCTGATCGTCATCGTGGATGACTTGGCAGAGGAGAAGCCCAAACGATTACGGACGCCCCAATCCGACGCTACAGTTAAAGCCTCTGCGGCTTTGGCTTTAATGCCCGCTCTCGACTGTGCCTCAATCAAAACCGTGACGTCATCGGCGTAAGCCACCATGCTCACCCCTTCTGGCAGTGGCGACCGCAAGAGATCATCTAACAGGACGTTCCACAGCGACGGTCCAAGCACGGATCCCTGCGGGCATCCCATGGTGGAGACCTTCCACAATACCCTGCCGCCGACGTAGAGGCCCACACGGCGTCCGGTGAAGTAGTCCGTCAACATCCTAAAGATGTTGGGCGGACAACCTCCCCCTTTCACCTTGGACAGCACCATCGGCCACCAGGCATTGTCGAACGCACCAGAGATGTCGAGGAAAACCTAATGCCTAATTATGTTCCCCAGATGCTCGCCCGACGGAGGAGACGCATCCCGGCCATCCGGGACCGCAGCAGCCGAGATCCGCACCTGTTTGTGATACTCCGTGTCCTTGGATGGATCATCGTCCGGGCACAGAGCGTGAACAAGACCGTGCATGGCTTCATCCACGGTCACCGCATGGCCGTCGGCGAATTTCATGCCATTGATGACGTTGGCAGGAGCGCGCTTCCTACCACTAGCAACTCGGTAGGCCAGACCCCAAGGGTTCTGGTTGCCGGACTCGGCAAGCCCCCGGAAAAACGCGAGTTCCGTCTCCTCTTTACGCTTTCTGTATCTCGCTCTACACACGTGAAACTCCTCTCGTGCTATCTCCTCAGCTCTGCCTCCTTTCTTTCTTGTACCCTGCCACAGGCGGCGTGAAGCGCCGCACTTCTTCCGTAGATCATCTAGCTCATTCGTCCACCATTCATACCCGCCATCACGAAGTTCCCTTTTAAACCCGAGCGATTGTCTGGCAGAGCGAACTATCACATCGGTGAAGCGCCTGCAGACAGAGTTCGCCGGGTCCTTAAAGTTCATACCTCCCATTCGCTCGTGTATCAGGCCCTCAAAGCGGCTCCAGTCGACACCCCGATCCCGAAAGCTAGGAGGCTCCTCAATTGGCTGCGTGTCCCGCTGAATGGCCCGACTGGTGGGTTGGCTCACCCTGAAAGTGATGAGCCGGTGGTCGCTCGTGCTGGCCCCCACGTGCACTGTCCAATCTTCCACTATCACTCCCCGCGTCGATAGGGTCAAATCGATGTTGGATTCGCCATTTTGGGTGCTGAATGTCGCTGGCTGGTTTCCTGTGTTGTGGATCACTAAGTTATTTGCGACGATGAAATCTTCCACCGCCGCTCTTCGATGGTCCGCGACTTTGCCCCTGCCAGTGTACTGGGCAGGGTCGGTCAGCCTGGCCTCCCAGGCAGTCGACTTGGCATTGAAATCGCCTGCTACGAGCGCGGGCAGTGAGGACCGCTGCAGATCGGCACTCAGCCTGTTAAGGCCGTCCTCGAATGCAGCGAATCCATCGTTGGGGGGGCAATATACCCCGGCCAACAACATCTGCCTGCGGCCGGTCTGCGTGCTTAACGACCACATAGCCATCGCCTTGCTTCCCAACATGGCATTTATCACGGCGGGAAGCGAGAGGTCCGGCCCGATCGCCGCAACAAGACTGCGGCGCTGCCCGGCCCACGACGGGCACACCACCTCCGCCGCGCCACAGTCAAGGCACGACGGGCTCTCCTCCCTCCCGATTCGGTGAAGGTACGAACGGAAACAACCGTGTCCGGACAGCACCTGCACCAACCGGAAGGTGAGGAAACCGTGCGGTCTCTCGAGCCAATCCTGCAGGACTGGCCCAAGCGCGTCAAGGGTTCAGATACCTCCCGAAGCATCCATGCCCCGAGAGGATCTGCGTCAGCCGGAAAGTAACCGACCCGTGTTTTCGTCCAACCCATCTAGACAGGACGGGATGGACGGCCTCCACTGCCCGGCGACGGGACTCGGTAGGATGGTCACCGAGTCCCTCCACAAGTCGCCGCCGCCACTCTTCCAGAGCCACCTCGTGGGCCGCCTGGCGCCACCGCACTACAGTGTCGGGTGGAGGCCGGCAGCCCTGACTCTGGGCGTGCGCTGCTACTCGCCAGTAGACCGAGGACTGAACCTCGGCCTCCAGGTCCCACGGAACAACATTTCGTAAGGTAGAATTTTTTCTACTTGCGTTTTTTTATATATTTACTCACTTTGATTATATTTACTTCACTTAAAAATATTTTTAAGCAATTACAGTGTGGCAGAGTCAGAGCCTGCTGCGCACAAGTTGCTTCGACGGAATACAAAACGCCAATGAACAAAAATGGCGCTACACACTTAAGGAAACTAAAAATATCGCGCGGCCGCCAGGTGTCGCCACTGTCCCGGAAACAAGGGAAGGGGTAAAAAAGGTACTAGAACTGGTAGAAATCAACGGATACGGATATGCTTTCTCAATATAAAGCTTCCAGTGACGGTCAAGTAGTTTAATAATACCAATTTGGTCCAAATTTCAAGGCGTATATTACAAAAAGGCACTGAATTTAATAAGAACTTACCTACTTAATTCGCAAGCGTTCTGTCTTGTTCTTGTATTTTAGAATCTGTTATCAGACTTAGAAATGTAACATAAATGTAAACATATAAAATGTTTAGTTGCCAATCTTCGCTGGTATGATTATATCAAATGTTGTCATATAAGGAGGATGCGTAGCGCCCTTAATTCAGGTCCCATATATTTCTGGTCAGGCTATACAACTGATCGAACTGAACAAATAATCGGATGATTCGGAAGACAAATAAAACACAAACGTTTTAGTAGTCGTTTATTATTTTTATCGTACAAATAAATAACCTTTAATACTTATCCTCCACATATAAGTCCTTTTTAAACTTATTTACTAGGTAACATTAGTGATATTATCGTTATAATAATAGTTTAAAAGGTATCGCAGTATTGTTCTCTTGAAATTCGCGATAATATCGTAATGTAAGCGATTTGCGATAGTCAATATTCGTTCGCAGTCATGACGGAAAGATATCCAAGTTGTTGATGAAAACGAGCAAAATTTAAAAGTTTTTCAAAGGCGGCGGACGTCGGCTTTCCTCTTCACGCTTTTGGAATAATTTCTTTGCGGTTATGTAAAGTTACATGTCTACGCAGATAAACCACAGACGTTGGCATTTTGGAAGCCAACACTTAACGCGTTATTGCCGATAGTAAATCCAGTTGTTGTGTGCACTACTAGCAAATGCAACGTCATACTGAAGTTGATAATATTTACTTTAATAATATTACCCACTGACGATATTGCAATACCTAGTATAACGACAATATCACTAATGTAACATGCCCCAATCTTTTGAGTTACAGATACGGCTGCGCTGTCACTTACATCGTATTCATTTGAAACACAACATTATTTTTTTGCTAAGCTTCGTTATATTTCGTATCATGGCTAACATGTGATCAATAGTTAACTGCAAATTTCAATAATCGTGGTACGCTTTTTCGAGTGGTGCAGGTATTATATTATAACCGACGCTTTACCAGTAATTAATTACGCAAGCGATCGACAACTAAGAAATTACAGCGAGCTATTCGATCAAGGAGGTTGGCATCCTTAAATTACGAGACATCCTGTGTATTATACTCCTACCTCTACTATTCTTTGTTAGCTGACCCTGCTGCAAGCCGCTCTTGAATATCCCGTAGTAAAAATTTAAACCAAAATGTGACTGTAAGGCCGGGCTCACTTTGGACACCATTATCGTACGAATTTTACTCGTGCGTAAACGTAAAAACACATACGAACCTTCCAAGGTTATTGTAGTGCACATGTACACACACACATGCGAATTAGTCGTGTAGGTTCGACGACCAAAAACTTAGGGAGTTATCACACTACGCGGTAATTTAGTCAGTCTTACTAAGACTGTAATAAGAGTTAGCCTGTAAGTCTGTCTGTTCCATCTCGCTTTTTCACAGGATGAAAGAGTGAGATGGGGCATAGACTGTCTTAGTAAGACTATCTGAATAACGTGTAATCTAATATCCCCTTTAGGACATTCGCTTTATCTCGAAGGTTATATTTTCGGTCTTGACCGAAGACGTTCAACGAATGCGATATAAAGCGAACACTACCTAATAGATGGAGGAAAATGTATTCAATGTGGGCACTCAATTCGAGCGACCACGTTCATACTACTTCAATTATATAACCCGGGTATGACCTCTTAACTAATAGTATAAATGCGAAAGTAACTCTGTGTGTGTGTTACGCAACCACGCCTAAACAACTGAACCGATTTAAATGAAATTTAGTACAGGGGTAGTTTGAGATCGGGACTTTTTGTTGCGATATAAAAACTGATGGGGATGGACATTTGTATGGTGATTTAATTTACCCAGAGGTTGTCTGGAAGAGATCGCTTTTAGCGATCAGACCGTCTGAATTGTACATTTAGTTGAATATTTATTGTATTTTTTTTGAAGTTCATTGTTTTCTGTTAGTGTACGATACAAAGTCGTGTCCTATGTGAGCCCGGCCTACCCAAAATATTTACATTTTTTTTTTAATTTATAGAAAAACCCATGAAAAATTTTCGGATTACTTCGCGATTTATTTACGCTGTAAAGTGTTGGAAACGTCAGGTTTAAAAAAAATATCGTGAAGTAATAAAAAAAACTGTTTTAACTAGTTCGACTATTCGCGTAAACGTAAGTTACAAAAAAACTTTTTTAATTTTGATTTCAGAGACGTTTTGTTCCCCCGGTCAGCGAGCGCGTTTATCCCGGCGCGGGAGACGTCGTCTCGCTAGATAGAGCGCGGTGGCGACGGCCAGCAACAACAGAGCTGCGCCCGCGCAAGCCGCCGCTACGGTCCGCCTCCGCGAGTACTGCGGCACCGACAGCGACGCGACCCCCACCCCGCTCGCGCACTCCACGCGCGCGACGTACGTCTCGCCTTCCTCTACGTCGGGCACTGGAAACGAAAACGAACGAAACTAGAGCTCAGACAGGTTCATACATACAAATTATTTTTATAATTTTATTGAAAAACAAATTGTATAAGTTTATGTGTATTTTTTTGGTTAGCCAAAAGTCGTGGATTCAAATCCTGGCCGTGTGCGAATTTTTGGTTTCTTATTTAAACTTATTAAATAAGATTAGAACACTGTGAGTGAAATATTAAAACTAAACAAATTATATTCATTACACAAGTATCATAAGAGAGAAAAAATAAGGAAAGATTTGCCTTAAGAGTTTTCACTTGTAGATTGTAGGTTCAATTATAATCCGACCTGGAATATCGTGGAATACAGGGGTACGGGGTAACATAAAAACGGGGGTCTTAAGCTGTGCGGGCGAGCGACGGGCGCTTGTGAATTGATTGGGTAATTCGAATTTCGAAATTCGCATTCTCGTCTACTACATGTCTACTACTTCCTATTAGTGCATAATTATAAATGTGCATTACAATATCATAACTTAGTAAACAATAACAGTAACTAATAAGAAAGCCAAGTTATTCTAAGTAAGAAACTATATTTTAATTTTATAAGCAATTTCTTCACGAAAGTAAATTTTGTACACAAAAATTAATAAACATGTTACCACTTAGTTTCCTACCTTCCTTTGTTCGATTGCTTTCTACTAGAGATGGGATTTGAACCACATCAAATTCGAATGACGACAATTAAAACTCGATTCGAAAGAGATTTTGTTTTTGTCAAATTTTCGAGTTGCATCGAATCCGTGGCGCTGACACCCCTAGAGCAGTAGGAGAGAGCACATAGTCGCGGTGCGAGTGCAAGTACCAGCGCAGGTGGCAGTAGGAGACGGCACTCACCGAGCACGTAGTCGCGGTGCGAGTGTAGCGCGACGAGCAGGCGGTCGCCGGCGTACCAGCGCAGGTGGCAGTAGGAGACGGCACTCACCGAGCACGTAGTCGCGGTGCGAGTGTAGCGCGACGAGCAGGCGGTCGCCGGCGTACCAGCGCAGGTGGCAGTAGGAGACGGCACTCACCGAGCACGTAGTCGCGGTGCGAGTGTAGCGCGACAAGCAGGCGGTCGCCGGCGTACCAGCGCAGGTGGCACCGCTCGCCGGGCGAGGCGCCGCGCCACCGCACGAGCGCGCCGTCGTCCAGCAGGCGCGCGGCCACGTGGAGCTCGTCTCCGGTGGGCTGAGGCTCCGCGGCCACGTGGAGCTCGTCTCCGGCGGGCTGAGGCTCCGCGGGCTCGGTCGCCGCCGCCGCGAACGCCGTCGCGCCCGTCTCCAACGACTCTGCCTCGGGGTCTGAAATGCGGGGTCAAGTAAGTTTTTTAAAATATTATTACACTTGCGAAAATAACCCCCGAAGGCGGGAATCGAACACACGTTCCTCGCATACCGGGCGATTGCCTAGCCTCCCAGCCACCCTGGGCGTTGGCAGAGCCTGTCGAAATTTTGAAGTGCTTTTTAACGCTGTAATGACGCGTTGCTTTCATCAAAGTTTTATTTATTTATTTATTTCTTTATTAAGGAAACAAACAGCTGTCTTATAGTACATTTAAAAAGGTAACAAATTAGCTTATACACTAGCATTTAAAGTTTCCAATGCTAACTTTTACAATAAGTGCCAATAAGAAGACATAATATGCGAAAAGTAAGGCAACATGCAACATTTTTTTTTTACATCCATACATGAAAACTTTTACAAAAAAAGAGAGTTCACTAATTATATATAACGAAATTTGTTTGTATTTATGCAGATCTTAAAAGGCGACGAAAACTTGTCAATCGCTCATGAAAAATATCTATATGACTATAAGATGCATTGTATTTGCTTGTGGCTCTTATTATAAAACTATTTTTACGGTAATTAGTCCTACAAACAGGTATGTCGAAGGTGCTTTTCTGTCGAGTTCGATACTTTTTACAGTTAAAGGCTAGTCTGCTTAATAAATAGGGGCTATCAACTGCATAGTTAATAATTTTATATAAAAATATAATTTTATATTTGATCCCTATATTCACGTCGGAATTCCAGAGAAAGAAGTCTATCTGTGTTGCAATCTTTAAATCTATACTTTAAACGCCTAATAAATTTATCCTTAATACCCTCCACAAGGTCAATATATTTCGAATACTGGGGATTCCATACAACTGAAGCATATTCTAAATGAGATCTAACATAAGCATTATACAATAAAATAATGGTGTTCACGTTGCTAAAGTCAACGCTTTGACGAAAAACAAAACCGAGCAGTCTATATGCTTTGGAAGTAATCATATTAATATGCGAATCAAAATACAATTCACAGTCTAATTGCACTCCCAGATCTCTAACTTCCTGAACCCTTTTTAAACGTTTGTCATTAAGTGTATAATTAAAATAAATAGGATTCGTTTTTCTTGTAAATGTTATGGTATAGCATTTATCTATATTTAAGAAGAGTTTATTAACAGAACAATATTCACATAGACGCGCCAAGTCGCTTTGCATCTTCACACAGTCATCCAACGATCTAATAACTGAGTATATTTTTGTGTCATCAGCATACAAAAGAATTTGTGAATCTGCAAAGCAACCTATGACGTCATTTATAAAAATATTAAAAAACAAGGGTCCAAGATGCGATCCCTGGGGTACTCCGGATGAAATAGGGATAAAACTTGATGTAAAGCCCTTAATGGTTACGGCCTGGGTTCGATCCCTGAAATAGGAAGTCGTCCACCGGAGCAAGTCACCATGTATACCAACCGCTTCCAGCTTATTGATTAACAACGAATGTGGAATTTTGTCGAATGCTTTGGAGTAATCGGTATACACAGCGTCCACCTGGAACCCATTTTCCATTGAATCGAGAACTAAGTCCAAAAATTCACAGAGATTGGTCTCAGTAGAACGTTTAGCTATAAAACCATGTTGGTGAACAGTCAGTAAAGGGCTTATTACAGGATATACAGAGTCACAAATGATTTTTTCAAAAATCTTTGGTAAGATGGATAACTTTGAGATTCCACGATAGTTACGAATATTGTGTTTGTCGCCCGACTTGTGTATAGGTACTACAAAAGACTTTTTCCAAATGCTGGGCATGTGGCCACTAGACAAAGACAATCTAAAAATAAAAGCTATAGGTAACGCCAATTGCTTACTACAGGTTTTTAAAAATATTGGATGAAGTCCATCAGGTCCTCCACCCTTAGAAGTGTTAATCCGGAATAGATACCTCTCAACTATCTCCCTTGTGATTTGAATATCATTGATAATAGCATTGCCAGTTTTTGAAACTACGTTTGACGAAACAGGCAAGTCATCCTCAAACACTGACTGGAAGAAATTGTTGAACATGTTAGAGATAGTCTGACCATCATTCCCAACCACATTATCCAATTCCATCCTATCAGGCACGCTATTAATATTTTTCTTAGATTTAATAAAGGACCAAAAATACTTAGAGCAATGATTAATGTTTGATTCAGATCTGGTAATGAAACGATCGTAGCAAGAGTTTACTAAAATTTTGACAGATCGCCTCGCGTCTGAAAAAGCTTCGTAATCAGCTAATCTTCTGTATATTTTCCATTTTTTATGTAACTTGTGTTTTTTCTGTATTAGTTTAATTAAGGCGCGAGAAAACCATACTGGGTAAATATTATTATCTTTTAATATTTTTTTAGGTACATGCTTATCGATAATATCATTAACAATATTGTAAAAACTATCCAATGCTCTTTCAACATTAACTTTGCAGAGATGCTCATCCCAATTTATATCTTCAAGCTTAGATTTAATCAGATCATAATCGGCGGAATGGAAACGACGTACCATTCGCGGTGCTTGCATCAAGCAAGCATCGGTCGTATTCACTTCTAGTCGTATTGATAAAGACGGGTGATGCCCGTCTTCGGGTTCAGATAGTGGCTCAATACGGTTTACCCTGCATGAAAAGTTAGACAAGACCAGATCGAGATGTCTGTTATTACGATTCATAATCCCATTGTATTGAAGAAATCCTGTAAAACACATAAAAGTATATAACTGTAATCAATTAATAAGATTTTTATAAAATGTTTTAGTTTTTGTCCGAAGACCACGTACATTTTGGTAAAAACAATTTATATTTTTCGAAGCCATGGCAATAAGAATAAACCTAATTTGTAACTCTGTGTATCTCGCAAGTCTAAAATATGTTTAATTGATATTAAAATTATTATTTGAAGAAGGTCAACATTATTTATAAAAATCTCGACATTTGATTTAACATTGACTATATGCTGTGTCACAAGCAATAACCAGTCATATTCAATACTAAACAATGCATTGTAACATTCAAGTGAAGAAATAGAAATCATTCCAACAAACGTGTTTTCATTATTCCACGAACATATTAAGAAGAAGTAGTGCATTAATTCCAACAAACAAGCACTCGACAAAAGCAAGTTATTCACAGATACCGCCCGATTCCTACAAAACAAATGCAACCTAATGTCTACTAAAGTTGAAGTTTTTAACATAAATACAGAAACACGCGGCAACTGTTTACTTAGAATGCTTGCACCATACATCGCATTCCGCACATAAAGCGCTCGGCTGAGACCGAGTATGCACCCCGCAATGGTTGCCGCGTATGGCAATTCTATAATCGTAACTCGAATGTAGTTGTAGGCTGGCGAACACTCGGTACTCAAACTGCAGCGCGTAATATAACAAAACAAAGCACAAATGAACACCCATATCTTAAACTGGCAAAAAACAGTCCCTACATTAGAGGTACATAACGAAAGAATATTACTTATACGATCTTTTTTAGCGATTCCTCAGACGTAATGTGAACAACAGGCGATTTTTCAGATTTACGCACCATAACTGTACAATTTCTCATCCAACAGAATGTATAATTCTTCTCTTTTGCCTTAAGTTTTGCCTGCTGGAAGAGGTGTTTGTTGCGAGAGGATAGGTGATCATTGAAGTATATCCTTCCGGACATACCAACGAATCCTATATCACTTGCTTTAATGTCCTTTAATTTACGAAGTGAGGCTAAAAAGTCGTCCTTCTTGTATCTCGATTGCATTTTCAGTATTATTGGTTTACACTTTTTACCTTCCAGGTAATTTTTTACTGCAACACGCGTCACAAAATCGATGTCATTTTCAACATTCAATGAAAAACCACTTCGGTCAGCTAGGGTTTTTACGACCTTGATCAAATTCTCTCCATTCTTCTGAGGTATTCCGTTGATCTGGATGTTGGATCGCCGCACCCATTGCTCGTTCTTGTAGTTCTCTTCTACAACTGCCCTGGCTTGTGTTTTTAATTCATCAACCTGCTTTCTAAGGTTGTCCGTACATAGCTGATCTAGCCTTGCGTTTATCGCGTTGTTAAGATTTGCCACGTCAGACTTGACCTGTTGAAGATCTTGTTGGATAACACGAATAATTTTCATTTCTTCCTGCATCTTCGTTATCTTTGACGACACCTCATTCAATAAAACATGGAATGATGATGATGGGTTCTGCTTATCTTTCCCGTTGCGGCCCTGTTTAGGCGTTGACGTAGAGCCCGTGCCCCGCTCAAGTTGTAGTCCCGAGGAGAATTTAGAGCAGCCTGGAGTGTTAGCAGCCATCGCTTCCGTACCAGAAGACTCTAAACCGGGCTGCGATGCATCTCTACAGGCTGTGCACATCCAGGAGGACCTCCCGGATCCAAGTCTTGCGAAACCTCGTTCCGTGATAACTCCGCAGGCAAAATGGAACCTTTTTTTACAGATTGAGCACTCAGGCCCATCTCCCACAGTATCTGTACAGCCTGCACATTTGGACGTAAACATGTTGAGGACCGTTGACTTTTCTGTTCGCACCGAATAAGACGTGTCTATTTGACAAGCGTTCACACACTACTGTTATTGGCATTACACCCTCAACACACGAAAGTATACTTTTTTTTTCATTTTCAAGGTAAGTTGTAAATCCATCACTCAAAAAACAAAACATTAGCAAAACAATTGACTATTTGCAGCTAACTAAAAAGGCTCATACGAAAATACATAGTCGAACTAGAGTAGTGTTCTAAAGACCTGAAGGGAAAGAAATTCTCAGTAGAGGATTAGTCCGCATAGACAAGACAATACATTTACCAACACATTCGCTAAACGTTATAATAATTGTAAATAAAAACAAAAAAAGGTAAGAAATACCTCAAGCAATTAATACGTCGCCATCCTATTTGTAGCATGCTAACGAGGATCCTACTTATAAAATAGAAAGGTGTAATCGAAAAACAGTCATAATTGATGCATCCTAACTAGGAGCCAACTTAGGAAGTCAGGAACCTAAGTAATGAAAATAGGATTCTAACTTAGATTACACCTTCATATTTCCTAATTAGGATCCTAGTTATGATACTACAGATAAGACGGTGTAATAAGTACGTAAGGTTTCTAACTTCTTTATTAGGATCCTAGTTAGGAAGCAATAAATAGGAAGTAATTCATCCAACAGGCGAAGAGAAAACACGATCTTTTGATCACGAAATTCTATTCATCATCATTTTATCTATTTATCTAAATCTATTTATCTGTCTGCATATTTATAAGAATGTGGTTCCAAGAGTCGTTTACGATAATAATCCGTTCAGCGAAAAAGGTTACCTAAGGTCCGAACGAAGAGGGGCTTGCTGAATAGCCCGTCGCCGATATGGTCTTGCGCGAGCACCCGCAGTTCGTACTCGGTGGCGGGTCGCAGGCCCACGAGCGTGGCGTCGGTGACCCCGCGCGACAGGATCTTCATGGTGCGCCACTCGCTCACGGCGCGCTCGCGGTACCACACCGTGTAGTCAACTTCGAGCCCGTTGTGCCCTAGAAGTGGCCACCACACACTTATACATCTCGTTACTTAGCAACACCCACCTATTATTTATTCGTCGATTAATATCTTTCTCTACTTGGACCTACCCAACTGCATTACTTGTCTCAGGTAAACGTACTTAACAACAACTTCAAGATTAGATTAGAACAGATACAAGAGTAAATACCACATAGGAATTGGACATGATTTTCATATGTTCATTCCATCCTAACTAAGAAAGTATCATCCTAGTTAGGATTTTAACTAGAAAGGTCGCATCCTACATAGGATCTTAACTAGGAAGGTAGGATGGATAGGCAGATGCTCTATTCTGGTAACGCATTGTCCGTATTTTCGCGTCTAGGCGTCGCGCTCGCTCGCACTGACATGCTGGCATTAGTGATAGGGACGGATATCTTTTACAGAATGGGGCCCCAGTTACCTTCCTAGTTATGACGAGAGCTTCCTAACTAGGAAGATAGGAACCTAAGTAGTGAACTGCGATTACATCTTTTATTTCCTAAGTAGGATGCTACACAAATACATATAATAGTGTAATACGTGTTTAACTCACCCGGCATCCACGACAGATGCACGGAGTCGTGCGCCGACACCGCAGACAGGTTATGCGGCGCGCGCGGCGGTACATTCTCGACCAGCAGCTCGGCCTCGACGGCCACCGCGGCGGCGTCGTTGCGCGCCGAACACACGTACACGCCGCGGTCCTGCTCCGCGATGCCCGATATCGTCAGGTTGCCGGCGGTTATCGAGTAGCGCCCCTCGGGCAGGGAGCTTCCGTCTTTCTATTAGGGTTACGACATTGTGGTTCATACGTGATTGGATTATGGAAAACAAGGGTTTACATGATATTGTGGAGTACAGTCGCGAGCATCAATATGTGTATATCTGCATTCGATTTAATACCTGATTACAATGGCATTAAACTTATTTCTATACATTTCATTACTTGTGACTGTACAGTAGGAAACAATCGAGGCGGGGTCGAATCTAGGCGGGGTCCGCGACGCGCACTTCGAGTGTACAAGGCAGCGTCGGCGATAAAATGATGGCCGTTGGGGCAGAAAGGTTCTAGGTTGTAGTTCTAGAGTGGAGACCCTTGGATCAAATGCGAAGCGTGAGACGTCCACCGGCAAGATGGACAAATAACCTTGTAAAGACCACAGGATCACACTGGATGCAGACCGCAACCGGTCGCTGTGCAAAATCGTGGGGAAGCCTATGTTCCGCAGTGGACGTCCTACGGCTGATAATGGTGATTGAAATATCATTAAAACATGAATAATGGGGGAATTGAAACTGAGGAACTCTGGTCCATTGGAGCGTGATGGCGTCGTCTGCAACGCGCACCTCAAACGTACAGGGCAGCGTGATAGCTTACAAATAGGATGAGCGAATAAGATATCATGAGGGAGGTGCAAGCTCACCCTAGTCCATTGGAGCGTGGTGGCGGGGTCTGATACTCGCACCTCGAGCGTACAAGGCAACGTTACAGAGTCCCCGAGCCGCGCCACGTAGAGCGGGTGGGGGCGCGCGGCGAGCGCGGGCGGCCGCTGCACGCGCACGCGCACCCCCGGAGACGCGCCCTCCGACCCCAGCGCGTTGTACGGCGTGCACGAGTACTCGCCCTCGTGCGACTCGTCCACCTGCCCGGGTATAAAGTATTAACACATATGACATGCGATCGCACACCTGTACGGCGTAATACGAACATAGGTACTTAAGCCCACTTAACTTGGGCTTTCAACTCAGATCATTGGCTCTGCCAACGCCAGGGTGGCCGAGAGGTTAGGCAATCGCCCGGTATGCGAGGAACGCGGGTTCGATTCCCGCCTCTGGTGGTCGTTTTTTTTCAAGTGCAATAATATATTTAGATTGCATAGTGAATGCTTATCACTTAAAAACAATAATTATCAGATCATTGGCCTTACGCTAGTCCGGATTTTAATCCAGACTTGCATAAGGGGACCTTCCGGATTAGCTAATCCATACTTTCGCAAGTGGGCTGTCAACTCAAATAATAGGCCTTGTACAAGTCCAGATTATCCATCTAGCGCCTCTTTCTAGTACTTTATTCATTCTCGTCCAGCCAGCAACGTAGCCGCGCGGCCGCCGGTGAAGAAAACGCGCGAGCGTGTCGCTGGCCGGTAGCGACACGCAACTTGTTTTAGCCCCTAAGTAGGGGCGCCGCGCGTAGGTACGTTTTTGCTACCTCCGCGGGGAGATACACAGGCCTGACATTAGTGCCGTGCGCCGCCGGTGAATAAAACGCGCGGGCGTCTCGTTGCTCGCTCGCGACACCCAACTTGATTTAGCACCTTCCAAGGGGTCGCCGCGCGTAGGTATGTTTTTACTACCTACGCGGGGAGTTACACAGGCCTGCTTATACAACAAATTTTACTATCAACAACATCATCGATATATAGAACAAGAAATACTGATTGTGTTATTTATATGAGTTTTATTGCTCCAAAAAAAGAAAGGTACAAATTTCAGTTGCTTGATACAATCCCACCACCTCCCATGGCCATACCAACCTCGTGGTTATAAAGGCCGAATCGCGAGAGATGCGCGCGGAATTTGCGTCTGCTAGGCAGTCTGCACTCCGCCGCGCGCAATGCTTGACTCTCTACAAGTTTTTTCTCTTCTCTATTCCTTGTCCCTTGTGTCGCTCTCCCCCTTCTTGGGGCATGACTCGCTCGGCGCCATTCCTCCGTCTGTGCCAACCGTGCGCAAACTCCCGCAGCCGTCTGAAGTTCCCCTCCGAACCAACGAGATCAGAGTACCAAACTGGACTGACATTTATTGGGCTGATACCATCCATCATCTTGATCGTCATACAGAGGACAGAACCACAGAACGTGATGCCTGTGCTCCTCTTCCTCGCCGCACTCACACATACTCCCCTCTCGAAGCTTCATGTCACTCAGCCTTTTATTGAAACATCCGTGTCCGGTAAGCATCTGAGAAGTCGCATAATCTGGTTCGACCCAGCTCATGCCGAGTCTCCCAACCACGTCCGGGAAGAACTGATAAAGCTCTCGACCCTTAGTCTCCTGCTGCCATCGTTGCTGCCAGTCTACACTTACCGCGTCTCGAATTTCGCGCTTAAGTCTGCTCATCTCTTCCTTGGTCGTGTGCTGTCGCGCCACCTCCGTCCTGCCAGCACGCGTCACCTCCAGGTCAGCAGGGAGCACTCCAGCCAGTACCGGGAGCGCGGCCGTGCTGACGGACCTGTAGGCCTTAGTCAGCAGCACAAGTGCGGGCCTCTGTCCCCTGAGGAGCGCCCCGCCGATCGACTGCACCCTATCCCTCTCGAACCAGCATGCCGCGGCATACACAAGAGTCGCAACAAACGTGCCCTGGTACAAGATTCGTAGGCCTGGAAATGCCCCAGGAAGACGTCGACACACGCGACACCTTCCCGAAGCATTTGGCCGCGCGCTCTACTATGTCTTGTGCGTGCCGCGAAAACAGCAGGCTCGAGCCGATCACCACGCCCAGCACAGCTACTGATACAGTCAAGTGCCGGGGTGTAGTAGCCCCGCCGCCTCATGCCGCCATCTATCGAGTTTAGCGTGCACCAGCTGATTTATGTATGCGCGCGAACATCCTCCCCCGTTGAAGAATTCTTCTTCAACTCTTCTTCTTCTTTGGTCTGCAGTAAAGGGCAAAGGTGGTTGAGTGCTCGACGAAGAATTCCATTTCCCGTGCTTACATCTGCTACACGAGAGATACCATCAGTACCGGGAAACAAAGCGTGTATTCTTCCTACACGCCATTTTAGTGGTGGAGAATTTTCATCCTTTATTATGACCATATCTCCAATTTTCAAATCTGCATGGTGCTGTCGCCATTTTGTACGATGTTGCAGTTCTGTGATATATTCATGGTGCCAGCATCTCTCGTGTAGCAGATGTAAGCACCATTTCCCGTGCTTACATCTGCTACACGAGAGATACCATCAGTACCGGGAAACAAAGCGTGTATTCTTCCTACACGCCATTTTAGTGGTGGAGAATTTTCATCCTTTATTATGACCATATCTCCAATTTTCAAATCTGCATGGTGCTGTCGCCATTTTGTACGATGTTGCAGTTCTGTGATATATTCATGGTGCCAGCGTGACCAAAAGTGCTGACGCATTTGTTCCAACTGATTGTATCTGTCCAATCTACCTTGCTTCACATCAGAAAAATCATATGACGGTAATGACATTAGAGGTTTTCCAACCAGGAAATGCCCGGGAGTTAAGGGACACAAGTCGTTAGGATCAGAGGACATAGGGCATATAGGGCGGGAGTTCAAAATGGCTTCCACTAGAGCGAATAACGTAGCTAATTCCTCGAAAGTTAAATGCCTATCTCCTAATATTCTTTTTATGTGAAACTTAGAGGATTTTACCCCGGCCTCCCATAGCCCACCAAAATTTGGAGCATAAGCTGGCGAGAATTTAAATACAATTCCTTCATCAGAACTGAATTGAGCTATTGAGTCTCGGTTAGAACGAATATAATTATTTAATTTGTTCTTAGTTCCCACAAAATTTGTACCATTATCGCAAAATATATACTTTGGTTTACCACGCCTTGAAATAAATCTTTTTAGGGTAAGAGTGAATGCTTCTTTACTTAAGTCGCTTACTGCTTCTAAATGAAGAGCCTTGGTTGCAAAACATAAAATACGCACAGATAACATTTCGTTATTTTACAACCACGGCCCTTTCTATCCGTGATATAAAATAAAATGGACCTGCAAAATCAACGCCTGTGGTTTCAAACGGGATTCCCGGAGTGATACGCTGATGTGGCAGGTTACCCATTAATGGCTGTAAAGTTTTACCTCTAAATCTTCTACAAATAATACATTTATTCGGTATACTTTTAGCAAAATTTCGAGCATTCACAACCCAAAAGTTTTCCCTTACTGAAGCTAACAACAATTGATGGCCTGCATGCATTAAACGTATGTGTTCGCTTCAAATATAAGAATTGATAAACGGTGCGTTGCGTCTAAGAGCATAGGGTGTTTTTTATCGTAACTAAATTTCGAATTGTGTAGTCTACCACCTACTCTTAATACACCTAAGTTATCTAGAAATGGATTTAAAGATAAAATATTTGACCTATTCGATATTGATTGTTTATTTTTAAAACTTTCCAATTCATTGCCAAATGATTATCTTTGTGCTAATTTTACTAGGGTGACCATACTGTTGTGCAACTCTTCGGGATTTAAATGCAATGATATTTCCTTATTTTGTGACTTTCTACAATTATTTATGAATCTTAGTACATAGCCCATAATACGTTTTAACTTTAATAGTTTAGAATGACGAGAAAAATCTATAATTTGGTTTTCTACCTGTTTTTCTGCTACAAAAACGTTTACTTCTCTATCTATGTATTTATTTTTATATGTTTTCGTAGGCCAATTGGACTCTTCTTGAGTTAAGAACTCAGGACCTCCCCACCAAAAGGAAGACAATTTATCATTAGTCGAATCTACTCCCCTAGACACGAGATCTGCTGGGTTATCGCTGGTAGACACATACCTCCATCCGCAATTTTTTGTTAAATCATTAATTTTGTTCACTCGATTTGCTACGAATACATTTAATTTTTTAACTTCTGAGGTATGTATCCATCCCAGGACAACCATGGAGTCAGTCCAGTGTACCGTACGAATACCTTCACACTGCAATGCTTGCCTTATTTTTAGACCTAATTCAGCTGATTGCAGCGCCCCGCATAATTCGAGCCGCGGAATTGTTTGAGCTTTTATAGGGGTTATTCGTGATTTTGCGCATAAAAGTTTAACATATACTTCTCCTCTCTCATTTACTGACCGTATGTATGCACAAACACCGTACGCTGCCTGAGATGCGTCAGAAAATATGTGTACCTCGATTACCCCTGCATTTTTACAACAAACATGTCTAGGTATTTCGATGCACGACAAACTTTGCAAAGTTGTTATGAAAGCCATCCACATGACCTTTATATCCCCAGTAATTTCGTCATCCCAATTTAATTTGGATTTCCATAGATTTTGCAATATTAATTTTGCCTTTACAATATAAATTCTCAAGAGCCCTAAAGGGTCAAATATTTTTGCAATCGTTGATAGCATATTTCTTTTTGTTACCTTCTCCTTCAAATCTACATTTACTGGGTACATAAACTTATCCGAATCAGGTGACCAAGTTAATCCTAAAGTTCCGGTCGTAGACTTTGAATCTGACAGTGACTGATTCTCACTTAAATTATCCTTTAGAAAAATGATATTCGAATTAGTACGAAATTTCCTGAAATTAAATCCTGCAGTATTTAAACAGTTTACTATTGATTTACATATTTGTTGCAATTCACTCTCAGATTCCGCTCCTGTTAAAAGGTCATCTACATAAAAGTCTTTCTCGATTACTTTTCCTACTTTCATATCGCTACATTCCTGAGCCAGTTGGTACAAACAACGAGTGCTTAAAAAAGGGGCTGAAGCAGTACCATATGTGACTGTGTCCAGCTTTAAGTATTGCAAAGGTTCAGTAGAATTTTCTCTCCATATTATCATTTGCCACTGCCTTTGATCTTCATTGATTACTATTTGCCTATACATTTTTTCTATATCAGCCGTGAGTACAAAACTATGTCTTCTAAATCTGAGCAAAATACTAAATAAATCATTTTGTATTACTGCGCCGACACCCTGTATATCATTTAGCGAGAGACCGGTGCTAGTCTTCGCAGACGCATCGAACACGACGCGAAGCTTGGTTGTTTCGCTCTTTTCTCGCAATACCGGGTGATGCGGTAGATAATAAGCTACTTCTGTCTTTTTCGAACTTGACAAGTGACCTAATTCCTGATACTCGCTAATAAATGTTTTATATTGTTCCTTTAAAGCTGGTTGTTTACTAAATCCTTTTTCCAAATTATAAAAACGTTGTTTTGCCATTTTAATGAATCTCCTAGGCTTTCAGGTGGTGTATGAAAAGGAATTTTTACACAAAACCTACCGTTTTCTAATCTGTAAGTATTATTAACAAAATGATTTTCACAAAAATCCTCCTCTGTACCTTGAATTGAATTAGTAGAAGGAATTTCCTCTATCTCCCAAAATCTTTGCAGTTGATTACAAATATCCATACTAAATTTACATGTAACTACATTTGTGTTATGTCCTTTTATATTTATGGGCCCCGAAACCAACCAACCTAATTGGGATTGTTGTAGATCTGGCTTACCGCTTCCTAATTTTACTTGATTTCCGGACACTATTTTCCAATACAAATCTGCTCCAATCAACATATCTACCTCAGCGGGCTGACAGAATTGTGGATCGGCCAAATCCACCTTTATATACTTCGGAATACTCAAACCACTTTGATCTATGGTCATATTTGGCAACATACATTAAGTTATTTGCGGAACTACCATACAATTTACCTTTACCGAAAATTTACCATTATTAGACTGCATTACAAAATTACAACTGCCCGTAATCGATAACTTTGTATTTCCTATACCTGATACAGTAAGCATCTGCTTATTTTTTACAATATTGAATCCTAATTTTTCGCGTAAACTATCGGTAATCATCGTTATTTGACTGCCGCTGCCGCGCACTATATGCACATCATCAGTCGAGTTGTTTACTGCTCAAACAAGCGCGGTAGACAACAGGACCGTTCGCCCGGGAGTCGTCGCTGCTGATAACGAAACAGGTTTCTCCTGTGCGCCTACTGCGTCGCTTACTTCGTCGTGCACTTGCGATACCAATGATTGCGAATGATTATTATTTCCTACATTGCTATTATGAACTCTAGTACGATGTAATAAAATATCGCTTCCCGGCAAGAAAAGAGTCACAATACAAAAATAGCTGTTTCGAGAAAATGTAATTTTAATAGTTTTTCGTTCATTTAATCGTCAATAATTGAAAACTAAAACAGTCAGATAACTCAGTACTTTTAAGTAAATAACTTATTTATATGATATTTATAGAGCTTTAAATATAACAGCAAAAATTTCATTGTGTACCCAATATGTGTTGTGACTCTTTTCTTGCAGGGAAGCGATATTGTGTTTATATTTACAAGTTTGACACGGGCTATATCGACAGTTGCTTGCATAATGCCCGGAATTCAAACAATTTATACATAATTTATTTTGCGATACAAACTTATTACGATCGTCCAAATTCATAGAAATAAAATTAGGACACTCATGCAAACGATGCGAATTCTTACATAAAATACACTTTGATGTGTTACTCTTGTTTGGCACTTGATTGGATGTTACAAAATTTGAAACCTTTTCATTTCTCGTAGGTCTATTATTTTTTACAGTTTCCAAAAAATCAGCTCTGTTGCGTAAAAACCTATAAAACTCATCTAATTTAGGAATATCACCAAGGGAACCTTTGTGTTCTTCCCATTTTCTGCTAGTGAAACTGTCCAATTTCATAACAACCAAATGTATTATTAAGGCATCCCAATGCTAGACCGGCAGACCTAAGTTTTCTAAAATAAATTTAAATTAAATTAAATAAAATTGTTTCAACAAACACACCAATTACCTAGCCCCAAACTAAGCGTGAGCTTGTGCAATGGTGACTAGGATAACGGATAGAAATACTTAAATACATATAAACATCCATGACTTAGGTACAAATGCTCGTGCTCATCACACAAACATTTGCACCTTGCGGGATTCGAACCCGCAACCGCCTGGTTTAGAAGTCCGGTGCGCGAACGACTACACCAAGACGGTCGTCAAAGCTCTTAAGTTTTTTGTTACGTGGTCAATAATGAACCTCAATGAAGTATCCGACTTTCCCTAGTTAGTTCCCTAACTATACCTTCTATGCTGAATAGTGCCTTGATGTGATTATTAATTAAAAGCTTGTTATTGTTATATCTTGCACATAAAAGATCCCATGCATCATCATAATTATTACTACAAAATTCAATTGATTTTATTACTAATGCAGCTCCACCCTCCAATGAAGACCTCAAATAATGAAACTTGTTGATGTTGTTTATACTATCATTGCTATGAATTAATGAATTAAATGTATCTCGGTATTCCAACCACTTATTGTAACATCCATCGAAGGTGGGTAATTTTATTGTCGGCAAAGCTATTTTACTACCTATACTGTTATCTAAATTACCAGATAAAATATCAGATGTATTATTAATAAAACTTTGTCGCTTACATGAAATCCTATTTGCTTCATCGATAATAGATTGTGATTTTGACATCAGATGAAAAAAGGTATTTTCAATGGATTCTCTCTCCTCTAACTGTTCACTAGAAGGATAATTCATTTCAATTTCCGTCTGAATGCTATCGAAATTCTCCATATTCGTATCCAATTCACGCAACCTCAATTTTAATTCTGATATTTGCTGGTTAGACAATTCATGAACACTTGTTTGTTGAATTGTTTCTAAATAATGTTATAATTGGTTAATTGACCTTTAACACAACTACGTTTTTTAATGAGCTTCTCCTGTGTTCATCTTGTGGGAAATAAGAATTCACAGAGATAAATTACAAAAAAATAGATTACCTTGACAAGATCGATTCAGTTCTTTGTTTTCCAGACTATTATGTAGGTACGTACTGTGAGAGACTGAGTTATTTCCAATATAAATCAAGGGAACAAACCTGGAAAGTATAATAAATCTTATTTATGTCTATTGGAAATGAAATGTTAGGAATAAGCGATGTATTTTTCATACACTTAATACTTTTTTTTACACAAATGCAAATGGTGGGTACCTAATTATGAAAACCGCCGTTCGTTACTTACTACAATTTCAATTCCAAATTCTACGATTTACTTTATTAAAACTACAAATACTCAGAGATTATACTTATACTGATACAGAAAGTTGACGTTGCTCGCTCAAATAGAATTGGAATAGAAAAAATAAGGATAGGGAATAAATGGAACGGGCTCACCAATCGTCTCGTCGTCCTGCTTTTTAATCAGTTATTCCTTTCTCCAGATTTTGGTCAGAGCACCACTTTTCTTGTATAGAACAAGAAATACTGATTGTGTTATTTATATGAGTTTTATTGCTCCAAAAAAAGAAAGGTACAAATTTCAATTGCTTGATACAGTCAAGTGCCGGGGTGTAGTAGCCCCGCCGCCTCATGCCGCCATCTATCGAGTTTAGCGTCCACCAGCTGATTTATGTATGCGCGCGAACAATCGAGACTTATGTTTTTTGCATATAAAGTTTGTCTGCTGTGCTGACAGTCTAGTCCTAGAATATAAAGGTGTATTTTTCGCTAATTTTATGTCTGGGAGTGCTTGTACTCATCAAATGCAACAAATTTTATTACGGGTTCAACATCGAAATACTGATAATTTTCTTACAAAACACCTGAGAAGTGATCAGCTGTCTTCAATCTTTTTTTTGGGTTTTGATATTGGTCCCATAGTAAAAGTTGTTATGCTAGAGTAGCAGAATCTCACCCTGAAAGGAATACAGTGAATAAAGTTTATTTATTTATTTATTGAGAAACTCAACAGCTATTTTACATTATACATTTCTTGTGTTCTTAATAAGTATGATGTCTCTTAAGCCAATAACAGAGTTTCATAGCTTGGTTAGTAAGTATTCGTCCACAGAAAAAGTATGGTAGTAACTAGCCTAGCCCCTTCCGTAAGAATTTGTTAGCCTAGAGGATTGCATCCTCTAGGTCTAGGCTAAACTCAAGTTAAACCCTTTTTAAACGAAATCGGGTTTGTTACAACACTTAAAACTCGAGAACGGCTGGATTACTTTTTATAATCCTTAATTTGTTAGATTTTTCACTAATCCGGTAGTTATAGTATAATACGGAGTGGCACCCTTAAAATTATTTTGTAACTGTACCTACTTGGTTAAACAGCAGACTTCCATTGCGGCTGTAGAAGACGCCGGGCACGTTGTAGGGGTCGAAGAGAAAGCCGTCCTTCTCCCAGCGCAGGTTGGTGAGCGGCGGGTTGGCGCTGAAGTGGCAGTCCAGGCTGGCCGGCTTGCCGTACGGCAGGTTCCGCTCCTTCGGCGAGTACACCACCTTCGCCTTGTCTGGAATGCGCCAGAGGTAAAAGATCAATTTACCGACGAATCATCAAAACGACTTGCAAACCGTCTATAACTAACGCTTACCACAGTTTTTAAGCAAATTGTATACCAACAAATTAATATCATCAAAATATCAAAAACAAAATTCGTACCAAGTAATTAACGTGCAATTTAGCGGCTGGGTTTAGTGTGTAGGTGTTCTACTTATAGCAGGCCTGTGTAACTCCGCGTGTAGGTATCAAAAACGTACCTACGCGCGGCGACCCATTGGTAGGGGCTAAAACAGTTTGCGTTTCGCAAGCGAGAAATGAAGTACGCGCCCGGTTTTCACCTTTTTTACCGAAATGGAGAGAAAAAGAAAACGTGCAAGAAAATACTGTGCGTACTAAGTACTAGTACCTACTTATTCTGTGCTTATAGTTGACCTTCACGCCGCGTCGCTTACTAACGTACATGATACGTTTGACAGCAATCCAGATTCTGTCTATCTCTGATCTACCTGTTTTCTGCAATCTTGGTGGACTCATAATCATATCATAACATATTGATTTTAGTATTGTAGTAGAGCACCTTGGTCGATACGTCAAACGATAAAGGACTTATTACACCATCTTGTTTGTGGCATCCCAACTGGGATTCTGTAGAGTCCTAGTAGGTATACAGAAGGTAGAGGTAGTGAAAATAAGATCGTAACTTAGATTACATTTTCCTATTTCCTATCCTAGCTAGGATCCTAGTTAGGATGCTACAAATAGAGTGGTGTAATAAGTGCTTAAAGTACCTATAGACCTAGGGTGAGACTAGCCGCCGTATAGCGGATTAATTAAAAGGATACAAATAGGATGCTGTAATATGTACTTACATTTTTAACCAAGTGTTTCGTGAAGGATTACCGAGTAATAACATATTGGTAATAAAAATGAAACCTCGAAGTGCCAGCCAGAGTACCTTATTTATCTTCTTCTGTGATCTGAGGTTTTGGGTGATTGTATGTTTATTGTTTATAGTAAATAAACAATATTTATTTCTTCTCAGAAACAAAGATCTATTAGGGTTAGTAATTTAGTTAAAAAATAATGTGTTAAGTAGTAAATAAAGAATAATAAATAGACACTGGGGCAGAACTCACACTGTACGTCGAGGAAGGCGCTGGCCACCTGCTGCAAGCCATCCTGGTCGCGCACGCGGCACTCGTACTCGCCGGGGTCGGAGCTGTGCGCAGCTCGCAGCACAAGGCTGCCGTTGGCCGGCCGTTTGGCACGCGCCGCCAGCTCCGGCAGGCGCTCCAGCGGCACGCCACCCTTGAACCACGCCACCGGCCACTCGGGGTTCTTGGGCACGCACTCCAGCTCTGCGCGCGCGCCCTCAAGCACCGTCACGTTCATTGGCGGCGTCACGATCAGGTTGCCGCCTGCAACACCCCTCTGATCAAAAGTCAAGTCAAATAATTTATTCAATTTAGGACAGAAAATGCCACTTATGAACGTCAACCACTTTCTGCGGACTTTTGTTCTGTCGCGTTTGAAATTCAAACAAAAGTTATTACAGATTAGATATTGCACTTGTGAAAAAATTGAACCCGCGTTCCTCGCATACCAGGCGATTGCCTAACCACTCGGCCACACAGACGCTTGGCACAGTCTGTCGGAATTTTCAAACAACTGCTATTAAAAGCTGAATCTAAAGCGCGTAGTTTTCATTATTGCTATTGGGATTACAAGATGAGGCTTAAAGGGGTTAGCCGGGACTAGCATTTCTGGAAAATCTTACAAAGATTAGCGAGATATGCTCTGCATAGCAGACTATTCTTGTTGTTACATAAAGCACTATTAACTGTAGCTTCTTAACTAGGATCCTACTTAGGAAATAGGAAGATGTAATCGAAGTTAAGAACGAATTGTATCCTATTTACACTATTTAGGTTCCTAACTTCCTGATTAGAATCTTAACTAGCATCCTAGTTAGGATACTATAAACAGTATGCCTATAAATAGGTAATAAGTGCTTATTAATGTGCTAAGTCAAATTGCGCATGTCACAGAAGGATCTCCAAACAAACATTACAGTTGACTTATCTAAATACGTGGAACAATAGAAAGTAGAGGAATGAGTGGAGTAAGAACGGTGACAGTACATGAGTGTGCAGGGTGTCGCAGAGGGTGCGAGAGAGAGAGCGGGGCGTCAGACCGTCGACGTCGAGCCGGTAGAAGGTGCCGTTGTTGCGTTCCGGCGGCGTGCGGTTGGGGAAGGCGACGCGGCAGCGGTACAGGCCGGCGTCTGTCTCCCGGACGGCGCTAACGTTTATGGAGCCGCGGCCGAGCCCCAGCCGACCGTCGGTCACGCGCCGCACGCGCCCGCCCCACCGGTCGGCCACGCGCGCCGCGCCGTCGCCGCTGTACCATGAGAAGATCGTCTCGCCCTGAAACATCATCAGTACGTACACTAACCAAAACACAGCTGCAGCACTCGGGCCCACTGCGGTGCGGTGCGGACTGCGGACCGAAGCGTTCCTGGGATCTTGTAATGTTACGGGAGTACGAGATGCTTCAGCCTGTAGGTACTACTGCAAGACGAAAGACAGAGATTTTTAAAAATTCAACCTATAAGGTGTAAATTGGTGGCAGTTTGTATAAGAAATCTGACAAACTAGTTCCTCAATATCCTCTTAGCACAGATACTACTTTAGGTTTTGATCTGATTAAGTACATTTGTGAAAACATGTAAGCGGTATGTTTGTTTTGTTTACATACACCTGTTACTAAATACTAAATTGTTTTGTTTACCATCTGAAGAAATTATTTTTTAGATAGGCCTTCTTATAGATACTTAATATAACTAGCAGCACTGCTGCAGCCCGCAACTACGCCCGCGCTAAAAGAGGGACTTCCCATACAAATTTTTATCCCTCATTTCACCCCCCTGATAATTTTCTATCGCGACAAAAAGTAGCCTACTTCCTTTCCAGGGTCTCAAACTATCTTTGTACCTTTCATTTGAATCGGTCCAGTAGTTTCAGAGCCTTTTCAATACAAACAAACAAACAATCTCCTCTTTATAATATTAGTGTAGATATGTTGGTAAGGGATTAATATCACAATGACGCCATGCAAAATGCAATTAATTTTAATAATCCACAGCTAGTAATCGTGCAATGAATGCTAGTTTTGTAATAAGAGCAAGTTTGAGCATGTGTCACCATATTAGTGACCATTGTGGAAGATTGGGGTTTAAGTACGATGCGGGTGTTGTCGCATTGCATCACACCGTCACAGCTCCCGCACCGCCCAGCCGGCCGCATGCGGGCCGCGCGACGACCGCACCGCACCGTAATTGACAGGAAGACGTTACTTGGTCGCGGTGTCATATTCTAATTACTTGAGTATGAGACACGGCACGAGGCGCGGGCGGCCCTCTTTATAAATTGAATCGGGTGCGAGTGACTGACACTTGCTAAGCTTCCTTAACTATAACTCAAATGCTAACAGATTTAGATTTGCTAACAGAATTGGGTCGCCTAGATACAGGATAAAGTTTACTTTTAACTTTAGATGTTGATGGACATACTTATAAGTGTACACGTATAACTGGCACTAAACAACCCAAATCTACCTAATCACTAATGTCGGCGAACTGTCTCTGATAGATCTACTTATCCTAAATTCCCTTAAGGCTCAGATGAATTAAAATTAAAATTCCTAATCCATAAAGCAGAATTTGTTCGGGATTCGTTAAAAAAGGGTTGAATTCGAAAAAAATATATTGAGCTGACGTTAAATAGCAGTTCTTAACCATTTAGCGTTGAGGGATCATTTAAAGTATCTTTATCTTGTAATGGACCACCAGAAATGCGACACGTGAAATGACAACTCCGCTTATTGCGGCTGCCGCGTGGCAGACCAACCAACCGATAACTAGACAGTGGTGTAGACGGTATTTGGTATTAACTACTAGTATGCTCTATAAGATGGTGACTTCCTCGTTAGTCTAGTGGTCAGCACGCTGGGTACTATTCACGAGGTACCGGGTTCGAATCTCGGGTCGGGCCGAAAGTGTTGGGTTTTTCTGTCTTAAAATAACTCAGAAACAGCTCCGGAATCAGGAAGTTGGTGCTGTTAACACCACCGTGGTGCGCACGTTAAGCCGTTGGCCCTGCGCCTGATCTCTTTACGGTCATGTCGGACTGCATTTTCACCTAATTATGAGAGGAAAGGAACAGAGAGTGCACCTATGTATTGCGCACACACTTGTGCACCATAATATATCTTGCGCAGTCGGCTATTCTTTGTTGTGATTGGCCACTGTAGTCGAAATTCTGCTAGGAGGTCATTATCATTATGAGACGGTAGACAAACTATCGTGGGAGAGGCTGAACGCTGAAGCGCGCATTAGCGCTCCTCGAGGCAGCGGTGCGGTGTCGTGTCAAGTGGCGCGGTGGCCGCGAGCCGCGCTCCCACGCACACGCGTCTCCACTACTCCACTACGTGTAACATGTGGAAGATTCCTTTCCATTGAACAAATTGCCTGACAAAAACTGCATTTTATTCATGCTTTCATGGTTAGATCACTTGAATGGTTTTATTTGTGTGTTGTAGCAATACACCTTCTTTCTGATGAATTCATGAATAAGTAGGCTTGAGAAATAGTAAATATTTCGAGGGCTCGGACAGGATACCGCTATCTAAAGTGATAAGTTGGTAAAATCGGATAATTACTAACTACCTGCCTTACAACTTAGTTCTACGAGTCTAGACAGAGCTGAAATAGGAACCATTGTATGTAACATAATACCTAGCACTTACCACATTCAATTCAATCGATAGATAGGGCACAGTAAACGCAATTTTATATTATAAATGCAGCAAAGTGTGAGTGTAGTGTAGTGTAGGTCTGTAAAACACTAGTCGCTATCAGGTATCTTAGGTTAATCAGAAGAAGGCACTGCTCCTTTGATCGGGTACGTATTACAATACCGAATTTCATAACCCCTACGAACGGAAGGCCGAATATCAAAATGCCGAATGTTTATATGATCGAAAGTTCTAAATACGGAAAGTTTAAAATCCCGAAAATTCAAAATACATAATCTTATAAGACCTATAATCGGAACGCCGAATATAAAAATACCAACTGTTTATATGACCGAAAGTTCAATATACCGAAAGATTGAAAACCCGATAATTAAAAATACCGAATTTTATAAGACCTATGAACGAAACGCCAAACAAATTGTATACCATTGAGATAGAGGTTCGTTAAGAAAAAACGGTAATTTAAAAATCTAAAAAACCCGACTGCGATTCTGTGTAATTGGAAATTAAAAAAACCGGCCAAGTGCGAGTCGGACTCGCGCGCGAAGGGTTCCGTACCATTAACTTAAAACATTAGACAGTATAGGCAAAAAAAGTATATATATTTATTTTATTTATAATTTCAAAAGTATTCATCACAGGATATCCGAAACAATTTTAAATAAGATTTCCTCAGCTGTTTCTTTACGTGAGTGATTTGAAGTTTATAGGTCCAAGACTTTAGAAATTACAGGGGGGGGGGGACACCGTGTAAACGACTTTGGCGGGCTATATCTGGCAAATTTTACCATTTGATAAAAAAGTGTTTTATGGAAACCCTATCTTATTTTCATAGTCCTTTTCAACGATACCCTACACAAGGGGGTGCACTCAAAAAAAAATTCACCCCCCCCCCTTTACATGTATGGGGAGGTACCCTTATAAGTAAGTATGTATGTATGTATAATTGTTTGGCACGCCCTACAGCCGAAACGGCTCGACAGTTTTTGACATATAAGGTATCGTTGAATTTCTCAAAATTGTGAGAGTGACATAGGCTATATAAATTTTGGAAATACGGGATAATTTTTATTTTTTAATTTTTTTTAAAAAATGAGATCTATATGTGAAGTATCCTCGAACCAAGTAACTTGCAAATCAGTCCATAAACGTAGAAGATATTCTGCTGTGACAGACTAGGACGGACGGGACGGCCGGACTGAACGATCTTATAGGGGTTCCTTGTCGGACTACGGAACCCTAAAAACCCTAAAACAAGAAAGAGGTTACACCCGGGTTAAATTGGTACCCATATTAAAAATTGTATAGCAGTCGGGACCATACATACCTACCTCATAATATTAAATTGCCGATTTCTCTAATCTACTGACGAGACGGCTGACTTTCTAACATGGGTCCCGACTGCTATAATTTTTAATATGGGTACCAATTTAACCCGGGAATGACCTCTTTCTCGTTTTAGAGTTTTTTAATTTCCAATTACTCAGAAACGTAGTCGGGTTTTTAGTTTTATAAATTACCGTTTTTTATTTTATTAATTTTATTTTTCAATACAAAACACCAGACTGAAAAAAAAATATTATATTTTTGAAATGTTCTCTTTACTGGCTTTCATTTGATACCCATATTGCTATGCTAAGGAAAAAATCAATCCCCCCTCCCCCCTTTATTTCCATTTGTGGGCGCTATTTTTAAAATTTATATAGCCTATGTCACTCTCACAATTTTGACAAATTCAACGACACCTCATATGTCAAAAACTGTCGAGCCGTTTGGGTTGTAGGGCGTGCCAAACAATTATACATATACATACTTACATACTCTCGAAAAACATAACCCTTCTTCCGCAGTCGGGTAAAAACAAATTTTAGTTGACCCCGACTCGCCGTGGTCCTTCGCCGTGGTACTAGTCTGCCCGATACTAGAGTGTAATTCAAAAGCAGGAGTCGCGGAGGGAGAGCAGCTCTCGCCCACTGTAGCGAAACTCAGGCTCCCGTGCGAGCTGGAGCGGCTGAGGCGCAAGCCGAAGCTGCGGAGGCGAGCGTAGGTGACTGAGATTCGCTACGCTAGGGCGAAAGGGTTGCACTTCCCGCAGCGCCGGAGAAAAGCAAAACCTATGCATGCTGCTACATGCATGCCTGTTTGATTGCTTGCATGCTGCATGCCTGCTTGCTTGCTGCATGCAATGAAATGAAAGTGAAAAGAAGAAGTCATTTAAAATACCAAAACGCCCACCGCACGGTTAATCTTACTTTCGGGATTTTAATCTTTCGGGATATGAACCTTCGGGATTTTAATCTTTTGGGATTTGGAACTTTCGGGATTTAGAACTTTCAGTCATTTGAAATTAGACATATTGAGCATCGGTATATCGGGGGTAGGTATTTCATTCGTTCGGTATTTTGATTTTCGACGTTTTAACCGTAGGTATTTCAGTTGTAGGTATTAAGAACTTTCGGTATTATAATACGTACCCCTTTGATCAGTACCTACAATCAACAAATCCGAAATAGTTCAATAAATACAGCATTACTAAGGTTTGGTATTCAGTTTAGGAAGCAAGGTCAGACAAATGAAACATGCCTATTTAGACCACTCCTGCTCAATCAGGCGGTAAATGGGATGTGCGGATTAGTAAGAAGAACGATGAACAAAGTGCAGTTGTGTTGTGAATTACAATGTGACAACAGCACGTCACCGCGCGCGCACACTCCTGCGCAAGTTAGCGCAGGTGGCGCCGCATTGTGATTTGTGGTCAGTTTAGCTGTACCACAGAATGCTATACGTGCAGCCTGCGCCTACTTAGGGCTCTTTCTCACGACAGGCATACACAGTTCTGCGGGGTTCCTCTTGATTGTATCCCGCAGAAAGCACTAGTGTTTTTACCCGACTGCGGAAGGAGGGTTATGTTTTTGTGTGTATGCATGTATGTATAATTGTTTGGCACGCCCTTCAGCCCAAACGGCTCTACAGTTTTTGACATATGAGGTGTCGTTGAATTTGTCAAAATTGTGAGAGTGACATAGGCTGTATAAATTTTAAAAATTGCGCCCGCAAATGGAAATAAGGGGGGAGGGGGGATTGATATTTTCCTTAGCATAGCAATATGGGTATCAAATGAAAGCCAGTAAAGAGACCATTTCAAACATATAATATTTTTTGCAGTCTGGTGTTTTTTTAAATAATAAAACTAAAAATAATAAAATAAAAACGGTAATTTAAAAAAAAACCGACTGCGTTTCTGTGTAATTGGAAATTAAAAAAACCCTAAAACAGTCGGGACCCATGTTAGAAAGACTGCCGTCTCGTCAGTAGATTGGAGTAATCTGCAATGTAATATAGAGATAGGTATGTGCTCTTCATTCACTAAGCCTCCATCTCTAGAATGGGTCCCGACTGCTACACAATTTTTAATTTAGATACCAATTTGACCCGGGTATGACCTCTTTCTTGTTTTAGAGATTTTTAATTTCCAATTACACAGAAACGCAGTCGGGTTTTTTAGTTTTTTTTTAATTACCGTTTTTTTGCGTACTTTTAATGTACGAAGGAAGCTGCTACTGGGAACACTGCTATTAAGCAATAGGTACTTGTAATAAAACTATCGGCGCGATAGCCGAGCGGTAAAACTTCACTTCTCATCCGAGATCGTGAGTTCGATCTCCGCCTGTACCACTGAGTTTATATAAAAACTAACTACAGTCTTTTTCAAAAATATCGCTGCCTAAAGGTAATGAAAAACGTCGTGAAGAAACCTGCACACTAGTTGGCCAGTGTGTGAAATGGAGAAGGCAATGGCAAACCACTTCATTAAAATTGCCAATAAAGTCGTTGTGAGTGTTTCATTCCACATAATGATCACTACCCTCAGTCATTGAGGTATTATATACGACTGTGAAGAAGAAAAATCAAACTGAAAGCTTGTCACTGGTCCAGTTCAATGACAAAACAGAATAGCGATTCAGTTTTTAAATTCAAACGGATCCGTTTTGCGGGACACTGCAAACGGGACGTTAGTGTGAATGTTAATATTAAAACATGTTTACTCCTAAACGGAATCCTGCTAAAAACGGCATGTCTCCGTATGAAATAGCCCTTATGGAGCGGGCGAGTACACACACGGGCACGATGAACTAAACACAATCGCCAATTGCAAGGGCATGCAGACCGAACCGGCACGTACTTACACACCGCTGCCATTGTTGCCTTTTCGTAATAAAGTGCGACGCAAACCTTTTTCCCAAACACGGAAAACAACATTATACGTCACGCGGTTTTTCCAATTTCAATGGCATGTAATCTAGTGAGGGATGAGGAACCCTGTAACAACTACCTACTACTGGAAAGCTTCTCATATTGATAGCTTTTTAGTTTTTTTTTAATTTATTGAGGTCCTTGTGGGGCAGTGGCGGCAGCGCTTTGGTAGCTAGTGATACCAAAGTTAAGCAACCCACGGCGCGGTCGTGATTCCGACCATTCCGACCATATGTGATGTCCAAGACAAGTATCTCCGTGCTTCGGAAGGCACGTTAAGCAATTGGTCCCGGCTAATACCGGATAATAATTGGTAAGCATAGTCAGAGGCCGTAGGGCGGCTTTATAACATCTGACAATAAGGTTGGCCACTTGCCTTACAGACAACCCCTCCACCAATCCGCACTGAGCCCGCGTGGTGGAGTATGGCTCGTACCTTCTCATAGCATAGTTGAGGTGAGGGTTTTGCCCAGCAATGGAATCTATATAAGCTAACTGTACAAGATTTTTTAACACTCAGTGTTATTTTTTGGTGGTTCGGTTGGTGGGAGCGTTCGCCCGGTTGGCCAAGGGTTCGGGTCCTGCCCGTGTGCGAGTTTTTAGTCTCTTATTCAAGCTTCTCATATTGATAGAAGGATAGTTAAAAGGCTGGAATTATGACAACAGCTCACCTTTTTATGGATCCCTAGTCAACAAAATCCCTAAGTTTCGCCAACATGGCGAACTCTGCTGGTCAGTGCGTGGCCTACTACGATTATTATTACGGATTGCCGTTACTTAACGTCGACTTTTCAACCCTTCCTTGTAATATGGGACAGAAATGTATTTATCACACCAACAAAACAGTAAAACAAAATCTTGAATAAAATTTTAGGGTACCTTGTCCCATCTTACAAGAAAAAAACTGTCTTCAAAAAAATTACACCAACAAAACGCATTTTTGTGTTCAGTAAAAAAGTCAAAACTCAAAGCTCCTTAACTAAGTTCGGTTTCTAAGTTACTAATGATGACTCTCGGATGTCGCTTGAAAAGCTAAAGATGCTGTATCAAAAACGGTATAATATATGAAGAGTTCCTTCGATTTCTATAGGATCCCATCGTCAGATCCTGACTTACTTGGTGACAAAGGAACCACTTCAGGACTATGCTCTTTCAATTACAAAAAACCTTTTGAAAATCGGCCCACAATTGACGGCAAATTCGGTTACCAACATTAAATCAACCGGGCAAGTGAGAGTGAGAGTTGAAACGCATACTTAGTTTCGTAAAAAAATATATTTTTTCTAAGATGTTACTACTTGAGGTTTTCGGACTTTTCCTTTACTCTGTCTGTGCTGTAAGACTTTCCTTCTTGCAATATTTCATGAGTCAAGTCTAAGGGAAATGCCTACCCTATAGGAAGGTTCTGATAGGACCCCTGCAAAATGTTAGAAAATAAGGCTTAAATGGCCGTATCTTTAGACTGCGTTGACTTAGAATTGAAATCTAAACAAAAATCTAAAACAATTAAGCTGCAATGGATCCCTTCTCATGGCGGCATTTTCGGAAACGAAGCAGTGGATAATCTAGCCAAAAAAGCCTGTTGTGTTGGAATTCCATTGAATGTCCAACCATATTTCTCTGATCGACTATATCTTGTAAAACAGCATTGTAAAAAAATATAGAAAGCGTTTTTCGACTTGAGATCCAAAACAAAGGGCATCTGATAAAAAACCATACTACCTGAACCTCTTAATAAACCCTGGTTCAATAACTGCTCGCTAAGCAGATCAGATATTCTTTCTGCCCTGAGGCTTCGTTCTGGTCATATCCCAACAAGAAAGTTTAAACACTTAATGGGAATAACACAATCTTCCCTCTGCGAAGAATGCGGAGTTTTATTGAAGATGTAATACATGTCTTGGTGGAGTGCGTCCAGAGCGAACAGCTAAGGGCTCAACTGTTCCAGTATGATGTTCCAGTTGTTCCAGTGTTCTGGCCGATCCCTAGTCAGATGAGGCAAAGGCGCTTTACAAAATTTTATTATGGTATATTTCTTTAGTTAATTAGTTTCAATTGTATACAATGTGTGAACTTGACGGAGCGACATGGTCATTGTTGACAAAGCTCCTTAAATAAAGAAAAAAAAACTCGATTTTATACAGCTTCAAGGGACCTCAGGCATAAATATTTGTTGTTAATTTCAACTTGATACTTCCACGCGTTCTTGACTAAAAGGATGTTGACAGACAGACGGACAGACTGACAAATAGTGTTCCTATACGGGTTTCTTTTGAGGAACGGAATTTCTATGACGAACTACTATTAAAGAAAATGACCAGTGGTGCACCAATTCCGACTAGCACTTGCCTGGTGTTTTAAATATAGAAAATTCGGACTACATAAATACAATAATAATAAAAGAATAATAAAAATTAGTCGGCCACTTACATCTTTATCCCATTGCAAATGGTAAGGTATTTCGTTCCCGAACGGAAAGTCAAGATGGCAGTTCATGACAGCGAACCCGCCAACGCTGGCGCGCAGCTCCTCCGCCTCAAGCGGCAACAGCGCGCCCGCCGCGCCCGCCCACAGGCACACGCCCGCCCACGCGCACACCGCCCACGCGCGCCGCCCTCGCCACATCATCGCGCGCACCACACTGCACTCAACTCGCGAGCCTCGACGACCGACCGAGATCGGCGCGCGGGATCAATTGACCGTTCCTAGCTCTAATAGAGTTAACCTCAGCGGATTAGGCGCGGAGTGAGTAATGTCCGCGCGTCCCTCGCGCTGCGCAAACAAAGGCACGCGCTGCCGCTGGGAGTACTAGGACACAGTTAGAATAGCTAACAGTATTCTCTCTTCATACAATCGGTTAGAATGCAAATCATATACTTAATATACTACAGGCATCAAATTGAATTTCGCTCACAAAAATTAATCGACTGTGTCATCCGGTGGGACTCTAACCCACGTTCCTTCGCTATCCGGGCGAGTGCTCTTACCAACTGAGCTACGGAGGACGTTAGTCAGCCGACGCATTTTTGTAAGTGCTTGCTACGCCAGTGAGCCGGCGTTCGATTTCATCAATACTTGGGGAATGTACCCGCATGTATCCGATGGAAATATTTTTACAAATATAAAACCATCAGTTAAGATGAAATCAGCTTAACTTATAAACCACCGGATGACACAGTCGATTAATTTTTGTGAGCGAAATTCAATTTGATTTCGTAAAAACCTGCAAAATAATTGCTTAAGTTATAAAAATAATTATATACTACAGGCATACAGAAAATACTTAGGTACCCCCTCAGGTACTGTACACACTCATGCAGTTAGTGCCCACCATCCTTACGACGCCGTCCTTCCACCGCATTTGTGGTCTCCCGACGACTCTTTTTCAGTCCCATGGTCTTCATTCCAGGACAGCTCTGCACCATGACCAGCCAGCGTGTCCAGCCCACTGCCACTTATAAAAATAAGTACCTGGACAACCGGTTACTTCTATTTAACAATAAAAACTTATTTAAGAAACAAAAAAAAGTTATAAACTAGATACAAAAAAAAACACAAAAGTAAAAAAAAATCGTCACCGAGCGAGATTCGAACCCTGGCCTCATGGAGTTGGCAGTTCGACGTTATACGCACTCGGCTACGGCGCTCTTGCGTACCGGTGCGAAATTAGCGACTATATTCCGCGACGAACAATATGAAAGAAAATCACATGTAAACTCGAAACACGTTTTCCCAAACATAAGACCAATCTAGATCGATTTTTCAACCCCGATAACCCCCACATACTACAGCGAGATCTTTAGAGCTGTTTCTGTGATCACAAATATACAGGGAGTCCGGGTTTCGACTATCCAAATTTCGACACAATTTTTTTTTTTCAAAAAAAAACCGAAATATTGCATTTTTGGGTTTAGTTTATAAAAGGTTTAAAAAACTATTTTACTGATTTAAATTTTTAGCAATATTTCTTTTAATTTTATTTTCTATGACGATTAATAATTTTGAATTGATCTTTATTTCACTTGATATCATCAAGTGAAATAAAGATCAATTACCTTTTAAATTGAATAATTTTCATGACTTTTAGGACCTCCAGGTCCATAGAATGAAGAAATAGTTTTTTTTTAAATGGCTGCCTTTTCAAGCGGGGGGGAGTTAGAACCCAATATGAGGGATTTTTGTCGATAACATTTGATGAACTTAGCCCATAAATTATCGCTAGTCCAAACCTACCTAACACTGTATACTTATAAATAAATAAATATACAAGAATTGCTCATTTAAAGGTATAATATTGTAGGTTTACCAAGTAGTCGAGTTGCAATACTGCTTACTTTTACCGTGGCTGGTCCGCGCGCCGCAGGAAGCCCGCCCCGGCCTGCGCGTCGCCTACTGCGTCTTTTATTTCTGTCTAATCACTGTCCACTGTCGTTAACTCTCGTAATTTCCTAGTTGAAGCACGACGGTGGACCCGTAACGGGCCAAGTATAATCTAAGAATAGGCTCTTCCGGAGGCACTTGGTTAAGATTAGGTATTAGGTAGGACTATGAGGACAAAGTATACCTACAACAGAATGATTAATATTATAGTCTTCTACCTTACAAAAAGCTGACAACATGCCTCAGCGCAGTGCTGATATCGAGGAGATGGACGCTGGTCGCCAAAGCCCAGATTCCGTTGGATGAGCTATTTCGAAAGAATGGGGGAGGATCGCAACGCCAAAGCAGCGTATCTCGGAATACCTCGTGGCCGCCGCCACGTCGGCCGGTAGATACCGCTGGAAAAAACGCCGTTGTGTCAGATCTGCAAGAGCTACAAGTTGTGGACTGGCAAAATGCGGCGTAAGACAGGATAAGATGGCGTTCTCTTGTATCAGAGGTCAAGACACACTTTGGGTGGCTGCGCCAGAGGAGTGAGTTAGTATGACGACAAAGTATACTTAACTACTCACAACAGAATGCTAGTACAAATTTGCCAACAGAATCACTGACAGTGTATGTATTTTAAAAGAGGTAGACCTGTCATCTCGTACTGCGCGGCGATTCGAGTTTGATGCTCCGAGCGCACGTTCTTTTACGTGTCAAATGTCATATTTTTGAGCAAATTGCTTAAATTGAAGCAATCAATAACCGCGCGCTAATGCCTCGTCCTCTTTTTAAATGCACTATCATTAAACAGAATGATGAATATTTTAGTCTTCTACTTTTCAAAAAGTTGTCAACATGCCTCAGCTCAGTGTCTCTTTACGGTCATGTCGGACTGCATACCGTATCATCGAATTATGAGAGCGAACGAACAAAGAGTGCACCTGTGTATTGCGCACACACTTGTGCACTATAATATCTCCCGCGCAGTTGGCTAATCACTGTAGTCGAAATTCGGCTAGGATGACATTATTATTTTTATTTATTATGTTAAATATTTATAAAAACATACTTGATTAGACCTCAAATATAAATTTATTTTATTTCCTTATTCACAATGCTGTACGCTCCTGTACATATACATACCTATACATTATATTTAAATCTTAATGCTAATAAATTTTGGAATAAGTATAAATGGAAATCATAGGGAATCATAGAGTTTGCATAAATATTAAATTAATTGGTAATGGAGAGTAATAAGAGAATGTTAAATGCGTGTTGGCCCTCAACGCTCAGCCCTGCATGATGAGGTGCACGAAGTTCTCGTAGTTGATGTTGCCCTGCGAGTCCTCCTGGCCCTGCAGCAGCTGCTCCACCTGCGAAAGGACCGTGTGTCATTAAAGCCCGTTTTTAGGGTCCCATATCCAAAGGGTAAAAACGGCACCCGGTCACACGGTCTGTCTGTCGCCAAGCTGTATCTCGTGAAACTAAACCGTAAAAATTTTCACAGATAATGATGATGATATAAGCGTGAGTTTGACTGATGTCGTCGATCTTCCTATGCAATTAATTTCAAATTATCGTGTGTGTGTGCGTGTGTGTTTGTTTGTTAGTTTGTGTGCGTGTGTGTGTGTGTGTGTGTGTGTGTGTGTGTGTGTGTGTGTGTGTGTGTGTGTGTGTGTGTGTGTTTTAAATGATTTTTTACTAAGGTGAAATGGATCTACTAAATTGTATATTAAACATAAATAAAAAAAACAATTAATTGAAAAAATATATTCATTTGAGTGGGGCTCCAATACAAACGTGATTTTATGCGGTTTTTAAAACTAAAAAAACCGGCCAGGTGCGTGTTGTCGCTAATGATGTATAGATATTGGTAGAGAACCCTTTGTGTGCGAGTCCGACTCCGCATTTGGCCGGTTTTTTCTTTACTTGGCAAACATTGTAAACAATTTTGTCACTCAAAAATAAAACTAGTAAAAAAAATACAAGACATAATAGGTTGTATATTATAATAAATTATAAAATTGTCTTAGTAGGTTGTTATTTTGATGTCTATCTTATTGTTAAATAAATAATTTAATAACATCAAGATTGTTTACAATGTTTGCCAAGCAAAGAAAAACTTACTTTATAGCAAATTGCGACTGCTGCTTTTCAATATGCATAAATGCAAAAAGTGTTCCTTAAAACCAATTTTATTTTACTTAAAAGTTGCAAGTGAGCTTACAGTGGGCTCAATTCCAATGCGCCCTAGCTAAGATTAAATTTAGATTCAGTCTCTCTCTCACTTTCAAAGAAACGAGAAGAGACAGACTACAATAATTTAGAAACGTCAAATTAAGTGATGCGATTTCTTACGTATTTTTACAAGTTTTTGCGTGTTTTCCTCTAACTTTAGTCGCCATCCAATGACATCCTTACTAAATTGTCTATGGATTATTTAATTTACTTAGCAACGGCTGTTTAGTCTGACGTTTCGAAATTAATATAGTCTGTCTCTTTTTGTTCGCTTGGCAGAGAAAGAGAGAGACTTAACCTTAATTTAATTTTAGACAGGGCGCATCGGAATTGAGCCCAGTATATTCCAAAGTGCCAATTTAGATACATACATAATTTCCTTCATTTTACAAGCCCTTCTTCCTGGCCTTTCTGGCTCAACACACACAGCTATCACGCTGCCATAATGAAGTAATTTTCATAAATAATCTAAACCTAGAATGGCCATATACCATAGTGCATCTACAAACTATGGAAAATCTTAAAATGTCCAAGAAAATTTGTGATTTTTAATTATGAACCATTCACACCATTAACTTGGTAAATCTTAGATTTAATAAATAGATTAAACAATTACCTGGTTGAAAAAAAATTTGCGTGCGCTTTGGCGACTAGGATAATGGATACACTAATACTACCATTTTATAAACATCCATTACTTATGTTAGGTACAAACGTTTCAAATAATCCAAACATTTGCAGGTATTGAACCCGCAACTGCAGGCATTGAAAAGATCAACTTATTACCTCATCATCACTCAGCTTTTCCCCAAGGGTTGAGAGAAGGTGACGCAGCTCAGCTGATGAGATGAAACCATTTCCATCCTTGTCAAAGTGGCGAAGCCCTTCAATGAAGTCATTGGCAGTGTCCCCACTGCGAGCTTTTGAAATTGCCTATAACAATATGCCATATTTGTTTTTTAAAGGGAGAAAATAAGAAGGAGGCAAAATAACTAAATAAGTAGATTTGATATATTTATTTTACATTGCTGCCTAACAAAATAAACAGTTGTGATATACAGGCTGTTAAATTTTATACATTTTCCAATTGGTTTCTACTATGTGCTACTGCATTGTTTTTATTACTACAGGATGAAATCTTTATTACTATCTATTACTATTATTTTAGGCAGACAGGCAGTTGCACAACTGATAGCAGGCTGCATCTCACAAATCTTTTTAAAAAACAAAAAAAATACCTAAATAATATTTTCAGGTACTGAACTACTAAGTACAGTGTCCTGTGGCAAGCACATCAGAGACATCAGAGACTACCTCACTTGTTTTGCAAAATCGCCCCTATTACAACTGCATAAGATGCCTTAATTTGCTGTTGCCCAGACCTACATACTTTTTACTTTTAATTTATGAAAAACAAAGCAAATTTTCTTACTTACTTGATAAATGGGCAGAAAGACTTCAAATGATATCCTTTCATCAGGTTTCAAGTGAAGTGTGCACTTTTTGACATCAGACTCAGTGGGATTCTGGCCCAAGGCCCTCAAAGCATCTCCAATTTGGGCCACATGTATTTTGCCGTCGCCGCGAGAGTCGAACAGCTGGAACGCCTCCTGAAACTCTATAGAGAAAACAATATGCTTGAATAAATTATATCCCTTGGTTTCTTTTTGAGTTATTAGCATTAATGTAAGTACCTTCAACCGATGTAAGCCTGAGCTTAGTAGGCGGGTCGTAGACGAACATGTTGCAGACTCTGCGAGCTTGGGCGCACTGCTAGTCGAGCACGAAACGTACACCGGCGCGCCATCCAGACAAGCAACCAGAATCGTTTTAAAATACCTACCATATAAGGAAAGTAGGGCACGTGCAATAGCCACCGCTTTCGGTAAAGACGTTGATTGACATGACTCACACTTATGCCGAGACACACCTCACCTTGCGTAGGTACTACATGTATGTTGCAGGACCAGTTTTGTCATCGTTCAATATATAGTTCGTGCAGAACCCTAAGAAGAGACGAACGGTCCGATAAATTATTTATTTACCTGCTAACTGATCTTCCGAATACCCAGCCTAAAACAAAGAATGTTCACAATAAAATAACGATATCGAATGCACGCTTGTTTGTTAAAAATATAGGTTGACATGGTTCATTACTTAGTCTCACCATTATATCAAAAACAGTCCTTTCTGTGAGTAATTGTAAGTCTTTAAAAGAACTCGAAAAGCTAGAAATAATTCACAAAATCAAATCAATCAACATAAGTACCTATGGCGCAATGTCATTCGTTGGATGTTTGGATGGAATTTGGATGTCGTTTTTGAATGATGTGATTCGTTTATTCATTCATTCAACCAATTAACAAACGCGAGTGCGAGTTGTTGACAGCTTCACGCGCTCACCATCGACCGAGTGTGACGATTACACAGGTGTCCTATAAAATAGTATAATAAAGCGGAATAGTACGAGTCCTTAGCATGAAATACGGTCCCACCCGGAAAAAAGCATGAAACTTGGCACGATTGTAGCGTTCGTATGTGTACTTCATTTCCGATATGTAAACACGCTGGGAAATGATTGCTTCTCCCCCCACCCCTCCTTTTATCTCCCCCGTTCTGGTTTTCTGCAATTTCTGCAAAAACCAAAAACGGTAAGACCTAGGAGTTTACTGTTCAAAAAGCAAATCATTGTCGATAAATTACTTACAAAACGATACTATATATATATTTAAAAAAAACTCTTTTATTCTGTCTTGCTCTATTTACTAAATGACCTTTGAAGATTACGTACCTTATATATTAGGCTTCAATATGACACCTTAAACTTTGTGGTAGAGCCAGTGGTACTTGAGTTACAGTTCACCGCATCTGACTATACGAAACTCCGTGTAGATTTTTATTACGTTTTCCCAATTTAAAAAAAAATAGTCATCAATTCGACCTGTATGTATTAGGCATGGAAATGATTGCTTTTAATTCATTTTCATTTCATGAAATGATGATTTTTTTTCATATGAAATCACATGTGAAATTTCATTGGCAATGATTTTTTTTCGCAGTGTCATAATGTCCACCCAGTATCGATCGTCACCTGTGATCGCATGACTAGTGTATTTGTCTTTTTCTAACACGCACCTAGGGCAAATCATTCCTACTCGCTCTGCTCCAAGCCGTCATCAATGAATGAAATGAAATGAGCATGATCTATGATTTCGCAGAGTGCGATTTGTAGCAGTCTATATGAAAAAAAATAGCAGGTGTGAACAATGAAATTCATTTCATATGATTTTTCATCTGCTATTCATGAAATCTTCCATGCCTAGTATGTATGTATTTTTTTTTTACAAACACACCAATTACCTACCCCCAAACTAAGCGTGAGCTTGTGCTATGGTGACTAGGATAACGGATAGAAATACTTAAATACATATAAACATCCATGACTTAGGTACAAATGCTCGTGCTCATCACACAAACATTATCCCCTTGCGGGATTCGAACCCGCAACCGCCTGGTTTAGAAGTCCGGTACGCGAACGACTACACCAAGACGGTCGTCTATAGTATATATATAATATAGTGGAACTTGGATGTGTAAGTTATTTACAATATGAAACACTCTGTAAAACGATTGTTTCACCCCCCCCCCCCCCCCCCTTTTTCTCTCCCGTGCTTGTTTCCTTCAATTTCTGCAAAAACATACCATAGACATATAGGATGATAAGTAAGTATTTTTTAATTTTCGATAGATCCCTTATAAGTGAAAGAAGAAAGAAATGAAGGATGGTTTGTGGTCAAAAATACTGGCTTTCTTCTCACACAAGTGTGATTTATTCAGCATACTTTGAGTCAAGATTAGCGATGGGCAAGGGAAAGAAAAAAATGGGATGGAAAAGAAAAATACGGGAAAGTATGGGAAAAAACGGAAAGATTGGGAAATATTCCAATTCGGCGGGAAAATACTCAAAAGTGGACTTAAATTAATGAAATGCGAGAATCAAGCTATTTCGACAATGGTTTTACGCCTGTAGCACACCTTCACATAAAACCATAACAGCGGTACCACGTTACTTTTGCCTGTTTGTCAGTTTTACTATACCAAACGTACAAACTGCATGTTCTAATGCTTAGATTTATCTGAGTCTCTCTTTTTTTGAGTTTTGACGATCCTGTAGTATACTTCCTACTACTGTGCCCACGATATCGCGAATGGGTGCAGAAATGTAGACGTTTGAGAAGGATTGGAGAAATCTCGACATAAAGAAACAGGGTCATAATAGTAAAATCTCTACCTACATTAGAAACGGCAGTTTGGCTTCTGTTAAGTTTGAAGATTTGAGACAAGTGATAATAAAGTTAAATCTTCGTTATTAAAAACAAGAAATTAAGAAAAATTTAACACAAAGGTTTGTTTTCTTCAAGGTGTCTAGGCGAACATACTTAAAGTCCTGAGTGCTGTTAGTGAGCTACCAGCGGAAGAGTGAAAGAAAGGCACCTCTGTAGTTTATATTTTTTTGCTTGTAAACTCGAAAACTGCTTATTTTATTTTAAGACACATTCATTTAGTTTTTTTTTCTGTTGGTCCAAAATTTAACTAGATATTACAAAGTATTCGATTTGATTACAAGTTTTAAAACTGAATTCCAACTGTGGAAAAATCGCGCAATACTAATTTAATGTCATCTATGTTTTTATTTTTTCATTGAACTTCTTACTTCTAAGTTTCTCCTGACTCGTACACTATTATTTGCCAACAAAAGCAAAAAAAAACCTTGTTTTTCCATAAACAATTAAGCTACTTACTTAGGTACTTAAATACCTAGTCAGGTCATAAGTTCTGTCACATGTGTAATATGAAATAATTTAGACATGTTTATTATGTATGTAACCATTTATATAGCAAAATGAACTTAATAAAACATAGATTCATATGGTAACAAAGTTTATTCAAAATGACCCTTGCGATTTTGAATACAGGCCTTCAATCTACGCGGCCAGTTGACTATCGCAGCACGAACGAGGTCCATGTCAATATCGGCGGCTGCCTTAATCAAGGATGCCTTGAGTGACTCCAAATCAGGATGAGGCTTTGAGCAGGCCTTTTCCTCCAAATGTTGCCATATCTTGTAATCAAACGGACTCAAATCTGGACTGGAGGAGGGCCAATCTTCGTGCCGGATGAAGTCGATTTCACGCGCCGCCAGCCAGTCTTGTGTGCTTTTCGCTCTATGAGCTGGCGCAGAATCTTGTTGGAATACCCAGTGCCTGTTATTAAACATGGTATGAGAAACAGGTTCCACAAGGTTCTTGAGGACTGTATTTTGATACACAACTGCATTCGTTTTGACGCCTTTCTCACAAAAATGTACCTCAGTTAAGCCCCAATAAGAGACTCCCAACCAAACCATGAGCGAGGATGGAAACTGACCTCGTTGGATACGCGGAATACGGTTGCTCGCTTCTTCACTGCTGTGCGCGTACCCTTATTATTTTGTTTGTTGTAGCTCTCTTCCACGGTGAAATTTTTTTCATCCGAAAAAAGAATTTCCCGATGCTTTTTTCCCGCGTACCGCTTCAACAAAGCGCGACATCTCTTCAGTCTCAGGTCCATTATACCAGCGTCCCAACAATGTCTTGTTTTTCTTCGATATGCCTTAAGCCCTAAGTCTTCATTTAACACCCTTTTCACCGTGGTCCTGCTTAACCCCATCTGAAGGACCAACAGTTTCTGTTTACGTATGGGATTTCTTTGAATTCTCGCCTTCACAGCTTTTATCACTGCTGGAGTCCTAACAGAACGAGGGCGACCACTTCTTGACCTGTCATCTACACTAGAGTCTTCATTGTATCGTTTTATGGTACGATAAACGAATCTTTTGGTTATTTTATTTTTTTATTTTATTTTATTTGTACTACAAAATCTACAGCTCTTAATATGATAACATAAAATACAGACATGTAAGACTTACAGCCAATGACGGATTTACATTTTATATACTATATTTTAAGTATTTTAAGAAACGGTCATCAGATAACATTACGTGTATTAATGTCTCCCACTATGTGTGTGTGTGTGTGTGTGTGTGTGTGTGTGTGTATGTGTGTGTGTGTGTTAGTATGTGTGTGTTATGTTATATTCAAAATTTTCAGTAAGTCGAAAATCTGAATTGGCGCGTAACAGCAACGATGCAACGCAATAACTGCGACACGATCTTCTTTAAGTTTCCACTCCGTATTTAAAAATGAGGAAAATTCTAATAAGTACACATTTTTATTTTCATAAAAAAAATCGAAATTCGAATTCAATCAACTTTTTTGTGGCCAGCATTCTAAATTCCAATTTTTTTATTGTGTGACAGAACTTATGACCTGACTATATATATGGTGCTGTCAATGCAATTATAATGGGTAATTCGTGTAGTGTTGATGTTAACATATGCGATCTTTGAGCTGTTAACATGAACATACTAAAAGTCCCTGAGCGAAAGGGGTAAGCTAGCGAAGGTTCCTTTTTTCAATTTTACCTCAACAACTTAAAATATGACATCATTTTCAATAGAATGATCACTTTAGGATATTACAAGTACAAGAGATCAAATATAACAAAACTGATGAGACGCATAAAAACTCCAACTATGACCCTGTTTCTTTATGTCGAGATTTCTCCAATCCTTCTCAAACGTCTATATTTCTACATCCATTCGCGACATCGTGGGCACAGTAGTAGGAAGTATACTACAGGATCGTCGAATCCCAAGAAAAGAGAGACTTGGATAAATCTAAGCATTAGAACATGCAGTTTACGTTTGGTGTAATAAAACTGACAAACAGGCAAAAGTAGCGTGGTACCGCTGTTATGGTTTTATGTCAAGGTGTGCTACAGGCGTAAAACCATTGTCAAAATAGCTTACTTCTCGCATTTTATTAATTTAGGTTCAATTTTGAGTATTTTCCCTATTTTCCCGCCGAATTGGAAATATTCCGCATACTTTCCCCGAAATTGGGAATAAACCCAACAGTCGGAAATATTCCGGGGAGTAAACCCAACGCTAGTCAAGATGTTTCCAATAATGTTCGGACAGAAAAATAAATTTGTCCGTGCCGTGCAGCAGCAGCAGTGCCAAGGTACTTCAAAACTTCTTAGCCAAGTGTGTAGTTTTTAGGGTTTCTTACAGGTAAAAACGGGACTTATTACGACTCCAACGTCCGTTTGTCTGTCACCAGGGTGCACCTATCTCGAAAACCGTGATTGCTAGACACTTGAGTATTTTGCTCGATAATAAGAACGGCAACAGGTAGACGCTTAAAATACTCTCAGAATATTTAGTTGTAAATTGACTTCAAAAATAGATTATTCTATTGATAAAAATACAACTGGGCACTGTGGCCTGTGGCTGTACACACTGGCTGTACATTTTATTGATCGAGCAACTCGTTCAGAAATTGAAAAAGTCAAAGCGCGTCGGCGCAGTATTCAAAATTGCGTTTTGTTACTTCGTTTTGTGTCATTTGTATGAACGAACGAAACGAAAGACCGCTCCTTCACACTGCCTGCAGAAAGAAAAATGGCAAAATGGTGCTGTGGCTGTGGTGTCTAGAAAGGTTAGTTCTTCTTTTATTCGTTTTTTAGATTGATATAAACCTTTATTTTAGAACAAGGTGGCTGAATTTTTACTCTTTGTAAATTATTTTCCATTAGCGGTCGATTTCCAGCTAATCTTGAATCGAAAATTAAGATTTCGTGAACGGGCGCGACCCTGCGATGGCAATGTTCGGCAATCGCTTTGTTCGCCGATCTCCACGTGCCTTCCGCCATTTATACGCAGTTGAGGCATTGATTTCTTTCAATACTGTCGTAATAACGCGTGATTATTGTCTTACAACGACGAAGATAATATATTTTCGACTTATTTCTCGAGATTTCATCGAGACGTTGTGTAAAATGGAGGTATCTGCGATAGCATGGCGGCGTGGTCATCTCGGACATCGAGCCGGCAGGCACGGCTGCTGGGCGGGGAGGTTGCCTACGCCAGTTTTAATTCTTGCGGTGGCGCTCTGTTGCAGGTGAGCTGCACTCGCCGCGCCGGCGACATGGCGGGCGGCGGAGAATTCGTCGAGGGCTGGCTCGTTGCTCAGGTGCTGGGGGAAGGAGCTTATGGAGAGTAAGTTATTTTTTTTTATTAATATATTTTTGCACATCCTACTCAGATTTTGCACATTTTTATTTTCTGTTACCCTACCTACTACTACATAAATAATAGCACATACTCTTTTGTATGTTCTATTACAAACATTGTTTATTTATTTGCTGGTAAGACTTATATTATCCACTTTACCTTATAGCAATATAATTATTTATTTATTTTTAGTGTTGGACAAACACTGGTTAAGATAGTCACACAAATATCATGACAAAAAAATGTGGATCATGTCTGTTTAACTTTGATTTGGCCATGGAGAATCTGTTTTACTGCATTGATAGATAGGAATACCATCTTCATTATGCATTTCTTAATCAGTCTTGTGCAGACAATTTTTATTGGTCAGTTTCTATTGAAATGAATTCAAAATGTTGTCTTGTTATAGAGGTACTTTCAAAATATTTAAGTATTTTGTTCTGAAAAGTACTGTGTTTGTTTCAGAACCTATACATAGTTAACAATTTTAGGCATGGTGGTGGTGAGTTTTTCTAGTGATTTGTAGTCACTTGTTAGTCTATTTTTATGTAGTGCAAGCCAAAATAGTAGTATACTCATAAAGGTTGCAGTTTTATACCTATTTGTTGTAGCTTTTTGTTCCTTCAAACATCATACATATTTTTTATTAAATATCTTTCTTCTGACAACAATCCTTCACTGCTATGTTAGATAGATATGCAAATAATACAAAAAGGTGGCCATAACATGCAAAGAAACATGAAATTGTACAAAGTTTAAGATTTCTCTATAAATGCCATCAAAGTACCTATGCATGTTGGAAACGAAGTGTTAGTGATAACATTTAACAGATTGTCAAGCAAATCCATGATTAGACCTATTTTTGCAGATAGAACATACGCTAGAGCTACACTTTCTAATGTTATCTCATAAATCTCGGAGACAAAGACAGGAAAATGTTATAATCAATTATGGATTTTACCCTACTGCAACAGATAGGGTCAAGTGTTTTTAGTGTATGTATGTCAATATCTATGGCACGCCTTTAACCCACACTGCTAGAATGTTTTTGACATAAGTGGTGTTAAAAACTGTTTGTGGTAGTGACATAGGCATAAAATTGTGAAAATGGCATCTGCACCTGGTTGTTTTTTGGGTTTCGTAGTCCACAAAGAGCCCTTATATTTTCGGCGGGTCTGTGTGCAGCTTAGCCTAGCACAGGGACTCTAATAACTAGAAATCTGTAATTTGGATTAATATTATATTATGTTTATTAAGCCAAGAAACCAGTTAAATAAAAATATGTTTAAGAGTTTTTCTAGATACAGTAGAATGTAAAGTGGGGATGAGTTTTTTTTTCCTTTACTCCATTTTAAAATATTGTAGGTTGTTTAATCTACAAATATTTCTTAAAAATACAAAGCATTAAAAAGCAAAATTTTGGAGTCAAGTTTCCCTAACAAAAAGGTAATTTTGTGTGCATGAAAAAATTGTGAAATTAACACTTAATAAATTTAAAAAAGACTATCAGGTAATTTTGTGTGCATGAAAAATTTGTGAAATAAACACTTAATAAATTTAAAAAAGACTATCATGGCGATGAGGGCTACTAGTTAATTAGGAGTAAGGCTCCGCGCGGCTGGGACATCGACCATAGCCACCGATGGCTAGCGACAAGCTGTTTACATTGTATTTAATACGCTTTGTATGAAGTCGCCGTACACGTGAAGCTAGTGGCGGGCGTGGCGGCCAATTGCCATTTTGACAACATCTGTTTCGGTGAGCATCAAAATGTGGCGGCGACCGACCACCTTTATTTGCACGGGACCAAAGGGCGTGGCGCGCGACAGCCACCGGTGGCGGTGATCGGTGGCCCATCTGCATGGAAACTAATTGGACTGTCCTTTACCTAAAGGTTGTCTGGAAGAAATTACTTTTTCCTATATAACCGCCTAAATTGTATGACTTAAAATTTTGTAAATGTCTACTATATGGTGTGCAATAAACGAGAATCTATCTATCTCTGTAGAAACATAACTCTGGCACAGAAAGATATAACAAACTTTGCCTTCCACTTGCAGCACTTTAAAGTATTTAGTGAAATAGACAAAATACTGGTTATGTCTTTTTAATTCAATAAAGTGTATTATTTTCGTTTAAAAAGAGTACATTTAGTTGCATATAATTATAATTTAGTTCAGCTTTTCCAGCCATCTGTAAATAGCATGCAAACTCGTTTTTAGGGTTCCTGCAAACTCATTTTTAGGGTTCTGTACCTTAACAGCAAAGAAGGAACCCTTATAGGATCACTTTGTTGCCCGTCTGTCTGTCAAGAACCTTTTTCTCAGGAATGCATAAAGGTAGTTAAAATTAACATCAAATACTTATGCCTATGGTCCCTTAAAGCTAAAGTCAACGCAATCAAAAGATACGGCCATTTGTGCCCTTTTTTCTAACATTTTTAGGGGAATCATGGAACTCCAATGGAGCTAGAACCATGAAATTAGGTTAAGGTATTGAAAAATTAGGTTAGGGTAATGAAAAATTAGGTTAGGGTAATGAAATTTGGCAAGAAGGAAGGTCTAACAGAGTAAAGGAAGTCCTAAAACCGCGAATTTGTGATTACCTTTGTTGGTATGGAAACCTCGAGTCCAACTCGCACTTGCCCGGGTTTTTTTATAATAAAGTAAAAATTCAATTAAAATCAATCGAAATAATTATTACGAAACAAATTAAATGGGAATATTAATAACTTATGGGAAGTACAATATGAGTGCCGAACAATGTAGACTTTTTAAAATTTAGTTTGAGGTAATGAAAATTGCAGTTGGTGGCCTGAATGAAACAGCTATATCTAAAGTACCTATATTTTAATTAAACATTTATTAAATTAAATTTCCTTATTCTATCAGCCCCTATTTCTTACGTTATTAAAGCTGTTTGCATCGTTCAAATGGGTAACATCAAAATAAGCTGCCGACTGTACATGTGTAATTTTTTCGCCAAAGCTTATGCATGCAGCTTCACTAGATAGGCAGTTGATTTGATTGTAGTAACAATTATAATTTACGAAATCAAATTAATTTCGCTCACAAAAATTAATCGACTGTGTCATCCGTTGGAACTCGAACCCACGTCCCTTCGCTATCCGGGCGAGTGCTCTTACCAGTTGGTAAGAGCACTCGCCACAGTCTTATTAATTTTGGTGAGCGAAATTCACTTTGATTTCGTAAAAACTTGAAAAATAATTGCATAAGTTATAAAAATAATTATAATTTATTTAGATTAGTGTAAACAACAAAATCTCCTTTGAGCCCTACTAGGGTACTTCTGTTCTGCTGTAGAGTAGAAAGGATTCCTTTAAGGAATCAAATTAAAAAATTTTCGTTACATACATTTTCGTCAGCATCTTGAGAAAAACTAGTTGTTTCTTGTACCTATCTTATGCTAATCACATAATCTGCATACATTCATTAGCTTATTATGTCTTCCAATAAATACAATATTTTCTAAGAAGCACGTGGTTTTGAGGAAAAAGTTTTTTTCTCTTTTAGGTATAGTATTGCCTTAAGGTTTTTAATTTTTTTATTAAAGCGTTGACTATCCGTTGAGTAAAATAATTTATTGCATTCATGTGTAATTGGGCCGTACGTCGCTGCGCCAGCAAGAAGCATGCTGGATGTCGCCGTGGCCGCGGCCGGGCGCGGGGCGGGCGCTTTTGGCGGCGTGACGCTTAATTTTCGTAGATGGACGCGGAACTAGATCGAGACTGCAGTTTGTGTTGAAAAAACGGTCATGATTGTAGCTAGCGACTCGGCGGCGCATCCTTGAAAGTTTATCCACCCCGCGCGGTCACTGCCGTCGAGCGCCGCCGCGTCGTCGGCTTGTTTTTCTACTACCTACTTTATATTTTCGGCTCGCACCTTTGCATAATAGCACAAAGTTTGCACTCACAGCCTCTCGTTCGTCACTTTGTAATGGTATAGTTATTAATTTTAAACAGATTTGTTGTTCTGATCTGGACAAATGCTTTAATCAGGCAAGATCACTTACGACGTTACACACGCACTTAAGTTTTAGGGTCGTTTAATTTTGTTGTCTCGGACGTATAATTAACGATGAGTCATCAAGTTCTAAACGCATACATTTCATAGATTCGATGACGACCATCCTGTTTCATATTTCATTTCAGTCAGCTCGTTTAGCGATTCGGCCATTATGGCTATTCTATAGTTTTAGTTTTTTTATTTAATTATATTTATAATTTGAATAAGCCTAAGAAATGTATAATAAGCGGATCGGTGGTGCAGGGTTCGACTGCTGGTGCACGCGGGCAGCGGCGCGGCCGTGGCGCTGAAAGCGGTGCGCGCGGAGGGCGAGGGCGCGGGGGGGACGGGCGCGTGTCGCGAGGCGGCGCTGCACCGCGCGCTGCGGCACCCGCACGTGCTGCGCTGCCTCGGCGAGCGCACGCACCAGGGCCTGCACTACATGTTCCTGGAGTACGCGCAGGGCGGCGAGCTGTTCGACCGGATAGGTGAGGCGGCGGGCGCGCGGGCGACCGGCGGGCGACGCACTGCGGACACCGCGGGCGCCGCTCGCAGGCCCGGCCGCGCGCTCACCGCCCGCGTCTGCGACCGCAGAGCCCGACGTGGGCATGGCCGAGGCGACCGCGCGGCGCTACTGGCGGCAGCTGCTCGCCGGCCTCGAGTACCTGCACGGCCGCGGCGTCGCGCACAGAGACATCAAGCCAGAGAACTTGCTGCTCGATCACGACGATAATATCAAGATCTCCGACTTCGGCATGGCGACGCTGTTCAGGTGAGGTTCGCTCTAGACTTGTGTCAATCGTGATCGATCGAATCGGTTTGATTCGATTTTGGATATGTTATCACGGAACTCTAAAATATTTATTAATTTTGACTGCAAATATAAAATCAGGGAACTCTAAAAGATTCATTACTTTTTGACCCTTAACTTTTTTTTGTGAAGTTATTACGTAATATAACTTGGGGCCCAAGTCTGCTAGATTATACTAGCAAAATTGTAATAGAATCGTAATTTGACATTTGGCTCATATTAGAACTGTCAAAAGCTTGTGTCTTTCTGACCGTGTCTCGGCTTATTGACCGAGATCGTGAGTAGGGAGTATTCATTCGGCCTCACGCTTTACTTCTATGCTTAAATACTTTAATTTGTTTAGTCTTCATTGTTACCTACCTATCGATAGTCAAGATAACGTGCAAGTCGGCCGGCGCGCGACATCCCCGCTGAATGAACCGACCGGTCGATCCGCGCATGTACTTGTAGCTTTAAAAAAAATTGCTGAGTGAATCAGGCCTGGTAGCAAAAACACCCTGCTGTGTGTCAGTCGCGCGCTCGTTGCGGCAGCGAACGAACGCACTACCCCTAATTACCTAATCACTGCGCGTACGCATATAATTAAAAACATGGTAAAGTGCACTAAGTGTTCTAAAGTAGTAACAAAAAAGAGTCCAGGAATTCAGTGTAGTAAATGTAGCAAGTGGTTACATAGTAACTGTGCCGCAATAAGCACCGATCAACTAAATGCATTGTTCTCAACTGACTCCGTTGACTGGAAGTGCCGCGGTTGTTTGGGGAGTTCAAAACCCAAGCGCATTTCGTGTATCCTGCCAGATCCCGAGGAGGAAGAAAATACCGACACCGAGATAAACACCATTCCTGAAAAACAGATACTTCTATCGGAATTTCGTCGCGAAATTCGGGAGATAATTCGACAAGAACTTCAAAGTACCCTCAGCTTTTACTCCGAAAAAATCGACGAGTATGAAGAAAAGATAAAAATCTACGAAGATTCGATGAAGGACATAGAAAATCAACAGAAAGAGCTAAAAAACACTTGTAAAAATTTGTCCCTAAGAAATGATGTATTAGAACAAAAATTAAACGCTATGGAACAAAATCTTATAACCAACTGTTTGGAAATTACCGGCATTATGCAGGAAGAAAACGAAAATTTACAAACTATCGCGGACAGTGTTTGTGAAAAAATAGGACAGAATAAAAATGACATTATGAATATATACAGAAAAAAGAAAAATCAATCGGGCGACAAAAAATCTAATAAAATTCCAGGAATTGTTGTCACTCTGAGAAATGGCTGTCGTGACCGATGGCTAGAGGCTGCCAAAAATGTCAACATAACAACTAAGGACCTAGGCTTCCAAGAAGATTCGAAGATTTATATACACGAGTCCTTAACCCCTGCCACGGCATTCTTGTTATGGAAGGCGAAAACAGAGCTCAAAAATACAAACATATGTAGCTTTGTTTGGTGCAAACGGGGTGTTATTATGGCTAGGAAGAACTCAAACGATAAGCCGCACGTAATAAGGTCCGCTAACGACATTGAAAGATTGGTGGAACGTCTCAAAAATGATAACTAGGTAAAAACATGACATATAACCTGGCAAAATCTTAACTTAACTTATGGATTACGATAACTCGTCTATTACAGAAAGTAATCATAAGAACTGGAATGAATTCATGGATACAATACCCCGATGCAGTAATAATTTAATATGTTTACATGTGAATATTCGTTCCATGATAAAAAACTTCTCTCAATTGGAATTAATCGTCAATAACAGTTCCCGCTTAATACATATAATTGTGATAACAGAAGCTAATCTGCCCTATACCTGCAAAAGCCTATTCGAGTTGCCGGACTATGAAATGCACACGGAGTTACGGAACCATTCTAAAGGAGGCGGAATCATCATTTATGCGCATAAAAGTGTTCAATTTAATCGGATAAAAGTGTCTACATGTTCATTTGAGTGTATGTTTGGTGAAGTGCAAAGTGATCACGATTACAAAACAGGTGTTTGTGCGATTTACAGGCCACCAAACTTATGCAAAGCACACTTCATACAGGAGTTATCGCGATTATTTACGCAGCATGTAAGTAATAACAACCTTCTTTTAGTCGGAGATATGAATATAAATATTAAACAGCAAAATAACATCGTTTCCCAGTACTTAAATCTTATGTATGAAGCGGGCTTTGTATGTGGTATAACTCAGTTCACGCGTATTGAGACGAAATTAGATAAACGATCAAAAACTAATATCATAACAAAGAGTTGTATAGATCATGTATTTGTTCGCGATGTCGGGTCGCGCAGTTCTACTCGAATGCTACGATCAGCTGTAATTGATGTCACACCCGCAGATCATATGATAACCGGTTTCGCTGCAGTCGACGACTCGCAAACAAATACAAATACGCGCCACAAATATGTAACTAGATTAGATTATAACAAACTAAGGAAAGAACTTTGTAATATTGATTGGAATCCCGTTTACAATATGGTTAATCCCAACGATATTTTAAATTTTATAACTATGAAATTTGAAACCGTTTACTCGGATTGTAAAAAAACTGTAAAAATTAAACCAGGCAGAAGACAAAATTGTGAATGGATTAGTGACAAAATTATTTCTATGAGTAAGAAAAAGGAAGAACTATACGAAATTTGGAAAAAAGATGAAAGTAACTCTTCAAATCGTTTGTTATATAATATATATAGAAATAAAACTTATAAGCATATAAATATAGTTAAAAATAACTTTATTAAAAAGCAAATAATTAAAAATTTTAAAGATTCAAAACAAATATGGAAAATTGTAAATAGGCTATGCGGTAAAATAATAAATTCTGTTGATGATATAATACTTAAATACTTCAACAATGATACACATATAATCGCAAACAAATTTGCAAACGATTTTCGAAATAATGTGAGAAATATATTAAATGACTGTGATACGCCCATGCTTAGTAAAAAAACTTACAGTAATTATTCTAACTTTAGCATGAGATTGAAAACAGCTACAAATAAGGTAATATATACTATAATTAATAAGTTAAATTCAAATAAAAGTCCCGGCTACGACGGAATACGTGTGTCTGACTTGCAATACATAAATAAAGGGATTACACCAGTTATCACACACTTAATTAATGCATGTATTAGTAAACAACTGTTTCCCGATAACTTAAAAATTGGATTAATTAGACCAATTTACAAGAAAGGTGCACATAACGATACAAATAACTATAGACCAATCACAATTTTGTCAGCTATCGACAAAATTATTGAAAGATATTTTGGTACAGAAATAAACAAATTTTTATCATCTAACAAGGTAATAAATAACAAACAATTTGGTTTCCAAAAAAATAAAAATACTTCCCAGCTATTGTCTCAATTTACTAATGAAGTAAACTGTCATCTAAATGGAAAAAAACACGTACTTGTTGTATTTATTGATTTCAGTAAAGCATTCGATTCCCTTAGATATAACATATTATTTAAGAAACTTGAAGACGCTGGAATTCGTGGGCCATTATTAGAATGGTTTAAAAATTACCACACTAATAGGAAAACAGCTGTTAAAATTGACGGCAAGTTAAGTGACATGATACCTACAAATGAAGGCACAGCTCAGGGATCGATAATTGGGCCTATTGAGTACCTTTTATATGTAAATGACATGTGTAATATAATTAAAGAAGGTTCAATATATCAGTTCGCTGACGATACCTGCCTTGTAGTTGCTCACAGACACTTGCAGACCGCGCAACATATCATGCAAAGAAACTTTGATCTTTTATGCCAATGGGCGCATGATGCCGGTTTAATAATAAATGCTCAAAAAACTAAATTATTACATATTCACACACCTTATTTGAAATCGCCCATAGAACCAACAATAATTGCCCACGAACACAAATGCCTACATTCATCCAAAAATCAGTGTAAATGTAAAGACATAGAATTAGTAAATGAACATACCTATCTGGGACTTACAATTGATACTAACTTTTGCTGGAAACCCCACATAAATAACTTATGTAATAAACTTAGAGCAGTTTTATCTAAGCTATCAATATTAAAATATAAGTTACCCTATCATACTTTACGCATGTTGTATATGTCATTGGCTGATAGTTTAATCGACTATGGTATAAGTAGTTATGGCAGGACATACAAAACATATATTGAAAATATTTACAAATTACAACTAAGCTTACTCAAAACTATTACACCGAATAAAATAAAAAATAAATATATACTAAATGATGTGGACCTATATAAATATTGTAAAGTAATAAACATATATGATAAAGTAAAAATTCAAATTGTGTGTGAAAACCTAGATCAAATTAAACAATTACAAGTAAAAACTAGAAGCATCAGATTGCGTAACTTATTGTACCTACCCAGATATATAATACCTTCATGCAACAATGTTCATGGTAAAAGAATGTGGGAGTATTTCCTGCCATCTACTTTAAATGAATATCCTAGCAATATTATTGAACAAATAAGTAATTTAGAAAATAGTGCTAAATGTATAAAAATACTTAAGAACTACATATTGTCTTAAATTGTAACGAGTAGTGTAGTGGCTCTCATTACCACGTATAAATCTAAATAGGTTTTTGTTGGTATTGAAATATGTTTCTTTAATGTAAATTGTTTAACATAAATAAATAAATAAAGAAGAAGACCCCTAGTAGACTTGGGCCACCGGTGTATGGCCAGGGGCGCCGTCATAACTGTTAGCGGGTTGCAGGCACGGGTCGCGCGAGAGGCTGCTGTCGCGCGTGTGCGGCACGGTGCCGTACGCGGCGCCCGAGGTGCTGGCGGCGACCACGCGCCCCTACCGCGCCGCGCCAGCAGACCTGTGGGCCGCCGCGCTCGTGCTGCTCGCCATGCTGGCTGGAGGTGAGTACCCGCACGCGTTCACTTGTATTCACCGATTTATTTCATAATTTTTCACTATCTTTCAACTTTCTTTTGTTGTCATTGTCAATTAGCAATCTCTGCTGATGATGAGTAAGAAAATTTTATTAGACCTGAAATTCTCTTTGGGGAAGTAATAATGCTTGGAGTTTCGTACCAACTTGCTCTTCTCCCCCTTTTAACCCCCAAAAAGTGAATTTCCAAAAATCCTTCCTTAGTGCTCACCGACATAAAAGGAAACAGGGTGCAAAATTTCAAGTTACTAATTCCAGTAGTTGGGTTGTGCATTGATATACCAGTCAATCATCATTAAGTTTTCCGTACCGTACGTACTGCGTATTATAATAATGATGTAATACTTAGTGGACCTACAGAATTCAAAAATTGTTCTTTCAATGTGTTATTGTAAATAAAGCATCAAGTTTGTTTTGAGTGAGTTCTTCTGGCGTCGGCGGTGCGGCTCGTCTCTTTGGTATCCTAGCTGTAGGCGTGTTGTTATAAACCCTAAAGTTATGGTACCGAAGTTACGAGTCCCACTACACTCTTCGAAACGAAGATTTGCTTTTTGGTAAGTTACATCAAATGTGTTAATAATTATATATATGTATTTTTAATATTGATGATATTTTGATGGAATATTAAAATAATTTATTTAAAAAACCTTTTCGTCACAATTTCACCGTTTCATCGAATCGTGTGCGTGTTACCGATGTTCTAATATCATACGATAACTGTCTTACTGTTTAATTAAAAGATTTTCGATGCCAACCTTTTGAGACGAAGGATGCGATGCTTTAAAACGAGACGACGAGAGTTAAAAAGTTAGAATACATACCTAATCGTAGAGATACGTGTTTAAACTAAATGTAAACGGATTCAGATTTATTTATTGCTAGCTTTATGGCGTTCACTAAGTGAAAACCGTACCAAAGAGTGCCGTTTAAAGGTCAAGGTCGATAGTACTCCGCATCGGATTAACAGCGACATCGTCTGTCCGCAGAGCTGCCGTGGGAGCGCGCGCACGCGTCGGAGCCGCGCTGGGCGGCGTGGTGCGCGTGGGCGGGCGGGGACGCGTGTGGGGCGGGCGGGTGTGGGACGGCGCCGGCGCCCTTCCGCAAGCTGTCGCCCGACGCGCTCGCTTTGCTGCGCCGCGCGCTGGCGCCGGACCCCGACGAGCGGCCCACTCTGCGGAGACTGATGAAGATGCGGTGGCTCGCACCTAAAGGTCAGTCTCTCTTCTTTCCTCGGATCATAGAAGAAGAGATATGAAATGGGACATTGTCCAAATGAACTGTCGTCCTCCGCTGCGGATTAGTCATTTTCACACTCATTTGTGTGTGCGCAGTGTGCACTAGGTACGTGTGCGGATATAATTACCGTGTTCCTATACTTACAAGAGGTACTTCTACTAGTTACACAAAAACAAATTACCGACACAGTTTCGCGAAGGATTGCAGAGTTATTGCATATCTCTTCTTTCCATGATCTGAGATTCTGTCAGGTTGACCGGTTCTTCTTTAGAAAATATATTTTAACACCCCGAGAACGAGAATCTTGCAAAATATACACTGTATACTTATTAACACAAATTTCAGGCCAGATAGCTTTATGGGGCATGCTAGTAGCAAATTGAAAAAACTTGGGTAAATGTGGCGAACTTGACATTTTTCACGTTACCATTGCTGCAACGAGGCAGCACTTCTTCAACTGTGATAGTGCACATATACTAAACTGATAAGTTGATTGGTTGTATGTGTTTATTATTATTATATATACGAGTTTTATTTTTCTAAATTTACATGTGAGGTTGTTGTTGGCTTGTGAGGTTGTTGTTGTTTTGTAATTTTATAGTTTACATTATTTCTATTTGTGAAAACCTGTAAGTGGTTTACTAGTTACTTCATATATTACTTATGTTAGAATCCTGGTTTTTCTTTAATTATGTTAATAGATATTCGAACGTATGTGACGGAAGATATTCTTGCATAGTTTTTGTTTACGAGCAGCTATCATCGGTTCTCGTGGACGTCTCAGGCGCCCCCAGCGAACGAAGACGTGTGCATGGAGGGGCGCCGTGCCAGGTACTAGGTGACTCTGAGTGGGCGCTCTCAGAGCCGCCTCGTGCCTCAACACGGCGCCTCCCCGCCCCGCCCCCGCCCCGCCCCGCCCGCCCGGACGCGCGTCGCGGCGCTTTGGCGATTTAGCTCCGTGACGTGAAGAAAGCTCATAAAGCTAGATTACCAAAGCACTGCGTCGTTGCACCCTCTACGATCATCGTTATTTTGAAGATTGCTTACAAAACTTTATTATTGTTGTAATGAAACATTTCCGTGTTTTTGTTTAGTTCATTGTATTTGTATGTGTCACTGGAAAATATGTATGTATTTCTACGCCAGCACAAAATGCTGATCTGACCTAACACTAGGAAAATGTATACTAATGTGCCATACCAATACCAATGTATATATACTATAAAGCTGCATATTAATGCATATATATATTTCCCACTGGTAACCCCTGGTTAGCACCATAGGAGAGAAGTAGCTTAACCATATTTTTCAGACATCATACTTAAGTCATGTTCTCTCATTTTATACTAAATTTATATCAATAGGAAGTAGATAAATGTAATCTAAAAATATTTTTCTTATTTAATGGCATCTGCAGTTCTCCATCTACCTATGTGTGATTTATTAGAACAAAAGAATAATCTTTATTATCAAAAAGTGATTACCCAACAATTTCAAATTTTGATTTTGCAAATTTTGGGTATTCCGGATGATATTTTTACTACCTATATTTTAAGGTATAAGGTACATGTCGTCAGCTGCTGCCGTGTGTGGTCGACTACGAACGTATACTATCTCTATATACTCATAGACTTGATACTGTACTTATTTTCTAAATCGATTTCCAAGTGTTGAAATTTGTGTGACTGCATAAGATTCATTATTTTATTCGTATAGTTTTAGTATTTGTATTTAATATGGGTAATGGAACAGAGCTTTTATTATTTACTTAAGTTGCCAATCATCCCCAGATTTCAATTACAATTTTACTAATGTATTTTTATAACATTTTCTTAAAGTGCGTGTACTAACTGAACAAGTGATATAATTTAGATTCCATGTGTGCAATGTGTGGTTTCCATGACAATTTTTCATCACTCAATAGTCCTAAATATTTTTCTCGATGTTTGTTGAACAAAGAAAGAAACAGGATGAATTAAAAATTAGTCTTAGAGAGGGCTCTTTGGGATTGAGCTTAGTATTATTTCACTGGTGTAGTCTTCGAGTTAAGAGATGATAGAAAAGCAAAAAATTTAACCTAAAAATTCCCATACTTATTAATTATAAGTTTTGCACGAAAGGTTATTCTGGTTTGATTTCGAGTTTTACGTAATAGAGAAAGATGTTGCAGTTGAGCACCGATTACAGCCACTGGTGGTTGTTGCGCGCCACGTCCTTTGGTTCCGTGCAAACGAAGGGGGTCGGTGGCCGTTACAAATAAGAATCATTTGCTAGGTCCTTAGACAGATGTTTTGTCAAAATTGCGAGTGGCCGCTATCCACCGGTAGTGTGTCGCGAGTGGCTACCACTCGTCAAACATGAAAACGTGTCGCGTTTTCAGCCACTATGAAAAAGGCGCATTTCATATATTTGATTATTCACTCTTGTGTTAGGCTCGTCCGAACAATAAGGCTCCGCGCAGATGGTCATCGACTGTCGCCACCGGTGGTTAGCGACAAGCTGTTTACATTGTTATTAATACGTTTAGTATGGAGTCGCCGCACACGTGAAGCGAGTGATAGTCCTTCGTGACTGTGTTTGCGACACCGGTGGCGGCTACTCGTCATTTTGACAAAACATCTTTCAAAGGATCTAGCAGATGAATGAACGTCAATTGTAGCGGTCACCGACCACTTTCGTTTGCGCGCGACAGCCACCGGTGGCTCTAAGGTTCACAGTGACAATGGGGATGCACACTGCCAAATTCTCCCTGTAGGTGGCGCATTGTTGATGCGGCCAAAGCTATCTGTCATTCCAGTACAGAAGTTGTTTTTTGGGTATTTATTTTTGTGTTTTCAATCTACGAAAGCATAATGCCGTTATTTGCTGTGCCAGGTTGTTACAATAATGGTGTTCATTTATTTCCTAAAGACTCAGTTTTAAAAAAAAAATTGGAAACGGCTATATAGTTTACTGGAACTATTTACATCATGATAAGCTTCTGGATCGGGAACATTCATCGTATAACTAGATTGTGATCGCGGTTCCGATCGTAGAATTCTAACCTAAAAAAACAAACATGTACGTGTTTTATTATTTTAGTTGTATTTATTAAAAACCTTGTTATGTAGTTCATTTCGAAACTGTTAATTAGATACGAAAAAGCCCGACATAAACAATAGCAAAATGTTTGACATAGCCGTATCTATGCTGCGCCATCTGCATCAAGCTTTCCGTGTGGATCCCCACTGGCCGAAAAACTAATTAGTATCTCGTACGGTCGGTGCAGAGGAGACGGAGCGCGTGTGGCGCTCGCAGCCGGCGGCGGGCGCGTGGGCGGGGGCGGGGGCGGGGGCGGGCGCGGGGGCGGCGGCGGGGGCGGGCGGCGACGAGCTGAGCGCCGCCGACATGGACGCGCTGCTCAGCCACTCGCAGCCCGCGCACGCGGACGACCTGCTGCTCGCCACGCAGCACGACTCGCCGTACACGCAGGTATGCCTCAAACTCTTTCGTCACTATATTAACCCCTTGGGAATCATATTTCCCGAGACAATAGGCAATCAATTGTTATTGAGGCGGAAATATTTAAAATAATAATAGGTATTTGTTTATTGCGTCAACTACGGGCGACTTGTCAAAATGACAGAGCAAAGGTCTAATCCCAATGAATGAAAGCTGGGTCTCTAGTCGTCTGGGTGTTCGAGTATTGAGGCAATTTCTCGGTTTACAAGGCCGAACCTGCGTTTAGTTCGGCCTCGCTCGCCTTGCCTTCCTGCTGGTCACTTTTTCAAGTGCAATATCTAAATTGCATTTGCAGATTGCAAAGTTATCGCTTATTACTTAAATAGTAGATTGTTTTACAAGGAACGAAAGTGACCATTCCACTCGAGAAGTTTCAAGCTTTCGCTTCGTTCGAGCGCCAATAGCTCGAGAGTGGAATGGGTGCTTTTTCCCGAGCTATCGATAGACTATCGATAGTTGAGGCAAAAGCAATAGTATCGATGAAATATCGATAGACTATCGATAGTTGAGGCAAAAGAAATAGTATCGATAGTTGAGGCAAAAGCAATAGTATCGATAGAACATCGATAGTATCGATAGTTGAGGCAAAAGCATTAGTATCGATAGAATATCGATAGTCTACCTATAGTAATGATAGTACCGATAGCTCCGTTAATATAAATACTATCGACACATAGCAATACCTACTATCGATAGTATTAAATTTCAATACTAAAATCACTATCGATAGCTGATATAGCTATTGCAATAACTATCGATACACTCGATAGTGGCCTTTTATTCAATAGTAGGAGTGTAGTATAAAGTAGGAGGAAAAATCTATTTCCCACCCGGCTATCTACACATGAAAGTTCAACTTTCGGAACAGGTGAGATGAAAAACAATAATTTATGCGATTTAACGGTCGTCGTTTGCGCTTACGCAGACCGACCGGTCCTCCTCTGGTCGTTACGGATTGATGTCCAAGCAGGCCGCATCGCGTGTGTCGTGCATTTAGTGTCGTGTCGGTCGACCCTACACTGTCGGGTGAGATGAGGTTACCCGAGAGAAAGACAGGCAAATATCTAGGTGTTTATAACGGTAGGCTATTGATGTGTCGCGATCTCAACTTGCACTTTGTGTCGTTGCAAGAGTCGTTATTTAAATAAGTAACTTTGCGGAGCGATCCTTCTGTACTTGTACTTTTATTTATTATGTGGCTCACGCTAAATTTGTCGGTGCAGAACTCGCTGGTGCTGCAGCGACTGGTGCGGCGCATGACGCGGCTGCGGCTGCGCTGCGGCGCCGCGGCGGCCACGCGCGCGCTGTGCGACGCCGCCGCCGGCAAAGGGTACGCCTGGCGACGTCTCGGCGACAACCAGGTACGCACACACCGCACCGACCGTGACCGCACGACGCGGCTGCGGCTGCGCTGCGGCGCCGCGGCGGCCACGCGCGCGCTGTGCGACGCCGCCGCCGGCAAGGGGTACGCCTGGCGACGTCTCGGCGACAACCAGGTACGCACACACCGCACCGACCGTGACCGCACGACGCGGCTGCGGCTGCGCTGCGGCGCCGCGGCGGCCACGCGCGCGCTGTGCGACGCCACCGCCGGCAAGGGGTACGCCTGGCGACGTCTCGGCGACAACCAGGTACGCACACACCGCACCGACCGTGACCGCACGACGCGGCTGCGGCTGCGCTGCGGCGCCGCGGCGGCCACGCGCGCGCTGTGCGACGCCACCGCCGGCAAGGGGTACGCCTGGCGACGTCTCGGCGACAACCAGGTACGCACACACCGCACCGACCGTGACCGCACGACGCGGCTGCGGCTGCGCTGCGGCGCCGCGGCGGCCACGCGCGCGCTGTGCGACGCCACCGCCGGCAAGGGGTACGCCTGGCGACGTCTCGGCGACAACCAGGTACGCACACACCGCACCGACCGTGAGGAAGTTTGTGCGATACGTTTGCGAATGGCGCTTACGATCGAAACTCGCAGTTTCATATGGCCTAGCCTAAATGTACGCTTACACGGGCAACTCCCACGTATTGCCCCAGACTGATCGACCGTTAGACACAGTTGAATTAAATTCCATTCCTGTGTGAAAGCACCGTTGACTTTACTAAACGACGCCGTTCGACTGACATTCTAAATGATATTCCAGCTAAATATATTATTGCACTTGAAAAAAAAAACGACCACCAGAGGCGGGAAACGAACCCGCTATATAATATGATATTCCAGCTATTTAAAGGTATGGCTAAAATTAGTAGGTCGTTTCGCGTTCGATTTCGTGATATCGTCACGTAACGAGAGTTTTTGTTACATTGGATCACACAATATGGTGGTTTGATAAATAGATGTTTGTATGGAAATTCTAAAGTTTCAGCAGACAGTCACCCGGCGACTTGGTCTTAGCGATGTAACAATTAGGATAAGATATGAATGTCAGCATCCAAATTTATTGCAGTCTGTTGAGTTGCGTATTTTTCAAGATGCGCATCTGTCGAGTTGCGTACCTATTATGACGTTCTTCCTCGCTGACGTCAGACGCCGCATATAGCCTAAAATGGGAGACCGTAACCTTACATAGTTCTCATTCTCCCGCAGCTGGCTATCGAGTGCGACGCGGACGTGCGCATGCGCGCGTGGGCGGTGCCGCTGGGCGGCGGCGACGCGGGCGCGGGCGGCGGCGCGGGGGCGGGCGGCGGCGCGGGGGCGGGCGGCGCGCTGCTCGAGCTGCGGCGCTCGCGCGGCTGCGGGCTCGCCTTCAAGCGCCGCTTCCTACAGCTGCGCGACGCGCTGCGACCGCTCGTCGTCGACGACTGACGACCGCACGCAAGTCTACGCGATCTGATGTGAACTTTTAGCCCACGAGTATTATTATTGTTAACGTTATAGATAAGACCTATTTTTTAAGTAAAGTAATTTTAAAGTTTTTTGTTTCTTTTTATTGAATTTCATACCACCATCTTAGATGAGAGCTAGATATATGCTCAATATAAGCATTATATGCTGTGCAGCAAAAAAAATCTTATTTATTACAAAACACTCGTAAACTAACAAAGGGCTAATTACGTAACTCTGTTGCTAACAATTCAGGATTGAAATCGCTTGAAAATGTCACATTTTACAACTTCAGTTAGTACTCTGTTAAGCTGGCCTTTCACAATCAGTTCAAAAAATTACTCCACTCACTAACATAAAAATAATCTGAAAACGGACTTTCATTTAGTGCTACTAGAACATGACAATTCCCCACGCAAACGGGACTTTGTTTTTTTAATTTAGTGGGTAAAATGGGCTATAAGGTCTTAGAACCGGTAAAATATGGGCAATGTTGGAAAAAAATAACGTTACCTTTTTTAATACTTATGCCTATAGCTTAGAACTAATTAGTCGGTCTGAGGTACGACCAAAATTTTACGTTTTCAATATCGGTAATAAAAATCTAGGCTATAGGCATAAATACTATAAAAGTAACTTAACGTTATTATTATTTTCCACAATTGCCCATATTTTAGGTTCGGTTCTAAGACTGAACTGACCGTGAATGGCCAGCTTAACAGAGTAACTGAAGTTATCAAATGTGTCATTTTCAAGCGATTTCAATCCTGAATTGTTAGCAACAGAGTTACGTTATAAGCCCCCTCGTCCAAAGCGCTTACAAGTTTAGGTAGGTATAATAAAAAATAGCAGAATATGTAATACAGTTACAATCGAATTTAGCATAATATTCAGCGATTGTTTTTACAAGCTTTTAGTTAACTTGCAATGTAACTATGTTTGTTCAACCGATTGAGCTGATATTTTGTATACATTTTTATTTTGGATGACAATGCATGTTAAGCTGTGGGACGTCATTTCAAATTCAACATGGTGGAGCATCCAAGGTGGCGGACCCGTTATTTTCAATGCACTGCTACAATATAGGTATCAAATAAAAGGGCTTGCTGAGAGTAACTCAAAATATAATGGGACGTCACTTTAAATCCAATATGGCGGACTTTTAAATACAAACCTACAATATGGGTATCAAATAAAAGGGCTTGCTGAGAATAGGTGACTCGATAAGGTGACGTCACTTCAAATATGGCGGACTTCTAAAGATGACGGACTAAGTTTTTTATGCTTTCTTACAATATGGGTATCAAATAAAAGGTCTTGCTGAGAGTAACTCAAAAAATAAAGTGACGTCACTCCAAATCCAATATGGTGGACTTCCGAATACGTCGGACTAAGTTTTTTATGTTTTCCTACAATATGGAGTGAGAATAACTCGAGAAATAATGTAACATCACCGTAAATCCAATATGGCGATGGCGGACTACTAAACATAGCGACCTAAGTTTTTCTGCATTTCGGCAATGTGGGTATCAAATGAAAGAACTTGCTGAGAATAACTCGAGAAATAAGGTGACGTCACTCTTAATCCAATATGGCGGACTAAGTTTTTTTATGCTTTCCTGCAATATGGGAATCAAACGAAAGGACTTGCTGAGAATAAGCATGCGAGTTTACCTCCTTTGCTCCGATCCGTTAAAAGTTTTGGTCTATTGGGTTCTCTTGGAGATCATATTATAAATTAAGGTTGATTTTTTTTAGTCTGTAGCATCGGTTGGTAAACTTTGACGAGTTTAATTTGGCGAGATATGCGTCAACAGCATTGGCTTGCAACTTGTATAGGAGAAGGATAAATTCAAAATCAAACTCGGAATTGTGTTTACGCTGTGTAAGGTTTTGCTATATAATTAGCTTGAAGCTTACTTATGCCTTACGCGGCGCATTCCTCCTAACACCCAAGTTAAGGTATTGTACCCAGTCGGGTCATAATTTATGACAAATACTAATTGCAGCTTAATTTCGAAGCAGACATCTTCAACCGATTGAGCTGAATGTAAATATGTAGGTATAAATGTTTGTGTATACTGGGTGTATACACTAGGTTTTGGAGTCCTCAACAGTAAATATTTAAGTCGAATTTTTGTAGTCTGTAGCATCGATGGTACCTAGTAAATTGTGTAATTTGGCAAAATAGGCGTCAACAGGTATTGGTTTGCAACTTGTTAGTAGCATACAAACATTAAGCCTAAAATTGATCAACATACAAGCATGCATGCAGAATGCATAGGACTACCTTCGGAAGTTCGGAGGCTGCTCTCCCTTCGCACCTCCAACCTTTAAATTGTACTGTTTTATTAGGCAGACTAGTACCACAGCGAAACAACACGGCGAGTCGGGGTTAAAATAATTGGTTTCCCCATTTACTATCTTTTTGAAGGGGTTTCAATATTTCAGCGGCATAATTAGAGCTCTACAACTCTTTCGTTTACATTAAATTCGTAGCCAAGTTATTATTACACTCATCGCCAAGCCATTATATTATTAGCCGCCAAGCCGTTATTTGTTGTTCCTTATCTGTCTTAAGTAAGCGAGCTTAGAACTTTCGCCACCTTTAAGTCACTGTCTTTATTTAATTTTTAAAATAGCCCTTTTTAGATTAATTGTCACCGAAATAAAAATTTGACAAACCGGATACCTAGGTTTGTTAGATATAAGTTGCAAATAGTTTCCCTTTAAGTTTTTAGTAGCCCGAAAATAATAGCTGGAATTAAGCAGCAAACGACCTCGTTTACTGCTTAATTCCACGGGCTTATTTTTTGTTTAGCCAATGGTCGTGGGTTCAAATGATTTGTCTATTATAAACGGGCTAACGCTCATACCATTCGAGTTAGGAGTTATACCTATTTATAAATAAATTAAAAGTAAAAAACAAGCATATATGTAAATGCGCTAAAAAGAATAAAATAAAATTTCCTTTTAAACTTTTACGATCTACACATAATCTACACACGGATGGGTCGGGCTCTTGTGTGGGACGCTACCTGTGTCGACACACTTGCAGCCTCTCATCTGCCCGGGACAAGCCGTGATGCTGGTTTGGCTGCGAAAGGTGCCGAAAACTTTAAAAAGAACAAGTACAGGCAGATCGACTCCCGGTACCACTTTGTACCGTTTGGAGTCGAAACACTGGGTTCGTGGGGTCCCAACGCTATCTCTTTTTTCAAAGAGATTTCCAAGAGGCTAGTTGACATCAGTGGTGACCTAAGAGCTGGCAGCTTCCTTGCTCAGCGTATAAGCATCGCTATCCAGCGCGGTAATGCTGCCAGCATCCTAGGAACCTTACCACAAGGACCCTTTTTATAATTTTTGTTTTTGTGTTGTATTAAGTAATTTATCTTAATTTTTAGTAATAAGTTGTATATATAGTTAATTACGCTTTAATAAACCTAAACATTGATGGCATCTACACATATCATTACATTGTAAAAGCTAGGTTCTTTTATATCATATAAATAATTGTGTAATGATGTTATGTGTAGATCGTAAAAGTTTAACTAAGTTAACTAACCCTAGCTTGTAAGTATTTTCTGTAACTACTAACCCATATGGAAAGCAATTTCTGAAAAAAAAAATGTTATTATTATAAAAGCTTGTTTTTAAAAAGGTTTTTTAATTTTAATTTATTTATAAATATGTCTTGACTCCTAACTCGAATGGTACGAGCGTTAGCCCGTTTCGCCAAATCATTTTAACCCACGACCATTGGCTAAACAAAAAATGCGCAGGGTAGGATTTGAATCAAATCCTACTGGTGTGCGGATCTGTTGCGTATTTAACCTATCGTCTGTGGGTGTTCAGGATCCTAAACACATACAGATGTATCCGTCGTATATGTATGATACGGATCTGAGCGCGACTACATCTGCCTACTTTTTTTTCAATTTTAAGCCATTTTTCTATTACGATATACATAGGTATACAAGTACATTTAAAATAAAATTGAATGAATGAGCTACCATAGTCAAGCATTACTTTAAAAAAAAATCGACCTTATTGATATGAATCGACTTTCAAATTCATTCACCGACCGTTACGAGCACGGGAGTGATTTATGAAAGTAAAATATTTATATATTTTAATCGTCATAGCTTGCCTTTACTACAGAAATAGATTTCTAATAAGTTAATCTATTAGGAAAAGTAAAGTAAAATAGGAATGAAAATTCAATAATTCTAAAAATAGCGCATTTTATTTGTGTGTGCATTTTTGGTGAAACTTCGTTTTCAAACAGCTCAAGAAATAAAAATAGAAACATTTGAGGAATAACTTACCATCCATAAACAAGGTAATTTATGCAAATATTGATTACATCTGCTTCATTTTAATTGTCCAATACAAAAATATGTATATTTTTAACATAAACTGAACACGCGCGAAGCTCTTGAAACTCGCCACAGACGACGGGCTGTCATCTTCGCGGCGTTTCCCACAGACGATAGGTTAACCCTGCAACGCCCTGATAGCAGCGATCGTCAGGCCGGGACTCGGGGCCATCTTGCTAGTACCGTAACGTCTCTTCTCGCACAGCACACAGAACACCGCATATCTCCGCTTTGGGGGGTCCCCCGAGCTGAAAAACATCTCTTCTCACACAGCCCACCGCACACATTTCTGGTCTGGTGGAGTCCCGATCTAACTAAGAACATCATATCAGCCTATTGCAGTCCACTGCTGGACATAGGCCTCTTCAAGACGGCGCCAACTTTCACGGTCCTCCGCTTCTCGCATCCAGCCACCACCGGCCACCTTCCTCAGGTCATCGGTCAAGGTGTCAAGTGTATATAAAAAATAAACTAAGAACATAAGAAGAGAATATTCGCAATTCGACGGAGAGGAGAGGAAGGAAAGGTTTTTATAAAATAAATGATACTCTATCTTATTAAAATGGTTTAATACAAAATGCCTTATCTCCATGGCGACGACCAATATTTTTCGGTCGAGATTAGTCTCTCGACTCTTACATCAAATACCTATAACATTATATTTAAACCTTGCACGTCTGGGATATCTGGGCTCCAGCGTAAGCTAAAGACATATTCATTTTCACCAGGTCATACATTATGTATGTAATCTACCATTTCGTACCTACCTACCAACCAATAGGTAAGTGTTACCTCGAGAACTCGCAGCGAGACATTAAAATTGAAATTAGATAAAGAGAAACAGTTGTATCTGCAACAAATTTGTTAGGAACGTTTGAAACAATGATTTAATTCGTGACGTGAATTCGTAATACATGTGTGACGAATGTAAGTGGGTGTGTGTTGTTACCCACTCAAGCCCAAGTGTGACAAGGAGGGACGGAAGGGTACTACCCCTTCCGTTCCCGTTCGCTTTGTGACGTCACATGGTCTTTACAAAAAGTTTAGTTAATTTTATAAAAAAAATATAGTTTAAAATTATGTTAGTTGCGTCGTTACACTAGAGCAGAGCAAAATGGGAATGAGTTATTTTGGAGTGCCCCTCATATTTTTCACCTTAAAAACCTCAATAACATATAAGTCTCGGTTAGTAAGGACATATGCCCACTAGAAAAGACTGCACTAGAGCGAGGGGAGGAGTCGCGCAAAACAGAATACATCCATGGCCTGCCTGGATTTACACACACTCAGCTATTGTAAATGAGACATGAACACTGCAATATATATGATAGGATATAAAGTAGTGCGGTAGTAGTATGCTAACTTGTCTGGTAACTCATTGCTGACAAACAAAGTAACTACCTACCTATGCAGTAAAACGTTGACAAAAATTGTAGGTGGTGATATTTATCCATACAGGTAGGATCCGTTAGATTAAAATACACCATGACATCATAAACATGAGTTGTTTTTTGGTGTACGACGTTACCTACCTACCTAACGGTGTCGTATTTTGTCTATGGGCGAAGGGAATTTAAGTAGGTACAAAGAAGTCATTGATTAAAATAATTATTCTTAGCCTTGTGTTAGAGCTGATTGATTACCTCATCTCACACTACAAGTCCACACCCCCATCTCATCTAGAAGAGGATAACATTCATATTTAAGTGTCAAATAATATTTAAGCTTTGTTCGTGGCTAATAACTGTAGAGTGCATAGGTATTATATTTCTTACTTAGCTTAAAGCTTAGACATTAGGGACTAATTCAATTCAACGATAAAACACAAATTATTGCACGTCGTTAAAAAACAAATCGACAACAAAAGCCCCCGGATTAATTGCCGGTTAATAATAAGTATTACATACTAATTTTTCTACGCGACACTTTTACACAGTAAATATCATGGGGTTCTACATGGCTTATTTGCGAAATAATATCGACACACTGCACATCGCGGAGAGACTCGTCCGACGCCCACGCTCGTTGATATGTTTATTGCACATCTGATTGTTCCCAGACTTTTATACCGGAAATCTCGCCGACGGACGTTAGTATCATTTCCATTAATATCAAATCGATACGGCTTATAATAATCCTTAACTACTATCTACTTAACCTACGAATACGTCTAGCTAGACCTAGCTTGTTAAAAAATCGGAACTTTCTAATCCGCGCAGCGACGTCCCCAGTGATGCGAGCCAGCGGCAAGACGAAGGGAGGCTGCAGTAGGACTTCTCTTCGAGTCATGAAGCTGTCGGCCCGCGCCTTGGGTCTCCCGCACTCAGCCTCACGCTCGCTTCCGAGATCCAATTCCGCTCTTCAGTGACTTACAAAGTTTTCGCCTTCTCTAATAGTTCGTTGATAAATTTCTGAAATTATAAATAAATAAAATATTGTATAAATACATACATTGCATAGATACCAACGTAAGTAGCACAACACCCAGACCCGAGATGATATAGAAAATATAAATTTCTTTATTGTCCCGACCAGGGATCGAGCCCCGGGACCTCAGAGATGGCAACTCCTTGAAAACCGGTGTGCACTCGGCTAGGGTAGTCGAACAGAATAAATAATAGTACACGTAGTCGTCAAAAATATCAAGACTTTGAACGATTGAATTATTCGAAAAATGACCGAAAAAAAGATTGTTTTACTTACATTTACATCTTTCTGAGGTTTTTTGGCATCGGATAGTAAAGTCTGTAACAACGGAAAAAAATCATCTTAACAATCTAAATCAATCCAAAAATCTGTTTTTCCATGTACATACTTATGTAAAGTTCGATTTCTGGATAATTATCTTTGAGTTTTGTATGTAGTATTGAGTAGGTACCTATCTAAAAGATAGTACATATCTTACATCGATGTAAGGGAAGGGAGGAGTTTCACAATGAGATGATTTCTAAAGGCAATGAACGTCCTGCGCTGCGTCTGATTATGATAACGATTAGCATTAGTATGTGGCGCAGATGGGCCACCGACCACCTTCCATAGCCTTTGTCGCTAACTACCGATGGCTGAGGTCGGAGGCCCGTCTGCGCGGAGGCTTAGTTCGTAGGTGTGTGTCAGGTCGTGCAGTAGCGACTGCTACTTGTGTCATTACCGCGAGGTGTCGGCGGCGCAGCTCTTCGCTGTCCATGTCGAGCAGCTCGTCGATGTCCACCTCCACCTCCTGCCCTGCCCCGCCCGCCCCACTCGCCCCGCCCGCAGTCCCTCCTGCCGCGCCGCTACTCTCCTACGATACAACACACACATTTATTTTACGTCTGTCGTGACGCAGATAGATTGGCATCACTAATGATTAGAGTAACAAGTTTATGTGCGATCTTGGCCCCTACCATCAGAAACAATGCAGTTTGTAGACCAGGCAAGATCGTACCATGCATAACCTCGGCAATCAGCAGGCCCGCAACGGCGCAGTTTTTCACCTATCACCAATCAATTATCAATTTGTTTTGCTGATAGATAGTATGGGCCCTTCCTAGAAGCGATAGACGTGCGGAGGCGAGGCGTGCTAGATGTCAGCGTGGACGGACCGTGTTACGGGGAAGGGGGTTTTCAATGGAATGCGAATGCGATTGAAGCTTCCTCGCCCCCCACACGTCTTTTCCTACGCTGGAAGTTCGCTCATAAACTTGTCAGACTATGAAGAGTTAATTTAAATTTCAGAAGCAATGCTCGGTTTCGAGAATGACTGCACGGTAGCTCAGTTGATAAGAGTGTTGGCCCGGTTAGCCAAAGGTCGTGGGTTCAAATCCTGCCCATGTGCGAATTTTTGGTTTCTTATTTAAACTTATATAAATAAATAAAAAACACTGAGTGTTTAAAAATATGTAAACTGAATGAATAGGCGTAAAGAGTCAACTTACCGCTGTTTCGTACAACTTCTGCAGCTCGTCGTAGAGCCACATCTCGACGGCGAGCCGCTTGCGGATGAGCGCCATCTGGTGGCTGCCATACTTCGCCGTGAGGAACTTCTCCCGCCGCTCCTTCACCTGATCGAGAACAAAACCACAGATTATAGTTAGATATTACATTAAAACGCCGAATATAAAACATGCCAGAAATAAATTAATAAGGGGAAGAATAGGTACCTATAAAGTAATGTTCAATCACTTGGGTGTACGAAAAGTACCTACCTAGGTTTTTGTTAATTTCTTTTAAGCACTTATTACACCATCATTTTCGCTCGTAGCATTCTAACTAGGCAACTAATTAGAAAATAGGAAGATGTAATCCGAGTTAGACATAAATAGTGTTTAAAAAACACTTCGTATCTGTAGACTGAATTTACTGAAGACTAATTTTAAACAAATAACGTAAATTTGGTATTGGTTCAATCAATATCAAGAGCTGCGAATTTGTATAATAAATAAATTAAAAGTTTACTGTAATCATTTTTGTATGTATTAAATCGTATCAGTATACCTATTAGCTTAGCTCACCTCGCCCTTTTCAATAAAGTTGACGTGCAGGCCGGACTTGGCCGGCGAGCGCTCGGTGGGCGAGAGCGCGGGGTGCGAGGGGAAGCCGCCCGCAGCCGCCGCCGCCGCCGCCGCCGCCACGCCGCACTCCATGCCGCACGCCGCGCCGCCCGCGCCCGCGCCCGCCGTCGCCGCGCTGCGGCTCTGCGCACAAGGAAAACGACCAAAATTACAAAACATATACACTTTTGGACACATCTATTGGCCCACCTTGTATTTTCAGTTTCGTTTGGTCCTAGCTAAAATTTTATATTAGGTCGAGCAAAAAGTTTTTATGCAGTTTTGAACCTGGCACACTCACAATTTCATTCAATAGTCTTTTTTTGAATTTCCAACACAGAATTTAAAGAAACAAAAGACAATTTGGAGCCTGTTTGTTGATATCAAACAATCGAATACTAAGAAAACTTGGTTTTATTGGTTTACTTGGATTTAATTCTTGAAAAAGTGATTGATATCTTTGGTTTTGCAACAAACATTACTTATTCTTAACATTAAGGTGCGGTTCTATCAATAATCTATGGATACTTTACCTGAAGTTGCCGCCCAAGCTGTGGCACTTATTCAGGCCGGACACAGCCAAAGAAACGTGAGTACTCAACTTAATTTAAGTCGATCTGCGGTCCGAAATGTTTATCAGAGGTACCTAGAGACTGGCGGCTTTGTTCGTCGCCAAGGAAGGCCACGATCTCGGGTCACAACTGAAAGGCAGGATCGATTCATCTTGACGACCAGCTTGAGAAATCGTCACCTTTCCTCCATTGAGATACAAAACCAACTTCGCGACTTCCACGGAGTATCTGTGAGCGCTCGAACTGTTCGGAGAAGGTTAAAAGAACGCGATATGGTACCACACAAGCCAGCTAATGGGCCCAAACTAACGCAAGCCCACCGAACAGCGCGCCTTCATTTCGCACGCAGTCATTTAAATTGGACACAGCAAGATTGGAGCCGTGTACTCTTTTCTGATGAGTCTAAAATTGTGTTACATGGCAATGATGGAAGGAAGAAGGTCTACCGACGTAAGGGAGAGCGTTTCGCACAATGCTGCTTTGAAGAGAGGGTTGCTTATGGCGGTGGCTTATGGACTGTCTGGGGCGGTATATCCGCGAGCGGCAAAACTCAACTTGAGGTTGTTACAGGACCACGGCTGCCAACATTAAATGCTGAAAGGTACATTCGTGAGTGCTTAGAACCTCACGTGATACTATACGCGGACTATGTGGGCCCAAATTTCCTTTTTATGCATGATAATGCAAGAGCCCATGCGGACGGCATCGTCAGGGAATATCTTCGGGATGTGAACATCACAGTTATGGACTGGCCAGCCAGAAGCCCAGACATGAACCTCATTGAGCACATGTGGGACGAGCTAAAAAGACGTGTTAGGGCTCGTCAGCCAGTTGCCCAGACGATGCAGGAGTTGAAAACTGCCATAGAAGAGGAATGGGAGATGATCCCTCAAAATTTCATAGAGCGGTTGATAACCTCTATGCTTAATCGTATGAGAGCTCTGGTAGATGCCCATGGAGGCAACACGCGTTATTAAATTAAACCTTTATTTGATAAAACATGTTTTTTATTCAAAAATCAATTGCCTTGAACAAGGCGCATATCCGACTTGTTAGGCGTAGCTCCATGTCGTATGGTATTCTGAATTCAAATTTAAAACAATACGATCGAAAAAGATGGTAAAATGTATCAGGTTTAAAACTGCATCAACAGTTTTTGTTCAATCTAGCAATCATATTTCGGTAGGGGCCATCGAAACCTAAACTCTTAGGTGGGCCAATAGATGTGTCCAGAAGGTAATTTCCAAACAAACTATTTCAAATATTTTTTTAATGAAAATGTCTGAACAGATTTTGTCGCAATCGCAACTGCAAACCATAATTAAATAGAAAAAGAGCGTAAGAAGATACATTGCGTATTTCAATTTCTCAAAAACATAGATGATAAAAAATATACTTAGTTGAAGTAGGTACTTAAAATGACAACACATTAAAATAGGTGTTTTCAATGACTTTCCTATAAATAATATACACTGCTTACTATACATTTTTTTAAAGTAAAAGAAGATAATACGCGATTGATACAGTAAAAAAGGATTGGAAGGCTCAACACTCGAAAGAAATACTATTTGCAAGTATTTAACAATCGAAAGGTGAAGCTTACATACGATAAATTATCGTTTTTAAGTGATAAGCATTCACTTTGCACTCTAAATATATTATTGCACTTGAAAAAATGACCATCAGAGGCGGGAAGCGAACCCGCGTTCCTCGCATACCGGGCGCCTAACCTCTCGATTCCCGCCTCTGCTGGTCATTTTTTCAAGTGCAATAATATATTTAGATTGCTAACTGAATGCTCTTATCGCTTAAAAATGCTTAAAAACGATAATTTACATTACATTCAAACACAACAACCAACGCCGAGCGCGTAGAGTACAGTTCACTACACAGCAATCGGCATGGTCATCATCACAGTAACAAGACTAGATAGCAACGCCTCACCGGAAAGTCGCTGTTGCGTTACTTTACGTAGGGTAGGTGCTTCGAATAAGAGCCCTGCCCCTAATTGCAGCCTTTTTGCTTTTTTTCTTTGATAATAAGGTTTCTCTCGGTGTTGATGATCAATGTACTTATTTAAAAAAAAACCTTTAGATCAAGTAGAAACTATATTCTAAAATTGATAACACTGGCATGGGTCTGTAAACTACAATAACGCATCGAAACATGTGAAGTGGGGAAATCCGCCATTTCGCAATTTTAGTGCTAAATTTGGGTCCCACAAAAAGAGCTGTATTTCGCATCATTTCGTCTGCAAGCCTTTTGATTGTGTTTATAGTGTTTATTCATATTATTATTAATGTGTTTCTTACATAATTCTAAAGATTTTTATGTTTTATCATTAAGAATAAATGGGGGCTGCAATATGATACTTAAAATGTACTGAGTGCCAATTGTCAGCCTTGTAGGCTGGTATTTGATTTGAATAAGTACCTAATGCCAGCATCATTGTTTGACTTAGGGATGTCGCAAACTTGAATAAAGTACAAGGTACATATTTTCTTTTATTTTTTTTATTAAGGAAAAAATCATTGTATAACCGTGCACTTTCTTTTCATATTTTAGCTAACCATTATAAGTAGCGTACCTACAATTTTTATAGATTTTCAAATTAATCATCTAATTAATAAAAAAATACATAAATTATAATTTGGTTACATTTACTCTTACCCTCTTTACCCAAGAAAACAATTATGTAATTTAAGGTGTTCTAATAATATTCTGTAGATAGGTGATGTATACAACGCCGGAACTGGCAGGCATCATGACATTATACAAGGCTGGCATTAGGTAAACAAAAAGACCCCATTAGGTACAGGGTGGCTGCAATTGGAGCCGAGAGGCATTTTTCCATTTCTTAATTTTTTATTTATTTTATCTTAAGTTTATTTAATTTGTATGGTATCACATTACAATCTTAATTAAATAACCCCTTCATGAAAAATATATCATTTGGATTTGAAGTATAGCTACACTTCTATGATTTTTTGAAGTTGAATAAGGGACTAAAACGCTGTTATTCGGGGCGTTCACCCTACGAGACGAAGAGATACTATCGAATACAACCGAGCGTGCTTCCTTTGCCCCATACAAGAACAAGACACACATACATCGATTTCGCACGTCTTTTACAATTACGTTAGGTACCGGCGGAAGCAATTCTTGTAGTACCTCGGTTGAACATCATGAACATAATTATCACATTGTTGATTTGATGGCCCTTATACAGCTAGCGATATGCACAAACCATAGATTTAAAAGTTGGGAAAAAGTAATCCTGACTAAATCTTTGATATCAATTCCACATTCAACGAGAGGGGCGGTCGGAGTTGTTAACAAAAATAACAAACAACTTCACAAGCTGTTTGTTGCGGACACGGTAGAGCGGAGTGCACATCTCGGCAAGCGCCGCCATCCCGGATGTTACACTTACACTCTGGAGAACAAAGCGCTTTCACCCGGATCCCGGACAAAAAGCCCTGTACAAGCGCGCCCGCCCGCCCAACCGCGCCCTCGACGCCGCGCGCCGCCCTCCTGGCTAGACAGATGAATAGGCTAGACTGGAATAACTGAATATGTTCTGCCAGCCAGACAATTTGGTAGGTAGTTGACACTATCCACGAAAAATCTGAAAGCCTATTTCGTGAAAATCGCAGCGTGCAATATTTGATTTTAATTAAGCTACTCTTAAACTCGAAAAAAATGACATATTAGTTAAGTAGGTACGGTCGGCCATGAAAGTGGTTTTGACATTACATGTATAATTAAAATAGCAATAAGGTTGAACTCACTCATGGACTTATTACCTTTTTAACAATGAAAGAGATGACTTATTATTAGTCAGAATATTTTTGCATGGAAATATTTTCCCAGAGCTGGGACAGTTGTCTATTCTAGATTCACTGGAGTCCTCTGTTACTCAAAAATGCCTATCAAAATTAAAGGCACCCACGAGCCGTTTGACCCGCAATGCTGTAGGTATGGAAGAATGGATCTGAGTGCTGGGGTAGGTATCAGAAAATGTGAAAAGCAAAAAATGCATGTCACTAAGATAAAGATGCTGCGATGGGCTGGTGGGGTCACGAGGCTGGATAAACACCCCAGTAGGCTGAAGGAAGCTTGAAAGTAGCTAAAATACACCATAAGATGCAGGAAAACCGACTGCGCTGGTATGGGCACGTGATGCGCAGAAACGAAGACCACATGACCCGACGCGTCTTAGCCATAGAAGACGGCAAAAGATACTGACTGATACTGACTTGGGCTAATGCTAGAAATGACAAAAAACCGCCTAGAATGGTGTAAAAGTATCAGGAGGGCTGACCCCACATAGGGAACAAGCCAGGGGCTTTATTGATTTGATTAGTTATGGATAAGGTTAAAAACTATGTAATGAAACGGTTGTACCTCTGTAGTTTGCACCAAAATAAAAATTATAAAAAATAAAATTGCTGCGGATTTTTTTTAACAAAGTCACACTATAAAAAATCTTTCGTTAAAAACGCGTGCAGAAATTGATTTTTATTACTTATTACCTCTGTCTATTTATGGAAAGACCTTTAATTCTACGGTGCAAGCTATAATAATGCATGCTACTTGCCAGTCCAGTGCACTGTGCAAGTAATCGCAAATGCCACGTATAGGTAGGTGCCCGTTTCCCAGACAAAGCGAAGGCAAAGAGCGAAGTTTTATCAACAAAGTCATGTTTTGATAATAGGATAGGTAGGTACATGTAATTAGAACGGATATGTGTCCGTTTCCCATTTTATCCGGGCATCGCAACGCAAGATTGTTTAACTTGATTGCCCGGACTTCGACACGTAAATTGATCCTGAGGGCATATATAGTAAAATATTGTATAGCCTAAGACAGAGAACGCAGGTAGTGGTGTCGCGATGTGATTTAAAGACCGATAAGAAGGTACTGATTACGCAAATAAAACGAAATAGCCGTAATAGATTTAAGTGTCTAGTCTCGAAGCACTAGTAGGGCCCAAAAGATAAGGAGACAAGTTCGGGGCCCATACGGGTCAATATTACTGATTTTAAAATTTTGACGTTCATAAGTTGCATTTTCTGTCCTAAATTGAATAAATTATTTTTGACGTTGACTTTGACTAAGGTAAATGCCCCGAATAACAGCCTTTTTCTACTTCAAAAAATCATATGATGTTTTTTTATAAACGGGTTATTTTATTACGATTGTAACGTAATACAATACAAATGATAGAAACTCAAACCAAAATAAATAAAAAATGGGTAATGAAAAAATGCATCTCGGCTCGAATCGCAACCACACTTTGGTGTACCTAATGCCAGCCTTGTATAGGGACATGCCTGCCAGTTCTAACATAGAATAAAGAATATTATTAAAAAATTTTAAATTACATAAATATTTTCTTTAGTAAGGAGCGAAGACTAAATGTAACCAAATATTTAAATAAATAAAACTAAAATGCGAAAAGTGCACGGTTATTGAATGAATTTACAAACTTAAATGTGTCCCTTGTAAATTTTAAAAGTTTGTTATAAAAACTAATTATCTGTGAAGACATATAAATGGTTTTATTGTTTTTTAGACTGTAATATTATCATGCATATGTAAACCCTGGTTTTCCTAAAATAAATAAGTAAATTATAATCACAATCACAAGGCTTACAGACAAAATTATGCGAGTTATAACTTCTTTTTGTGGGGCCAATAGCACTAAAATTAGAAAATGGCGGATTTCCACACGTTCAAAGCGTTACTGTAGTTTACAGATTTATGCCAGTGTTATCAATTTTGGAATATACGAGTAGTTTTTACTTGATTTAAAGTTTTTTTAAATATATGTACATTGATCGTTTACACCGACAGAATCCTTATTATCAAAGAAAAAAGCTGCCATTAGGGGCAGGGCTGGTATTGTCCGTTTTCCGTTTCATGCGGACATCGCAAGAGTGTTTGACTTGATTCCCCGGACTGATACGACACGTAAATTGATCTTGAGGATAGGGTAAAATTTTACGTGACAACGCCTAGGCTAGGCGGTGGTGTCGCGATGTGATCTAAAGACCGATAAGTAGGTCTACTGATTACGCAAATAAAACGAAAACGCCGTAAAAGATTTACGTATCTACTAGGTATTTATGTACACAGTACATTATGTAATAACATAACCTTTAAATGTGAATGAAATAGTCAAGATCTAGACGCATCGCGCAAAAGCGCAGTTCGTGGCGTGCGTGTGCGCGGACAACATACAGTGCGTCTCGACTCGTGCTGTCTGTCTAATTGCATTAGCGTCTAATGTCATACATAACGCGACCGACACACGTAATACAAACACAACACGATAAATCTAGCGATAAGTGATCCGATCACGTTACCTACTTAAATTACACGGATGACGGACGGTACAAGGAAGGAAGGATGCAATGGCGCGGCGCGGCGATGCAATTAAATAACTTTGATGATTTGGTATTTTAGTAAAGCAGTAATTCATTGTTTTGCCTTTGTTTTATTGATTTTACCTTTGTTTGCATGCTGACTTTAAAAAAATATATACTCAAGGAATAAGTTTACTTCGTAATTGCTGTCAAACCCCAAAGGACCCGCGGGCGGGTTGATAACATATTTTTTTATTGTGTCTGGGAATATGATACGTGACGGTTTAATAAATCCAACAGAACACCAAACAAACGAATGCATCCTCAATTTGAAGAAACTAAGCACAAAGTTCCATTTACCTACTCCTGTGGCTACCCGCCATGGTCCGGAGCACGCGGCTTCGTCGTTATACGTATTATACGTGGGCCACGTCCAAGCCAGCGCAACTGTATCTACCAGACACCAGTTAATTACTTCATTGCATTGACACAAAAGGCATGGGGTTACATACGGACTCTGTTACATGTAGGTACTTGTTGTGTTGTAGTATAAAGTGACGGACGAACAAGCGACTTTTGAACGATATGTATGCATTAATCGCTTTGTCCAGAGGCCCCACTACTTTAACGATGACGTTGACGATGCCCGTGATCAGACTCTAGCCAATCCTGGCTGTTTTTCTACAGAATATCGATTTCTTAGAGAAGTGAAATTAGTGATTCCATATCACGCCGTACACTGCCGTGCGGCGCTGTTGTCGAACAGCGTTGGAAAGTATTAAGAGTATACCAATCGTGCCCTCATCACTGTTACAACAGTTGTAAAGAAGGCTGTTGCGATATTTGCGCTTTGAGAATAGCACTGCCTGTCATGCCAGCCTAAAGAGTGTGTGCGAATGAGGACAATGGCTTAAAATTACGGACAAGCAACGTAGAGCCGTACGCAGTAACTATTATAAGTATTATATGTAGTACAGCAAAGCCTTTACTAGACGGATCAACGCACAGTCCAACTGGCATTGAAACATGACCATTTTGACATGGCCATTCAGCCATCAGCAATTCCGCCTGGCTGTAAGGATCCGATAAAAAATGACTTTGTATCAGAAGGGCAGGATTGGAAGTCAAGGGCAGGACAGGAAGAGTCAAGTCAAGTACCGTCACTGTGGTCACAAGTTTAAATCTATGTAGGAATTTCACTACTGGGAATTTTAAAACTTCGTTAGTTTTTAAGTAGGAAATGATAGAGACGAAAGTACCTATTCTACGAAAGTATTATACTAAGTATTTTTAACTAGAGGGGTAACCAATTTTGAGCCATCGATCTGCATCGATAATGAGTAGATGTTAACTAAAACTGATTGTCTGTAAATGAAAGTCTTTGAAATTGTAAGTATAAGTATGTAGAAAAAAACCCGACATGGAAGGATGTACACTCAACTGACAGACTTCTACGGAAGTCTAAGGGGTTTCCAAAGTTAACATACAAAGTACCAAAAACCATGACGAAGCCTGTATACTCACTCACTCACGCATTTTGCATATCTAATAGATTAATATATAGATTGCTGGAAATTGGACATGCCTTTTATTTCTAGGCGTAGTAAATTTATACTCAGTGCTCAACAAAATGTCAAATATCTGAAATTTGTCTGGCTGAGACATCTCGATTAGCTATGTAGGCATGTTATCGTGTATGTAGGGCGAATAGCGTAAATAATTCTATGAGTTCTCGGAAGCCGTGCTATTTATATTATTAGTAGTCAGTAGGAATATGAAACGTTCGTCGCACGCGCCGCAATTCAGCGTTAGCGGACATAGAGGCGTGGGTGCTGCTGCTGAGCCAGTAATATCAGCGTGCGACGTCTTCACGGATAGCGGTAGCAACTACCTAACTAGCTAGCGATACGCCTGTTGTTGTCAACAAAGCTAATTTATGTAGGGTATTGCAGGATCACTTCAATGTTCGTCGGTTTCTCAACAGATATTTTTATGGTCAGAAATAGGTGTCGTGATGGAATTAATATCAAATAGAGCCTACCTTATATGTATAGCTCGTCATCATCATAAAATCATTGATTGATTGAATGTATTACGCTACACAATAAATAAGACAGCTGTTTAAATACTCTCCGGGAGGTACTTAAAAGTTGAATCACGCAATTTAGGACGAAGTTAATAACATGTCTGAACGAAAAACAATCTACGAGATGAAAGACATGTCGATTTAGTTTTCTATTTTTTTTTGGAGTATTTTTAAGTACCTACTTACATAGGTATTAGAAACAACTTTACTCATCTACATCAGGTAAAAAGACCTATGTTATTTGTTGATTAGGTATATAATTATATCTTGATCGATGTTATGGTTGTGGCACAGATACACACCTACCTACAACGATCTTGGTATAGCTAGTTGGTTTCAAACCGGTGACCGTTAACAAGATTAGGTGGACTGAATTTCATTCTATCTATAGATATTTATTATTTAATCAATAAGAAGCTAATAAGTTACACAACAACAAAGGAAGTGGTGCCAGCATGCATGTAAGGTGGTAGAGGGGCCACACTTTACTGCTAGCAATGATCCCGGGTTAGATTCCCGGTAGAGTCAATATAGAAATTCACATTTCCTATATTGTCTGGGTGTTGTGATACCACCGTTGTTTCAGATTTTCATAACACAAGTGCTTAAGCTACATACTTTGGGATTTGAACAATGTATGTGATGTTGTCCAATATTTATGTGTTATATGAATAACTGAAAACCAGCTTCGTGGTATGCTCCCGAGCTGCCACGAATTATGCTGAGCGGAGGCCTTTTCGGTGGATCATCTTATTTCTTTTTATTTATTATTCTGTAAGGGTTTTATTTTGATTGCCGAATAAACTATTTTTCTTTCTTTCATTCTATATATTTATTTAAGCTAATTGGGTCGCCTAACTGTTTACGGCGAACATATTCTATTTTTATTTTTTATTATTCCTATCTTTTAGATCGTAATTGGGTAAGTGAGATACCTATGAGATCTAAGGTCCTACCTATCAAAAATATTTGGGACGTCATTAAAACACAATTTTACGGATTACTTCGCGATTTATTTACATTTTATTTTAAACCTGACGTTTCGAACACTTTACAGCGATCGTGGTCACAGTCTCCCTGTGACCGCGAAGTAATCCGTAAAATTGTGTTTTAATGAGTTCAACAATTCGCGTAAACGTAAGTAACAAATATTTGGGACGTCCTTGTACCTACCTATATCTTCGTATTTATTTACTTATTAGGTAGGTACTTACTAGCGGTTCGTCGCGTGTCTCGTCTACGCTGAAAATATCTTTAACACACAGTAGGCACGTAATGTACCGAAGTAGCTACCACCCTATCTTTTTAAAAGCTGATAACGCTTTAATATTAATATCTATAACAAGATAATTGTCGACGTAATTATTAACAATACGTCAAAGTAGATAGAATTCCAACACGTAGATAAATTGCAATAGGTACCTATTAGGTTCCTACATCCTAGTTATACGTACATAGTACTACCTACTATAGAAAAACCCTTCAACGGCAGGAACTTTTTTTTTGTACCACGTACCACGGTACCACGTTGATATTTTATCATTATTGTTATGATTTGTATAGGTGCAAACTTTCCTTAATTTTAAAGCAGTCGAATGAGGAACATCAACATGACAACTTGTAGCAAAACACCAGGTAGGTAAACTAAGTTGAAGGCCTGCATCTGCCTACCCACCATTACTTTACGACTTAAGTGGTACTTACGTACTCTACTTAACAACCTATTTAGGTGGTACGTAAGTGAACCTTTTTTAACTTCAAAAAATCAGAGAATTGTAGCAATCCTTCAAACCTTTCAAATACCTATATATACCTAAAACCTAGTGAATTATCTATGAAACACATTAATAAATAACATCAAAAATAATCACAATAACCACAACCACAGCTTTTCTAAAATAAGTACCTACATCGATTATTAAAACCGAAACAAACCTTATTAACAAAGAAAAAAAACAAAAAGGCTGCAATTAGGAGCAGGGCTGGTATTAGGGGCACCCACCCTACGGTCTACTGATTCACTCAATTTCACTCATGGGTCTTAGAATTATCACATCAGTTTTATATTTTCTCATGTCATGGATTACGTACCTAAATAAAAGTTAGGGGAAAAGATAATGAAATTAATTAATCTTTTGATTTCTTTTTCCTGCGATCTGTCTCTTTGACATTGAGCTGGATTTTAAAATTCATATTAATTGTCGTGTATGGCACCTGATAGCTCCTCACGCTGTCAGGACCTGAGGAGCACGTCTTTTCAGATTTTGTGTGTGTGTGTTATGTAACCGGGGAGCTCCAGTAATCAATCGCAATTCACAGGGTCTTCAACCGAAATCGCTGCAAGATTTCTATGTTACCTTCCTATATGAGGATGCCGTTTACCGCAGCTGAATGCTGTAGGACCAAATGGGCATGAGGATATAATAATTATTTTATAAAGAAGATTTTGTTTTCTAGACTAAGTTGTGACTTGCGAGTTGCAACTCAATAACTGCAGTTTACGAAGTTGCAGATCGAGTGCCTTTCTTTTTGTTTGGATGTGCTTTTTCCACGTCAGTCTTCGGTATAAGCCAATGAAATTATTATCAAAGAAATACACGAGACGTAGGGTAGGTAAACAAAAGTTTACATCTTGCTTGCAATAACAATTAAAGAAATGAATGTTGGAAATGCGGGAATATTTGAAGTGAGTAAGGTGTAATGGGAAAAACATGCGAGGTGCGCGCTTTACGCGCCCGCCCGCAGTCATCTCATCTCAGTACCGAGATCGCGACCGCGGTCAGTGCCCCCGGCGGAGGCCGCGCCGCACTCGCCGACAGCCGGACACAGCTCGCAGCACACTGGCACAGGCGCCGCACCGGACCGGCACCGCACACCGCACACAAGACACCACACAGCACTGAACTGATGAAGAAGTGAAGGTCCGCGAGCTCGAGGAACCGCGCACACCGAATACAGACATGCAATACGCGCTGGAGTCTGCCGCGGAGTGAGTGCGCCGCGGGCGGCGGCGACGCGGCGCGGGACAAGGCGCGGGGGGCGGTGACCGCGCTCAGCCAGCAGCACAGCTGATAACAACCGTTCCGGCAACATCTTTGCGCATTAATTAACATCATCCATCACCCTCTGGGCTTAGCGGCCTCAGTTCAATCTATATGTCAATACCTCCTGGCCAAGTATGCAGGTGGTTCACCTAAAAACGTGATCCTAGTGTGATCTTAGGCTGGGTCCACACTTGTTGGACCTATCATCTTAAATTTGGAAATCTAGTATATCGTATTGGGATATTCGTAATTCGTATATTAAGTGTGAACGCCATTTCGTTCGAGTATGTAGAACCTCTGACCACATTCATGCCAAAATCTATGTTCACACTTAGGTAGGTACTTGCTGTGTCTTGTCAGCGGTTCGCCGCCCACGCGTGTCGTCATGTTTTTCATGACGCTCAATTTTTCTTACTTAGTTTTTGTAATTCAAATGGGTAATCTGACATGCTGCCGGCTGGAAATACAGAAATCAAAACGTACCTATCCGTTGTCCTTCAAAAAAGGAAGCAATGTCTAATTAATACTAATCTACAACATTTTTAAGAGTAGTTAGGTGGATAATAGGTAATTTTTGGGCACCATAATATTATAAGCCTTACACAATTATTGTCTAAAGTTGCCAGCTCCAGACGCTCAGATAGGAGAATCGCTGAACACACCTGAGGGTTCAATCGATTGATAGGTATGGTGGTCAGTAAAGGTGAACCTTTCCCCACGCATCACCTTGACTCCTTACAAGAAACACCCTGAACTGGTATGTGTATGTTGGTTTAGTAGACACTCACTAAATATTTTTGACACCTCCACTCAGTATTGTTTTCGCCCAATTTAGTATTAATTTGGACACTTGGAATTTTAGTTGTTAGATTAGGTTTTATGTTAATTCGAAATGGGTATGGTCTTGACTTTAGACTAAGCCAGACGCGGCGTAGACAGAGACGACGGTGGAGCGAGCTCGCCCAGAAGAAGCCTGCCTGTTCACTCTGTCTGACTTTAGGTTTTGGGGATGTAATCCATTGGAAACACTGAAGCGGGTAGTGAGTTCCACAACTTAGCTGTACGCATTAATAAATTATTAGTTCGTATCGTTGGAATATCAACGCGATATGGGTGGTATACCGCGGTGCGTCTGGAACTGTTTCCCCACTCATTCCTACTGGTTAGTACCTAGCTCATTTTGAATATTTTAGACATTTAATTATTGTTAAGTAAATTGATGGTAAACATAATTTAACACACCGCTCAGTTTAGTATTTCACAACAATACCTTATAAAATAAACAGTCATCTAAATATCATTTATTTATTCGTTATAAAAATTTCACGTGGCACTGATGACCGCAATTCGTTCTACAGACTTAGGTGTAAGATACAACATTAGTGTCTCTAGCTTTTTAAAAGCTTTGTTTAATAGAAGTTTTTTTAAAACAACTAGAGTCATATACGAAGGTAATTTAGTACCGTAATTAATTAGGCAACTCAATTTAGAAGACTGTGGTGATTGTGGTACAGAAATTCAATAAAATAAAATCCAAAAGTAGCCAAAAGTGGTGCGGATTTGTAAACAATCAAAACGTCGACTTAGTTTGAGTTTGATCGAGGGCGTGTCAGACTAGGGGTCAAACAGAAATTATAGCACTGAGCGGCCAGCCTGCCAGTCAAGGCCGAGCGGGCTTCGCCGCTCCGGCCGCGGCCACTAGCGTTAGGCACCAGCTCACGCCCCACTGCTAGCTGACACTGACATCATGTAAAGGAATGTGTACTCACGCCGCTCCTGAACTTGAAGAACAGCGACATGAGGCCGACGGAGCTTCGGGCAGCGGGCCGGCGGTCGCGCCGACACTGCCGCGCCTGCTGCGCCGCGCGCCGTGCCACCTCGCCTATACGAAGCCGCGACGATGTGCCCGCCAGCCACCGAACGTACTAGCATAAAATTGCCGCCCCGGGCAGTCGTAACCCCGAATAATTCTGAAAAAGATGTCAGGACGTCAATCAAAGTTAGTCCATAATATTAGCAACATAACTAGTAATTCTTTATTTGCACAGCAAAATTTTGACATTCTCTACCAGTCATACCTTTGGGCTAAGCTGAAATGAAAAGTGGGCGGTGCGATAAAGGTAGAAACAAAATTGCCAGCAATCGGAAAACTGACCAACTTTAGGATGGCTAAAGCTCGTTGTATCATGCATGTTCAAAAGGGGACAAGTTTACAAATGGCAAGGCCTCGGTGACAGGATGAAAGAGGAGGATGGGGTTATACAAAGGGCTATACATTCACGTCATGTATATTACGTTTGAATAGGTCCTGAGTTGGTGACAGGTAAACACAAACTGCCCTGCTGAGGGCCTGCTAATCCAGGGTCATGTTACGTATTAAGGGAGCTCGCCTGGTGTAGAAACTGCATTGTTTTTAATGGTAAGGGCCCAGGCAGGACATTAAACAAAGTCAGGACTTAAAACAGACATTTAAAGTAAGTTGAGTTCGATAACTAATCTCTAAGTAACGCAGAGGGGACTCTGCGGCGAGTCCATCTGTTCGTTTAGTACTTCAACGGCGTCGTTTCATACGGCGCAGATGCGGGGCCGATCGATCGGCGGAAGGCTCGAGCCGCCGACTCATTCCGCTTATCAAGTGCTGACTGTTCGCTCGAGCGGTCGTGTGTCGAAGTAAGAAAAAGCGAGGCACACGGAAGATCCCCCTTCGATGTGCAGTGATCGCTGACGGGTGACGGTGACGGGCGACGGCATGCGCGTGCGGGCGACGCTGTGGTGGCTGGCGCTAGCGGGTGCGCTGGCAGGCGCGCGCGAGCTGGACCCGGCGGCGTGCGGCGCGCGCTTCGACGTGCAACGCGACAAGATCATCCGCACGGAGGAGTCGCGCGAGATGGGCGCGCGGTACCTCTCCGAGCTGGACGTGGGCGCGCGCCACGAGTGCCTGCGCCTCTGTTGCGAGACAGATTCTTGTGACGTGTTTGTTTATGAAGAAAAGGTAATACATATTTTTAACGTGTTGTGTAATATATGTGCTGGTTATCACATGACATGACATTTTATTAATACCTAGGTACTGTATGTATTGTAAATCTCACTTGCCTAAGCTGTGTGAACTATTCATATGTTACCTACCTAAGTATTTATTTAGAAGGTTAGGTAATAAATGTTAACTAACATAGCATCCAGTCGGCGAACTGAACGCAGTGACGCAGATTACTAGCAATAAATAAACTAACTAATCGCATAGGTATGTATGTACCCAGAACCGCTAATTTTATTAACACATGACTGCATTGGCCAATACAAACAAGTGTAGAGACGTGATGCCTAATGAGCTTATTGAGTAGCGAATGTCGCGATCAACATTTATCATCATATAAAACATAGGCTCATTCAAGTGTTACGTCTTTTTTTATTAGGATTGATTTGATGATTTTAGTGTTAGCAACTAAAACCTAGGAAAAAATGAAGATAGGTAATAATTCCATCTTGTAGGTACATACACTGTCTGTACCACAACGTGTATGATAAGTCGCGATGCGGGACGTGCAAGCGGGCCAACCATCGATCGGCCACGTGACCACTCTCCGCCAACTTCGCTTACAAAACTGACAAAACCTTCCAAGGTCCCACTACATAGTTGGTTGAATAGTCGAAGTCTCACTAAAGTATCTTAGAGTTTATAAATGATACTAGTGAAAGCTTAACATTTGAGTCGAAAGCACAAGTACATAAATAAAGAAATGCAGCAGTAATGGGCTACTTTACCTACATTATGATCTGCTGTCCTGACAATAAGGGAGGAGGGAGAAGTTTCACCTTCCATCATTAGCTTAGCAACGTAAAATGAAGAGTAGGTACCTACCATAAGCTTTCTTAGGCTTTATTTAGAAAATGTATAAAGCACACATACATTATGCGTCCATGTAAATTTAAAGGTTGCCTTCGATATTTCTGGGATTCCATCATCATCCTAACTTTGAAAGTCGGTAAGAAATATATTTATTACACAGAGTACTAAGCTGACGTCTACGTCCCAACAGAGTCCGGGCAGCTGTTACCTGTTCAACTGCGGACCGCCCGAGGACTTCCGCTGCAAGTTCACCGCGCACGGCAACTTCAGCAGCGGCGTGCTGGCGCTTAGCCGCCGCCTGGCCGAGCTGCAGGACCAGGAGCGCCTGGCGCACCACGAGCAGGAGCTCGCCAGCTTGAGGTCAGTGTCCCTTCCGCACGGCAACTTTAGCAGCGGCGTGCTGGCGCTCAGCCGCCGCCTGGCCGAGCTGCAGGACCAGGAGCCCCTAGCGCACCACGAGCAGGAGTTCGCCAGCTTGAGGTCAGTGACCCTTCCGCACGGCAACTTCAGCAGCGGCGTGCAGGCATGAGCAGGAGCTTGAGGTCATTGTTAAAAACACAGAATACAAATTGTGCCATTGTGATTTATTGACACAAACTGATTTCCTGATGAATGATCTACAATAGTTTTGGAAAGGGATAATCGGGTAGACCCCCTAAAGAAACTTGTGTACCAACACAATTTCATACTTTGTGCAGGGGCGCGACGAGCTCTACAAGCACAACGAGCACTACGAGCACGCCTGCTCCCGCGCCCCCTGTGGCCCCCGCGGCCCCCGCGCCGCCCGTGCCGCACGCGCAGCACCAGCTCGACCCTCCTCGTAAGTACCTAAGCCGTGAGCCGCGATCGCTTCTCCAGCCTAGAATTTTGCTTGTACAGCTATAAAGCTTTATACCTAAGTCCACAGCCACTCCCAGGCGTGGCAAGTAGCTACTGTAAGAAAGACCCCAGTCATTGAAAGAACCCATAAAACAAAAAAAAAACACCAATTTGATCAAGCTGTTAGTTAGGTACTTATACAATGTAATATGTTACGATCTAACGAAGTTCTAAGGTTATTTCCTTAAAAGTTGTTAATTGTTATTTCAAATACCTTTCTCTAGGTCTAGGATAAAAGTATTAGAACTTCGTAACAATACAATACATACTCGTACCTAAATCACGTTGTAACGTTCAGTACAGACTATAAATAAATAAATTATAAGTATGTATTTACCTACCTTCTTAGACAGTCTTAGCGGAGTCATTATACGCATTCAATGTATGGGAACCAATATTTTTCGGATCAAAGGATGAGCCTTGGCATACTTGTTCCCTAAGTAGACTAGTGTGGAAAACGCCCGGGAGTCAGCGGCTCACACCCCGCTGGGGGGCTGGGGGAGGGGGTGAAGTTCCCTTAATCCGCACGCACTGTGACTCGTCATAACTGCTAAATTATACCTATTAGGGCAAGTTTGGTATCGTTTCCAGCTAAAATAAAGATGGCCGATTGATTTTTGAAATAAAAAATGAACATTTTCGTACAAAAAAATGGAATTACGGCCAAAAATTCCAAAAAATAATTTTTAATTTTTTTTGGCAATACAGACTCCAATAATATAAGTTTTGTTGAAAATATTAATGACAAAAATGTTTAAAAAAATATTTAACTCCACGCGGCAGACACGAAAATTCTTAGAAAAATACAGGACAGCAAAAAAACAACTTTTATATGTTGCTAAGGACCAGTAACTACTAACTAGTGAGAATAGAGTATGGTGTTTATAGAATAGGACACAATTTTAATGCTATTTTGATAATAAGATATTGTATAGGTTTACCGTCGTATTTAAAAACTTATTGCTCAACTACATTTAGTGATAATGTCGGGTGACTTGAAGGTATTTTACAGGACCTCAAAGCGAAAAAGTTCTTTCGCTGTTCCATGCCATCATGGGCGTGTGTGACCGTGAGGTACTGTTTCCAGCTTAAATTGAAAAGGTAAAAAATTGCGGTGGACACTGAATGCTTTCCCCAATGCCACAGAAGGTGTTGTGACAGCTTATGTGAACAGGAACAGCGATGCATTTCTATAATCTAAAAGATTGTGGTCGTTTTATATGACAGCTAGATATTGAGTATTAACACTATGAAATCACGTAATTAACTAATCACTCAATAGTGTAATCATATCAGCCTATTGCAGTCCATTGCTGGTAATAGGCCTCTGCAAGACTGCGCCAACTTTCACGGTCCTCCGCTTCTCGCATCCAGCCACCACCGGCCACCTTCCTTAGGTCATCGGTCCACTTAGCAGGGGGGCGTCCAACACTACACTACGTTTTTCGAGACGTGGTCTCCAATCGAGAACCTTCCTACTTCAACGCCCGTCGGTTTGCGACAGACATGATCAGCCCAATGCCACTTCAGCTTACTGCACCTCTGAACGATATCTATGACTTTCGTTTTTTGGCGGATGATCTCGTTCTGGATTATATTCCTTAGCGAGATCCTTAGCATAGACCGTTCCATAGCTCGCTGAGCGACATGGTAGGAAGCACTGGTTATACACCCTGCTCTTCAGGCATTGCGGTAGTGGCGACGAGAAGATGTGACGCAACTTCCCAAATATTGCCCAACCTAGCTGCACCTTTCTGGCGATTTCGCGCTCGAAGTTGTCTCTACCCAGTTGCAACACTTGCCCGAGGAAAACGTATTCCTGGACAAGTTCGAGCGTCTCACCGCTGACTGCTATCTGTTCCGGGAATAGTGTATTCGTAAAAACTTTTTTTTAGGTCTTGTTCATTTTCTACGGTGAACAATGCATGAAAGCATTTATTTACAAAAGATCCATATAATTGGGAATGATGGACCAAAGTCGGTGACAGCTGAAAACCTACATGTACAGACTTGCCAGAGGCAGCCGAAGCATGTATTGTGTGTATGTATTGAAATTCTCAGGTGCAGTTGGAAAATGAAGTGTGGCGGCCACAAATGCAGGTGCTTGCAGCGGCAACATCAGTGCACGGAGTTGAGCGATTCCGAGGGCAAATGTAAATAAGAGACAGTATTTAAATATATGTGGGTGTTTTAAGCACATATCTATGTAGATCGATTAATTAAAGACCTTCAAGTCACCCGACATTGTTACTAAATCTAGTTGAGCAATAAGTTTTTAAAGTCGACGGTAAACCTATACACAGGGTTCATACAATATCTTTTTATCAAAATAGCATTAAAATTGTGTCCTGTTTGATTAGTTTAGGCAGTGGATTACACGTGGAGGGCGACAATGATAGGTGGAAAATCAGTCAGGTCTGAGCACTTATAGCTCGGTACTTGCCCGAACAGCTTTCAGGTTTCAGGTATCACTTCACAGGCCACAATCACTCGATATGTCTGTAAGGAGCTTCACAGGATACACACGCGGCGAAAGCGCTCTGGTCGGTCTAGTACATGTGTCATAGGTAACGTCTCGGTGGCAACTGGGGGCTCCGGGGTTCTCACGGTACGTTTTAAACAAATAGAAATAAGGCAGGCAGGCGCGCGAGTGCGCGCGGCGTAGTATCAATAGGGTACACAAACAAATCAAAATATTGTAGTAAACATATCGCCCGCCCTAAACACGTCAAGTGTTTACGAGAAGGTTAGGAAGCTAAGGGAAAGAAGTTCACTGGACAGGAAGACGAACTAATTTCGTCAAAGATCTCTTTAGGCTACCGGTAGGAGTTTTAACATCTACCACACGAACAACTTGGTCTTGGCCAGGGTATAAATTAATAATGCGTCCACGACGCCACTGCAAAGGGGGAAGGTTGTCATCTTTTATGAGTACTAGCTCACCTACTTTAGGAGGATCATAAGGAGAGGTCCATTTATTTCTAATTTGTAATGTATTTAAGTATTCTAAATGCCAGCGAGACCAAAAGTGCTGGGTAATTTGTTGGATTAGCTGAAACCGTGTAAGGCGATGCAATTTTACGTCTTTATAAGGGTACTCCGGAAGTGCAGTTAAGGGTTGTCCAATTAAGAAGTGGCTGGGAGTTAACACTTCGACATCATTAGGGTCCGGAGAAAGTGGGCACAATGGGCGTGAATTTAAAACTGCTTCAATTTTAGCAAAAACAGTGGTCAGCTCTTCAAACGTAAGGGGGGTATCGCCTACTACTCGTTTTAGGTGCGATTTCGCCGATTTAACCGCAGCTTCAAAAAGACCTCCCCAATGAGGGCAAACAGGAGGATCGAAAACCCAGGATATGTTCCGCTTTGAAAGCTCAGAACCAATAGCCGCCTGGTTTTGAGACAGGAAACACTCTAACTCTTTAAGGTAATTGTTGGCACCGATGTAATTTCGACCGCAATCGGATCGGATTAGGCGAGGTACACCACGACGCGACACGAATCGGGAAAAGGCCGCAATAAAGGCTTCAGTAGTTAGGTCCGACACAACCTCAAGGTGAACGGCTTTTAGTAGAAAGGCAGACAAATACACACAGGTAACTTTTCACTAACCTTTTGTTCCTATAGGCCTGGACTTTGGTAAAAAAGGGTCCTGCAAAATCGGTACCTACACCGTCAAACGGTCTAGCAGCCGTGACGCGGTCTTTAGGTAGGTCCCCCATGAAGGGTTGAGATACAGCCGCTTTGAGACGATAACAGGGAAGGCATTTAAGCATCACATGCTGAATAGCTCTGCGTGCCGACAAGATCCAAAACTCTCTATTTAACATGGCAAGAATTGCACTAACACCTGCATGTGCATTCTCGCGATGGTAATGTGAAATAAGGATGTTCACGCGCGCATCAAAGGATAGATCGGAGTTTCGTAATCGACCTCCAACTCGAATCAGGCCTCTGTCATCTAGAAATAAATTCAACTTTCTAAGGGAGTTAGTGATAGGATCGCCACGCCGTAAGCGATCAAGTTCATCAGAAAAGGAGGTAAATTGAACGATTTTCACTAAAAACAAAAGGGAATCTCTCCGTTCCTCAGGGCTCAGGTAGGACAAGTAAGATTTAGGAAATAAAACGCCGCCTTAGGTAACAAGTCACGTTTATTAGCTTGTTCAAAGAACTATACCGCTCTAATAAGAATGAGGGATCCGGGGTAGGATCATCGGCAGAGACTACTAAACAACGTAGTCCAGGAAGATCACTACTTGGGTTAGGTTCCGAAATACCGGGCCAGTTGTCAGGAGACTGCGTCAACCACAAAGGTGAAAACCAAAGGGAGTGGTCGATCAGTCGGGTGACTGACATACCTCTCGATGCACAGTCACTAGGGTTCATGTAGCCTGGGACGTGCCTCCATTCACTAGATGTAGGACTATTATTAATCTGGGAGACACGATTAGCCTCAAAAGTCTGAAGGAGGTGAGGAGTGGTTTTAACCAACATAACACGATTTTACTATCCGGACTTAAAAAATCCATGATGAGGGATAAAATAATGTTCCCGGATCGAGTCATATGAAGAAAGGGACATATGGTTTAGGTCAAGGTACTCGCGCATAAAGGAAATATATTTCTCTCGAAAATAAGGATTGGCTTGCAAACGCTTCTCAAGATTATGGAATCGCCGTAAGGCATTGGTTTTAGAATCACTAAGAGGTGGACGATCATGAAGAAAAGGGAGTCTAACCATAAATCGACCATCGCTTTCACGAGTGGTAGTTGCTTTAAAAAAGGTTTCACACACTATATCCAAGGGGTTCGCAACTGGAGATTGGGGGGCCTCTTCGATTTTCCAGAATTTTTCAACTATTTGGGACAGCGAGACTCCAGTCATGGGGGGTTCCAAATCAGTAAATCCTCCATAAACAGGACCACACAGGACATAACCAAATATCGTCGAGATAGCAGTAAGGCCATCAAGGGACACAAACAACTCGGACCTTAAAAGGCGACCAATGACGTCAGCTCCAAGAAGTACACTTATAGTACCAGGTTTGTAAAATAAAGGGTCAGCAAGACGGAGGTGCTTAGTACAGGTAATTACACTTTTAGGTAAGTCTACCTCTGGGAGGGTACCAGCAATCACATCAACAACTATTGCACTGGTAGAGATTTCTGGAAAGGCAGAATTAACTGGCTCAAATGAAAAGGATACAATGCCCCAGGAATTAATTGCTTGAACATTACCTATTCCACGAACAGGAACTGGAGAAGGAATGATAGGTAAGTTCATGTGGTCAACAACAAGCTCAGTAGTAAGAAGGCAGCCCTGAGCACCAGTGTCACATAAGGCACGCGCTTCCACATAATATCCAGACGAGGTTTTAACATGAATCAAGGCCGTTGGTAAAAGAACGAGAGAATTGCGAGGTAAAGATGTAAAATCGGGTATGGAAGGGGGGCTATCTTGTCAGAATTGTGGGTCCTCATTGTACTTATGATGAAATGCACGTTCATCCTGGGTTCTTTGACCTAGAGGGGCATTATAAGTACGGTACGCCCGCCCGAACGGGGAGGTGATGCTCTACGGGAATCACGAGGGGGCGGGGTACGAACACGGTGCCATTCAGTACGTGGGGGTGACACACGGTCCGTTAAGTGACTTTGTGGGGATTGCCGCGGTTGGTTGGAAGCTAAGGCCGGGACGTCTCGGTATGAGCGCTCGCGATCGTAATTCACAGGAGAGGAGTCATTATAACACAGTAACGTGTGATGACTGGAACGACGGTACGTGCGACAGCGATAATCTCGCGTGCATTGGGATATGGAGTGTCTATCCAGGCATCGATAGCACCGTCGGGCTTCTTTTACAAAGGTAACACGTTGACGTTTAGGAAGGCGAATAAAATCGGGACACTCGCGTAAGTAATGCGAAGTACTATTACAAAGGTGACATTTAGATGTCGTCGCAAAGGTTTGTTACCTTTGGCTCTCGCAGGGGAACGCGCGTTAGGTTTAGGCAAACGAGGGGAGCTCACAGTAGGGGGGGTAGTAGTGTCAACGACAGAAGCACTACCTACATTGTCGTGGTGCCTACATTCATCCTCAAGAAAGGTAATAAGATGATCAAAAGTAGGGAGGTGATTAGGATTATCGCCATAACGACGTTCAAATCTCGATTTTAACTCTGAAGGCAGTTTAGCAAGGCATAAGTGAACTAATAGGTACGACCAATGTTTAACAGGAAGTTCCAATCTTTCTAAGCATCGATAAGTCGAAAGCAGGGGGTTCAGGAACGACACACGTAACCCGGAAAGTTTAGGCGTTATAGTAGGGAGCATCATTATTTGAGCAATCTGGGTATCCGCTAAAACACGCAGGTTATGGTACCTACGTTTTAGGAGGTCACGGGCCACGGTGTAATTGCCCGCCTCAATCTTGAGGTGTTGTATTAATCGACGAGGTTCATCCGATAAGGCTCCCACTAAATAGTGTAGCTTCAAAGTCGGGGTAAGGGTAGGCTGGTTGTCCACCACGCTATCAAACTGGTCTATAAAACTGATCCAACTATCGGGACGGCCATCAAACTTAGGTATAGGTAGGTCAGGTAATTTACTAGCCGGGTTATCAATAGCCAGGGATTTATTCTCCTTGAAGGGGGTGCTAGTACGGGACGTCTCAAATTGGTGAGGTCGTATTTCGTCTAACTTAATTTTTAAGTCGTCTACTTTGTCCCTTACTACGCGTATCTCGTTCTTAACTTGCACATATTCTTGTTCATAAATAGCAGGATCGAGATTACCTAACAGCTTGGAACAAGCGGCGGAAAACTTGTCGCACATAAGTGGCAGGTGGGAAAGACGCGCTCGCATACGATTGGAGGAAAAGGTCTCAAGAACTCGGTGGGAATCATCAACCCAGTCACTAATATAATGGAGTTCACCAATAGCTTCACGGTATTCAGCTGTATCCGTGTAAAGTACGGCCCTTACGGTCTCGTTGCCGGTTTCGGTATCCGACATTTTATTTACTTTAAATCGCAAGAAACAAGGTAGGTAAATTAAACTCACAAAAGATTTCAATACGATGCGTAAAGGAACAAATAGTAAGGGACGGCACCGGGTATGGCAAACGTAACTCGTAAACAACTTGCACGCGGTCACGCGGTAATGGCGTGATCAATAGGGAAACAAAGCGCTCGCGCACCTTACTTGCACTCAAAGGGTAGGTAATTAACGCGCTAATCGATTTAATCGACACTTATGTAAAAGGGGATGTACTCGAATGTTATTAAGGAATTTACTGTAAATAGGTTAGGTATATGACGAGACGTTTTCTTCAAATTACAAAGGAAGGTAGCAAATAAATAACTCTCAATTAGACAAATTACGTTACTAATAAGGGGTCCTAATAAAAAACTACGCTCTGCTACCAAAATGTTTGAGAGTTTAGGCAGTGGATTACACGTGGAGGGCGACAATGATAGGTGGAAAATTGGTATAGTCAGAGTGCTTATCGCTAGGTACTTGCCACATCAGTTTTCCGGGGTTTTTGGTGTCACTTCACACACTTCACAGGCCACAATCACTCGAAATGTCTGTAAGGAGCTTCACAGGATACACACGCGGCGAAAGCGCTCTGGTCGGTCTAGTACATGTGTCATAGGTAACGTCTCGGTGGCAACTGGGGGCTCCGGGGTTCTCACGGTACGGTTTTAAACAAATAAAAATAAGGCAGGCAGGCGCGCGAGTGCGCGCGGCGTAGTATCTATAGGGTACACAAACAAATCAAAATATTGTAGTAAACATGTCCTATTCTATAAACACCATACTCTATTCTAACTAGTTAGTAGTTACAGGTCCTTAGCAACATATAAAAGTTGTTTTTTTGCTGTCCTGTATTTTTCTAAGAATTTTCGTGTTAAATATTTTTTTAAAGATTTTTGTCATTAATATTTTCAACAAAGCTTATATTTTTGGAATCTGTATGGATGCGGCTATTTACCTATATTTTTAAAAGCAGATATTTATTTATTTAGCAGAGGTATAAAGTTTATGGACATTACCAAAAATAATAAAGAATTTATTTTTTCAATTTTTGGCCGTAATTCCGTTTTTTTGTATGAAAATGTTCGGTTTTTATTTCAAAAATCAATCGGCCATCTTTATTTTAGGTGAAAACGATACCAAACTTGCCCTAGTAGGTATAAATTAGCAGTTATGACGAGTCACAGTGCGTGCGGAGTAAGGGAACTTCACCCCCTCCCCCAGCCCCCCAGCGGGGTGTGAGCCATTGACTCCCGGGCGTTTTCCACACTAGTCTACCTAAGGAACAAGTATGCCAAGGCTCATCCTTTGATCCGAAAAATATTGGTGTTGGCGTATAACAACCCAACTATCTACCTTACATAACGATTTGCAATGGACAAATGGATCGCGGTCCGAAATAAATGGTTTATTATAATAATTTAATAACAAACACATATAATTGCAAAATGTTAATGATAGTATATGACTAGTATATTTATAATAGGTCTGCTACTCGTAGTAATAATCCAACGAAAAATCACATTAGAAGATAAGGTATATTTGCCTACAAGAATATATTGAGGTTGAGTTTGTGTACCGTTACAGTCATGATGACTCACGAGTTAATGGTTACAAAAAATATCAACTGCGCAATCTAATCCGTGGGTGCCCGACCCCGTGCCGCGATGCCCCTGCCCGGGCTGGCCTGTCCGCGCGCTTGGTATACCGCGGGCCGCGTGCCAGAAGCTGGTCATTTTAGAAAATAAAGCCGTTTTCCTGTTACTATTTATATTTATTTTACGCAAATGGTTTGCAATACCAAGCCAACAAAATTTGCATCGAGCAAACGGTAATGTGTGGTGTGAGTAAGTGACATACATTAAGGCAGCTTTACACTACGCGGTATAGACAGTCTTACTAAGACTCAGCGCAGTGTAATAAGAGTTAGAGTGTCTCAGTAAGACTGTCTGAATACCGTGTAGTGTGATTCCCTTTAACCGTTTGTAAAAATACTAGAAGCAACCAGTCAGACTGTAAAATACCTACTAGAAGCAATATAACTTAAGACGCAGGCGGAGTTTCCACTCTTATTAAATCGTTGACAACTTGACATAGGTACCTCCACTAATACCTTTATTCTGTGCTAATACGCACCAAACGTTTTAGGCGGTCTTCACTCACACTGCCCTATTCCCCTGCGTTAGGCAGCGTTGCGAGCGAATTTCTTTGTTTTCTCGGGCAACGCGCCGTTGTGCGGGGCAGTGTTAAGGCCGACTAAACGTTCCTTTTGCTAGGTAGGTACAGCTAGAGAGTGGAATTCGTTGCCGGCTGAATTGTTTCCTAAACCCAGAATATATAATAGTTACTCCTAAACACTATGATCTGAATTCCTTTAAGAAAAGAAAGAGTCATTAATCAGTCAGATATTACCCATCCTCGGCCGCATCATTGCTTTGATATTATCAGGTGTGATTGCGGTCAAATGTCTGCTTATTAATTTAAAAAAACCAGGCAGGTACGTCATTGTTTGGTATGCCAAGAAATTCAGAGCGGTAAGCGAGCGCGGTGAGTCAGGACGAGCCCTGTCGGGTTGGCGGGCCCTCCGCTAATGTGGCGCTGCCTGACTCACTGCCATTTCATCGGTAAACAGCCTCGTAACGGCACATGCACTATTATATACCTCTTTTGTCTACCTACTTACTAAAGAGATCTGTTTCGGCTATCTTTAAGTTTAAAGCTTACTTGCCCTACTTATCTAAACTAAACCACACGAGTACAGAAATACTGGTTGTAAAGGAACTCAGCCTGTGTTAGGTACGCAGTCACGCCTAAACCACTGAACCGATTCAATTAAGGAGAGTTTGAGCTTTGAAGTTTGAGACCTTAGAAAGGACAAAGACCACTTTTTGACGCGACATAAAATCATCAAGGGTCCCGGGGTGAAATGAGGGAAGCAAGTTTGTATAGAAAATGTAACTCGTGGTGCGGGCAAAATCAAAAAAGTGTTTTTACGAAGTGTAGTGAAAGCGAGTGAGTACATAAAATATATTCTTTCGCTTTACTAACGACTACATGTATTATCGCCACTGCCGCACGGTTTTATGAAGGATGCCTATCCCATGCCGCAATCAGGGAGATAAATTAAGTAAATATCGACCGTGTTTTGACTGACTGGGTAGGTACTTACTTTTTATCTAAACATGGCATGCACCTATTATTAAGTAACAATAAATTACCAGTAGAAACTGTAGAGGCACTTTATCTCAAATCAAGCAAACCTTCTTAGCCCAAGCAAACCGCTTAGAAAATTGTTTAGGTGGTACTTTGGCCTCCATTCTTTTATCCTTAAATAACCAAGAATGCTTTCAATAGGTAATTAATTTTGATGGTGGTGATTTGAATGGTTTACGATAAAATACACTATCATCATCCTTGCTATGGTAAAATTTCAAGTGTAACTATGATCTAAACTGGTAAGGTTCCCCTGGTAACAGAGTCAGATGGCAGTCGCTCCACTTTATTTACCTGATCTGCCACATCCTGGATCATGGTCAGCGGACCCTGGGCCCTCGCGTGCGAGTGCACAACCGGGATAACGCTAAGAGGATAATGACTCCTGTAGGTTTAGCCAGGTATTTAAATGGATCATGTAATACAATGAGGTTTGTGGTGGTGTCGCGAAGCAGGGCGGTGCAGCCGATACCAGTTCGAGTGCCGGCGCGGTGGCGAGTGCATCGCGGTGTACAACGCGTGCGACGGCGTGCCGCAGTGCGCTGACGGCAGCGACGAGGCGCCCGAGCTAGGCTGCCCGCAGGCGCCGCCCGCCCCGCCGCAGCCGCCCGCCCCCGCGCCCGCGCCCGCCCCGCGCCAGCCCGCTCCGTCGCCGCCCACGCCGACGCCGCGAGCGCCGGCGCCCCAGCTGAAGCCCATGCAGGTTAGAGTCTTAACATCAGACGGCAACAATTAGGTACAAAATCTTAGAGCAGCTGAGATGTTGCCTAGACGCAGTTTACTTAGTAAATTACTTATGGGATGCGCACACGACACGACTGCACAAGCGTAGAATAAATGACGGAGTTCAGATCCCGACTCCCGAGCCCGGTCCGATAATAAGGAACTTGCGTTATAAGATTGATCAATACATAGAGGCGTGATAGCCGAGCGGAAAAAACCGGCCAAGTGCGAGTCGGACTCGAGCACGAAGGGTTCCGTACCATTAACTTTCAACATTAGACAGTATAGGCAAAAAATCTTTTTTAGTTTATACTATTCTTTTGGAAAAAAGTATATATATTTATTTTATTTATAATTTCAAAAGTATTCATCACAGGATACCCGAAACAATTTTAAATAAGAGTTTCCACACCTGTTTCTTTACGTGAGTGATTTAAAGTTTATAGGTCCAAGACTTTAGAAATTACAGGGGTTAGGGACACCGTGTAAACGACTTTGGCGGGCTATATCTCGCAAATGGTAAAGCTGATAAAAAAGTGTTGTATGGAAACCCTACCTTATTTTCATAGTCCTTTTCAACGATACTCCACACAAGGGGGTGCACTCAAAAAAATAATTCACCCCCCCCCCCTTACATGTATGGGGAGGTACCCTTAAAAAGGGGTGATTTTAATTTTTCGTATTTTTTAAAATGAGATCTATATGTGAAGTATCCTCGAACCAAGTTACATGCAAATCAGTCCATAAACGTAGAAGATATTCTGCTAGATCTTATAAGGGTTCCTTGTCGGACTACGGAACCCTAAAAACTAAACTTCACTTCTCATTCATGAGGTGGTGAATTCGATCCCCGTTTGTAGCACTGAATTTGTATGAAATCTTAACAATCTTTTTCAAAGATATCTGCCTAACGGTGAAGGAAAACATTGTGAGGAAACCTGGACACTAGTTGGCTAGTGTGTGAAATGGAGGAGGCAATGGCAAACTACTCCATTAAAATGCCAAGAAAATCGTTCGGTGTGTTTCATTCCACATAATGATAACGACGATCATCAGCCATAAACTCATGAGGTATACGAGTATGAAGATAAGATAACGTTGATGAGTACTCGTACCTACGGTTTATGACCATACCTAAATGTAGGTACTTGACGTCAGGTTGCGGGTCAGTTTGAATTAACACATTGAGCGCCATGGTGGTCACCGGTGACCCCCAAACAATATTTTTCCATTGTGTCTAGTTTCGTGGCAGTCAAAGGCTTAAAATACGGTTGCATTTACAGGCGCTGAGCGAGGGTGTGGAGGGTGCGGAGGGCAGCGAGGGCGAGGCGGGCGAGCTACCCGAGCGCTGGCCGCACCGCCTGGCGCAGGCGCAGCCGCCGCGCCGATACAACGGTACGCAAGAAATTATAGTAGGGGAGCCCACGGTGCTAAATGGGGATTTACTCGAGCGTCATACTGACCTATTGCGTTGCAAAGCTTCGATGATAAAAAGAAAAAAAATATACCTTTTCATCAGTGGGGGGAGCATATAGTAAAAAAACTATATATTTTCAAATCCACTTAATTTGCCGCACATTTATGTGTTTACGCACGCATTAGTTAATCGTTTCAATTATGTGAATAATGTTTTTTTATGATCCGGTACGTACTGAATTAAAAAGTAATAATAAACCTCAAAAATACTAACAAAAACATCAAATAAACAAACAATGACAGAAACACGCACAGCTGAAAGTATGAAATTGATGTGACTAACATGGCATGTTGTGATGTGTTGCACAGAGGCAGGGCGCGGCTCGCACATCTTCAGCCACAAGGGTGGGCTGCTGCAGGAGGGCGCGGCGCCGCAGTACGCGCCCTTCGAGCCGCCCTGGGCGCGCCGCCTCTGGGCGCAGCCGCAGCCAGGTGCGACGTGCCACACACTTACTAATAATTACCTACCTACCACTGCTCCTGAAACATACACAAACACCATACACCACTTAATCAAAATATCTTCCTTATATTTCTTTGTTCAGTTACACAAAAGTGAAAACTAGGCACCTAGGTAGACACACGGGCGCACGTAGACTACTACATCACTTTGACCTTAAGACCGCGGCTATTCCCTAATTAATAAATGCTGTTTACGTTTTTCAAATGGGTATAACCTAACGCGATGCCCTGCCGACTGTACCTACATTACAAACTAACTTTGTTTTATGAGCGAAATGTATTTACTAACGTAGGTTCCTATATCCCTCGGAATGTTTCGAATCGAATGTCGAAAATAGTTTAAAGAAATAGAAAAAACGTTGTTTGCAGGCAATGAGTGGGGCGGCGCCGCTGGCGGCTGGGGTGAGCCGGACCCCAGGCGTGCGTGGCCCGTGCCGCAGCCCCCGCCCGACCCGGTAGGTATACTAAAAGAGTTGACGATATGGCGGGTATGAGACGGCCGGCCATATCATGAAGTGCCGCCGTAATGTGCTCGGGCATACCTATCACGATGTGGCCAAACCAACTTTTCGGCCTAGGACCACCTAAGACATATAAAATAAATACGAGAGTATGACCGCATCGATTAATAAACTCAGCGGCGAGAAATCGGGCCATCGAGTAATTTTCATACAAACATGCTTACTTCACAGATTCACTAATGGAAAAGTTCTTATCTTACGGTAATAATGTTTAAGTCAATTGATTGCATAAATGTTCATCTTTCAACAACGTTTTTTAATCGCCTGCAAAAATTACTCTATTACCTTAAAAACAATAAAGAGTAACTCTGTCTGCGCGTTCCATACAACGTTATATGAAAGGTAGAAAGTGAGTTATTCCATTGCATTTTTGAAGACATGCATAATTAAGCTTTACTTAGAACTGAACATTTACCCCATCTATTGACTACAACATGATTTCAGTTGTACAAGTACATTTATAATTTGTGACCCTATGAAGTGAGTATGTTTGTATGAAAATTACTTGATGGCCCAGTTTTTGTGCCGCTTAGTGTACATTTTCATTTTAACGCCAAGCAGCTTGCTGTGTTCCGTCGGTGAGTGGGAGTGCCTTAACCTTCTGGGTGAGGAGTTTGCTCCACCGTCGACTAAGTCAGCCAAGACTTAGTCTAGCCTAGCCCCTCTAGCCTCCGCCATTAATTACGCCTCGTCATAATAAAACTCATCAATATTAGACAAAAAATTGAAACCAATTTAAGTCTATGATTAATGATGAACGATATGCCCGATAACGGGTGGTAGCTGGGGGCCATTAGCACTTTTTATAGAGCGACTTTGTTGGGCGCTGTGGGACTGCCCGGCTAGAGTTAAGAGCAAACCCATTTCAAATTAAAAAAAACATCCACAGGAGCTGCCAATGTACGTCCCCCCGAAGACGATGCCCGAAATGCCCATGGTTTACTCGAGCCAGCAGCAGACGCTGCGCGACAGCCCCAAGAAGGGCCTCGAGCTGGAGCGCGCCCCCCCTCTGCGCACCGACGCGCCCCCACCCGCGCCACCCACCCCCGGCCCCGACCTGCGGGAGGAGAAACCTGCGCACGTTGAGAACACCACGAAAAAGAAAGTCCTCAAGGATGCTGTACGTATTAAGTATTAATGCGTATAAACTTCACATAACACACAAACGTAAAAGGCACGGTTAATAGGACCAGACGCAGCAAAATAACATAGTAAACCAGTCAGATAATACAATCGTGCGCCTGTGATATCCATACTAAAAGGGCCGTCTCAGGTCGTGCGTGAGCGTGTCCCCTCAGATCATACCTATATTTTATTCTATGATCTGAGGTGAACCCGTAGGGGCTAGGGTTTAGAGCAATGACACTGGTTTTTAGTGGGCCCATTAATGTCATAAACAGACATCATTGAGGATAGGTCTATCCTCAATTACGCGCATATTGTGCTGCCGTTACTTACCTACCTACACTTTCTTTTCCTAGTATTATTATCCTCTTCGGCTCCTCCACTCATCTCTTTGCTCGGTGGAAGCAGTAGCTGTTTCCAATGACTCGACAGTCGATACACCTAGTTATCCGTGGAAACAATGGTAAATTTTATTAGTGACTCGGCAATCGTTACCCTAATTACTTATCTACCTTCAATTGCAGCCGCACGAGCACGAGCACGAGCACGCGCGAGCGCCAGCAGCGGGCGCGGTGGCGGCGGTGGCGGCGGCGGGCCCGGCGGCGCAGCTGGCCGACGAGCGCGACGGGCTCAGCGAACACCCGCCGGCCGCCATACTGTTGCTCGTGCTGGGTAAAGCACTTGACTATTTCGGTTTGAGGGCTCGCTCGGTCGGAGCAAATAACTTTTTTTATTTGGTCTGAGTTTGAGGGTATTCAAGAAACAGGTTAAATATACCATTGTATGGGTTGAATCAAACACTTAATTTATTTCACTATCCGATTTTTAGGAAACCTAAACCGGAAACAATGTGGGAAGAGCGGCCGGGAACTTAAAATGTTAATTGATAACTAAATCGTATCCGACTTGTTACTAACAAGGATTATCTACATCTGCTTTCCTAATTTAAAATCAATCGCTCACAAAAATAAATCGACTGTGTCATCCGGTGGGACGCAGTCGATACTTCGAACTTTATTGAATTTTTAAAAATATTTCCAACGGATCCATTCCCCAAGTATTGATGAAATCAAACGCCGGCTAACTGGCAAAGCACTTACAAAAATTCGTCGACTGATTAACGTCCTCCGTAGCTCAGTTGGTAGCAGCACTCGTCCGGATAGCGAAAAGACGTGGGTTCGTGTCCCACCGGATGACACAGTCGATTAATTTTTGTGAGCGAAATTTAATTGAATTTCGTTTAAGCACTTAGCACTATTTTATGTAAAATACAGACTAAGTAGGATCCAACTAGGCTCCTACTTAGGACTAGTAAAATAGGAGGAACTAATGGGCTGTCGTATTGTAGCCTACTTTTAAGTTCCTTCATTTCTATTTAAGATCCTAAGTAGACTCCTAGTTAGGATGTTACAAATAGGATAGTTGTGTAATACTTAAAATTCGTATACTTAGTTCTCATGTTTCTTACGAGTACATGTCTATGATTGAACTTACTACTTACCTAGGTAGGTAGTCTAGCTAGTTGCAGTCGGGCTGCTATTCCAAAAAAATATATAACACGTGATTTTATCACTATGACTGATCAGATTATTATCAATTTTACCAAGTTAATCAACGAGATGGCCCTTGTCTTTCAAGTATAGGTGAGTAAGTCGTATTTAATTCTGTAGGTACGTGTCACATAAATGTCTGTTGTCGGGCAGGCGTGGCGATGACGGTGGTGATGGGCGCCATGCTGGGGTGTCGCGCGCGCGCGGCGCGGCGGCGGCTGCGGCGCGGCAAGTCGCCCTTCGCGCACGACGCAGACTACCTCGTCAACGGCATGTACCTCTAACGCGCCGGCGCCGGCGACGGCGACACCGGAGACTACCCTGATCTTGTATTGCCGCACGATAGTTGACCCCGAAAATCATCTACAATATCGATAGTGTCGATAGGGTCATTACTATCGATAGCATTGCAGCTCAATATTAATATATCGAAGTTCAATATTCAATTCTGTGTCGATAGTATTGGTCTGTGTCGATGGTATTTATACTAACGGAGCTATCGATAGGGTAAAGATACCGGTTATCGGCCAGTTAAGCGACTTGTTGACTTCAGAGTTGATTTCTATCATATTGCTGTGCCTCAAGGCTTTTTTAAAAATAAGTCATTTGACTCTACAATAGTCTAGTTTCATAAAACCTAACGTTTATAGGCGTAGGAGTGATACATCATTTTAAAATATATGATTTTCGTAAAAATAGCGAATATACCGGTTATCGGCCTCGTTAACCAGTTATCGTCCACCAGTTTACTGGTTATCGGCCACCTGATTCAAGGTAGAAAAACGAGTCTTATTTAATAGCTCATATGGTTTACAATAGTATGACAGTTAATCAATTAATACTTTAAAAGGGGTGGTATAGTTTTACTCTCTTCTGCGACTTAAAACACAATTAGGTAACAGATTAAAATCTCGAGTCAAACAAATAGCTATTTTTGCCGTTAGACGAAAGTTTAGTGGCCGATAACCAGTAAAAACAAAACCTATTTCCGGCCGTCTAAAATAATTATAACTTCATGTTATGTTTGAATTTAATTTTTATACGATTCTGTTGTGGGATGTTCATTGATTAAATATCGCCTAAAACAATCATATAATAAAAACACCGTAAAATTCTAACTATTTTAAACGACCGGAAATAGGTTTAGTTTTTACTGGTTATCGGCCGCTAAACATTCGGTATTTTGGAAGGTCATATCTCAGAATCTATGTGGTATACTGGCGGCCGGAATCTAGTAGTCAATTCACAAAATTCTAGCTGTTTACTAATATAATGAAATCAATGTTGGTGAATTTAAGGTTTTCGCAATGCAGGCAAACAGAAATGACGTGATTAAACCGGTTTGTGACCACCCGGCCGTAAAGCGGTTTTTGACATAAATCGAAACCTATTGTCCGACCACTAAAAATATCACAGATTATGAAATATTTGGTGAGTTTGGGCATTGGAATATAAAATTTTAACATGTATGTATTTTAACATTTAACACACAAACAATAAACAGTCACCAATAAAATAATAGTAACACTTAAAAACTTAACTTTAAAAATTCATCCACCTGCTAAATTTTTTGTTAAATCTGCCACGCATCCACACACCAAATTTTGAAATGACGACCGAGGGCTTAACACGCAAATGACGAGGTCATGCTTAAGGATTATGAAGCGTAAAGTTTGTCCGGGTTGAACGGCGCAAAATTAGAAAGGAGCTGTCTATTAACCTACCTATTATTCAAAATAATGTGCAAAGTTGCCGAAAAGGGGTATGTTTACCCTACTACCTATTGCTTTTGCCTCAGCTATCGAGTCTATCGACAAACTATCGATAGTGGACTACCGAGCGGCAAGGCTACCCTGCTCCTGACGGGACCCTAACGTCAGTCATAGATGCCCTAACGTTCGACTTTTATGACGCACCGATTGCTTGTGCGCTCGAACCTCATGCCTCTGCGCTCTTTTGTTGACCTTCCTAAACATATTCCAATAAGTTTTAAAAGTTTATACAATATCTATTAATAATTTTAGTATAATGTGTTTGATCTGAACAAAGATCTTTGAACTCTGTGAATTACATAATCTTGTCCAGCTAATGAATTAGTTACTGAGATATAATAGTCAAAGTATTTTTTCTAGTCAGTGCATCATTACTTTTATTTAACTGATTAACTAGTGTGTCCGACAAGTTATTGCGAGACCCTCATGGCACCCAGCAAGGCGTTCGGGCGTCGAAGCACCAAACAAGAAAAAACATCTAAGAAAATCGATTCCCTGCAACATTACCAGTCACCCACTGACGTGTACCGTGGCTCGCCCCCCGCACCTCTCTCTCTCCTCTCTCCTCGCGGCCGCAGGAAGATCGCGCACGAACCTGTCGGACTATAGTGTGAAACGATGTAATGACCGTAACGACATTTTTTCCAATTATCTATGGGTAGTTAGTAAATGCAAGTTGTACATAACATATATCATGTGAAGACGAAGAAGTATACACACGTGTATTTAGTAAATCTTTCAAAGGAAGTAAGACAATGAATGAAACTTGTCTTGTGAGTGTTACAGAATTTAAACATCATCCAACCTAGGTGGTAGCCTAGCTAGTACATTATGCCATTATGTACGATGTACTTACATAAGAACTTTATAATAATAATACATTTAAAGCAAAGAGAAACACTGTTCAATCATGTGTATTAGTAAGATGTTGTGTTTTTCTACAACTTTTTCCGAGTGTCATATATTCTACTGTGTATAACTATGATGGGTCCGAGCCTGCCTGTTACCTTAAAGTGGTACCTAGGCGCAATTAAATTTGTTGGGCACTTTTTAAGTTTCAAAAAAGCTATCGAAGAAATAAGCGTTATGTAGGTATAGACTATAAATTAGAGCACCACCATTTTGGTGTAAACATATAATTAATTTAGTCGAATTTCACGTTTAAAAAAAACAGCTACAATTTTAATATAGTGTCCTCCTAGCCGAAATTCGACTACGGCGGCCTATCTCAATAGAGATTAGCCAACTGCGCGGGATATAAATTATAGTGCACGAGCGTGGGCGCAATACACAGGCGCACTCTCTACTCCTTTACTCTCATAATTCGGTGAGACGGCAGTCCGACATGACCGTAGAGAGATCAGGCGCAGGACCAACGGCTTAACGTGCTTTCCGAGGCACGGGGGTGTTAACACCACGAACTTCCTGACTCCGGAGCTGTCTGAGTTTTTTCAAGACAGAAATACCCAACACTCGGCCCGACTCGTGGATATTACCCAGCGTCCTGACCACTAGACCAACGAGGCAGGCTGTGTATTGCGCACACACTTGTGCACTATAATATGTCTCGCGCAGTTTGGCCAATCTCTGTTAAGATAGGCTAGGATAGGTAGTCAAAATTCGGCTAGGAGGACAATTTAATATAATGTAGTCGGCAGCACGTCAGATTACCCGTTTGAACTACGAAAATAGCTTTAATTACGTAGACAATAGAGGCGGTCTCGAGTTCAATGTAGGGTAGCCTGACGTGGCCCTGTGTACATAAGACCATATCACTTTCTAGCGAATTATGGGGTTTGCGGAGGCTAATGTTTTAAATTAACAGCTAGTCAATGAAAGCTAGACAGACTGATTTCGTCCAAATAAGCTTATCTAGTCATTCAGCTTAATGAATTCCAAATACATTTATACTTAACATTTCATTTGTATTAGTGAAATTAACGTTTGAGAAATAGCTTTAAAATAATATTTTTTGTACAATATTCAGTACCTAAATAAATGTAGACTTGTTCAATAAATGATTGATTTTCGAAATAAATGTTACTTATTACGTAACATCTTTTTGTTTTCATTATGTATACCTACAACACTCACTAACCGAAGCCGATTGTTTAACAGGTTGTCACAAAAATAGTGGATAAACATATAACTGAAAACAGTGATATTTCACTCAGGTCCAAATTACGGAGGTCCTGGTGAAGCCTATCGATAGTGACAGGTCATCCATTGTTTTTGGGATAACCTGTATAAGAACCTTCTTTCGTTACATCCTATAAGTCCCTTCAAAAAATCCCTTCTCTCTACCAGCTACCAGCTCTCTCTACAAGGGATTATTACAAATTGTAGAAGGAAGAAGACCAATGCCAACTAGGTGAAGACAAAAGCCAAATGACGGCAAGACAGATTTCACATTTGGACATCGGACTTGTAGTCCCGTAGGATTTTCCAAAGTCAAAAGTTTTATTTGCAAGAATACGGTAAATACATCAGGTGCTAATGATAGAATGAGTCCAGTGCATTCAGTCTAATACTAGCGTGCAAAAATATCTTATTACAAGGACAATTATTAATATTAATGAAGGTTTAATTTATTATATTTTATCTTTAAATTCAAGAAATTCTTTAACAGTGTAAAAGCTGTGGTGTAATAACCATTTCGTCAGCTTTGTTTTAAATGTATTTATGTTATGAATTAATCGCAAGTCGTCTGGTAAATTATTGAACAGCACAATACACATATTATAAACATTTATCTTATATATAGGTATTACTAGTGTCCATTACCCGGACGGCATGTCAACTCGGATCGAGATGAAAATATATAGAAAAATTAGAGCCCTATATGCCATGAACGTGCTCTTAAAAAAAAATCTGTGCCCATTAAGGTCTCAGAGTAATTTAAGAAAATAAGATGCCGCTGGAGAAATGGAAAACGTTACCCCAACGGCATGATTTTTTTTATTGGTCTTAGCCAGATTTTAAGTAGCTTAAAAGGTAGCTAATGTGTTAGGTAACTAACCCGACAAACTTAAAGGGCTTCTTCTACATTCAATTTTAATCATAAAATGTCCCATACATGTGGGGTGAAAAATCAACTTAAAATTTTTGAGATTAATTACAGCAACTTTAATTTTGACTGTATTTTTTGGGTAAAAATATTGTTTTGAGTTATCTGACAATATTTTTCCTACACGATGACCAAATTATTAAAATGCTGTCATTCCAAAAGGGTTGAGTTTTCACCCCACTTATATAGGACATTTTATCATTAAAATTCACTGTGGAAAAAGCCCTTAAAGTTTGTCGGGTCGGTTCCCAAACACATTGTATATGTGCCCTCTCTTGGCCGAACAGCGGCATTTGTGCCCCTTGTGGATTTTGTGTAATTGAAAATGCCGCTGGAGAAACGTTTGGCGGATTTCTGTATCTGCGGAACGGCTGGACGAACAGATATGATTTTTTGTGAGCTGGTGTGTTTTAATATGTGCCGAATGTGCCCCAGAAATTATTCCAAAAAAATTGGAATTGAAAAAATTGGAAATTGGAATACCTCTTTATCCTAAGATTGTTCTACCTATAGATCTAATTACAAGTTTCTATGTGACGCAACGTAACTGGTTTCATAAACCAATAGAATTTTTTTTTATAAGGATTTTGTTTATATTTGAGGACCAGGAATAAAAAGTCCAAAATTACAATTTTGTTCAACACTTTAATAATAATCACAATAAAGAATGATATTGTTTTAACATAAACTATATTGGGCTAGGCCGCTTTTTTATAATTTATAATTTACCACTTACTATTTCAATTCACATTTGTTAAACTAAATCACTGGAAAACAATATAACGTGCGGCCCACATAGTGAAGAGATCACACCCGAAAACGAGGACACAAAGTACAAATACCTGCGACTGCGACTTTAATCCACTTCAACTATTATTGAAATTAATTCTACGTCCGCCTTCTCTATGTGGAGCGCAACTCGTAAACTTCAGCCGCCACTAACAATAATTATACTACTTTAAAACACCTGAATATATTATTGCACTTGAAAAAAACGACCACCAGAGGCGGGAATCGAACCCGCGTTCCTCGCATACCAGGCGATTGCCTAACCTCTCGGCCACCCTGGCGTTGGCGTTGGCGTTGGCGTCGTTATCAAAATTTTCAAGTGCTTCTTAACGCTGTAATGCCGCGTTGCTTTCATCAATGTTATTGGGATTATACCCTCAACACTCGAAAGAAATACTATTGCAAGTATTTACCAATCGAAAGATGAAGCTTGCAAATACGATAATTATTGTTTTTAAGTGATAAGCATTCACTATGCAATCTAAATATATTATTGCACTTGAAAAAACAACGACCACCTGATTGAATAAATATGCAGAGCTTCAAATATCTATACTAATATTATAAAGAGGAAAGATTTGTTTGTTAGTTTGTTTATTTGCATCGAATAGGCTCCGAAACTACTGGACCGAATCAAATGGCACAGAGATAGTTTGAGACACTGGGAAGGACATAGGCTATTTTGTCGCGATATAAAATCATAAGGGGGGTGAAATGGGGGATGAAAATTTGTATGGAAAATCCGACTTTTGGCGCGGGCGAAGTCGCGGGGAACTGCTAGTAGCTTATAACGTAATCAAACTACTTGCATCTGTAACGTTATATGCGACAAAACGTTTTTAAAGTTAACGTTACTTATGTACAGAATAATATTTTATTAACTTTATACCATCTAGGATTAATCATTACCGATTTTTCGATACCAAGTCGTTAACGATATTCGTACTTTGATAGACTCGATAAACTTTGAATGTAACAAAATACTAATAACGTTACAAAACGATTTATTTTGATATTTTCCATACGCCCGTTATAAATCTCTGTAAATGTGAGTCGGGTATATTGGGACTTGATTAAAAATTGGAAACATGATGACAAAAAGATAAACATTTCACATAAGCCGTGTCATATTTATTAAAGTGTTATAATAGTGGTATAATTATTATAAGTAAAGCGGCTACGAGTAAGTAAAACAAGACTTGCCTGTGTCTCGCTCAAGCTGTCGCCACGGCCACGGCGACAGCACAGCGGGCAGGGTGCTACATCAACTAAGATCGCCACTAACTGATTGATGAGTGAAGGAGATTCACACGCACTCTTACGCCACACAACATTATCACAAAAGCGGCAAGGAACGCGCCGCCACGCCACGTCACTCACGCTAACTCCGCGGTCTAGACAGGTTTGTCCAAACCTGCAAGACCACGGTTTCGGATTTCATAGTACTCATTGTTCAATACTTATAAAATACATACAAATAGTGAAAACATTATTTCTAAAGATAGGCACTGTACTGTGTAGTATGTATTAACATAATTATATATAACAAAAGATAGGCACTGTACCCTAGTAGGAAGTATGTGATGGCCTAGCTAGGCATATTCACACACAGAGTTAAAACTTATTTCTATATGCAAACATACATACTATACAATAGCATACGATTACGTAGTAGCACACTATGGTTGAACGTTGTCATTAATGGGCATGTTTAAAAACACTTGTCAAAAACACAGATTTTTAACTAGAGTAAGAAAGGCTATATAATTCGGCAGTTCTTTAGCGTGCATCCGCTAATAGCAGTCCCCACAAGTGTTAATTCCTCTAGAATGGGATCCAGAGCCTACGCTACCCCATTGATAGAATGTCTACCAATTCTGGAAATGTAAGAATTGACGCTTCAGTCAAATGGTTATGGTTTACTATACATACGCTAGGTCTTGAAAATTTTAGTTCTCTCATCGAAAATTCACAGTAAGTTGCGTAAAAATGAGAGACGCCGATGGGAACTCGAAAAACAAAACATAATAAATCTGTAAAACGATGACAATCGATAGCAAAATATGATATAATTTAAAATTTAATTTTATGACTGCGATACCCGTTTATAGAATATAAACTCTCGCAACAAAGAAATAAATTAACTTACAACACGTCAATACTACAAAGTCGTGCTTTGGTACACGTGTAATAAATAATTAAATGCTCATATGGCGCCACGAGTCGCGCTAGTGCAAACAATTTAAAAAAAATTAGGCACGATTCGCACGCTGAATAGATTTTTCTAATCGCCGACAATGTTCGTTGGACTTTTATCATTGGAAAAATTAAGACTACGTTCGTACGCCCGCGCCGGGTCGCCGACCGGGAAACAGTCACCAGAGATCCGACACGCGCGGAAAGGTAATGAGGAATGCTTAAACTCACAGGTATTCTTAACCGAACCACAGAATAAATAATAGTACAAGTACAGAAAGTTCATTTTGCAAAATTATTTAAAATAGCGACTGTTGTTACCCGACAACGTAGGGTCGACCGACGAGACGCCAAGTGCGCGCGAATCATCGATTTCACTCGTGACATTTTTAATGACTAAATGTCGACCGGTCGACCCGCGCTAGTTCTTGTAGCTTTAAGGTTTGTGCCCACTACACCAGATTATACCATGATCGTGTTAGGACCGTATAAAATATAATAAATTTGATCAATTTTCAATCCTAAGCACAAGACTTACAGTTCAAAATATATTATCGCGGTGTTCGTTTTGACAGTGTTAGAACAGTGCATTTCTCACCAATTATCACACAATGTTGTTAAGTGTATAATTGTCATCAAGGTGGAAAACTTAAGTTCGCTCGCCATAAAAACACGTTTCTTTTAAAATGGGTTTGCTCTTGACTCTAGACTAAACCAGACGTGGCGTAGTCAGAGCCGATGTTGGAGCGAGCTCATCAGGTTCTAGTATCCCCACTTTGACGATAGCAAGTTGCTTGGCGCTGGGCTTCAGTGGGACAGCTTAACTTTTCACGATGTTGTCGAAAATGTAATAAATGTATATTTTTATAAGGTTCCGGCATGATCAGGGTATGTAATAGGCATGGAAATGATTGCTACTTTTAATTCATTTTCATTTCATGAAATGATGATTTTTTTTCATATGAAATCACATGTGAAATTTCATTGGCAATATATTTTTTTCGCAGTGTCATAATGTAACACTTTTTGCTATTTGCTTCTTATAATGAAATATGAATTATTGTGAACGGTTGCTAATTTGCTACTAATATGAAATGTCATATTTAGGTTGTCATGAAAAATCATGGCAAACGAATCTAAGCTTTATATGTATTCATAAGTTTAAAGTTCTTGAAATGCCCACCCAGTATAAATCGTCACATATGATCGCATAACTAGTGTGTTTGTCTTTTTCTAACACGCACCTAGGGCAAATCATTCCTACTCGCTCGCTCGCGACTCGCTCTGCTACAAGCAGACATCAATGAATAAAATGAAATGAGCATGATCTATGATTTCGCAAAGTGCGACTTGTAGCAGTCTATACGAAAAAAAAATAGCAGGTGTGAACAATGAAATTCATTTCATATGTTTTGCTCATGAATCTTCCAGTATGTAATCAGTGTAGTGGACCTTTATACCGTTTATAACTTCAAAGTGAACCGGGCCCGTCATGGTAAGGTCGAAATTCAAATGTACACATTTTATACGGTCCCACCCAGCACGGTCATGGTGCGGTAAGGTGCAGTGGGTATTGACTTAAACCGCGGAGTGTTGACCGCACGGGTGCCGATTAAACTACAGGTGCAAGCGGAAAGTCGTCAGGAAGCGGGCGGTCGCCGGCGTCAGGGTCCGCTGCGATGCGCCAGATGGCAGTTCTCGACGTACAGCTCTTTGACGAGCAGGTCGGCGGCGGTCAGTCGCGCGGTTAACCGTCTCACCGCGGCCTCGGCGCGCGCCGCCCGCGCCCGCAGCGCCGCCGCCTCCCGCGCGCCCGCGCCTCGCGCCGCCGCCGCCGCCGCCAGCCACGCGCCCAGCCGCGAGCAGCGACAGCGCTCCGACAGAGCCGCGCACGCGCACGCGCACGCGCCGCCCGCACCGGCAGGCGACACCAGCGTCGCGCCTGCGACAAGAGAGTGAAACAATATTAATATATCTATACATATAATAAAACTGTAAAACCGATGCGTCTTTACATTGAGTATTTTTACCTGTTTACTACAATATTTTGATTTGTTTGTGTACCCTATTGATACTGCGCCGCGCGCACTCGCACGCGTACTTGCCTAGTTTTTTATTTGTTTAAAACCTACCGTGAGAACCCCGGAGCCCCTAGTCGACACCGAGACCTTACCTATGACACATGTAATAGACCGACCAGAGCGCTTTCGCCGCGTGTGTATCCTGTGAAGCTCCTTACAGACATTTCGAGTGATTGTGGCCTGTGAAGTGTGTGAAGTGAACCCCTGATGTGGCAAGTACCTAGCTATAAGCGCTCCAAACCGACCTATTTTCCACCTATCATTGTCGCCCTCCACGTGTAATCCACTGCCTAAACTCTCAAACATTTTGGTAGCAGAGCGTAGTTTTTTATTAGGACCCCTTATTAGTAACGTAATTTGTTTAATTGAGAGTTATTTATTTGCTACCTTCCTTTGTAATTCGAAGAAAACGTCTCGTCATATACCTAACCTATTTACAGTAAATTCCTTAATACCATTCGAGTACAACCCCCTTTTACATAAGTGTCGAATAAATCGATTAGCGCGTTAATTACCTACCCTTTGAGTGCAAGTGAGGTGCGCGAGCGCTTTGTTTCCCTATTGATCAGGCCATTACCGCGTGACCGCGTGCGAGCTGTTTACGAGTTACGTTTGATATACCCGGTGCATCGGTGCCGTCCCTTACTATTTGTTCCTTTACGCATCGTATTGAAATCTTTTGTGAGTTTAATTTACCTACCTTGTTTCTTGCGATTTAAAGTAAATAAAATGTCGGATACCGAAACCGGCAACGAGACCGTAAGGGCCGTACTTTACACGGATACAGCTGAATACCGTGAAGCTATTGGTGAAATCCCGTTATATTAGTGACTGGGTTGATGATTCCCACCGAGTTCTTGAGACCTTTTCCTCCAATCGTATGCGAGCGCGTCTTTCCGACCTGCCACTTATGTGCGACAAGTTTTCCGCCGCTTGTTCCAAGCTGTTAGGTAATCTCGATCCTGCTATTTATGAACAAGAATATGTGCAAGTTAAGGACGAGATACGCGTAGTAAGGGACAAAGTAGACGACTTAAAAATTAAGTTAGACGAAATACGACCTCACCATTTTGAGACGTCCCGTACTAGCACCCCCTTCAAGGAGAATAAATCCCTGGCTATTGATAACCTGGCTAGTAAATTACCTGACCTACCTATACCTAAGTTTGATGGCCGTCCCGATAGTTGGATCAGTTTTATAGACCAGTTTGATAGCGTGGTGGACAACCAGCCTACCTTTACCCCGACTTTGAAGCTACACTATTTAGTGGGAGCCTTATCGGATGAACCTCGTCGATTGATACAACATCTCAAGATTGAGGCGGGCAATTACACCGTGGCCCGTGACCTCCTAAAACGTAGGTACCATAACCTTCGTGTTTTAGCGGATACCCACATAGCTAAAATAATGATGCTCCCTATTATAACACCTAAACTTTCCGGGTTACGTGTGTCGTTCCTGAACCCGCTGCTTTCGACTTATCGATGCTTAGAAAGATTGGAACTTCCTGTTAAACATTGGTCGTACCTATTAGTTCACTTATGCCTTGCTAAACTGCCTTCAGAGTTAAAATCGAGATTTGAACGTCGTTATGGCGATAATCCTAATCACCTCCCTACTTTTGATCATCTTATTACCTTTCTTGAGGATGAATGTAGGCACCACGACAATGTAGGTAGTGCTTCTGTCGTTGACACTACTACCCCCCCTACTGCGAGCTCCCCTCGTTTGCCTAAACCTAACGCGCGTTCTCTACCTCCTGCGAGAGCTTTTGTTACCTTTGCGACGACATCTAAATGTCACCTTTGTAATAGTACTTCGCATTACTTACGCGAGTGTCCCGATTTTATTCGCCTTCCTACACGTCAACGTGTTACCTTTGAAAAAGAAGCCCGACTGTGCTATCGATGCCTGGATAGACACTCCATATCCCAATGCACGCGAAATTATTGCTGTCGCACGTGCCGCCGTTCCAGTCATCACACATCACTGTGTTATAATGACTCCTCTCCTGTAAATTACGATCGCGAGCGCTCATACCGAGACGTCCCGGCCTTAGCTTCCAACCAACCGCGGCAATCCCCACAAAGTCACTTAACGGACCGTGTGTCACCCCCACGTACTGAATGGCACCGTGTTCGTACCCCGCCCCCTCGTGATTCCCGTAGAGCATCACCTCCCCGTTCGGGCGGGCGATCCCCACCTGCACCCAACGGTAACCGTACTTATAATGCCCCTCTAGGTCAAAGAACCCAGGATGAACGTACATTTCATCATAAGTACAATGAGGCCCCACAATTCTGACTAGATAGCAGCCCCCCTTCCATACCCGCTTTTACATCTTTACCTCGCAATTCTCTCGTTCTTTTACCTACGGCCTTGATTCATGTTAAAACCTCGTCTGGATATTATGTGGAAGCGCGTGCCTTATGTGACACTGGTGCTCAGGGCTGCCTTCTTACTACTGAGCTTGTTGTTGACCACATGAACTTACCTATCATTCCTTCTCCAGTTCCTGTTCGTGGAATAGGTAATGTTCAAGCAATTAATTCCCCGGGCATTGTATCCTTTTCATTTAAGCCAGTTAATTCTGCCTTTCCAGAAATCTCCACCAGTGCAATAGTTGTTGATGTGATTGCTGGTACCCTCCCAGAGTACCAGCAATCACATGAGTGAGACACATCACGTGAGTGACTCATTTACCTACAATTATACCTGTGATACCCGTGATGCAGTTATTACAAAACGCAAAGTTTTATCTTTGATTGCCCGTATGTATGACCCTTGTGGCTGGATATCTCCCGTCGTATTTAAGGCTAAGGAATTTATGCAACGCTTATGGATGTCAGGCTTATCCTGGGATGATCCTTTAAATGAACCCCTGTCTTTAGAGTGGACTGCATTTGTTCAGGACCTAGCGAAGGTTAGTGAAGTGGCCATTCCGCGACATATTCTTCCCAGAGGTTCCTCCTCCTTATCCCTACATGGGTTCTGTGATGCTTCTGAATTGGGATATGCTGCCGCTGTTTATTTACGTGCGGAACTTCCGTCTGGTGTTTGCTCCGTCCATCTTGTTATGGCTAAATCTAAAGTTGCCCCTGTTCGGACCCGTTTAACAATTCCCAAGTTGGAATTGTTGGGAGCTACCCTCCTCTCTAAATTACTTCATCACGTCGCTCTTTGTCTGCAAAGGTCGTCTTTGTTGACTTCAATCCATAGTTGGACGGATAGTAAAATCGTGTTGTGTTGGTTAAAAACCACTCCTCACCTCCTTCAGACTTTTGAGGCTAATCGTGTCTCCCAGATTAATAATAGTCCTACATCTAGTGAATGGAGGCACGTCCCAGGCTACATGAACCCTAGTGACTGTGCATCGAGGGGTATGTCAGTCACCCGACTGATCGACCACTCCCTTTGGTTTTCACCTTTGTGGTTGACGCAGTCTCCTGACAACTGGCCCGGTATTTCGGAACCTAACCCAAGTAGTGATCTTCCTGGACTACGTTGTTTAGTAGTCTCTGCCGATGTTCCTACCCCGGATCCCTCATTCTTATTAGAGCGGTATAGTTCTTTGAACAAGCTAATAAACGTGACTTGTTACCTAAGGCGGTTTTTATTTCCTAAATCTTACTTGTCCCACCTGAGCCCTGACGAACGGAGAGATTCCCTTTTGTTTTTAGTGAACATCGTTTAATTTACCTCCTTTTCTGATGAACTTGATCGCTTACGGCGTGGCGATCCGATCACTAACTCCCTGAGAAAATTAAATTTATTTCTGGATGACAGAGGCCTAATTCGAGTTGGAGGCCGATTACGAAACTCCGATCTATCCTTTGATGCGCGCCATCCCCTTCTTCTGCCTAAGAATGGTAATTTCGTGAACATCCTTATTTCACATTACCATCGCGAGAATGCTCATGCTGGTGTTAATGCAATTCTTGCCATGTTAAATAGAGAGTTTTGGATCTTGTCGGCACGCAGAGCTATTCAGCATGTGATTTTTAAATGCCTTCCCTGTTATCGTCTCAAAGCGGCTGTATCACAACCCTTCATGGGTGACCTACCTAAAGACCGCGTCATGGCTGCTAGACCGTTTGACGGTGTAGGTACCGATTTTGCAGGACCCTTTTTTACCAAAGTCCAGGCCTATAGGAACAAAAGGTTAGTGAAAAGTTACCTGTGTGTATTTGTCTGCCTTCCTACTAAAGCCGTTCACCTTGAGGTTGTGTCGGACCTAACTACTAAAGCCTTTATTGCGGCCTTTTCCCGATTCGTGTCGCGTCGTGCTGTACCTCGCCTAATCCGATCTGATTGCGGTCGAAATTACATCGGTGCCAACAATTACCTTAAAGAGTTAGAGTGTTTCCTGTCTCAAAACCAGGCGGCTATTGGTTCTGAGCTTTCAAAGCGGAACATATCCTGGGTTTTCGATCCTCCTGTTTGCCCTCATTGGGGCGGTCTTTTTGTAGCTGCGGTTAAATCGGCGAAATCGCACCTAAAACGAGTAGTAGGCGATACCCCCCTTACATTTGAAGAGCTGACCACTGTTTTTGCTAAAATTGAAGCAGTTTTAAATTCACGCCCATTGTGCCCACTTTCTCCGGGCCCTAATGATGTCGAAGTGTTAACTCCCTGCCATTTCTTAATTGGACAACCCTTAACTGCACTTCCGGAGTACCCTTATAAAGACGTAAAATTGCATCGCCTTACACGGTTTCAGCTAATCCAACAAATTACCCAGTACTTTTGGTCTTGCTGGCATTTAGAATACCTAAATACATTACAAATTAGAAATAAATGGACCTCTCCTTGTGATCCTCCTAAAGTGGGTGAGCTAGTACTCATAAAAGATGACAACCTTCCCCCTTTGCAGTGGCGTCGTGGACGCATTATTAATTTATACCCTGGCCAAGACCAAGTTGTTCGTGTGGTAGATGTTAAAACTCCTACCGGTAGCCTAAAGAGATCTTTGACGAAATTAGTTCGTCTTCCTGTCCAGTGAACTTCCTTTCCTTAGCTTCCTAACCTTCTCGTAAACACTTGACGTGTTTAGGGCGGGCGATATGTTTACTACAATATTTTGATTTGTTTGTGTACCCTATTGATACTGCGCCGCGCGCACTCGCACGCGTACTTGCCTAGTTTTTTATTGGTTTAAAACCTACCGTGAGAACCCCGGAGCCCCTAGTCGACACCGAGACCTTACCTATGACACATGTAATAGACCGACCAGAGCGCTTTCGCCGCGTGTGTATCCTGTGAAGCTCCTTACAGACATTTCGAGTGATTGTGGCCTGTGAAGTGTGTGAAGTGAACCCCTGATGTGGCAAGTACCTAGCTATAAGCGCTCCAAACCGACCTATTTTCCACCTATCATTGTCGCCCTCCACGTGTAATCCACTGCCTAAACTCTCAAACATTACCAAAAAACTAATTGAGAGTGATGTAATAAATAGTAACAGAATATGAATCTACAACTTTCAATTTTTTTGTCTGTTTGTCTGTTTGTACACGCTAATCTCCGAAACTACTGAACGGATTTGAATGAAACTTTTTTTATTGTGTAGCTATTAAGTCTGGGCAAATACTAGGCTATAACTTATTTTGAAGATCGGAGTACCTGACGTGGAATTTTAGCAGTACACTTAAACTAAAAGAGATAGGAAAGCAGCGCCTTCAGAAAAGTTAGTTAGCGTGATAAGCATTTTCTATTGACGTTTACAAATTGAAGGTCTGGAGCAACTGATATAGAACCCTAGCAGCTCAGCTTAACTATAAGAGATATGAATAGAGCGCCGTAGGGAACATTGTTCAGCGTGATGAGCATTTTCTATTGACTTACACAAATTAAAGATCTGAAGCAATTGATATGCCAAATTACTTTAGACTTATTTTCAAACTCCCAAGGTAATCCTACTGTTTCCAAGTTACGGGCTGGTGACGGAAACCTGGAGAAATCGACAAAATCCTTCAGATTTTATTGGCATGTAGCATGGTAGCGTTTACATTCAGGAGTCATAATTTGATGGTGCTGACCTTAACGTTAAGTAGTTCGTGGATACCTTTATCACAGGCAGTTTGTCGAAATTTTGTTGAATTACTGTATTATTAATGAAAGATCTAAGTCAATTGGCACTTTTTTATACTACTTAATCAAATTGAATTTCGCTCACAAAAATTAATCGACTGTGTCATCCGGTGGGACTCGAACCCACATCCCTTCGCTTATACTACTTATCACTAACTAACGGAAATTGAACTACGAGTATAAGTAAAATCTTTACTTATTTTACGTTACAGGAACTAGGGTAGGGAGGCCTTTGCCTTGCAGTGGGACACGACAGACTCCTAATAATAATAATAACTTAACGATAGTAGTAACTTACAAACCGACCTTTGAGTAGGCTAGGGACACAATAAATAAATGCTAAACCGCATTCATCTATTGCGGTAGGAAGGTTTGAGTCAGACTTTTTCTGAACACTAAAACTAAAGTTACCTATATTTTTTACAAACGAATAAAACCGCCTTCAATAAAGTAAACTAAAAAGTAAAAAAAAAATCCTTTACACTTTACTAAGAAAGGTACACTACAAAATTTAGTTTTGGAGTCGGTGTCACTGTTTTCATTTCACACACAAATTTTCTTACCAGAGGAGGATGGCGAGGTGATAGTAACCTATCTAAAAAAGAGAGCCTATTGACCTTGATTTTTCATTCTTCTCTTCTCCTTACGACATGGTAGACTAAGAAATCATGATAGCTGGATGGGGACGGAAGTATAAAATATTTTGTATCATTGAGTCCACGCGTACGAAGTCGCGGGCAACAGCTAGTAATTAATAAAAAGCGATTTGTTTGCAAGTTTTTACGAAATTAAATTGAATATCGCACGTAAAAAAGATTTTCGCATAAAGACTGTAACAGCCAATCAGTGATTCAAAATAATAAGGTGTTTTTCACTGATTCTGAGTTTGAAGGTAATACTCATACTCATACGGCTGATGCTCATCAAATGCGACAACTTTTATTACGGGTTCGACATCAAAGTACTTATAGTTTACCTAAAAAACCCCTAAAGTAGTAATCGGCTTATATTTCCGGATATATCGGATTTCAATGTTGGTCCCATAATAAAAATTGTTTATTAGAGCAGCAAAATCATTCCCTTAAAGGAATACAGTTGATTTTGATGACACAAGGTCATAAAGGATTAACGAGATTAGTAGAAAATTACATAACATAGGGGTTACTCGGGTCTGTCTTGGGGTGTTTTGTCCCTGGGCTTCAACCTTACACAATTTTTTGTAATCCTATATATCTTTAAAATACAGTGGGTTTTGCAATGAAGTGCAATTCCGAAAGAAGGTAATATTAAACCGAAGATCGACAAGATTTTAGGCGATTTTAACGGACATGTCGGAGAAATATCACCACCCGCATACAAGAGAACACATGGAGATCGCGGGTTTGGCATGATCCCAAGGCAAGGATATTCTGCATTTGTCCACTTAAGACCTTGCTATTATCAACACCTACTTTTCAAAACCACAAGAGCATCTTATCACCTATAAGAGTGGAGGCAAGAATACTCAAATAGATTACATCATGGCAAATAAACTTTTCGTAACTGCAAAGTAATACCAGGCGAGCCTTAACATCACAACAACCACCTCCTCGTCGCGGAGTACATCACCCCTAGACCAATAAAGGTCCGGAAAGAGAAAAAACCACCAAAGATTCACTGACACAAGCTTAAAACAGAGGAAGGGCAAGCACTTTGCGCGTACTGCACCAAATAGAAACTGATTCCGCAAATACTATCTGGAACGAATTCCGAAGTCGCTGCCGTAAATCAGCGATAAGAATCTTAGGGGTTTCCAGGGGCGCTATCTGTGGTAACAAAAAAAAACAGTTGGTGGAACAATACTGTGCAGCAGAATATTGTTAAAAAGAAATCCCTTTTCAAAGTTTGGCAAAAAAGCAAGAGGGAGACTAACCGCGAAGCATACAGAACCGCTAAAAAAGAAGCAAAACAAGCGGTTGCGCAGTCAAGGGCCAAATCAGAGGAGGACTTCTATGCAAAATTAACTAATGCTAACAACGACAGAGAGCTCTTTAATATAACAAAGCAGCGACACAATAACACTAAGGACACTAAAACCATTAGGTACATCAAGAATGAGCAAGGTACACTGCTAACATCTAACGCAGACATCCGAAACAGATGGAAAAAGTACTCGTACTACTCCCACCTACTCAATGAAATTAAAATTAAATTGAATTAAAAATCTTTTATTTCGGACCATAAATCCATATTGGTGTTAGTAACAATTTTCTTATAAACTATGTTACATAGTAATTTAAATATTTAAAATCCTGCCCAGATAAACGCGGCACCCACTTAGCAGCATCTGCAACTCATTGCTGCCGGTGACAGATGTGTCACTACCTAGTGCTTTAATATGGGACTGTGAAATAGTGTTCAGGATGCCATTGACGCTACCGCGTAACCTGCGCATCAGAGAGCCAATTCTTTTGCGTACAATCGCATGGAAGCCACGCGGGTTTCGGCAAACATCCCTGATGCACTACAGTATCGCGGCAGCCCTATTGGCACCCTGAAACCATTATTGTATTGGACGCGCAAGGCGTTGAAGGCTCTCTGTGTATATGAGGTCCACAGGCTGCAGGTGTACAATGACTGGCAATAGGCTTTAAACAAAGTTACCTTCACTTCCTTTGTACACCGTGCAAACCTTTTGTGCCAGCATATTGCACCTTACCGCCAATGCCCTGCGCTTCCTCTCAATGTCAAGATCATCACTTAGGTCCTCGGTAAGCCAGTGGTCCAGGTATTTAAACTTATTCACCTAAGGTAGTGCAGAGCCAGCAAGCGTGACAGGAGGCATACAGTATGATTTAGTGTCAGCCTTAAAAATCATCACCTCACTCTTTTTTGTGTTATACCTGAGCCCATGAGCCTCCGCGTACCTTTCACAGATGCCTATAAGCTCTCTGGTATTCCGTTCACCGAGGGCCCCGTGCCTGCTATCACCCCAGAAGAAGTCAAAGAAGCGATGCAACTTATGGCCAATAATAAAGCCACGGGACCAGATGAAATACCGGCTGAGCTCTGGAAAAAACTGGGACTATGAGGCGAAGCGTTCCTAGCACATCTCTTCAGCAGGATTCTCACAGACGGATACCTGATGAGTAGCGTAACAGCTTAACCCTTTTACAAAAATAAGGGAGACATAAGATTATGCGAAAACTACAGAGCAATTGAATTAATATCGCATACCCTCAAAATTTGGGAAAGGCTCATCAGCAGACGGCTACAGCAAATCACTAGTGTCACTGAAAACCAATGCGGGTTTGTCGCTGGAAAATCTACCACTGATGCCATCCTGAGTGGATGGCATCAGGGGCAGATTTTCCATATGAATCCTAATAGAGAAGCACAGAGAGCGGAAAATATATCTTCATATGGTCTTCATAGAAATAGGCTTTTGACCGTATCCCAAGAAAACTCATATGGCAATCTCTGAGAGCTCAGAACGTCTTAGAGACTACAGACGACGCTCGAACAGTGGCGAGAAGCCTTGGAAAGCGCGGGATTGTGAGTTAGTCGACAGAAGACGGAATACATGGAATGTAGCTTCTCCAAAACAGCAAGCAATACAATACTCCTGCAGGGCATACCACTAAACAAAGTTGAGTCCTTCAAGTATCTGGGTTCTATATTGTCAAACGACGGAAACGTTATTAACCGTATTAACATAGGATGGTTGAAATGGAGAGAACTGTCAGAAGTGTTGTGCGATCGAAGAATGCCTATAACAGTTAAGGGGAAAGTCTACAAAGCCGCTGTCCGGCCCTAACATACGCTGAATGATGGCCACTCAAAAAGCAGCAGGAACGCTACATGCATGTAGCCGAAATGAAAATGATCAGGTGGTCAGGCGAAGTGACACTTCTTGACCAAGTAAGCAATGAATACACTCGTTGCACTTTTAGCGTAAAGCCAATTCCGGAGAAACTGCTAGGATGTAGGTTGAGGTGGTATGGACACGTCATGAGAAGACATCACGATCATATGACGCGAAGAGTGCTCAACCTGGAAACCGGCCCAAGAGGGCGTGGTAGACCCCGATTGATATGGGAATCAGTCGTTAACAGGGATTTGATAACAGCTCAAATAGATCCGCAGACGACCCAGGGTAGGATGTCCTGGCGAAACATAATTAGGAGAGCCGCCCCGAATTGAAACGGGATAAAGCAAGGATAAAGAAGAATGTAATAACTACAGACTGATACTTCTACAAATCTGATAACAGTCTCACCTGGTGTCGGCGTGTGCGTGTGCGTGTCCGCGGTCTCCCCGCCGGCGGGGCTGCGGCGCGGCCTGCGCCGGGCGAGCCGCTCGCGCAGACGGCGCAGCTCCGCCTCGCTGGCGCCGCGCTAGACAACACTCACCCGGTGTCGGCGTGTGCGTGTGCGTGTCCGCGGTCTCCCCGCCGGCGGGGCTGCGGCGCGGCCTGCGCCGGGCGAGCCGCTCGCGCAGACGGCGCAGCTCCGCCTCGCTGGCGCCGCGCTAGACAACACTCACCCGGTGTCGGCGTGTGCGTGTGCCTGTCCGCGGTCTCCCCGCCGGCGGGGCTGCGGCGCGGCCTGCGCCGGGCGAGCCGCTCGCGCAGACGGCGCAGCTCCGCCTCGCTGGCGCCGCGCTAGACAACACTCACCCGGTGTCGGCGTGTGCGTGTGCGTGTCCGCGGTCTCCCCGCCGGCGGGGCTGCGGCGCGGCCTGCGCCGGGCGAGCCGCTCGCGCAGACGGCGCAGCTCCGCCTCGCTGGCGCCGCGCTAGACAACACTCACCCGGTGTCGGCGTGTGCGTGTGCGTGTCCGCGGTCTCCCCGCCGGCGGGGCTGCGGCGCGGCCTGCGCCGGGCGAGCCGCTCGCGCAGACGGCGCAGCTCCGCCTCGCTGGCGCCGCGCTAGACAACACTCACCCGGTGTCGGCGTGTGCGTGTGCGTGTCCGCGGTCTCCCCGCCGGCGGGGCTGCGGCGCGGCCTGCGCCGGGCGAGCCGCTCGCGCAGACGGCGCAGCTCCGCCTCGCTGGCGCCGCGCGCTGCTTCCGCCGCCGCCACGCGCGCCTCGCACTCGCGCTCCAGCTCCGCCACCTGCACACGCGATGAACGAGATGTTATTTACTATATCCAACGGTACGTACCGCGTCCCGGCAAAAAAAGTATCACAACACATATTGGGTACTCAATAGTTTTTTTATTGTATTAAGATTTTTTTAATTTATTTATTTATTTATTGGAAAACAAACAGCATTAATTACACAAGTATAATAGAAGAGATAAAATAAAAACAGATATGCCTATATGAGTTTTCACTTGTAGATCAATACAATTAACAGAAGGTAGTACATGTAAATGTGCATTCAAAAATGTTTACCAAGTAAACAACAACAGTAACTAAAAGAAAAGCCAAGTCATGCCAAGTCAGATACTGACCTAAAAAGTTTAAAGTAATTATTCAAAGAATTTAGAGTTAATTAGTCTCTTAAGGTAATTTGGTCTTGCAGAAAACAAATCAACATCTTTAGAATAGTTTTTGTTAAAATCTGTATGTTTGAGAGTTTAGGCAGTGGATTACACGTGGAGGGCGACAATGATAGGTGGAAAATCGGTCTGTCTTAGCACTTATAGCTAGGTACTTGCCACATCAGTTTCCCGGGGTTTTAGGTATCACTTCACAGGCCACAATCACTCGAAATGTCTGTAAGGAGCTTCACAGGATACACACGCGGCGAAAGCGCTCTGGTCGGTCTAGTACATGTGTCATAGGTAACGTCTCGATGTCGACAGGGGCTCCGGGGTTCTCACGGTACGTTTTAAACAAATAAAAATAAGGCAGGAAGGCGTGTTAGTGTGCGCGGCCGAATCGTGCCTACCTACTGCCAAATTGTGTAGGTAGGTCAAATCAGCCGCTTCTCAGCGATAAAGGAAGCATGTGGTGATTTCTGCAGCTAATTGAGTAATCAGGGTTTGACTTTATTCTAAATTTGTAGTTGACAAACCTTAAGAACTTACGCTGAATTTTTTCGATTTGATCGATATAGAGGTTATATTGTGGATTCCATATTTAGCATGCGTACTCCAGTTGACTTCTTACTAATAAGCAGTAGAGGATTTTAAGTGACTTTGTCTGTTTAAAATTTTTTGTAACTCTAATAAGGAATCCAAGGGTTTTCATGGCTTTAGAAGTAATATGGTCTACGTGTTTATCCAGGAGAAGCTTAGCATCCAAGATTACACCAAGGTCGCGAATATGGTCAGTGCGTTGAAGTGACTGATGGTTTATTGAGTAGTCGAAGCGAATTGAATTAGGAGATCTGGTGAAGGTGATGCAAATGCATTCAGATATATTCAAATCAAGCTTATTACTAGTGAAATAGTCGTGAAACCTATCGAGATCCTGTTGCAAAAGTTCGCAATCATTGATAGAGTTTATCTTTTTGTATATTTTCATGTCATCTGCGAATAAAAGGTAGTTGGAATGATTAAAACATTTATGTATGTCATTAATGAAAATAATAAATAGTAACGGACCGAGAATTGAACCCTGGGGGACGCCGGATGGAATGGCAGAGTAATGTGGATGTGAAGAGAAACCCTTTAGAACTACTGTTTGACTACGACTTGAGATATACGAGATAAACCATCTCAGCAGATCACCATGGATACCAGCGGCTTGTAGTTTGCGAAGCAAGATCACGTGATCAATCCGATCAAATGCTTTGGTATAATCCGTATACACTGAGTCCACTTGGCCACCAGATTGCATACCAGAAGTTACATCGTCCGTGAAAGCAAGCAGATTACTGACAGTGGAACGCCCCTTCAAAAAGCCGTGTTGCTGCGGGATAAAGGTATGTTTGAGTGCTGAGTAGACTTGGTGATGGATAATTTTTTCAAGAACCTTTGCCAGAACACAAAGCTTAGAGATGGGCCTATAGTTGGCAACATCACGTTTGGACCCTTTCTTGTGAATGGGGTTACAGTTGCGGCTTTCCACATCTTAGGCACAACACCGTCAGCGAGCGACCGATTAAATAGTAGACTAACAGGTAAGGCCAGGCTACGAGAACAGTTTGATATGAGAAGTGGGTGCAGACCATCTGGTCCAGCAGATTTGTTACGGTCAAGTGTTTCCAACACTTTTTCCACCTGGGTTTGTATAATTTCAATAGAACAAATATTGGGAGAATCTGTAAGAGTTGGTTTGATCCAGATCCAAATCCCGAGAAGAGATCAAGCAGTTCAGTTTGATTAGAATTGGTACTATCAACCAAAGGAGTAAGAAAACTGACACTGTTAGAAGATGACCATGATATTTTGCTTAAATTAAAGTCTCCCGCTATAAAAAACTTATCATATGGTTTCTTGGTACGGGCGAATACAACTCTCTCTGAAAAGTTTATTAATTGCGAGTTGAAAGACAGCCCTAGATTTTGTTGACATAAATATGAACATCCTATATGCAAAGTAATTGGAGGTTTTCCTTTCGCGCCAATATCAATTGAAACCCAGATGTCCTTCGCCGTAGAATGCCATTCAGGCCGGGCGTGAGTCACAAGTTCATAGCGAGTTGCAATTAAAGCTCCGCCTCCGCGCTTCTGCCTTAGACTCAGATAGTCGCGATCCTGCCGCCATACCGTATACTTGTCGCTAAAAAGCTCCGCATCATTAATTCCGTTTAGTAACCAAGACTCAGTTAATATCACAATATCATAGCTATGTAATTGAAGATTTCTCTTAAATTGCACCGTTTTCGTCCGTAAACCCCTGGCATTTTGATAATAAATGTTAACCATCATGGACCACGAACCAGCCAAGAGTTTTTTTTTGGCCAGCTCGCAAACAATGACAGTTTATGATAGAAATATATAGATAACTTATGTCAGGGGTTCGCACGGCAACGGTTTTGCAAGAAGGATTATAGTTATGTTTCGTATAACGACGGTATAAGTGTTGTGGTGTATTTTTTGATTTAGAGCAAAAAGATAACTCTGCCAGTGATATGAAATAGGTTATTAGTGAGCGGTAGGCGACAAATAAATGGTACACGGATGTTATTAATGGAACACTATATTGTTGGGATGAAGTAATGTTTTCGGAGGCGAAGTGTAAATAAGGTGGGTTTGTTTTTAGTACGATAATGGTAATATAATGAGTATAGTAGACGATAAGATGAAAATATACCTGTGCGACCACGGTATTAGTTGACTTAATTATGTTAAGTGGCATTTTGATAAAAAATTGACATTGTTTATTGAAAGATAGTAGACATTTTATTAAAAAATTTAGTATTTGGTTAAGTAGGTATGTAATATTATAGTCCAGCAACATATTAATGTTATGTAAATAAGAGACTTTATAGGTAGAAATGATTATTAGGGTAATTATTAATGTCACAATGTTTAAGGAGATGGCTTGGCATGACTTGTACAAATAATAAGGTTCACTATGGCTAGGCAATTCACTAGGACTTAATGTAGTAAATAGTCACTTAATTTTATGGAGGTCACTTTCACAGTTGATTGGTATTATATGTGACGTATCGCTTTTTCTTGTTAGAATCCTTCTATTCTGCACCCAGACGTAGTTGAAGTTATGCTCTCTGGCTATCGTTTTGGCTTTACTTAAAAGTTGTTTGTTGTGTTTAGTGAGGTGGTCATTTATATAAATTCTGCTCATGTCACCAACGAATCCAAGATCTTGGGCGATTAGTCCAGGCTTGCGCATTCTGGCTGAGGCTACAAAGTCTTGCTTTTTGTATCTTACTAGAAATCCCACGATGATTGGCTTGTTGGCCTGAGTTGCAGATCGCGCCTTAGTTACAAAATTGATATCTGATTTTTCGATGTGCTGGCCCAACAGATCACTGATTTTGCAGACAATTTCATTTTTGATTTTCATTTTTTTTGACTGGAATACCTTTAATTTCAATGTTTTTAAGTCTAAGCATCTGATCTTTGACTGAGCTCGTTAGACAATTTGGTGATTTCATCCAGTAACTGAGGGTATTCTAAGTTAGGTTGGGGATGTTTTTCAAGAGTATTTATCCTTTCCTCGAATTCAGCTAATTGTACTGTGTTGTCCTCAACTTCGTTCTTGATGCCAGCGATATAAGTTTCGAGGTTGTGTAAATTTTCCTGAACGTTTTTAATATCTTGAACGATGGACGGCAATTAATGCCCGACTTGAACAAAGTCGGGCATTAATTCCGTTGATACCGCTGCGTAGTTCCTGCAGCACCAGGTCCAGAGTAGCGGTCGATGACGAGGACTGTGGTCCGGGAGATGCTGTCGACACTTGTGATTGGTTCGCCTGGCAGCTGGTGCACTGGATTGCAGCTTGCCGTGCCGGTCCGAGTTTTCGGTAGTTAACCTCCGAGATATTAGCGCAAGAGAAACAGTATAGAACAGTACACTTAAAACATTTAACTCCATCGGAGTAGTTGTTATTGCACAGTGGGCACATAAACATTTTGGTATGAGAGTTTATAAAATTGCTACGCGCGAAACACAATGCAGGTAGTCCGCAATAAGCAAGCGATGATCGTGTGTGCTCTTAACGGGTGCGCGACGCAGACAGACAACATGAGTATAAGTAATTGTTTACTTTATGTAATTGTACCCAAGTGTTTTTGCACTTAAAGCTAGTCGACGGGCGGCAGCGGCGGCGGCGCGAACCGTCGCTCGTAGTCGGCGATGCGCGCCGCCAGCTCGCGACAGTGTCAGTGAGTCACCTGCGCCTCTAGCTGCGGCCGCTCGTCGACGGGCGGCAGCGGCGGCGGCGCGAACCGTCGCTCGTAGTCGGCGATGCGCGCCGCCAGCTCGCGACAGTGTCAATGAGTCACCTGCGCCTCTAGCTGCGGCCGCTCGTCGACGGACGGCAGCGGCGGCGGCGCGAACCGTCGCTCGTAGTCGGCGATGCGCGCCGCCAGCTCGCGACAGTGTCAATGAGTCACCTGCGCCTCTAGCTGCGGCCGCTCGTCGACGGACGGCAGCGGCGGCGGCGCGAACCGTCGCTCGTAGTCGGCGATGCGCGCCGCCAGCTCGCGACAGTGTCAGTGAGTCACCTGCGCCTCTAGCTGCGGCCGCTCGTCGACGGGCGGCAGCGGCGGCGGCGCGAACCGTCGCTCGTAGTCGGCGATGCGCGCCGCCAGCTCGCGACAGTGTCAATGAGTCACCTGCGCCTCTAGCTGCGGCCGCTCGTCGACGGACGGCAGCGGCGGCGGCGCGAACCGTCGCTCGTAGTCGGCGATGCGCGCCGCCAGCTCGCGACAGTGTCAATGAGTCACCTGCGCCTCTAGCTGCGGCCGCTCGTCGACGGACGGCAGCGGCGGCGGCGCGAACCGTCGCTCGTAGTCGGCGATGCGCGCCGCCAGCTCGCGACAGTGTCAGTGAGTCACCTGCGCCTCTAGCTGCGGCCGCTCGTCGACGGGCGGCAGCGGCGGCGGCGCGAACCGTCGCTCGTAGTCGGCGATGCGCGCCGCCAGCTCGCGACAGTGTCAGTGAGTCACCTGCGCCTCTAGCTGCGGCCGCTCGTCGACGGGCGGCAGCGGCGGCGGCGCGAACCGTCGCTCGTAGTCGGCGATGCGCGCCGCCAGCTCGCGACAGTGTCAGTGAGTCACCTGCGCCTCTAGCTGCGGCCGCTCGTCGACGGGCGGCAGCGGCGGCGGCGCGAACCGTCGCTCGTAGTCGGCGATGCGCGCCGCCAGCTCGCGACAGTGTCAGTGAGTCACCTGCGCCTCTAGCTGCGGCCGCTCGTCGACGGGCGGCAGCGGCGGCGGCGCGAACCGTCGCTCGTAGTCGGCGATGCGCGCCGCCAGCTCGCGACAGTGTCAATGAGTCACCTGCGCCTCTAGCTGCGGCCGCTCGTCGACGGACGGCAGCGGCGGCGGCGCGAACCGTCGCTCGTAGTCGGCGATGCGCGCCGCCAGCTCGCGACAGTGTCAATGAGTCACCTGCGCCTCTAGCTGCGGCCGCTCGTCGACGGACGGCAGCGGCGGCGGCGCGAACCGTCGCTCGTAGTCGGCGATGCGCGCCGCCAGCTCGCGACAGTGTCAATGAGTCACCTGCGCCTCTAGCTGCGGCCGCTCGTCGACGGACGGCAGCGGCGGCGGCGCGAACCGTCGCTCGTAGTCGGCGATGCGCGCCGCCAGCTCGCGACAGTGTCAATGAGTCACCTGCGCCTCTAGCTGCGGCCGCTCGTCGACGGACGGCAGCGGCGGCGGCGCGAACCGTCGCTCGTAGTCGGCGATGCGCGCCGCCAGCTCGCGACAGTGTCAATGAGTCACCTGCGCCTCTAGCTGCGGCCGCTCGTCGACGGACGGCAGCGGCGGCGGCGCGAACCGTCGCTCGTAGTCGGCGATGCGCGCCGCCAGCTCGCGACAGTGTCAATGAGTCACCTGCGCCTCTAGCTGCGGCCGCTCGTCGACGGACGGCAGCGGCGGCGGCGCGAACCGTCGCTCGTAGTCGGCGATGCGCGCCGCCAGCTCCGCGAGCCGCGCGTCCCCCGCGCGCGCCTCCTCCTCCCCCGCGGCGCGCTCCGCCCGCAGCTTGCCCGCCCAGTACTCCTCGCAGCGCTCGTACTCCTCGCGCATCGCCTCCAGGCTCGTCTCCAGCTCCCTGCGACGACAAATTATTACTATATGTGCTGAAGCCCGGTTGACGATATCCGTATTTTCCAGTCTAACCATCTCGCTCGTTCGCATTGTCATTTTAGCGTGAGTGAGGGGAACAGCTACAGTCGAAACTACCGGTATTATCGACCGGAGTGAGGCTTCCGAGCCAGCCTACTCATTCGTCGCTATGTCTCACGAATCTCTGTCATAGAATCGTATTTGACAGCTCGATTGAGATTTTGACATTCGACCCATACTTGTAAAAATATCCCTTGAATAGCAAGATTGCAATTCTGTTACAATTTTGCTTGTGTAATTTAGTAAACTTGAGCCCCCAACTTGGCTTTCGATATCTGTATGATATGCACATAAATAAACCAACTAAATGCGTATCAGGCCACTGTACACAATGTAGGGTTCCGTAGTAGCCCGCGTTACACAATATAGAACGATTCTGTGGTTTGTTGCAAGTGTTTACCCCTTAAACAAGCTACTATTTCATCTTAGTCTACTACTACGTCTAGTAAACTGCTGAAAGACAGACGACGGTGGGATAGATGAGGGAGGCTTAATCATAGTATCCGTTGGCGTCGGTCACCCTTCGGGTATGGAACTTTAAAACCTAGAATAAATAAATAGAAACTACTCACTTGACTATATCAGTCAACTTTTGTTTTTCGATGTCGTGACGAGTCTCGGCATCGGCGAGGTCCTTCCTGAGTTCGTCAATCACCGATTGGAGATCGGAATCGTCGCAAGTGGCGGGCGCGTGGTCCGTCTGCGCCGCCGCCTCGCGCCCCGCGCTGCCCTCCGGCGCGACCAGGATGACTGACTCGCTGATCTCTCGCACGCGGGCCCGCACGTCCGCGAGCGAGGCGCACGCCCCGCAGCGCGCCGCCCCCGCCCCCTCCCCCTCCCCCGCCGACGCCCTCACCGCCTCGAACACCGCGCGCAGGCGCCGCGCCGCCTCCCTGTAGTCCAACACCTTCTGCTCGATGCTAGCCGGCGCAGAGTCACACTCCTGTAAGCGAAAACATACATGACATGTTTACGCGCATTCGATTTATATCTTAACTAGCTGTGCTCCGCGGTGTTACCCGCGGCTTATTAGGGACTCCTGATCATTGAAGAGCTGGACCCTCATGTTAGTAATCAGCTGTAAGCGCTCTACTTTAGCCCAGAACGATGAAGCCTTGAGGCATGTATTTATCTCACCGCGGTCCTTCTCACATGCCCATTTCTAAAAAACCTCCTGTGATTCATGAATATTATATTTTCAGCTCAGTAATGCAACATCGTCGGTGTAAAGCATGCTGCCAGGGGCGTTTCCTTCAGGGCGTTTCATTTCCCTTGTTATGTAGTCTAAGCAGATGATGGACTTATGGTGATAAGGGTGGTTTAATAATTCAATACGACGAAAAAGTTTTTAATAATTCAATACGACGAAAAAGTGTACACATTAAATCCACCGACACTCGCCACGGGCCGGCCAGCGCGTCGCGCGTGGCGCCGTCATAAGCGTATAGCATATTAAAACTATGAGATCTCCTAAGATAATTATTTAAATTGAATAGTATAAACGGCAATTATGTTCAAAATTTAATGCTTGTGAAAATTAAAGTATTGATTTGGACAAATTACTGCACCAGTAAGTAATGCACCACTGTAAAACATTTATTATTACCATAAAAAAGGTTATAGTAGGCAAACCTTAAGAGATAGATATATACTCTCGTGAACTTTTCTGTAGAACTATTTGAGGCAAACATTTCTGCCTCACATTATATTAGTGTAACTCTTACAATTTTTGCAGCGTACGCGAAAATAGCTCGAAAATTACAGATTTTTTTCCGGCTTCATTAACACTTTTCGTCATAACTTCGGTATTTAAATACGTATCTTTATGAAATATAGTCTATGTGTTATTCCAATGTATAAGCTAATTTTGTGTAAAGTTTCATCGAAATCTATTCCGTAGTTTTTGCGTGAAGAAGTACACACTCACAAACTTTCGCATTTATAATATTAGTAGGAAGTGGGATCATACCGTATCGGACAGGATATAATTATAAAATAATTTGCGCTTCGAAATACTCACCTCGAGCGTTTCGGGGGTCATCAGGGAGCGCAGCTCAGCGGAGAGGTCGCCGCACGCGGTTCCCTCTCCGAGCGATCCGCGGCCCGCGGGCGCGCCGGCCCGCGCCTCGAGCGCGCCGCACAACTCGTCGTTGCGGTCGCGCAACCGCTTCGCCTCGAGCCGCAATTCTTCCAGCTGAGCCTCCAACTCGCGCGTCACCGCGTCTCCGCCGCCGCTCGCGTCCGCGCCCTCCCCGCGCCGCCGCGCCTCCCGGAGCTCCTCGGCGAGCCGCTCCGCCTCGCGCTCGGCGGCCGCCGCCCGGGCCTCGGCCGCCGCCGCGCGCGCCTCGAGCCGCAAGCCGCGATCCCACTCCGCGTCGGCCTCGGCGCGCAGCCGCGCCTCCGCCTCGCCGCGCCGCGCCGCCTCCGCCTCGAGCCGCGCCCGCAGCGCCGCCGCGCGCTCGCGCTCCGCCGCCGCCTCCTCGGCCGCCTGCCGCGCGGCGTCCGCGTGCCGCGCCTCCGCGCGCCGCAGGCTCGTCGCCAGCTCGGCCTCCATGCGCGCGTGGCTCTCGTCGACGTCCTGGGCGAGCAGCCGCGCGCGCCTGTTCGCCTCGGCGACGTCGGCCCGCAGCTTGTCGCGCTCGGCACTCGCCAAGTCGGCGCGGCGGCGCGCGCGGCGCAGGCGCAGGCGGGCGAGCGCGAGCGCGGCCGCGAGCGCAAGGGTGCGCGCGTCGCGGCGCTCGTCGAGCGGCTCCGCGAGCGCCGCGAGCTCGTCGTCGAGCGCGCGCTCGAGGTCCGGCGGGCGGACGACGGCGGAGGCGAACCCGAGCTCGAGCAGCAGGCGCCGCGGCCGCGGCACGCCGGCGCGCTCCCACGCCTCCGCGACGAGCTCGCTCGCGACGCCGGCGTCCTCGTCCCCGTCCTCGGCGTCGTCGTCGGGGCCGGGGCCGGCGCTCGCCTCGCGGGCGCCCTCGATCGACGACGTGAGGGACGCGTTCAGACGGTCGAAGAACTCGCCGACGGTGGTCGTGTCGTCGGCGCGCGAGTCCTCGAATATGCGATCGACGAGGCTCCGGTCGATGCCGTCCATGCGCAGATTGCGGCAGAGCGCGAGCGCCTCGTCGCGATCGATGGGGCGGTCGTGGTCGAACGAGTCGGCCGCGGCGTCTTCGTCGGTGTTCGAATCGAGGTCGCGACTATCCATGGCGGAGACGCTGCGACGGCACCGCGCGCGCTGGGAGGAGCGCGCGCGCCCGTCGGCGGCGTCGAGGCGGGACACGGAGGCCGCGCGGGGCGCGTGCTCGTCGGCGGCGCGCTGCGGCCTCGACCGGCGGCCGTATTTCTTGGAGCCGAAGACGAACTTGGGGGCGACCTCGCGGCCGGAGGAATCCTCGTCGCTCTGCGCGGGGGGAGCGGGGGGGACGGGCGGTTCCCCGGCCGCCGTGGCGCCGTCGCCGCTGAGCACGGACAGCAGCCCGTTGCGGAACTGCGTGAAGGTGACGCGGTCGGAACTGCGCTCGAAGAGCGTGCCGACGAGAGCCGCGCCGCGGTCCTCCAGCTGCAAAGCGTCGCACAGATCGAGCACGGCAGATTTATTTAGGGCTTCCTCGTTATCTACGTCGAACGTTTTAAAAACCGAGTACAGCTGTTGTTCGTAAGGGTTCATGGACGCGCTGTCCATAGCTAGGGGCCGCAGCATGCGAGTACTAAAGCACTTTAATATTTAAAAAAAAATCTTCTAAGTATGTTATCAACATGTTACTCAAACTTGCATATATTTTCAATAAAATTTATTAAAATCACTTATATTCTTATTTTTTGCGAGAGAAGAGGAATGTCAAAATCACAATTATTTATTATGTCAAAATATGACAGTTGACAACTACTTTTTTCAATCTTACAGGCAAAGGAATCAAGTTCACACAGCCAAGGCTATCAGTCGACAAGATAGACATAGACATAGTTTATTCCAAGCCATAACTTTTCATAATGATAGCCCGGTTTTTCTAACCAAGTGCTTGGCTGGACGCACTATGAAACAATGACCCCATTCCAGATCCAGTCGTAAATAATTTGTGAATCCATCACTAGCAATGCAGTTTCTAAACCAAGCTCCATTACACTGTTTTAAACTTTCATGGTCATTATCATTACAATAGTTATTTACGGGATTGCTATGGTAGCAATCCCGTAATTAACTATTCTAATTAGTTCCATTAATTCGTACAATGAATGACCCCAATAAGCAGGCTCGTACCGGGCAGTTTGTGCAAACCTGTCACTTAGTCAGTGTCAGGGGATGATGGATTTTCTGACAGCTCAAAATTTTAGTTTTACTGTATGTTGATAGAGAGCGCTATTCATCTAAGTTATAGAAATATTGCATCAAAATCAATGAGCATAAAACAAAAACAAATTAATGTAATGTTATGTCTAACAGACATGTACTGGAAGTTCTTACGATTAAAATGTGTTATAAAATGCAGTTTAAAATAAAATTCAATGGAAAAAACGTCTTGATGATCTCTTAATTGCTAAAAAATTACTTGTTAATACATGTGAATCTAAAACATATAACATAGTAAACGTTGAAACCAGCCTTTTTCTCAATTAAAAAAAATCCTGACTTACTGTTCAACTCCATCTAGCGGTTATAAAGTACTAATTTTTGACACTAGGAAAATCCCTCATTATAACGAAATAGTTATAAATAAATGTGAATGGTAAGTTTTAGCCAACCTAAAGTGGGGCAATTTTCAGATTGCTGGCAATTTAAATGATAGTTATTAATATTTTGTAATAGTACTTGCCCAGGACTGTAGGAGTTAGCGAATTGGCTGTGTAAACGTGATCCTTTGCCTATGCCTTCCCAGACATTTTTTTTTATAATTATATATGATGACGCGTTATAGGTCTGTACCTACAATACAAAACAAACTTTATTTACAAAGAAAGAAACAATTTTATGTAGGCTGTGTTTCTGTTGAGGTTTGTGCAATGCAATGCAAATGATACCAAATCGAAGATACCATAACAGCAAAGAACAGAACTGAAAGGTACTTTAGGTTACTTGATCAGTAGTGGTATGTTAAATGCATTTTAGTACCTAGTGTCCTTTTGTGAGCGCCTGAAAACATTTACTTGTGTGGAAATTTATTTTGATTAAAAGAATGTTAGACAACAGTGACGTCTACTACAAAAAAATAAAAGGATCCATTCTGGTGTACGCAAAAACAGAGCATGACAGTAAAATCACTGGTGTGGTTAAAACTATTGTGGCGTGTGGTGCACTCATAACTTTAATAGTGACGACCTTGTTTCTGATTCAACCTGAATCATTGACTCGCAGCTATGTTTCATATACGTCGACGAAATCCTACTTTCGTGCCAATGTATTTGCAATGCTACAAGGACAACAACTAGGTAAAACCAAATTGCGACCTATACCAAAGGGAAACTCACAAAATCAACAAGATTTGGTTGTATCATGCTACTACACTACTCCGAGCGCCAATGGGACAGGCCAGCTACTACCCACCGACATCCACCCTCACCTGTGCACACACATCAATGTAGCATTTGCTAGGGTGGTAAACAAAAAAATTTACCTAGATGACATTCAACATAAAGCTCTAAGGGATATTGTCAAGCTTAAAAAAGCCAATCCACACTTGAAAATTTTGATTTCAGTTGGGGGTTCAGGAAATGAAGTTGGTTTCTCTGATATGGTTGTAAATCACGCTTCTAGAAAAGTGTTTATTAGATCTTTAAAATACTTGCTTCGAAACTACACATTGGATGGAGTAGATCTTGACTGGGAATTCCCAGCAGTCCATCTAGACACTTTCATACTTGGAGGTAAACGTGAGAGACAACATTTCTCTCAGCTGCTGTATGAAATCAGGAGTGAATACATTCGAGAAAAGAGAGATTACTTACTGACTGTTGCTGTTGCGGCACCAGAGACAATAGTTGATATTGCTTATGATATTGACCAAATTAATTTATATGCAGACTATGTTAATGTAATGACATATGACTTTCACTATTTTACTAAATACACACCATTCACTGGATTGAATGCCCCACTCTTTGCGAGGCCCAGGGAGCAACTGTACATGGCTTCATTGAACATCAACTATACTGTGCACATGTACTTCAGCAAAGGACTAGATAAGTCTAAAATCGTAGTTGGAATCCCAACATATGGGCACACCTTTACTTTGGTCAACCCAGGAAACACAAGAGTAGGAAGCCCAGCATCTGGATTTGGTTCCCTTGGAGGCATGGGTTTTGTTGACTATCCAGTAATATGCACATTTATAAAAACATACAAAGATGTTATTATACAAGAGGATAAAGATGCCAAAGTGCCATATCTCTATAGAGGCTGGGAATGGGTTTCGTTCGAGTCTCCCGAGAGTGTAGCCGCGAAGGCGGACTACGTGAAGGAGCTCGGACTGCGCGGCGCCATGATCTACTCGCTGAACGCAGATGACTACAGCGGCGCGTGTGCCGCTCGCGCCGGTCAAGCTAAATTCCCACTACTGCAGTCTATCAAGAATTCCCTCTTTAGCAACGATACCTGGCATTACACGCAAGCGACGAGAAATTAAGAAATGGTGAACCCATAACCAGTCAAGTGTGGATGATTTAATGCATGAAATGGAGATGTTAAAAAAGTTACAAGCGTATTTCAGGTGTTTACCTGCTTCTTCTTGGCCACATATGTGATTTTGTACATGGTACAGGATTTCATATTAGGTGTATGCGGCAGGTGGTCCAGCGGACGTCGGCGGTGTGATATAGCGAGCGCAGCGCCCACGCGCGGCGGCGGCGGCGACGCGCGGCCACTGGGCGCCGCGCCCGCGCCGCCCCACGCGCGCTGCTCAGTGCTCACCCGCACAGAACAGCACGCGCATTCATTACCAGACGTATAAACTTTTACAGTTGGAAAAAAAGAGTTACTTTACTGTTTCGCGTTTCCACTCGACCGAATATATTGCAGTACTTACACTTGGTAATTAAATCCGTTTTAACCACCCCGCAATCCATGACGTATCTAGGTATTTAAACTGTTGAACGTATGGTGGTACCTATAATTATTGGGATTTATTTAAAAGTGGGCTTGTTTATTTCTATTTGTTTTGTTTGAATTTTTATATAACGCTGCGTGCTAGATAGATCTTAGATAAAGATTACGACCTGGCACCCGTCTCTTTAAGGCAAGGGTGAATAGGTTATTACCTACTAGGCAGATATGAACCACTCTAGACCGCGTCTACACCTCGCACCTATCTTGTGTGATCAGTGTGATTATCATCAAATTCCTGCTTAGAATAGTATAAAAAAGAAAAAAAACTTGATCTTAACAACAGTGATATGGCGCGCGACCTTATAAGCTTCAATTCATGGGTGGGCGGGCGGTGATGGCGGTGACCTTAGCATTCAATGATAATAAGCATTATAACATACCTATTTTATTGTAGGTTTAGAAGAACATAGTAAGGACCTTGCGTCCGCTTTCCCGCAGATGAAGGTTTATTGATTGTCTAGTGTCTCATTAGCCCTGTATAAGCGCCCCTGGTAAAGATCTGTTAGTCATTTTTTTTGTGTTTGACAAACTTTTATAAAAGTGTAGGGTGCAGCTGTTTGACACGTTTGTTAATATGATTTGTATGGAAACGTGAAGTTTGACAAATTAATTTTTCAAGCAAATTTGATCGTTACCAGGGTGTTGTACATTAGGTACATCGTAAATTAAAGCAAGAGCGACGTAATCTACTCTACTAATATTAAAATACCTTTATAATAGTGAGTGTAAAGTGATGGAATCCCGGCTTGGATATTTTTTACACTTAAGATAATTTCTTCAGATCCATTGGAGAACAAGGTCTAAAATTAGGGGAACAAAATAGAAGAAAATTTAGCTCAGTAACTGTAATACAAGCTGGCATCCCGCGATCTTGGCATTGATAGCATGTCATCAGCATCAACCTTCCACAAATATTAGTATTTTTTATTTTATTGTCTAGTTTAGATTAGATTACTAAATGAATTTATATCAATGGTACCTAAATATAATAAATAAGTATGTAATAATATAGTAAATAATTGTTGGAATTACCACTATCAAATGAAGTACAAATGAGAGAATGATTATGGGCTGTGAATTACATAAGATGCTACATGGACGTGTGTGGATGTGCGGGTATATTTTTATAGATAGCTTAGGATTTACTTAAGCTATCTTTATTATTTATTTATGTAATATTTATGTTTAGTAATTAAAATGTCAACATTCCTATGTAACTGTTGCATATGAATTATTTTTATCTCCTTTCTATTATAGTTTATTATAAAAGAGCATTCAAGGGTCTCATTATGTTTAAGGTAATGGTCAAGTGTTGAACGCCACCTTTTAAATACGTAAAATTCTTTGCCAAATTGGTTGTGTAGTACAAAGTGGACACCGTGAGATAATTACCGTGCGTGATACAGCCTGCGAGCGAGATAAAACAGCTCAGGCGCGCGACCGGTGGCGTTACTGGTGGCCTAGTAAAATATTATAGCTAGCCCTGAATGGTTTGATTTGTATCAGTTCTCTTTAAAATAATATGCTGTAAAAGCCAAACGATAGGTAGATACTGTTTTTTGTAAGTACTTGAATACGACCAAATAAAATTTAATGTAATATATTGGGATGTTGTTGTTTTTATTTCATTTCCCGGCGTGAGACGCGCGATTATAGGTCTTTCGTTCGCTTTATAATTTTACTTATTTAGGGTCTTTTTCATTTCCATTTTTGAGTAAGATCTTAGATACTAGCTCTGTTATTACAAAAACTTAGTACCAGGTTTAAGCCAGGTCTAAGCTATTAGCTAGCCAATTAGAAAAACGTTTCTCTATTAGGTTATGTCACGAATGTCATCATGTGTCAGACTCTGTTGTCGGCCAATATTTAGCCTGACCTACCTTTACCTATTTTAAACCTGAGGCCTTACTCCGGTTGACGATGTCCGTATTTTCGAATGTAGCCGTTCTTTTCATTTACGACTGAATGACAACGCGAACGAGCGTGATGGCTAGACTCGAAAATACGGACATCGTCAATAGGAGTAGGGCCTCTGGTCAAATTTTTTTGTAATAACACCGTAGGTATTTGATAGTAAAAATTAGTCAATTTATCTATCAAATACATTATGATTCTCCGAACTTACTCCGAGGCTTAGCTCCGAGGTGATAACGCAGAAAGGAAATTATATAATATTGACTGAAACATCAATGAAAAATAGTCAGGAAGCTCTTTAATATGGCACTACCTTACAAGTACCTACCTAAGCTTTATTAAACAATATAAAAAACCAAAAATACACTAATTAATAAAGGCATTACTTATGTAACCGCTTAAGCAGCGCATTCTTGATCGTCTCGGGTGCTCACATGTTATTTCTTAGAAAAAACATTAATAATCATTATTTTAAGTGTAATGTAGGTAAATAATGTCTGCAGCCTGCGCACATAAATTATTTGAAGTATTTTCACCAGCAGACAAATACTTCATTAAAACACAATTTTACGGATTACTTCGCGATTTATTTACATTTTATTTAAAATCTGACGTTTCGAACACTTTACAGCGTTCGTGGTCACAGGGAGACCACTCACTCGGAGTCTCCCGAGATAAGTAAATTGTGTTTTAATGAGTTCAAAAATTCGCGTAAACGTAAGAAACAAAAGACAAATACTTATTAGCCTCTGTCCCTTCACTCTTATAATCTACATAGTAAAACTGCAATCGACAAGAGATCAGAGGCCCTACTCCTGTTGACGATGTCCGTATTTTCGAATGTAGCCGTACCTTTCACTCACGACAGAATGACAATGCGAACGAGCGTGATGGCTAGACTCGAAAATATGGACATCGTCAACAGGAGTAGGACCTCAGGCGCAACACCGTCAACGCGGGTTTTCGAGTACGAATAAATAAATAAATTGTTTCAACAAACGCACCAATAACGTAGCCCCAAACTAAGCGTGCGCTTGTGCTATGGTGACTAGGATAACGGATAGAAATACTTATATACATATAAATATCCATGACTTAGGTACAAATGCTCGTGCAGCGTGCTCATCACAAACATTTGCCCCTTGCGGGATTCAAACCCGCAACCGCCTGGTTTAGAAGTCCGGTGCGCGAACGACTACACCAAGACGGTTGTCAAACGGTCGACGGTCGAATAAAAAATAGCTATATGTAAGTAGTCATTTTAATTTTACGAGTATAAAACAGGCTAAGGCGGTTAAGAATGCGCTTTTAGCTTAAGTTTGCACTTAGCACCGATGACAGTAAATATAGTGTTAAGTCAGATACCTAATAAGTAGTGTTTTGTGGCTGAAGTTTGAACCTATCAACATCAGTTATCAATCAATATAGAGATACTATCACTAGTGATGAGAAGTCTAAAGTTAAAATGCACGCATTCGTATTGTAGGTATGGCACCAGGGGGTTAATACCATGAGGGCCAGGGGATTCATTCATCCATTCAGTCCGCGACTTAGCTTGGATTGTATTTTGTACATAAAAAAGTAGTTATTTGTTAAGAAGGGGAGGGGGGTAACGCTCCCCGAACAATCAGCTCCTAGTTCCCTAGTTCTCTTATGATGATAGACAAGTTTTGCCAAAAAATCTTTACCTACAATACGCCAAAATAATTTACAATACAATAATGCATTATGTTATGAAATAAGAAAAATACTAATAAGTCATACATACAAGACAATAATAAGAAATATCTTTCTTTTTTCTAATCATGCCCAAAAATTAAGAGGATTTTGTATAACCATAATTAAACCCTATTGTTTATCAGCCCAGTTATTGAGCTTGTATCTATCACAAAATACAATTTAATGGATATAAAATGCAGTTTGATCATTCGTTCCATTAAATCATTATCTGCTCTCGCATGAGAATGCCCTCTGACATAAAAAAAAAAGATTGATATATATCATTTTAAGATACATTTCAATGATACTAACGGACCATACCATTGTTTGGACAGGTTAACATACAACTTATGCCATCACAAAGATAATACATTTGGTTGTTTAAAATTTTATTGATGAAAATATATGTTTTGACATGACATCACTGGCATGTTTCCTTTATACTAAATTTTGAAATATTTAGTTTTAAGTTTCAAATCAAAGAAATTTAAGTGATTGATTTTTAAATAAGTTTTTAATTATAATTAATTTACCAATTATTATGGATTTTTTTACATGTTTTGATATACACATATCATCAGTAACAAACTACACATACTGATTACCCCACCCCATTTTATTTTTCGGCATAATTAAAAATGATGGTGTATAATAGTTAGGCACTAAATTATATTAACTAAAACCATAACCATACCAAAAGTTTTAAAGTTGCCAATATTTATTCAACTATAACCTAAGTACTTATGTCAAGATTAATGCATATAAAAAAAAAAAGTTATTACCTTAAAAAATATGGCAGAAAGAAATACTAAACTTGTAAAAAAAACAAACCCTTCTCTGCAGAATATTTACAATATTTATCAATTGAATTTGATTATAAGAGAGCTTGTTAGAATTTTTGAGTATCTCCTAAATAAATGCACTTAATTAAAAATCAGATCATGATTATAACATCAAAAATAAAAGCACAAAGTAATTTATCCTCCCAAAAGGAATGTTGAGTCTACATTAGAACTCTTGAGTTCAGAAATTTGGGGCTCAGTCCCCTAATCACACTGACACCCAGGGGGCACCTGGCAATATGACTTACAATATGGCAAAGGCAGGAATTACCTCATTTTACTTATCTAACTACATTTTACAACTAATATTGTAGATTCACACAAAATGTAAATTCATCCGTATCACAAACTATAGGTTTATATACTCTATACTTCTCTATATGCATATATATTTATATAATAATGTATAATAGTTGAGTATCTAAATATTAGGATATGGCAACTTAACAACAACTTATTGTCTAGTGGAATATTCTACCAACTAACTGAGTCATGGACTCACTAACTACACAAATAAAATGCTTAAAAAATTAACTAAACATATTGTTGTGTTGATTTGTATTGAATTGTAGTTCTCACTCATATGTTGTATTAAAATGGCATCTTGGATGTCACAATCAATAATGCAGGTAATAAATTGGAATAGGTTTTTCATAGTAAACAACAGCCAAGTTTCATTTAGATATTAATACAGAATTATCAACCCAACCCTCATCTACTCAAACTACTACAATACAATTTAACATACTAACTAGAAAATTACTTGCTAATTATTAGTCAGATAAACTTATAGCAGGACGGTTTGGTTGATTTGCAATATACATACTATACCACAAAGCAGCATTCTAATTTTCAAAATGAGATATGTGTAACACTATCACTTGTAATGCTATACATATTCATGTTTAGCAGTTTAAGGACCAATAAAAAAAAGGCTAAATTGTTAAACAAGAAAGACAGATTATAACAGAAGTTAGAATTAAGTGATATGATACGAACCACATCCAAGATGGGGCTCTGCACACGGTGCGCTCCTCGCGACAATGTTACGTTTGCAGCCAGTGGAACATGAGGCTGTGCACTGTGGGGTAGTCCAGCTCTGCATTGGGTGAACTTAAGAACTCCTTTAGACTAAGATTCCCATCTCCGGACAGCGTTGTTTCCTTGAGGTCAGGTGCAGACTGTGCAGAGTTGTCGTCAGACGCGCAATCAAAGGAGGCAGCCCGCCATTTATCGTCGTAGTTAAGGTCGCATAAAGTCGGAGGTTCATCGCCGTCACTGAACTCCTCTTCGAGCATAAGCGTACACGATTTGGAGCGGGCGGCACCACTGTCGGTGTCGCTGGCGTCGCGGGCTCCTCCGCCACCGGCCCCGCTGCCCTCATGCTGCCGACGCGCGTTCTTCAGAGCGCGATATCTCCTGGATCTCTCCCTCTGAAGCCTCCTCTTTCTTTCGTCGGCACGCTCTAACTCTTCTGGTGTTTTCTTTAGAGCATTTTTACCGAAAAAGTATCTCATGAAAGACTCGTCGCAGTTTCGTTTCGACAGATAGCTGGCCATTAACTTGTAATAGTATTGATTGTCCATCTTCTTAGTATTATAAGGTGACAATGATTTAAGTTCCAATGGTAAAAACTACAGTAGGTTTGGAAGTTGCGAAATAAATAAAAATAATGAGAACACACGCAGGATGACGTGACGTGACGTCAGTTTTTTTTATTCATTCTTTTTTTTTGTTCAATTTTCCCATTCTGGGTAGACAAAGGAACAATTCTATACAGCCAAGACTTCAGGGCTTTGACTGGCGATAATTTATGGGCCATTAATATCCATCAAATGTTATCGACAACCCCGATGTTGGGTTTTAACTTTCCCCCTCTTGAAATGCCATTTTATTTATTTTTAAAAATACTTTTTCTTCATTGTTATTATTATTTGTTCCGTACCAATATCCGCAATCCATATTGAGTCAAGCCAACCGTCTTTTTACGGTGTTTTCGTCACTATTGCGTGATTTTGGTGGGGTTAATGGCAGCGCCCGGAATATGGCGCGGCTTTCTGATCATCTCTTCGTCTTTTGTCGTAAGAAAAATCTACAAAAGTATACTTTAAGAAGAAGTAAATCTTCCCTTCATAATGGAGAACGAACACGAAAATAATGAAAATGTGCAATTTGCTTGCACATTGTCAGTTTTAATGAGCATTTGTCACGAAGAAGAAGACGTTTCAAAGTTCGAGCAGTGCATCGTCATCGGAGGAATCGAGTTCGGAACGGAGACCGAAACGGTCAAGGAAAGACCGTGAGTGACGTGAGATTTGAATTTCTGTCGTAACAGGAAGCTTTTTAACTAATTTAATTACTCAAAAACAATTAGAGCCGCAAGCATGTGTGGCACCGACGATCTAAGAGGTCAGTCAACCAGTTCGCTATCGAAATGGCGAGTCAGGTCTACGCCCACCGCCAGACATGATTGTTACGGATAGCCAGCAGTTAAATTATCTGAGTTGTCGACTTCACTAAAGGATCCGCCATTGCCTAAAGCTGACGAGACTCATCTAGCTAAATTATCTCAGTTACAAAGATTTAAATGCAAAGATTGGTATGCGATTCGTTTTTCTTAGGCTAAGAAAAATATGTGGCTAACTACCCCCGGTTTTATAGAATTAATGAACATTAACCATGAATTTAGACGTTTTAAAGAGTCTAGTACCAATGAAGATCGTTTGTAATTGTACCTATTAGAAAGGACCTACGCCGCATTATCTAATGTTATTCTAACCCAGAAAGACGAATTGCGTATGACATTGCAAAACTTAGTAGATTGGTCAAATGATAAAAATACCACGCTCACGCCCAAATCCCTCTTTGATAAAATTGAGCAATTATTTTATAAAGATTGTAACTATACAAAAGTAACTTATGACATATTACAAATATGTTGCGGCAGGAGCATTCAATGACTGTATTCACATGCGTAGGGACTGTATATTAAAACGAATTCCAGAGAAATATCATTGCGGGGCCTTACATAACGTTCCACCTAGTGAAGAGAATTTGTTTGATGGCGATTTATTAGCAGCATACTCTCGAAAAACTAACCCCTGTTTTGCAGACTACGCAACAAGCAGGACCAATTTCAAACCGAAATCGTTTCAAGTTTCAACGATAGAACGCCGAAACCATCTACCAGCAAGCAAACCGGCGGCAACTTTTTTCAAGAAAACTCTTCAGGCTCCAAGGACAAAAATAAAGGCCGTGCAAAGTCTTATGACAGTGAAAGAACAACAAGAACAAGCGAGTCTACAAGGGTAAGAAATCAACATCTAACTCCCCTGCTAGAAACAATCGTGCATGACTCAGAAAGCTTTCGGGGAGGTTGTCTACGGCAATATTTACATATTTGGGAAAATTTGGGAGCTCCCGATCATATATGCAATCTCATTAAAACACAATTTTACGGATTACTTCGCGATTTATTTACATTTTATTTTAAACCTGACGTTTCGAACACTTTACAGCGATCGTGGTCACAGGGAGACTCTCAGTCAGTCTCCCTGTAATCCGTAAAATTGTGTTTTAATGAGTTCAACAATTCGCGTAAACGTAAGAAACAAATATATATGCAATCTGCTAAAAGGAGTTCGTATCCCATTTGTAATGAAGCTACCCCTCATATCGCCCACTTAATCAATCATAAAATTTCGAAACAAAAAGAAGTCTTCACATGTCACAACAAATACAACAGATGCTACACCACAACACATACGTACTAGAGAGGGCCCAGATGAATCCGAGTTACCTATCGAAGTTTTTTTGGTGCCGAAGGTGGACGGTTCATTCCGTCCAATTTTCAACCTGAAACAATTAAAGAAGTTCGTCAAACCGATAAAAGTTTCTACTATTCAGTCATTTTCGCGTGCCGAGTTTTTTACAGAGCGAAGACTGGATGGTGAAGGTAGATCTCAGCCATGCGTACTTCCACCTACCTATAACCGAGCAGCATCGAAGGTTCCTGAGACTGAGCTACAACGGCGAACTGCTTCAGATGACCTGCCTTCTGTTTGGCCTGTCTTCAGCACCGAGAACGTTCACGTCCCTTACGAAATGGGTCGCAGAATACCTCAGGTGCGTGGTATATTTAGACGATTTCTTGCTGGTCAACCAGTTTCACCAAATTCTGTACGATCACATCGTTTTATGGTGAGCTTGATGCGACGACTCGGATGGACGATCAATATGGACAAATCTGTACTGGTTCCGACTCAACGCCTGGATGGGACACCAAACTCAACACGAAGTCCCTGTCGGAACCTACGCATGGCCCTTCAAAGTCAGATGTCCAGGGGCAGCTGGTCTCTCCGACAAGCCCAGTTACTTCTGGGGAGACTCAGCTTTGCCTCATTCCTGGTACGCAGAGGGAGACTGCACTATCGGACCATACAGTACTACAGCCGATTGCTCCCCAAAGCACGCCCCTACTTGCAAGAAAGTGTACCAGAACCTGTACTTACTGAGATGTGGTGGTGGATAGAAGCCCCAGGGGCTCGTCACCAGTACACAACCCCGATATCACACCTTCTCACCGCGGACGCATCAGACTTCGGCTAGGCAGCTTAGTTAGGAGATGTGGACATGATAGGTCAGTGGACGAAACGACAACTCGCGTGGCATGTCAATCTCAAAGAGCTGTATGCAGTCTTCGCAGCGGTACAAAGGAGCGAGTCGCTACAAAATTCTCACGTATTATTACAAACGGACAACCGTACGGTGGTAGTGTACGTCAACAAAGAAGGCGGAACCAAATCGAAGAAGCTTCTGGACCTTACACGCCGAATGTTGACAATAATGTAGTACAAGAGTAAGGATGTGCGACTTCAGGCCTTGCCATATTTTAAAAATTAAAAAAAAACTGATGTCTAAAGGGTTGTATTTGTTAGCAGTAAGATATCGATTTCGATAGTAAGCACGTATTTTAAAATACACAAGTTTAAGTAAAGAAGTAGACGAATAATTTTAGTGAGCATTTTTATAAAAACACAATTTTGTTAACAAAAGCTTACTTTGCAATTTTCCTTACTTATTTTTTTATGGATTCTAAGGCCATGACATCAAAACCAAAAACATCAATAATGTAATGCAAATATTTTCAGCAATCCTAAAATACTGTACTGAAACTATCGATAGCTAGATGGACTTCCTATCGAACTGATACTTCTATAGAACAACACTACTATTATCTCTCCTCTGATTCACTCATCATAGTGTCAGTGTCAATGTCATAATGACAGGTTGCTTGAATGTATGGTAATTTTTTTTTACGTAAGGCCAGACAACCAGGTGCTAAATCAAAGACGTGTGCTCGGTACTACAGTTTATTACCACACTGAAGTTGGTGCGACAGCGCACGTTCTTATAGCTAATACACAACACCTCCACCCTTATTTACTAATTTATATTATAACTACGATACATACCCGGGATACCTATATCTAATGGCATTAACTATAAGACTTAAATTAATTACAAAAATAATTTAGGTACTACATTACATTAATTAATTATCAAAGCCGTAGCGCACTGGAGGCTTACGGATTCTTCCAGGATGTGTACTAGAGCGAAAAGGTATTGGATCCGCCGACACATTGGGTCTAGATGGGGAGTCACATGGCAAGGCCAAAGCCTCGGCCTGCGGCGTAGGCGATGCCGCCGGTTCCACATTCCTGTTACTGTCGCGGGTCGGTGAGCCACTCTCCCTCGAACTGTTCCCCCCTTGTTGTGGTTCCTCGCTTCTAGTGGTAGTAGGAAACGATAAGGATTGTCGGGATTGCTTACTGACAAGTAACTTGGGTAATTGGCTGAGTTGTGTTCAACTGGTTGTTGTTTTAGCTACGTCATTACTATCTTTATTATCTTCCGTAACCCTTCGTTTCAGCTGATCGACATGTCTGTGACTTTCGGTTCCGAAAATAGACTTAACGCGATAATCTGTATTACCTAATTGCTCGACTATCGTACCAGCTACCCATTTTTCAGGTCCCCTATTATACTCACGATACCAGACCTTAGTCCCAGGCTCCAGATGTCGGTGCTCTCCGCCTGCGGCCCTTTCCGTGCGCATTTGGCGCGCTACTACGCGAGTTTCCCTATCCGGTTTTAAATTATCTAATCTCATACGGAGATTGCGACCCTGCAATATGTTAGCTGGGCTTTCACCGATAGTAGCATATGTGGTATTCCTGTAAGCTAGAAGAAACCTACACAAAGCCATATCGACGTCTAAATTTTGTTTTAGGGCCTTTTTAATTACACGTTTACATATTTTCACAGCGTTTTCGGCTGCACCGTTCGATGCCGGATGATACGGAGCTGAAAAAATATGTTCTATGCCGTTATGGCTTAAAAAGGTTTGAAATTCTGTGCTCGTGAACGGTGGTCCATTATCGCTAACAGTTTGTTTTGGAAGACCGAATTTCGCCCATAAGTTTCTGAGCACCGCTATTACTGCCTGTGCTGTGGTTTTTTTCATGTTAATCGCTTCTAGCCATTTTGAACAAGAATCTACTACAACCAAATATGTTAACCCATTTATTGGCCCTAAAAATCCAAATGTAACCTGGACCAGGGTCGTGAGGGCCAAGGCCACGAGCGGGGCGCGTGCGCGGGCGGCGCGTCGGCCACCGCGGCGCACACGGCGCACGCGCGGCACTCCGCTTCCACGGCCTCATCGATGCCAGGCCACCACACGTAACTACGAGCAAGGGCCTTTGTTTTAACTATTCCCATATGAGGGTGGTGAAGTTCTGATATAACTTTTTTTCTGCATGAAACTGGAATTACTACACGGTGTCCCCACATGATACACCCCAATTCACAGTATAATTCATTTTTCCTATTAAAGTATGGTTTTAATTCCCTAACCTCTACTTCTGATGGCCAACCATCAGCTAAGTAACTTAACACGCGACTCAAAATTGGATCGGAACGAGTCTCCTTTTTTAGCACATTATAATCGAGTAACAAAGCATCTGATGAGAAATGTAAATATGTTTGTTCAGGTAAATCTTCGTCCTCTGATACTACGTCGTTTTTTTGTGAACTTATCAACCTTGAAAGAACATCGGCCGTATTTTTATCTGTTTTAATATATTCAATCTCAAAGTCTTACGCCGATAATTTGATTGCCCAACGTTGCAGGCGACTAGCTGCGGCGCTCGGAATACCCATGTTGGGACCAAATATACTAACGAGAGGTTTATGATCCGTGCGTAGGATAAACTTTCTCCCATATAAGTACTGGTGGAATTTATCGATGGCAAAAATGATTGCCAATGCCTCTTTGTGAATTTGACTATAATGTAACTCGTGAGCGTTGAGCGACCGCGAGGCATACGCGACGACGCGCTCGGCGGCGCCGGCGCCGGCGTGCGCGCGCTGCGCCAGCACGGCGCCCACGCCCCTCGCGCTTGCGTCCACCGTCAACACCGTCTCTTGCTCCATGTCGAAGTGAGCGAGTGTACAAGTACTGCATAAAAAAATATTTACCTTTTTAAAAGCCGCATCTTGTTCCAGACCCCAGTACCAATGTTTACCTTTCTTTAAAAGCTCGTATAGTGGTGATAAATGTGCGCTTAAGTCTTTATAAATTTCCCATAAAAATTTACCATTCCTAAAAAAGATTTCAATTCGCTAACATTGTTTGGAGGCGTCATGGTAGTGATAGCTTGTACCTTGTCCAGATCTACTCGAACACCCTGTTCATTTATAACGAACCCTAAATACTTTACTTCTTTTGCCAAAAATTCGCACTTGTTCTTTTTAATTTTCAACCCATTGCTTTCTAAGATTGCTAATACTTTCTTAACTGCCTTTATATGACTAGACAAGTCTACATTTTTAATTAAAATATCATAGAACACTATCACATTTGGCATATTTTTGAACATATTAACCATTATTTTTTGGAAAATCCCGGGACTCGATGATAAGCCGTAAACTAGTCGGGAATATTTAAATAGGCCCCTGTGCGTGTTGATGACCGTAAACTGCCTCGAATTCTCTGATAAAACCACCTTATTATAGGCTTGCGATAAATCTAATTTTGTAAAAAACTTATTCCCACTAAGTTCACTGAGTAAATCGTCCATTCTCGGAACCGGAAACCTGTCAACCGCTAAGACTCGATTAAGGGTTACTGTTAGGGTCCTAAGACTATTAGTTATATAAAATGATCAAAGCGGACTGTAATTTCATGGGTTTATTGCTGGTAATAGTATGTATCGCGCCTATCTGGGAGGAACGCGTCCGGTGCCGCTGAAGATCGTGAGAGTGAGTGGCGGACGGAGCACCTACGCCTGTGCTCGCGCCGCTGGTGCGCACGATGAGGGCCGAGGATTCCCGACGTATCACGATGGTGCCAACAGTTACCTTATAGTCGGCGCATAACCTTAAACTGCCGTCCGCCTTACGTACTACCACTAGAGGCGTGGCCCACTCGGAGTGGTCCACCGGCTCGATGACTCCGGCGCGCAGCATGGCGTCTAGCTCGGCATCGACCTGCTCGCGCAGCGCAAACGGCACGGGCCGCGCGCGACAGAATACGGGCTCGGCGCCGACGGGGACGCTCAGCTCTGCCTCGCCTCCCACATATTTACCCAATGTGCCGTCGAACAAAGATTCATGCCTAGAAACAATTTCATTAATGATTTCATTTTTCTGTTTAGCTGAAATGTCGTCTGTTATGTGTTGCGCCATTACTTTAGGTATTTCGATATTCATCTCTGCTAACCATTGCCGACCCAACAAGTTAGTGGTCCCTTTATCTATAACATATAAGTCTAAAGTTTTGCTTATGTTATTATGACTAACAATCGTTTCTATGTAACCCAAAGGTTGGATACTTGATCCGTCATAAAACTTCAAATTTAAAGAACACTTATTCAACGGCAAGTCACTAAACAATTCCTCGTAAACATTCTTACTAACGCAAGATAAGGCAGACCCTGTATCTACTTCCATACTGAGTAAACAATTATGAACCTTAACGTTAATACACACCGGTTTGTAACTGCTTAAGGTCATTTTATACATAGGTTCTTGTTCGTTCTCTGCCCATGCCTCCCTGTTATCGTCGTCTCCGGTATCGTCTTGCTGATCCAGCAAATTAACTGGAGCCGCAGCCGCCCGGCCACCGCCGCGCGCGCCGCGCCCGCCCCGCGCGCCTCGTCCGCGCCGCGACCGCCTGTTCCGGCGCCGCGGTCTGCACCGCGTCCAAAGCGTGATGATCTCGGCCCGAAACCACCATTTCCCGCTTGTCGAGTGTGGTTGTATATGATTTTAGGACACATTCTCCTCAGGTGACCGACTTGCTGACATCCACTGCACACGTAATCTTTATACAGGCAATTTTCCGCCAGATGTCTCCTATCTCCACATCGTGAACAATCGCCGTTGATGGATATTTTATATACATCTTCCGTCAACCCCTTCGCGTTTTCGACAACACTCGCGTCGCGCTCAGCAGCCTCTAAGGATAACGCCAAACTAACTGCCCGATTGTATGTGAGGTTTTCTTCCGCAAACAATCTTTGGCGTATCACTTCGCTTTTCAGCCCACATACTAATTGATCACGGAGGTTTTCATCTAACGTTGATTGGAATCCACAGCTCTTCGCAAGTTTCTTAAGATCTGTTATATATTCGGCTATGGATTCGCTGCTGAGTTGTCGACGCTGCCGAAACTTGTACCTTTCAGCTAGCTCGGATGGTTTTGGTTCCAGATGTGCAGTCAGTAGCTCCACAGCTCTGGTAGGTTAATTCTGACGGCTACAACGGACTCGCCAGAGTAGACAATAACTCGTAGGCGTCATCTCCCATTATCGAGATTAATGTAGGTAGTTTTAATTCCGCCGACACACTGTTCACTAGGAAGTACATTTCTATGCGTTCTATGTAATTTGTCCAATTTCCTGTTTTCACTGCGAATTCATTAACTTTCCCAACCGACATTTTGCACAATTTTGATATTTAATCACTTTTTTAAAAAAAAATCTCCGCTTTCGCCACTGCTAAATCAAAGACGTGTGCTCGGTACTACAGTTTATTACCACACTGAAGTTGGTGCGACAGCGCACGTTCTTATAGCTAATACACAACAGCAGGCAAAGGCATGTATACCCTTATAATGCCAGTGTCATAGTACCTTTTAGTTCTTTTCAAATATCTCTAAAATTATAGCGTAAAATCTCTAAATGGTTTTCGAATTATAGCACCTTTATAAAAATGAATGTTGTCAATTCTTGCGACTGGTAACTGGAGACAAGAACATACATTCAGGACCTATTATCAAAAGGAAGTAATTAATCAAGCACTTTATCCAATATGGTTTCTTTATCTAATTTCTTTGAACCAGTACAGTAATTTATTTTTCAATAGATTTTACCTGATTCTTTTATGTGATTAAAAAAACATAATTCTGTAGCATGTCTTATCATGATTATTAAAGGTTAATTTACGTACCTATAAACGGTATTTAATTTTCATTATACATTATACTCGTAGCATCATCATATTTTGACTACCAACACATCACTCAAGATGGATTCCGGATATTGTTGGAAAATAATAGGTAAGTTTTTTGCTAGTTAAAACTCTCTATTTAATACACAAACAATTAAACTAAATACACTAGTAAACTAACCTAAAACTTAAAAACAAATGACTTATTTAAAACAAACCCGTGTCCTTGAGGCATACGTCGATGCCTTGAGGCAAGGAGGCGAGAATGCTGGCTGGGTTTCCGCGTTGGATAGCAATGCTTTTCCTCTGAGCGAGAAACGAGCCCGCTCTTTTGTCTTCTAATAAAATGTTTAATTAAGGTGCAATTTTTCCGAAAAGTAATTGTGCATGGGGTCCCCACGGTCCACACTCCAAATGTTTCAACACCAAACGGCGCAAACACGTAGTCACCGGCAAGGGGCTCGTATTTGCGTCGCTTAGCGTTTTCTGCCAACTCAGCAGCAGAACCAGCTTTAAGAGCTGATTCCCTGAGATGCGAAGAGGCCCAATCATTGATACAAGTTGCGTACCATACTAAATACATGTAACGCTGCCTTAACACTCGGGGCTGCGTATAATGCGCCCTTAAGTAGATTCGCACCTCGCACCTACTCGTCCCTCACCGGTCGACTCCTTCGCCCGCTCGCGCTGGCCCAACGGTCATTCGTAGTTCGACCGAAAATGAACCTTATGCCCCAGTGCGCGCGGAACCGCGAGCCACGCGCGATCTCTGATTACTATTTTGTTTAATTACTTCGTTTCTTGTAACCTCACCGCTGATTTGTATACAAAGAAGTGTGTGCCTATATTAATTATACTCGTTTACTGTCGAAATCGTGTCTTGAACTCATTCCCAACGCCCTTACGAGACAATCTCAAGCTAGGACCTTCTACAGTGGCGCCCAACGTGGGGCCCGATTATCAAGTAAATAGTGTTCAAGAACGAAGAAGGAACAGCTAGTTCGGCTGCAAGTTACCTACCTACGTTCTGCGTCGACTACCTACCTTTTGTTGTAATCTTGCGCTCCGCGGTCGCGAGCATTCGACGAAACCATCTGAATCGGCTATAAGTACCTACCTAACCTATAATGCCGGCGAGAAGAAGATCGAAAGGTGCCGACGAGGCAAGCCCCACCAACATCACGATGTCGGAGGAAATGCTTCAAAATCTCGCTACCACCATCACCAAGGGCCAGATGGAGGCGAGCCGCATCATGATGGAGTATCCTGAGCCGGCATTCATCCACGTCTTCACCGCGGCTCGATACCCGAGTCTTTCACAACCGCAGCCGGCGGGTAACTTTGCAAGGTGCACGGCGCGGTTCGATGGACGGTCAAAAGACGCAGACGAGCTCGAGGCGTTCATAGACGCAATCGTGGTGTTCCGCGAATGCACCAATCAGCGACGAGCATGCCTTAAGGGGTCTACCGATGCTGCTAGTTGGCGAGGCCGCCGCGTGGTGGCAGTGCGTGAAGCCGTCTGTAACGACCTGGACCGAAGCCCTACAGCGCCTCCGAGGGATGTTCGGCGTGCCACGCCCCGGCTACAAAATATTCCGCGAAATCTTTGCTACCGAACAAAACTGTGAACGTGGTGATGTGTTTGTGTCTAGATTACGCGCGTTGTTAACAAAATTACCTTACGAAGTGCCCGAGGAAATGAAAATCGATATCGCGTACGGACTGTTAGATCGTAGAATAAGAAAGCGAGTGGAGCAGCTAATAATAAAGGTCAGGTTGGTAGAGGAGTCGTTGGCGGAGGTGGTCGAGTCGACTCTTAACACGGACGAGACCGCGATTTCCGTTAACCCGTCCGAAGCGGGAGGCTGCTCGTCCGCAATCCCGAGTGTTAACCTTCGTGCGCTACAGATATTTCCCCAAACATATTTAAGTCGCGTGACGAAACATTTCCCGATTCTAATGACACTAGCATACCGAAAAACGGAACGAAACGATAGTGAGGGGCACAAGCGCGTTCGGCCCATATGTTCATATTGCAAACTTTCCGGTAATTTGATAGAAGATTATCACAAAAAGGGTAACAAAAGCGATAATAGTTCTTATGAATCCGGTCATATTAATGCTAATGCTAGTGGTACCGAGTTACGCTGTCACGGGTGCGGTCAGCTGGGTGAGAGTGGTACGATCTAAGTGTGAGATTTGTAAAAATACGCCCAGCTTAAGCAAAGCCGACTTTTGTATGTACCGCTCAAGTCACCGATAGTGTCGATCCACAGCCGATGGTAAAGATGCAAGTAGCTAATCGTAAGGTTGAGGTGCCTGTGGCGCAGTGGCGGCAGCGCTTTGGTAGTGATACCAAAAGTTAAGCAACCCACGGCGCGGTCGTGATTGGATGGGTGACCATTCCGACCATTTAAGTGACGTCCATGACAAGCATCTCCGTGCTTCGGAAGGTACGTTAAGCAGTTGGTCCCGGCTAATATCTGTGGTATTAGTCGTTAAGCCTAGTCAGAGGCCCTAGGGCGGCTTGATAACTTCTGACAGTAAGGTTTGTCACTTGCCTTACATACACCCCTCCACCAATCCGCACTGAGCCCGCGTGGTGAAGTATGGCTCGTTCCTCCTAATAGTTGAGGTGAGGCCTTTTCCCAGCAGTGGGATCTAATAGGCTGACTTATAATCGTAAGGGTGTAGCCATTCTATATACCGGAGCTACACGTTCAATAGCGAGCCCTATGCTTCACAGTTTATTAGTACAAGCTGGCATAAAGTTTAGGAAAACATTACGTACCATAGGGCTTGCCGACGGATCACAGCAAGCACGGTCCACACTTGAGTGCGACATCGATGTCACCCTACAGGGTCGCGTGATACCCACCACGTTTACGGTGTTACCAGGGGACGAGAGCATTTAAAGACTTTATTATGAAAGCTGGTACGAGGGTCAAACTGAAAGTTCTTAGAACTGGCCACTTATAAACAATATAATAAAAAAAATATTCTAAAATTTGAAAATAGAACTCTTTGCCAATATTACTGAGTATATATTTCATTCATTTGTCATTTGTTTTACGACTTGGCGGCAAATTGAAAATTGTCTGTGTCACGTCAAAATGAATTTAACACGAGAAAATTTTCGTGCAATGATTTTTTATGACTTTCGATGTCATTTAAGTCAACAAGAAAGTTATGATAGACTACGATTGGCCTTTCACGATGAAGCCCTATCTCGTGCGACTGTTTACAACTGGTTTAATGAGTTTAAACGTGGTCGCACTAATCTCACTGATGATGTACGTGAGGGACGGCCTTCTACGGCGACGACTGAAAATAACATCTGTGTTGTGCGGCGTATGATAGAGACTGACAAAAGAGTGACCTATCAGCAGATTCGGACAAGCTTAGGCATCGGTATGAGTCAAGTGCACAAAATCCTCCACGAACATTTAGCGGTCAGGAAGCTTTGCGCCCGGTGGATACCTCATAATTTGACTAAGGCTCAAAAACTCCATCGTGTGGATTGGTGCCGTAAAATGATTGAAAGATTTAACGGAGGTGACTCAAATGCTGTGTTCGACATACTAACAGGTGACGAAAGCTGGATTTACTGTTATGATCCTGAAACCAAAAGACAATCTGCTCAGTGAGTGTTTCCTTTCGAGGAGTTGCCAACTAAAGTGAAGAGAGATCGAAGTGCGGGAAAAAAAATGGTGGCCTCGTTCTTTGGAAGGATAGGTCATTTCGCAACAATTGTGTTAGAGGATCAAAAAACAGTTTCTGCAGAATGGTACACTACCAATTGTTTGCCACTTGTCTTGGAAAAAGTTCGAGAGAAACGACCTCGCAGTAGGATCCTCCTTCACCACGACAACGCCTCGTCGCACACCGCCAAGCGAACGATCGACTATTTGGCGACATCAAACGTTGAATTACTGGGTCACCCGCCGTATAGCCCCGACCTCGCGCCTTGTGATTTTTATTTATTTCCAAAAATTAAAGAAAAACTTAAAGGAAAGCGGTTTATGAATGCTGAAGAAGCGGTGGCTGCGTATCGCGATGCCATTGAAGAGACCCCTAAGGACGAGTGGGCAAAGTGCTTTTCCCAGTGTTTCCATCGCATGCAGCGGTGTATTGACGTCAATGGACAATATTTTGAAAAGATATAATAAAACTAATAACTGGCTAATGTAATCAGTTTTTGATTTTCTAAGAACTTTCAGTTTGACCCTCGTATTCTTCTGGACTTGCCGCAGTAGTTGGTGTTTTAATGATCGTATCGTTGGTACCCATTCATCACCAGTCTACCGCTGGCGCGACTATACTGAGGAAACTAGATGCAGGCCCGGAGCTGAGTAATAGTGAGCATACCTTGTCTGCCAAACGTCAGTTGATTCAACTCAATGCTTTCCCGCCAACATCATCCAATTGCTGCGAGAATCGTTTCCGGGCTGACTTCGTCGGTTGCTCTGCTAATGCGAGCCGAGAACGCGGTCTAGTCCCGAAGCAGGGGGAGGGCCCCGAGCCCGATAGACTATCCGTAGAGTGCACTAAACGCTTACTGACTAGTGCTGACGGCAAAGCCGATCGCAACGATCGTTACCAATGGCGCGCTAAGCCCATTATTCAGCCGAAGAGTGTGAATACTATTCACGATAGCCGACTCGAGAACCCTAAATAACGTAAAAAGGCATACGACGATCCGTTTAGGGAGAGGGGGAAGTCCAGAATAGGCTGCACGCTGCTTAACGGTCTTTATAAACCTGAGAGTGATGAAGAGACCTCACGTCCCATCATCTCAGAGCGTAAATTCAACATGATTCGGTTGTTAGGCATAGACGCCGGCTCCCAGTTGACCCCATTCGTGAGCGACAACGTTGACATCCCACCGGCACCCGTTAAAGAAAAACGTAAACGCGGCCGGCCAAAACGCTTTCTTCACTGACCAAGACGCGAGGCCGCTATGTCATGGTCAGAGGGGGAGGTTGTAACGCTGCCCTAACACTCGGGGCTGCGTATAATGCGCCCTTAAGTAGATTCGCACCTACGCGTGCCTCACCGCTCGACTCCTTCGCCCGCTCGCGCTGGCCCAACGGTCATTCGTAGTTCGACCGAAAATTAACCTTATGCCCCAGTGCGCGCGAAACCGCAAGCTCTGATTACTACTTTGTTTAATTACTTCGTTTCTTGTAACCTCACCGCTGATTTGTAAACAAAGAAGTGTGTGCCTATATTAATTATACTCGTTTACTGTCGAAATCGTGTCTTGAACTCATTCCCAACGCCCTTACGAGACAATCTCAAGCTAGGACCTTCTACATACGTGAATTTCTATTTATCCTGAATTCTATGGATTTGGAAGCTAACGCTATTATGGGCTATCAAGTGAAATAAACATCAGTTCAAAATTGTTAACTGTCATAGAGAAATCAAGTTACCCAAAAATGTATTTTTATAGATAGATAGAGAGCCGGCAACGTATTCGTGCTGAGGACTGTTTCTCGGCATGGTGCGACGTCAGTACCGGTGTTCCATAAGGCGGCGTCTTGTCTCCTCTCCTATTTGCTATCTTCAATTACTCTCAAATCATCTTCTTCTTTCCATCTGTATGCAGACGATCTCCAAATGCCCAGGGAAGTTTTGATGCTCTTAATAGCGTTGTGGATGTGATTAACACTGACCTCAATCGAGTTCTGAAATAGAGTAGATCATTCGAGCTCAAGGTAAACCCGTGAAAAAGGTTATAGTTGTGAGAAGCAGTGCTGCACATGAGAGTTTGCCAGATTTAACTGTAGTGCCCTGCCTCCTATCACATTTGACGGCGTCCAAATGCCATTTAGTCAAGCTATAAAATACCTGGGCATTCCATATTGATGGTACACTTGCTTACTGAGGTAAGCAGGAAAATGTTTGGTGCTGCTGCGTCATTAAACCAATAACGTAATTTCCTGCAGATACTCACTTCGTGTCTTTTTTTTGCCTTCGTTTTTGCTGATATTTGCTGGAGCAATTATTGCGCGATTTTCGCCATCGTCATCGCTTTTGCATGTTATGTAGTCAGCCTGCCGAGCATATGAGTACGCAAATTGTTATTACCTCTGCTTATTAACATCAATTGAATTTAATATATTGAATAAATATTGACCCCATCATTAAAGGGAAAACAAATGAAAGACATGTTGTATATAAAAATATATGTTTTAATATTAAAAGACAGCGATCTCGGTGCGCGGCACGGCGGCCAGCCCGTCGTCCCACGTGAGCATGGCGTTGAACGACAGGAACAGCGCCACGGCCGACAGCATGTGCCACAGGTCGTGCGCGTCGTAAAACTCCAGTATGCGGCACTCGTGGTTTCTGGAACGGACACATACGAATGGTAGGACACGGAATCATGGAGGCATCTGCAGCAGGTTCTCAATTAAGCCGTAGGACGTCCTCTTCTGAGGCTTTTTTTATAGATTTCCCAAGAGACCGGTTGCAAGCGGAACAATTAACAAATACAATAATCACACTGTGAAATTCCGTATGTTATCCATTTCAATATCAGTTGGGGAAGTAGATTGTTACTAACGTGAACTAAAGTAGACTTAATTGGACAGTCAGGTCTTTCTTGACCACCTCTGCCCATCTTGTGTCTTGATTAGCCGTCACATTACCAAAGTACTCGGGAGATCTTTTTTTTACGTGTCCAAACCAGCGCAGCTTACTCTCTTAGGAGCTTATGGGCTATGTCGCGTACACCGAAACTGCTGTAATTTTGTCCAGTCTCGTCCCCCCGCACATCTACCGAAGCATCTTCATTTTAGCCACTTATATGATAACTGTGTTTGTAGCTATTCTGTTTTTATTTAATGACCTTCATTGCAATCATTTGAGATGTGAATAATATTGTATACTGACATAAATAGAATGATTAATGACATTATGGAATGATCTGACTTACTTTTTCTCATTGTGTGTTGTTTTGGATTACTTATTACGTTACTTTAATTAAAGCCTAAAATTTACTTGACCTAATGAGTCAAACGTGAGCACATAATTTTATTATAACACCAAGTTAAAGCAAATAAATATTTCAGATTTTTTATTTCACTCGAATGGAGTGGACTGTGTATGTCATCATATCAGCCTATTGCAGTCTTCCGCTGGACATAGACCTCTCCAAGACTGCGCCATCTTTCACGGTTCTCCGCTACTCATCGGTCCACCTAACAGCACCTGTGTGTGTCAGTAAATAGATAAATACCTGTGTCGCGAGTGCGCAGGCGTGGCGGCCCAGCTGGAGCTGCCGGCGAGGAAGAAGTAGAGCGCGGGCGCCCACGCGGCGGCGGCGGCGGCGAGGAAGGCCCACGCGTACCAGCGCGGCCGCTCGCCGTGCAGCAGCTTCATGCTCAGGTAGAACACCATGTACACCAGCGTGTTGCACAGCAGCACCGACAGCAGGTGCGACGCGAAGTCTGCGCTCTGCACCAGCAGCCTGCGCCCGACGTCGATACACGTTATTCGATTTCAATTCTATTCCAACGATTTATTTCAGTAGTCAGGTTTTAGTGTTAATAAAATAAAAGTAGGTTTGCTATGGTATGGTTGGTAAGAATATAAAAATATTTAAAAAATAACTAATGTCCGGTGTGGGCACCCAGAGCCCAAGCGTCCAACAGTGCTGGAGCGGAGTCTGGTTAATGATCTGGTGAATGATGATGATGTTTATTTACTATAGCGTACAAATCGGAAATCGTCTAAATGCGTCTCCGCAAACTACTGTCTCAAAACTTGCAGCAAAGATATTGAACATGTGATTTGGTCGACTTATTTTGTTCACAAAGTTTAATTACTTCGGTCGTTCTTTTTTATAGGACTTGAAAATATCTATAATTAATATCAATAAAAGTAAAAGCTACGAAATTAAATATCCATTAATGCGAAAAAAAAACAAACATACGAAACCATAAATCCGTGTTGTCTGCGAAACCTTATAAAGACATACAATTCAAAATGGGTTTGCAAACATATTTCAACAATAATTATTCTTAATCAAATTAAATCCCAAGTTAAAAGCTACGATACGATACAAATGCAACAAATTAGAGTGACTGTGGCTCCTGACGAGCTATGACACGCTATTGTCAATATAAAAATATTTAACGGACGTGTGGAAATTATTGAGTTATACGCGACATGAGCGAAGACAATGACAAGGTTATAAAAAAGTGTGTAAAAATTTTTGGTTTCACAGTCACAGTCCTGGCCCCTGCTCTAGAGTCAAGATACGATAAAATGATAGCGGACGAGCGAGCAAAGAGCCCGCTGCGTACCACGGTGTATGGAGCGAGTATACGGTATACGCACCCGTAGACGGCGAAGGCCCAGTTGACGGCGTTGGCGATGACGAGCATGACGAGCCGCGCCGTGTACAGCGGGCGCAGGCCGCGCGCCGGCAGCGCCCGCAGCGACCGCGCCGCGCGCTGCCACGTCTCCTTCTCTAGCGGGGGAGGGGTGAGACGACACAGTTAGGTGGGCCCATAAAGTTAATATTCCTAACGGAATAGAGGAACAAACACGAGCTGTCAAACGAAACCGAAATCGGATGACATTTGTGTGTGTAAAATTGTTCATGAATGTGTGTCAGTGATGTGTGTCATGTCACTTGTTACATTAGTATCGATAAAATTAATTTAGTAACTTAATAGTAGGTATTATTCGAAAATAGGATGGGATGAGATTTTTCATGGCTGAGTTTATGCTTCTGAAGTGAAGTAGAAACGTTTAAGAAAAACTCAGAACATACGGTTCTTCCAAAAATAATTAGTGAAATGAAGTGTTGTGGTTTAAATCGTTTATTTAAATAAAACTTGAGATTAGGTACAGTAGACCAAATTGAATCATGACCCACCTTATGGTCATTTTTCTACTGTCATTCTATACAAGTAGGTTGAAATTAGCTTGAACATACATTTCCTAGAAACGAACTGTTATCATTTTATTAGACACTGACAGTTACTGACAAGGCTAGGATCGCTATCTGTACGAATAAGTTTGTATGAAAATCGGCGAGAACTTAGGTAAGGGTTGCAATGCAACACACAGGTAGGTAGGTAGATATTCGGATTTCGGCACAGCCGGGCGCCAAGTCTGTATCGGGAACCAGTTTCTTCATAAAAGTTCCACTGGAACTTGTGTTAGCCATGATGAAGTAAAACAGTATACTTAGTTGAAGAATATAATATTTATTTTAGTTATATATTTAACAAGTGGCATTAAATTGGTAAAGTGAAAAGTGACCCGATTAGACGACTACAAATGTCACTTCCCCAATCCAAACCCCACAAATTTTCTATTGGATTAAGATCTGGAGACCTAGACGGCCATGGTATACGAGTGAATTCATCTTCATGCTGGGTAAACCAATTCGCGACAATTCTGGCAGTATGCACTGGACAGTTATCATGAACAAAGGAGAATACTGGCACTTCTTCACGCAAGTAAACTGTTCGCAAAGTCGGTAACATTGATTCTTCCAATAAATTGACATAGTTTATAGTGTTCTGACGAGGAGAAATTTGAAAAAGTTCTCCGACACTTCCAGCGTCCATCCAGGCACACATGTTAGCTGAAATTCAGCCGGATAACTGGTTGGGCACTACGTGATCCTCTGTGTATCGCGTGTTATCGTAACGCCACGAAGTTAAGCGACCATGTTGAGAAGAGCGAAATGATTTCTCGTCTGTAAAGATGTTATTCGTAATAGTGTTGCATTTCCGCTCTCTGTTGGTTCGTGATTCAACGAACGCCATGATTATGTCGTCGTTTGTCTTCGTGGGTACCCTCTTAAGCATGCCGTCAGATCCAGGTTCTGACTGTGTTCCGACTTATTCTTAGCTCTTTGTTCTGCCGAATTGGCCATTATACGATTTGTTTGTAGATATTGACTTAGATTTTTATAAAATTTCAGACTTACTAGATATACTTGACATCTGACACACGACGTTTTTTATTTTTAAAATTATAATACATTTTTCTTCGTAGTGAAAAGAGTTTGGATTATGGACTTATTTTAAATTCATATTAAGACTGGTTTATCTAAAACATGTCTAGTGCAGTGATAATAAAGGTTAAACTTGCAAAGATCTCTAACCCGTAATGACGCATTTTTATTCATATTTAAAACGTACTATGTGCAACATGCATGACAGCGAAGAAAACCTTACTACATTAATGAATAAAAAGGAATAATCGGCAAAGTGGGTCATGATTCAATTTTGTCGACTGTACATGACTCTCACATCTGCCAACCTGCATAGCTGTTTGTCAGCAGTAGTTCTCGTCTTCTTTTAGGCACTAAAATAAGTAAGTAAGAAAGAACACTCCAAGTTATTTATTATCTATTACATTACCATTTAGTCTATTACTACGACTATATTGTCAGTGCGAAGGAAAATTGCCGAAGTATGAAATCTATTTTAGAGAAAAATTACAAACCAATATTGATAAAAATCAATTTTCTAAGACGGTTCTAGATATCATCCGTCATATTGATTTGACAAATCATTTTGATTTTTGTGAATGCCTCTGGTACAATATCTCTGTAAACGTAGGACGAAACTGTGCGTCTAGGCTTTACCTTGACCTGTGAAAAAGAGAGTAACTATTATATAATATGTGCCCCAACTAAGCTATATAATATATAGACATAACTATAAGTAGACATCAGCAGAAGAATAGTATTATTTTATTTAAGCTTACCGAAACAATATTAGTTGGAATTGCAGATTTCTTTAAATTTCGTTTTGCTCCTGGCGTCTTAAAATAATTTTGTTCGAAATGCTTACTGCTAATACTTGAATTTTTGCTTGGAACCCAGTTTGGAAGATTTATTCATTTAAGCCTTTTTTTATCCAAGTTAGTCGGAAATCTAAAAGATACATTTATTACTAATGTTAGTAACTATTCTAACAGTCAAAAACTGCATGGCTCGGCTAAGTACCTATCTTAGATAGTAATTACATTCCCAGCTGATTCATATCAAAACGTCATAATTATAGGTTCCTACTTTAACAACAGTAATACATATATTCGTATATTGCGGGATAGACAGTGGAAACGAAATATCGATAATTTGATACAGCCCTAGTGTAAAACGAAAATTTCTTTACACAAAATATTCGTAAATTCTGCATTATGTGTTTTGGATCTTTGCTTCTTACATTAATAAATGTTTAAAGAAGAGAATTATCACACTAAGCACTTAAAATTCGAAACGCATTAGCTCAAATAAACCTATGTTAGGTAGTGTCGATTTGCAACAATTTACCTGTGAAATTAACATTTTTCGGGGTTATTTCGCTGTGTCGTACAACAATCAATTTCTGAACAAGTCACCATGTTTCACCAAGAAATATTTCAAAAAAATATCCACGATTTCATGTAATATTTGAAAAATTCAAATAGCTGAAATTCTCAGCGTGCCGATAAGTGCCGACAAACTGTTTGACGTTTCCAAAAATGGTTTTGTTATGTCGCATCACACATCTCTTTTTATCATACAGTGTTGCTGCTAGTGACATCTCGCTCACTCAGCCCTTTGTTCCTCTATTCCGCTAGGTATATTAACTTTATGGGTGGGCCACCACACCCTTTGGTCTCGCAGACGAAGGTGGTCTGTGGCCGCTATACAATTGACACTAATCTGCTAGATCCTTTGACAGATGTTTTGTCAAAACGAAGAGCGGCCGCCACCTATGGCGTGTCACGTACACTGAGTCGCAACCGCGAGTGACCGCCACTCGCGACTCAGTACGTACGTGACGCATGTGCGGCGACGTATGTAATAGTAGATTATTCACCAAGGGGGTAAAGTGATGTCTAACGTCACGGGCGTCATCTTGAATCTCGAGCGTAACGAAGGATTCGAGAGTTAACTCCCGAGCGCAGCGAGGGAGTTTAGTGTTTACTTCCGAGCATAGCGAGGGAGTTAAAAGTAGAATCCTGAGTGGAGCGAGGGATTTAAGCTCGCCCAAGACGAAGACATCTTTATCCCCGAGAAGAATACTCTGCTTTTCACACTTCCTACAAGGCAATAAAAAAAAATTACTACAAACAACTTATATTATCTATAGTACCTACATACCCTTTGATTTTTCTGGCAGTAAATTATTATTATTAACAATACCAGCAGCATTACATCTAAAGGACTCCGGTGTAATAAAATTCGTCACTCGACAGTTTTACGAAAAAATTGTTTGTAATTTCTCAAAATATATGGGTTTTTTTGCTTTATTTATTAATTTTTTTACAAGCGCGCGCTTTTTTTCATTCCATTCGTGCTAAAATTCTTGGCTGCCAGGTTCAAATTTCAAATATGTTCTATTTGGTGCGGGACGGGCTAGTGTGATCATACCTAACTCTTATTCGAAATTCAAATCACTTTGCCTCCCTAGGGGCGTAATGAAATTTCATACAACATTACGTCCCCAGGGATGCAATGACTCACTTTGAGTTAGGTTTACTTGATGTGTAATTGAACATTGCCGAGTAGGTAGTGTGAAAAATAATTTTAACAACAAGTTGTTTCATTGTTTTTAAAACGTTTTGTATGGAGTCGCCGCACACGTGACGAAACGTCTGTCAAAGGATCTATAACGAGTTGAGTGTCAAATTGTAGCAGCCGCCGACCGCCTTCGTTTGCACAGTATCGAAGGGCGTGCGCATGATCGGTGGCCCGTCTGCGCGGGTCCTTAGGGTAAGCGCGCACTGATGAAATTTTTGCATTAAATCATGGTTGTAAGCTGCTGGCTACCACGGCGGCCAGTGAAATCATTAACTATATTATATATATTAATAACCGTATAACTGACCATTAGCCGCTGGCCACCACGAGCGCTGGGATTCGAAAGATTGTAGAATCATGCGTCAGTGTGGGCGCACTAGCCGCGGAGGTTAGAGGGGATTCAAATTACATCGCGGTCACAGTGGTCGCAATGCTGGCCGCTGCGACCTTTTAGGCTGCAAACTGGACGGCCGCGGGTGCGGGTGCGGGCGCGAGGGCGACTGCGGCGCGGGCGGCGAGGCGGGCAATTTGGTCCGTTCTCGACGCCAGCGGTCAGTTCGCTTCGTTTATCGCGGTGAAGAGACGTACCAAACAAATAAAAATGTCGATACGGCGGTGTCATGAATATTCATTTATTCAATACGATTTATTATGGGCAAAAGAAGAAGTGAATCCTTATTTTAAACAAAGGAAGCAAAGAGGCGAGTTTCATCTAAACTACGAAGACCAAAGGCAAAAGCCCGATAAATTCTATGAGTATACTAGAATGTGTGTTGAAGTATTTGATTAATATTCTGGAATATATTAAATCAGATTAATTATTCGCCGATTCTTGTGGTTGATATTTTTGATTTTGAGATCGGTGGGACAAGACAACACTAAAACCACTCGGTCGCGCATTCGCCGCTCGACTGGCGCGTGCCGCTTGTTGCCCGCCGCCCGCGCCGCGGCCCTCCAGAACGGTTAATACAAACTTAAGCATAAATATCAAGTCGCGCGAGCCGCGATGCACCGCGCCCGCACCCGCACCCGCGGCCGTCCAGTTTGCGGCCTTAACGCCGGTGCGCGGCTACCCTTAGTAACCTTTTACATTAATACGTCGTATTGCGCGGCAGTCTTGTTAGCCAACATTTCCATTGAGATTTGTTAGGTCGTTTTTAGAGTCGTGCGGATTTGCTCACGCCCGCAGAATTGAGATACATAATCTGTGCAGCCACGATGTAATCAGTACGACTCCACAAATAAAGTGCGTGTCCCGAGATATATTTAAAATGCGGGCGTAAGGCTATGTGTTCCCATGGTTACAAACTTGTTTTACCTACAAGACTTGTACGCTTTATGAAACACGGCCCAGATATCGACTTGAAAAAAAAATGTAAACCAATAGGCTGGAAGTGCGATTCCATTTGAATAAGAGGTTAGAATAGGAGACTCACCGAGGCGGAACTGGCCGAGGTAGTAGATGCGCAGCGACAGCAGCAGGAACGTGAACACGTGCAGCACCGTGAACACGCCCCAGAACAGCGCGCCGCCGCCCAGCACGCCCCACACCACTATCATATAATATTTTATTAGAGGTATTCATTAAAATACCGGAATAATGCACACACGGAGAAAATATTTATATACTAATTAGACATAAGTTTATTAGTTCGCCCGATTCCAATGTGCCCTATCAAAAACCAGACCTGTGTAACTCCTCACGGAGGTAACAAAAACATACCGACGCGCAGCGACCCACTGCAATGGGCTAATCAACTTGGGTGTCACTAGCAAGCAACGACACGCGCGCTCGTTTTATCCACCGGCGGCGCGCGGCACTAAGTTGCTGGCTGAACGAGCATGAATAAAGTGCAAGAAATGTGCGCTAGGTGGCGTTAGTAGTAGCTTCTTGTATCAGTCAACCCTATCGCGTCGCATGAGTTTGCAACTGAATAGGTATAGTGTATTATGAATCATATTTCAGAGTTATAAGAATGAATTTATCTTGCAATGGATTTCTGTAGGTTTCTAAACGAAAATGTGCTTGACGACATTGAGTAGATATCTATGAATTTGATTGCATAGTCAAACTTCTGTACGGAATGCTAATACTTAAAGTAAAGTCAGCCTATTAGATACCACTGCTGGGCAAAGGCCTCACCTCAAATTTGAGGAGGTATGACCCTACTCCACCACGCGGGCTCAGAGCGGATTGGTGAGGTAAGTGATCAACTGTCAGATGTTATAAAGCCGCCCTAGGGCCTCTGACTAGGCTTAACGACTAATATAAATAGATATTAGCCGGGATCAAATGCTAAACGTGCCTTCCGAAGCACGGAGATGCTCGTCACGGACGTCACTTAAATGGTCGGAATGGTCCAGTACAATCAAATCCTTGGGTAACTTAACTTTGATAGAACGTGAGACAGTGGAGGCCACAGAGTGGGGCCCCAGACACCTTCCCCACCAGGAAGGTAGAAGGAATCTAAGTAGTGAACTCCGATTACGTCTTCCTATTTCGTAAGTAGGATGCTGCAAAAATAAGGTGGTGTAATAAGAGCTTTAGCGACAGACCGATGGCGATGAGCACGGCGAGCACGCCGAAGGTGGCGTGCGCGCGCGCGTTGACGTCGGGGTGCCGCGACTGGTAGATCTTCACCATGCTCAGCACCGCCAGCACGTACATGAACGCCGTGTCTGTACGAACAAAATAATAATATAATAATAATCATTTATCGCAGACTTAGTCCATACAATTTTGTTAGTAACGATAAAATGACATGAGGGCTTATCCTTGATAGCCATAAGGATACTGTTGACGCTGCGCCGGACTAATAATAATAATAATCGCGTAAAAGTCATGCGTGCAGCACCCTGAAGGCGTTGTTATATTGCACGCGGAAGGCGTTGTACGTCTTCTGCGTGTAACTACACCGTAGGCTGCACGTGTAGAAAGTTTGTCAGAAACGCCTTGAAAAGGAGATTTTGACCTCCTTCGTACACTTAGCAAACCTACGGGCAAGCATATACCATCGTACAGCCAACGCTCTCCTTCCTCGTTTTATGTTACAATCATCTGAGAGGAGACAATAAATGGTCACCCATCTAATCACAACCGCGCCGTGGGTTGCTTAACTTTGATATCACTACCAAAGCGCTGCCGCCACTGCGCCACAAGCACCCCAGTGGGGTTGAAATTATGTATAGTAACTACACAATATAACAAAGTTTTTACCTTTTCACGAGTCTAAAACAAAAGGAATAATTTATTTAATTTAGTACAGAAAGGTACTTAAGTACTTACCGAACTGGAAATTGAGCCTATTGGGACAGACGTGGTAGCTGGCGGACAGCAGCGCCACCACCATCATCCCGGCGCCTAGCGACCCCAGCAGCCCGTAGTGCGCCGGGATGCCGTACTCCTGGGGAGGAATTACATTTTAACAAAATTATGAATAGAATTTTACAAGCCAATTATGTTCGCCGATTATACCTGAGTATATGAATTTGAAATATGCACGACACTATTTGGGTATTTTTTGGATTCTGCCACACGTACAATAGCCGGTTGAACTGCCGGACTGCTTGTGGGTAGTTTGTTTGTTTAAACTAAAAAGCGACACGAAATCGTGCGTAAGCAGTTCGAAAATATAATGTTTTGATTGATTTGAAAGAGCTGTCGCTGTCGTGATACAACGAAAACGTTCGCTATACAAGCGACAAGTGAGCCTATTGACGTATCGCATAGTAAACTCATTATTTCATATTTGCGTGTTTGCGTTTCGTTGACACATCCATTGTCCATCTACCGCCTTACTTATAATAATTATGCCCCTAATATAACAAGTGCGTGTTAATTTGTGTGTGTGTGGTTGAAGCTTTGGTTTTCTAGGATAGCGGTGCCGTCATATAAGTTTTGAATGGCTCGTTGGTGTAGTGGTCAGCACGCTGGGTACTATCCACGAGGTCCCGGGTTCGAATCCCGGGTCGGGCCGAGAGTGTTGGGTCTTTTTAAACTCTGTACTCTTTACTTTTCTATAGTAATATTATAAATAAAAAAACATCTGATTGTTTGTTTGTTTGTATTGAATAGGCTTTGTAACTAGTGAAATAATTCAAATGAAATTTGGTATAGAGACACTGGGAAGGTCACATAGGCTACTTTTTGTCGCGATATAAAATCATCCGGGGGGGTGAAATGGGGAAAGACAGTTTGTGTGGAAAATTCGACTTTTGGCGCGGGCGAAGTCGCGGGGAACTGCTAGTTATATTATAAATAGCTTCATGGCTACGTACGAAATCTATTAAAATTTCGTCGTCGACGCTTCTGCAGTTGGGAGTTGGAGTTCATTTGACGACCGACTTGGTGTAGTGGTTCGCGCCACGGACTTCTAAACCAGGCGGTTGCGGGTTCGAATCCTGCAACGGGCAAATGTTTGTGTGATGAGCACGAGCATTTGTACCTAAGTCATGGATGTTTATAAATGTATATAAGTATGTCTATCCGTTATCTTAGTCACCATAGTACAAGCTCACGCTTAGTTTGGGACTAGGTAATTGGTGTGTTTGTTGAAACAATTTATTATTATTATTTTGTTCGTCGGCCAGTCAAAACAATGCAATTTTTTATAAAATTGACTTTACAGCTATCGAGAAAAACGTTCACGAACCATCCGACGCGGTCAAGACGGCCGTCATACAAATGGCGGCTGCCTTTTGGCGTTACTGTGGCTCTCTAGAAAACTGCGCCGTTTTGTTTACATAGACAACGTTCTATTGACGTCGTTCACCGGTGTATTACGGCCGCTATATGACGGCGCCGCTATCCTAGGCAACTAAAGCTTTTCAACGAGTATCTACGCAGTCTCTTGGATGACGGGACGGTAGCGACACACTCACCTCGTTCCTGGGCTGGCGGTTGCGGTTGCGGCGCCGGCGACGCAGCTGCAGCAGGAACAGCGCGCCCAGCAGCAGGTAGCCGAGGTTCGAGAACACGTGGTTGAAGTCCGCCAGCTGCCCCGCCGGGTGCGCGCACAGGAAGTTGTAGTAGCACAGGTCCAGCGAGCCCGACAGGTTCATCACCTCGACAATGACCATTTATTAACACAATGAGCTACTTAGCTAGATATGGGAGACGAAGACGACTCCTTGATTCGTTTTGTAAGTTAGTATAAATAGTCAGGTATAGACAAATTGATCAAATTATTTAGACTACAATGAGGGATTTTCTGACAGCTCAAAATTGCACTTTTATTTCATGTTGAAAGATGGCGCTATTCATCGAAGTTATATAAATATTGCCTCGAAATCATTGAGCATAAAACAAAAACAAAGTATTGTAATATTACATGTACAAGTAGTTGACGTACTTACGTCATAAATTAGCGAGTTTCAAAATGCAGTAGAAAATCAAATTAAATAAAAAAACCGTCACAATGACGACCGTCTTGGTGTAGTCGTTCGCGCACCGGACTTCTAAACCAGGCGGTTGCGGGTTCGAATCCCGCAAGGGGCAAATGTTTGTGTGATGAGCACGAGCATTTGTACCTAAGTCATGGATGTTTATATGTATTTAATTATTTCTATCCGTTATCATAGCACAAGCTCACGCTTAGTTTGGGGCTACGTAGTTGGTGTGTTTGTTGAAAAAAAAAACAATGATCACTAAATTGTTAAAAAACCTATCAGTAGCAAACATAAACATTATTAACATGATCAACGCTAAAACCAGCTTTTTCGTTCGTTTTGCATACAAATCGACCATCTTATGTTGTTCAACGCCATCTAGCGGATTTTTAAGTACTGATTTTTGAGACTAGGAAAGTCCCTTGTTATGTTAAATACAGATAAATATTATAGCTTTTAGCCTATGTCATATATTATTTAGTCGTAAATAAAATATAGATATGAAATCATAATACGAAGCGCCGCTTCATTGTCACACATACCGAATCGATAATGATGCAAAAGTTACATGGTGCCTTGCGTTTGCTGAGCGTTCTGATTGCAATCAATCAGTCATTTATTGTGTTACGTTCTACGCGTATCATCTGCGCGTTTAAAATCGCCAAGTGCTGAGGCTCTAAGAAGTAGGTGCGTAATATAAATGTACTCACGATCTGGAAGGCGACGACGAACTGTATGACGGGCAGCGCGTAGAAGACGGCGACGGTGTAGAGCGTGGTGAGATAGCGGTCCGAGCGCGCGCGGATCACGCGCTCGCGCCGCCGCGCCAGCGCCGCCACGCGCAGCCGCGCCGGCAGGCCGAACGGACGCGCGTCGGCCGTCTACCGACACATAAGCTGGCCACTCATTACATAATCCTATTTGTAGCTTAGGAAGCTACAAATAGGACCTTAAGGACATAGCTAGGAAAGGCACATCCTACTTAGCATCCTAACTACGAGTAGGAAGGTAGGATAGATAGGCAGGCGTTCTACTCTGATAACGTATTGTCCGTATTTTCGCGTCTAGCCGTCGCGCTCGCTCGCGCTGACATGCTGGCGTTAGTGACGGGACGGCTACAGCCGAAACTACAGATATCGTCATATAGAGTGGGGCCCCAGTCACCTTCCTAAATAGTTAGGACGCGAGTGGGAACCGAAGTAGTGAACTGCAATTACATCTTCCTATTTCCTAAGTAGAATGCTACACGAATAGGATGGTGTAAAAAGTACTTAACAGTCAAACTCATCAATCGAACTGACGTACGTTTAAAAGCAGCAATTGAATTCATAAGCTAAACTGATAACGTCACTCACTGGCCTAAAACTGTAGCAGCCAGTTTCAGTCAGTATTTTAGTGCGGCCAGACCGTGAACGATTCCCCAAGCCATGGGGAATTTTAGGTTTTTCTAACACTATACCCGGCCCGGCGAACCTTGATCCCTATGACAGATCATGTTAGTGATGGGTCGTGTCGATGAAACTTTTTTAACCGGAGTTAAAAAAGGAGGAGGTTATCAATTCGACTGTATGTTTTTTTTAATTAACCGACTTCAAAAAAGGAGGAGGTTATAAATTCGACTGTATGTTTTTTTTAATTTTTTTTTTGTGGCTATGTTACCGCATATCTTAGTCAGTTGTGGACCGATTTGAAAAAAAAAAATTTTTACCTAGAGGCTATACCTTCTAGTTGGTCCCATTTTGGCCCAGTCGAGTGGATCCATGGGATCTTGGTGTAATCGAGGGAAACCCTCAAATTTTGAAGGCACGTATAGTGTTTTCGTACTAGTATCTTAATGTTGACATGTTGTTACGTCTGATAGTCATTATGTGGAGCTGAGCTCTGAGCTTCTCAACTTCAAAGAAGAAAAAACATAATAGAGCACATCCCGTAACCAATCCCGATGACTTCGACATAGCTGCGATACGGAACCATATTTACGCCTACTATTTTCGGGGTGAACTGCCGACTAGCAAAAAGTTATTGGCGTAGCTGAAATCAGCTGATTTATTTAAAGGCGGTATCACTTCTCTCAGAGTCGTTACAAAAAAATGTGGATTTCGGTATGTGACAAAAGGAAAATGTTAATGGAGCGGAAGGATAAAGCACTGATGAGATGTGATTTTCTACGAAAAATAAAGACTATTGAGAACTGGGACCATGTGCTTTACCTGGACGAAACGTGGTTAAACGCCAATCACACAGTCCCCAAAATATGGACAGACGACTCAGCAAAATCCTGTACCAAAGCACCAGAAGGCAAGGGTCAGCGTTTGATTATCTGCCACGCTGGTACAGCCAAAGGTTTTGCGCCTAATTGCTTGTGGGCCTTCAAATCAGTTAAAACGACCGATGATCACGAAGTGATGAGGGATAATTTAAATGAGCCCCACCATATTTTGATGGACAACGCCCCATAACATTCCGTCTAAGTGAATAAAGCACTACCAGCAACAATAATAAAGGGTAAATCCTAGAGTGGTTGCAACGCAATGGTGTGGCAGCTAACATTCAAATGTTCAAAAAAGAATTGGTCAGACTGTTGAACCTGCAGAAACAGCAAACAAAGCGGACATATTTTTTGGATGAAATCAAATCCAAAGGTCACGCAGAGATTTGGCTACCGCCCTACCACTGCCAATATAATGCTTTAAAACTTTGTTTTGATGATTGAGATCGAGACGTGCCATACGACAGCATTGTAGATAAGCCGTTTTTGATAAACGTAGGCGACAGCAGCTGCAGTTCAGATTCCGGGTTCGTGACACAAACACTCATGTCATTATCAGATTCAGATTAAAATATATAAATAAATGATCGCTGAACAGCTTTTGTTTTATTTGGCTTTTGTTTTGCTTAGCTTTTGTTTTTTTTGTCCTACAGTTAATTTTTAATTCTCTTGGGTATACAATCGTGAGTGCATGCATGCCGCGCTCCGTTCTATTCAATAGAGAATGTACTAATACTTAAGTATGAAAAAGTAATGACACTCATAATTTATCACTTAATTATGCCACACATGAAAACTGATAATAATAAAATCTAATCTTAAATAAAACAAAACCCCAGAAATATTTTATAAATTTGAGTGAAATAAAAACAATTTCATGCAACTTTTTAACATTCAGCTCAGCACCTATAACTTAAATGATTATAAATCATGTACACTCGTTTCCATTATCGACATTTGTTTATCGATATTTTTTCGCACTAGTCGATATCTTCCGAACGAAGTAACTTTTGCAGGACGTAAACGTAAAGTCTGATTGAGATTATTATCATTGTAATGGCATATATCTACCTTACTCTAATAAATGGCATTTTTAGAAGCCTTGGAGGCTTCTAAAAATGCTAATTCTAATGTAACGGTGACGCCACTACAATGTTGTGTCGTAGGAATAACTGTCAATGTCATAGGGATCAAGGTTCGCCGGACCGAGTATAGGATAAAACGGGGCGGGAAGGTCTTGAAACCAGTTAAATAAGGGCAATTTCGGAAAAATATGAATTATGTACTAGTACGTTTTGTATCGATCGTAAGTATAGATATTTGTTGTCTGAATCGATTATTCGTGATCAGCTGACAAGACTCAAAGATCTTATTATTATTAATATAATGTTTTTAATTCATTGTAAAACACAAAAAATATTTAAAGACTTTTTTTTTAAATGCCTTACACGTATTGCAGTATTTTTTCAAAATGTCCTCCTCTTTCCAAAATACAAACACATGCTCTTTTCCGCAAGTTATTCTTCAAAGAAATAAGCACGTTTCTTTGAGCTCGAACCTCTTGAAAAGCCGCAATGATTCGGTTTTGCAAATCACCAACACTAAGTAGGTTCACTCACAAACACTCGGCGCTTGATCTCGCTCCACAGATAAAAGTCCACAGGCGTAAGGTGGGGGACCGACGGGCACGGGCCCGCCGCGGCCGAACTCGCCGTTTAGGTACGCGCGCACTGCATTGTGGTAATGGGGCGGAGCACCGTCATGTTGGAAGTACAGCGACTGGAGATACGCGAGGGGCACGTCGTCCATTATGGTCGGCAACATCTCCTGAAGAATAGCCAAATAGCTTGCACCCGTCAGCCGCCCTTCGATGAAATATGGGCCGATAATAGTGTCGGTTAACACACCTGCCCCTACGTTGAGTGAAAAACGGTGTTGGTAGGAGTGCCGCTTTGACAATTTTAGATTCACGTAACTCCAGTAGTGTTCATTGTGGCTGTTGAAAACACCGATCCGAGTAAACAAACCTTCATCGGTGAATAAAATGTTAGCGTTTGAGTTTGCTAACACCCACTCGCAGAATGACACTCGCGGCTGTCTGTCACTGTCACTGAGCTCCTGCACTTTGCGTAAGTGAAACGGGTGCATGACCGATGAAATTATTTTCCATATGCAGTACTGGCACACGTGGAAATGTCGGGCTCCTTCAAGGGTACTGCGACGCGGGTGTTCTTCAAAGTACTGTACTACATCATCGTACTTGTAGGTAGGAGACCCCCGAGCGTCCTTGTGCATGAGCCGGGGTGCGGAACTGCCCATGGTCCAACAGCCTCTGCCTTATTCGCCAAATTCGATGTATATCGATATCTGAGTATGTTAGTTAATTTTCTCAGGTAATTAAAAATTTACGGTGTATAATAATAATGTTTATTACTGTTTGCATAACGTCACAATACTGAAACAGGACGTCAGTCTGTGGTTTTGAGGAGTACGTTGTTGTTTGTCCCTTCTGTCAAACTTCATTTATTTGACAACTCTTTACATGTTTGAGGAACACGTCACGACGTCATGTTCCGTGATTGGCGTTTCCGGTACCGGAAAACATAGATTAAAAAAAATATATAAATTTATGGCATGAAAATATAAAAAATATGGATGTATTTTTAGAAATGAAAATGTAATTTAAAATTTCTGGCATTAAAATTAACTATATGCGAAACATGTTTTCTGTTTATTACTAAAGGCAAATACCCTATTTGTGGCGAGCCTGCACTCTTCGCTCGGCCGAATCTAGTGTGTTGCTGGCAGGATAGAATAAAAAAATTGAAGACCTGACTTGTCGGTCAGCTCTCTTGGTTTTTTCATTTGCTTGATTGTTTTGGTGAATTTTGTGTATTCTCTATAAATTGCTTTTTTGTCTGTATTATGTACGTATTATATTGCCAGTCCTAACTACCTGCTTATTTCTCTACTATAACTAGTGTCTGCCATTCTGAATTTTTACTTCTTATTAGGCGTGCCAGGGGCCCGATTCCCACGCCTTCGATATTATATCACATACGATATTTATCGAAAAAACAAGGCGAATATCAAAAAAATTTGATGTTACGTATTCTCGTAAGTTAAGTAATAAAATATCGAATTTTTATCAGATTTTGTGATATCCGCCATGTATTTTTGATAAATATCGTATGTGATATAATATCGAAGGCGCGAGAATTGGGCCCCAGATCTTCGAATATCGTGTGTAGCATCCCGCCCCTCGGGCTCTTTAATTCATTGAATTTTGCCGATTCATCGAACATTGACACTATCTGGTAAGATAGTCCTGAATAAGTTTTTTAAAACATGATTATATGTGTTTTGACATGAAAAACACAACTTAAATCCGACAAAAATCTAAATTATGTATCGTAGACAGACGTCATGCACGAATAACTTTTTAGAGAATAACGTCAGTCACAAGTTCACACCAAAAAAATTATACGATAAATCAAAACAAATGACAAACGGCAGGCTAACTGACCTCTCGAGGGTCGCCGGTAGGCTGGGTGAGGGTCGCTTGTCCGTCGACTACCGTGACCGGCGGCGGCGGGGGGTCGCCGGGCGGCGCGGTGGCCACGAAGGCGACGTTGGTCACCCCGTCGGGGGGCGGGGAGCTTAAGGATGACAAAACGGTAGGCTTATTACCTTAAATTTAGCGATCAGCGAAAATTGCGCAGTTATCGCGCGATCGTTTGCTTAGCATCAAAAAACCTAAAATTTCTCGCGTACTTAAATACGGAAGATTTTACACAACGATTGTGCTTTTAATTCATCGATTGTTTGGTAGAGGCAGCACTGTCATTAATTTGCCATGGCTTCATTTTTGCTAATGCGTAAGACTAATTTGTGATTTTAGAACAATTATTAGCAAACAAAGTCGAGCGAATTTTGGCTATTGCAAGATAGGTTATTATTACCTATCGACTTTGATCGATCGAAGTTGATATGGAACCGACAGACTTAATATTGTAAGTCTGCCGGTTCCGTATCAACTTCTATTGCTCTAAATCAGTGTTTCTCAAACTTTTAACCATTTATGTCAATTTTTGGCTACCCATAGACCACGTTTATCTGGAGGAGAGAGGAATATACGTTAAAAAATAAATGTTATAATTTAAGAAAATTTTCGGATGGGTTCGCGGACCGCTTCGGGAGCTTCCCGGGACCGCTAGTGGTCCGCGGATCGCCGGTTACGAATCACTGCTCTAAATGACTCGATTGAAGAGTAGATTACGTAGTAAATATCTAACAAACGATTTGACGGGATTATTGAAAAGTGTTGTTTAGCAAATTATGCTCAGCTGTCAAATTCTATAAAAAAGTAAACATTAAATATAGCCCTGAAACTGCTATTTAAGGCTCGCAATGAACTGTTTCTCAAATCACTTCTACCTGAGAAGCGACAAGAATAAAAAGTAACATTAATGTGCAATGCGGTCGCTTTTGGCGGCATACGCTGCCAAAGACGCGTTGCTCACCTATTGCGTATTATTAATATGGTGCGCGTCAAATCAGTCAAATCGCAGGTGATTGACGCGCACCATTTTATAGCTAAAAGCAACCGCGCGCTTTAATATACCTGTTCACATTGATGACCGCCACCGTGGTCACGGCTCCAGGGCTGCCCGTAGGCGCGTTGCGGCCGGGAGGGCTGTCACCGACTCGGCCAGGGTTGACATCAGGCCCGCTAGGGTTGCCACGCACCCCGTTGCGCGACTGTGCCGGCGACGCAGCGGGGACGTCCGACGTGTCCGAGTCGCTGTTGTCGCTGCTGTCGAAGGTCGCGGCTATTGCAACAGATAAGCCTTTCTACGACTGCTCGGGGTGGCGAGAGGACGAGTTTTATCGAACGGCAAGCAAAAGTCGGGTGTATAGATTTAAGCATTAAACGCGTTTTATGTGAATACCGTCTCTAAAATTATCAAATTCAAAAGCTAATAGGTAGGTATGACTATAAGGATAATTGTTTAAGAAAACATACTCGAATCACGTCGGTTTCTTCGCCCTGGGGATCCGGCGGCGAGCTGGCTCGCGTCCGTCTGCGATTGTAGACCGTTTTCTGCATCTGTGAATTGAAAAATTATGAAGCTTGTAGTGAACTGAGATTGAGCGAACAATGGCACAGTTAGTAGGTAGACCGCCAGCCTTCTTGATAATAAAACGAAGACGTTACCTTGAAGTGCATTATGTAACTTTGAATGAAATTATTTCAATCAATGTTTTGTTGCTAAAGTTGGCCATTCACGGAAAGTTAAACTAATTAGTCGGTCCGAGGTACGTTCAAAATTTGACGTTTTCAGTATCGGTAATAAAAGTCTAGGCTATAGGTATAAGTACTAAAAAAGTAACTTTACGTTATCATATTTTTTCACAATTGTCCATATTTTACCGGTTCCAAGACCTTTCCGTCCTTTTGTCAACTAAATAAAAAAAAACAAAGTGCCATTTACGTGGGGAATTGCAAACTTTTTGCCAGTACTGAATGAAAGTCAGTTTAAGATCGTTTTTAAGTCGGTGAGTGGTGACATCATTTTAACTGACCGTGAATGGCTAGCTTAACAGAGTAACTGAAGTCGTAAAATGGGACATTTTCAAGCGATTTCAATTCAAAATTACTTGCAACAGAGTTACGTAATAAGCCCCCTTATCTCATCTGACAGCGTAGGGTCGACCGATGCGTCGCCAAACGCACGCGTGAGTCGTAGATCTTACATGTGATGCCGCCGGCTTGCGACATCCATTACGACCAAACGCCGACCGGTCCGTGGATGTACTTGTGATTTTAGGCTAAATTGCGGAGTGAACCCGCATAAAGCACACTCACTGGCGGGTTCCTTGAGCACAGCCTTGGGCGCGACGTGCCTGCGGAAGCGCGGCCAGCGCTGCGCCAGCACCAGCAGCCCGAACGCGACGTAGAACAGCAGGAACAGCAGCAACGTCAGGCTCGCCGCCACCGCGTACTGCGCGCGCGACAGCGCCGGCTGGTGAGAAACACAGTTTCAGATCTAGTTACGTGTACTACAGAATACATACAGGATGACTTTTGTATCAGTATCCAATTTTTTTCCAGACATTACATAACGTTTATAAAAGCATTTTTTTGAAAAATAATCATAATTCAAATACAGGGTTAAGTTCAAATAAAATTTTTTTTTGACCAATTCAATTACAATAAACGTGGTTACCCGTACCATGGTACCGTGGTTGCTTGTAGAGCAGTGGCGGCAGCGCTTTGGCAGTGATACCAAAAATTAAGCAACCCACGGCGCGGTCGTGATTGGATGGGTGACCATTCCGACCATTTAAGTGACGTCCATGACAAGCATCTCCGTGCTTCGGAAGGCACGTTAAGCAGTTGGTCCCGGCTAATATCTGTTTGTATTAGTCGTTAAGCCTAGTCAGAGGCCCTAGGGCGGCTTGATAACATCTGACAGTAAGGTTTGTCACTTGCCTTACAGACATCCCTCCACCAATCCGCACTGAGCCCGCGTGGTGGAGTATGGTTAGTACCTCCTTATAGTTGAGGTGAGGCCTTTTCCCAGCAGTGGGATCTATATAGACTGACTTTACTTTACCCGTACCATTGGCACGGTGTTGCTATTATTATGATGACCTTGTGCAGGACGCGACGGCCTTAAGCTGTGTCCAACGTTCAGCTATTTTTCGGTCCGTTTCTGAGTGCTTTATATCGATATTTTTGTACTGGACTGTTGGTACAAGTGACGCGACCAGTGTCTACTGACTGACCCGCGTGTCGAGCGTGAGTCGCTTGCGGCGCGCGTGCGGCTCGTCACGCGGCGTGTTCCCGTAGATGGCGGCCTCCCACAGCCAGTCTTCGTGCGCCGGCGCCTCTCCCTCGCACGCCTCGTCCGTCTCGTGCGCCACGCCCACCACGTAGAAGCCGCGCGGGAAGCGCTGCCTCTGCAACCGTTTACAGCACAGAATAAGTAATAGTAGCGAGTACAGAAGGGTCATTCTGCAGAGTGGTTTAAGTAAATAGCGACTCTTGCTACGATATCATAAAGTGCAATTTGAAATCGCAGCACGCCAAAAGCCTATCGCTATAAATACCTAGATTATTTGCCTCTTTTTCTCTCACGTAACCTCATCTAACCTGACAGCGTAGACCCGACGCCAAACGCGTCAATCTTACATGCGATGCGGCCGGCTAGTGATATCCCTGACTACCAGATAATAATGATGACCGTCTTTGCGTAGTAGTTCGCGCTTCGAACCACAAAAACAGCGGTTGCGGGTTCAAATCCCACAACAACAACAACAACAACAAGCTTGCGCTTAGTTCTACGCTAGGTATAGGTGATTGGTGTGAATGTTGTAACAATTTATTTATTTAAAATATTTGCGTTTATGGGTGTTTATCGTGCCTTAAAGCCGTTGGTTCTGGTCCTCATACTGCTCCGTCTCCGGTCATGACGAGACAGAAATCTGTTAATATTGGTGGCGGTAGCTGAAGTTTTGGCTAGGAAGACATTATTATTATTACTGGCGTTTGGTGCTTTAGGACGATTTTCCCCTTAGATTTCTAGCCGATGTCTACTTGTGTCTAGCTTTTGTGGACTACGAAAAAGCCTTCGACTCCGTCGAAACCTGGGCTGTTTTGGAATCCTTGCAGCGATGCCAAGTCGACTGGCGATATGTGGAGGTGCTGAGAGGCCTGTATGATATGGCAACGATGTCCGTCCAAGTTCAAGGTCACAAGACAAGACCCATCCAGCTGCTCAGAGGTGTGAGACAGGGGGACGTTATTTCCCCGAAACTGTCCTCAAGTGCACTGGAGGATGTCTTCAAGACTCTTGACTGGGAGGGATTGGGCATCAATGTCAACGGCGAATATCTCACGCACCTCCGCTTTGCCGACGACATAGTTCTAATGGCAGAATCGCCGCGGGATCTGCAAAAAATGCTGCACAGCCTAGACTCTGCCTCGCGATGCGTTGGTCTCCGGATGAACTTGGACAAGACTAAGGTCATGTTCAACGAACATATTGTCCCGGAACCGATAGCAGTCAGCGGCGAGATGCTCGAAGTTGTCCAGGAATACGTTTACCTCGGGCAAGTGTTGCAACTGGGTAAAGACAACTTCGACCGCGAAATCGCCAGAAGGGTGCAACTGGGTTGGGCAGCATTTGGGAAGTTGCGTCACATCTTCTCGTCGCCTCTACCGCAATGCCTGAAGAGCAGGGTATATAACCAGTGCGTCCTACCTGTCATGACCTACGGGGCCGAGACGTGGAACTTGACAGTCAAGCTGGCCCACCGACTGCATGTCGCTCAGCGAGCTATGGAACGGTCTATGCTGGGGATCTCGCTAAGGGATAGAATCCGGAACGAGATCATCCGCCAAAAGACGAAAGTCATAGATATCGTTCAGAGGTGCAGTAAGCTGAAGTGGCAGTGGGCTGGTCATGTCTGTCGCAGAACCGACGGGCGTTGGAGTAGGAAGGTTCTCGAATGGAGACCACGTCTCGGGAAACGTAGTGTTGGACGCCCCCCTGCTAGGTGGACCGATGACCTGAGGAAGGTGGCCGGTGGTGGCTGGATGCGAGAAGCGGAGGACCGTGAAAGTTGGCGCCGTCTTGGAGAGGCCTATGTCCAGCAGTGGACTGCAATAGGCTGATATGATGTCTACTTATGTATGCTATTTTCAGCTAGCAGAACCTGACACTCACCGATAGTTGCACGGCCCCCGAACGCTGGATTGTCATTCGTATTGAAGATAACGCTATTTCAGAGAGAGTCTCCGCTATCGGGCACTGAAAATTCAACACATTAATGTAAGTAAGATTGACAAAGGTCATCGCGCAGATAACGAGCTGTCCACTAGTCAAGAATTTATGCCCAGTTACTCATTCACTATTAATAATTGAGTACTACCACTAGTTATTAGGCTTTTTAAAATGTTAAACATCCTAATAGGTTTTCGTTGTGCGATAGTATATTCTATTTATTTGTTGAATGTACATTCTATTGAAGATCTGTAACTGAACATGTATGTATATTTAGCAGATAAAGTTCGTTCTTTTAAGTTGATTATTTGTTTGTATTGAATAGGCTCCGAAACTACTGGACCAATTCAAATGAAATTTGGTACTTACATAGATAGTTTAAAACCCTGGAAAGGACATAGGCTACTTTTTGTCGCGACATAAAATCATCCGGTGGATGCATTGGGGGATAAAAGTAAGTACGGAAAATTCTATTTTTGGTGTGGGCGAAGTCGCGGGGAACTGCTAGTCAGTCGATAAATTGCAAACTTATAGATCAGAACAATATTTACCGTGTAGTTCTGAATGGCGATGGTGGCGCAGACGTCGTCGTTGGACTCGATGACGAGCCGCACCTGCTCCTGGCCCTCCTCGAACATGTAGTAGTGCACGCGCGGCGACTCCTGCGCAACAACATATTCAATGGGGGAAAACTAACATTACGTCAATTGTACAATTCTATTAATATTCTTGACAGTTTTTAGTACAACAAGCAGTAAAGCGTTTACCCATCCAGATTACCTTAGCTTACCTGTCGAGAAGAACGAAATAACTGTAAAGTCAGAGCTGTGTGTGCCGTTCCTTTTTAGCGTATTGTGCGACTCCCAGGGGTCGAATTTAGATTTCGAAAGTTTCGTATCGAAGCGTCTTAGATCTAGTTCTTCGCGCTATATGCCCTGTCCTATGCCTATGTGATAGACAGACGAGTCTGCTTTTGACTGGTCACTTTGGATATCTCTGGGAGAGGCTTACGTTCAGCGGTGGGCGTCCTGCGGCTGACTATATCACTCACCGGCACATGATTTTCTACTTTTGAACTGTTTTTAAATTTAAAATACCAATCAAGCGGATGCACTGCTGGGAATTTTGACTGTACTCTTTACCGACAAGGTTGAGAAACGATCGTCAGTATAGGATTTGTCAGTTAAAATGCAGAACGATTCGTTCTTGGGATCCAGGGTATAAGGATGCCGGCGGTCTCACCGGCGTGATCTCGGTGGCGAGCGGCTGCTGGAAGGCGAGGCGCCAGTCGCGCGCGGGGGTCGCCCGCAGCTGGACGCGCAGCGCGCGCGCGCACGCCGACACCGCGTGCAGCGAGAACCAGCCCGCCGCGCGCGTCTCCTCGTCCCCACCGACTGACAATATGACACCAGTTTTAGGCTCCGCGCAGGTGGGCCACCGACCACAGCCACCGGTGGCTAGCGACGAGCCGTTTATATTATGTTTGATACGTTTTGTATGGAGTGGCCCCACACGTGAAGCCAGTAGCGTCCACTAGCGACTCGGTGTTCCAGACACGCCACCGGTGGCGGCCATTGCAATTATGACGAATCATCTATCAAAGGATCTGTAGACTAAATAATAATAATAATAAATTGTTTCACCAAACACACCAATTACCTAGCCCCAAACTAAGCATGAGCTTGTGCTATGGCGACTAGGATAACGGATAGAAATACTTAAATACATATAAACATCCATGATTTAGGTACAAATGCTCGTGCTCATCACACAAACATTTGCCCCTTTCGGGATTCGAACCCGCAACCGCATGGTTTAGAAGACTATACAGCAGGTGAGTGTTAAATGGTAGCGGCCACCGATAAACTTCGTTTGCGCTGGACCAAAGGGCGTGGCACGCTACTTCCAGCGTTGGCGGTGGTCGGTGGCCCATCTGCGCGGAGCCTTAGGCTTAAAACAGACACGACTATAATTGCTCGATGCTTAAATCGCACAGGTCAAATACTTATTACACTATTCTATTGTAAGCATCTTGACTAGGATTCTATTTAGGACACAGGAAGATGTAATCGCAGTTGGGAACAATTTGGATCCTATTTACATACTTATGATCCTACTTAGGATGCTATAAATAGGTCAGTGTAATAAGTGGTTTGGATCCCCTCAGCCTTCCGCGATCAATATACTCTGATAAGTACATACTGCAGTCAGTGGAGTTGGTCTCGACGCTGTCTTCGGGGCAAAGCGTGCGCTCGAACTGCTGCCGCAGCCGCCCGTCCTCGCGCGCCGGCAGCTGCCACGTGCCGGCACCTATGCATTCACAAATAATATACTAAACAAATCGTCGCATATTTCACATATATTTTTTCCCCTGTTCCTTATCTTGTTATTACACATAATGACATTTTATCATAGTAACGTACCAACCTTTTTTGATTAGCAAGCACATTGGAGGTATTAAATTTAGTACATTGGATTTAAGAATTTGCATTTTGTAAGACTTATATCCGTAGTTTTTGCATTTGACAGAGCTCCAAAATATGAGATGAACTGGTTTTAAAACTGTAAATCTTCTTAAAATAAATGAATAACAAACCAGTCAGAAACACACTTACTAACGGCGATTTTAGAGTCGTGTGTATTTACGCACGCGGATTTGAGATGAATAATCTGTGATGTCAAAAAAGAGCATCCCACATGTCACTGCGCTGGCGTGGGTACTACGCTTCACGATGTACTTATCTCAATTCCGCGAGCGTAGGCAAACCTGCACGACTCTAAAAACACCCTAACGCGGTTAAATACAGACACTTCAGCTTGCCAAAAAGGAAAATGAGTTACGAGATACATAAAACTATTGTCCAATAATGAAGCCGAGCATTTTTTTAAAATTTCTTAAAAAATATTATTGTACTCGGCTCGAGATAAAATAATCTTTCTAGTCAAAAAAACTGACGAAAAATCGAAGACCAGAAACCAGAAAAGGTGTTAAACAGAGAGGGAGGAAGACTAGAGAGCTTGGTTAGTACCTGTTTTTTGTCTGAAAGTGAGCAGTAGCGGGCGCGAGGTGTCGCCGCTGCTGCTGCTAGCCCACAGGCGCGTCGGCCATCTGCTCTGCTCCTCGTTCTACATACAGAGAGCCCATTAATAACACTTCCACTTGATTAAAAGTGCATAATATGGCTTATGATGGAACACACTTGTCTCAGAAAGACCTATACACTCGGTTTTTAAGGACTTAAATATTGTAACTTTACAGTAACACCATAAAAGGCAGCAAATTCTACTCTTTAGCAATGTCTATGATAAAAGAAGAAATGAATTGCTCTTTGTGCGCATAGCAGAAGGTATGTAAACATTTTAAATTCGTTTTTATTGAAAAGCTCAAGGGAGAAGAATGAAGATTGAATGTAGTTCCTTGCATTATGAACGATATTAATTATGTTTGCTGCGCCTCACACGTTAGGGTTTCGTATTTCTTTGTTATTGCGATATAATAACTCCAGTCAAAAGGATACGATAAATTATTGTTTTTAAGTGATAAGCATTCACTTTGCAATCTAAATTATATTATTGCACTTGAAAAAATGACCACCAAAGGCGGGAATCGAACCCGCGTTCCTCGCATACCGGGCGATTGCCTAACCTCTCGGCCACCCTGGCGTTGGCAGAGCCTGTCGAAATTTTCAAGTGCTTCTTAACGCTGTAATGCCGCGTTGCTTTCATCAATGTTATTGGGATTGTTAAATACTTGCAATAGTATTTCTTTCGAGTGTTGAGGGTGTAATGCATGGGTGTAATTACAGCGTTAAGAAGCACTTGAAAATTTCGACAGGCTCTGCCAACGCCAGGGTGGCCAAGAGGTTAGGCAATCGCCCGGTAAGCGAGGAACGCGGGTTCGATTCCCGCCTCTGGTGGTCATTTTTTCAAGTGCAATAATATAATTCAAAAGGATACGTATGTACAATAATAGAAAGATTTCCTATCCGTAAAATTTTGATCTGACAGAAATACGCAAATTAGTAGTAGGTTTCGTTACATGCTATCAAATCAAACGAGTGGGTGATTTTGTAATGGTAGCGGATGACCTATATGATATGACTTAAAAAGTTTTACCCACATCCCGATAGTGCGTGGTTTTTATTATGTTACAGCTATCTTTCGGTACCTAATATGCAATGTTTACTTTAAAGTGCGATAAGGCTTAAACTTCCCATTGGAATCCAGTCTTTGTAGATACTGGGCCCGATTTTAAGGTGCCCTGTTTAAGTCTGTTGAATAGGAAAAATAAAATTAGTTTGCTTTAAACCTAATAAAACTTGATGTAAGTGACTCTTTTTCTCTGATAAATGATCGATCTGTAAAGAATTGAAAAAAAGACTTCTTTTGACGGACGACCAAAGTTAGACGAAAACACGCAAAAACTTGCAAAAATACTTATGAAATCGCATCACATAATTTGATGTTGCTAAATAAGTTTAGTCTGTGTCTTTTCGTTTATTTGCCAGAGAATTGACGGTAGTTAGCAGGCACCAGCACAAATACTTGGCTATGGTGAAGCGACCGAGCGACTCACCGGGATGAAGTCCAGTATGTACTCGGTGGTGGAGTCGACGGTGAAGGTGTGCAGCTCCTCGAGCGCCACTCTGTGGACGAAGGGACAGGCGCAGTTGAAAGTTTACTTCATTATACAACAGTCGCAGACAGTACATATATCGTCACGCATGTGGCTTACGCTAGTTTGAATCATGAGGATTTATTTCATAGTCTCCTTTTAGCAAAATGTCCAATTAGTAATTAAATTCTCACTTAAGTTATTGTTTCTATGTGACAATCACAACCCTTAATAAAGGTTACAGTTCAAGAAAATAAAGAATTGATGTAGTCGTGACAAAATGATTATAACGTAAGAATAGCTGATAAGCAACAAATATAGCCCATGCGATGATTAATTAACCCGAAAATCGTGTGTTAAGTCTTTCAATTTGCTAACGATATGTAAGTATTCAATAAAAATATAAACATTTAGCTCTATGTTCATTCATTTGTGTGCGAATTTTTGGTTTCTTATTTAAACTTATATAAATAAGAAAGAACACTGTGAGTGTTAAAAAATATTAAAAACCAATAATCTACTCACTGGAAATACCTACAGTACAGAAAAACCTACTTGTCCAAACTAATAAACTTTCAAAATACATACGACCACTACGAACACAATAAACAACTCTAAAATTCAAAGTAGAGTCACTTATAACTTTTGTTTCTACTTATCGAACCATACACCATTCTAAGAACGAACACCGGCATCAACAAAAACTCTCGAGTAGGTGTGTACTTACTGCATTCTCACGACGGTCACGTTCTCCAGCGCTTGAGCGCGCGCCAGCGTCGCCAGGCAGGCCCACAGCACCCACGACATGCTGGCACTCACTCGCTCACTGACAGTCACTGATCACTGCTGCGCGCCAGGATGTGGAGCAACCTGCGCGCTCATTTGCACTAACCAATTATCACTGCGAACCGCGAGTGGACGCGCTATCTGCTATCGGCGAGATAGCTCCCCCGATACAGGGAAACGCTGATACGAATTTGAATCATTGACCGATTTTTAGGTGTGACACGCTCTTGAGACAATATTTGGTGTTTAGTTAATCTGTGACACTTCGATAAACTAGATTATGTCGTGTTGTAGCACAATATCAGAATTTTAATTATTTTAACAGATAAACCATTGGATTAAATAACTTTAGTATGAAATCGTTATACGCATAAAAATCTTATCACAAAAAATAAATTGGAATATTGCATTGTATCAGATGCAAGTGATTTCGTTCATGATAACGATAACCAGACATGATCCATCCTCGGCCGCATCGTCGCTTACCATCAGGTACGATTGCGGTAAAGTGTCTATTGTCGCGCTTGACCATTTCTTACTTCAACTTCATATCATGTTCGCATCATCCGGAAAGAAACACTAAAATTGAAATTAGTACAAGTAAACAAAGGCAGTAAGGAATAAAAGACGCGTATGCCTCTAGCTTTCTCGTAGACAATGAGCGTGCCATATTTTAAATAGCGATATGTTTTGGTAAATTTTGGAGCCCAGTGCAGCTGAGAATTTTGATGTTTATAACATAATTAATTTCTTCAAATATGACATGCATATGAATGTTTTTAGGAAGCTGGAGACACACACATGAATAAAAGAGCGAAGCGTGTGAAAATAATTTATTGAACATAACAAGTATAGTAACGAGGTTGAGTGCGAAGCGAGCTAGCGCGTGGCGACGGGGTCGGGGGAGGGGGTGGGGGCGATGGCGCGTCGCGAGTAGCGCAGGCCGAGCTCGTCGACGACGGCCTCGATGGCCTCCAGGCACGCGTCCAGCTGCGCGCGCGTGTGTCCCGCCGACAGGCAGAACCTGCACAACATACAACCGACGATCACTATGCGTTAGACGCCCGGGAACTGAGCTCGTAATATCACCAAAATAACTATCCTTGCCAGCAATCAGAAAACTGCCCGCCTTTTAGGATGGCTAAAACTCGTACTATGAGACGACAGATTTACAAAAGGCGCGAGGCCTCGGACAGAATGAAAGAGCGAGATAGGGCTATACGCTTACGTTGTGTTACGTACATTTAGGGTTTCGTCATTCGCGGCGTCAAGTGTGGACTTACAACGAGCTTACAACGATCACTGTCCTCAAGCGAAATGAAAATCCTTTGTGTTCGTCAAAAAACGACAGTTGGCGAAACCCAGTCGAGCACGATTCCAGGTTTTGAAAGTCGGTCCACGCCACACGAATTTGTGCTTGGCTCGTGCTCGGTTTGTCTAGCGTAGACCCACCTCCGCAAGTTCTAGCGCGACCTTCCTGCGGACTCCAGCGGTGCGGGGCGTACTGCGCAAGTAAATCCCCTTACTCGTAACAACATTCGTCCGGGTGGTGTTGCGAGGAACGGGATTTACTATGACAGTCGCGTGCGATTGGCGCTTCCACACCGTCAAGTCTTGCGGGGCGCAGGAGGGTCGCGCATGAACTTGTCGAACTATAGACTGGACTGGCGTGCGCTACGTGACAGAAAGAAAAGGCAGTTTGCATTCTCTGTATTGTTGTGCTAGATACGAGTGACAGGTTACTGTGCAACTCTATGAGTCATGTAGAGCGTGCGCACACTTTTAGCACACGAATTTTAGCTTCGGCCACAGGCGACAGATCGCCCGGCGCTATGCGAGCGTTACCTAATCGGTTAGTTGAAAATTTTGAATAATTAAGTAACAAAACGAATCTACATGGTGCCGGTGTCACACGTAGGTCTACAACTCTATAAGGGATGAACAACAAATATAAGATAAATTGAAAAACATACAACTTCAACAAACAGATTTTTGTTAGTATATGATAAGAACCAAGTGTGATATCATCGGTTGTCGATAATACGTGGACAAGATAACGGGGTTTATGTTAATACCCACACATGAGTCACACTGACTGAAACAATTAACTACTATTAGATTAATACGGGGTATTTTGGAATTTAATTATCTTGTGCCGTAAATTTTAAAGGGTTGACAAAGATAGTGGCATTCTGACATTTATCCAAACGGAACGAGAAAGGAGGAGAAATGAAAACGAAAGAGTATACATCACGGATACCCAAACGCGGTTTTAATTTAATTATTTTAACAATCACACCAATTACGTAGTTCTGCACTAAGCGTTAGCTTGTGCAATGGCGACAAGGATAAGTTTTATAGTCAGGAGAAACAGCATAAATAATCGTACAAGTACAGAAGGATTACTCTGCAGAGTAAATTGCGTCTCTGACTAAGACACAATAAAGTGTGTAGACACTGACCGTATCCGCGCCTTGGAGAGCGGCGTGGCGAGTTCGCGCGCCGTGTACCGATTGACTGTAGCGGCCATCTTGCCGAACGAGTACAACTGACACAGTCAGCTAGCTGGTCGGTGTGTGTGTGTGTGTGTGAAGAGACAGACTGACCGTATCCGCGCCTTGGAGAGCGGCGTGGCGGGGAAGCCGACGCCGACGGTGGCGAGTTCTCGCGCCGTGTACCGCTTGACTGTAGCGGCCATCTTGCCGAACGAGTACAAGTGACACAGTCAGATAGCTGGTCGGTGTGTGTGTGTGTGTGTGACCGTAGCGGCCATCTTGCCGAACGAGTAAAAGTGACATATTCAGCTAGCTAGTTGAGGTGTGTATGTGTTGTGTCAGCTCTGTCTCATTCCCCACGTGGGTAGCAAAAACGTACCTTAACGCTGCGTACTGCCGCGCCAGTCTGATTCAGTAGGGACTCGCGAGCAATTAGTGACACGCGCGCGTTTTTTTATCGGCGTCGCGCGGCACAACGTTACTGGTTGGCCGAGCATAAGTAAAGTACTAGTGAGGTGCGCTAGATGGCGATAGTAGCTTCTTGTACCAGTCAACCCTAGCGTGCCGCATGGTATGACGTTACTGAATGGGTTTAGTACACCAATCGTTAACCAGAGTTAAACACGGTGTTACTTTGCATCCTTTCCATATTCACAGAGATAAAAGAAGGGAAAAAAAAGAAGAAAAAAAGAAGAAGAAGAAGGGGCGGCGTTTATGATGTTAGAAAGAGAGCGCAATCGCCGCGGCTCTTTTGTGCCGATGAACAGCCAACAGTGATGTGTATGTGCTACGATCGTTATTGGTGTGCGTAACAGATTGTCGATAAAATTAAATAATCAAGATTAAAAATCAAAATTTTAGGTCACTATTTTTTTAATGATTTAAATATGGCAAGGATGCAAAGTAACAGCGTGTATAAGAATGAAATTCGCTTGCAATGGATGTCTGTACGTGTCTAAACGAAAAGGTGCATGACTCCGAGGCGAGCTAAATTACATCATATTGTTGAAGACATTGCGTAGACAGTTCTTAGAATAGAATTGCAAAGTAAAGATTCCGTACGTAGTACTAGTATTTAAATTGTGGTTGTGTGTAGAGAGAGACCGACCGTATCCGCGCCTTGGAGAGCGGCGTGGCGGGGAAGCCGACGCCGACGGTGGCGATCCCGCGCGCGGTGAGGCGCTCCACGGTGGCGGCCATCTTGCTGAACGAGTACACCAGCAGCGGCACCACCGGCGACTCCGCGTGCCCGTAGATCACTACGCCCATCTCCTGCAGTCTGTGGAAATGATATTTATAAGTTTATTTTTAGTGCCTAAATAACAAACAAACGCAACGCAATCTATACTAATATTCAAAAATTGAATTTCGCGAAATTCAATTTGATTTCGTATAAACTTGCAAAATAATTGCTTAAGTTATAAAAATAATTATATACTAATATTATAAATGCAGAAGTGCGTCTGTCTGTTACCTCTTGACGCTCAAACCTCTGAACCGAATTAGATGAAATTTGGTATAGAGAAGCTTGAGACTGTGGGAAGGACATAGGCTACATTTTGTCGCGATATATAAACCTTAAGGAAGTAAAATAGGGGGATAAAATTTTATATGGAAAATCCAATTTCTGCGAATCACTATCAGACTATTTTAATTTCGTAATTTTTATAGTTCGTACCTGTAGGGACACCAATGGACTCTATTGCTTAGCTAAGCTAAAGAAGCAGTAGATGATTTTATGTCTGTCTGTGTGTCAATGGACTGTGTCTCAATAAGCGTAATAGTTAGATATTGATAGATTGTTGACCTCCATACATATGTTTTGGTGGACCTTATTCGCGTTTGGCCGCTTTATATGTGTATATATGACAGTCACTATCTAGACTTACAAATATATACCTATCTACATACAATATATAAATTAAAATTATCTAAGGGTTGCATTCATCAATATAAAACAATAATAGAATAAAAAATTAGGGTCTGTTAATAGCAACCGCGCAATTTGTCACCGAAACATCACACCTCGCTGAAGCTCGGATCAACGACCTAACAATTCGCAGGTCATCAACCCCGCAACTGTACGCACCTCGCTCTGAAGTAGCGCGTGTTGTCGCGCAGCGCGGCGACGCGCGCGTGGCCGAGCGGCGAGTCGACGGCGCGAATGGCGCACAGCACCTGCGCGGCGATGGGCGGCGCCATCGCGTGCGCGTAGCTGTGCGCGTGTCCGTGCGCGCGCAGGCTGTTGATCAGCGCCGCGGACCCTGCGCATACGACAGACATTCGTGAGCCCGACGGCCGAATACTGAAAGGCTACTCAAATATTTGACGGCTTCTAAACTCAGAATTCGCATACTTAAAGCCAAAATGTAAGCATCTGTTAAACTTAAGACCATCTCAAAATAATTCGTGCCCAAACGCCACTCAGATAAAAAATGGTATACTGATACGCAACTCAACGCTATTTAGCTGTCAAATGACTGTCATACCGATTTAAGTAGCCGTTAAATCTGAGAGTGGTCTTGAGGTCTCTCAAATCAGTTGATAGTGATATCATGGTATAAAAATAATGTCTATAAAATTCTTATTTTCTCTGTGGGTACCCATGTTGCCCTATTTTAACCCTACTTTTAAATACTAGAACACAATCAGGACTCAGATATGCACTAGAAATCTCATAGAGAGGCTTTTTTTGTCTTACAAAGGTGTTTTCTTTGCCTTCAACGAAAACTACAATTCCTTCTAGTTATTGTAGTATGCATATTTTGCACATCGTTGTACTCTCAAAAGATAGCCTTATTATGGATCAGACTCCTTATTGAGGAAGGAGGAGGAGGAGATTGTTGAGGAAGAGCTAATAGTTCAGCCTATCGGTCTTGAAACTAATCAAAACTTTTTTGTCAGCACTATGCAAATAAATATGTACACATTTTTTTTCAGTAGTCATCATATATCACAATTACATCATAAAACATAAGTATAAAAATAAGTAGAAAGTCGAAACAAGCGAGAAGTATTTGATGTGTTCTTCTTCTTCAGCATGTATCTATCTGCTCACTGCAGGGCATACTCGGCCTCTCCAAACTTTTCCACAACGCTCTGTCGCCAGTACTTCTAGACCAAGTTGTCCCGGCAGGATCTTTTAGGTCATCGGCCAATCTGGCTGATGGGTTTGATCCACCAATGTAGAACACATAAGACGTACCAAATTGTTTTGTCTTCATTTAAACATTTGTATGACTATTTTATACTTGTCTATTTTGTACTTCATTTTATTTTTGTTAATTGAATAGTTATTAAATACTGCACTGCACTTAACCTTGTTTAAACTTATTTTAATATTGTGAATTGAAATTAATTTGATTAGAACCGCGCTGTGACAAATGTCAAAAAGATTGGCAATTTTTTTGCGTTGTCACCCGAACGTTTCATTTTACAACAATGGCGTCGTTAAAGTTTCTATCCCAAAAAAAACAAAGAATCTATACAAACAATGCTGCGTAAAACAAATAAGCTCCTTAAAAATATGAAACTTGTAAACGAAAACAGACTTTTCAAAATGAATGTTGCCATGATGTAGGTAAACATTTAACGACTGCTCAGCTAATCATGGTTTCAAATTGCCTGAGTAGCGTTTGTGTATACCATTTAAATGTGAGACTCTCAATTTTAGGAGGCCTTCAAGTGAGTGATGGTTTTGAGCAACGTTTCAGTATTCGGCCGCGAGTCTACTAAATTTGTAATACAATCTGAATTTAACAGCATGATTTAAACATTTGCCCAATACTAGACTAGCTAACGAAATTTAGCAGACTTGGGCCCCTGGGCTCGATCACACCAGATCAGTCTTTGACGCTCAGAGAAAAAACACAGTACGTCATGACGGATAATACTTTCACATTGCATACGATTTAGAAACGTCGAAATATCCGAATTTATGTTCATATTCATTTAATAATTTACAGGTCAGTCGTGAATGAAATTACGAACACGAACGAGCTTTGGTAATGGATCGCATTACCAAAACTCGTGTTTTTTGATAAATGTGATTTTAAGACGATACGGGTTTCTACGTATTCATTATTTTTCACGATTCATACATGATGCGTGTAAACATGAGTCACGGTAACGATAGGTAATTACCGCCGCCAAAAAAAAGAATCATAAAAAAAAGAAGATACATCAAAAACCATGAATGATCCTCCTGCGAACGAGTCGCTAAACGAGTGAAACTTTTAATAAACATGCCTCCTAAATCTCCTTAGAACGGGCTGAAAAGGTAGTCTCCTCCATTGCACTCCTTCAACATGTAGGGAGTCCAACACGATTACAAGTTCACTATCATCGACTTGCAAGAGCGTCAGTGTTCAACGAATGCGATAAGGAAGACAGTTTCGCGAGGCAAAAAAGTTTTAAGCGACTTATTGAGATTCAGTTGTCGATCATCTTGGTGTAGTAGTCCGCGCTCCGGACTACAAAACCAGAGGTTGCAGGTTCGAATCTCGCAAGGCAAAATGTTTGTGTGATGAGCACGAGCATTTGTACCTAAGTCATGGATGTATATATAAGTATGTCTATCCGTTATCCTAGTCACTATAGCACAAGCTCACGCTTGGTTTGGGGATAGGCAATTAATTTGTGTGTTTGTTGAAACAATTTATATTATATAACTAAATAAGTTAAGCGCGGCAGTATCGATCAGCTCAATAGTCACCTGCGAGGTATCCGCCCGCCGCGCTGAAGCTCTTGGTGAAGGTACCCATCAGCACGTCGACGTCGCGCGGGTCGACGCCGGCGTAGTCGGTGACGCCGCGGCCGCGCGGGCCCATGGCGCCGATGGAGTGCGCCTCGTCCAGGTACAGGTGCAGCCCGAGCTGCTTCTTCAGCGCCACCATCGCGGCCAGCGGCACCACCGACCCCTCCATGCTGTACACGCCTTCTACCACCTACCGATAGAGCTCATTCGTTAGGATTTGAAAATAAGCTAACATATTTATTGAAAAAAAAACACAACACCCGGCTGCAATTTTTTTTATATTTTTGAAATGGTCTTTTTACTGGTTTAATTTGATACCCATATTGCTATGGTTAGGAAAAAAATTTCTCTCTCCCCCCCTTTGTTTCCATTTGCGGGCGCCATTATTTAAATGTATATGTCATCGGAAAATAACAAGACTCGTAAGTTGATCACTTTTCTAGATAATTGATCAATTCTCGGAAAATAATAAACGGCAGTTGAAATGTATTATTTAACGTATGTATTTTAGTAAATTGATTAATTGACGGCGTCTTGCCGTCAAATCATCCGACAATGGCGAGGTTTACGTTGATTGGTTGAACGAGTCACGTGCTTAACACCGCTCCCCGCCGGTCGACCGCCATCATTACCGGTCTAAACGTAAACAAACCGATTTCGTCCGTACTTGTTTTTATTGATTTACAGTAGTAAAATTAGTTATTGTGGTTTTGTTTGGTTATAATTTCCATTATAACGTGTTAGTTTATTCAAGATGAGTGAAACGGAGTCTGTAGTTGAAGAAATAACGGAACAATCAGTGAGCACAATTAATTTTGTCGATCGTGAACACTTTGATGCAGAGTTACAAAAATAATATAGTGGGCTAAGTACAGAAAATAGAAAAACTCAATGGACAAGTGAAAAAATCCAGAATATTATTCAAATGATAGAAGAATACAATCTTGCTAAAACTTTAGGTAAGAGACCGACTGATAAACAATATTATAATGCAAAAAAATATGACATAATGAATATTGGCGACGAAAAAGTTTTAATTTTAAAAAGAAAATCCCATACTGATCCAACGGTACGGATAGTTTCTAGCGATGAATTTTACCAGCGAATACATGATGCCCACATTCAGACAGGTCATGGACGTCGGGATAAAATTAGTGATGCCCTGAAAGATAAGTATTTAGTACCAATATGGGCCATAAATATTTTTCTTAAGCTGTGTAAAACATGTCTGTCGAAGAAAAGTTTTCCCAAGCGTGGCATAGTAGTAAAACCATTGATTTCTGACGACTTTAATAGGAGAGGACAAATCGACCTTGTAGACTTCCAATCCTCGCCAGATTACAAATGGCTTCTGCAATACCAGGCCCATTTGACCAAATTTTGTTTTTTGCGACAGTTAAAGAGCAAAGAAGCTAAAGAAGTAGCGATCGAGATACTCAAAATATTTTTGGATATTGGTTGCCCCAATATCCTCCAGAGCGATAACGGGCGTGAGTTTACAGCAGCAGTGTTGAAAGAAATTGTGAGTTTATGGCCATCATGTAAAATTATTAATGGAAGACCCAGATACCCACAAAGCCAAGGGAGTATAGAACGCTCAAACCAGGAGGTGAAAAATATGATTCGGGCATGGATGGTAGATAACAATTCTACAAACTGGTCTAATAGGATGTTACTTTGCCCAATTTCACAAAAAATCATCTTTTCATTCAACTATTCAGAGAACACCGTTCAAAGCCTTGTTTGGAGATGAACCAAGATGTGGTCTCACTTCCACTCATTTATCTAAAAACATAATAACTAAATTAGACACTGAAGAGGACCTAGAGATTTTTTTCAGAACGCTAACAAAGAAAATGTCAATTTACAACATTTTGAGACACAACCCATGGGATCAAACAACTCACTTTTAAAAACACACACAAAAATCTATGCAATAAATCCGGACATTCCCAAAACCAATGAGCCTGAAAATGTACCCATCCTGACCAGCAACAGCAAGATCATAATTTTAGACCAAGCCTTCGTATCTACTCTTGATACACTTAATACTCCTATAATAACAGAAGAAATAACAATATTAAACTCTAATATAAACCAATCTACGACAAATGAAAAAGAAAAAATACAGGTTGTCGCCAGTGAAATCACAGATCCAAATAATTATGATATAGTTTTTAATGAAAATACTGAAATAGATGAAAATCCTACTATATGCCATATTTGTAATCTAGAAACATCGGGCACTATTAGATGTCAAAAATGTAATGGCATAATTCATGCAATTTGTGGAGTGTCGAGTGAAGACGAAGGTTGTAGTTCGCAAGTGACCTGCAATTTGTGTGTAAACGAAAAAAATATTTCGAGAGAGAGAGAAGAATCACATCAAAATTTAAAAAGAGCTGCAGAGAAAATGACAGCTTTGTCGTCTAAGAAATTTAAAGATATTGATATAGGAACTACAGTGCTAGTCGAAGTTCCTAAAGTAGACAGAGGGCCTTTGGACAGCAAAAATATTATTGGCAAAATTTTAGAAAAAAGAAATGAACTATACAGAGTGGGCACTCCTTTCGGAATTATTAGCGACTGGATTCCAAGAAACGCTGTCCTTTCTTCACCAAATGCGATCGTATCTGGTGATATTCCAGAGGTAAGAATATTATGTAAAAGTTATTTTCTATTCCGAAAATTCAAGCCTAAGTTATATTACCGTGGTAACTCTAACCCTTTAAATTTGTTGTTTCATTTAAAATTTTCTTTCTTACAGATAACATTGCCATTAAGAACCATTGCGGCAAAATGTTCGTCCTTTGGTGGGCGAGGAATGAAGCAATGCAATTGCAAAGACTTTAAAAATAAACAGTGTGTAACTAAAAGGTGTAATTGCAAAAAAGCTAAAGTTTTGTGTAACTCTAGATGCCATAAATCATTAACATGTAATAATAAGTGATATACGAATACAAATTCAGACTGATTGATAAAACTAATTATAATACTTTTTAGGATAACAATAAAAAATATATCTCCGAGGTGTAGTATTTAATTTTTATTGTTATTAATTATATAGTATACATGTATGAACTTTTACATCTCTATCTCTAAAATATCAGTATTAAAACAAATAACATATCTAAGTATTTGTTAACTCTATGAATAAACACTGGCCAAATGCTTAAAACTAATACGTCGACCAATCAGAGAACAATGTACTAAGTGACGGGTTATAGTTTACCGTTAAATAGTACACTGAGTGTTCGCGCCTGCACATCACTAGCAGGAAGGTGCGCGGATCGCGGGGGGCGCTCGCGACAGGCCGCCGGCCAGCGGCGGAGCGATCGTTCTCTCGCCCACAGGACGCCATAGAAACAACACGTACGCACTCGATGCGCTGCTACCCGAACTTATTGTCGCGGAGTTTCTTTGTTTAAACTTTAAAGTCCTATTAATTATTAAAGTCGGAATAACTGCACAACAGCGTTCATCTTTATAAAACCAGCCCTAGCCCCAACACTGAGCATCGATTGGCCTATTTGTGGATGATTTTACATGTGTCAAAATCGTAAATTATTAAATTGCTGCCAGGTACCGTATGTTGACCAATTAGCTAAATTTCATTGCGTTAAATAATACATTTCAACTACCGTTTATTTTCCGAAAGTTGATCAACTACCAAAAAAAATGATCAACTTACGCTTCTTGCTATTTTCCGGTGTAGCCTATGTCACTATCACAATTTTGACAACTTTAACGACACCACATATGAAAAACTGTCCAGCCGTTTGGGCTGTGGGGCGTGTTAAGCAAATATACACACACACACACAGATACATACTCTCGAAAAACAAAACCCTCCTTCCGCAGTCGGGTGAAAATAGTCATGGAATGATCGATAAGGATAATAGCCATAGTCATTCTTTTAGATTTAATGTATATTTGTAATGTTGTGCATAATTTTTAGGTCATTCAACCCGCAATGTATTTTATTTAGATTTTTTTTCTCTTTATTTGGGACGACAAACAATTACATTTTTAGATTGTTATAAAACTAAACTAATTAAAATTACTTAAAATGTAATCAGCACCGTTGTCCACAGATAGATTATTAAATATTATGAGTAACACAATACATACAAACGGTGGAGCGCACGAAATTTACAAATTCATAACCAATTATTGGCACTCCAAGGTGCAAACGATCTCGTAAACTGTATCCTTAAAAATATTAGGTGAGCTGGCGAAAGGGTCGACGTCATAGAAATGTTTGTTGTATAAGCTCATTAGTCTATACAGAGGAGATCGTTCGCCCGCGTGCGTTTAAAGTCTTTGGGCGCAAACAAAGTAGGTTTACGAGATTGACACGTGTATGTATATTTGATTGGTGAGCGCGTTACAATCAAACTATATAACAACCTGATATCTAGGAAAATTCTTCTTATTTTGAGCCTACTCTTGAAGAAGAACATCGCAAGAAGACTTCGAACGGAAGCAACGAAAGTGCATTGATCTCACGAATTTGCGTTGGAACCTCTCAACTTGATCTTTGTATTTAGTGTAGAATGGGTTCCAAATAGCAGTCGCATATTCTAGTTGAGAACGCACTAAAGATTTATATAGTAACAGATATATTTCCAAGTGTATTTGGTGGCTTGATTATTACTGTGCACATAATAAATAAATATTACGGAAGCTCTTAAAGCGTCGAGTTCACCAACACATGTTTAATTGATAATCAGTAGGTAAAGCATTGTTTTACATATTTCGTATGGGAATTCGGTCAATTGATGTTCATCGGCTGTTTAAAAATTGGTGAAGTCGGGTCTTAAAAGTGGGATACTACCACAGAATAAATACTGGAACTGCGTAAAGAAGCATTAGTTCGTAATGTTGTTTAAAGAAACGTCTACTCGAATATTTTGAAAAATATGAGGTAATTCAGCTCGCCTCAGAGTCAAGCACTTATTCGTTTAGGCTGTAGGCACCTACCGAAATCCATTGCAAGCGAATTTCATTCTTATAACTTTGGATACGATTTACAATACACCAGACCTATTCAGTGACGTCATGTCATGCGGCGCGCTAGGGTTGGCTGCTGACAGCAATTTTCTGTGTTCCGTCGGTGAGTGGGAGTGCCAGAACTTCTAGGTGAGCTTATTCTAGAGTCAAGAGCAAACCCATTTCAAATGTGCCGACAGGAATAAAACGCGCGCGGGTGTCACTACTCGCTCACGTGTCTATAGACTATCCCACCCATAAAGTAAATATAACTAGCGGAATAGAGGAACAAAGAGCTGAGCGAGCGAGATGTCTCTATCAGCAACACTGTATGATAAAAAGAGATGTGTGATGCGATGTAACAGAACCATTTTTGAAACTGTCAAACAGTTAGTCGGCACTTATCGGCACGCTGAGAATTTCAGCTATTTAAATTTTTCAAATATTACATGAAATCGTGGATATTTTTTTTATTTTTTCTTGGTGAAACATGGTGACTTGTTCAGTAAATAATTGTTATACGACACAGCGGAAACACCCCGAAAAATGATAATTTCACAGGTAAATTGTTCCAAATGGACACCACCTATTTAAGGTTTATTTTTGCCAATGCGTTTCGAATTTTAAGTGCTTAGTGTGATAATTCTCTTCTTTAAACATTTTGTGTAAAAGAAATAATTTTCGTTTTACACTAGGGCTGTATCAAGTTATCGATAATTCGTTTCCACTGTCTATCACGTAATAAACGAATAATATGTATCACTGTTGTTTAGGTACCTATATGACGTTTAGATATGAATCAGCTGGGAATGTAATTACTATTTAAGATACACTTAGCCGATCCATGCAGTGTTTACCTGTTAGAATAGTTACTAACATTAGTAATAAATGTATCTTTCAGATTTCCGAATAACTTAAATAAAAAAATACATGCCTAAAATTTGTAAATCGTCCAAACTGGGTTCCAAACAATAATTCAAGTAATAAAAATTTAAGTGCAGTAAGCACTTCAAACAAAAATATTTCAAGACGCGGGGAGCAAAATAAAAATAATACTATTCTTCTGCTGATGTTTCATTGGATAGCAATGTCTACTTATGGTTATGGCTACATATTATATGGTTTGCTTAGTTTGGGACTAGCTAGATCATTTGTTCTATATTTCTTTTTCACAGGTCAACATAAAGCCTAGACGCATAGTTTCGTCCTATGTTTACAAAGATATTGTACCAGAGGCATTCACATGTGAATCATCGTCATCGCAGTCTAGATCGACACCGCCGCTATTGCAACAGTCCACACCATCAACCTCTCTTCAACTAGATTTGACGCCAAGGAAAAATAAGCTTATGTCGAATCTAAATGCACTAAGTTGGATCTCTATAAGTTTGTTTTTAAATAAACGATTTAAACAACAATATTTTTCATTTCACTTATTATTTTTGAAACAACCGTATCTTCTGAGTTTTTCTTAAATGTTTTGCTTTACTCTAGAAGCATAGTTTCAGCCATGAAAAATCTCATCCTATCCTATTTTTTTAAATTAATACCTACTATTAATGTTACTAATTAATTTTATCGATATCGATACTAATGTAACAAGGGACATGACATACATCACTCACACACATTCATGAACAACTTTACGCACACAAATGTCATCCTATTTCGGTTTCGTTTGACAGGTCGTGTTTGTTCCTCTATTCCGTTAGGAATATTAACTTTATGATGCCACCACGACGTGTCGCCGCGCGTAGAGAGAGGAACGTTTTCGCTACGTGGTTTTAAAGAATCGTACATTTATACAAGAACCCTGAAAAGATTATACTCCGTTTTTTTGGGCAGTTGTTTAAAAAGTTTGGATTTAAATTCACCTTCCAAGGTAAAATTATTTACATTATTATTATGCATTCAAAGTCGCTGATGAATGACATATGACAGGTGGCAAGGGGGCAATATGCAAACAAAGACACAGATATGCATGACTCAAGACAGATAGCTAGAGGGCAAAGATGACAGGGTTTAGCGTTTCCCAACATTTCGTTTACATCATTTTATATCTTCTTAGCTTAGGTGATAGAGTACAAAAACTGTTGACTATAGTCTAAAAAGGCGCAGGTGTGTCGCACACGGACTTATCGCAATATATCTCAAAGTAGTGCAGACAGTCAAATTGGAGCGGTGTGTTAAATATCTGAAAATAAGTTAGAGCATTTTCAGAGACGGCGAACGGGTTAGGCTCCGCGCAGTTGGGCCACCGACCACAGCCACCGGTGGCTAGCGACAAGCTGTTTTCATTATTTTTAAAATATTTTATTGTCGTCGCGGCACACGTGAAGCAAGTGGCGGCCAGTCGCCATTTTGATAAAACATGTGTCAAAAGATTAAGTCTAGCAGATGAGTGTCAATTGTAGAGACTACCGACCTTCGTCTGCGCAGAGCCTAATTTGAAGCCATGGGTCGCCAATCTTTTTACACGACTGCCTAAAATAGGAGTGTAATATTTTCAGTCTAGGAGCCAGACTTTCTCCAGGACCTACCTAGCTCATCGTACACACTGACGCACATTTACTTTGATCTTGAAATCGCCTCCAGTTTGTACGTAATAAAAGCTGGTTGCGTTACTCAAATGGGTAACTTGACGACTGCACCAACATATTGAAATTTTAAATTAAGAGCTAATTTCGCTTTCGCGGGTGGCGTTTGCATAGTGTGAGCGGGCTTGCAGGCCGTAGTTTCAATTTTTTTTTCTAAATCAAGCATAAGACAGCTATCTAATTAGTTTAGTTTGGACGGGGAAATTTTTCACACTTACGCCATTGGCTACTAATGTGGCATTAATTTGACAGTTTTTGCTTCAAAACTGCCAAATTTGCCTCTCGATTGGGACATTGTGCGTGTGTCGCTTCGTATTCGAACCACCTCAGCAGCTCAGGTCCTCCCAGAAAGTTAGCAACCTGCTCACGTTTAGATTCAGAATCAGTTTTTATTGCAAGTCACAAGTGGTTTATAGGCACAGAATAATTACTAGTACTACGTACAGAAGTTTGACATTGCAATTGTATGTAAAGAAATGTCAACTCAATGTCGTCAACGATATGGTGTAATTTAGTTCGCTTTAGAGTTGAGCATATTTTCGTTTAGACACTTACAGAAATCCATTGCAAGATAATTTGATTCTTATAACTTTGGAATATGATTTATAACCCACTAAACCTATTCAGTGACGTCTTATCGTTTGGCGCGCTAGGGTTGACTGCTACAACGTAGTGCAGCCCGCCGCTGGAGAATAAAACGAGCGCGCGTGCCACTACTCGCTCGTGAGTCCCAACTTGATTAGCCCACCACGGCGGGTCGCCGCGCGTAGGCAGAGTTTTGATACCTACGCGGGAGTTACACATGCCCGTTATAGGATGGTACACGGTAATAAATATAGTACAAGTGAGCAAGCAGTTGAGTACTCACGATGACGATCTTGCGCCAGTGTCCCTCTGCGCGCGCTCGCCTCGCCAGCCGCTCCAGATGTCGCACGTCGTTGTGTCGGAACACGCGCACGGTGGCGCGCGCCAGCTTCAGGCCGAGGATAAGCGAGGCGTGGTTGTTCTCGTCGCTGAGCGCCAGCACGCCCGGGCCCAGCAGCCCTGGCAGCGAGAGCGTGTTCGTCGCGAACCCCATGCCAAACACGATCGCCGACTGCGCAACGTCAGAGGCGAGATCAGAAAAGTATGCAGGGAATGTTGTAGTGCGTGTGCTTGTTTCAGGAAGGTTAAAAGTCTTGTAACAGTGTGTAGGCGTCAAATTGGAATGTAGTCGCAACGTAAACTTCAATTCGTTTGTGATTATAATTCCGACTGAGAAGATGGCAACTTTCATGAAGGAAGTGTTTTAGCCAAAGGGCGTCGTGTTCCTCACGAACAAGAACATGTCATCGAACTTACGTGTGAATTAATTTGTTGTTATTTTTTATAATATTTTGTATGTATGTTAGTCTTGATGGTATCTATACTATGGGCTTGTGTTTCGTCCGTAATCTGTAGCCTGACGTAAATAAATAAAAATAAACAGTAACTTTTAGGTCAAGTTACACCACCTCAATTTAACTACACACATCAACACTGTCTAGGGATATACAAAACATAGTATTATTATATCCAAAATATCCCTAGACAGTGTTGATAAGTATATAACAATATCAGGTAATCAATAGAATTTGACAGATTTTTGACGTTTGTAATAGTTAAAAAAATTATGCAACCGAGCCTTAGTAAAACTATGGTTACACACTCGTATTACAAGATTTAAAACCCTTTCTGAAACACGGCTCACATCCTTTATTACAGGTTGTCCCAATAAGTATTGAAAAAAAGACAGACTCGAATAATCCTCATGTATATCTAAAATTTTAGTAGTTTTTGAGATCTTTCCAACTAAAGTTCCCTCAAATTTGTTTGAAAAAAAAAATGCTAAGTGCATAATAATGAAAATCGGTCGTTTTATACAGACTGTACTAAAAGTTAAAGTCTTATTTAAAATAAGTACGAGGGTCAAACTGAAAGTTCTTAGAACTGGCCACTTATAAACAATATAATAAAAAAAATATTCTAAAATTTGAAAATAGAACTCTTTGCCAATATTACTGAGTATATATTTCATTCATTTGTCATTTGTTTTACGACTTGGCGGCAAATTGAAAATTGTCTGTGTCACGTCAAAATGAATTTAACACGAGAAAATTTTCGTGCAATGATTTTTTATGACTTTCGATGTCATTTAAGTCAACAAGAAAGTTATGATAGACTACGATTGGCCTTTCACGATGAAGCCCCATCTCGTGCGACTGTTTACAACTGGTTTAATGAGTTTAAACGTGGTCGCACTAATCTCACTGATGATGTACGTGAGGGACGGCCTTCTACGGCGACGACTGAAAATAACATCTGTGTTGTGCGGCGTATGATAGAGACTGACAAAAGAGTGACCTATCAGCAGATTCGGACAAGCTTAGGCATCGGTATGAGTCAAGTGCACAAAATCCTCCACGAACATTTAGCGGTCAGGAAGCTTTGCGCCCGGTGGATACCTCATAATTTGACTAAGGCTCAAAAACTCCATCGTGTGGATTGGTGCCGTAAAATGATTGAAAGATTTAACGGAGGTGACTCAAATGCTGTGTTCGACATACTAACAGGTGACGAAAGCTGGATTTACTGTTATGATCCTGAAACCAAAAGACAATCTGCTCAGTGGGTGTTTCCTTTCGAGGAGTTGCCAACTAAAGTGAAGAGAGATCGAAGTGCGGGAAAAAAAATGGTGGCCTCGTCGTTTGGAAGGATAGGTCATTTCGCAACAATTGTGTTAGAGGATCAAAAAACAGTTTCTGCAGAATGGTACACTACCAATTGTTTGCCACTTGTCTTGGAAAAAGTTCGAGAGAAACGACCTCGCAGTAGGATCCTCCTTCACCACGACAACGCCTCGTCGCACACCGCCAAGCGAACGATCGACTATTTGGCGACATCAAACGTTGAATTACTGGGTCACCCGCCGTATAGCCCCGACCTCGCGCCTTGTGATTTTTATTTATTTCCAAAAATTAAAGAAAAACTTAAAGGAAAGCGGTTTATGAATGCTGAAGAAGCGGTGGCTGCGTATCGCGATGCCATTGAAGAGACCCCTAAGGACGAGTGGGCAAAGTGCTTTTCCCAGTGGTTCCATCGCATGCAGCGGTGTATTGACGTCAATGGACAATATTTTGAAAAGATATAATAAAACTAATAACTGGCTAATGTAATCAGTTTTTGATTTTCTAAGAACTTTCAGTTTGACCCTCGTAAACTCAAGAGAAATAAAATGTCCAATTTCATTTAAATTAATTTCCCATACATTTTATAAAGTCAAATATCACGATAGCAACAAAAAATCGTAGAACATACATGGGGGTTATTCGGTTCTGTTATGGATTTCATTGTTTTTGAGCTTCTGCTTTACACTACTTTTTTGGACACCCGGTTTATTTCGCTACAGTTAGATGGCAATACAACATTATCAGAAAGAAATCAGGCGCACACGTACACATACATCAAATTGCTACCACACGTTACACTTGTTAAATTATTAAAAATTGAATTAGCTGTAGTGTGGCCGAGGTAGCAAATTTTTAGTACTGTATACAGTATCAACAATTATTACGCAAGAAAATGAGCTAATGCCTCTGCTCGAACAAATAAGGTTTATCAGTAACAGGAATATTATAGACAGCAGTTGTAACATGGCGATTTTGTAATGAGAGTTCAAGCGTATTTGAAACCGGCTGTACGACATGATGCAGCATTATCTATCATCTTGACAACCGTCTTGGTCTAGCGGTTCGCGCTCCGGACTACAAAACCAGCGGTTGCGGGTTCGAATCCCGCAAGGGGCAAATGTTTGTGTGATGACCACAAGCATTAGAACCTAATTCATGGATATTTATAAACGTATTTATGTATGTCTATCCGTTATCCTAGTCCCCATAGCACAATCTCACACTTAGTTTGAGTCTAGGTAATTGGTGTGTTTGTTAAAACCATTTATTATTATTATCATCTAGACAGCCTACACATATTTGGTGTAGAATAAAGCACACAGGGCGCAAAGTTACCTCGACGCCCAGGAACTTGGCGGTGGTCTCCTCTAACTCGTTGTGCAGGCGCGTGGTGCCGAGCTCGGCGCGCGGCGAGGCGACGACCAGCCCGTAGCGCCGCACCGCCGCCGCCAGCGCCGCCGGCTCCGCGCCCAGGCCCAGGTAGTTGTACGAGCCTAGGTTGATGCAGCGCAGCTTCCTGCCCGTGAACCTGCGCGAGGGATTTCACTTATTTTACGAAATCCACCACTATTCAATAGGTATATCTAAATAGAATTAACATGCAAAGCTGACAGCCGATGACGCATTTAGAAAATTAACGGTCTACAAAGTGTGTGTCTATGTGTGTGCGTGTGTGTATGTGTGCGTGCGGTGTGTGTGAGATTTTGTGAGAGTGGTATGTGTGCGCGTGAGTATGTGGAATGTGTAGCTAGCGAGTATTTTCACTAATAATACCAAGTATTTCCTTTCTACGGCCACTTTTTGCGGTGTGAAAAATATTTGCGGATAGACCTTCTTATTGTAAAACGTCAACAACATGTGGGAGGGCTGAGCGGGAGCGGTGAAGTGGACCGGAAAACACAGCGGGGCGAGAGGACGCAAACGAATTATTTGGGTGCCGAACAACAAACAAGCACCAGGGCCCCTAGCTGGTCACGACCTACTGAGTAATATTGACATCACAAGCGCACAACTGCACAGTCCGACTAGTTTACCTAAATTGTACTTTTTACTGTGTTTTTTGTTTTGTAACCGCGCCCTTTACGTTGTTTATTATCGTGTGTTATGTGATGTCCAAGGCTGACCCAAAATATATGGGACCTCGCGATATTACGGAAAACAACAGGAACTAATTTCTTTTACTAGCAACAGAAACCACAAATCGTCATTGTCATGTCATTATTTGTCATAATGATTTGTGTCAAAGAGAAAGCGTGATCTAATTTTCGAGTATGTGATACTATTATGTGCTAAAAACGCCAAAAACTATGTGCTATCGTAAAAGAAAAGTTGTTAACATGTGTTTTAGTCATTTTCGACAAGGAAGGAAATCTGTGTAATTACATAATTTCTTTAATTGAATTACCGATTAAGTTGTCATATCATAATTTTTGGTACGTCATATAGTGCGAACGATGAGAATTGGCTATTGAATGGTAATGGAAAATATTTTGATAATGATTTTGAAAAATAACAATAATTTATGCAAAGAGCCACTGAATTAAATAAGTACTTACGTACTATAGAGAGGATTCGTACCGCCCTTAATTCAGGTCCCATATATTTCTGGTCAGGCTATATTTCCTTTCTTTTAGGCCGTGAGCAGGACGTCACGTTCCCAAATAATGTATCCTGTGATTAAATGTTTCAAAGACCCTAATTATCCCGTTATATGGCAAACTAATACACATCGCTCCCACTTTATACGAACAGTAGATAAAGTTTCTAAAATCTTTAACTTATTGTATACTGAATCTTCGAAGTAGTATACCGTTCTTCATTTACTTTATTTAACACCATGACAGACAAGGAATTAATTAACATAGTGTTTTGGAAGGTCATGGAGCGCATTGTCGTCAGTATTTTCTCGCGACGAGAATACTAATTAGTGCCTATGATTGTTATTACCTGATCTGCCACATCCTGGATCAGGGTCAAAAGCGGAGCCTGGGCCCCCGCGTGCGTGTGCACAACCGGGATAACGTTAGGATGATGATGCCTATGATTCTATACAGACGAACCTGACTTGCGAACGAAAGTGTAAGATATGCACCCACCTGAAGGACCAGTTGTAGTCTGCCGAGTCTCGCTCCATGAGCGTGATCTCGGTGGTGGGCGCGGAGCAGATGGGCCGGTTGAAGCAGTGCGACAGCCGCCGGTAGACGTAGCGCGAGTAGAACTGCTCGAACGGGTTGTACAGCGGCGCGTACCCCTGAAACCGAAGACACACATTATAACAGCTGCTCGTGGCGGAAACTTACGTCAGACGCTTCAAGTATCATCGTAGGGCAGTCAGTAACATCCCAATTCAGGAGTAGTCCAACAATACTGCTCTGGCATCATTGGCCACAACATCTTACGAGATGATTATTGTAGGGTCAGGGTGGTATTTTTTAGAAGTTGCAACGTCTTAGATTGCTTGGTCCGAACGCGGTACATTCTTTGCCACATCGGTCACAGACGAAACGCGAGTCAGGAAAAGCAGCAATGCTGCGTCGAAGCCTTTTCTGCCTTAAGCTTTGGTCTCTTGATCGTAACGCACAACGCCGCGCCATGCGGCATGCGGTGCCCGACACTTAATCATATGAAAAACGTCTAGTATGCGTCAGCGGCGAGGGGCCGGCGCGGTGAAGTGGGGAGCGGGTTCGCCGCACAGCACTGCGTCGTTTTCGTTCATTCGCTGCGGTGTGCGTCGCGGGTTGACAATGGATTTGTTTGAAGATAATTTAATAGAATTAATCCGGAAATATCCTTCTTTATGTAAAAATAAAGAGAAAAAACATAAAAGTTTAATAAACAAAGAAAATTCCTTTTTATTAAAGTTTCAAAACACCCTTCACCCCCTCCGTTGTAAAAACATGTTTCTCGGACTGTCTCTTTGTCTTTTCAGAAGCAGTAGAAATTCTTCTTCCTCTTCCTCCTCAAACAAAGCACAAATTTTTATTATATTGTTCATATTGACACGTCTACGTTGGTAGCTGCGGCAAAATCAACTGACTACTTCTCTGCAGAGACGGTAAACGCTGCGTCGTGACGCTGCGTTGAGCCGCACGCCGCAGCGTTGTGCGTTACGATCAAGAGACCAAAGCTTTACGTGTTCATTTAGTGTAGTGACACTCCGACGGATATATCATACGCCATTATGTTTTATCACAGCACGTGATTCCCAGTTGTCAGGAGTATTATTATTTGAGTTACCAAAGTAAATTCTTTCAAAATCATTCATTTAATTATTTTAACCATGTGTAAAGCCAAAGTAAATTCTTTCAAAATCATTCATTTAATTATTTTAACCATGTGTAAAGTGTAATGCATTCCAATTTTGAGGATTGCCCGTTTCAACTTGTAAAGTATCACTACGTGGTACGATTAACGTATTCAGCATAGAGATAATGTATTATGAGTCATCTTGGCTGTTACAGACAGCACAGTTATTCAGTTTTCCTACAAGTACGTACTTATGTATTGGCATCCTTTGTATAATCAATCTATTATTATTACTTTAGACAGTTCTACTTCTTCTCTGATTCAGAAAGCGTAAGTGTGGCTGGCTAGAGGAATTTGGCTAAGAGAAAATGGAAGCATGATAATCTAAAGATACCTTATTGGCCATTTAACTGTTGCCAAATGACATCATTCCTATGATTTTGAATCAGAGTTAAATTTTGAAAATTATTGTATGAATAAGTGTGGTGAAAACAGAAATTATGCGAGGAAAGCGCGTCGGTGGTAATATGACATACATACATCGCGCTGCTAACTGGGCCGCACGCGCACGCCGTAGTGCGCGGTAAAAGCCGGCGCTTGGGCATCTACTACACTACACATCACATCTTGATGCTAGGTATATCAAACATAAATATTACCAAATAATAATTTTACAGGATCACATTGAAAAAGTCATCGGTGTTTTATATATAAGTGGATTTTCCTGACTGACTAATAGTTAATTCACCATTATCATTATTTGCTTTCCCTGATCCCAGTTTATTTGGCATCGGTGCGTTTTTCTTTTCAAATCAATCCTATCACCCCAATGAATATTGATCACTAATTCGTGGACTCTTTCATTATTATAGTTAAAGCACGCCGTTTTCCTACATTTTGTAAATTTTCACATCAATTTATAATACTTCGTATCATATAAAAATGCAATCAACGTTTCGGATATATTTATAAATGTGAGTCAAATACATGTCGATGAGGCAAATGCTAGCAGCGATCGTTTGTATACGTATGAAACTTTGCCTGTTAGCTTGAATTTTAGATTATCTTGTTCTGCAAAGATTAGTAGTACGAATATATATACTTTTCTTATCTTGCGCTGTAATTTATTTATCATGGTTGAATTTATTATTTGAATAGTATTGTAGGTCACTGAATTTCCTCTTTCCTGTCATACAGGGATAAAAGTGCAATCAATATCATCATACTAAATGATTTAAACTTAACTTCACTTTACTTCACTCTACAAGATAACTCGTTTTGTGACTCGTAGTTTTTAATTTAGTGCTAGTATAATGTTTTACTTCAGTCTCGGCCTTCATTTGTCCTATGTATTCATTGGTCATTAGCATTACATAAGAAATTAAATTGTAAAGAACTGCGAGGATGGCCTGGTTGACCTGTAAAACAGGTTTTGTTCAAAACCTATTTCAGGCTCCAGCCTCGCACAAAATTTAGGATTCAACATAACTAATTAAGTTGCATAATAACCTAACTGTATGTAAGGCCTAATTTTTGTGGAGGAAATAAATAAACTTTTTTTATTATCTAAAGAAATCCGAAGCAGTTAATCTAGATGAGTAAGCGAAGCAGATAACTAAACTCCCCCTTCCTGTGAATGAGCCTTCCTTTGAATGAGTTTGTTCTTTAACGTAAAGATTATCTGGAAGAGATCGCCTACATCGTACATGTACATCTTTCTGTAAAAATTGCTGTACTTATTTATGTTATGGTGTGCAATAAAGAGTTATGTATCTATGAGTAATTAACTGGTGCACTACAGCATCATTAGCTCAAGAAACTGTACTTGATATTATGATTTGAAAAATACAACGTTAAAGTAATAAGTGTGAGGTATGCGATATAATAAGGCAGAAATACACCGCGCAACTCGCCAGCTGACTTTTTATTACGACACTTTAATTGTTCAAAACGAGACCAATCATTCCAATCTAATCTAGATGTGAAGATTCAATGTATAGACGGCAGCACGGTAAGATACACAGTTGAACTACGAATAGAGCTTTTATTACGTAGGCAATAGAGCCGGTCTCAACATCATAGTCTAACTTACGGCCTAATTAGCAGAATTATTTAGGTTCGGAAACATAGAATTCTAAAAATATCTTTGAGACCAATGTACCTAACAAGCAAAGCTGGTTTCCAACTGATTTTATAGCTTCTAATAATAACATGGTACATTGTTACTGTTTTTAGGTCGGGTACATGCGCGCGTGCCTTGGAGGCGGAGGCCGGCTCTTTTAGCGCAATTATTCCCAGACCGTAAAGTGGGCACGCGGCGCCAAGGAGCAGCCACTGGGCGGAAGGTGGTCCGATAAACGATTTCAAAACTTGGACAGTTAGTGGAAATCTGAATCTGTTTGACATAATAAAGAAACCTCCAACCCTTTGAAGATTGAAAACTATTTTTTAATTGTAGATCAAGCACGACTTTATTTACCCATAAACACAAACAGACTACAATTGTAACATGCAACCTACATGCACAGTGTAGCCACAGAATAAATATAAGTACATTCTTAAAAGTCTGCAAAAAGGACTTGTCCATCAATAGTATTTTATTCGTCAATATTTCTAACCAGAATAAACTAAATATTATATGAAAGAGTTTACAAAAACTAGCCGTTCTGCATAATTATTATATTTTTAAAGGCCTCCGATTTAGAGAAAAATTGGAATTATTTTTTCTCTTTGCCTGTACATAAACCAGCAACTTCGCCTATATCAATTAACATTAAAAAAAAAATGACAGCAAAATTGACATTCCATTGACAGTAGTACCTATTATATAATCTGTGGTAGTACCTAGTAGTATTTATCCACCAGTGGAAAGGCAATGGTACATAGCCATACAGCCAGGAAATACAAGTGTTTTTTTTAATTTGAAATGGGTTTGCTCTTGACTCTAGACTAAGCCAGACGTGGCGCAGACAGAGTCGATGATGGAGCGAGCTCACCCAGAAGAAGCCTGTTCACTCTGAGTTTGAAGGTCTTTGGGTTGTAATCTGTGGAAACACTGAAGTGATCAATGGATGATGCCTGTTACAAAACATATTTTTTCTCAAAAATGGAGGCGTTTAAAATTTAGATTTCTATGGTTACGTGTTTTAAATTTTTGTAGCTTAAAGATAAATATAGGTTATTGGTGGTTGGTGATATCTTGGAATAAAAAACCAGCTTCCATACAAAAAGAGGACAAGTCCTTTGCAGTTTATAAACACGCAGCAGATTAAAATTTTGACTATTCTACCACCTATCTAAAGACTACCAATAACAGGTTCTTAATAATTGTCATAATTAAGAAAGAAGAAGCAATCTAAAAACTATTTTCTATCTGATAATAACTTATCAGTTGAATCACATACCAAATCGCAAAGAAACAGAAACTAATGGTGAGTTTTTCAGGACTTCTCCTTCATGGTCACTAACATTAGAACTGGGTTTGGGTTGGGTTTAAAGACATTTATTCTCATTAAGTCACTTACATGAGAACTTAATTTAACTAGGTATATAATTAATTACGGTCGTTCGCACTACATTACAAATGTTATTTATTATCAATAAATATCGGAAACTCATAAATAAAAAAGGTACATGGTAGCAATCCCGTAAAAACTACGCTAATGCTTTTTACGACTGCCTACAATTTGGACGAATTACTTAAATTGTTTTAAGAAAAACCGGTCTAGTGCGAGTCGGCCTCGCGCATGAACCATTATCTATACACAACATTAGAGACTATATTCAAGTTTAAAGAATTTATTCTGAGGATTTTGTATTTGGTACAACATTGTCCAACACTCAAGTTCAACGACTATTACTGCTATACTAATAAAATTATTATAACCGCTATATTTTTGATTTTAAAGTTTATTAATGCACAATCATCCTGAATTTTTCCAGATTTTTAGAGTCATCAGTCAAGCTTTTAGAGGGTAGGGGGGGAAGACCTGAGGAAACTATAAGGGTTCTTTGTCAGGACTACGGAACCCTAAAAATGAATGTTTGAAAAAAAGATAATTGTCTAGCAAATAGTCAAAAGTCAAAAATAATTTATTCAATTTAGGACAGAAAATGCCACTTATGAACGTCAAAAATTTTAAAATCAGTATAATATTGGCCCTTAGGGGGCCCGAATATGTCTCCTTATCTTTTGGCCCTACTAGTGCTAGGCCCTAATAGCAAAGCGTGTCATTGAATTCTAATCAAGCTGGAGATTGTTGGTCGAGTTTTCAAAGCGTTTACACTAAAAACGCCAAAATCGAGTAGTCACCTTGAATTTCTCTAATCGACGCGGGCTGACGCGGGATGGTCCGCGTGACTACAACGGCAATATAAATATTATCACAATAATTGTGATAATATTTATATTTTTGCATGCAACTTTGAGACATTATGCTTTCTGGTTTATTTATTTAGGTAGGTATGCAAGAATCACATGCAGAGTACAATCATACAAATAAACATTTGAAACAATTCTTATATTACTTTTTAATCTAGTCTAGTTCGTAGTCAAACAGTGATACTTCATTGCACGTTATGAGAGTTAACCTATTTCCAGATGCTTTAAAGGCGGACTGAATGGCATTCTCTAGTTACCAGTCATACCCTTGGGCTAAGCAAAAATGAAAAGTGGGCGGTGCGCCAAGGTAATACCTAAACTGTTAAAGCAAAAATACTAACTTTGGGTTCAGTATGGGCTGCTTACCTCCCGCTCAAGTTTAAGCGCGTAAAAATAATTTGTTAAGCGTTATATGTCTCATCTGTATACATAGGATTGTGATTACCTCTCTATTCTTCTCCGTGGCCACTTTCGGTCTAAAGAGAAGTTGGTTGACGAAGCCCAGGAACATGAGGATGTAGAGGCCGATCAGCGTGAGCGCGGTGGTGAGCAGCGAGCACTGCTCGAACGAGCCGGGGTGCGTGTCGAACTGCGACCAGTCCATCAGGGGGATGCCCTGCTCGCCTCGCTGCTGCGCCACCGACGACTTCTGCAATATACCAGAAACAAGCATACTAATCATCATCCTAGCGTTATCCTGGTTATACACTCGCACGTGAGGGCCCAGGGTCCGCTGACCATGATCCAGGATATGGCAGATCAGGTAATTACTAGCGAGCAACTGCCATCTGACCTCCTTGATCTTGTTGCCAGGGGAACCTGACCAGTTTTGAATAATGGTTACACATTCAGTCACCTGAATATGCAAGTTTCCTCACAATGTTTTCCCTCAACGTAGGATCATCGGTTAGTGAAACAACTAATGTACAAAACTTAGAAAAAATCATTGGTACATGGCAGCGCGTGAGATCGAACCCGGCTCTTCCCGCATGAAACAACCCGCCAGCCACTAGGCCACTAACCAAAAACAAGCATACTATGTGATTATTTTCTGATTTAAACAAATTTCTTTGCAGTTTTGAGTCCTAGTACTTATTCTGTGTCTCTAGAGTGTACAGTGAAAGAGGGTTTGCCAATATGATCTGATACAATGATTAGCCCAATGGAAGCAACAGTTATTCAGCATTGTTCGGTTTTCCTTATAAAAATGCTACAAAACTAAATAATGGTTTTTCGTTATTTAGATTGCCGTCAAGGTAAATTACTTATAGGTAATCAAATGTGGTTGCACTGAAGTGGTGTTTTTCGAGGCCTTATTGATTCCTCTAATTGAATGGACCATCTACAGACCACAACCACTTGGCCAGAGTACAACATGCAACAGTTGAGTGTGCATTGGGCAGCTGATAACAAAACTACAAGTGGTGTGATTGCAGCCTGTGCTGCACAACACTTCTGATTCACATTCCTAACATTAATGTAGTAGAACACACTTTGTATATTGTTTAATTGATCTCAAGCAGATCCATTTTCATATTGAATCATTTCTAGATCAAAACCTTTTTAGGGTTACATAGCTCAAAAGGAACACTTTGTTGTCTGTCTGTCTGTCACAAACCCTTTTTCTTAAAAAACGCGTTCAAGTCGAAAATAACATAAAATACTTATGGATGCCGTCCCTCGAAGCTGAAAAAAATTAACCTTTCAAATTAAGGCAATCCAAATATACTACTAAAATTTTAGCTGTATTTTCTAAAATTTCGCAAGGGAATCTAGGCACTTTCCACAAACCTAATCATAAAATTTGACAAGAAGGGAAGTCTTCCAGCACAAATAAAGGAAAGAGTCAGAAAACCGCAAATTAATAGTTAAATTGTAGAAAAAGCCTTCATTTGTATTTAACCCTGAGTGTGCGCGTCCGACTCGCACTTGCCCGGTTTTTTTATACTAAAAGGTAGACATGCATTATTAATAAGAATAGTTATTTATGGGATTGCTACCATGTACTATTTTATTTTCGCGCTGTTGCAAGCGCCATGATCACAAAATAACAGAATAACTGCTCCTAGTGGTATAGGGGAGGTAAGCATTTTTTTTTGTCTATCCCAACATGTTAAGTATTGTTGAATTGGTCTTTTAAAAATATCATATGTTTTAAAACTATGTCTTGATGCAGAAATCCGCAAAATATAAAGCTTTGAAATGAAAAATAAAATCAAATGTCACAATACCATCGCCACCCCCAGACTAACGGCTACTTTTGGGTGCATGGAAAAAACATGACAGTAGCTCGTAGCATGACAGAAATGTAGACTTTATGGGTAAATAAGTAAAAGCTTGAATATTTAAAACATGTAGATGCAGAAGAGAAAATTTTGTACTGGATCCTTAAAGAACCAACTGCATTAATATCTTTATACAGGTAGGTTATGACGAGAGGTACAAACAAGTATATCATTATTGTTGCTGTGTCTTAAAAGTTTTGATTGAGTTTTTGTTATTGTAGATTTTCAATGATACTGACAAGCATTTTCAAAAAGGGAAGAAAAATTAGGGGTACCTACTACAGTTTCTACCACTGAATATTTTTACAGTGACAAATTCATGAAATCCTAAAAAATAATATTTATAACCTATTTCTAGAAGTAACATCTAAATATAGGATTAATTATTACTGCAAATATTCTTTAGGATTCGTATACATTACAACAAGCTGCAACACCTTTTACAAATACAAATTGTAGTAAAAAATCTGAAGGTATTTTTTCAAACATTAATTATAAATATGTTTTTAAAATTTAAACTAACAAAATTCGCTGAGTTTTGCATTTATTATGAACAATCTGATATACTAGGCCAAATTGTGTAACACCCAATATGTGAATAAATGGCTCTTTATTTGTGTACTGCTATATACTCATATCAATTTCAATACATATCATCAAAACTATGCATAGTTGGAGTGTATAAAAACAATAAAAAAGCCATTTTTCGTTAGAATTCAGTGCTTTTTTGCCAAATAAAACCGTACAAACTGTAACACCTGTTACATGGAATTGGTCAGATTCCATATTAACTTATGTCCTGCCCAGGGACTCAAACTATCTCTGTACCTTTGGTTTAGAGTTTATCACATCAAGAGGTACCAGACAGACACACTTTCACATTTATAATATAATAGGTAATAATAAATTGTTTCAACAAACATACCAATTACCTAGCCCTAAACTAATCGTGAGCTAGTTCTATGGTAACTAGGATAACGGATAGACATACTTATATACATTTATAAACATCCATGACTTAGGTACAAAGGCTAGTGCTCATCACACAAACATTTAGCCCTTGCAGGAGTCGAACCCGAAACCGCCTGGTTTAGCAGCCTGGGGCGCGAACCACTTAAGAGTATGGAAGTATGGATTCTCAGAACTAAAAATTTATAGGTTTCCTTTCGATAAAATTCAAAAGATAACATTTTAGTAAGTAGATTAAGTAGCCCAAAAATCTTATATTTGATGTGGTGGCCCCGAAAGCACAAAATTGGGGCGTGGACATGACCGACCATGAGGATACTACGTTCCGCTTATCCTAAACAATCATTATAAGGTTGTGGTTGGAAAAATAAATGAATGTCTACTTACAATGACATTATTGCTGTCGAGAACCGATTTAACGTAAACATTTTTTTCATGTGCTACTTTTCCATTGAGTAAACTTATTGGTTTTCCGTTACATTCTTGCACATTTTTATCAGCTAATATTTTACCAACACTACCGTTTTCTACTATCGCCGCCATCCTTATGAATTAGTTTTTTCCATCTCACTCACTGTCACTGTCATTGTCAGTCACTCACTGATAAGCTAGTCTATACCACTGTCTATACATCATTACTGGCGCTGCTTAAAGCAGTTATGTTTATCAGTAGAGAAAAGTATAAAGCGCTTTTTGTTCTTGTATTGATGAAGCGTTGTGTGCTGTTTTATCGACTCCCTCATCAACAATGTCATTATTAGTAGTTCAAATCGTTCAAATTTATCCATTCTTGGTAGGCAAAGAATTAAATCTATACAGCCAATTCTTCAGTAGTAAGTCTTGATTCAGTCTGCGACCCGTGGTTTGTCGGTTTTTCAGACACGAACCAAAGGAGTTCGCTGATTAGTTCGTCGGGGCGCCCGCAGCCTCGCAGGGCACTCATTTGCTGTCGGACAGCAAAGCGTTGCACACGTTGCATGCGTAAACTTATGAAATAGAAAAAATAACCCAAAAAAATAATAGATCAGTTTCTACAGACGTCTAGTTGACCCAAATTACTTAATCAGAACAAGTCCACATTTAAAATGGTTTTATCTATTATGTAGTAAGTTAGTAACTACTTTTTTGTTCTATTATGATGAATGGTCAAACACCACCATTTTCTTTTATTACTTTTCATTGAACTACATTGGTATAATGGTTGTATACCTATAATCATTGATTTATTTTATGCCTATAATAAATAAAAGGATGCAGCATCAACATAATCGACGTCTGTCTTGTACGCTTGCTGCGCGACGAACTCGCTGGCGAACTTCACAGACGAAAATGTGGACGCTTGCACGAAACTCGGCGCTTGTGTAGCGCACAGTGTGCAGGGTTTAACAAGCACAGTATATTTGTAAGAATATAAAATTTTTAAAAGTCACTATTTACATAGTTGTCTTGGGTACAGTGTTATAATATTACTTCTGTCGATCTACAAAATTAATGGTTGAGTAGGCGATTTGTTTAAGTTGGTCAAAAAATGGGTATACATTTAAAATCTTCGATAGGCGTCATAATAACAGTAGACAGTCAGTAAATGAATCTTCACGATTGTGTGGAGAGTAGCCCGATCATGGCGGCGATGATGGACGATCATTTGATGGTTCATTGTGAAGCGGAGCCATAACATGCCACTAGGTGCCTTGAACAATTTTAATTTCCATACAAATTTTCGACCACAGTTTTCGACACACGGACGACTAAGGCATATACTACATACAAAGGTAAGCGTGTCATGATGTCATATAGAATAACTCGCAAAAAAGGGAAAGAATAAACTACGCAATACATGGCTGTATAGTCCTGATTCCTTTAGCGACACAGAATGAGCGAATGAATGAATTAAATTTTTTTTGCTAGGTCCGCTAGATCGGTTAAACAGCATAGAATTTTCTGCGAAAGCAAAAACGAAAAGTCGATATTTTCAGTTTGTGTGTAAAAGTTCTATAAAATAGTCCAAAATACGTCCATTTTGCTTGCTTTTTAAGACATTTTGATTTTCTCAGTAAACATCCCCTTTGAACACTTACTTTTACATATTTTTAAATATTGGCGGAAGGAGCCGCCCCCGCTGCATTACATTGGTCGGAGGGGCCGGCTATGAGTAATACCGTATCTCGTGCTGAGTGACGTCGTGCAGCGGCTGCCGGCAAGCGGCTCGCAGACTTCCCTCAGTCTGATACGACGAAGAGGCACGACAGGACCCGCCCTCTGCACTCACACCCTCGCACTCGCGCCGCATATCGCACCCTATCGATCACCCTCGAATCTAGTCGTTTTATTAGTTCAGTTCAGTGTTAACACGATATGGATAGCGCTGACGCACTTTTAGGAGACCTCGCGAGCGGTGACAAGGCTCTAGCGCCAGAGGTGCCACCTCACGGAGACTCTGCTTTGAAGCGCGAGCAAGACTCCACCGACGACTTCGAGCACCTAGACCGCGAGGCCAAGCAAGACGCCGGCGAATCTCCGCTGCACCAGCCGCGCACTGCCTCGCAGAACTTCCTTGACATGGAGCGCGAAGAGTTTGTAGACACGCCTCGGGCGCCCTCCGCATCGGACAAGCTGGCCGACCAGCTCGCTGATAAGTTCACCGACAGCGAGTCTGATGCGGACACCGCAGGCGAGTCGCCAATGCACCGCCCCGAACCTCCGCGATCGAGTGCGGTCGCAGAGCCTGCGCCACTGGCCGCGCTAGACCCTACGCCCATTCTGGCGCCCTTGCCGGTGGCACCTCCGGCCGTTGCCCCAGCTGCCTCGCAGCCGATCAAACCAGCTTTTGAATCTGCTTCCGATTTGGAGCCGAAGCCGCGTGTCCCGACACCAGAGCCCGCCGCGAAACAGGAGCCGCCGAAGCCTGAGCCGCCAGCGCCAAAGCCGGAGGCCGCGCTGCAGCCGAAGCCCGCGGCCAAGCCGGAGCCCGCGCGCGCACCGACCGCTCACATCATCGAGGCTGAAGTCATCTTTTGCCAGATGGGCTTGGGTAAGCTGATAAAATTGACTTTCTAACCCCTTCTTACAGTTTAATTTTTTCTAGATTTTAAATTTACTATTTACCTACTTTGAACAATGCACAATGCTCCTCATTCCCCAGAGTCAATGCAATTAATTGTAAATTACCTAGTAGATATTTTCATTAAATTGGTTGGATTTTGCAGCATTGTATGTAGGTGTAAAACATGCAGCATAAAAATTCATATTGTGGTGTAATAATAGGTCAGCGTCTTTATTTGTAGCAATGTGTGCAGCGATGATTTCATCGTGTTCCAAAGTTTCGCGCGATGGTAGGCGACATGCTCGCGGCGCAATTTTTCAGAAATAAAGTTTTTGTTCAGTCAGCCTCGTTTCAAGGCGTGCTCTAGACCGTGAAGAATCACGTCTGCAGGTGAACAAAGCAATCACTCACAATACTTACCGGCTAATAATAACGAAACTTGTCAATTTTTTTTACATACAATTTGCGCGTTCAATGATAGTCTGTAGATGACTCATGGTCATAAAAACAATCGATGAGTAACTAAAGGAACTAGCATCCGATGCGTGTATAATGTATAGAAAGCTGTAGAAAAAATGGTAGCTGAATTGTTGTAAAGTGGAGGGGGAGGTCAGCTTCAGAGGTGGCGGAGCGGCAAGTGCGTTGACCGCTGCAGCGACGGGGTAACGGCACCCGCTGAAACCCACACCTCTAAATGCGCACGGAAGAAAGGACGTGGTTGAACGTCGTGAACATGCTATGCGACGTATCGTTCCTGAAAGAAAATGTGCCTGGCTGGCAGCCACAAAAGAACAAATGCAAACATCATGAAAGAAAAGAAACCATCACATGCAGCATGCAGACAAATTCGATACGTTTTAAACTCGTACATACAAAAAACGTTGCGTGTAGTCACAGAAATCGATGCATTTCCATTAACAACACGAATGCATGAGTCATTGATTGGGGTGTACACGCTGTTGCCAGGTTGGCTATGTTTACGTTGGATAAAAGTTGGTTTTCCACGAGTAGGTAATTTATGAAGTGCCCTGGAACAGCCTTGATGACGTCACGTTAAGTAAAAAACTTCTTTTAAATTAATAATTCTTTGAATGGTAACAAAATTTCGCGTTTTATCATTGTCAAGTGCCGCGACTTGTGAAAGTTTAGCTTGGTACATTAAACTAAATAAATTCTCCCACTCTTAACTAAAAAAATATTTACGTGTACGAGTTGCTCCTATTAACTCAAGTATGCATAAGTAACAGTGTAGCAAGATGCAAATTTTAATTCACTTCAGATCTGTCCAATCTCTTAAAACTGCTAGAAAAAAATGGCATTGATCGATCATGATGACTTTCCAGCATCGTTCGATCAGCAGGCGCGCGGCGTGGTATGCGCTGCAAGTGCGACGGCACCAGTGCTAATTATAGTCGGTTCTGAACCAGCCCGCTCACAAGCTGAGTTCCCATCGCGGTGAGCTCACGTTAACGCCATTCGCTGCTTTGAGCCCGTGACACAAGTTTCCCATGTAGTAGAAACAACGTGCTGTGACTTTTACAATAGGACTAAACCACCATCACCTTAAGTGTAAAATTCGTGTGAATATCTTGACTTAACCATGGGATTGACAAGCGAGGAAGCGATCACGCGTAAGTACTACATTTTTCTGCATAAGAAATTAAATTCTTATCACATGCTGTAGAACGGAATTGCAACTCGATTGATGTTTCTCTCTCTATACAGTCTGAAAGTCGATTATGGCACTTACACGATTTCAGCAGTTTCATTGAGCGGCTCGAAATTATGAAATCTCCTTCCGGTTTATCATTCTTGTTGTTACGTCACAAAAATGATAGCATAGTTAATAATATCACATCCAAATTGATTACGCTGCAGGCTTACAAGACTTATTGCAGCTAGATAATGTAAGGCTTTTTCGAGCACATGCTTAAGTCTCCTTGACTTTGGGGAGCGTAGGTAGGTAGTTGATCAGATACTGTCCTACCTGTCGATGAGTTTTATTGTTATACCTACGACTAGACTAGTTCTTCACACGTTAAGTTCGATTGATCATCGCGTTTTGTTTCTATGGGATCAATTTCGTATATGGACCTGCCTGTCTATTCAAAGGAAACAAGTGAGTTTGTTCCTTGCAACAGGTTAATATGGATTTGAGGCAGCATGAACTAAAATGAAGTTAAAATAAACACAGAGCATACATTTCTGCAGTTTTCTATCTGTGCAAGTATAGGTATTGTTCGTAATTGCGTGATATGTCTTTTTATAACCTGTATAGCTAGGTATCTACTGATCCACTTTACTCCAAAAGTAGCTTAATATGTCCCCTCCTACAACACCCTTGACCTATTTTCGAAAGCCCTTCCATAAAATAAGGCGTATTTCCCTTTGTTTAGAGGAACTTGTTCCCTGCGATGAGTTCTGTGCGGCTTTTCGTCGCCTCTCATCAATTTTCGTTTATAGGTATTAGGGACCTAAAACAGACCGTTTTAAATCCAACAAAAATGTTATTCGTTTTGAACGTAAGTTTGACTGCTTTTTATTTCCTATAACAGATACCTCTTACCTTCCTACTGTGAACTCCTTTACATGTAATGAATTCATAATGGTTTCATGTCGTTAGTTAAATGTTTCTAGTCCAGAGTTTTGCGGAAAAGCCCAGACACTGTCAGAGACGTAGTAAAGGCTAGGCCTCCGCAGGGGAGGGCGGCGGGGAAGGGGCCAGGATCGATACTCCACGCGCCGCCCGTCGCCGCATATACACCTACCGTCTGCCCAATTGATAGTCTTAAAGGGAATAAATCCGATGTCTAGTAGCTGTTGTAATCTTAACTGCTACCCTAGGTTACCTATCTGGGACGAGAATTGACGACTGTTGTAGTGTAGTGGTGCGCACTCGGAGGAATGCATACCAGCAGATACTGGTTTGAATCCCGCAAGGGAAAAATTTCTTTATGATGAAAACGAGCACTTTTTAACTCAACACATCATTAGTCACACTTGAAATTGGTTTCCGAATTCATTCAACCCGCAGGTCAAGTCGACTAGCCTAGGCACGAGTATCTTTTTTCGACGCATCATTGACAAGTTTAGATTGAGTATTGAACTTCTGATATCATAACTATTCTTCAGATGCAAAATCGCCACTCATGTATACGAGGGTCAAACTGAAAGTTCTTAGAAAATCAAAAACTGATTACATTAGCCAGTTATTAGTTTTATTATATCTTTTCAAAATATTGTCCATTGACGTCAATACACCGCTGCATGCGATGGAACCACTGGGAAAAGCACTTTGCCCACTCGTCCTTAGGGGTCTCTTCAATGGCATCGCGATACGCAGCCACCGCTTCTTCAGCATTCATAAACCGCTTTCCTTTAAGTTTTTCTTTAATTTTTGGAAATAAATAAAAATCACAAGGCGCGAGGTCGGGGCTATACGGCGGGTGACCCAGTAGTTCAACGTTTGATGTCGCCAAATAGTCGATCGTTCGCTTGGCGGTGTGCGACGAGGCGTTGTCGTGGTGAAGGAGGATCCTACTGCGAGGTCGTTTCTCTCGAACTTTTTCCAAGACAAGTGGCAAACAATTGGTAGTGTACCATTCTGCAGAAACTGTTTTTTGATCCTCTAACACAATTGTTGCGAAATGACCTATCCTTCCAAAGAACGAGGCCACCATTTTTTTCCCGCACTTCGATCTCTCTTCACTTTAGTTGGCAACTCCTCGAAAGGAAACACCCACTGAGCAGATTGTCTTTTGGTTTCAGGATCATAACAGTAAATCCAGCTTTCGTCACCTGTTAGTATGTCGAACACAGCATTTGAGTCACCTCCGTTAAATCTTTCAATCATTTTACGGCACCAATCCACACGATGGAGTTTTTGAGCCTTAGTCAAATTATGAGGTATCCACCGGGCGCAAAGCTTCCTGACCGCTAAATGTTCGTGGAGGATTTTGTGCACTTGACTCATACCGATGCCTAAGCTTGTCCGAATCTGCTGATAGGTCACTCTTTTGTCAGTCTCTATCATACGCCGCACAACACAGATGTTATTTTCAGTCGTCGCCGTAGAAGGCCGTCCCTCACGTACATCATCAGTGAGATTAGTGCGACCACGTTTAAACTCATTAAACCAGTTGTAAACAGTCGCACGAGATGGGGCTTCATCGTGAAAGGCCAATCGTAGTCTATCATAACTTTCTTGTTGACTTAAATGACATCGAAAGTCATAAAAAATCATTGCACGAAAATTTTCTCGTGTTAAATTCATTTTGACGTGATACAGACAATTTTCAATTTGCCGCCAAGTCGTAAAACAAATGACAAATGAATGAAATATATACTCAGTAATATTGGCAAAGAGTTCTATTTTCAAATTTTAGAATATTTTTTTATTATATTGTTTATAAGTGGCCAGTTCTAAGAACTTTCAGTTTGACCCTCGTAAAAAATAGGTAGGTTTTCTTCCTTCTTATCATTTCTGATGATCGTGCCTGAAAAGTTATCAGTGATAATAAGCTGCTTCCACGCCTCCCCAATATCGTGAGCTTGTCTCTGTGAGGGCGATCAGATTGATCTTGTGGTCTCCTATCGTTCGCCTTGCTGACCTACACCAACACCCAATTTGTCAAGCCTGATTGATTGTCTCCGAGTTTTGTGGTCGAATTAACCAGGGACTACACTTGATAGCATATTGTGGAATGTATCGTCTTTTAATGTGAACTTTTTTCGACTGCATGAGAATCGTGCCCAATTTTTTAACAAGTAGGCTATTTGATGATCCTTATTCATTATCACTTCTTACTTTGCGTTAATAGGTACTAGTTAATAGCTACATCCTCTATCTGTAGTTTGTTTGGAAGTTAATACTTTTTATCAGATTTTATTGTGAGAATTTAATTGTCATGTAGATGTTGTACATTGTTCTTCTTATGTGGGGGATAATTTATGGCTAGTGTGATGTGTGCGATAGAGTGACAATGCAGGTGCGTGGTGACGTCGCAGAAGCCGCGAGCGGCACTCGCGACCGGGTATTTTTAGGTGTCGCGCGTCGCCATGCTTCGTGTCTCTCGTCGTCACTATTCCTGATCACTTGCAATCTACTTATTTAATATGCATATTGTATTGTGATGCGGATTCCTACCAAGAGAAGAGCCTAGCAAAATTATCATTCATTGAAAAAAATATACGATTGTGAGCTCGAATAGTTTAATTTATATTTATAGCAGTCTTTCAATAAAATATTTCAATAACCCTTTCGAGGTTATAAACTTATGTATTGCATGTGCGATTAGTTCGTTAAAAGAAAACACATCACCCTCTTATTCCATAATGTTGGTAGTCTTACTTTCCTCTGTGCAGTGTGCAGGTAGGGAGCTAGCTACTTTTACTCCATTGTTGTCACATTCTTTTTGGCAGAGTGGTTGTGGTCTTCTCTCACTCTCGGGTTAGTAGAAAATTTTCAGCCCCTCAAATTCTTACTAGCAGTATAAATCCTGGAAAAATATTTCTGTCAATTGAATCGTGCTCAAATGTACTTAATGTGGTCGAATAGCGTGATTGGGCTATTTGCCGAGGATGAGCATTGTGTGTGAGTCACGCCAATAGAACCTCGGCGTGTGTCTGTCTGCCATGATTAATAATTACTACCTATTTACATAAATGGATTCCCGTGAAGCCACTCCTGGTTCTTGATAAATAGTGGACTGTCTGCTTTCATAAAACTAAGTTTATCGCTGGTTATTACTGTATAATATACTACTATGGATTACTAGTTATCTGAAATTAACTATTTATTGTTTTTATGATAGTAATCACTTTGAATAAGACTTCGATTTAAGTTAAGCGAAGAAAAAATGCCTAACCTAAAACCCATTTGTCTTATGAACATTTATTTTTGTCATTGGTTCCATGTATTGAGCAAATCAGTTTAAAACTTTAAAAACTAACTACAAGAAATCTTGTCTGGATATGGATTTTATACATAAAGGTGACGTTACTGCACTATCATTGTGTGCTAAGTGAGGGTCGTACGCATCACACCGCAACCGCGTAAACAGCTCTGCTGTGGTGAGTTATCATGCCGTGTACTTACACTGTCTGTAGTAGATAACAGCAACTCTGCTGCCGATGGATAATTTTGAGGGTAAACCCTACAGCTCCATAAATTTATTACAAAGGTCCGTCTGTGTATTATTACTAACTTCTTTTTAATCTTTTGTGTCCTGCAGTAGCGTCTATATTGTCAAAAATAACAGTTATAGTACAATTACATAATTTTCAATCTAGGATGGGTCAGTCGTTGAACCTTGATTAATCAATTCGACGTGGTGTCAGCAGCGTGAGTTTTAATATAACCTTTGACCGGTCAACTGCGCTGAGTGACAGTCGAGCTACGATAGCTGAATACAAACAACAAAGAACTGCTGCATTATCAAGTCCTACTTACCTTATTCTTTAATTTGTTTTAAAATTAAATTCGTTCACTGCCAGATGTCGGCGACAGATTCTGGCAACCCCGTTGCTGGATTGCTTGTCTGTCTGTCTATCTGTACACTTGCCTAGCTACGGAGTCTTTAGATACGTTTCGTCTTGAGTTAGTTTTCCGGGTATTTAATTATTGTATTCATTGTGTGTAATGCTCATGACCTTTGTTTGTTATTATATTATACACTTACCTACTAACTGCTTTATTTCCTTCCTTCCTTATACCTATTAACGATTCCAATACCTGTTAATCTTTGCTATTAATACATTATTTCTTGCTTTAATAACAATGAAACTAGCTTCACGCGCAAGTAGTTTCCTATTCACCTGTTGATGCATTCTACTAAATTATTTAACTGGGAGGCCATGGCTTGTCATTGTATGTGCTAACCGGAGCCGGTTGTTATTTGGTTGTGGACTGGGCTGGGATGGTGGGCTCGAGGGTGACGGCATGGCAGGTACCAGGTAGGGTGCTGTGCTGTGGCGGCGGCGAGCGCGTGCCGCGTGCGACGCATGCGCGGGCCGGCGCGGGAGGGCGCGGGGCTGCGCCGCCAGTATCGACGCGAGAGTCGGGCGCGGCGCGCGCTCCGTCCGCCGCCTTCTACAACCTCCTTCACGTTCCGAGTTACGTAAAGTGCTACCATGGCGGACTCCGGGCCCTCCCTCTGCAGCCTGCTCAACCCGAGTAAGTGTCCGCACGGCTCCGGCTCAGCTTCACCCGCTTGTCTCTCCCTATCGCGACTAACCCGCTAACGCGCAGCCTTCTATTCCAGATGCCTGGTTCGACCCCCAGAGGCTGCACCCCGAAGGTGAGTGGTCGCCGCGGCCGGGGGCAGAAATACGCTTAGGTCGGCGAATCGCCAAGCGGCCGCCCGGGCGCGCGCCTCGCCGCGGGCCCTGCGGCCCTGCACTGTGACCCAGTGACCGCTGGGATGCGATTTATAAAGCGCATAGTGTTTGTGTGAGCTCAGTGTTGAGTGATCGGATCTGAAGGCCGGAGGTGAGATGTGAACCCTGCGGCTGAGGCGCGGCGAGGCGGCCCGTGGCCACTGGTCACCGCGCGCTTCGCAAATTAGTCCTACTACGTGCTGTCGGTGACAGAACAATAATAACTTCGTTATGTGCCAAGTCAAGGTCTGATCCGCATGCATGCATATATTCAGATTGTGTCATTACTGCCCGTCATTGTCATTCATTTTGCATTACCTACATCGCGTTATATTTATCTCACATAGATCTTTATTGAACTCGATAAATAAAACGCCTGCACTTCCATCAAGTGTGTAGCATTCGATTTTATTTTACATACCTAGATGGACAGACATTAGGCATTCTTTGACAAGCATGAAAACCCTACCTAACACTCGTTATTACCTATATTCAAGGCTCGCACATTGAAAAACACTACCGCAATGCGAATACTACAAAGTTCGCTTCAACGACCTTACAAGTAATGTTTCCGTTACGTGATATTTTTGTAAAAATTAACAATCATGCGTATTGTCTACGCCAGTCGTCACGTACTGGGTAGGTAACAAGTTATCTCAGTAGCAAGTCAATTAATATCTGTTTGAATTATTATTGTGGGCCTACAGCGGCACGCATGCGCGCAGCCGTTCAACCTGCAGACAAAAACTCTGCCAAGATGAAATTAGACCGATTTTATCTGACATTGAGGCCTGCCTGAAGCATGTTGATTTATGGCTTTTAATTACTTTACACAAATGGTTATCCTACGCCATACCCTTATCAGTAATTGAAACAAACGCGCTCCATTATAAATACTGTGTTACTACACCAGAGCTCCAATTTAACATAGGCCTCTACACAGTAGTTTTATTATTTATTACATTTACATCTTGGGCATGCACGAGCAAATAGTGCTAACGGTGTGATGCGTTGGTGAGTCAGACTCATGCTAGCTCATACGAGCTCCTAATTAAATTATAGGAGCGCACACCTTGAAATCAGTTGCTCAACCCAATTTAATTTTGACTAATCAGTCGCTGATTTCATTCATTAATTATTTATCTTTTAACTTTAAAATGCATGACCTAAGCATGATTACGCCCTGATGCGCCTCTCATTGCCTTATAAAATTAATTATTTATAGAATTGAACCTTTATCACGGGACGGGCTAAGTGCCCAGAGGTTTCGAACATACACAAATAACTTCAAAGTGTTTTGTTGAGCATGTTTGATAATGATAAGGAAAACTAAACCATCGTAATTTTTCTTTAACAAAACTGAGGTTCATTGATTTAGTAGGGACTAGTAATGTAAAATTTTTTGAAAAAAAACATGAAAAAAAACTTAGCACCGTTGTTTTTTTTCTAAATTTTGTTTTTGTTCTGCCTTACATTTTAGGGCCTGAACTGACTCGTTTCGGCATACTCAGGTATTTTAGTTGGTAATCACACTCGAAAAGAACACTAGAAGCACAAAAACTAAATAATTTGATATTGAACTTTCTCCGTCCGTCACACCCCAACTGCGCTAAGCCAACTACGTTCAAATAAACATAAACCTAAAGGGGATTTCTCCGTGTGCAAATGTAATCGATTTGGGGATTTTCCTTTCGTTGATGTAAAAATGTTGCCAATATATTCTTGAAATCTTTGTACCACTCAACCAGAAACGTATAGTAGAATTAAAAATAAACCGAAAACTCTATTACTTATGTATTCTTGAGTATTTGTCTTAAAAGTTTTGGATTTCGTACTCTTGTAAAAAACATTCTCCAGAAAAAAAACAGTTTCTTTTCAGGTTTTTTTTCAACGTTTTTTTTCACACCAGAAAAAAAACGTTTTTTTTTGCAACACTAGTAGGGACTAGATGCTGTTTTCGTTTTCTATTCATCTTTCTTTAGTTTGTTTTCATTCATTGACTTACATACTTCTTTTTTAACAGATGGTACGCTTCACTTTGTAAATGATAGTTTAAATCGAGGTTAGCGGTTATTGTCAGCTTCCCGTGACTCCTATCTGATACTCAGGCATGCTTCGTACTTATTCGTATTGACAGATAGCTCGATAAAGCCGATAAAGTTGGTTCTAAAGATATTGGCAAATCTTCCAGATAACTCCATCAACATCTCAAAGAGTCTCAGTCGTTTTATCTTGACATGTTAAATGTGACGCAATCAGTAGAATTCTTTGTCATGCATGAATCCTGGGTACGATTGTAAATTCTTTACGACATAGTAACCTAAAAGGCCTTAAGAAAGAGTAGGAACTTACGTATTGTATCTGATAAAACGGTTTCCCCGGTTTGTTTATAAAAAGAAGTTCTATGGCATGTTGGAGACATTGTTCGGCGAGTTGTCAGTGGCAGTGGCAGTTAGCGTGGACGACACGGAAGCCGCGTTATTTTTACCGCTCGCCCGTGGTCCGCCGACCGCGACCTACTGCCTTGCTCGCTTTAATCCTATTGTTTTTCTGATGATCGACTGTCCATCTTACTAATGTTTCTTTATACACGGAGTTTTTTCTTACACAAGTCGGCGCGAACGAACCATACAGATCTCTTGCCCTAACTAAAGTCATGGAAATTTTATAGCGTCCTTTGGACGTGTAGTACGAGTATACCTATATGATTACGCACACTTGCACACCACGCGGAAGCTATTATACTTTTGTCAAACACGTAGTGCTAATAGATTTGTTGTCTTCTCTTAAATCCATAAACAAGGTATAATAAAACACGTTGGTTGCTGAATAACGACTGTCCTTTTTTATCTTAAACAATGACACTTGACATTACGAGTTTAGTTCACATAACTGACACAGATGTCGCTCTACCAAGTAGATACTATTTTGATATCATTCTTTCCAACACCCCCACTATATCAAAATAACAAAAATAAAATCTAAATAACATTATAAAAAATAATCAATTTACTTTTGAACAATACCAAGTGTTTGCATAAACTCATAGTGTTTTATTCCTGACAATCCTTTGGTTAAAAGATCCGCAGGCATACTAGAAGTTGGCAGGTACTTTGTCTCAACCTTATTGTTGTTAATTACATCTCTAATGAAATTATATCGCACATCAATATGTTTGGAACGCTTATGTGAAGAATGGTTGCTTGCCATTTTTAATGCACTCTGATTATCATTATATAATACAATCTTATTGCAACTTCCAATCAATTTACATTCTAAATTCTGTAAGTATAAAGCCTCTCTACATGCTTCGGACAAAGCCATGTACTCTGCCTCACAACTACTGAGAGCTACGGTTATTTGCTTTTTACTTTCCAAGAAACAGCAGATCCAGATTTTGTGAAACAAAATCCTGTATATGAACGTTTATCAATGGCATCGCTGGCCCAATCTGCGTCTACAAAACCAACCAGTTCTGCTCCTTCTTTGGAATATCTTAGACAATATTTTTTTGTTTTCAACAAAACTTAGAACTCTTTTGGTATAATTCCAATGCAACTGTGAATAACAATTATTAAATTGACTTAGATAACCCACTGCATATGCTATATCTGGTCGAGTCAAGACCGCCAAATACATTAAGCTACCTATCAGTCTCTGAAAAGGTAAGTTATTATCACACATATTGGATTTCTCAACATTCAATTTACATTCTATGGGTGTGTTTGCTAAATTACAATCAGTCATATTAAACTTATTTGCCAACTGTTCAATATAATTCTCCTGATCTATAGTAATAACATTTTTGTTTACATCAATTTTCATGCCCAAATACTGTCTAACCTGACCTAAGTTTTTGATTTTAAATTTTCCACTTAGTGCTTCTATCAGAGACTTGGTTTCAGACTCATTATTAGAGAAAATTATAAAATCATCAACATAAATACCAACAATTGTTTTCTTATTATTGTTATGACTTTTAATAAAAACACAAGGTTCAAGTTTGCATCTACTGTACCCTAAATCACACAATGCTTCATCTACTCTTTCGTACCATGCTAATGATGATTGTTTTAAACCATAAACAGCCTTTTTTAATTTTAGTACTTTATTAGAATCTTTGATAGAAAAACCTTCTGGCAAATGCATAAAGATGTGTTCTTTTAAATAACCATTAAGAAAAGCTGTTTTAACATCGAGGTGAGTAATATTCATATCTAATTGCACACTTAAAGCAAACAATAAGGTTGAGTGTCTAATCACAGGCGATAAAGTGTCTTGATAGTCCACACCAGCCTTTTGCGTGAAGCCTTTTGCAACCAGTCTAGCACGAAATCTCACTTTGTTATCACAATCAATTTTCTTCTTTAAGACCCATTTGCACTGTACTACACAAGCATTATCTGGAGCATCAACAATGTCCCACACTTGGTTGTCGTCAAATGACTGTAGCTCTTCCGCCATCGCCTGCAACCACTGCTGCTTTTCAGGGCCACTGATAGCTTCTGCATAAGTCAGTTCATCTTCGACTATAGATGTAGTACTCAAGTATGCAAATCCATATCTTTCTGGTTTTTTCCTTTGCCTTTTCTTTGGTTCTTTATTGTTTGTCTGAGGAAAAGTTCTAGTAGCATCTTCTTGCTCTTTACTGTCACTCTCTTTGTCTACATTAGGTACTTCTTCTTCATTTAAAAAATCATCTTGGCTTTTCAAGTATTCACACTCACCGGAACTCGACTGATCAAGTGAAAGTTCTGTCTTTACTGCAGATTCCTCCAACAATTCCCCCACTGAATCTGTGGTCACTACTGGAATGGTTACAGTTTCACTACTTTTCGGCTTTTCCATAATTACAACATCTCTACTTGTAGTTACATTATTTTTAACTGGGTCATAAATCCTGTAACCCTTGATGTTTTCACTAAAACCAACCAGTATATGCATCTTTGATTTTTTATCCCACTTGGTTCTTTTTTCTTTGGGCATATGCACCATTGCGGGACTTCTAAATATACGTATATGCTGTAAATCTGGTTTCTGTTTGGTCCAAGCCTCATATGGGGTCTTTTCAATGCCGGAAGCTACTGATCTATTCTTCAGATAGACTGCTGTGTTAGCAGCTTCTGCCCAAAATTTTTTGTTTAGACCTGCTTAAAAAAGTAAGCATCTTGCTTTTTCAACAATGGTTCGGTTTGATCTTTCACTCAGTCCATTCTGTTCAGGGGTGTAAGGGTTTGTTTTTTGATGAATGATCCCCTCTTTCTTTAAGAAATCATCAAAATCATTACTGCAGTACTCACATCCATTATCTGTACGCAAGATTTTAATTTTTTTATTCTGCAGATTGTCTGCCATACATTTGAATTCTTTGAAATGTTTCAACACTTCACTCTTAGCCTTTAGGAAGTAAATAAAGGTCATCCTGGTGTAATCGTCAACAAATATTAAAAAATATCGTGCACCGCCTATTGACACAGTCTCCATGGGCCCACAGACATCTGAATGAATGACCTGAAGAGTCTCTGTGGCACGTGAACCTTGATTACTGAATGGGAATCTTGATTGATTTCCTTCGCAGCATATTTGACAGCTGGATTTGCTTGTTATGAACCCATCAGCATAATCAAGTCCTTCCACCAATCCACACCTTTTCATCTTGTTCATATCGGCGCTATTTATGTGACCAAGCCGTCTGTGCCATGTATCACCACTGACTGCTGTCAATAAACAATTCTGTATTCGTATTTTTAACTTGTACACTCCATCAACCAGATCAGCTTCTGCAACTAACTTATCCAATTTGGTTTTTATGAGACACTTATTAGGCTCAAATACGACGCTGTTCCCATTTTTAATCAACTCACTCACCGACAAGAGGTTAGTCGTGAGACTTGGTACACATAACGCATTCTGCACAGTTATGTCGTAATTGAAGCTTGTCGTTATTTCTATGTCACCTGAACATAAAACGGGAACTTTCGTCTTATTTGCGACGATGATTTCTGGTAAACTTGATGAGTATTGATGATTTTTCAACCAACATTCATTCGGCGTCATGTGCATGCTTGCACCCGAGTCGATGTAGAAGTCACTTTTACTGAATCCGCCACTGAGAAAAACAACACTGAAAGCGTTACTTTGTTTCTTATTTTCTGTTTTATCCTTCAAAAGTGGCCACTGATTACGGTAATGACCAATTTCTTTGCAACGATAACAAGTTATTGTCTTTGTGTTGTTAACATTTGATTTTGACGTATTCGGTGTCTGTCCGACATGTTTACTAGTGCTGCCCCCTTTAGTCGATTTTTTATGCCATTTTGCTGCTAGTGGTGAGTTACGTTCCGATTCACTTGTACCAGATTCTTCTATATCAAGTAATTTCGTCTTGATCGAATCTGCGGTTATTTGAATCCCGGAATGCTCTATAGCCATTATCATAGGCATAAATCGCTCTGGTAATCCGGCAAGTAACAAAAAACCCACCCATTCATCATTTATAGCGAAGCCTGTTGCGCTTAAACGTTGAGACGTTTCAACAATTTGTGTCACATAATTCGTCATATTTTCACTGTTTTCCAACCTAATAGAAATCAGATGACGAAGCAACGTAATCCTCCGAGAAAATCCTGAATCGTCGAACAAAGAACGTAGTTTTGTCCACAATCCCTTCGCGGTCGTTGTGTCCTTTATATGCAAATAGAGAGATGAATCAATTGTCAAAATCATTTTTGCGCGTGCCTTTGCATCTGCAGCTGCTGAATTCTCATCTGTTCCTTCTTGCTTTAGGTACTTGTCAGCTCCCTCAATCAGCAAGTTCTGAACTGCGAACGCCCAGTCGTCGAAATTCTCGCGACCTTTTAACTTTGGCACGTTAGCGAGATAACTGGAACTCATTCTCAGCTTACACAACACGAAAAATACTACAACAAAACTGTTTTTACAACTTAAATGGGTCCTGAGCCCATAACCTATAATAAAACACGTTGGTTGCTGAATAACGACTGTCCTTTTTTTATTTTAAACAATGACACTTGACATTACGAGTTTAGTTCACATAACTGACACAGATGTCGCTCTACCAAGTAGATACTATTTTGATATCATTCTTTCCAACACAAGGCATGTTATATGAATATTTTCTTTCATACGATCCAAAACGTTTATCGTGATGTGACGGGTCCTATTTCTTCAACTTGGGATCGGATTATTTAATTGTTTTATGAGGCAATAGCCGTCAAACAAGTGCGTTTAGTTGTTGCAAAATGTAAATTGTAATATTTAATTACCCAATTCTTGTTACTGGGTTAGACTTTCAAATTAGTAGTTGAGCTATTTACCACAAGCTTCCAAATTCTTTATTCTCATGTTGTTTGTTTATGTAGACCCTTAGACCAAGTGTTGTGTACACGCACTACATACTTATTCATGTGTGGTGAATTGCGCGTGTGCTGCATACATACCTCATCGCATGCATGTAACCCGCCTGCCTGTGTTGCGGCGTAACGTTTCTATATGTATATTCTGCGGCTCCGCTCGCGTTGTACGATAAAACCGCAAAAAAATCAAGCAAACTGCACTTGTATTGTAGTAGTAAAAAAGCATAACACTTACAACTAGTGCCCGTTGCAATATTTCTGGACATGTTTCTCAGAAGTCACTCGTAAGGTTTTATTAGATAAGCAAAATGGATTTGACTGTCATCACACCTTAGATGCTAATATCAAGGATACAACGTACTCGCTAGTACCATGGACGAATTATAATCGTCCATGCTAGTACTGCCTATCCTATACCACGTCACGGAAGCGCGTTTACGTTGCTTGGATTAATATTTTGGCAGCCCCTGAAGCAATTATAATAAACGCATTGAAGCACTTTCACTGGCTTATCCTATTCATTCATACCCCGCCTTGCATAATGCATGCGTGGTGTAAAGAACGAAAGTGAAATTGACGCTTGGCTGCAAACTGTCTTGCCATGTTTAATTGCCAAAACTAGAATTAAAGTCTGAAAAAATCACATAAGTAGGTAAATACTGTTACAAAAACCAACAAACCGACATCTTTTAATGAAACATAATATAAGGCATCTACCATATTTTATCTCAAGGAACATGATCAAAATATTATCAAGTCATATCTTCCTAGTATAGGTGCGATTTTGCATTATGATGACCTACCTAAAATGCGCCTTTATGCAACTGTTTCTGTTGCTCTCCATTCAATATTGTTGAAAGAGTTCGCTGAATTATATTATTACCAAGACTATTTTATGCACAAGACTTCCTCAGATTCTTATTCAGTCAGTACCACGGACGACTTTTTTACTGGTCCGTGTTCAGTAGGTACTAGCGTCAACAGTAAGCGTAAAAAGAAGCCTACCAATTGCCAAACCGTCGGGCAGACACAGAAAAGTTTGTGCTGCAGTCAAAAGTCGGCCTCTTATGACTCAATCAAGAATAAAAAAATAAACAATTATGTCCTACTAAGTGGGTACCCGAGATAACCTTCGGCACAGAATGATAACTGCATACTCGTATTAGCGTTGCTAAAAAAGATAAGATTTTGAAGTTTTACGTCTCTGTATTGTACATAACCTTCATGCCGTTTTTTGCACAGTCAAAAAGTAATAAGTATTTAGCATTGGTATTTAATTTAGTGAATACAATAGGGCGTAGGGCAAGCATGTCAAACCGCGGGCCGCATGCGGCCCTCTACGTAATTGTCTGCGGCCCAATCCAATATTAACAACAGCCTCCAGTTGCAGCCCGCAAACACGAACTACCTACTGTTGTAACTTTTTGGATCATTATTAAAAACAATCTTAATTTTTTTGTACTACAATCCTAATTAGTTTTATTTCTTTGTGTCTGGGTTTCGCGGCCCAGTGACTCCACGACCGGTATGCATTTGGCCCACCAGTGACTTTGAGTTTGACATGCCTGGCGTAGGGGGTGTGCGAACATACCCAAATTGGTAATGCAAACACGGCCGCACTTCAGACTGCCCCATTTTGACATTAAGACCGCCACTATTCCTTACGTAATAGTAGCTGTTTTCGTAGTTAACATGGGTAACTTTACGTGCTTCCAACTGTACATGCGGGTCTTTCATTGGGTCCCATTGTATCAGGCTAAGTCCATCCCATGGATATGATATGAGCCCGCATGATTGCTGTCGATCTGTTAATCTTCTTTTGTGATAATTAAATAAGCAGCAGAAACTGTTATAAATTATAAATCTATACACATTATTTCTAACTAGCTGACTAAGGGAACTTCGTACCCCTTTAGCATATTTTTTTTTTCATTTAGCCTATTTGTTTCTTACGTTTACGCGAATTGTTGAACTCATTAAAACACAATTTTACGGATTACTTCACGATTTATTTACATTTTATTTTAAACCTGACGTTTCGAACACTTTACAGCGATCGTGGTCACAGGGAGACTAAGGTATAATTTGTCATTACAAAGTTTTGAAAAATTTTAACTACCGTCACTCAATAATATTAATTTACGTTCCTATTTACGCAGAAAGAGCTAACCGTGTCTTGAGATCTTGCAGTGCTAGGTGTTGCTTTGGTTTTTGCTAGAATAGGATCCCATGCCGGTGGAACTTTCCAACCATCTTCTCTATTGAAATTTGGATGTTTTTTAATTTCAATGGCTTCACGTTGCATTCGAGGAATAAAACGCCGTTCTTTTGCAAGTATTTTAGGTTGGTCAAAACGAATGAAGTGGTTGGGTTTGTCTAAGGCATGTTCACACACTGCAGATTTCGTGTTCCGTCTATGTTTTACGTCAGCTATGTGTTCTTTTATCCGCACGCCAATACTTCGCTTTGTTTGCCCGATGTAGGAGAGGCCACAGTCACACTCCAGCTTGTACATCCCTGCATCTTGAAGAGGTATGTTGCACTAACCAAACCAAACCAAAGCAACACCTAGCACTGCAAGATCTCAAGACACGGTTAGCTCTTTCTGCGTAAATAGGAACGTAAATTAATATTATTGAGTGACGGTAGTTAAAATTTTTTAAAACTTTGTAATGACAAATAATACCTTAGTCTCCCTGTGACCACGATCGCTGTAAAGTGTTCGAAACGTCAGGTTTAAAATAAAATGTAAATAAATCGCGAAGTAATCCGTAAAATTGTGTTTTAATGAGTTCATTTAGCCTCTCAGTTTCCAAAACATTTTAGTTTTACTTTTACTCATTTTGCTTTTACTGCAGTAGTTTCATGTAAGGGCTATGTCTCCGTATTTGTTTTGAAGAATGCCTGATTATTCCTAACCGGGAGTAGTCGATAAGCTACTCCGGTGGCATTGACCGCCGCAGCCTCCCCCCGCGCCCCGCCTCGCGGCTGTGCTGCGCCCGCGCCGGTGCCAACGTCAAGTGACCGTGTCCGCAGAATATCGCCTGCCTGTTTATTTTGGCAACGTTGCATATCGACGATCGATCGGCTCGATTTATTACAATTATCATGATTGCCCGATATGCGTGCGTGCGGCTAGATCGAAACTTTTCCATACTTTTTCACTATAAGTAAAAAGTACATTCGCTTTCTCGAGATGTTGTAAAAATTGCCGTCTATTTTACACCATTTACGACGAAACAAATTATACCTGGTGGAATGTTCATTCAAAAGTTAGTTACTTGCTCGGCTTCTTCCATAAGTAATGAGGTATCGTCGTTGGAGTAGGTGGAGCGTTACCGACATTATAGGCCTTTCACTCTTCATGAGTGCGTGCTTCGTGGTATGTAATAAGGACCTACCTCTTGATAGTTACGTACCTACAGACAAAAAGCAACAAAAGCATCAAAGTAAGAATGACCCTTGCACATGGATTGTATTTTGTGGTAACATCCCTAAGGAATAATTTCTGGGGTGAAAATTTTCTTATGTTCATTTCAGGGTCTAACTATTTTGTAACCAAATACACAGACAGCCAGTGTTACTATTTCATTCATATTATTAAATGGATTAGTTTTACCTATTTAGATAATCTGCTTTGTTACGAGTTGTTATTGCTCGTACCTTGGTAATTTTCCTGCGTCAACAACCACAATCCAAATTCTGTCAAGTCGCAGATAAGTTCGCTTTGCATGGGCAACCTGGCTTCATCATCCATCACATAGGTATTATTGTTAGGAATTGGGATAAATGAAGACTAATCAGCCCAATTCACTGCTGCTGGTGGTGGTGCCATTCACACCGTTCCTGCTGATGCGCAAAAAGGATCTAGTTAGCCGTGCCGTGGTGCTCATGGCAGTAAATAAATAAGTAACTAAATCTATGCCGTGGTTTTTCTATGATTGATTTCAGTGATAGGACATCTGGAGGGTATATCAATGATATGGCTAAATGTATTTTTGGAACACCTTCTTATATCTTCCTTGTAGGCACGTAGGTGGCTATCGGACACGTAAGATTACCTATTGAGTAACATCGGACTGCTCGAATTTTTAAAGCTAATTTGAAGATTGTTTTTATAATGCATGTACATGCACGTTATGTAAACAAGTAGATCGGTACTATACCGAAAGTAGTCGGAAGGCGGAGTGATATGATGGAAGTACCGGTCGCGACTGTCGTTTATCGGCAAGCTGCGTCGCCCTCGCGCCGTGTCAGCAGCGCCACCGCGACCGGGTCAGATGACGTGTGTGAAAGGTGGGCCGCGTGGCGGAGTGCGGCGCACTGCCATGTGCGCGGGCGCCGCTCTGCCACTCTGCCGACATGGCGCGTCCTAGGCAGTCGCCCCGTCACGCCGCGCAATTCGAAAGCCTCCCGCCCCGCGGTCCAGGTATTCCTATAACATAACTCGTTCCGTCCCGTGCTTCAAACTTGTCGCGAGAAGTACGACATTCCGGCGTAACGGTGCAGTGTCGCGCACCCGCGACACTTCCTGATAGGTTCACGGGCCCCGTGTAGTCGTGGAACAAAAATTCCTGCATCGCTGCTAACGTGGAACCGATGGACCCATATTGTTGTGTATAGTGTGATGAATCCAGGATTCAATTGTACACGAATCATTCCATACATGTATGATCAAAAATTTGCATGTGTTGTTTGTTAAAGTTAGGTAGAGTCGGTTGAAATACCTTTGCATAGTGAGATGCTTTTGAAACAATAACAATGTAGAGCAAATGAATGTTTGTCGCAAGAAATCATTCTTCACGCATCATTTATCTTAGCATAGCATTGTGTTAATATTGGTAAAAGTTGAAATATTTTTCATGCTTAATCTCCATCATCGTCGCCCTCGTGCTCACTTCTGCAAAATCCATTAGGAGACCTGGCATACCTGGAACTTTATAAATTAAAATACTTGATTTATTAAATAAGTTAAACGATCCGTCCATCTACTGCTTTCGTTTTGTGAAAGTCTTCATTGTGTGGGTTTCTCACGGTTGTCCCTTTAGAAGGAGGTATTATTGGGACTATGTCCTGAAATAAACGATTTTATTTATTATTTATTATTATTTTCATCAGCTGTACTTAATTAATAAGTAAGTGGGTCTCTGTCTGTAGGCTTGATCGAATTCGGATCTTTCTATTCACATTTGAATCAAATGCCTGCCTACTGAGGGCACTAACCCTTCTCATAGCTGGAGCTTGATAGAGTGCTTGAAGTTGGTTTGATATATTTAAGCACTATTTAATTATTTTTTGATGCTTCACTCGAGTCTTATTAAGTACTTGTTACCTAGGTATGTAGTTATTTTTGCGTGGCCAGGGTAGCACAAAGCACAAATATTGCATTACGTCTTTTGTTCTTCAGCAAACCATTACCTACGTTCGTTAGGTACGGTGCTTGTAAAAGTCAGAATTATAAGATCTTAATATTATTCACAAATAATGCAGATTAATAAAAAAAAAATTTGGCTAAACATCCTTGAAATAATAGCACAAGCAAGTAACTTGGAATAAACAACTCTATGGACAGAACATTCCTGTATGTTGTACTTGCAACTAAATATGAGAGTTCAATGTGCTGCTTGTGAGACGTCGCAGTCGTTCTCTCAAATGTAGGTTATGACAAAGCTGGGTTGAACTCTTGTTTGCTAGTGAAATTGCAGTGGAATAATTGATATGGATACGTTTTCATTTGGTTTATTATTAAACTATTTAATCAAAGCAGCTAATGTTATATTGTGTCATCATATTCATAATAAGTACCTATTGCGATTTCATCAGCTGTTGAAGTCAAATATCTAAGCAAGAGTTGCTTTTCCACTGGACATGAGCCTGGCTGTGTAGAGCATCTCGAGGAATTACCTACATCTGCATGTCGATAATACATCCCTTGCCACGCTAGCTCATCTCTAGTGATAATGCAGCAAAATGTTAGGCAGTAATAAAATGTAGTGTTTTATGGTTTGTAGTGGAATCTCTGATCTACTGGCGCGAGGCGGCGCGGTCGGGCGCGGCGCTAGGCGCGGGACTGGCGCTGCTGGTGGCGCTGGCGTGCTGCAGCGTCGTCTCCGTGCTGGCGTACGGCTCGCTCCTGGCGCTCTCCGCCGCCGTCGCCTTCCGCATCTACAAGAACGTGTTGCAGGCTGTGCAGAAGACCAATGATGGACACCCGTTCAAGTCAGTAATGATTAACACTGTTAATGCTATCACCACATTTCTTATGATTTTGAGTGTGGTATATTAAATTTGTAATTTTTAGAAGGTAGGGTCAATGTAGAATTTAGAATTATTCTCCTGATTGCTCCTAATGTATCACAGTGTGAAGGTCTTGGTAGTAGGTACGTTTTGTAACATATCTACACACTACCAGCTACCACCCTTATACGATAAACTGATGTATTTTTCCATTATCACATTTGTATGTTTGAACAGCCGCTGTTTAAATTTTACACTTTCAAGATTCGCACGTTAAATGAATGACATCTCAATAATTTATTATTTGAGGCCCAAGTGTCTTCTTAAGTTTAAGCCAGTTACGACCGTAACAATTTAGTCATTGTTTCGGGATGAGTATAGGTCGGTATCGTACCTAATTGTATTAAATAAAACACGTATATTGTGAACTCTACTTGTAAGAAACTCAATATTCATTTACTGTTAGTTACCAGTATGTACAGTGCTGTGTGGAGCAGTCGGAATAATATAGGTCACGATTGCCGCAGGTCATGCTCTGTTATTAATTAGAATGTTACTTGCACACTAATCAAAGCTTATCTCTAGATGCGTCAGAACTCTTATCTGCTAATTAGAGTCTCCTCCATTATAGCAACTATGTTGCAAAGGCTGTTACACTGTACACCCCCTAATAAAGCAATAGATAGCTGTCATAAGTGTCACGAGTTGTAAAAGTTTAAAAATAATCTATATAATATGTTCCAACAACCACACCAATTACCTAGCCTCAAACTAAGCCTAAGCTTGTGCTATGGTGACTAGGATGACGGATAGACATACTTATAATGATTTTATAAACATCCACGACTAAGGTATCAATGCTCGTGCTTATCACACAATCATTTGCCCCTTGCGGGATTCGAGCCCACAAGGGTTTTGTAGTCCGCAGCGCGAACCACTACTACACCAAGACAGTCGTCGACAGTGAATGCAATAACTAATAACCTGTCAAACCCCACAAGACCCGCGGGCGAGTCGATAACAATTAATTTTCTATTGTGTCTGGAAACTGTGTCTGTTACGTGAAGTTTTAAATGGTATTTCTTTTGTGTACAGATGGCTCCTAGAGAAGGACATCAGCGTGCCGGCCGAGCGCGCGCAGTCGCTGGCGGCCGCGGCCACGGCGCACCTCAACGCAGCACTCAATGAGCTGCGCAGGTAAGACTTCTGTTTTGCTATTTTTTCGCCACAACATACGTCTAAAGGTGCTCTTACATGGGCAATTTTGTTGGCAATTATTTCTTAGCAGCTGTAATAGATAAATTTGGCTAGATCATTGAGTTAGCAATCACAATGTATTGTCGAGAAAATTTCTTCTAATTGCTCCGTATATTCCACATCGCTCAATGTCGCGAATATGAAATACCGAATACGAGAGACCGTTTTCGAGAGAGGAATGTCTCGTAGTCACTGAGAGCCTACGCCTGAATGTTTACCCTTTGCAGTCTGGTTTAGCAAGACTGACAGCAGTTTTTCCCCCGTCTCTTTGATTTAGTTCTAGGTAGATTCTTACAACTGCATTCTTATTAACATCCATGTGTGAACTTTCCCTAACTCTCTTAGTTGTAGAGAATGCTGGTTCATGTAGTATATTCTTATTGATGAGGTACAGACCGAAACAGATGATGACATAAGCCTGACACACGTGGTGCGTGTGATCAGCTGCTTTTTAGTATACAACGTTTCTTATGACCGATACGCACTTGCTCCGTTTAATCAGCTACGCAATGTGTACATTTATAGTGGCTTAGCAACTTTTATTACCGTACCTTTTATTATCTTTGATGGAAACTTACACTATCATAGATATTCACATTTCATCACCAGGCTTTCTTTCTATACTAATTATAATTCCTTACACAATGGATCTTGAAATAAAAGGCTCATATCCTCGAGTCATATGTAAAATATGGCGCGAGTGACATCATACTTATACTCGTACTTAACTTGTTTGGAAACGTCTTAGTAGGTAGGTGTAGTCATTTCAAACACACTCTGATTATGTGTCATGAAAATAAGTTTCATTCATTAGATACTCAGATGTACACAACGGCTTTCAAACACATTGTATCTTAAATTAGATAAAGTTTAACTTAGCTACCTAATTATGTTTACGAACAATATTTAGTGTAGTTATTTTCCTTGATAATACTGTGGAAAAATATTATTACTAACTGGTGGTAATGTTTCAACCGGGGCTACATTCTAACTGGGATTAAGAAAATTCTTTTTTTTATATTTAATTTGCCGTCCGATAACGTTCTAAACGTGATAATCTGTGTTTTTAGTAACGGAAATACCAGGTCTAAGATGTTTGGTATTTATTGTTTCATGAATTCCAGGTTATTCCTTTAGTTACGTAAAGTACCATAAACGTGAGATGTTTTATTAATAGTTGTGTTATGAATTCCAGGTTATTCCTAGTGGAAGACCTGGTTGACTCGCTGAAGTTCGGCGTGCTGCTGTGGTGCCTCACGTACGTGGGCGCCTGCTTCAACGGCATCACGCTCATCATTCTCGGTAAGTCGCTTGCACCACTCTTCATACACACACATTACTAGTCTTTGGTCATCTACTTAAGACCACCAGAAGAGAAAGCTTAAATATTCTAGTACGTATGGCATTTTAATCATTCAGAACAATCGGAATAATCAAAACAAAAATCAAATTGTAAATTTGAGAAATATTAAATGGACTGTGTCTTAGGTAGTTGAAACAGCAAGAAAAAGTTAAAATCCTAAATCCCCTACTTATTCAAATATGAGTATATTTGAGTGAGCATCAGCAAGCTGTTTGTAGGCACAATGTAATACTTGTGCTGTTTGTCTCACTGCAAACAAACAACTTGTTTTCTTCTCTTGATTCGTTATGCGCGGAAAGATAGTTTATACATTAAACTTTTAGATTAAACCTTGTTTGTGCACCGCGTTGACTTTGGCTTTAGTGTTGATTTAAAAAAAAAACGTTTAGACCTTAGTATTGTGCGTTGCATCTTTCATGATACTGACCGTTTGGACACAGCTATTCCAGCGAGGACTTATTGATCGCCAATAAATAATTATAATAATGTCCTCCTAGCCGAATTTCGACTACGGCGGCCTATCTCAAGAGAGATTAGCCAACTGCGCGAGACATATTATAGTGCACAAGTGTGTGCGCAGTACACAGGGGCACCCTCTATTCCTTCACTCTCATAATTCGTTCGGTGAGACGGCAGTCCGACATGACCGTAAAGAGATTAGGCGTAGGACCAACGACTTAACGTGCTTTCCTAGGCACGGGTGTGTTAACACCACCAACTTTCTGATTTCCGGAGCTATGTCTGAGGTCTTTCAAGACAAGAAGAAAACCCCAACACTCTCGGTCCGACCCGGGATTCGAACCCAGGACCTCGTGGATAGTACGCTGGGCTTGCTGACCACTAGACCAACGAGGCAGTCCAATAGCCATAATATGATGGTGACAAGTCCAGTCGGTCGGCAGCACATCAGGTTACTCTTTGAATTACCTACAAAAACGCTTATATTTAAAGTCGAAGTGGGGTAGTCTGATGTTCGGCCGTGTTTACCGGAATGACTTACCCCAGTTGCAGTGTTGTCGACATACTCCGATGTCAGGCGTGAGCGCCACTGGCGCTACTGCCACGTACACTATTAATTAAGATCCCTTTCAGAGTTGATATATGTATTAACAAGTGTGTGAGAGCCTGCTCGTGATGTTACGCTTATTTTATTGCAGGGTGGATAGCACTGTTCACGCTGCCAAAAGCGTACGAAATGAACAAGGCGCAAGTGGACGCCAACCTCGAGCTCGCGCGCGCCAAGATCGAAGAGATCTCCGCAAAGTGAGTACCCACACCCACATTGAAATACAATTTTCAAACTTCAATATTTAACATGTTAGTAGAATAAAATATTGTATTTTATATACCGAGTGTCTCATAATGAACGCAAAATTTGAATTGGCTACCATTTGTGGCGGTAAAGTGCTGGCGACCCTAGTAAATGAACAGTTTGACAGCTGATAGTTTAGGGTTAGTAAAAATTAAACAACGATTTTAAATTTTTAATATAACGATCTCTTTCCTTCCAACCTTTGCGAAGGTCTTTGAATCAATGTTGCGCCCCCATAATATTGTGGCGTTTCCGACAGACCGTCTCACAGCGTCAACATGGCTTTGTAAAAGCGAGATCGACGGCAACTAATCTGGTTACTCTTATGGATGATTTGTCGAAGGTCCTGGGTGGAGAAAATCTGTGGATGGTATATACAGACTTCATTAAGGCATCACATTGGTTCAGTCACTCAGTAAACTGTCTTCTGTTGGTATAACTGGTAATTTGTTGAAATTGTGTAAATCCTATCTATCTGATAGTCGTAATGAACGGGTACGTATCGGATCGATTTGGTGCTTCTGCTGGAGTTCCCCAGGGTTCCATTCTCTAGTGGTTTTTTAAATATACTAGTGTTTTATTTCAATAATTCTATCTATGAGTTATTTGTTTGCTGACGACTTCAAAATACTTCGCCAATTTGTTTCTTACGTTTACGCGAATAGTCAAACTCATTAAAATAAAATTTTACGGATTACTTCGCAATTTATTGATGTTTTATTTAAAACCTGACATTTCGAACACTTTACAGCATTCGTTTTCACAGGGAGACTAAGGTATTATTTGTCATTACAAAGTTTTTTAAATGAAACTACCGTCAATTCTTCTTCTTAAAGAAAAGCACCGTATCGTCAGCATAACGGATGTTAATAATCACTTTGCCATTGAAAATTATGCACATGCCCAAACCATCCAGAGCTTCTCTGAAGACTATCTCGGAATACACGTTAAAGAGCACAGGAGAAAGGAAGCCCCGCAAGATCTCCATTTCTTCAGTCAGTCTACCCTCCACGCGTAAATTTGCCGTTTGGTTGCAGTAGAGGTTTGCAATGAGTCTTATGTCTCTGGAGTCAAGGCCAATGATTGTAAGATATCGACCATTCTCGAATGCTGCACCCTGTCGAAAGCTTTCTCATAGTCGATAAAACATACAAATACATCCTGATTCATGTCCTATGTAGAGGTGCTTGTGGTGCAGTGGCGGCAGCGCTTTGGTACGGATACCAAAGTTAAGCAACCCACGATGCGGTCGTGATTAGATGGGTATGGCAAGCATCTCCGTGTTTCGGAAGGCACGTTAAGCAGTTGGTCAACATCATTGGTGTCAACATCTGACAGTAAGATTTGTCACTTGCCTTACAGACACCCCTCCACCAATCCGCACTCTGCCCGCGTGGTCGAGTATGGCTCGTACCTCCTCATACTTGAAGTGGCTGACTTTACATGTCCCAACATCTCGGAATCAATACTTGGTAAATGAAAAGAGCGTCTCTCGTACCCAACCCACTACGAAACCCAAATTGAGTCTTCCTCGCACTTGGTGTAGATTCTTTTATGGATAACTTTTAAGAATATTTTCAGTACGTGACTCATTAGGGAGATAGTGATGTATTCATTACATCTCCGTGCAGACGCAACTTTGGGGAGAGTAACAAACAAATGTGGATTTTAGCCAATCAAATGGAATATAGCCCGAATTGTAAATAGAGTTGAATTGTTTTTCCAGTATACCCATATTTGAGTATTCAAGTACTTTGATAAGTTCAGCGGGTAACTCGTCAGGACCTACTGATTTTCCTGATTTAGATGTTTTCTGTGTAGATGTAATGGCATAAGCTATTTCACTTCTGCTAATCGAAGGTCCAGTTAGATCTGTTATTAGGGGCTTGACTGGTCAGATGTCATGAAAGATGGTTCCTATGTAACGTTGCCATATATTAAGTTTATCCTCTATTGACATAGCAAGCTTCCCGTTTTCCCGTTTGCATATAAGGCGTTTTTATCTTGCCCGTCATTTCCTTATTTTTTAATGCACATTAAAAGAATCATGTTTGGCCTCTTCAACTTCAACTCTTCAACCGCAACATATTGGTCCAGCATACATTTTTCCTTACTAGTCTCAACCACTTTTACTTGGATGATGTTATTAATGGCTTTGTATCTTTGATCATTGACTCCTTTGTAAGTTCTTTGTTGTTCCATATTTATTTATTTAGCTCCAGAATTTCCTTTGTGACCCAACAGTTTTTATTTCTGTGTTCTATAGGCTTTAGTATTCTTTCGCCAATGCAAAAGAGTTCTCTTTTTGTGATTGACCATAATTCTTTAGGTTTTGATGCCTTCTTCTTCTTCGCCAATTTTGATGTTTATGGAGTCAATGCCGGGTTCACCTCTACGTAAAGTTCGTGATGCACTGTGGGCTCTCTTAGTCGACCCATGTCCATTTTTTGTTCGGTTTTCTTGGCTTTTAAAATTTTTATTTTGCAATTCATGGATGCTACGACTGGATTATGATCGGACCCGAAATCAGCGCAGCGGCGAAGTCCCTCAACCGTCACTTATTAATATTAATTTACGTTCCTATTTACGCAGAAAGAGCTAATCGTGTCCTGAGATTTTGAAGTGCGAGGTGTTGCTTAAGTTTTTGCTAGAATAGGGTCCCATGCAACTCTCCAACCATCTTGTCTATTGAAATTTTGATGTTTTCTAATTTCAATGGCTTCACGTAGCATTCGAGGAATAAAACTCCGTTCTTTTGCAAGTTTTTCAGGGTGGTCGAAACGAATAAAATGTAAATAAAGTACGAAGTTATCCGAAAATTTGCACGCTTAATTATGTATCTCTTTTTCAATTAGATTTCGATAACTTGGTAGTGTGGGGTTGGTACTGAACACGGCATGTCCTTCAGTTGATGAGTCCAATAAGTTCGAACAGTACATAATATAGATGTGAAATCCCTTTCTATTTTTGCTGCGTGCAGATCTGCGTACTTCGTTTATCCTTTCATGAATTATGTACATCTGTTTGATAATAAATAAATAAAAAATGTGCTTATCTAAATCTTTGTATTGCAGAGTGCGAGCGGTAGTGCCCCTGGGCAGGAAGGCAGAGAGCGAGAAGGACAAGTAGAGCGCAGAGCGCGTGCGAGCGAGACAGCAGACCGGCGCCGCAGCCGCCGGAGAACTTCACTCACTGTTTGTTATATTTATTATTATTGTACTATTAAATAAAGATACTACTTTATGTGTAAAGCTTTATGAGACGAGTCATGCGGAGATTATTGTATTTGCTTTTTGAAATTTTAAATTAAAATAAATGTCGAACCGACCTGTTTTTTTTTAAAAATAAGTTCACAAACTTATTTTTTTACCTACACGCAACTCAAATCTTCTTAACATAGGTAGTGTTGATCTACCTATGTAATGAATTAATGTAATGAATTTATGTATAGTATTATATCCAGAAAATGAACTTTGAATAATCTATACATATAATAAAACAGTAAAACCAATGCGTCTGTACATTGAGTATTTTTACCAAAAACTAATCGAGGGTGATGTTAAAATAGTTACAGAATAGGAATCTACAACTTTTTTTTTATCTGTTTATCTGTTTGTACACGCTAATATCCGGAACTACTGAACAGATTTTAATCAAACTTTTTTTATTGTGTAGCTATTGATTCTGGGCAAATACTAGGATATAACTTATTTTGAAGATCGAAGTACCTGACGTGGAACCTTAGCAGTACACTTAAACTAAGAGAGATATGAAAGCAGCGCGAGCATTTTCTATTGACGTACACAAATTGAAGGTCTGAAGCAACTGATATGGAACCCTAGCAGCTCAACTCAATAATAAGAGATACGAATAGAGCACCTTAGGGAACATTGTTTGTTTAGCGTGATAAGCATTTTCTATTAATGTACACAAATTGAAGGTCTGGAGGAACTGATATAGAACCGTAGCAGCTCAGCTCAAGTATAAGAGATATAAATAGAGCGCCGCAGGGAACATTGTTCAGAGAAATCGAGAGAATCCTTCTGATTATTTTATGGTGCAGACCTTAACGCTAAGTAGTTCGTGGATACTTTCACCACACTGTCTGATCAAAGTCAATTGGCAATATTTTTTTATACTACTTATCACCTACTAACGGAAATTGAACTGTAAGAATAGTCTACTTACTTTACGGTATAGGGAAAAGGGTAGGTAGGCCTTTGCCCTGCAGTGGACACAACAGCCTCCTAATACTTAATTATAACTTTACGATAGTTAATTACTTAAAAACCGAACTTTGAGTAGACTAGGGACGCAATAAGTAGATGCTAAACCACATTCATCTATTGCGTAGGGAGGTTTGAGTCTGTCCTGAACACTAAAACGTAAAGTTACCTATATTTTTTTACAAACGAATAAAACTGCCTTCAATAAAGTAAACTAAAAAGTAAAAAAAACCTTTACCTTTTAATAAGAATGATATACGACAAAATTTAGTTTTGGATGCATGCGAATTTTTCTTACAAGAGGATGGCGAGGTGATAGTAACCTATCTAAAAAGAGTGCCTATTGACCTTGATTTTTCATTCCTCTCATCTCCTTACGACATGGTAGACTAAGAGATCATTATAGCTTGATGGTGATGGGAGTATACAATATTTGTATCATCGAGTCCACGCGTACGAAGTCGCGGGCAACAGCTAGTTATATTATAAATCGATTATGACGAAAAGTTTTGTCTATATAATGTCATGGTGGGGGGTACCGTACCGCCAAGTTAAGCAGTAAATAAATAGGTACCTAGGTAGAAGATTACGACTTATTTTTAGGCGGTAACAATACCCAGGAAATTTCCCAAAGGCAAAAAGTACCTATGGCAAATAAAATTTATTTTCGAATCTACCTGACTTTCACTGGGCAAGTCAACACGAAAACGGTAAAAAACGATCAGTAAAATGGTTAGTGCTAAAACGAACCATTTTACATGATGACATATTACTTAAACTGCAATGCAACGAACTATTCTACCTACATCCAAGGGCGTCGCTAAGGGGAGGCAGGGAGGGGCAGCTGCCCCCCCCCCCCCCCCTAGAGATTCTAAAAAAGTTGCCAAATATAATGCAACCAAAGTCCTAAGTCTTTGAGTTGATTTGCTTGAAGTTCAAGCCTTGAACAATCATTCCCGTACGTCGAAACTCGAATGGATTCACCAATTCCACTCCTAATATTCCGTACGCTCAACTACGCTCTGCTTTACCACGGTACAGAAACAAATCTTTTTATTGTGGCCACAGACCACACAACCTAAGTTGTGTGGTCTGTGATTGTGGCTTTACTCTATCGTTAAAGCGGGAGAGGGGAAGTGAGGAAGCAACATGCAACCGCGCGGCGCCCGCGCCCCCCGCACAACCGCCTTTGTTTTAGCGTCTGTCTGACATTTATTCGTGCGTTAGCGTTGCATTTGCCACTGTCCGCTTTTACGTTTGTTTTGTGCGCTTTTATCACATCTAAATAGTTGCTGTGACCACATAATCAATTTATAATATTAAAATCTGGTAATTTAAAAAAATATATATGCTGTACGCTGTACACTTATTCCAATTCAAACTCCTTTTTATTCTATTTTTCTAATAAATGTTATTATAACTTATTTCCAAGTTTTTTATTGCATAGTCAAGAGCTCGTGCTCGTGCAGCTTTACAAATTGGACTCTGTACTGTCAGAGAATATATATTATTATGTATATAGTACTAAGATACTGTTGTTATTACAATTGCTGTAAATGTAAGGCTCGTAGTACAAGTTCATGTGCTGTCGACTTTACCTACAATTCATACCTACTTTTCTCATTCTTAGAGAATGAGAAAAGTATGAATTGTAGTAGGTAAAGTCAACTTGACCCCCCCTCCCCCCTGCGCCATCGGCTGGCGACGCCCTTACCTACATCAAGCTGTGCGGTTTCAATATTAATTTCTGCTGAACTGTGTCCAAATGGGTATATACGGATATATATGTATATTATATTATATTTAAGGATAAGAATTTCGAACAATTTGCCTGATAGCTAATACCATCTCTGAATCTTTGAATCTCTCCAAAAAAAATTAGGATCACAAAATACTGAAAGGATTCTTTAAATTATTTTTGGGGAATAATAAAACGAGCGACAAAAAAAAACTTTGCGACTGATGATGGCATACTGTTTTATAACTTGAGCGGCATGAATTTGAGTAAGCGAAAAATAAACCAGACTAACGACGAATATTGATCAATAATTAAATCCAAAACAAGCTTACAAAAGGTGGGTTTTGATTATTACATTTCATTTTACAAGAATACTATCCGGGCGACTAAATTACTAAGTGAGCGACTAGAAATACAGAGAGGGCAACTTTAATACTAAGATTGATGCGAGTTTTCTAATTGAGGTTTCACTTAACGAACTACAAAAAAGTTAATTCTAAGCAAAGTTTTGTGAGCTGGTTTATTAACGATTATTGGTTACTGATATTATATTTGAGGTCTCATGTTTTCTATTTTGATACGCTTTTTTAATGACTACAGATTGTTAAAGCGCGCGAATTTGAATGGGGGCGGGGCGAAGAATCGAGTCCAAGCCAGTACTTCTCATACAGTGACGATGTGTAGGTAGAGCTCCTCAATCCTCATATAAATCAATGAACCTTATTAGGAAGATTACTTTTTTTGTTGACTGAAGCGTCTTATTTTATTTGTTTTTTTGTTGATTTGATTTAAGAAAATACAAATTTATTTATTTTTTTGTAATACATTGTTTCATTTAGTTACCTACCTTCATTTAGTTTTCCTTCTAATAATAGTGTTCCTTCAAATAGTTATTTCATAAGATCATTTTTTATTTAAATGTGGGCTCATAATACGCTGCTCATAATAGTATTTTTCAAAGTAGTTTTTGCATTCGAATCACTTCATTTAAGATAAAATACCGCTCGGTATGAAAAAAGCATTTGCCAAATATTGAAAAAAATGCAGGACCTATAGTTTACACTCAATCAAATATTAGATCGCTCAAATATTATGAAGCTTCTCATTTTGTATTTTAAGTAACTCAATTTTTTTTTTGTAATTTGCTGTTCTTTTGATTTTTCGTCACTCGCTCTCAGTCGATCACTTAGTAATTCTGTAACCCACATTCATTATTTTTGACACTTAAAACATGAATTTACAGTCACTCGTTTAAATACTACCCATTATTTTTGTCTGATTCGGACTGTAATATTAAATGACAATGTCTATATTCTGACAGCTAGCAACATAGACGTCAGTGTCATTAATGTCAAAGGTTAGTCTCACCTCCCTCACCAGTTCACTACATTTGGTTTAATCTTTCGTCATCCTTTAAGAAATTTTGTGAGGATTTATGGAAGCAGTACAGAAAAAAAAGTTAATTATGGCCTTCTACAGTTAAATTAAGTTATTCTTCATGCATAAATCATTAGCAATCAACAATGGTTTTTTGATTACAAGCATAAATATCAAATACGAATCTCGTAATTTTTAGTTTCTTAAGTTTAATTTATTACACGAATTTACCTGTTTTATTATAATTTAGAAGCGATGGCGGATATCTCAAGGTAAGTAAAATAATTGTTTTAATTTCAAACCATTGCGCACAGTGTGTGTATCGGACTTATAAAATCAGTTACGTCAACAGCTGATCGCAACGCGATGTGTGTCGGTCAACTAGTGCATAGCTTTTTAAATTATGGTTTCAGGTTGTAGCTCACCATTGCAACTTGTTCTTACCGCAGAGCACCTTGGCCACCCTATAGGTAGTTAATTTACTAAGCTTCTGATTAGCTTAATTATCATTTTTCTTTTCGCCACTAATTAACGACAAAAACATTGCGTGTTGGCGATATTTGCACAGCAGGCTTTGTTTTGTCGTGCTATTTACCCTCATTGGATCACTGACACTCTGGCATTGTAGTCATAATTAACAGACAATTGGTTCCAATTGGAATAGATAAGATTCATATTGCAAGACATTCAATCAATAGTTGGCTTTACTTCGGTTTACATAGTTACTGAAGTAGTCATTTAGATACTATGTAAGATACATTTGTTTCATTATAATAGTTATTTTATCTGGAGACATAAAATTGTTACTGTTGTATCAATTGTTACTTTTAGAGCAGAACAGAAACAAGAATTGAAATTTAGAGTTCTAATTTAGTTGTTTCAGAACAGTGGATAAATGTGGACTTTCATAACATTTTAAGATACCGCTTGAATCTTATCTTTAGTTGTGTAAATTTACTGAGTATATCTGAAGGGTATTATTGGCTTTTCATGTATTAGTTGCGAAATACTTTAATGTTGAGCCGTAAAATGAACATTTAGCATTTAACATCAAAGCAGAAGTGCTGTTATTTTTTGGTTGGCTTGGCTTGTTACATTCTATGATAAAGCTGCAATTTGCATGTGCTCAGATTATTCAACCATATTTGTTTAAAACTCAGGGAACCTCGGTAAGTCCTAGTTTTGTTTTTATAAATTCCTACCATTTTTAACAGAACCTCCATTTAAACTTCATCAAGGCTAGTCATCGCTTCATTCCATGTAACAGTGTGACTTATATGTTTTTTTTTTAAATCAACCATGTTCATCCTCAGTTGATAGTTTCTGTCTGAAAATATAACCGAAGTAAATGTTTTATAATATAAGTTTATTTTGCTTTGAAGACAAATAGTTTATGTTAAAAATAATGATATCTAGTAAAAAAGATGTTTAATAAAGTGTTATGGTGTTAATAGTATTATATTAAGCACATTGTTATATGGTATTGCTTGTCTCGCAGTGCGACCCTTGTCATTGCGACAAAGGTCGTCGTGAGTTGTGTTGTGTCTAACTTGTGCGGGTGCAGTAGGTGGGGGCGGATGGCGGCGGCGCGGGTGGCGCGCCCTCGGCAGCGGCATGACTCTCCAACTCAGGTAGGTACATCGTCACGCACTTGATTCACTCATTTCCAATAACTGTGCGTTGCGCATTGATGATACCCTCACTCACTATATGTCCACATGTGAAAAACTGTGCTCAATTCATTGTTGTGGTTTGTACTACTTACCAGTCATGTAGAAAAATTCAAATGCTAGCGCAGGCCGAGAGTCGATAGTATTTCGCTATGATTATTTCATTTACAATCAATCAGTCACGCATTTCTTACCATGATCAAACCTTTTGTTTGCACCACCAAACACCTACATATAAATCCACTTTATAGTTATGGTTTTGTGGAGTTTTCATCAATTATTTCTTACAATCTGACTGACTGACCTCATGCAGTTCGATTCGCGTTGAAAACAACCGCAAGTAATCGTATGAATGCAACTCTTATGGAATACGATTAACACGCGACACTTATTAGATATCGTTATAATCTTATCATACATATCTGGTAATGTATGTGTTATTTGCTTTATCTAACCTTATCTGTTGAAATGTCTCGTGTAACATGATCTTATCTATTTTTTGATACTGTATCAAAGGTATAGGTGGGTAACGAACCCGTGTCCCTGCGGCCCTGCCTGACGGATGTTATGATGCGAGATATTATAGTTAGTAGAAAAAATGAGATTAGTATGGGATTTCCATAAAATAAACTTTGTTTTAAGTTAGCTTTCGCAAAATTAACAAAGCATTGTCAAAAACAATCCAATACACTAATGTTAAATATTAAAAGCGACGCAAGCATAGCAATCAAATATTAAGAATGCTATTAAATTCAAGTAACTAAGTACAGTTATATCCTCCTATAGTTGTAACTACCTACTTATATCCGCAGTAGGTTTAGATCATTTGATCTAAGCCTGTAGGTAAGCTTTATATATCTTATCGTTTAATGTCGTTTTATCTTCCGCAAAATTCAGCAACAGAGTAAACGAGACATGAAACAAATTGCCAGCAGAAGTGGTATCAGCGAATACTACGAACCAATTTAAAAACAGACTTGACAAACATATACAGGAAAGAAAGACTAAGCTATGATAGCGAGATGCAGACTGTATCAGTGACTGTGTTTCAACTGCCTGTTTGCCTAAAATAATCTATACATATAATAAAACTGTAAAACCGATGCATCTGCACATTGAGTGTTTTTACCACAAACTAATTGAGGGTGATGTTAAAATAGTAACAAAATATGAATCTACAACTTTTAATTTTTTTGTCTGTTTGTCTGTTTGTACACGCTAATCTCCGGAACTACTAAACGGATTTGAATGAAAGTTTTTTTGTTGTGTAGCTATTGAGTCTGGGCAAATACTAGGCTATAACTTATTTTGAAGATCGGAGTACCTGACGTGGAACCTTAGCAGTAGGTATACTTAAACTAAGAGAGATATGAAAGCAGCGCCTTAAGAAAAGTTAGTTAGCATGATGAGCATTTTCTATTGACGTACACAAATCGAATGTCTGGAGCAACTGATATGGAACCCTAGCAGCTCAGGTTAACTATAAGAGATATGAATAGAGCGCCTTAAGGAACATCGTTCAGCGTGATGAGCACTTTTATATTGACGTACACAAATTGAAGGTCTGGAGTAACTGATATAGAACCCTAGCAGCTCGGCTCAACTACTCAACTATAAGAGATATACATAGAGAGCCTTAGGGAGCATTGTTCAGCGTGATGAGCATTTTCTATTTACGTACACAAATTGAAGGTCTGGAGCAACTGATATAGAACCCTAGCAGCTCAGCTCAACTATAAGAGATATGAATATAGCACCATAGGAAACATTGTTCAGCGTGATGATCATTTTCTATTGACTTACACAAATTGAAGGTCTGGAGCAATTGATATGCTAAATTACTTTAGACTGATTTTCAAACTCCCAAGGTAATCCTACTGTCTCCAATCCAAATGACCTGGTGACGGAAACCTGGAGAAATCGAGAGAGTCCTTCAGATTTTATTGGCATGTATACCATATATGCTACAGCATTAATTTAGGTATTTAAGCGTTTACATTCAGGAGTCATAATTTCATGGTTCGTGGATACTTTCACCACAGGCAGTTTGTCGAAATTGTGTTGAATTACTGTATTATTAATGAAAGATCAAAGTCAATTGGCACTATTTTTTATACTACTTATCACTAAGGAAAGGGTAGGGAGGCCTTTGCCCTGCAGTGGGACACGACAGGCTCCTAATAACAATAATAACTTTACGAGAGTAGTAACTTACAAACCGACCTTTAAGTAGGCTAGGGACACAATAAATAAATGCTAAACCGCATTCATCTATTGTGGTAGGGAGGTTTGAGTCTGACTTTTTTCTAAACACTAAAACTAAACTTACCTTTTTTTTTACAAACGAATAAAACTGCCTTCAATAAACTAAACTAATGGGTAAAAAAATGTTCTTTACACTTTTACTAAGAAAGATATGTACGACAAAATTTAGTTTTGGAGTCGGTGACACTGCCATGCCAAATTTTCTTACCAGAGGAGGATGGCCAGGTAATGGTAACCTATCTAAAAAAGAGTGCCTATGGTAATAGCTGCATGGCGACGAAAGTATTAAATATTTTGTATCATCGAGTCCACGCGTACGAAGTCGCGGGCAACAGCTAGTAATAATAATAAAAATTCAGAAAAATATTATTTTATAGCCTAACTAAACCTGAAGTAGGTAATATTAAAACCTGAAGTAGGTAGGGTAGGTAATATTTAAAAAGTACATAATTGTACCACACATAAATAACCTATTATTTGACCACTTACTGCAGGGTGGACGAGGATAAGGAATACTCACCGTGTCTAGGCGAAGGCGACGGCGAAGCCAACCGAACTAAAATGTTCGGCGTGAAGCGGCGGATCGCGCTCGACGTGCTGATGGCGTGCTGGGGGCTAGGCACTTGGCTCGGCGTCAACGGGCTCTACGTGCAGCTGCCGCTGCTGGTGGAGCGCCTGCCCGAGGGCTGGGCGCTGCCCTCCTCCATGACAGTCGCCATCGCCGCCGCCAACGCCGGCCTGCTGCTGTACGCGCTGCTGCGCCGCTTCGCGCCCTGCGTGCCCGACACCGCCTACATCTACGGCCTGCTCTCCGTCGGCCTGTCCGCGCTCGTGCTCAACGCGTTCCTTTACGGCGAAACCGCCTATATCGGCGGTAGCGAACGCTCCGTTGCGTTCCTCACGTTGACTTTTTGCACTGGCCTCGTCGGTTGTACCAGTTCGGTGTTGTTTTACCCGTATCTGAGACATTTTCGTGATATTTATCTGACTACATACCTAGTAGGGGAGGGACTCAGTGGTTTCATTCCGAGTATTCTATCGCTGGCGCAGGGCATCGGCGGGGAGCCCGACTGCATTATGTCGGCGGACAACTCGACGCTGGTGCCAGTGTACCCGCCGGCGCGGTTCGACTCGACGGTGTTCATTCTGTTGCTGGGCGCGCTGGCCGCTCTCAGTTTAGTGAGTTTCGCGTTCGTGGACAGGAGTGCGGCGTTCAACGCGGAGCGCGTGGCGCCGTCGGCGGTCGCGAAGGACGACGAGGCAGAGACGCAACGGGAGTCGCTGCTGCGGCCGAACTGGATCGGCGTGATGGTGGTGATGGCGTGCTTGAACGCGCTGATGAACGGTGTGCTGCCGTCGGTGCAGTCGTACTCGTGCATGCCGTACGGCGCGCAGACGTACCACCTGGCGGTGTCGCTGAGCACGATGGCGAACCCGCTGGCGTGCCTGGCGGGCGTGTGGCTGCGGCCGGCGCCGGGCGGCGCGCTGGCGGCCGCGCTGGCGCTCACTGCGCTTCCCTTCGGGTACATTCTGGCCACCGCGCTGCTCAGCCCCGCGCCGCCGCTGCTGAACACCACAGGCGGTGAATTTCTTGTTGTGAGTAATAATTATCCTTCTTTTAACTTTTTTCTTTGGAAGGCTGTAATATTTTTGGCTTATTACTCATTAAACCAACATAAACCTTGCACTGGCTTCGTGATTTCTTGAAAAATTTATACTACATTTTTTACCGAGAGGGTGTATCTGTAATACACTCCCATCCCAACTGAATAGGGCTCATTGACTGATGATGTCAAGATTTTAATCTCGAATGAAATTAGGTACATTTAAATGGCAGTAAAGTTTTTCAAAATAATTTCAATAATTTGAAAAACTCATCCTTTCATTCATGAAGTGGCATTTTGTGTCCTAAATTGAATAAATAATTTTTTACTTTGACTTTGAAAACAGGCTGTTTCGATGAATCTATCATGTACCTACAAGCCGGCCTGCTAAATCGTAACAAGTATATCAATAAGCACTATTGATATAGATTGAAGACATGACGGGTCTACTAAACACGAATTAAAGTTATGATTCTATACTCACTGCTTGACGTTTCGACTGCGACGTTTCGGGTGCGACCGCACCGACCGTGGTCACGAGCGGACCAGGGTTCGACCACGGCCAGTGCAATCCAGCCGAAACGTCGAGCAGTGAGTATCAAATCTCACAATTTTAACTAGACATGCGCAAAATCGTTCACTGAAGTGAAATGAGTGATATAGTTTAGTGGGAGCTAAAGATATGTATCATTCATCTAGTTCAATTAGTTAATTTAGTTTAGCAGATCTACTACCTATCAAAATCTCACTCACTACTTCATTCATTTAGTTTAAACTTTACGTTCGTGTACTGCAAAGAATTCTAATGACTAAAAAATAACATTTATAATATTTAGGCAGTCTACAATTACGAATTAAAAACATTTTATTAATTTATTAATTTCGAAGATATTGTTACACGCATTAACAAAGGATGTAAAGTGTTATTTATGTACATACGTTACGTATTAATTAGTACCGAAAAATTTACATAGAAAACTGCAGTGCAGTAGCAAAATACTGCAGTCTCGCTCTTGCAGTATTAACAAATATTTCCGTACGTTTTAAGGTATGATTCCGAACTCGGCAACAAGCAGCAGTGCTGTTGCCGCAGTGCTGCCACTAAGGTGCTGCCCAGCAGTGTTGGGCGTAATTAATTAATTTGTGTAATTGAATTACTAATTTCATGATAAGTAATTGAACTACTGTAATTCAAATTACATGTAATTGGAACTATTTTAATTCAATTACATAAGTAATTGGTAATTTTAATTACATTAATTATATAATTCAAATTACTCAATTACTTTTATATAATTAAGTGGATAAAGTCTGTTTTTTTGCTTGTGCAATATTGTAAACAAACTTGGATTTCTTTTTTTACGAAAGTATTCGTTTTAAAATAAGATAAACACAAAACTCACAATATACATTCGTAAAGTCATCGTTGAAGACCGAAATCTTTTCAAATCAAATAGTTTATTAATTTTATTCATTGATATTATTTTAAAAGTTATAAAAAGTGTACAGGACGACTTTCACCGAGTCCGCGTAAATTAGTTGAAAATAATAGTAAACAAAAATATTCGGATTAGCTATACTTATAGAATAGATATAGCGCTCGAATACAATGGGCGCTATACATGTAATGCTACGTACGCCACGCATCGACGCAACGACCGTTGCCCGGCGCGAACTAATGACGACCTTACGACCCATAGAATAAGGTCCGGTTTCCACTGGGAGTTTCGGCACGAGATGTGTTCAGAGTTTTCGCGTGCAGTCCCGAATCGAGGCGGGTCGACGTTGACAGCACTTTCTAGAAAACAGGCGGGACTTTACAAACACCGCGCGACCGTATATAAACCGGGTGCGTTCCCGCTGAATGAATCAGTTCTCTGGTAACATACCAAGCACTACCAATAGCAGAAGAGCTCCCAGCGCCTCCGAAGGAATATCTACAGTAAATCTAATACAGTGAAGACCTCCGCATCGATTATAGAACACCGATCCCTTCCACGACTTGGATACCGTACTTCGTGAATTTATAGCAGACTTCCACCTACTACGAGACGACAAACAACGATCCGCCCACCGTATACAGTGTGCAGCGACTGGAGACACCGTATACCGGTGTACCTACAGTTCCGTGAACCAGCGCACAGCCTACCGTAATACAGTTCACTCCGCTCACCCACTCCAGCCGTCCCGCACAAAAAGATTGTTTACATTGCTCGACTAGCAAAGAAAAACGGACTATTCTCGTTCGCAACGCAACACAAACATCAAGCGTAGTATAAAGTTTTCTATGATCTTGTGGGTGTGTGCACTGCTAAATGCGACTGTAACTGCGCACGCGGCGGATAGGCCATAGAATGAGCCCGTGGGGCGCGGGGGGCTTACAATCACCCACCCCGCGCCGCGTGTACTTCTCTCCGGAAACAAGCGGCGTCACACAGTCGTTGGCATTGGTTTCGACAAGTAAGATCGCTCGCGTATCTCTTTTTGCGTATTTTTATTTTACAAGTACCCGCTGAAATGGCGTCTAATACTGAACAAGATAAAGACGACCCAATAACCGAGGAGGTGTTGCCCTGTATTTTTGATGGCAAGTTTTTTACCTATTTACCCAGTGAATCTTCAGATAAAAAAAGAGTAGCACGGTGCACGTTATGCGCACCAAAAGAAATTAGTGGATCATGTAATGCAACTTCGAATTTTGTCACTCATTTAAAACGAAAACATGGCGAAGTGGCATTTAATGAATACATAAGCTACTCAAAAACTTATAAGCGACTCAAAAGACATTATTCTACAAAGGAAAATACGCAATTGTCACTAAGACAAGACGACTTTAATCCCCATATTGCTAATTACTTTATACATTCCATGAGTCCGTTGCAAAGCGTGAATAATCCCTATTTCTAAAAAAAAATTGACTATCTGGAGATATCTAGATCTGGACTCAGTGTGATGAGTAGGAGGACACTCGGGCGATGCATAAATGAAAATTATGAGAAGTCACTTAGTGATTTGAAAAAAGAGCTCGAGGATATTAAAACCGTTTGTACTACAGCAGATATTTGGTCAGGCAAAAAACGAAGCTTTTTGGGTGTGACGTGCCACTGGATAAACCCAAATTTAGAAAGAGTTTCCGCAACATTAGCCTGTCGTCGTTTTGCTGGCACTCACAGTTACGACAGGATTGCTTTATTGCTGGAAAGTATTCATACAGAATTTGATTTAGACTGTCAAAAAGTTTTGGCAACTGTCACTGACAGTGGAAGTAACTTTGTGAAAGCCTTCAAAGAATTTGGTTTGGAAGAAGAATCTTGCAATTTTAATGATGAAGAGTCTGAATCTGAAGGAGATGAATCTGTTTCTGTAATTGGACAAGTATTAGACAGTGGAAGCAGTAGCAACACAAGTCAATCACTTATGGATCTATTAAAAGACATCGATCCGTTGTCGTTGTCCATAGAAAATGTGAATACCGGAGCATCAGCAACGCAGCTACTATCGACTCAACAGTTACCATCTCACTTAAGATGTTGTGCTCATAAACTAAGTTTATGTTGCACTACAGACACTGATAAAGTGTTGAACGTCCCTAATACACGTCTTTCCACAATACATAAACAAGTTTTGACGAAATGTACCACATTGTGGAATGCCGCTAACCGACCAAAATCAGCTGAAATCATTCAGGGCATCATTGGACATACACTTTCAAGACCTGGAGCTACAAGGTGGAATAGTGTGTATGATAGTTTAAAACAAATATCTTCAATTCGTTCCAAGAGTGCACAGTTACACCTAGCTCTTAATATAAAAAATCAATTAATGGAAATTGACTTTCAACACATTGATGAATATTTGAAGTGCTCAAAACCTATCGCTGAAGCGCTTGATATTCTACAGGGTGTCAAGGATTTATTTTACGGGATTGCACTACCAACATTGCTTTCACTACGAAAAAAATTGACAAAATTGACTGGGGAAAACTTTAATTTCTGCAACTCTTTAGCGGCCAAATACCTAGACAGCGTCAATGTAAGATTTCTTTGATTTGTTTACACCTACAGGAATCAAGGCAATGATTGCAACAATTTCCTATCCCAGATTCAAGGATAAGTGGATGGTTGTTATTGAGCAGCAACACCATCGAAGAATAAAAAATATATTTAAACAACAAATAGCCCTAGAAACTCAAATCCTAGAAGAAAATGAAAGAGAATCTTCAAGCACATACACAAACAAAGACGATGATTCGTATTTTGTTTTTGACACTGATTCATCAGAAGGTGAATATACTGAATCACTCCGTTCTACAAGACCTGAAATTATTATGCCCAAGTACCTTTCAGATTCGGATAAAGATACTTCAATGCTAAATCGACATCCAGAAATTAAACAGGTGTTTATTAAATATAATACTTTAATGCCTTCGTCAGGTCCCGTCGAGAGATTATTTTCATATGCTACCATGATTAATAGTGTTAAAATCTAATTTGAAATAGTTCTTTTTTTTAATTAAATATTTGATTTATCTTTACCTTATCGTTTTATTTAGATTACTACAATATTTTGAATGAAAAAGTGTTTGAGTAATTTCAATCACCAATTACAATTACAATTTGTAATTGTTAATTTAATTACTTTTATCAATTTCAAGAAATTTATAATTGAACTCGCCAATTACATTTTGTAATTGTAATTGTTAATTTTTAATTAATTACATTTTGCCCAACTCTGCTGCCCAGCAGTGCTGCCTGCCGCGCTGATTCCGACTAAGGCGGCAGTGTCGCTCTGTTCGCGGTGATGCGTTGTTGTGTATTTGTTAGTTTACTTCGAGTTGACTTTTTACTTTTATTAAATTATTACGATAATTAGCATGAGTGCCATCGTACAGGGCTGGATATAAAGCTACATAGTTCATTAACTGTTCCTCTTCTGACTCAAAGAAATTCATCCTATTGTTGTCAAATTACGTCACACTCACGTTGGTAGGCATCTCTCACTCGATGTACTTGCGCGCGTTAATAGCCCACTCTCGAGCGCACCGACGTCGGTGCGTAAATCAGTAGGCTGCCAACAACCGTCGTGCGCGCGTTTACGCACTGTTGAATTATTTGTCTTACGGTCGATTCGTTTTTAAGCGAACTAAATAAGTAAAATAGTTTACGTATCCGGTCATTTACTGTACAAATGCAACCAGAAGCATATATAAGTCCTGAAAGTCTCAGAATTAAATTAAAGTCTGGACTTATCAGAGTCGCGAATCTTTGCACTTTTTAAATCTTTTAATTAGTCGTCATAATTTTACGGCAGGCTAAAAGTTCTCTCAGATGCTTTATATACCTATGTGTGTATACATTTTTGAAAATCATTTATCACATAACAACATGTCTCATGTTTGTGAGCGAAATTTAATTTAATTTCGTAAAAACTTGCAAACAAATTGCTTAAGTTATAAAAATAATTAGAACATCTTTGATCTCATAAGTAAGTGACTTTCGCCCCTCTTTGCCCTTGTTTTCAGCATGACTCTTACTTTTTAAAACTGTTTGTACTGTTTGTCTGCCGCCGCATTGCTGCGGCAGCAGACGCGTCACTACTGGTCTGTCGCGGCGGTAGGGCGACACTGATGCGCAGCAGTGCTGCCGCTACATTGCTGCCGCGTAGGAATGGAAGATTTCATGAATAGCAGATGACAAAACATATGAAATTAATTTCATTGTTCACACCTACTATTTTTTTTCATATAGACTGCTAAAAATCGCACTCTGCGAAATCATAGATCATGCTCATTTCATTTCATTCATTGATGACTGCATGTAGCAGAGCGAATCGCGAGCGAGCGAGTAGGAATGATTTGCCCTAGGTGCGTGTTAGAAAAAGACAAACACACTAGTTATGCGATCATAGGTGACGATCGATACTGGGTGGGCATTTAAAGAACTTTAAACTTATGAACATAAAGTTTAGATTCGTTTGCTATGATTTTTCATGACAACCTAAATATGACATTTCATATTAGTAGCAAATTAACAACCGTTTACAATTATTCATATTTCATTATAAGTAGCCAATAGCAAAAAGTGCTACATTATGACACTGCAAAAAAAATCATTGCCAATGAAATTTCACATGTGATTTCATATGAAAAAAATTCATCATTTCATAAAATGAAAATGAATTAAAAGTAGCAATCATTTCCATGCCTACTGCCGCGACATTGCTGCCTATCTCGGAATGTAATCTCATATAAGCTTATATAAATTGTATGGGGACCAGTAGTGTCGCGGCAGCACTGCTGTGGCAGCACTGCTGCGTGCAGCGTGGTTCGGAATCATACCTTTACTCTCATATCACTGAGTTACTGAACTAAATGAACTGCTTTGGACTATAGTGAGTGAGTGATACGAGGGTGAAGTAGTTCAATTATATCATTCATTCAAGAACTACCCATGTCTAATTTTAACTAATTTAAGTCGTGTTCAGACCTGTAATGTCCAATATTTATTTAAGTTTACAATTTTTTTGATCATTCACGTGAATTCCTATTGTTTACAGGTGATATCGTGGGTCCTGGTGATGGGGGTGGTGTCGTACGCGCGCATGTGGGTGTACGGGTGGGCGCGGCGCGGCGGCGCGCGGGGCATGCGCGCGTGCGGCGCCGTCACGCAGGCGGGCTCCGCCGTCGGCTCTATCACGCTGTTCTTCATCGTCAACTATACAGACTCCTTCTCGCAGCCCGACCCTTGCCCCCCGATCTCGATATAGTTTACCTCTAAAGTGCTTTGAGAAGCCCGAACTGAGAATGACGACTGAATTAGTGAATTGCTCCATCACGCTCTTTTTTATTTCAACTATAAGGACTCCTTCACGCAGCCCGACCCTTGCCTCGATCTCGATGTAGTTCTCTTCTAAAGTGCCTTGGGAAGCCCGAACTTATGACCGTATTAGTGAATTTTGAGCCAAATTGTGTACTTAAGCTAGCAGCGCGCGCGTTGCGGGTACTTCGTGCAGCAACTGCTTTGTTACAAAATCCACTCATGCTCCTCCCGCGGTGGTCGCGCGCTTGTCAGTAAGCGTGACCTAGAAAAAGACTATTAGACTGGATGCACGTTTGTTTGTTTACGCACCTAAATGTACTTGAATGTATATAAGAAGAATTCCTATATATAATTTATTGTTAAAAATATAGAGACTGTTTAAATAATTGAAGTTTTATTAAATACAAATTAAAATGCACATCCCTACTTTGGTACCTACTACGTTTATTAGATGTAAAGCTAAGTCTAATTAGAATAGTTATTTACGATATTGCTACCATCTGATTATTATATATAACAGTTATTCCATGATCATGGCGCTTGCAACAGAACCGAAATAGCGGACACTCGAAAATAAAAAGGCACATGGTAACAATCTCAGAAAGAACTATTCTAATGATAGTGACCATGAAAGTTTAAAACAATACTAAGTCTAATTTGTGTTAGGGTTCCGTACCCACAGGATAAAAATGGGACTATGTCTGTCTGTCACCAGGCACCTCTTGTCTGTCACCAGGCAGGCTGTATTCTTCATGACCCGTAGTAGCTGCTAGACAGTTTCATTTTTATTTTTTCCTTATCATTATCATAGACATAATGAGTATAAAGAGACCTAGTAAAAATACCATTTCAAAAATATAATATTTTTTGCAGTCGGGTGTTTTGTTTTTTCTATAATAAATAATTTTTGCTTGTTAAAACTAAAAAAGGGCTTCATATAAAAAGTGTCGGATGTTGTATTGATAATCGTACGGAACCCATCGTGCGCGAGTCCGACTCGTACTTTGCTGATTTTATAAAACATTCTCCTGGGCCTTAATTGCACTAAACGTGACAGGCGCGACTATTATCACAATTTTTTTACGTTATTTTATTTATTATATATTTAACAATGGTTTAACTTATTCTATATTTTTCTTTAAACACAGATACTGATTTCAAATAAAATATTTATCCATTCTCTATTATTTCTTCTGTATGTGAACCCGACTAAATGGCTATAACAGCCGTACCTTTTGTTTGCACGGCGAAAACACTACAATGCGGGATTTTCCTAGTGTCAAAAATCAGTAGTACTTACAAATCCGCTAGGTGGCGTTGACCAGACTAAGTCAAGTAGATTTTTATTTAAGTAAAAGGCTGGTTTTAGCGTTTAATAAGTGTTTACTACAATATTTTAATTTGTTTGTGTACCCTATTGATACTACGCCGCGCACACTCACACGCCTACCTGCCTTATTTTTATTTGTTTAAAACGTACCGTGAGAACCCCGGAGCCCCAGTCGACATCGAGACGTTACCTATGACACATGTACTAGACCGACCAGAGCGCTTTCGCCGCGTGTGTATCCTTTGAAGCTCCTTACAGACATTTCGAGTGATTGTGGCCTGTGAAGTGATACCTGAACCCGGAAAGCGAGACGCGGCAAGTACCTAGCTATAAGTGCTCAGACCTGACTGATTTTCCACCTATCATTGTCGCCCTCCACGTGTAATCCACTGCCTAAACTCTCAAACATCTTGGTAGCAGAGCGTAGTTTCTTATTAGGACCCCTTATTAGTAACGTAATTTGTTTAATTGAGAGTTATTTATTTGCTACCTTCCTTTGTAATTTGAAGAAAACGTCTCGTCATATACCTAACCTATTAACAGTAAATTCCTTAATAACATTCGAGTACAACCCCTTTTACATAAGTGTCGATTAAATCGATTAGCGCGTTAATTACCTACCCTTTGAGTGCAAGTGAGGTGCGCGAGCGCTTTGTTTCCCTATTGATCACGCCATTACCGCGTGACCGCGTGCAAGTTGTTTACGAGTTACGTTTGCCATACCCGGTGCCGTCCCTTACTATTTGTTCCTTTACGCATCCTATTGAAATCTTTTGTGAGTTTAATTTACCTACCTTGTTTCTTGCGATTTAAAGTAAATAAAATGTCGGATACCGAAACCGGCAACGAGACCGTAAGGGCCGTACTTTACACGGATACAGCTAAATACCGTGAAGCTATAGGTGAACTCCGTTATGTTGGTGACTGGGTTGATGATTCCCACCGAGTTCTTGAGACCTTTTCCTCCAATCGTATGCGAGCGCGTCTTTCCGACCTGCCACTTATGTGCGATAGGTTTTCTGCCGCTTGTTCCAAGCTGTTAGGTAATCTCGATCCTGCTATTTATGAACAAGAATATGTGCAAGTTAAGAACGAGATACGCGTAGTAAGGGACAAAGAAGACGACTTAAAAATTAAGTTAGACGAAATACGACCTCACCAATTTGAGACGTCCCGTACTAGCACCCCCTTCAAGGAGAATAAATCCCTGGCTATTGATAACCCGGCTAGTAAATTACCTGACCTACCTATACCTAAGTTTGATGGCCGTCCCGATAGTTGGATCAGTTTCATAGACCAGTTTGATAGCGTGGTGGACAACCAGCCTACCCTTACCCCGACTTTGAAGCTACACTATTTAGTGGGAGCCTTATCGGATGAACCTCGTCGATTGATACAACACCTCAAGATTGAGGCGGGCAATTACACCGTGGCCCGTGACCTCCTAAAACGTAGGTACCATAACCTTCGTGTTTTAGCGGATACCCACATAGCTCAAATAATGATGCTCCCTATTATAACGCCTAAACTTTCCGGGTTACGTGTGTCGTTCCTGAACCCCCTGCTTTCGACTTATCGATGCTTAGAAAGATTGGAACTTCCTGTTAAACATTGGTCGTACCTATTAGTTCACTTATGCCTTGCTAAACTGCCTTCAGAGTTAAAATCGAGATTTGAACGTCGTTATGGCGATAATCCTAATCACCTCCCTACTTTTGATCATCTTATTACCTTTCTTGAGGATGAATGTAGGCACCACGACAATGTAGGTAGTGCTTCTGTCGTTGACACTACTACCCCCCCTACTGTGAGCTCCCCTCGTTTGCCTAAACCTAACGCGCGTTCCCCACCTCCTGCGAGAGCCTTTGTTACCTTTGCAACGACATCTAAATGTCACCTTTGTAATAGTACTTCGCATTACTTACGCGAGTGTCCCGATTTTATTCGCCTTTCTACACGTCAACGTGTTACCTTTGTATAAGAAGCCCGACTGTGCTATCGATGCCTGGATAGACACTCCATATCCCAATGCACGCGAAATTATCGCTGTCGCACGTGCCGCCGTTCCAGTCATCACACATCACTGTGTTATAATGACTCCTTTCCTGTGAATTACGATCGCGAGCGATCATACCGAGACGTCCCGGCCTTAGCTTCTAACCAACCGCGGCAATCTCCACAAAGTCACTTATCGGACCGTGTGTCACCCCCACGTACTGAATGGCACCGTGTTCGCACCCCACCACCTCGTGATTCCCGTAGAGCATCACCTCCCCGTTCGGGCGGGCGATCCCCACCTGCACCTAACTGTAACCGTACTTATAATGCCCCTCTAGGTCAAAGAACCCAGGATGAACGTGCATTTCATCATAAGTACAATGAGGCCCCACAATTCTGACAAGATAGCCCCCCTTCCATGCCCGCTTTTACATCTTTACCTCGCAATTCTCTCGTTCTTTTACCTACGGCCTTGATTCATGTTAAAACCTCGTCTGGATATTATGTGGAAGCGCGTGCCTTATGTGACACTGGTGCTCAGGGCTTCCTTCTTACTACTGAGCTTGCTGTTGACCACATGAACTTACCTTTCATTCCTTCTCCAGTTCCTGTTCGTGGAATAGGTAATGTTCAAGCGATTAATTCCCCGGGCATTGTATCCTTTCATTTGGGCCAGTTGATTATGTCTTTCCAGAAATCTCCACCAGTGCAATGGTTGTTGATGTGATTGCTGGTACCCTCCCAGAGGTAGACTTACCTAAAAGTGTAATTACCTGTACTAAGCTCCTTCCTCTTGCTGACCCTTTATTTTACAAACCTGGTACTATAAGTGTACTTCTTGGAGCTGACGTCATTGGTCGCCTTTTAAGGTCCGAGTTGTTTATGTCCCCTGATGGCCTTACTGCTATCTCGACGATATTTGGTTATGTCCTGTGTGGTCCTGTTTATGGAGGATTTACTGATTTGGAACCCCCCATTACTGGAGTCTCGCTGTCCCAAATAGTTGAAAAATTCTGGAAAATCGAAGAGGCCCCCCAATCTCCAGTTGCGAACCCCTTGGATATAGAGTGTGAAACCTTTTTTAAAGCAACTACCACTCGTGAAAGCGATGGTCGATTTATGGTTAGACTCCCTTTTCTTCATGATCGTCCACCTCTCGGTGATTCCAAAACCAATGCCTTACGGCGATTCCATAATCTTGAGAAGCGTTTGCAAGCCAATCCTAATTTTCGAGAGAAATATATTTCCTTTATGCGTGAGTACCTTGACCTAAACCACATGTCCCTTTCTTCATATGACTCGACCCGGGAAGATTATTTTATCCCTCATCATGGAATTTTTAAGTCTGTTAGTGACAAAATCGTGTTGTTGGTTAAAAACCACTCCTCACCTCCTTCAGAATTTTGAGGCTAATCGTGTCTCCTAGATTAATAATAGTCCTACATCTAGTGAATGGAGGCACGTCCCAGGCTACATGAACCCTAGTGACTGTGCATCGAGAGGTATGTCAGTCACCCGACTGATCGACCACTCCCTTTGGTTTTCACCTTTGTGGTTGACGCAGTCTCCTGACAACTGGCCCGGTATTTCGGAACCTAACCCAAGTAGTGATCTCCCTGGACTACGTTGTTTAGTAGTCTCTGCCGATGTTCCTACCCCGGATCCCTCATTCTTATTAGAGCGGTATAGTTCTTTCAACAAGCTAATAAACGTGACTTGTTACCTAAGGCCGTTTTTATTTCCTAAATCTTACTTGTCCTACCTGAGCCCTGAGGAACGGAGAGATTTGTTTTTAGTGAAAATCGTTCAATTTACACCTCCTTTTCTGATGAACTTGATCGCTTACGGCGTGGCGATCCTATCACTAACTCCCTTAGAAAGTTGAATTTATTTCTAGATGACAGAGGCCTGATTCGAGTTGGAGGTCGATTACGAAACTCCGATCTATCCTTTGATGCGCGCCATCCCCTTCTTCTGCCTAAGAATGGTAATTTCGTGAACATCCTTATTTCACATTACCATCGCGAGAATGCTCATGCTGGTGTTAATGCAATTCTTGCCATGTTAAATAGAGAGTTTTGGATCTTGTCGGCACGCAGAGCTATTCAGCATGTGATTTTTAAATGCCTTCCCTGTTATCGTCTCAAAGCGGCTGTATCTCAACCCTTCATGGGTGACCTACCTAAAGACCGCGTCACGGCTGCTAGACCGTTTGACGGTGTAGGTACCGATTTTGCAGGACCCTTTTTTACCAAAGTCCAGGCCTATAGGAACAAAAGGTTAGTGAAAAGTTACCTGTGTGTATTTGTCTGCCTTTCTACTAAAGCCGTTCACCTTGAGGTTGTGTCGGACCTAACTACTGAAGCCTTGATTGCGGCCTTTTTCCGATTCGTGTCGCGTCGTGGTGTACCTCGTCTAATCCGATCCGATTGCGGTCGAAATTACATCGGTGCCAACAATTACCTTAAAGAGTTAGAGTGTTTCCTGTCTCAAAACCAGGCGGCTATTGGTTCTGAGCTTTCAAAGCGGAACATATACTGGGTTTTCGATCCTCCTGTTTGCCCTCATTGGAGCGGTCTTTTTGAAGCTGCGGTTAAATCGGCGAAATCGCACCTAAAACGAGTAATAGGCGATACCCCCCTTACATTTGAAGAGCTGACCACTGTTTTTGCTAAAATTGAAGCAGTTTTAAATTCACGCCTATTGTGCCCACTTTCTCCGGACCCTAATGATGTCGAAGTGTTAACTCCCGGCCATTTCTTAATTGGACATTCCTTAACTGCACTTCCGGAGTATCCTTATAAAGACGTAAAATTGCATCGCCTTACACGGTTTCAGCTAATCCAACAAATTACCCAGCACTTTTGGTCTCGCTGGCATTTAGAATACCTAAATACATTACAAATTAGAAATAAATGGACCTCTCCTTGTGATCCTCCTAAAGTGGGTGAGTTAGTACTCATAAAAGATGACAACCTTCCCCCTTTGCAGTGGCGTCGTGGACGCATTATTAATTTATACCCTGGCCAAGACCAAGTTTTTCGTGTGGTAGATGTTAAAACTCCTACCGGTAGCCTAAAGAGATCTTTGACGAAATTAGTTCGTCTTCCTGTCCAGTGAATTTCTTTCCCTTAGCTTCTTTACCTTCTCGTAAACACTTGACGTGTTTAGGGCGGGCGATATGTTTACTACAATATTTTGATTTGTTTGTGTACCCTATTGATACTACGCCGCGCGCACTCGCGCGCCTGCCTGCCTTATTTTTATTTGTTTAAAGCGTACCGTGAGAACCCCGGAGCCCCAGTCGACATCGAGACGTTACCTATGACACATGTACTAGACCGACCAGAGCGCTTTCGCCGCGTGTGTATCCTGTGAAGCTCCTTACAGACATTTCGAGTGATTGTGGCCTGTGAAGTGATACCTAGACCTGGAAAGCTGATGTGGCAAGTACCTAGCTATAAGCGATCTGACTTGACTTATTTTCCACCTATCATTGTCGCCCTCCACTTGTAATCCACTGCCTAAACTCTCAAACAATAAGTTGTAATGTTTATGTTTAGTATGTTTTTAATGCACGCGTACTACTAACAGGTCGGTTTTAACAATTTAATGATCATCAAGACGTTTTTTCCATTTAATTTTATTTTTAACTGCATTTTGAAACTTGCTATTTTTAACGTGAGTACTTCCACTACATGTCTGTGCACATAATATTACAATAATTTGCTTTTGTGTTATGCTCAATGATTTCGACGCAATATTCATATTGCTTAGATAAATAGCGCCATCTATCAACAAAAAATTAAACTTAAATTTTGTGTTGTCAGAAAATCCCTCATTGTCACTCAAAACAGACACAGCTCCTATCTCATGTCAATAATTCCCGCCAATTCTACAAATCTGTCAAGTTATAAAATATTCCTGTTTCACAACATTATTGTCATTAATATTATGATAGCGACAATTGTCACATAAATGCTAGGAATGTTTACAATTTCTATCCATACTAATATTATAAATGCGAAAGTGTGTCTGTCGGTCTGAACCACTGAACCGATTGAGATGAAATTTGTTGTGGAGACAGTTCGAGACCCTGGAAAGGACATAGGCTACATTTTGTCGCGATATAAAAACATTATGGGGGTGAAATGGGGGATGAAAGTTTATATGGAAAATCCAACTCTGGCGAGCGAAGTCGCGGGGAACCACTAGTAGAAAATATTTTTAGAATACCGGCATATGTCGGTTTGGTGAAATAGGGCCCTGGCCCCGCATCCTCAGTACGCAAGTTCATCTTTTTTATGACCGGCTTTTGCTCTTGTTACAGAAATGACACGACACGAAGTTAGTGTTCACAACAGTGAACAGGCCAACAGGCCTGTTTATCAAAATCTACATAGATTAGCACGTAAATTAATGAAGAATGATAGCAGCAAAGTGCATTACTTAGTACTAATTATGTTAACTAAGTAAGTACCTAGCTATTCCAATGAATCGTGTTGACTCAATCGAACGTAAAGAACGAGGTTGTTTATCAAGCAAACAGCCGTTTCTTTGTCGAATGAGTTGCTTTTATAGGATTTAAATGTCAGTCAGTTACAATACAATATAACTAGACTTGCTTTGAATTTATTAGTCACGTTCAATAAAACTTCATACCTAATTGTTTTGTCTATTTCTAGCGAATATCTACTAAACTTTTAAACAAACAGTTTTTTACTGTCTGGTAAATTCTTTCAACATTTTTAATTACATGGTTTATAAAATTTAGTCTATTAGCATAAAAGACATGCTTACTCAAAAATTCTTCTAATAATCTACAAAATGTTTTATTTTTTAGATCTTAAAATACTTAATCTTCCTCTTAATAATCTAGCTACCAAGTCACTGTCAAACAATAATAGCTTTAATCAACTGCAAGAACCAAGGTTGGGATCATTTGCATACCTAAATGCACCGATTTGATTTATTTGAGCCACGTAGGTAGTTCGTTTGATAGCTTGAACAAGGATTATTACAGTTAGCTTGACGCGTAGATTTCATATAATGTAGGTCATTGGATGCATTGGCTTGCAATTTTGCTAGACTTGTCGTCACAATGGAGACTACGAGTATAAGCTTCATACTCGCTTTTTTTCTTTCAAAAAATATCTCACTCTTGACAACATTCCTCTGCTGGAATCCAAGTAAGTCACCGTATTTTTTTAAATTAAAAGGATCCTTACTTTGTGCTTCCCAGCAAGATTAAAATATTATATTTATTATAAGTATTTGGTTTCTTGTTTCAAACTTTCATCAAAGAAAAAAATCAACTGAGAAAGTAGATAAAAGTGTTGATGGGCCTGATATTTGCGTTCAGAGGATTTGCACGAGCTCTGGCGTGCGTCCCAGGAGCAGGGTGTGCGGGTCCGGGCCCCGGCAATGGTGGCGCCGGACCTGCCGCCCGACGACCTCCATCGCGAGGGGGTGGTGCTCGATCTCAGCTGCCCCTATGCTAATCATATCATACGCGCTGTAAGTTGATTCATTTGCCGTACTGCAGTGTAGCTACAACAGATCATATATGCAATTTCAATAGTACAATTCATTACCTTAGGCTTCTGCGTTACGAAGCTTCAACAACCGTTACGCTTGGCTGCTCCTCGACAACTCTACATTCGATGCCCTATCTCTAGACATGTTATCGGACTCGGTGATTCTTCCCGATGCGGATGTGACACTGGCCGCTGTTGACGAGCTGGTAGACGTCTACAGAGTGAAGGTGGATCAGCCTATTGTGACGACCGTGCTGGGCTTGGCCAGAAACAGCACTCGGCGGGATTTTGCGCTGTTGTGGGGCGTGTTAAAACCTACCGTTACCCGGAGGAAGAATTTGCAACATGTCTATTTAAAAGCTGCTACCTGTGTATGTATTGAAAAATATAAATTGTAGGTAGATACTTAGCGAGTATGTGGACGTAGACGACCTACTTATAAAACAAACCTATGAAACGGATTGAAGACTGTATTACTGTTGTAGATAACTCGGCCGCAGTACTTCAAAGGTTGGGACGACTTGACCACGAGACATATCGATAATTTTCCCAAATTAACTTACCCACTTATAATGCTAATCGCAGAAGACTTGAATTTTCGGTTAGTATGTCTTTTTAAACATTTGAAATCAACAACAAGATCAACTAGTTTGTGTGTATTCATCACAAGCACTTGATCCCTATTTGGTGCGTTATAACATCTTGTAGCAGTGTTAATTGATTGTCTTGAGTTTTCTTCCATTGTTGTTCTCAAATGGTTAGATTGAATCTGCGCCAAGTGGACTCATACGGCGAAGACCACAACGGGACGTTCGACGGGCTGGCTGGCATGCTGCAGCGCCACGCAATCGAGGTGGGCCTCATATCCATGTTCATGCGCAGGGACCGCATGCGCGCGGTGCACTACAGCGCCGAGACTGTCGAGCTCAGGTGAGATAACTTGTGCTCGAATTATTTCAGCATGGTAAGGTAACAGATATTCGGAAAGAAAATTACATCATTTTTAAATGAATCTAATGAAAATTTTACTTATCAGATGTCCTCACCAAATGATTTCTAAAGGTTTTCAAGGTGCATTATGCAAATGCAAATGCAGTGGTAAGCCTATCTATATTAGCAACGACATTTTTAGAGGCGGTGTTACCGGGATGGAACACACTTGCTTCTTGTGTATGTCTGACGCCCTATAAGTACCTATGTAAAGGTCTCGCACATTTACCCTCCTGTGATACAAAGTTGTTGCCGGCAGGGGCGCATTCATATTCCGTCAGCCACCGCAGTCGTCGGTGAGCAACGTGTTCCTGCTGCCGTTCAGCCGCGGCGTGTGGGCGGCGTCGGCGCTGGTGTTCCTGGGCTCGGGCGCGTTGCTGGCCGCGCTCGCGCACCCGAGCCGCCTGCGCCGAGCTGACCCGGCGCTTGCGCAGCTCTCGCCCGCTGATGCGTTCACCTTCGCCGTCGCAACTATATGCCAGCAAGGTAAGTTAGAAGCTACACTTTAATAGGTAATAATTGTTTTTTGCACGTCTGCATGCAGGCTGAATACTACAATAACTTTTTGGCTTAACTTTAACCCCTTGAGGATCGGAAGACCCCCGGCGGTCTCATAACAATTCATTTTCTATTGTGTCTGGACACATGATCCCTAATGACCTTTGAAATCATGTATGCATTTTAGAAAGAAAGTTACCTTTAAATTACTTGTACATTTAAGAAAATATAAGTATTTACAGACATACGTAGGTATATATTTGGTTAGAATAGCAGGGCTCGTAGATACTTGCTTCAACCACTATACCTCAGACTTGGGTAATGCTTGTCAAGTTTATTTATTAAACTCTCACTTAGATCAGTCAAGTTCACGTCCCACGTCAGATGATATTGAAAATCACCGATTTGTCACTCCTAAGTTCCCAACACAAGTAGATAGTGAAATCATCAAGAACAACGACATGCATTTGCAAAGGCCTGGCTCCGAGCAGGTTTCCACGTGAACCCAAACGCGACGTGCGTGCGCATGGTGATGTTCTGCACGCTGCTGGCGTCGCTGTTCGCGTTTACCTCGTACTCGGCGAAGATCGTGGCCATCCTGCAGACGCCCAGCGACGCCATCCAGACCATCGATGACCTCGCGCGCTCGCCCATGACCCTCGGCGTGCAGGAGACCGTGTACAAGCAGGTCTACTTCGCTGTGAGTTTGCTTTTTCCATCGTATACGTATTAAGGGGCTCGTTTTCATCTGAGCCATCTATCAGCTGACCTCACTCAGTCTTAATGATGTCATCGTCACCGGAAATATGAATTAACGTAAAGGACAATTTGTCGAAATTGAGTTTTATATACAGTTCGATTGCAAATTTTCCGCTCTATCCAATGGTATATTTAGAATTTGGATATCTTTAAAAATGATGTCCTTTACATCAACTAATTTGCATAGTACGTGTAACAACTGTGTAGAATTCTTGATTAATGTAACGTAGTATTTATTTTGAAGCTTTTTACTGTAAACACACTAACATAGAAAATTTGTTTTTTACATTAGCTAAGCTACTGAACTTCTACAAAACTGTTCCTTACATTAATCTCATAAATATTTTTTTACGAAATTAAATCAAATTTCACTTACAAAAATTAATCGACTGTGTCATCCGGTGGGACTCGAACCCACGTCCCTTCGCTATCCGGGCGAGTGCTCTTTCCAACTAAGCTACGGAGGACGTTAGTCAGTCGATGAATTTTTGCAAGTGCTTGCTACGCCAGTGAGCCGGCGTTCGATTTCATCAATACTTGGGGAATGTAACCGCATGTATCCAATGGAAATATTTTTACAAATATTTAACCATCAGTTAAGATGAAATCAGCTTAACTTATTATATTTTTATAACTTAAGCAATTATTTTGCAAGTTTTTACGAAATTAAATCAAATTTCACAAGGCACTAAGGTTATTAAGACGAGAAGGTGTTTTTGCGTAGTTTCCCAAACGCTGCCCAGCCGAATTGGTTTCGCCGACAGACCTCTTGGAAATTGGACCTAGTGGTCCAACTACTACCTTGTTAGGAGATTCGGTTTAGGTCTTTGAGCATAGTGCCAGGCTCCAGCGTGGCAAGCCGGAGGTATGTGGTGCATTCGCCATTAACGTTGATGCCGAATCCTTTCCATTTTAAAAGCTTGAAGGCGTCTTCTAATGTCTTAGTGAACAGTTTCGAATATATTACGTCTCCCTGTCTCACACCTTTCCGCAGTGGAATGGCCTTCGAGCTCTGCTTCTGTTATCGGACCGACATGGTAGCATTGTTGTACAAACACTTTAACACCTCTATACTCTATTGGCACCGCTGAAGAGACCGTAGCACCGTCCACGCTTCGATCAAATCAAAGGCCTTCTCATAATCCACAAATGCTAAGCATAGAGTCATATTGTACCAACTCCTTGGACTTCTGTTACATTTTCCTTAGCGTATGGATATGGTCTATTGTACTGTAGCCATTTTCAGGAGGTTGGAAGTCATCAAAACTACGTACGAGACAATACGCGATGACCCTTAAAAACAGTTTGTGGCTCAGAAGTGATATAGTTCTGTATTTTTTTTAATAAGGTTTTGTCTCCTTTTTTTTAAAGAACAACATTTAACGAGTATAGTGGTTACCATACTCCTTTTCCATGCATCAGGCGTGATGCCCTCTAGTAGCACCGAACCAAAGAGTTTGGTGCCTTGTTGTTTTTAAGCTGTTTCAGGGCCATCCTAATTTTGTAGAGGCCTATGTCCAGGATGTCTTCGGTGTAGTGTCGAGTCAGTATAGCTCTTGGATCGCTGGCCGAGCTCTCAACAGGTTTGGCAACTGAAGTGTACAACACTGAGGTGTCCTCAAAGAACTTTTCGATCTTTCTTAAAACCTCTGCCTTTGACGATGACACATTTCTGTCTCAAGACAAATTGTGATAACATTGACTTATGACAATTTTGACAAAGGAACTACCTTTTATACCTGTCAGTACACTAAAAATAGTAATTATATTATCAATACATATAATAAAACTGTAAAACCAATGCGTCTGTACATTGAGTAAAACTTTTTTTATTGTGTAGCTGTTGAGTCTGGGCAAATACTAGGCTATAACTTATTTTGAAGATCGGAGTACCTGGCGTGGAACTTTAGCAGTACACTTAAACTAAGAGAGATATGAAAGCAGCGCCTTAAGAAAAGTTAGTTAGCGTGATGAGCATTTTCTATTGACGTACACACACACACAAATTGAAGGTCTGGAGCAACTGATATGGAACCCTAGCAGCTCAGCTTAACTATAAGAGATATGAATAGAGCGCCTTAAGGAACATTGTTTAGAGTGATGAGCACTTTCTATTGACGTACACAAATTGAAGGTCTGGAGCAATTGATATGTAAAATTACTTTAGACTGATTTTCAAACTCAGAAGGTAATCCTATTGTCTCCAAGTTACGATCTGGTGACGGAAACCTGGAGGAATCGTCAGATTTTATAGGCATGTATACCATATATGCTACAGCATTAATTTAGGTATTTAAGCGTTTACATTCAGGAGTCTTAATTTCATGGTGCTGACCTTAGAGCTAAGTAGTTTGTGGATACTTTCACCACAAACAGTTTGTCGAAATTTATTAAATTACTGTATTATTAATGAAAGATCAAAGTCAATTGGCACTATTTTTTATACTACTTATCACTAAGGAAAGGGTAGGGAGGCCTTTGCCCTGCAGTGGGACACGACAAGCTCCTAATAACAATGATAACTTGACGATAGTAGTAACTTCCAAAGCGACCTTTGAGTAGGCTAGGGACACAATAAATAAATGCTAAACCGCATTCATTTATTGCGGTAGGGAGGTTTGAGCCTGACTTTTTTCTGCACACTAAAACTTAAGTTACAAACGAATAAAACTGCCTTCACAAAAGTAAACTAAAAGGGTAAAAAAATCATTTACACTTTTACAAAAAGGATATGTACGACAAAATTTAGTTTTGGAGTCGGTGTCACTGCCATGCAAAGTTTTCTTACCAGAGGAGGATGGTCAGGTAATAGTAACCTATCTAAAAAAGAGTGCCTATGGGCCTTGATTTTTCATTCCTCTCTTCTCCTTACGACATGGTAGACTAAGAGATCATAATAGCTGGATGGCGACAGGAGTATACAATATTTTGTATCATCGAGTCCACGCGTACGAAGTCGCGGGCAACAGCTAGTGCTATATAGCCGAATTTTAACTACGGTAGCCAATCAACAGAGATTAGCCAACTGCGCTGGAAATATTATAGTGGACAAGCACGATTAATAAGTGCAGTTATCTGTTCCTTGACTTTCATAGTTCGATGAGATGTATCACCAATTTCTAGACTTTGATCTGTTTCTGAGTTTTTCAAGGCAGAAAAACCCAGAAATCGGCTCGAACCGGTGTTTGAACCTGGAACCTCTTGAATATAAGGCAAGATGCTGAAGCCTACATCAACAGGCAGTCTCAGTACACTACAATGTATAAAAAAGCACGAGTGGAGCAAGCGCGAACATTTATTTTCTCTGGGTTTCAGCATCAGATCCTGACTTGGTGACAGTGGGACAACCTCAAAAGAATGCTCTTTCAATAAAAAAACAATTCTAAAAATCAATCTACAACAAACGAAGAACTCTGTGAACGTAGATAAAAAAACAAAAAAATAAAAAGGCATACGGTGGAACATAGAACTTCCTTCCTTTTTGAAATCGGTTAAAAACTTAAATGACAGGTATCGCACCTGTCGCACTTGGTAAAGTAGACCCTAGGCTTAATTAGTTATTACATTTCGAGTAAATATCCGATAAAAATAGATAAAAACGAGTATTTATCCATTTTTTTATGCATGCATTTTGTTATGCTTTACAAGGCTGTCTTACCATTATTATTTTTAATAATATTTCTAGAAAAATGCTTAGGTTTAATGGGTGTTTACTACCTAGATCATCTCTGAGACCCATTATAAATAATATTAATAAATAAATATAAGAACACAGGTATTTTATGTCTTATAATATTTCAATTACGTACGAAGTAAATACTTTTTGTTGTGTAATAGCTATTTTTGTTAAGCCATAATTAATGTTTTTTTTAATTTTGAAAGAAAAAAATAAAAATATGATTTTTACACAGTTATTTTATTCATTATGTTAAGTATAAAGAGAAAATCAGTCGATAGATCGTAGTTACTACAGTAATTTCTTAAACTTTTGTTGAAAGCAGCCAATTAAACTTTAACTTCTTAAATTTAAGTGTCATTTTCCTTTAAACACTTCGAATAGCGTAACTCTAATACCAAATTTAGTGTTTCTTACATTAACACAAGTTAATTTTCTAAGGACTTACATTAAATCTCATTTTCAAAAAAAGTTTGTGTAAGTGACATTTAAAACAATAAAAATAACGTAAGGGACAGTCTATTTTTAAAACTATAAAGATTAGAAAATTTTTAGTAAACTTATGTAATAGAGCTTTAAATGTAAAGAAACTTTGCTATAGTTGTCATTTCAATAGCATTACAAACTCAAAAAATATAACACATTTAAAAAAAAAGAGATCGTTTTTTGGCTCTCCTGAAAATTTGTGGTTTGTCCTTTACAGCAATTCATATTTCCGGTGACGTCATTTCCAAAGTAAATCTATAAAAAAAATTAGAAAAAAACTCGTTACCATGTTATTTTGTTTCACAAAGACTTGTACATACGAATACTACGTACATTTTTATCTCTCGTTTCTCTTACACCGATGAATTGTATTGGTTTTATATATACTAGCGGTTGCCCGCGACTTCGTACGCGTGGACTCGATTATACAAAATATTTTATACTTTCGTCGCCATCCAGCTATTATGATCTCTAAGTCTACCATGTCGTAAGGAGAAGAGAGGAATGAAAAATCCAGGTCCATAGGCACTCTTTTTTAGATAGGTTACTATTACCTGGCCATCCTCCTCTAGTAAGAAAATTTCTTTGGTGCCTTTGGTGAAAGTATCCACGAACTTAGCACCATGAAATTATGACTCCTGAATGTAAACGCTTAAATACCTAAATTAATGCTGTAGCATATATGGTATACATGCCAATAAAATCTGAAGGACTCTCTCGATTTCTCCAGGTTTCCGTCACCAGATCATTTGGATTGGAGACAGTAGGATTACCTTGGGAGTTTAAAAATCAGTCTATAGTAATTTAGCATATCAATTGCTCCAGAATTTCAATTTGTGTAAGTCAATAGAAAATGCTAATCACGCTGAACAATGTTCCCTACGGCGCTCTATTCATATCTCTTATAGTTGAGCTGAGCTGCTAGGGTTCTATATCAGTTGCCCCAGACCTTTAATTTGTGTACGTCAATAGAAAATGCTCATCACGCTGAATAATGTTTCCTAAGGCGCTCTATTTATATCTCTTATATTTGAGCCGAGCTGCTAGGGTTCTATATCAGTTGCTCCAGACCTTTAATTTGTGTACGTCAATAGAAAGTGCTCATCACGCTGAAAAATGTTTCTTAAGGCGCTCTATTCATATCTCTTATAGTTAAGCTGAGCTGCTAGGGTTCCATATCAGTTACTCCAGACCTTTATTTTGTGTTCGTCAAAAGAAAATGCTCATCACGCTAACTAACTTTTCTTAAGGCGCTGCTTTCATATCTTTCTTAGTTTAAGTATACTGCTAAGGTTCCACGTCAGGTACTCCAATCTTCAAAATAAGTTATAACCTAGTATTTGCCCAGACTCAATAGTTACACAATAAAAAAAGTTTCATTCAAATCCGTTCAGTAGTTCCGGAGATTAGCGTGTACAAACAGACAATCAGACAAAAAAAATTAAAAGTTGTAGGTTCCTATTTATTTTAACATCACCCTCAATTAGTTTTTGGTAAAAATACTCAATGTACAGACGCATCAATTTTACAGTTTTATTTTACACTAGCAGTTCCCCGCGACTTCGCCCGCGCCAAAAGTCGAATTTTCCATACAAATTTTCATCCACCATTTCACCCCCCTGATGTTTTTTTATCGCGAAAAAAAGTAGCATATGTCCTTCCCAGTGTCTCAAACCATCCATTGTACTTGACGCGACTAGTGCGGACTAATCCAAGTAATATGACTTTAAAATACAATTTTCTTTGAAAAGATACAACCGTAGTATGAATAATGCAATTTGAAATAGAATAATAATGTTTTTGCTGGCTGTTGATTGATTGATATCCTCCCTTCATACTTCAACAGGCTTAGGACTGTCAACTTAAAAGTTGGCGTATTTAAAAGATATCAATTCATCAAAATATTTACATATTTTTTTCTTTTTTTTTGGTTTTTTACGTTCAACATCAAACACATATTCCTATCTCACACCTGCCTGTACAGTCGTACATTTACATGAATGTGGTTTGACTACGTTTGTGTGCGTTTGCTTCGTCGCGCTCAAATTTGTTTGGTCAGACAGAGACGGAGTGAATCTCTACGTTCGCACATAAGCTTAGCGAGAAAATACTCGGTGCGCGTAATACACGACTACGGATTACGCAATAATAGCCTCTATTACTTTGATGGTAGGGTCGGAAATCGTGTAATTTATAAAATACTAGGTGGATCAAGTATTTAAAAAATTAGAATAGGTGCCGCTTAGTACTGTAAAATACCTAGTGTGTGGATCTGTTCTAGTAAATACGTCTCATCTCTAATAAGTAGGTATATCTTATAGGATCTCTACCTAACAGCTTTAGTTATAATTAATTAATGTAAAAAGTAAATCTTTCAGTACCTAAATAATTGTACAGGTCTGACGACATAGAATTAAGGATTCAAATGTAAAGAACTTACTAACGAGCCCAAGAGTTTTTTTAGTCGTGCGGGTTTGCTCACGCACGCAGAATTGAGATAAATAGGTACATAATCTACTATAGGTACATAATATAATGCTACGCATCACAATGCGTACACACCCGCGACAGCCCAAACAGATGTAAAATGTCCTTTAACAGCACATATTATGATGTATTTCAATCCTGCCTGCGTGAGGTAATCCGCACGGCTCTAAAAACGCCCTAAGATGGTAATTTGTCGTGTTAGGAAAGCGAGGAGCCTGCCACGCAGAGGCTGTACCGGCGCAAGCTGCTGCCGCTAGGCGAGCGCGCCTACCTCACCGTGGAGGAGGGCGTGGCGCGCCTTCGCACCGGCCTCTTCGCGTTCCAGGTGTGATGATGTCCTCCTAGCTGATTGCGATTACAGCGGCCAATCTCAACAGAGATTAGCCAACTGCGCGGGAGATATTATAGTGCACAAGTGTGTGCGCAATATATAGGTGCACTCACTCTCATAATTCGGTGAGACGGCAGTCTGACATGACTGTAGAGAAATCAGTCGCAGGTCCTACGGCTCAACGTGCTTTACGAGGCACGAAGTGTTTACACCACTAACTTCATGACTCCGGGGCTGTGTCTGAGTTATTACAAGACAGAAACCCAACACGTCGGCCCGACACGAGATTCGAACCCGGGACCTGGTGGATAGTAACCTGCTGAAACTAGACCTACGAGTCAGTCGTTCCAGATATGCTATAGAATTAAAACTTAAAATTTGCTTTCGTGCTACAGGACACTATCCTTCAGGCGCTTTTCTATCAGAAATGTGAGAGCAAGCTTAGCGATGCCAGGATACATAGCGAACGGCGGTGTTCTACCTCTTCTAATATACACCGTCTGATGACTTTTAGTTTCTCGCTCAATTCTAGGTAGACCTTTCCCTTCTGGAAAGGAGAGCCCCACATAACCCTCGGCCGGGCCAGCCAGGGATATAGCAATAACAATTCAATTCATTTTTTCCATCATAATTAGAAAGTGGTAACTGAAGTGGTTAGTGCTTTACAAAATCATCCATTGCTACGCTTTAAGTACATTTCTGGTGGAAATGCAACCTTAGTTTCATTTTATATCTACAGGTAGAAGAGAGCGCGGGATACGATTTCATCAGTAAGACGTTCACGGAGCGCGAAAAGTGTGGGCTCAAACAAATCCAAGCCTTCAAGCTGCCCATGGTGGCCGTGCCCCTCCGCAAGCACTCCGGCTACAAGGAGCTCTTCGCTGTTAGGTCAGATAACTGGATTGAGTATCAATCACCCCTTACTTCATTTAGGCTATCTATATCATAGTGTCGTTTTTGATGATATGGCAGTTAAACTTACCGAGAGGTCCCGCAAATTTGATTTTTAGGTCCTACTTGTAGAAATACCAAAACTTTAAATTGCAGTGGTTTGGCTAGAATGTAATGAGATCAACCAGGATTCACATGCAGACGACGGGTGCAAGTCATAAGAAGATTGCGGTTAGGTATAATAATAATGTCCTCCTAATAGAAATAACTCGGACACAGCTCCGGAGTCAGGAAGTTGATGGTGGTAAAACCCCCGTCCTGCGCCTGATCTCTCTAGGGTCATGTCAGACTGCCGTCTCGCCGAATTATGGGAGTGAAGGAACAGACACATTAGTGCACCTGCGTATTGCGCACACACTTGTGGACTATAGTATCTCCAGCGCAGTTGGCTAATCTCTATTGAGATTGGCCGCTGTAGTTGAAATTCGGCATATTAGTCAATTGCGTACGATGTCCGCCATGACTGTAGAAAGAGAGATCAGGCGCAGGACCTACGGCTTAACGTGCTTTTCGAGGCAGGGGGTGTTAACACTACCAAATTTCTGACTCCGGAGTTGTGTCTGAGTAATTTTAATACAGAAACACCTAAAAAAGTTTCGACCCGACCCGGGGTTCGAACCCGGGACCTCGTGGATAGTACTAGACCAACGAGGCCAAGTACACTAGCAATAAGAAGAAGAAACCATAGCTAGCCTAGGCAGATACGTGAGAGGTCTAACGTGTCGCAGACTGCGCTGGCAGCGAGAGACGGGCCTGATGGACCGCACGCGGCGCATTTGGCTGGCATCCAAGACGCGCTGCGACTCCAGCGGCAGCGGCTTCCTCAGCGTCCGGCTGGCCGACGTGTTCCCCGCCGTTCAGGTCACTCTTCACTCATGTATAGACGTCGGCACGTCAGCTTAAATTTTCGTTGCAAAAGAGCACCTATCACCTACCTACATTATACCAGCATTATGTACCGCAGTGATAGCTGTGCTGTCGTCGGGTAGGTACAATGACGGTGCTTTTAAAGTATTTATTAATAATAAATCAATGGTATTTATAAATAAACAGACATTTTACCGCATTCTGATCCGGCCAGGGATGGCTCATGGCTGGCTAGTAACAGCCTTTTCAACCTACGAGTATTCTTGAAAGTATCCAGATCATTGTGCTTAGGGAACACTCCAGCCGGCAACGAGTTTCACTCTCTAGCCGTACATACTACGTACAAGAAAAACGTAGGTAGTTCAAAACGCTTGGTGCGTATTGGCACAGAATAAGTACTAGTACTTCGTACAGAAGTATGACTTAGCAATTGTATTCAAAGAAATGTCTACTCAATGTCGTCAACAATATGGCGTAATTTAGTTCGCCTGAGAGCCAAGCACATTTTCGTGTAGACACCTACAAAAATCCATTGCAAGATAATTTCATACTTATTGCTCTGGAATATGATTCATAATACACTAAACCTATTCAGTGACGTAATATCACGCGACGCGATAGGGTTGACTGCTACGAGAAGTTTCTAACGCCATCTATCGCCTCTTTCTAGTACTTTATTCATTCTCGTCCAGCCAGCAACGTAGCCGCGCGGCCGCCGGTGAATAAAACGCGCGAGCGTGTCGCTGGCCGGTAGCGACACGCAACTTGTTTTAGCCCCTAAGTAAGGGTCGCCGCGTAGGTACGTTTTTGCTACTTACGCGGGGAGATACACAGGCCTGGTATTGGTGGCATGTCCACGACATGATCGACGGTAGAGACACCGCCTACGTCTTGTGTCCCGATAGTAGAAAGGGACCGAAAGTAAAAGGTGTTGAGGAAACTAGTTTGTTTCCGTCATTGTTTCTTTATTGAATATTGTAATTAACGCTTTTAGATTACATTCTTTCAAAATCTTAAGGAATTCCTGCCTGCATTTTTATTATGAGAATTACTAGCTGCTTATAACTATTGCTACTAATGTGAGTGCGTGCTTTGAATATTGGTCGTATGCCATTTTGTACCAGGTGCTGATATATGGTATGCTGTTGGCCACTGCAATGCTGATCGCCGAGATCGCCTTGAAGCGCGCTATGGATAAGGTAGGCTTTTATTCTCTAAGTCCTTATACACTGCAGAAACAAACACCTAGTGTATGTACAAATAAATGATTATGGGTAGGTTTTCACTAGCTTCTTAGTTACATGAATGTCAATGAACCGTATCGTATGGTTATTGTTCAACCCTTAGTTGTCCGATTGAGATAAATCATTGTTTTTGTTACAGATCAAACGTACAGCGAAACTTGGAGGGGGGATGGGGAAAACTACGTTTAATTAATATAACATTTATTAAAACCACTTTAAGTTACTATCTGAATACCTATGTAGAAGTATTTACAAAAGAAGCTCTTCACCAACCACTTATACAGCGCACCACACGTATATCGGCCTAAATCCGGGATACCTATTTTGTTATCACGTAAAAAATGCACTGAGCAGTTACATAATTATTTTGCAAAATAAATAAAAATAATCAGTTTTTAGAATTAACACAGTATTTATCATTTTTATACTTTTATGTCGTTCGTTCGAAAGCGAGTCTTGACCTACGATTCAATGTTTCTGTCTGTCTCTCAGAAGACTTAAAGCGGCATCATTGGGCTAAACGGCTTCAGTATTGGTTTTCAAACGATTTACGTGTATGCACTGTCAATCGTCAGTTTTCGATGTAGCACTCCAACTACTGCAAGCGCACTAAAGGTAGACGCAGACGGCGACGAAGGTGGCGAGCAGCAGCGCGGCCAGCAGCGCGTAGTCCAGCAGCTGCGCCAGCGCCGCCCACGCGCCCACCTCCGCCGATGAGCACGTGTCCTGAAAAAAAAACATATAATTATTTTATCTCTGTACATAGTCTCACAAGGAGCACATACACGCGTCGCAACATAGATAAAACCCTATGTGACCTACGAGTACCACTGTACGACACGATGACCTTATCAGAGTGATTATAGAGGAAAAAGTAGAAGGGAAAAGGTAATGAGGAAGGCCAAGAAGGTCCTACATGGAACAAATAAAGTAAAAGTTAGGTGTCGTGTCGTACCAGGAAGTCAAGGAAATGGCCCTGAATACTGAATAGTGAGGAATGGAGAAGACTCCACCGACAAGAGCGTAGCTCTTAAATTATAGATAAATAGAAAGAAGAAACTAAGCAAGAAACTCAGTCACTATTGCCATAGCCTCTTTTCAAACCCCGACCCCGAATACTGAAATCATGTCCCAATTGAGGTGTCTTATTGACACATATTAGGTATTAAGTAACATTATTGAAGATTAAAATGGTAAAAAAAACGTAGGGAAACCTGCACCTACCTATTCTATTTTTGTACCATCTATAATGTGACATGCAATAAATGTTTTGATTTGCATATTACGAGGGTCAAACTGAAAGTTCTTAGAAAATCAAAAACTGATTACATTAGCCAGTTATTAGTTTTATTATATCTTTTCAAAATATTGTCCATTGACGTCAATACACCGCTGCATGCGATGGAACCACTGGGAAAAGCACTTTGCCCACTCGTCCTTAGGGGTCTCTTCAATTGCATCGCGATACGCAGCCACCGCTTCTTCAGCATTCATAAACCGCTTTCCTTTAAGTTTTTCTTTAATTTTTGGAAATAAATAAAAATCACAAGGCGCGAGGTCGGGGCTATACGGCGGGTGACCCAGTAATTCAACGTTTGATGTCGCCAAATAGTCGATCGTTCGCTTGGCGGTGTGCGACGAGGCGTTGTCGTGGTGAAGGAGGATCCTACTGCGAGGTCGTTTCTCTCGAACTTTTCCCAAGACAAGTGGCAAACAATTGGTAGTGTACCATTCTGCAGAAACTGTTTTTTGATCCTCTAACACAATTGTTGCGAAATGACCTATCCTTCCAAAGAACGAGGCCACCATTTTTTTTCCCGCACTTCGATCTCTCTTCACTTTAGTTGGCAACTCCTCGAAAGGAAACACCCACTGAGCAGATTGTCTTTTGGTTTCAGGATCATAACAGTAAATCCAGCTTTCGTCACCTGTTAGTATGTCGAACACAGCATTTGAGTCACCTCCGTTAAATCTTTCAATCATTTTACGGCACCAATCCACACGATGGAGTTTTTGAGCCTTAGTCAAATTATGAGGTATCCACCTGGCGCAAAGCTTCCTGACCGCTAAATGTTCGTGGAGGATTTTGTGCACTTGACTCATACCGATGCCTAAGCTTGTCCGAATCTGCTGATAGGTCACTCTTTTGTCAGTCTCTATCATACGCCGCACAACACAGATGTTATTTTCAGTCGTCGCCGTAGAAGGCCGTCCCTCACGTACATCATCAGTGAGATTAGTGCGACCACGTTTAAACTCATTAAACCAGTTGTAAACAGTCGCACGAGATGGGGCTTCATCGTGAAAGGCCAATCGTAGTCTATCATAACTTTCTTGTTGACTTAAATGACATCGAAAGTCATAAAAAATCATTGCACGAAAATTTTCTCGTGTTAAATTCATTTTGACGTGACACAGACAATTTTCAATTTGCCGCCAAGTCGTAAAACAAATGACAAATGAATGAAATATATACTCAGTAATATTGGCAAAGAGTTCTATTTTCAAATTTTAGAATATTTTTTTTATTATATTGTTTATAAGTGGCCAGTTCTAAGAACTTTCAGTTTGACCCTCGTAGTAAATGGATGTTGGCCAGTGTGTAAAATAAAGAGGCCGGTAAATAATAATAATAATAATAAAGATTCTTTATTTTTCGCTCCACAATCTAAGGTACAGGATGAGGAAACATATTACAGGTGACAGTTTTAGATTGGGAGAGACTGGCATCTGTACTAGGTAAAAACCTGTACTACAGAGCACCAGCACTCTCCTCTCCCAGTGTTACTCGGGGCACAATAAGGAAAATAGAAATAAAATAGCAAAATAGCAAGGGAACAAAAGAGCACGTATACAGTTGGATATGTGTGTGTGTGTGTGTGTGTGTGTGTGTGTGTGTGTGTGTGTGTGTGTGTGTGTGTGTGTGTGTGTGTGTGTGTGTGTATGTGGTGTATGAGTGAGTGTGGGTGTGTGTGTGTGTGTCCGTGGGTAAATGTGTGTGTATGAGTATATGCGGATCACCTTGGAGGGATAAGAAGATTTTCAGTATCGGAGAAGGTCAAGCTTTGAAGATAGGTCGACACTTTGGATTTACAGTGAAATTTAGGTAAAGCATAGATATTTAATATTTTATTTAGCGAGTTATAGAGATAGGGGCCCAAGAAACAAAAAAAAACGATGTGAAAAGAAGGTGTTGAAGGATGTGGCGTTTACCGCTAATCGATTTCTCTTATTTGCTTTGTTTTCGTTACAAACGGTTATATTGTGTTGCTTCAAAATGACAGACAAGATGAAAAGTTGACGAACTGTCAGGACCTGGCAAAATTGATATAGGTCAAAGGTGGGATAAAGCAGTGGTTTAAAAGTACAAACCTTAAGGACAGCTCTTTGGGCCCTTTCTAGTTTGATTAAAGTGGTTTTGCAGGCGCCTCCCCAAGACGAAACACAGTAAATCAGAAGAGACTGACAGAGGGCTTTATAGACTCTTTTCACTACAACAGCATCAGCCACCTGCCTGAGGCTCCGGAAAACAGACATAAGCTTGCGAAGTCTGCCCGCAGTAAGCTCGATATGAGGTTGGAAAAAAAGTTTTGAGTCGATCATGATACCGAGATACTTCAGTGAATATATTTTAGACAGAGCGGGACAAAGGCAAGAGGAGGAGTGACACTGGGTATGCGTGTGAGCTTTAATGCTGAGGCCGTCCGGGTCCGCTGGGGGAATCTGGTAGATCGAGAAGGTAATGTAATGAGTTTTTTGGGTATTCAGTGTAAGCAAATTGTCACGAAGCCAAAGCGAGACAAGGTCAAAACCAGATTGAGCACGGGAGAATACTTCTTGCCACGTGTCAGCTGTAAAGATGAGGGCAGTATCATCGGCAAACGAAATGATTTGACAATTTGGAATCTTCAGGGTAAAGCAATGGCAGAATAATTCATAGTTGCGATTAATATGTTTTTACCTATGTGTTTCAATCAATCCACGTTAATCACGACCTCATTCATGAGTAAGTTAGGTACGAGGGTAGATACGATTATGAAAAAAAAACTTGAAACTAATAAGAGCGTAAATGGCTTTAGAAGAAAAAAGTAAGCATACCTCAATCGGCGTGAGCCTGCACAGCGCCGAGAGCGCCGAGGCGAGCGAGCGCAGTGCGCGCGGCGGCTGCGTCGAGCTGCGCGCCACCCGCGCCACCAGCGCCGCGCACGCGCCGCCCGCGCCGCCAAGCGCGCACACCGCGCAGAACACCGACAGCGCCGTCGGCGTCGTCGACGACGCCGGCAGCCGCAGCAGCGCCGACACTAGCCTAGGAAGACAGAATTTGTGTTAAACGTAGTCTTACTTATTAGGTAATTAATACGTCACTATCGGAATAGATTAAAAAACTTTTTTTTAGTACGGGCTGCTAGCTCGTAGAAAGGCGCTTTGTCATACCATAACTGACTACTATGTCGCACCGTCATGGACAAACTTTGAATAGTACAAAGCTAATCTGTGATATAACCAATGGTACACTAATTAATTTCTATTCTATCATGTAAAATATCTTATACTAGCGGTTGCCCGCGACTTCGTACGCGTGGACTCGATGATACAAAATATTTTATACTTTCGTCGCCATCCAGCTATTATGATCTCTTAGTCTACCATGTCGTAAGGAGAAGAGAGGAATGAAAAATCCAGGTCCATAGGCACTCTTTTTTAGATAGGTTACTATTACCTGGCCATCCTCCTCTGGTAAGAAAATTTCGCATGGCAGTGACACCGACTACAAAACTAAATTTTGTCGTACATATCTTTATTAGTAAAAGTGTAAAGGATTTTTTTAACCTTTTAGTTTACTTTATTGAAGGCAGTTTTATTCGTTTGTAAAAAAATATAGGTAACTTACTTTTAGTGTTCAGAAAAAAGTCAGACTCAAACCTCCCTACCGCAATAGATGAATGCGGTTTAGCATTTATTTATTGTGTCCCTAGCCTACTCAAAGGTCGGTTTGTAAGTTACTACTCTCGTAAAGTTATTATTGTGGAGCCTGTCGTGTCCCACTGCAGGGCAAAGGCCTCCCTACCCTTTCCTTAGTGATAAGTAGTATAAAAAATAGTGCCAATTGACTTTGATCTTTCATTAATAATACAGTAATTCAACACAATTTCGACAAACTGCCTGTGGTGAAAGTATCCACAAACTACTTAGCACCATGAAATTATGACTCCTGAATGTAAACGCTTAAATACCTAAATTAATGCTGTAGCATATATGGTATACATGCCAATAAAATCTGAAGGACTCTCTCGATTTCTCCAGGTTTCCGTCACCAGATCATTTGGATTGGAGACAGTAGGATTACCTTGGGAGTTTGAAAATCAGTCTAAAGTAATTTAGCATATCAATTGCTCCAGAATTTCAATTTGTGTAAGTCAATAGAAAATGCTCATCATGCTGAACAATGTTCCCTACGGCGCTCTATTCATATCTCTTATAGTTGAGCTGAGCTGCTAGGATTCTATATCAGTTGCCCCAGACCTTTAATTTGTGTACGTCAATAGAAAATGCTCATCACGCTGAATAATATTTCCTAAGGCGCTCTATTTATATCTCTTATATTTGAGCCGAGCTGCTAGGGTTCTATATCAGTTGCTCCAGACCTTTAATTTGTGTACGTCAATAGAAAGTGCTCATCACGCTGAAAAATGTTTCTTAAGGCGCTCTATTCATATCTCTTATAGTTAAGCTGAGCTGCTAGGGTTCCATATCAGTTACTCCAAACCTTCATTTTGTGTTCGTCAAAAGAAAATGCTCATCACGCTAACTAACTTTTCTTAAGGCGCTGCTTTCATATCTCTCTTAGTTTAAGTATACTGCTAAGGTTCCACGTCAGGTACTCCAATCTTCAAAATAAGTTATAACCTAGTATTTGCCCAGACTCAATAGTTACACAATAAAAAAAGTTTCATTCAAATCCGTTCAGTAGTTCCGGAGATTAGCGTGTACAAACAGACAATCAGCCAAAAAAATTAAAAGTTGTAGGTTCCTATTTATTTTAACATCACCCTCAATTAGTTTTTGGTAAAAATACTCAATGTACAGACGCATCGATTTTACAGTTTTATTTTACACTAGCAGTTCCCCGCGACTTCGCCCGCGCCAAAAGTCGAATTTTCCATACAAATTTTCATCCACCATTTCACCCCCCTGATGTTTTTTATCGCGAAAAAAAGTAGCCTATGTCCTTCCCAGTGTCTCAAACTATCTCTGTGCCAAATTTCATTTAATTCGGTCCAGTAGTTTCGGAGCCTATTCGATGCAAATAAACAAATAAACAAACAAACAAACAAACAAACAAACAAACAATCAAACAAACAAACAATCAAACAAACAAACAAACAAACAAACAATCAAACAAACAAACAAATCTTTCCTCTTTATAAAATTAGTATAGATATGTATAGATTGGGAAAAACTCAAGCTGACCCGTGAGTTAAATACGTACAGCGCCATCTATATCTACATTATAATATTTTGTTGCGTATTTTAATATCTATTCGACTACATTATCCTGCACCCATTTCAATTTTTCTGCATGACTTATAGGTATGACTGGGGGAGAATACTTTTAGCATTGAGTCCACCTTTTGTACACTTTTCTAAGTGCGATAAAGTTTTCAAATAAAAAAATAAATCTATTGACAATAAATAGCAAAAGGCCAACTTTGCTGCCGTCCTAACTTCGATACAATATTATATTACTCGTGATATTTTTTTAATGGTATGTCCGATTTAAATAATTCAAAAAGTAATTTACAGGTACTGATATACCCTTGAATTGACGTGATTTTTTTGGATAAGGATTAATACCGACATACTGAAACTGTGGCTTCTTTTTGCCGCCGCAAAAATTTCATATTTTTACCTAAAAAAGGAGTTATTGTGACTTAACTGTTATAGTTAGACATATGTCAACGCAGACTTTATTGTAGATAATAATGTCCTCTACAAAACTGTAGAACATTACTTTGCTCTATTGTCAATAGTTTTCGCAGCGTTCGCAATTTAATGATTTTCCTTTTACACCTTTGGTTACATAATCGAACAATAACAAACAAACAAACAAACAAATCTTTCCTCTTTATAATATTAGTATAGATAATAGGGCCAATTACATACCTATCCGACATGGGCTCGGTCAAAATGTTGTTACATCTACCTATTTCTTCTTTTAAATTGCAGCCAAATGCTTGCTTCCGAAATTGGTCGTTCCGCACACATTCTAACAAAACGTGGTAGACATCATCTAGTATCCCACAGTCTTCGCAAGAGGTGTTGGTGAAATTCCCATACAACTACGATCATTCGAACTCATTATGTACGGTAAGAGCGGGAAAAATGAACATTGCTCGGTGACATTTTTATCGTCTTGTAAGAGGATCGCTGCATTTCGCTCACCATAGTGCTGCAGTGAAGGACGCACAGGCGCACAAAGGAGCTCGGACGAGCGGAGGCAGCAGCGCGGCGGTCAGCATCATCAGCGCCGCGGCCGCCAGCACGGCGCTGGTGGCGGCGTCGTGGGCGGCGGCGCGCCGGCGCAGCGACACCGTCCACGTCGCCACGCGCCGCTGCGCCTGCGACGACAGCTCGCCGAACACGTGCTCCATCTCCCAAGAGCCCGTCTCGAATATCACTGCACTCTGAAAGAACGTGAACACAAAACCATTACCTAGTCAACTTCGAAGAAGACCATAAAAAATAGCTAAATGTCATAGCATTTTTTTGACGTTTAAACGTCAAAAAAATGCTATGACATTACAATATGCAAGACGGACAAGAGCATCTAAATATTTTGGGGGGCGAGAAAGTGCCAATTACAAGCGGCTGTTTTAGGAAATCCTCTTATCCGCAACACCGTACCCGCCCCCGCTGACGTCAAGCACGCCTCGCTTTCCTCAAATCTTGGATACCTTCCGTGGAAATTTCGCGCACAAACTTATCGGACTATAACTTACCGTTGTCTTGTCAATATCCAATTCGAGTTCTTCAATCGTGCGCGTCCTCGAGCCAAACTTTAGAACGGCGGTCTGCCGGTCGCTGGGCCAGCCGGCGAGATCGACGCGCACCGGAACGACGGCGTCGTAGCGCAGCACGAGCTGCACGCTGCCGGCGCTGGTGACACGCGCGCTCAGCGCCGGTGCCGCGCCGCCGCCCGCGCCGTTCAGCAGCTCCACGTCCGGCACCCACAGCCGGTCGGCGGACGCCACCAGCGTGTCGCAGCCCCACTCCGTCGCGTTCCATTCCACCCGCGGGTCTGACCATGCCTAACAAATTATAGAAGAATAAATCTTAGCTCTGAGTACTTAATACCTACATGCTTAGGGTCGGAATTTTGGGCGGAGAGAAATGATCACTGACTGAGATTGACACTACTTTCCTAGTTTATTGCTGGTCTAACAGCATGGTGGAACCAGATGGCAGACCTTACAATAAGTGTCGTAGAGAAAACAAACTTTTTATCTTGTTCTTCACATTAAATCATAACATTTTAAGGTTTTTAAATATGAAACATCTAAGTTACTACCCTGGACCTGGACTTTCCCTTTAATTGATTTCTCGAAAGTTCTTAGAAATAACCTGAATGCTGGAAGCAAGATGAAGAATGATGAATAGGTATATCGAAATTGTCCTGTTGTATCGTTGCCCGGTATTGTTAACCTATCTCTGTGTATATCCTGGTGTTGCTTAAATAACTTTTAAAAAGTTTGATTCAGCCATCGGTGACAAACTCCGCGACGATTGTAGCTAGCTGACTCACCATGATCAGATCAGCGAGCACGTGTATGTTGTCGTCGTGCGTGAGCGCTGCGTGGTGCGGCTCGAAGGTAAGGTGCACCGCGGTGGGCTGCGCCGGCGCCGCCTCGCGATCGTACTCCGCCAGCAGCGCGTCCAGCTGCTGTGACAGCGACGTCACGTTCGTGCATGACTTCACGCGCCCTGGTGCAACACGTGCCAACATTTACTAACACATAATCTCTTATGAGCTCGCGCATCCTTCTTCACCACGACTGATAAACAGGCATTAAGGTACAGACACGTCAGGTTACCCATTTGAACGACGAAAACAGCTTTTATTACGTAAGGAATAGAGGCTGTCTCAAGGTCAAAGTGGGATAGCCTGAAGTGAGCCGTGAAGAAACAGGAGAAGTTTACAACATGCAATGACTGCAAGGCTGTTAGATCCATTATGATCTAATCTGCTGTTGACAGCACAATATTGAAACGCTGTGCAATTATCTATGTACATTGTTTTGTGGCATATAGTCCTCTGAACGAGAATGCCGGACGTGGCGACTTGCAATATCTTTTTGCATTTTTATCTGAGTGAGGGTCTAGTTCACCAACACATGATTAACTTTTAAACAACGATTATAATCAAGTTTAAAAGCCCTGTCCTGCAGAGAGATAAAAGAAACAAACAATGAAAGGCACGTTACCGAGGGCCAGCAGGAGCAGAGCCGTGGACAGCAGCAGCGCGGGCGCGGGCGACATGGCGGACAGTGGCCTATTGGGCCGCCTCGCGCCCCGAACTCGCGGCTCCAGGGGTGACCAACATTTTTTTTGGTACGTTGTTAAGTAGGTATGTCCATGCAGGGAAGTCTGTCAGTAGGGTGACTTCTTCTGCCCTTGCGTTTTGGCCTCTTATTGGAAGCTACGTTTATGAAAGTTCGGTGGAGCAAACAGTGCGAGTAATTTCTTCAACTGCTACACTTTCATAAACGTAGCTGTTCAAAAAGAGGCCAAAACGCAAGAGTAGACGAAGTTACCCCACTGACAGACTTCCCGGCATTATTACTTTTATTGCTTCGTTCGACGTTTATAATTTCTGACTTTAGAAATTCGTAGACTTGAAGTCAGTTCAGTATGTGTAGACTTGCCGTTCGTTAGAACTTTTCGGATTCGGAATGATTTTACAATCGTATAAATCATCAATTATTATTATAAGATTCAGGATCACTAACCTGGCGAAAGAAAACGAGGAGGGCCGAACCCAAATAATGGGAAGAGGCACGAAAGAAGAAGTATAAAACAATTCTTAAATAAAAGACTCTGTTGAAGTATTAGCACAGAATAAAAATACATAGTTGGTGTCGCTCGGTCGCGTAATCGCGTTCGTCTTTATGACTTACCCTTTTAAGATATAATAAGATATGTTATCTCTAAAAAAATAATTTATCTGTAATTGTATATCTTAGCTTTAGACAGAGGACATTGAATTTCTTTTTGTGGTCCTATTTTTAATGTAGGAATACTTATTCCTCGGGTTATACCTAAAAAGGTTGTGCACGTCTGTCGGCAGACGCGTGGGCGACTATCATCGGCGCGGGTTTCCTGCGTGCAAGGACAATCCCAATATTTACACTGTCCGTTACTTAGTTTAATCAGTTTATTCACAAAGCCGCCTCTTCCTTTTTTTGGCTATTAGTCAATATATGCATTATTTTCAGGCCTGTAGAATATTATCTAAAATATTATCCTTTGTATTTACCCATTTCTCAGTTGTCTATACTAATATTATAAAGAGGAAAGATTTGTTTGTTTGTTTGTTTGTTTGTTTATTTGCATCGAATAGGCTCCGAAACTACTGGACCGAATCAATTGAAATTTGTCACAGAGATAGTTTGAGACACTGGGAAGGACATAGGCTACTTTTTGTCGCGATATAAAATCATAAGGGGGGTGAAATGGGGGATGAAAATTTGTAGGGAAAATCCGACTTTTGGCGCGGGCGAAGTCGCGGGGAACTGCTAGTCAGTTATAAAGGTATAAGTTCGTAGCTGACCACATGCGGCAGCAGCAGACGACATGTCGCCGCGACACTTCTCGTTTCTATGTATTTCTATGCACGCTTTGTGTCGCTAGTTGCGAATGGTATTTCATAGAAATACCTACATACAAACCAATAGTGTCGCGTCGACACGTGGTCTGCTGCTGCCGCGTGTGGTCGGCTACGAACTTATACCTTAAGAGGACAGAAAACAGCTGAACAGATTCGATAAGGGTAGGTATGTTGGTTGGTATCTTTTGGCTATTATTTAAACTTAAAAACGTAATGAAGCAGACTTGTTTATTGCATATTTTAAACATACAACAAAAATATAAACAGAACAAAAAAATAACAAAACAATTTATCGTTAACGTAGCTTTACATTAACCTACTTACTGTATAATTACTTGCTCAGCAAGTTCGCAATCCAGGAGAGAGGGATTTGATTATTATTTGATTATTTGATTACTTGATAATTAAAGTAAGATAATAGATAATAAATAATTCAGAACAGTTTATTCCTAGCTATACAATTTTAATTTACAAAAACACCGTTGAAAAATTAAATAACTTAACTATAGACTACTCTAACTGTAAAATATAGATCAAACTGAGTCATTAACATTCTAAACCTATATTTTATTTATCTTTTATCTATTTATTATTTTCATTATTATTTATGCTCTGATGATACTTATTTATAAGTATAGGCAGGCCTGTGTATCTCCCCGCGTTAGTAGCAAAAACGTACCTACGCGCGGCGCCCCTACTTAGGGGCTAAAACTAGTTGCGTGTCGCTACCGGTCAGTGACACGCTCGCGCGTTTTATTCACCGGCGGCCGCGCGGCTACGTTGCTGGCTGGACGAGAATGAATAAAGTACTAGAAAGAGGCGCTAGACGGCGTTAGAAGCTTCTCGTAGCAGTCAACCCTATCGCGTCGCGTGATATTACGTCACTGAATAGGTTTAGTGTATTATGAATCATATTCCAGAGCAATAAGTATAAAATCATCTTGCAATGGATTTTTGTAGGTGTCTACCCGAAAATGTGCTTGACTTTTAGGCGAACTAAATTACGCCATATTGTTGAAGACATTGAGTAGACATTTTTTTGAATACAATTGCTAAGTTATACTTCTGTACGAAGTACTATTATTCTGTGGTATAGGTAAATAGCTTATCTCCTACTCGTACATAGGTGAGATAGACGCAACATTTAAAAGTTAGGTTAGGTATTTAGACTGACAATTTAACGCTGAAAAATTACTTAAATAAAATTAATACTTTACTTACGGAACTCGGTTTTTGTTTACTATCAAAAACAATTTTTTTGTCACAGGTCTCTAAGAAATAACAAATGCAATAATTAACTGATATTCTACCTAGATTATTTACTATGCAATATTCCACTAGTCCGAGCATTTGAGCTCGTACTTAAAATCCTAGCATGTTATTTAAACTGAAATAAACTGGGTAACTTATACCGTCGGCTATGTCTTCATATACCAAAATCACCGTAAATCGTGGCTTTGGTAATTAGTTGAGCTCAAAGACCCGGGACTTTATTTTGTAAAAAAAAGGTAAAATTTGAGCTCAACTAATATAATGTTACTTAAATTCTTAAAGAAGATTAAAATTAACAAAATTACTTATCTGCACCCAAAACAACGTTATCTATTAACCCGTCATTGTTTTTAACAAAACTTAGGACTAGTTTCTTAGTTATTAAAATAATCATAGGTAGAAGACCCACCCAATGATTTTAGTAGGAATATTTACAGGTGCACCCTTATAAATATACTATCTTTCTTTCTTATAGGTAGGTATTTATGTTATGGATTCTTATTATAATTTGATTTTATCTTAATTCCATTTAACCTTAACTGACACGAGGAACTGGAACGTCTATAAATTACATAAGGATGTTGTTATTATCCAAGATTTTGTTAATTTCAAGCCTGAACCATTATTTGAAACTTAAAGTTAGACATACAATATCCAAACAGTCAACCCGCAGTCATAGAAATATTTTTTAAACTTAATTAAACGTATGGAAACTTAGCTTAATCTAATGGTAGCTTATTGTGTGTGTGAAGAATGCGGTTGCGTTTGGTGAAGCCGCTGTGCTTGTGACGGGCCCTGAGTGTTCTCGACGGGGCCCTGGGGCGCGTGGGTCTGCGAAGGGTGGGCCCCGGGCGACAGGTAGTGCCAGTAGGGAGGCGCGTCGGGCGCCTGCGCTTGGCACGACGCAGCCAGGCCTCGCCAGCTGAACTTGTAGGCGTAGCGCTTTCCGTGTACCTAAGATGAAGCATCAGATGTATTATTATAAGCCCAGAACACAAGTAGGTAGGTAAGTTCATATTTATGTTAGTCGTATACATACCCTACTATGGATAGTAAGAGTTAGGCAAGGCGGCTACAAGCATCAGTTCTAAGATGTTTGCAACGTTTTGTTATGTTAAACAACAATTACACATCTGTACCTTATTTATGTTGACCAAAATTAGTGTAACCTGTACATTTAACAGACCCTACTCCTTCTCTTTAAACCCTCAGTGTAAATCGTATTAATGGGGGCCTATCTTGATTAAGACAAGATTACAAGAGTGACCGAAACTGATAATTAAGCTAGTATCAGCACTGCCCGCCCGCTAAATGAGGCCTAATACAGTGGTACGTGTGGCCCGCACGCCATTCACTAGAGATCCGGGGAGAGATTTTTCCTTTTGCAGCCAGGTAGTGCTTAATACCTACTAAGCGAGCCACAGCCAGAGACGGGACTGCGGACGAGGGCCCTGGGCGATAACCCACAGTTCCCTTCACACTAATGTCAACTCGTTTTTTGTTTTTTATATTGTTTTTAGTGGGTACTCCCGCCCTTTCTGGCATAGCGGAGTCCCATATAGACCCTGCTGGTTTCCCCTGGAATCAGTGGCGTAGCGCATTTTTTAATAATAAAAAAGGTAGCGTCAGCAGTCGGAATCCCAGCGGTTGGCCTGTCCCTTAGCTAAGACCAGCACCTTGATTCACAAACACTCGGAAAATTTCCGTGTCAGAGCCTTTCCGAATTCGTATGTCAAATATTCTTTCCGAACGGAGATTTCGAAAGCTTTATCATTTGTGCCTAAAGGAAACGTCAAAGTTTTTGATTCCGACGTTTGAGAATCGCATTTTTTTGACGTTTTTGGAAACCTGTTCCTCGGATCGAAATCAGTGGTTTCCGACGTTTGCAAATAAGGGTGCAGATCAGTACTTAGTATGGATCTTAGAGCTTTGGCTGTCACCTTGGTCATGATGTTCTTATCGTAGTAGTAGCGCAGCGCGCGCGAGAGCTTGTCGTAGTTCATGTTAGGCTTCTGCTTGCGGCGGCCCCAGCGGCGCGCCACCTCGTCCGGGTCCGACAGCCGGAACTCGCCCTCGCCGGGAGGACCCTGAACCGGAGCACAAAAATAAAGTGCACGAAAAAGGCAAAGCGGCTCGGGCAAAGCGGCCAACTGACCGCTTTGCCCTTAAATAAATGTGTAATACTTCGAATTATAATACTTGATTATTTTGTTTAGATGGTCAACAACTATAAATGAAAAACTACCAAAGGGTTATGGGGCGAAAGTACAATGACGCAAGCAGTCAAAAACGTGAAGGAACAACAAGGCTCAATTTAATGTATAGCAATAAAATTTTAAGCAATTTTTGTTTTTTTATAACGTTTGAAAACATATTTATTTTAGTTATTAATAACACAGTTGATTAAAAGTGCCACTAATTTTAAGAGTTTAAATGTGTAATTGACACCAAAGGTTTTATAAAAAATACATGTTGATTTTAAACTATTATTGGCAATCTTCTTTTTTCGAACACTACCTATATCTTTTGTCAAAAAATGTATATTTCTCATACATTTCTGGACTGGCCGCTTTGCCCTTAACCCAATGGCCGCTTTGGGTGGCACCTTGGGCAAAGCGGCTTTTTGCCACCCTTTCGTAATTTACGTGTCATATATGTATTTTCAACATTTTGCAGATTTAGATTGCGTACAATAAAGAACAAATGTTTTTTCTACCTATCAGTATAAAAATCTTTTCGAAAATCATTTTATTCAGTAGGTTTTTTACACCTCAAAGTAAAGGTGGCCGCTTTGAGCTGACCCCCTAAACATACTAAACATTACAACACACAAAGCGCCATAAAAACATTTCGACTGCATGCACGTCTTTAGAATGGGAAAAATTGCTTATTATGACCCAAACGATTCGTACTTATCTTGATTAGTACTTTACAGCTCTTAATGAGGACCGCATGGTGATTGACCAGCATTATGGGGGTTTAGCACTTCCAATAGGCGACTCTGCACAGATTGCCGCGTTGGTCTCTAGTGGTCAGCACGGTGGGTACTATCCACGAGGTTCCGGGTCCAAATCTCAGGTCGGGTCTAAAGCTCTCAGGTGTTAGGTTTTTCTGTTTTGGAACAACCCAGAGACAGCTCCGGAGTCAGGATAGTTGGTGTTGTTAACACTTTGTATTGCGCACACACTTGTGCACCATAACATCTTCCGCGCAGTCTGTTTGCTGATCTCAATTGAGATTGGCCGCTGTCGGACATCGGCTAGGAGAACATTATTATAATTAGACGACTCGTGTGTGTATATGGTTGGAGTTGATTGTAAGTAGGGTACCTCCCAGCAGATGCCAGGCGCGCCGGCAGTGAGTTCCTCCAGCAGGAACTGCCACAGCTGCACCTGCCCGCCGCCGCCTGCGCGCCCGCTTAGCGCCGCGTACGGGTCTGAAAACAAAGATACTTTTGTTAGTACACATTATTGCTTAATAATGTGTTTTACTTAAAATGTACGTACTATGCGAGTCTTTACTCAGTACATAGCCCATCATTTATAATTTTACTTGAAGCACTTTTTTATGTCTTTTGCACCAATCACCCCCTTCCTGTGATTTAGTATTTCCTATACCCGAAGGTTGTCTGGAAGAGCTCGCTCTTAGCGATAAGACCGCCTAATTTTGTTCATCTTTCTGTGTAAATAGTATTGTTGTTACTTTTATGATGTGCAATAAAAAGTTATTTATTTATAGCCTATTAAAATTGGCTAAAAGTTTGTTGTATCATGCCAAGCCAAATTAGGTACAAACTTACACGTGTAATTATTCTGTAGATTCAGCACAAGCACGGAATAAATAATAGTACGTACTAGCGGTAAATAGTTACTTAAATCTAACGTTTCGTCAAAATCCATTTTGTAGTTTGTATGTGGAAAAACATTACTAATACAGTTATTCCTAGTAGCACTAGGATTTATTTTGAATCATTCATCGTATCTATGCATGCACCTGTTGCCGTAACATTCAAAGTTTCGTTAACAGAACGAATAATTAATATGAGATACGAGCACACATTTTAAACATTTTAGATTAAAAATAGTAAAACGACTAGACTACGTTGTGCTGCTCTTTGCCCGCGCCCTTTAGCACCGATGCCGACGCCGATCGACAAATTTTAAATTTCGAGACACCTTCAACTCATGAGGTGCTTGTGGCGCAGTGGCGGCAGCGCTTTGGTAGTGATACCTAAAGTCAAGCAACCCGCGGCGCGGTCGTGATTTTAATAGGTGACCATTCCGACCATTTAAGTGACGTCCGTGACAAGCATCTCCGTGCTTCGGAAGGCACGTTAAGCAGTTGGTCCCGGCTAATATCTGTGGTATTAGTCGTTAAGCCTAGTCAGAGGCCCTAGGGCGGCTTGATAACTTCTGACAGTAAGGTTTGTCACTTGCCTTACATACACCCCTCAACCAATCCGCACTGAGCCCGCGTGGTGGATGGCTCGTACCTCCTCATAGTTGAGGACTATTAATAATCTGTGGTTGAGGTGAGGCCTTTTCCCGGCAGTGGGATCTAATAGGCTAACTTTACTTCAACTCATACGAAACGATTTGAACCAAAATTAATTCAATCGCGCATGACGACGCTGCTGCTATATAATCTGTTTTTTTTTTAATTTAATTGTTTTAGTCTTGCTTGACGCGAGTTTGTTTGTAATGCGGTGCGTGCTTAGGACTTTAAGGTTAAAGCATTAAACTAAACTGATTTTGTTTGTGTTGTGTTAGTGTCACTAGGTGAAATTCGTGGATACTTATAGGATGGATTCAGTTGAATAATGAATATTTTGCTGCTGCCTGCCTGGAAGGACCTCCTTGTGACGATAGCGCTGCTCAGGAATACTGTAAGTTTTAGTTTATTTTGTACAATTTTAACATAAAGGATACCTACACTCTGACCCTATTCTGTTAATCATGTTATATATCATTGTTGATTTCTTGTGTGTAGGTAATGTATATCGAATTATATTCAATCCTAATAATACTAAGATAGTCTATTAGATAGTTTTGAGTAATACTAAGTAATTACTCAAAACTATCTAATATCACATATTGCATAATAGTATTTATTACAATAAGATCATTTACTCCTTTCGGTCAATGATGTTTCAGAGATCGTAAATTTGAAATAGGTTATTACTAAAATATCCTTTGATATTCTCTAAAAACTTCTTCGTTCTGCTACTAAACCCGGCCCGGCGAACCTTAATACCTATGACAGTTCATGTTAGTGATGGGTCGGTAGATGAAACTTAACTTTTTTAACCGACTTCAAAAAAGGAGGAGGTTATCAATTCGACTGTATGTTTTTTTTATTAACCGACTTCAAAAAAGGAGGAGGTTATCAATTCGACTGTATGTTTTTTTTTGTGGCTACGTTACCGCATATCTCAGTCAGTTGTGGACCGATTTGAAAAAAAAATATGTTTACCTAGAGGCTATACCTTCTAGTTGGTCCCATTTTGGCCCAGTCGAGATCTGATGATGGGATCTTGGTGTAATCGAGGGAAACCCTCAAATTTTGAAGGCACGTATAGTGTTTTCGTACTAGTATCTTAATGTTGACATGTTGTTACGATGATGTTGTGATGGTGGAAGTGGAGTTTAATAATAAAAACACCAGATGTTTTGTCAGGTACTGTATAGGATGCTAACAAAACAAAGTCAAAGGCGCAGCTCCCTTCTCTTCCCCCCCCACTCCTAGCCCTCCTCCCTCCCGCCCCCAACAATAAAAATATATAATTACTATATATATATAAATATAAACAAATATATATATATATATAATAAATGATCTCTGAGTCATGGACATAACAGCTTTTGTTTTATTTGGTTTTGTCCTACAGTTAATTTTTAATTCTCTTGGGTATACAATCGTGAGTGCATGTATGCCGCGCTCCGTTCTATTCAATAGAGAATGTACTAATACTTAAGTATGAAAAAGTAATGACACTCATAATTTATCACTTAATTATGCCACACATGAAAACTGATACTAATAAAATCTAATCTTAAATAAAACAAAACCTGGTGTCCCCAGAAATCTTTTATAAATTTGAGTGAAATAAAAACAATTTCATGCAACTTTTTAACATTCAGCACCTATAACTTAAATGATTATAAATCATGTACACTCGTTTCCATTATCGACATTTGTTTATCGATATTTTAAGTTAGTAGTTAGTCGATATCTTCCGAACGAAGTAACTTTTGCAGGACGTAAACGTAAAGTCTGATTGAGATAATTTCTTGTAAATGTTAAGAATTGTTATAATTCCGACGGAATATCATTGTAATGGCATATATCTACCTTACCTTAATAAATGGCATGTTTAGAAGCCTTTAATTCAATTCTAATGTAACGGTGACGCCACTACAATGTTGTGTCGTAGGAATAACTGTCAATGTCATAGGGATCAAGGTTCGCCGGGCCGAGCATAATTTTTAACTTCACCAAACACAATTTTATTAAGTAGGTACTTATTTGCTGCAAGAATTACCTGTTACTTACTTACTTCAATGCAATTCTTTATTTTGTACGTTTAAAAAAAACACTGACGTTTTTAATTATAATTTTTTAGTAAGCAATCAATTAAATTACATGTGCTTAAATGCTCAATTCCTGTCAATACCAGCCAACTATGATGTCTCGCCATATCAAGTAATTTAGGGCAATGGCCACACGTAGCAACTTTGTTGCTGAGGATATTGAGTATAGATAGATTGATGATAGATAGAGCAATAAGAAGCAATAATCCCGAAACGATTGCAATTTATTGCGATTGCTCCAATTATTTCTCGAGATTGATCCATTACAGTTGCAGAAAATTGCCCATGTCAGAGCACATTTACAGGCATACAAGTTAACTCAGCGGCAGAAAAATCGGCCCATCGAGTAATTTACATACAAACACGCTTACTTCACAGATTTTACTAATAAAAAAGTTCTTATCTAACGGTAATAATGTTTAAGTCAATCGATTGGATAAATGTTCATCTTTTAACAACGTTTTTCAATCGCCCGCAAAAATCACTCTAGTACCTTAAAAAAACCGGCCGAGTGCGAGTCGGACTCGAGCACGAAGGGTTCCGTACCATTAACTTCAAACATTAGACAGAATAGGCAAAAAAGTATATATTTTTATTTTATTTATAATTTCACGGGATGTCACTTGTTCCTTGGCGGATGGGTCGGGCTCTTGTGTGGGACGCTACCTGTGTCGACACACTTGCAACCTCTCATCTGCCCGGGACAAGCCGTGATGCTGGTTTGGCTGCGACAAGTGCCGAAAACTTTAAAAAGAACAAGTACAGGCAGATCGACTCCCGGTACCACTTTGTACCGGTTGGAGTCGAAACACTGAGTTCGTGGGGTCCGAACGCTATCTCTTTTTCAAAGAGATTTCCAAGAGGCTAGTTGACATCAGTGGTGACCTAAGAGCTGGCAGCTACCTTGCTCAGCGTACAAGCATCGCTATCCAGCGCGGTAATAAACCTTACCACAAGGACCCTTTTTATATTTTTGTTTTTGTGTTGTATTAAGTAATTTATCTTAATTTTTATTAATAAGTTGTATATATATATTACTAATGTACATTCATGTAAATTAAATTTCAAAAGTATTCATCACTGGATACCCCAAAACAATTTTAAATAAGAGTTTCCGCGCCTGTTTTTTTACGTAAGTGATTTAAAGTTTATAGGTCCAAAGACTTTAGAAATTACACCGTCTGAATGACTGGGGCGGGCTATATCTCGCTAATGGTAAAGCTGATAAAAAAGTGTTGTATGGAAACCCTACCTTATTTTTGAGATGTTTATTAAAAAGGAAACACGTCTGTTCCGTACACCATTTATTGCAGACTAGAGGCTGACAATTTGCGTCCTACCCTTTATTATAATTATCACTTAACCTACTTACATAATATACTACAATCCTTCACCCTTATTTATCTTTCCCTATTTCGGTTTACAAGTTTCACCTTAAGATTTAGTCATACTAAAATTAATTAACATTCAATCAACAATAATGCTAGATATGTAACTAAAATTTATAATGGGGGGGTTTATTTAGCCTGCACTGCCGTATTGGTCGGGACTGGGACGGCTCCGGGGATGCAGGCGATGCAGAAGAGGGCGCGGCGCCGCTCACGCTTAACTCGCGCTCGTTGTTAGGCATTGACGTAACAGGTGCTGGTTCTTGAATCGGTGGGTGCGTTTTCTCTGGGCCCCCCGAACTGGTAGTCTCCTCATCTCTGCTTGTATTGGGCATAGGCAACCCTTGCTCGTCTGGCACATCTAGCAGGGGTGAGTTAGGACAAATAAGTGAACTCCTTGACCTACGTTTAAGCTGATCGATATGTCTATGAGTCTCTTTCCCTAACGTATCTTGCACTTTATAGTCAGTAGCACCTAATTTCTGTGTTATCTCACCCGGTAACCATCTTGTAGCACCCTGATAGTTCCTATACCATACATCCTCCCCCTCGTGCAAATCTCGATTACTATTTCGGTGACCCCCGCTCTGCGCTTGACGCGACTGTACTACGCCGACCTTATTCTCAACGTTCGGTTTAAGGGCATCTAGTTTGGTTCGCAGTCGCCTACCTAACATCAGTGCTGCAGGGCTTTCACCCGTAGTGCAATGTTCCGTATTACGGTAATGTAATAAGAAGGTATTTAAAAATAAATTTACATCAAGGTTTTGTGTAGTTGCTTTCCTAATGACTTTTTTAATTGTGCGAACCGCATTCTCGGCCGCACCATTTGAGGCCGGATGATAAGGGGCTGTAAAGAAATGAGCGATACCACAGCCTTTCAGAAAGTCTGCGAATTCTTTGCTCGTGAACGGGGGGCCATTGTCGGAAACTAGCTGTTTGGGAAGTCCCCATCGCGCAAATAATTCTGAAAGTTTATGAATAGTACTCGAAGCTGAAGTACTCGATACTAGAAACACTTCAAGCCATTTAGTTTTTGCATCTACAACTACTAGGTAAGTTTTGTTAAAAATAGGTCCTAAAAAATCTACATGCAAGCGTGACCACGGGGCTGCAGGCCAGGGCCAGGGGCTCGGCGTGTGGCGCGGCGGCGCGTCTGCCTCCGCGGCGCATGCGGTGCACGCGCGGCACACGGCCTCCACGGCCTCGTCGACTCCCGGCCACCATACGTAAGAGCGGGCTGTTGCTTTGGTTTTTACTATACCCATGTGGGGTTCGTGTAGCTGTAACAGTACCTTGTGTCTACAATTCTCGGGTATGACTACTCTGTGACCCCACATTAAGCAACCTAACTCTTCATAAATCTCTTTTCTACGGTTAAAATATGGTTGTAAAGTTTTAATTTCCGAGTTACTCGGCCAGCCGTCTCTGACGTAATTGAGCACCCGCCCTAACATTGGATCGCGCTTTGTCTGTTTTTTCAACTCATTATGATCGAGCAACATCTCGTTCTGTGCAAAATGTAGGTAGGTTTGTTCCGGTAATTCCCAACCATCCACAGTTTTTGGTAATTGCAATGGGATTGGAAGACGAGACAAGGCATCGGCGCCATTATTTTTAGAGCTGACAAATTCTATGTCATATGAATAAGCAGTTAATTTAATCGCCCAACGTTGTAACCGGCTAGCTGCCATTTGTGGTATACCGTGTTTAGGGCCAAATATGCTAACTAACGGTTTGTGATCGGTACGTAATACGAATCGCCTACCGTATAAATACTGATGCAACTTTTCTAAGCAAAACACAATCGCTAGCGCCTCGCGATCTATTTGAGAATAATTTTTCTCGGCATCGGTGAGCGCGCGCGACACATAGATAACCGGTCGCTCCCCACCCGCGCCCGCAGCGCCGCCCACGACTCCCGCGCACCGCTGCGTCAACACCCCGCCTATCCCGCGGGCGCTGGCGTCACATGTTAAGAATAAAGGTTGATCGGGGTCGTAATGAGTTAAAACTTCCGCACTACTTAAGATTGACTTTATACGCAAAAACGAACTTTCTCGATCTTTGTTCCATTTCCATGGTACATTTTTCTTTAGTAATTCGTACAGAGGTGCTAAGATGAAACTAAGATTTCTAACAAATTTAGCGTAAAAATTCACCAACCCTAAAAAGGACCGTAGTTCCGATACATCTCGGGGCCTAGGGATTTTTGTAATAGCTTCTACCTTTTCTGGGTCTACTTTAATTCCCTCTTTTGATATTACATATCCTAAGTATTTAACCTCATCAACCATGAAAGAGCATTTACTTTTTTTCAACCTCATGCCATGACTATGTAATCTTTGAAGGACTTTATTTAGCGTTGCCAAATGTTCTTTCTCCCCTCCCCCTGTAGCAATAATGACGTCATCAAGAAATATTTCTACATTCGGGATATCTCCTAGAAGATTATGCATAATACGCTGAAAAATTCCAGGGCTCGAAGACAAGCCGTACACTAACCTATTGTACTTGAATAAACCCCTATGTGTATTGATAACGGTGAGTTCACTCGAGCTATCTAATTCTATTTGATTATAGGCTTGGGAGAGATCAATTTTAGAAAACATTTTCGCCCCTTTAAGACCCACAAGCAAGTCTTCGATACGCGGCAAGGGAAATCTATCGATCAGCAAAACAGGATTTAATGTAATTTTATAATCAGCACAAATTCGGAGTCCACCATCTGCCTTCCTCACCGGTACTAAAGGCGTAGCCCAGTCCGAGCAGTCCACGGGCTCGATGACGCCTTCCGCCAGCATGCGGTCCAGCTCGGCGTCCACGCGCCCCCGCAGCGCGTACGGCAGCGCGCGCGGCCTGCAGAACACGGGCGCCGCGCCCTCGCGCACGCGCAACCGCGCCGCACCCCCGGTAAACCGGCCCAGTCCTTCTTCAAACAACTCCTTATACCTATTAAGTAACAATGACAAATTATTATTATTACAATTCACTTGCAAATTATTATTACTTCTAGTAATTTCCTGAGTTTTTTTAAAACATGGAATAGTAATATTCAATTCGGCTAGCCAGTATCGACCTAAGAGGGATGTCGTTCCACCTTTAATCACAAATAATTCTAACTTTTTACAAATATTATTATATGTAACCTGCGGTTTGATAAGACCTAACGGTTTAATCTTACTGCCATCATAGAACTTAAGTACTGTATTACATGGTTCTATAGGATTACTTTTGAAATATTTACTATATGTCTTCTCGCTTATACACGATATCGCTGAACCCGTATCGACTTCCATAACTATATTGTGTCCATCAATAAGCAAAAACAGGCTCACCGGTTTATATCCGTTCAAGCTTAGCTGATACAGTTCCTCTTCAGCTTGTGTCAGCTGCTGATCCGCAGCATCCTCACCGGTTGAATCCTCTGTGCATTCCTCGACATGATGCATTCCCCTTTTGGCCTCGTCCTGTCTACCCCGTCCCGGGCACACTCGCCGCAAATGACCGCGACGATGACATCTACTACATGTGAACTCCTTATAACGGCAATCTTCATGGCGATGATCTTGCCCGCCACACGCATTGCACCCCGTGTTCGGTAGGCCCCGACGCCCCGACGCTAGCGATGACCGCTCGCGCCCCCCGGCTCGCCCGCCGCGCCCTCGCGAGAATGACCTCATCGCGTGCACGTCGGTCGCCGCTGACGTCCCCGCCGTATTATTCCCCGAATCCACCTCGGCTGCATCCCGCTCCGCCGCTTCCAATGCTGAGGCCAATTTTACCGCTCCCTGGTATGTTAAATTGTCCTCCGCGAACAATCGCTGCCGGATAATGTCACTCCGTAATCCGCATACAAACTGATCTCGTAAGTTGTCTTCTAAACCAGCCCCAAAATCGCAAAATCTGGATAACCGTTTCAATTCTGATACGTACTGTGCCACAGTTTCTTCATCTTTTTGCCTCCTTTGTCTAAAGCGATATCTTTCCGCCATGACGGCTGGCTTTGGTTGTAAATGTTCCTGCAATAATTTTACTATTTCTTCATATGATTTTGTTGCTGGTTTTGCCGGACTGGTTAAGTTACTCAAGAGCTCGTAGGTTTCGTCCCCCATAACCGCAATCAAGGTTGGCCGCCACATGGTTTTGTCGACCTTATTAACCTCCAAATACATCTCTAACCGCTCCACGTATAATGTCCAGTTACCACCGTCAACTTTAAATTCACCGATTTTACCAATCGTACTCATTTTTGTGCACACTAGTCCCGCACAAAACAAATAAAAATGCGAAATCCTCGTTCGCCACTGAGATGTTTATTAAAAAGGAAACACGTCTGTTCCGTACACCATTTATTGCAGACTAGAGGCTGACAATTTGCGTCCTACCCTTTATTATAATTATCACTTAACCTACTTACATAATATACTACAATTTTCATAGTCCTTTTCAACGATACGCCACACAAGGGGGTGCACTCAAAAAAATAATTCACCCCCCCCCCCCCCTTTACATGTATGGGGAGGTACCCTTAAAAAGGGGTAATTTAATTTTTTTGTATTTTTAAAAATGAGATCTATATGTGAAGTATCCTCGAATCAAGTTACGTGCAAATCAGTCCATAAACGTAGAAGATATTCTGCTGTGACAGACTAGGACGGACGGAACGGACGGACTGAACGATCTTATAAGGGTTCCTTGTCGGTCTACGGAACCCTAAAAAAAATAAAGAGTTACTCTGTCTGCGCGTTTTTTTCGTCTGGCAACACTACTGCTAACATCTTGATTGTATTTGTCTCATATTTAAAAATCGAATTAATTAATTTACTAGTCATTAAGCAGCTCAAAATCATCATTAATCATAACTAAGCTGTATATTTAAGTGCTAGTGTAAAAAAAGTGCATAAACTCACGGACTTTAGTGTATATGTGTAACGGTGATAACCGGTCAATGACACTGCGAATTTGAACTTGTGAGATATTGTGAATCATTGTTTTCTCTTTATGCTTTTTTTAATTATCGTGTATATACGTCATAGTTCACGTATAACACATATTTAACCACAAAAATAGACTAAATTACACTGTCTTACAATCAATTTTTTTTTCGCGTTGAGGTTATATTGTTTACTTTAACAAAAATCTAACCTCTAGTTGATCAACCAATTCTTTGGCTTACTTACTTACGTGATTTTATATTGATTGAGTATAAAGATGCTTACTCGCAAAGCCTATGCTCGCCAGGAGGAATCTAAACTCCTACTGGCTTTGAAGGAACTGCAGGCGGCCAAGGAACGGATTGAGCAACTGAATAGGGAAAGCGAAGACAATGAGAGGATACTGTTGGATGTGCTGGATAGTAACAGTCAATTAAAGAAAGAGATGGCTGAGCTGCACACCAACTACGGCTTATTAATTGACGAACGTGACAAGCTGCAATCCGTCATAAGTGGGTTCGGGGAGTGCTGTGAGGAGTATGAGCAGAACCTCAATCGTATAACTGCCCTTCAACAAGACCTTGATGAAGCCCGAGATCATATTCACCACTTGGAGATGGAGAAGCAAGACTACATTGACAGCCAAACCACCCTTTTATTTGGCAAGTTAGTTGGTAGTGCGCCCAGCCAGATCCAAACTGCACCTGGAAGTCCACCTAGTGTAACTATAGATTTAACAAATGATTCCCCTACCACAACATCTACAGGGATTTTAAGGTGCAGTATAAATAAATTTAAGAAATATGTTAGAATAAATAGGTTTATTAAAAAACCAAATAAATTAGTTAAAAAACAGAATTGTTTGTTTACAAAAGTTAAATATATAAATGAGAGAAGGCAACTTGGTGATGAGCTAGATGCATGATCTTTAATATTAGAAAATAGTGTGACAAAATATGAAAATGATATATTGAAATTAGAAAAGGAATTAGAACTCTTATTAAAAATAATGACTGAGACATATAAATGTACTAAAAAAGAGTGTGGGGAACACATCCAGATGTTAACAGACATCATAACTACTTGTGATTGTAATAATTCTTCTAACTCAAATTCCAACCCATTGATGATTGTTGGGTCCGGGTGTGAGTCATCATCACTCCCTCAATCAACCACAAGCCCTCTCAAACTGTCCTGTGTACAATCCAACAGTTTCCTGCTTAACAAAACTCCATATCAGTCAACAAATAGTATAGTTATGTTTAGTGATGAGATGGGTAAAAACATACTTGCACAATACAATATGGGACAAAGTGTGATAAATCACTGCATGCCTGGAGCATCTTATGATGTAATTATCAATAAAATACTTAGTTTTAAATTCAGTGAAAATTCTACCCTAATATTTTTTATAGGAAATAGAGGTAATGTAAACAAAAAGAAATTCCTTAATATTTTTGAAAGTTTGCAATTGCTAAAAATAGGTAAAATTGTTTTGTTTACATTACCATATAGCAGCGGTTTGACAGACGAAGAAAATAATCTAAGGTATAAAATAAACCTAGACTTGCATAAATTGACATCTTATAATGTTCATAAATTCCATATAATTGACATAAATAATTATTTTAAAAATAAGATTTACCTGACGAGAGATAGATATTTTGTGAATAATTATCTCAAAAGACCCTCCTCTCTAAATTACTTCATCACGTCGCTCTTTGTCTGCAAAGGTCGTCTGTGTTGACTTCAATCCATAGTTGGACGGATAGTAAAATCGTGTTGTGTTGGTTAAAAACCACTCCTCACCTCCTTCAGACTTTTGAGGCTAATCGTGTCTCCCAGATTAATAATAGTCCTACATCTAGTGAATGGAGGCACGTCCCAGGCTACATGAACCCTAGTGACTGTGCATCGAGAGGTATGTCAGTCACCCGACTGATCGACCACTCCCTTTGGTTTTCACCTTTGTGGTTGACGCAGTCTCCTGACAACTGGCCCAGTATTTCGGAACCTAACCCAAGTAGTGATCACCATATTTACCCATAGTAAAATACCGTACGACATCAAGCTGTGAAAATAACTAAAATAGACTAGTCTGGCCGTTTCAACATCAGTCAAGCGCCGTATCTTTTTTACAGCAAAAGCAGCTGAACTAAGTCTTCCTGACAAGGCCACGATATGAGGACCCCATTGTAGTTTTGAATCTAAAGTAATTCCTAAAAATGTTGTTGAATTTATAGTATTTAGCGGTTTGTCTTTTATCAAAACATCTGTTGAGGCCTGTCTGACATTAGGCATCGTAAACTTAACACATTTAGTCTTATTCCCGTTAAGCAAAAGGTTGTTAACGGTAAACCAATGCAATACTTGTGAAAGAGTATTATTTACATCGTCAAAAGTATCTTTCCCCCTAGGAATTTTGAATATAAGTGAAGTATCATCAGCAAATAATACTATATCACAAAGATCTTCCACAAAGTGTGGAAGGTCATTTATATAAATTAAAAACAATAAAGGTCCCAATATCGATCCCTGGGGCACACCCATAGTCAGAGGTGCTCCAGAAGACTCAAGTAGATTTAATGCATTCATTGAAGCCCCATAATGTCTTAATTTTTTCAATAAAGTTTTATGTTCTACACAATCAAAAGCTTTTGAAAGATCACAGAAAATACCTAAAGCATCTTGTCTATTATCATAGGCATCAAAGATATGTTTTAAGAGAGCAACCCCTGCATCAGCAGTACTTCTACCTTAGTGAAACCAAATTGTTTTTTGTGTAGTAGATGGTTTAAAGAAAAGTGTGCTAGTAATTGATTGAATATTACCTTTTCAAATATTTTACTAAGGACCGGCAGAATTGATATTGGTCTAAAATTAGAGGGGTCACTTTTGTCACCGGATTTAAATAACGGTATTACTTTGCTAAATTTCATTAGGCTTGGAAACTCTCCATCATCTATGCATTTGTTAAAAATTATTGCTAAGTGAGGAGCTATTGTGCTGATAATTGATTTAAATATACACAGATAGTCCCCATAGATCCTCAGTCTTTTTTATATTTAAATCTAGAAATGTTTTTATAATTACTTCGGGACTGACATGCCTAAAGTGCAGTGGAAAATCGCACTGGTCGACATTGGACTTGAGGATCGATTCCGCAAGTTCTGAAGAAGATGCAAGTTCTTTAGTTGTTGAAGGTGCAATATTAGAAAAAAAATACTCAAAGGCATTTGCAACTTCTTGATTGGATGTGATCAATTTACTTTCGACTTTTAGCGAGAATGAGCTACTTTTTGATTTATTTTTACAAGTTTCCTTGTTTATTATGTTCCAAGTAGCTTTTGCCTTATTGTTGGAATTTAAAACTATTCTACGAATATAGTTTGACTTTGCTGCAGCACATACTTTTTTAAATATCTTAGAGTAATTTTTAACATATTCAATAGTATGTGGATCCTGTGAGTATTATCTTATACTATAAAAGTCATACAATTAAATCCTACTTTTATGAATACCTGGTGTAGCCCAGTCATTAAGTTTACATTTAGCTTGATTTGTCTTAACCTTCTTCAGTGGAAAGATTTCATTGAATTGATTTTTTATTAATTCAAAAAGGTCTTCGTATAATTTATCAACATTATCGCAATTATTGGGTATAGTTGAGTTTACACTATTACAAATTGTATCCCTAAATCTGTCTAACCTATTTACTGTGACAGGCCTATAAACATTCTCCACAACACTTGAGGCATGACTGTGTTGAAATGAGACCTTTTGACCTCTATGATCGGAACTAAGATTACGTAACACAAAAAATGATTTTATGAACATCTAAACTTGACAATATTGAATAATTTTTTAAAATATTTTTTTTACTAAGATTTTGACTATCTCCTATCATAACTACAAGTTTTGAATTGGAATTAAGGTCAGTACTTTGGATACAGTTTACTATATGATCTAAGGAGGCGTCGGGCATACAATTATTTATAATATTACAATTTAATTTCTTATGTAGTAAGGAACCATAACCAACCCCTAATTTATCTGAAAAAACAATAACATTGTTCATAAAATTTTGTGAACAGTTTTTTTTTTAATTATCAGAATTATATTTTGACAGGCACTTTTGCAAGCCAACCTCTCTTAGTTGTGGTGAGTCATTAGGTAAGTTAATATTTATGTTGGGCAGTGAAGAAAAATCTGTGTTTGGAATGCCCATTTGTAACAGCTTATTAGCAGCCAGGATATGCTCCGATATTTGTTCCTGTGAAGAGTTATATTTACTTGTAATAGAATTTGTTGACTCTTCCGACCTTGAGATATCAGTTTGCAATTTTCCTACATCCTGATCATATTTGGACCTGCTTTCTTGTAATTTATTTTTAATATTTCTAAGCTGTCTAGTAAATCTAATTTTTCCTTTCTCAGCTGTACATTATTATAAAAACATTTCTGTTTTTTTTCAATTTTTTTGGTTATGTTGATTATTTTCTTAATTTTAATATACTTTTTAACCCTATTTCTACCTGACAATTTAATCTGTTTAGAACAGTTTACAAACTGACTTAATCTACTATTGGAATCTAGATTTGAAACTGCTGCCGAGCCATTAGGAGTCCCAATCAGCTCCTCATAAAGATTCATGGTCTGAGAGTATTCTTGATCTTTCTTCTCTTCTTCCAAGTGCAGTATTGTCTTGTTCGCATCTCGCAGCTCACTTTCCAGCTCATTATTCCGTATAAGTGTCTGCTCAAAGACACTGCTGCACTGGTCGAAGGCGCTGATGGTATTGAGGAGCTCATCACGGTGTTCGGTGACCTCCTGAAGCCGGGCATGCACCTCTGCTAATTCCTTTTTTAGTTGAGAGTTTATGTCTATATTCTTCTTCATTTCATCTTCACATTCGTCTCTTTCCCTAAAGAGTTGGTTACAGACATCCTTTGTTGCTTTTAAGTCTTCTAATGCATTTTTAAGTTTTAATTCCATTTCTCGGGTAGACATTTTGCGGGTCATGGTTCCAGTCCGGGTGGCCATGTTATTCAATGGTTCACCTGAAATTTATTTTAAGAGGAGTGTACAACAGATGTTTGGTTAGGTATCGAGTCAAAGAGAAACCGATGATAAGAATATGAATAATTTGTGTTCTATTTTTTTCTATGTCGGTACCTATATTTTTTATTAAAAATTATATTAAAATGTTTCAATTTTACTAAGTAGTTGGCTATAAATTATGTTTGTAACTAATAGAAAAAATATCTATACACTTTTAGATAAAATTAATTATTTTATTTGTACATGAATATCATTAAATAACAAATTAATGAATAATTGGCTATCAAAGTCTAAGTTAGAACTATCACTATTATGCTTACTACTGCAATGTAAGTGTGTAGTAAGTGAACAAAATGTAAATATAAATGTGAAGTGAAGATGACTGTTGAGTGTTTAGAGTTTATTGTCTGCGGCGAAAGGTTGTTATCTTCAACTTTACTTCCACTAATACGTCAAGTAAAGAGAGGCACAACAAGGCCGAAATGTTGTGAAGTTTGACGTGTCTGACCTTGGTGAAAATTGTGCAGTGGGCAATGTTGTGTACGCAGCAATAAACAAACAGTAAACAGTATCCACTCAGTACTAATTCACTCGGTGATTATCGTAAAATTATAACCTCAAAATGTGTTGCACTGTTTTGACAGTATAAATAAACAGCAAACTGGATTTAGATTAATACTTAGGTATGTAAATGAAATGTTATAAAAGCAGTACTCCCCTGGTTTTAGTATCCGTTGTCCACCTTTGACCTTTGATTTCAAATTGACAACCGGCCGTTGCCGTTGCCAAGTTTGATTTTGTGTTTGTGATGGATTCCGACGACTATAGGTAATGCCCACAATTACACGGCACAGTTATTACTACTACTAATGATTAATAGTACAAGTATAACGAATTTACATAGTTAAATTGGTTATTTCAATAAATAAAATCGGAGCTGTGTAGAATGACAGCTTCTTTTTTTTTTTGGTTCTGAGCTTTCAAAGCGGAACATGTCCTGGATTTTAGATCCTCCTGTTTGCCCTCATTGGGGAGGTCTTTTTGAAGCTGCGGTTAAATCGGCGAAATCGCACCTAAAACGAGTAGTAGGCGATACCCCCCTTACGTTTGAAGAGCTGACCACTGTTTTTGCTAAAATTGAAGCAGTTTTAAATTCACGCCCATTGTGCCCACTTTCTCCGGACCCTAATGATGTCGAAGTGTTAACTCCCGGTCATTTCTTAATTGGACAACTCTTAACTGCACTTCCGGAGTACCCTTATAAAGACGTAAAATTGCATCGCCTTACTCGGTTTCAGCTAATCCAACAAATTACCCAGCACTTTTGGTCTCGCTGGCATTTAGAATACTTAAATACATTACAAATTAGAAATAAATGGACCTCTCCTTGTGATCCTCCTAAAGTGGGTGAGCTAGTACTCATAAAAGATGACAACCTTCCCCCTTTGCAGTGGCGTCGTGGACGCATTATTAATTTATACCCTGGCCAAGACCAAGTTTTTCGTGTGGTAGATGTTAAAACTCCTACCGGTAGCCTAAAGAGATCTTTGACGAAATTAGTTCGTCTTCCTGTCCAGTGAACTTCCTTTCCCTTAGCTTCCTAACCTTCTCGTAAACACTTGACGTGTTTAGGGCGGGCGATATGTTTACTACAATATTTTGATTTGTTTGTGTACCCTATTGATACTACGCCGCGCACACTCACACGCATACCTGCCTTATTTTTATTTGTTTAAAACGTATCGTGAGAACCCCGAAGATCGAGTCGACATCGAGACGTTCCCTATGACACATGTACTAGACTGACCAGAGTGCTTTCGCCGCGTGTGTATCCTGTGAAGCTCCTTACAGACATATCGAGTGATTGTGGCCTGTGAAGTGATACCTGAACCCTGAAAGCTGTTCGGGCAAGTACCTAGCTATAAGTGCTCAGACCTGACTGATTTTCCACCTATCATTGTCGCCCTCCACGTGTAATCCACTGCCTAAACTCTCAAACACAGTAATTAAATTAAAGAAACTTGGAATATTATAAACAAAGAAACTTGTAAAACTAAACCACGTGATCACACATTTACATTAAAAATTGATAATAAGAATATTAAATCTGATAATGAAGTTGCAGGTGCCTTCGAGAAGTACTTCTGTAATGTACCTATCGAAACCACAAAACAACTTAATTCGTGCGCTCTACATGCGAAATCACTGCTGGTGTCTAGTGTTGACAGGTGTAACTCCTCATTTGATTTCACTCATGTTAATCCTTTAATGATAGTAAAAACTTTGAAGGAATTAAAACAAAAAAAATACTGAGGATATATGGGGAATATCAACTGACACAATAAAACCCATTATACCTCTCGTAGCATTTTACTTAGCACATATATTCAACGAATGTATTGATCAAGGTTAATTTCCTACTTTAATGAAATATAGTAAGATTATACCTTTATTTAAGTCAGGAGAAAAAAGTGACCCAAGCAACTTCAGGCCAATTTCCGTTCTACCTGCATTTAGCAAAATTTTTGAAAAAGTTATATTTAATCAATTGCTCTCTCATTTTAAACTGAACAATTTACTGCACGAGAAACAGTTCGGTTTCTCCAAAGGTAGAAATACAACAGATGCTGGGGTGGCACTCGTCAAACACATTTTGGATGCTTATGAAGATAACCACGATGCAATAGGTGTATTCTGTGACTTGTCTAAGGCATTTGATTGTGTCGATCACCAAACACTCATTATTAAGCTTGATCATTACGGTGTAACTAATAACGCGTCTAAACTGTTGAATTCTTACCTCTCAGGCAGACTACAAACAGTAAACGTTAATGGCATTAACTTCTCAGGTGCCCCGCTTCAAATGGGAGTGCCCCAGGGCTCAATATTGGGACCTTTGCTATTTTTGATCTATATTAATGACCTTCCTTTTTATGCCAAAGACTCCTGTGAGATAGTTCTGTTTGCTGATGATACTTTAGTCTTCAAATCAAGAAGAGGCGAAGAATCATTTGACAATGTAAGCGGAGCTCTCTCTAAGGTATTAAATTGGTTCACTAGCAATAACTTGCTTCTTAATACAAAAAATACTAAATGTATTAAATTCACCATGCCTAACGTGAAGCAAGCTAACACAGAAATCCTACTCAACAGTGAAAAATAAAAAATAAAATAGATCTATCAAACTCCACTGTTTTTCTGGGCATTACATTGGATTCGAAGTTGCAGTGGGGACCACATGTTGACACTCTGGCTGGGAGACTTGCTTCAGCCTTTGCGGTTAGAAAAATTACCCAATTGACTGATGTTGAAACAGCAAGGCTTGTGTATTTTAGTTACTTTCACAGTATAATGTCTTATGGTCTTCTCTTGTGGGGTTCTGCTGCGGACATAGATACCATCTTTATTTTACAGAAAAGAGCCGTTCGTGCCATTTACAAACTTAGTCCCCGCGAATCCCTGAGAGAATTCTTTAAAGAGATTAACATCCTCACTGTCGCTTCTCAATACATATTTGATAATACAATGTACGTACGCAAAAATTTAGATCTTTTTATGAAAAAAAGTGATATTCATTCTTATAACACAAGAAATAAAAACAAACTTGTCATTCCAAACTTCAAATTAGCCAAAACAATTAATTCATTCTTGGTAAATTGTGTCAAATTTTTCAATAATATACCTCATAATGTTATCGAACTACCTATTAATAAATTCAAGTTACACGTCAAAACTACCCTAATGTCGAAGGGGTATTATAAAATTCAAGACTATCTTAATGACGAGAATGTATGGACAGTCCAGCCTGCACCAAACTGATGTACCTACCTGTTTATTTTGATTTGTTTTATTTTTGTGGCAGCTAGTGGTGACTGAGTTTGTTCCGGCGTTTCTTCTCAGCACTTGCCAGATTGTCTGTGTCTTGTCTCGAAGCGCTTGTAGGGCCCAAAAGATAAGGAGACATGTTCTGCCCCATATGGGCCATAATTGATTGATATTTTGACGTTCATAAGTGGCATTTTGTGTCCTAAATTGAATAAATATTTTTTGACTTTGACTTTGTAATTTACAACGTTATATGAAAGGTAATAAAGTGGGTTATTCCATTGTATTTTTAAAGACATGGATAAGGTTCTATTCCTTACTGGATCGCTTTAGAAATAAACATTTGCTCCATTTATTGACTCAAACATGTTTACAGTCGTGCAAGTACTTTTATAATTTGGGACCCTGTCAGGCCTGTGTATCTCCCCGCGTAGGTAGCAAAAACGTACCTACGCGCGGCGACCCTTTGTAAGGGGCTAAAACAAGTTGCGTGTCGCTACCGGCCAGCGACACGCTCGCGCGTTTTATTCACCGGCGGCCGCTCGGCTGCGTTGCTAGCTGGACGAACATGAATAAAGTCCTAGAAAGAGGCGCTAGATGGCGTTAGTAGCTTCTTGTAGCAGACAACCCTATCGCGTCGCATGATATAACGTCACTGAATAGGTTTAGTGTATTATGAATCATATTCCAGAGTCATAAAAATGAAATTACCTTGCAATGTATTTCTGTAGGTGTCTACACGAAAATGTGCCTGAGTCTAAGGCGAACTAAACTACACCATATCGTAGACAACATTGCGTTGACATTTCTTTGAATTTCATTGCAAAGTCAAACTTCTGTACGGAGAACTAGTGCTTATTCTGTGACCCTGTGTAGTAAGCATGTTTGAATGAAAAATACATAATGGGCCGATTTCTGCCGCTAAGTGCATTTCTGCATTTTTTGACTAAGTATAAAAAAAATGCAGAAATGCACTTAGCTAAATGTTTCATCATTATTTCAGTATGCAAAAATGGGTAACTTATGTAAATTTTTGCAGAACGTTCGTTGTATTAAGTACCTACTTTTATTTACTTTCATGATGGCTAAACATGTCGAATAATATTTTGAACAAGTCATTTGTTGTTTTTTGTCATTATTATTCTCACGCGCTACACTTGTAGCACACTACGTAGTGCGTTCGTAGGCAATCCGTAGATCCGTCTGTCCGTAGCGCCACGCCCAGCTACGGCCGCTACGGCGTAGCCGCGTCTACGAAAGCTTGCCAAGGACACTGGACGTTATAGACGGGCTTGGTGAGAGACTGGCTCAGTGATCCAAAACCTAATTAAAATTGAAATTGTCAGAAATAACGCCTAAACAGCAAAATCATAATTTGATATTTTATTTCCAATTACGTGTTTCAAGCGGGTATAAAAAAGGTCTATTTAAAAAAAATGCTTTTTAGCGTTAATAAAAAAAGAACTCAAAACCCCCTAGTTAAGAGTCGGTTTTTGTAAGTTACAAGTGTCGTTATATAGTCTCGGCCCGGCGAACCTTGATCCCTATGACATTGACAGTTATTCCTACGACACAATATTGTAATGGCGTCACCGGTAAATTAGAATCGAATTGGAGGCTTCTAAAAATGACATTAATTTAATTTCGGTAGATACATGTTATTATAATGATATTCCGTCGTAATTATAACAAGAAATTATCTCAATCAGACTTGACGTTTACCGTCCTGCAAAAGTTACTTCGTTTGGAAGATATCGACTAGTGCGTAAAATATCGATAAACAAATTTCGATAATGGAAACGAGTGTACATGATTGTTTACTACAATATTTTGATTTGTTTGTGTACCCTATTGATACTACGCCGCGCACACTCACACGCATACCTAAATATATAAGTCAGCCTATTAGATCCCACTGCTGGGAAAAGGCCTCACCTCAACTATGAGGAGGAACGAGCCATACTTCACCACGCGGGCTCAGTGCGGATTGGTGGAGGGGTGTATGTAAGGCAAGTGACAAACCTTACTGTCAGAAGTTATGAAGCCGCCCTAGGGCCTCTGACTAGGCTTAACGACTAATACCACAGATATTAGCCGGGACCAACTGCTTAACGTGCCTTCCGAAGCACGGAGATGCTTGTCATGGACGTCACTTAAATGGTCGGAATGGTCACCCATCCAATCACGACCGCGCCGTGGGTTGCTTAACTTTTGGTATCACTACCAAAGCGCTGCCGCCACTGCGCCACAAGCACCTCTTACACACGCATACCTGCCTTATTTTTATTTGTTTAAAACGTACCGTGAGAACCCCGAAGATCGAGTCGACATCGAGACGTTCCCTATGACACATGTACTAGACTGACCAGAGTGCTTTCGCCGCGTGTGTATCCTGTGAAGCTTCTTACAGACATATCGAGTGATTGTGGCCTGTGAAGTGATACCTGAACCCTGAAAGCTGTTCGGGCAAGTACCTAGCTATAAGTGCTCAGGCCTGACTGATTTTCCACCTATCATTGTCGCCCTCCACGTGTAATCCACTGCCTAAACTCTCAAACAATGATTTATAATCGACTGTTGACGACCGTCTTGGTGTAGTGGTTCGCGCCACGGACTTCTTAACCAGGCGGTTGCGGGTTCGAATCCCGCAAGGGGCAAATGTTTGTGTGATGAGCACGAGCATTTGTACCTAAGTCATGGATGTTTATAAAAGTATTTAAGTATGTCTATCCGTATATATATGTCCTTATCCTAGTCGCCATAGCACAAGCTCACGCTTAGTTTGGGGCTAGGTAATTATCATACCGTACCGTACTTGCAATACACCTCTGTTACCTGTCCCACAACACCACTGCAATTACAACGCGAATTCGGTTCCCACACGTATTGTTAGATCGTATAACACAAAATTCAAAAAAATAGATATCTTCGCATACTCTAAAAATAAATTCAAAAGTGAAATTATGAATATGCTAAAATATGATCAATGATGCAACATTGTGCATGTATGTATAATATCTTACTCGTCTCCCGTAAATATATCACCATACCATACTATAGTCATACCCCGTTAGTAACATATGTACCGATACTGAACACCGAGTTTTTTTAATGTAATAATGCGGTTTCTATTTGGTTTTGATGCAAAGTGTTAGAAAATAAGGCTCAATTAACCGTATCTTTAGATTGCGTTGACTTGAAACTTTATTTTAAATACAGTTTATGTAGAGATGTCACTTGTTCCTTGGCGTGTGGGACGCTACCTGTGTCGACACACTTGCAGCCTCTCATCTGCCCGGGACAAGCCGTGATGCTGGTTTGGCTGCGACAAGTGCCGAAAACTTTAAAAAGAACAAGTACAGGCAGATCGACTCCCGGTACCACTTTGTACCGTTTGGAGTCGAAACACTGGGTTCGTGGGGTCCCAACGCTATCTCTTTTTTCAAAGAGCTTTCCAAGAGGCTAGTTGACATCAGTGGTGACCTAAGAGCTGGCAGCTACCTTGCTCAGAAACTTACCACAAGGACCCTTTTTATAATTTTTGTTTTTGTGTTGTATTAAGTAATTTATCTTAATTTTTATTAATAAGTTGTATATATAATAATATTTAAATATATATGTACTGTTGGTGTACCTTATCTATAATAAAAATTAAATACAGTTTTGTATTTGATGTTAATTTCAACTTGATTCCTCAACGTTTCCCTCGTGAGAAATAGGCTCTTGATAGACAGAGGGACAACCTACTAGGTAATGATCCTATAAGGATTCCGTTATTCCTTTTGAGGCTCGAAATTCCAAAAACAACCTACAGTCGAATTTAGAACCTTTCCCTTTTTTAGAGTCCGTTGAAAACGTAGTGGAAAAGTGATAATTGTACTTTAGTTATACATAGTATAGTTATATCAACGTTATATTAACCGTTCATTAATTACTAAATTACCTTGGTAGAGGTGCTGTATGCGGCGGTGGTCGGTGGGCCTCAACCACAACATCACAAAATTTTCATGTCACATTCGGATTCAGCTATCTCCACAGCTAAGTCACATTACATTTTTTACTGCTAATCAAAATAAGACACATCCTCGTGCCATTGTAATCACTAACTGAAACTTTTAAATTTCCGTAATCCTTTTGACCATAAACTAATTAATACTCGCCCTCTAAAACTTCAATTTACAATATCGAACCTTTATAAGCTTAAGTAAACAAATTGGAGCAGCTTTTGTTTGTCACGCATTGATATCACACATTATAACTTATTTTACATGGTGATTTATTGTTAAAAATTACTAAAAGAGTTGGTCACAATATTTGTTCAGTAAGTAGGTGATAATCACAACAATTGATTGACTTTTTCAAGTGTTTAAAAATGAGAAAAAATAGGTAAGTGTAGGCAGGCAGCCGGATGCTGTGCCGGAAACGCGCGAGTGAGGCGAGGGCGGCGCGCGGGCCCGCCCACCGCTCCGCCCGCCCTCCGCATGATCCTCGATTCCATTACGCGGTCTACACTGAGATTTGTGACGCGATTGTGTAATCAAGTGCTGTGGCAATTGCGAGAGAAGTGTTTTTCACTTACGAGTCCAAATAAAGTGTCGAACGTAATCCAGATCGAAAGATTGTGTTAGGTTTTTATACTGTCAAGCTACAACTGATTTAAATGGAATAGTGGTAACAAAAACATTATTTAACGATGCCTTTATTATTTATTAGAATATTATTCATAGTTAAAGGGGAGCCGCGCGAACGATAAACTTCGAGTTCGAGTAAGTCTAAACGATCTTCAAACAGGATCGAACTTATTAATATCAGTAATTAGATCCATTTGCTTTAAAGTTTTAGACTTGATGATTTAATTAGAACAATAGTTTTATTCTGCGCAATGCAATTGTGTTAAAAACTGAAAAGTTTTCATATTTTCGTATTTATATTTTATTCGTGTATATTTAAAAAGAGGGGAAAATCGATACAATCATTTCATGTACAGATTTTCATGCGTAAAAATTTTAAAGTTTTTTGAAAAAAAAATGCTCTTAGATATACAAATCATGTTTATTTTATCATAAAGAATTTGTTTCAAAATTGCAAAAAGACCATGACCTTGTTCAATGATTAGGCTAACGTAATTAAGTTGTTTTAATGTATTTAACTAATTCAGCTCATCGTACAAGTGACTTAGAAATACGTTAATTTTCTCAATTTCGTGCAGGACCGCCTTAAATAAAAAGTGTTTCATTTTAGCTTCTAACAATACTTTGAACGCGCGGGGTAAGCCTCATCTCAAACTCGTTCCGTCTAAAAGAAAAAAAGAAACATCTGTCTTTATCATGGAAAAAGTATGGCTGATCTACATTGCAGCTTATTATTAATGTATAGAAGAAAATTTCGTTATTAAATCAAACGCCTCGCAGTGGTTGCCAAATCAAATCTAAGACTTGTAAGTCTTATCGCAATCATATTCTAAGTAGGTATTTCATCTGCATGTTATTATTAAGAGTAAGTACAATTACTTACAAGCGGCTTCACGTTTGCACCATTCAATTAGCCGTCAGCTTTCAAGTGACGCACAATCATGACAAGCTGCGAAAACTTTTTGCTGCAACAATCATTACGAGCAAAATGATTCATTATTAGCGTGACTCAGACCGGCTTTGACCTATATTTCTATTTTTAACAGTATCTTTAAAGATACTTTCTCCACGTTTGTAATTTTGCTCGTTACGTTAGCAGGCATTTAAACTTTCTCGCTACAGTTAAACATAAAAAAAAAGTTTTTTGATTTTCTACAAATCATTTAAATCTGAAATTCATCGTAGCATACCTATGTCCAATATTGCAGACTTAACTAAAAGCTACATCTTCATTTACCCACTTGTTAGATAATTTTAATCCCTTTTTCAGCCTACTTTAGGGACCATTATGATTGGCAGGTACTGCAAAAATAACTATTTGGTAATTAGCTTTGAAAAAAAATCAAATCTGGGAGTGTTAGATAAGACCGCGGCGCATCTAGGTACTGGCACTTTAAAACCACGGCTTTGTTTATTGGTATTTGCTGGCACATCTTTTTGTATTAATTTATGTACATCATCATCAGATTTATTATTCCGGTAATGATAATCGTGTGTCAAATATTGCTCACCCCCATTAGAGGGCCGTAAGCTGGTGGTGCCCCCCGGGGCCACGGCCGCGCTCAGCCGGCGGGGGGCGCGATATTGCGCGACCCACATGCATAATGCATGCGCACTGCGCTATGCGAGTTCATAAGGGACGTTTGGTGGAATACAACGGTTAAAAGTGTGATCTACGGATTAACTGTTTTTGAAAAATCGTAAGCTTGCGTATCAACTGCTTACACTTAACTTGGAGATTAATATTTGTATGTTAAATATGTCATTGTTTAGTGTTCTGTGCATTCAAAGTCCCTAGTACAAAATCCATGCGCGATTGATCTAAAATGATATACCTAACGGTTATCCCCGACGAATGATTATGTTACCCTACTAGGTCGAGCAGAGTTGGTTTTTAAGCCCTAGTAATAGTTAATGAGAGTTTATTTTGTCTTCAAATTAACTATTACCTAGGACTTACAAATCAGCTTTGCTCTACGGCTGAAGCATAATCATTCGGTGATATTATGAGCATTATTTTGTCTTCAAATTGTCTTAATTGCTAAACGTGTTAGCTATTATTCATTAAGTATTGCTATTATAACCTATTATTCAGTGCTAAAATGTAGACCTGGCCGTACATTGTCTGTGTATTTCGCATAAGAAATATTGTCTGCAATGATAGTCTGTGGTACTCGTATATTTCACAAAACATAATTCAGTGCAAAGATTCAATTACAAAGCATACCTACCAGAATAACTTCATGAATAGTAGGCAAGTCAGTGGCTAAAGCCGGCTTATCTCAGCGGGGTCCACCAACCCCGGAACTGAGCCCAGGTTTAGATACTAGTCCCCCACATGGCAGTGACAAAGTCATTTTATTACGTTTGATACGGGCGGACAATCATCACTCATTCAGTACAGTTATAATTAATTTTTAATAAGTTTACTAACACATGTTTCATTTTTAACCAGCATTTTTATCTTGTATAGAAATTACCGGAGGATTAAAAGTTGGCAAACGCAGGGCTTATAAAGAGACGGTACACATGGATTGACGGTTAATTTGTCAGAATCCCCATACAAAATATGTCAAATAAATAATGCTAAATCGGCTTATTAACAATTAAATATATGTTGGTAAGCTCCAGGCTAAATGTTAAAACAGGATAATTGAGTTACTGAGAGAGATATTGAGTAATTTACGAGGGTTAGGAGTCCAATGTGCAAAATGAAGATTCCGTCGCTTCTCGGAAGCGTCTCACTGAGCCGCTGCGCGCGCCGCGTGTGGCAGGCGACGAGCGAACCAATAAATAATTGCTGCTATTGGAAGATAAACTTTGAGAAATCGATTTGATCTTCAAAGACCCGCTCTAAGAATCGGTCGATAGGCGCCAATACTAACGCCGAAATAAAATAGAGCCGCAATTTCAAGAAAACGGTTAGTTATTATTAAAGATATTTGAAATCAATCGGTTTTTGTAATAGTCTAGCCGATCTGTTGCGTGGGGTGAGTTAGCCTCATGTTCCAAGGTCAATCTCATTGGTTGTCGTTTAAAAATGAATAATATTAATACTAAATTGTTTTCAACAAACACACCAATTACCTAGCCCCAAACTTAGCGTGAGCTTATGCTATGGCGACTAGGATAACGGATAGATACACTTATTATTTATTTCTTTTATTTTGGTACAAAACAGTCATTACATAGAATTACTTAATCTAAAAAATGTATGTGTAACAGACAATGAGTACCCAAAATTACTTTCTATTTAAGTAGTAATATAAAGTTTTAATCAGATTTAAAACAAACAAAAAAAACAGTGATCGTAGTGCGGTAAAGACTAAATTAATTATTAACAAGTTACAAGTATGATCTACTGATACATATGATATTATTATTAGAACCATGTTAAAGTGGTAAGTAGGTGAAAACATTTTATTACAAAACGAAAAGCTTTTTAAATAATTCGCGTTTGAATTGGCTTAGAGTGTGGTTAAATATGTCTAAATCAGAAAATTCTGTATTATACAGAGTTAGGGAGCGAGTGAGATAATTATTCTTAGTATATTTTTTATGTGTTAGGGGTGGCACAAACATATTTATTGAGCGCGAGGAGCGTACAGGTAAACGAGCTTTGGCAATAAAATTAATTTTTGATAAGAGATTTGCACAGTCTAGTTGTGAATTTAATAACTTGAAGAGAAAGATTAAATCAAATTGCTATCGTCGATTTTCCAACGATAATAGCTTGTTACTTTTCAACGATTCCTTGTATGAGTGGCTGTGGGTATTACTGCTATAGTTTAATATTTTTGATGATTTTTCCTGAACCTTTTCAATTCTATCTGTGTCTTTTTTAAAGTGTGGATTCCAAACAGTACAACCGAAATCTTAAATTGAGCGCACGAAGCAAAAGTAAAGAACTTTAAAAGTTTCTGGGTTTTTGAAAGGTTTTGATATTCTATTTATGAAACCCAAATTTCGAAAAGATCTTTGGACTATAGTTTCAAAGTGTAATTTAAATGACAATGTGCTGTCCATTATAATACCTAAGTCGCGTATACTTTTAACTCGATCTAAGACTATACTATTAAATTATAAGCAAAAGAGATAGGTGAGTATTTTCTTGTGAATGTAATAACATGACATTTATCAGTATTTAAGAATAGTTGATTCTCGGAACAGTACCTATTCAAAGCATCCAAGTCACATTGAAGTTTACGGCAGTCATCTACATCACGAATAATTTTGAAATTTTTCGTGTCAACAGCGTCTTGTAGGTAAGTGCTATTTTGTAGTACTTCTTTTAAGTCATTAATATATATAGAAAACAAAACAGGTCCTAGGTGGGATCCTTGAGGGACTCCTGAAGGTATGGGCAAGTAACTAGAGCAATAACCCTTCACACAAACTGCTTGGCTTCGATTACGTATGTAAGATTCCAGCCATCTTAGCAGATTGCCGTGCACACCGAGCCACCGCAGCTTTTGCATTAATATGTCATGACTTATTTTATCAAACGCTTTGGAGAAATCGGTGTACACAGCATCAACCTGGTTGTTGTTGTCCATGGCATCTAAAATGAAGTTGGTATAAGTTATCACGCTGCGAGATTTGATAAAGCCATGCTGCTTGTCAGAGATGTGGTGACGAATAGCATATGAGAGTTGGGAGGTAACAATTTTTTCTAAGATTTTACCGAACACGCACAGTTTTGAGATAGGACGATATTGTGATACTAAGTCCCTTTTCTTGGTTTTTGGAATTGGAGTAACAAGAGCTCTCTTCCAGAAGCTAGAAAAAACCCGACTTTAAGGATTTATAATAAATCACAGAGATTGGTTTTAGAAGTTGTTCAGCACAACGAGCAATAAGAATAGGGTGAATCCCGTCAGAACCTGCTCCTTTATTTACATTGACATATTTAAGATGTTTGAGTATATTACTATCTTCAAGTGTTATGCTTCCAAAATCTATAAAGGTATTATTCTTATTTTCAGGATCGGTTCTGACGTCATTCACCGGTTTTTCAAAAACAGACTGGAAAAAGTCGTTAAAAGCATTACAAATGTCCTCTCCAGATGATATAACGTTATTTTTATAAATCATTTTACAAGGTAGTTCATCAGATTGCTTTTTCGATTTAACGAAAGCCCAAAAATAATTAGGATTGTCCCTTATTCTATCCTCAGAAAATAAAATATATTTATTGTACGTGTCCGTTTCCAATTTACGCAGCCTTGATCGAAGTAAGGAGAAAGTTCTGTAGTCAGCCAGGTTACCATAAATTTTCCATTTTTTATGATATTTTCTTTTTTCATTACTTAATTTTATAAGTGGGCGCGAGTACCAAGGAGGATATTTCTGAGTGTTGATATGAGACCGAACAGGTACGAATTTCTCAATTAGGTCATTTAAATTGGAATAGAACAACGACACCATTGCATCAACGTCGTGTTTACAAGTTGAAAAAGTATTATCCCAGTCAATAGAAGCTAAATATTTATTAATGGACTCAAAATCTGCTGCTTGTTTACTTAGATACGTTTATATACATCCATGACTTAGATACAACTGCTCGTGCTCATCACACAAACATTTGCACCTTGCGGGATTCGAACCCGCAACCCTCTGGTTTTGTAGTCCGTAGCGCGGACCACTACACCAAGACGGTCGTCTTATAAAGTAAAAATAAAAATTGTCTTAAACTGCTATCGCTTCTCATTCGAGACACACGGTCACACTGGGAGTTCTCAATGGAGTGCCGAGGGAGGTCCCGCAAGTGGGAGGGCCGCGCGAGGCCCCGCCCTCAGAGTCAGGCTCATCGCATCAGATATGCATCTCAAGTGATAACTCCTAATGGCTTCCGACGACGCGAGATGCCGAAAACCATTCTCAGGCGACAGCCTTTTAATAAATATCTTGCTGCTGGCAGGGTCGAGTGCCTAATCTGTTTAAATTGATGAGTAATTCGATGTTTCTGTGTAATAATGTTTTATGACAGTGGCTTTTTAACATCACACTGTAACGCTACTAAGAACCTCGTAGGAATTTGAGTTGTTAAATATTAATACATACAAAAAGTGCATGTGATTCTTAGGTGCCAAAATTTTGTGATTCTTAGGTGCCAAAATTTTCAAGCGGTTGACTGGTAGAGAAATCCTTAAGGCATTAAGTTCGCCAATTGTACTTTCCTTTTTGGTGCAATACAGTTTAAATAAATAACAATTAAACAATCAAAGCTATCTAATTTGTTAGGCAAATCTGCAAAGATTTCCTTATCTTGAAGGCACTAGTAACTCACATTTTTGGCTTATTTACTAAGGGTTGAGTTCACCAACACATGTTTAATTTTTAAACAGCCGTTTAGCAGTATTGACATATTTTGAATTCTGTCAAATTAACCGTCTATTGAGGTTTACCGGCTGTCTAATTGACAATCCTAATTTCAACATCAACTTATAGCAATAATTAAAAATAATAATAAATTGTTTCAACAAACATACCAATTACCTAGCCCCAAACTAAGCGCGAGCTTGTGCTATGGTGACTAGGATAACGGATAGACTTACTTAAATTTACGTTTATACAATCATGACTTATAAGTGCTGATTTATTGGGATTTCTAATATAAACTAGGCTAGTCCTCGTCACTTTAGTATAGCAACAGCATGAGGGAGATGGCATCTCCTGAAGCGGCGGCCGCTAGCGAGGCAGGCTGCGCGCGCGCGTGCGCCTAAGGTCCGCATTCCGGCGCGAGAGTGATTCACCGCGACGGCGAGCGAGGCCGCGGGAATGTGAAAGCGAGGAATCCGGTCCGTTCCCAGACCCACCTGACCATGCGTGTGCATGTGTAGGGTTGCCAATTTAATATAGTAGATTCACTAAAAGGTCCTTTGATAATGATCTTAGGTATGACATGGCTTTCCTATTACTACTCGGCCATTCAAACTAGACAATGACAAACGATTTACAACGACGAATACAACGAAATTACCGAAGGCAATTAAAAAGCAATAGATACCTATGTTTCAATTTAGGTGAATTGCCTAAGTTTATTTTAACTCTATGCTTTTTTAATGGGTATGATTTAAGCTGTCACCAATTTAAGTCGTTTTCTGTTTCCTTAATAATAGAGTTTGCCCCAAAATAATAGATTTGTCACCAAACAATATAAAATCAGTTCCACAAAAAAACACTTAAAATCATAGTTATAGGGTCTAGTATCAAATGAATATTTTTGAATGTATTTTAATAGGTTTGTCCTAATAAGTATTGATGCAAATTAATTTAAAATGATCACCAATAAATCATATTTTTGTCGCCAGAAAATTTCAAAAAGTTTTAATAAAATTAGGAGTTATCATCATCATCGTTTCAACAAAAACAGTCTACCTACTACTTTACTGGACATATTCCTCCCCCAAGGATCTTAATTCCTACAGGTAAAAGCAGTACCTATTCAGAATAATGAATAGTTAATAAATAAAAAAGAAAAAGGGGCGCCTGCTGTTTGCTCTTCTAGTTCTTTCATAGTATTATGGAGTGATTCGTAGTACTTTTTATCTTGTCGAAATCCAAAAAAACACTGAAGCTACTCTAGTGTTATATTTCAGTTCTGCTATTTCTAAACCCTCGTGTTGGGTTTCACGACAGCCCTGGCCCGGAGGACAGCAGCCTCCGGCCATGGCTCCGGTTATAATGAGTGTGCCGGACCGTCGCTCTTCTTTGATTTAGTTTTGCGGATCAATACACTTACATTACGTCATTTGACCCACTTAAGTCTGATCTAAATTACTCTCTTCCTGTGAGAACCGCTGAAGGAATACTAATTTAGTTAAAAATACGGAACCCTAAAAATCATTTTTAGGGTTCCGTACCCAAAGGGTAAATAAAAGCTGACAGACTGTCTGTCTGTCACCAGGCTGTATCTCATGAATTGTAATAGCTAGACATTTGAAATGTTCACAGATGAGTGATTCTCCGGAAAGCATTCTCCGCGTCACCTTCGTGGCGATTTTTAGTTAAAGTTTTTATGACAAGAAAAAAATACTACACTAAAGAAGGCCTAAAATTATAATGAATCCTGTTGGAATCAAACAAATCGATTTGTTATTCCCTCCGATATTTAATTTTGAATTTTTGGTACCCACGAAAGTTATTTCTGACTCCACGAAAGTTACGAAACGTATTTTTCATAGAGAAGTCCTATTTTATTACATAAAAAATATTTCAAATAAAACATAAATAACTAATATTATACCTGTTTTTTAAAAAAGAATATAGTTTTTTTGAAGTTAAAAGCGTGAAAAGCATTGATAAATAAATCTCTTAACCTTTAATATAGTAAAAGATTCCGATTTGACGATGAAGTAGAAATAAATGTTTTGTTAGCAGATAACTATAGCTAAAGTTAATAGCAAAACAACTTAAAACATAAAATAAATTTCATGTATCAGCAGGCAAATGACTGATAATATAATATCTGCTAGCTGTTATTAACTGTGGGCCAGATCATTTTGTCTTTCGTTCATTTGGTCGGCTGTTCTTACATGACTTTGTCAATGATTGTTCACCATGTAGCCAGCAGTCTTCTTTATTGTCTACAAAAGTCTTTCTTTTTACTAACTCATTTTTATTTAGCGTATTTTTCATTTCTTCGTTACACATGCCTAATCTATCTCAGTTAGCTTTGAACCATCTTTTTCGCAACAGGAGCCACTTTGAAAAAGTCTGGTTCACTCGTAACGTCATTTAACGAGTCAGATCACTTTTGCTGCTCACCGCAACACCTCCATCTTAATTATTATTGTATTATCTTATGGGTTATAAGATGTTTCCTCTTAATTTAATATGAGATACAAAAAACCATTGTATTTACACTGAGATAGCGATTCTTGTTTCAACTTATGCGCTGACCGCTGACTAGTCATTATGGTCTTTACATTAATTCAAAATAATTCATTGTTTAGATGTTTGATTTTGCTGCGCATTTTTCTAAAAACAACAATACGCTACCTTGGGGTAGACCTTTCTACCCCGAGGCCGCAAATAGAGATAAATGGACACACTTAGGGGAGGCCAATGCCCAGCTATCGGACAGTAACTACATAAAATGTGTAATATTTTAATAACAATTAGTAAATAGAAAGTAAAGTTTATCTAGTCCAGTACAACACTGGTTACATGCGACATGCATCCAGTGCGATCATGCGACCTTTGCAGGGTTGTCCGTCAATCTTGCTGGTGGACGTCCTACGCTATGCTCTTGACCAAATGGATTCCAATCAAGAACCTTTCTGCACTGCGCCCTACTTACTACCACTTGAGCTTGGTAATCTACAGGATAGTCTGTTACCTTAGTTCTTCTACGTATCTCTTTAATTCAATCCCGTTGAGAAACACCAAAGAGCTCGTTGTGTGTCCTTAAACTTTTTTACTATGCTCATAGAAAAATACCATGTTTCGGATTAGTTCTAGACGTTCATTTTTAAGCACTGAAGTATTTGAGTCAAAATGATGCCCTCTCGTAGTTTTTCGGAGTCTGTCCAGCCAAGGTACGAGTACCTAATTAAATCACTTATCCCAGGTAAACGTACTCCTGTCGTCTAAAACAGTAGATCACAGTTTTCGTTTCTAATAGATACGGGAGAGAGTGCCACTTGAACACGGGAATTCGACTAAAATTCGTCTGGTCAAGTTAATTTTAAGGCTCACTTGTTGGGAAACAAGCATAGTGCCAAGACCCTCCAGTTTTTTTGCCCCAACTGTGTGTGTGATGCTATTAATCAAAGGTGTGTGATATATAGGTTATGCCAAATCCTTTTTATTCCATATATGCACACATTCAATCAAGGGCAGTGTTTTATCAAGTTATTCGTTTATGAATTCTATAAAGAACTTTCCTCATTGACGTCGATAAATTAATAAGCCAACTATTTATTTAGTTAGTAGAACATCAGGGTTCAATCAAATAGGCATATCAACCATATTTGACTAAAATAGATAAATGCAAGAAAAACTCATGCTTCTACCTACACAAACTATCGTTTGCTAATACCTTTGGGAGAAAACGATAACACGGTTATTTAAAAACATCTACAGACCGATAGAGAAGTAAATTAAGATTGCATAAAGAGACCTTTGTAACCTCACGTGGAGTGGAAGATAACTTTCGTGGTCAAATGTCCACGAAAACCATGTCACGAAAGTTACGAAAATTTTACGTTTTTAAAAATTTACAAGTTGTTTCTTGATAAATATAAAAACTAAATAGCGGACGAAGAAATTGAAAAGGGGTTTTATACTGAATGTTCAACACTTATATCTAAATCATTTTATTATCTTTAAAATTTTACCATGAAGGGTTTCTTCAAAAGGTTGCCAGAAAAAAGTTGATGAATTTATGTGCCTGTATTTTCTGTATCAAAGCGATAAGAAAGGCATTTCTCCTCCAATGATGCTGTAATGGAACTAAAGTTTCCGTAGGGCCATTAAGCTTGTCAGAAAGTTGAGGCTCTTTGATGCTATGAGGCTTTATATGTCGCGGTCACGAATCTACCACAATCGTGTGACCGAGACAAAATATTTTCTAACTCTTTCTGTTTAAGCGATATCATTATCGTTTTTATAACTAATTAATCTTGATTTGTTAACAAATTTTTTGAAATATAGTATGTGTACATAACACATTAAACAATTAAGATATTAGTGGTTGAACTGAGCGCGAGGTCGTGCGAACGCGCGGAGAACACCGGTTTTGCTCCCGTTTTTGGCGGTTAAGTATTATTTATAAAATAACTGTAAGCCCTATTTTATGTTTAAAACTATGTTCGTGTAGGTGAATAAACAGAGAATCATTTAAAATTGATTCCGAAGCTGTTTATTACATGGGTTGGGAATTAAGAACGTGTGACCACCAAAAACCGGCCCTCGGAGAATTACTCAGATGATGATGTATTTCTGTTGCCGCTATAACAACAAATACTAAAAACAGAATAAAAACAATATTTAAAAAATTAATAATTTAATTAAAATAATAAAAAAGTTAATACAACAAACGTGTTTTTTCGCCGTTTATTTTCTCGATACCAGTAAGGGCAACAGGAAGAGGCTTGAAATATTAACAGAATATTGAGTTATAACAATTTTTTTACCGTTACATACCAACGTTTTTTTTTACCGTTTTAAAACCAAAAATAGATTATAATATAGAGTCTAACGTTGAATAGGTACGGAACCCTTCGTGCGCGAGTCCGACTTGCACTTGGCCGGTTTTTTGTTTTGTACTGAGCCCCGCTCTTGTTTAAACATTTTTTAACTAGGCTTCCTAACATTTGAAAGGCGTAATTGAGATCTCCCCAGAAACTCCTGATGTAGTATTGTCTTTTTAACTATCTTATCTCATTGATGACTGGATTTTTTTTTTACTCTTTCGTTTTTTAGCCTTGGCTAAAGCTTAGCTTAGCTTCCCAGCTTCCCAGTCTTCAAGAGGGAGTTGTTTAAACCCGGGTGCCAGATGGCAGTAAATTAATTTGCGACAGCCAAATCCCGGCGAAGAGGGCGTAAATCCTCCGCGAGGCGTTATGAGCCCGCCCTGATCTCACGGGCTGACGGGCCTGGCTGTAGGGCTGCCTTTCCTGTTTACATTTTCAACCATTTTCAACCATTTTCTGTACAGCAACAAAAATTCGCCTTAATTTTTTAACTCTTATCGCATAAGACGACACGCGCACTTCTGGTGGGCGGGGGATACTTTCACACAGCAACACGCTAACAATTCTCTTTGTTACCATTTATGTAGTTTTAACAGACAATAAGTAATCCTTCGAGTGTGTATCTGAAATTCAGAAATAACAATTGTTTCAGACTCTGACCACGAAACTTAAAAAATGCCAACTTTCTGATATAAGATCGATAACCAACATTTAACATAATACTTATAAATAGTGCAGAAAATTGGGAACGTACAGATAGTATTGTTCGGGAGCGACCCTAATATCCCTCGAAGGATCTCTAAACCATTTATTTTGTGCTCGCGGCCGCCCTCGGCGACCTTTGACTTGCAAATGTGCCTCATGCTGAGATGCAGGTACTAGATTGCAACTTCGTGTATTTTGGAAATATTTAAATGACTGGATTGACTGGTACGCGTAATCGTTTATACACACATTTCGTAATCGTTAATACATAACTATATAATTGTTGTATTTTAGTAGTTTGGTAAATATAAAAAGACAGAGGAGGGTTACCTTTCAAACGGTCCGCTAGTTTTGAAGATACCAACCTTAACCCTACTTTATATATTTGTGCCGAAATAAATACCCCGAATATAAAACTTGAACCCGTAATTACTTATTCCTCGAGATTAGCTCCACTCCACTCATCCTCTGCCTCGGTTAGGGATTTTGGTATTGTAAGTTAACATATCCAGGCTCGACTTAACTTGTTTTTGGAGTTGAAGATGAGTCGAGGAATCGTTTTTCAAAGTTTTAAGGCTTATTATTTATTCGATCTTCCTCAACGCCATAAATCGCGCACGCAGCGCAAAGAGGGGTGTTATTTACATAAATAATAATATTTTAATTTAACTCTTTGCATGTATTAGATTTTAATGAATGGATGTATCGCAATCGCAATAATATGTTTCTGTGGTCAATGTAGGTAGGTAGTCGATCGTTGCCATGTGTCGTAATTGGGAAGGTGACCGCGACGACCTCCTGCGTTGTGTAATAATAGTCCAGACGTTACGCGACCGATACATAACTTAAATGACTCAGGGCCGTATAAAACATGTTGTCTGTAGGATTCTGAGAAGAGTACTAAATATAGAGGCAAGTTAGAGGCGTGGGGCCTGCGCGTGGCCAATCGCGAGGCGCCGCCGGCGCAGCGTCGCCGCCTCACGAAGAGGGCACCACCACGCCGCGGAACAGCCACGCCGAACAAGTGACGTGAGTGTGGCTTTTAATAAAAACCGGCCAAGTGCGAGTCGGACTCGCCCACGAAGGGTTCCGTACCATATCTACTTCATCTTAGTCACTTTAGAGAATTTATTCTAGGGATTTTTATTTGGTAGGTACAAAGTTATCGAACACCCATGCAATATTACTGCTAAACTAACAAAGTTATTTTAACCGCTGAAACTTTCTTTTAAAGTTTATGAAATGCACTATCAACATGTTTTTTTCAGATTTTATAGCCCAGCTTAAATCAAAAAATACAAACCCCTAAGTCATTTTAAAAGACCTACTCAACATTTTATTCTACCACTTGTCCGGCGTAATTAGTATACAATACACCTAAAAAATTATAGCTTTCTAGTACTAAGCCAAACCTCAGACAGACAGACGGACATGACGAAACTATAAAGGGTCCTTTGTCAGGATTACGGAACCCTAAAAACTAAATGTGGGTCACAAAAGTCAACGAGGATCTCATTGGGTGCGCACCTATTGAATCCGTTTAGGCGGTAGAAGGACAAATAAATAAAATATGCGAGTATACCTACCTACCTACCTACTTTACAACACAAAAAATATGCAAAACAATAAAGGTACCGTTAAAATACATTTTAAATCATGTTTATTTGTTTATTATGTTTGTTTCAATTAGTTATCTCCGCCGAAACCATTGTGCAATAATTTGGAACGGTGAGGGTGACTAATTTAAATTATTTTTATTTGCGACCATAAAGCAATACTCGTACAGTAGCATAGATACCTATACCTAAAGCGGCGCCAAAATTATATGATGTTACCACTGTAATAGACATAATATTACCGAGATGTTACTCACTAACAGCAATTGCTCTCTAGGTATTTGATTTTTACTGGCTGGCAAACAAAAATGCGCTTTATCACGCACTAGCAGTTCCCCGCGACTTCGCCCGCGCCAAAAGTCGGATTTTCCATACAAATTTTCATCCCCCATTTCACCCCCCTGATGATTTTATATCGCGACAAAAAGTAGCCTATGTCCTTCCCAGTGTCTCAAACTATCTCTGTGCCAAATTTCATTTGATTCGGTCCAGTAGATTCGGAGCCTATTCGATGCAAATAAACAAACAAACAAACAAAAAAACAAATCTTTCCTCTTTATAATATTAGTATAGATACAATAGGCTTCTGACGCGAAGATTTAGTTTGAGCACATTGAGTCAGAGTCCGGAACTCGGTGACTCAGCGGTTCCGAGTAAACATTGATTCACTTCCTCAAAACAAGTATGTTAAAAAAGAACTATTTGGCTCAAGATGGTCGATCGTACATAGCGTTAAGCAACTAAAGTAATGGTGATTCACCCGGCGGTTAAACATACGAGTATGTTCAATCTGCTTTAATTGAGATTTTGTCAAAAAATAATGTATAAAGAAATATTGTTTGCTATCCCGCCAGCTCCATATAGATAAAGATCGTCGGCATCTCAAACTTTCCAAAGGGAAACTTATCTATGAATAATTATTTTTTTAAATTAAGCAATTATTTTGCAAGTTTTTACGAAATCCTATGTACCAGCATTTATTAGAATATCTTTATTCAGAGGACATTCCTGCTTTCATGTTAGGACAGTTCAGGTTCTAAATGTTTTTTAGACTCATAAAGGGGCACCTACACAGTTACATTATTACGTTACATACTAGCAATATAAATCGTTATCATTTACCTATATTGCCCCCGCTCTATATGTAGGCGGTATATCATTCCGCTGTTTAACGCTTTATAATGATTGATAGGTATTTAAAAATAAAAGCTCTTAGAACGGTGATTAATCTTCGGGAAAACCAATATGCGCTTGCGACGAGTGCGCTCGCACCGACCGACTGCAGCTCGGGGATTTAGAAAATTCACAGTGCAATATATTAACCTACGACTGCCCAAAAAACGGAGTGGAATGTTTTTGCTTGCTTAGGTTGATTAACTCGTTTCTTTTTATAAGTTCTTATGTATTTCTTCTCGATCGATCTGAAATGTTAATAATACTACCTAAGTAATTCATGTATACTCGTATATGGATAATGGTCGTGCTTGGCAATTGTTCTTTTTCTATACCTGCCTGTGTGGTACCGCCGTGTCTGTAAGTAGGTAGTACAAGGTTTAATGTGCCAATATCTAGGTACTTGTCTTAGAAATCTCTTTAAGTTATCTCTGGTTCTCAAACTAAACTTGCTTAAAGTTGATTATAATTGTCTTTTTTGGGTCCCTCTTAGTGGAAAAAAGTAATTCGTGACAAAAAATCTTGCATTCCATTGAGATTCATGCACCTGTTTCACTTACCTATCTGAAAATGATTTTGGCAACGAAACTAAAAACTCGGAGTAGAATCTTTCGTCAGCATGATTAAAATATGCTAGGTATTCCACCGCGTGTCACAGCGCGGTGATGTGGCTAACAATTCGCTGAATTCTTGGCAATCCTGATATACTATGGAGCGGTGCCTCCCGCGGGCCTGAATCATGCGTGTGCGCCGAAATCCGCATAATATGTCCTCCTAACAAAAAACAATTTGAAGCTGCATTTCAACTTGGCAAGCCCAAAGCTTCTGTAGTACCTAATACTTAAGTAACTAAGAAAGACAGAGCTTTTGTTAACACACGAGCTGAATTAACTCTTGTAAATTTTGTAGCAAATTTATACCTACCCATCTATTACCCAATCATGTAGGTATGTATGACCTCTTATTAGTACTATGTCGTATGGTGCAGAGAGGTCTCGCTGTACTGTACCTACCTCTGGATGTAACTTATAGAGATGAATCATAGCATAGCCTAGATTGTGCACTGGACTATAAATGCTCAAATCATAAAATCATACCTAATATTGTATTTACGAGTATGTATCAAAACATTCCTATACCTTCATAGGTACAGACAGAAAAACTACATTCTTGTCAAGTTAGTTTAGGCACAGATTTAGTTTAGGTCAGTTTTTGGATTAAAATAAATGTTTAGAATTCGAATTAATTTGGTAGGTAGTTTTATTATTTACGTTTTTACACATGACTTTATCGTATTATTTTAAACATTGTACCTATTTAGTTTGGTATTCTGTGCTAAAACCTCTGCCCTTGTCTTAACCTGTTAATAATTGAGGTATTTAATTACACATATAAGATTCTATGCAATTGGAGCAACTACTTATTTGACGCCCTTTTATTAGATATCATCCGTGAGAGTGTCGTTTTTGGGGCTGATCGCAGAATCCCGCTTCCCGCGGGAGCATTGCTGATAATTGAGTCGTTTACGTGACCGGCCGTGAGGGGCAGAGGTTATCTAAATTATTATTGCGATTTCCAGACTCTTTTCCAATCCCTGATAGACTTGATTATTGCCAAATTATACACAGTCCCTAGGCTTGAATTTCGGCGATTTCGCTGACGAATAGATAATATAGCGTTTATAAAGCTAAGATATGCGCCTAGTAAACGCTTAGTAGGTTTATTAATTCCAGAGATATTTGTAGTTTTTTACCCGAATGCGGAAGGAGGGTTATGTTTTTCGAGAGTATGTATGTATGTGTATAATTGTTTGGCACGCCCTACAGCCCAAACGGCTGGACAGTTTTTACCCGACTGCGGAAGGAGGGTTATTCACATATTAGGTGTTGTTGAATTTGTCAAAATTGTGATAGTGACATAGGCTCAATTAATAATTTATTTGCACACTGTAACGTTGATTTTTATTCCTATTATATATTAATTTATCATAATTCTTATCAAAATTTTACTACTATTATTTTATTTAAATATGTGAATTTTAATTTAATGAAGCTATTTTATATAATTTTTATTGAATACCATGTAAACATAAAATGTATGGGTGTAAATTTGCCTGAATAAAAATGATTTTATTTATTTTATTTTTTGTTTATTCTTTTTTAGTTTCTCTTTTTCATATCTTTAAAATTTGCATCCATCGTCTTAAATTCCTGACCTAATTAATAAGCCGGATGCTCTCAGGACCTCTTATCCAACATCTATGGAGAGATGGATGTGGCTGAAAACCAGCGCTGTCTAGGATCACATTCCAAGTCAGCACAAGCTGAGCTACGTCCAATTGCCTTGCTGTCTTGATTTTGAGCTCTATATTTAAAAACCGGCCAAGTGCGAGTCGGACTCGAGCACAAAGGGTTCCGTACCATAACTTACAACATTAGTCAGTAAAGGCAAAAAACCTTTTTAAGTTTATACTGTTCTTTTGGAAAAAAATATATATTTTTATTTTATTTATTATTTCAAACGTATTCATCACAGGATACCCGAAACAATTTTAAATAAGAGTTTCCGCGCATGTTTCTTTACGTGAGTGATTTGAAGTTTATAGGTCCAAGACTTTAGAAATTACAGGGGGGGGGGGCACCGTAAACGACTTCGGCGGGCTATAATCTCGCAAATGGTAAAGCTGATAAAAAAGTGTTGTATGGAAACCCTACCTTATTTTCATAGTCCTTTTCAACGATACCAAATAAGAGGGTGCACTCAAAAAAATAATTCACCCCCCTTTTACATGTATGGGGAGGTACCCTTAAAAAGGTGTAATTTGATTTTTTGTATTTTTAAAAATGAGATCTATATGTAAAGTATACTCGAACCAAGTTACATGCAAATCAGTCCATAAATGTAGAAGATATTCTGCTGTGACAGACTAGGACGGACGGACTTAACGATCTTATAAGGGTTCCTTGTCGGACTATGGAACCCTAAAAATGGCGCCCACAAATGAAAATAAAGGGGGGAGGGGGATTGATTTTTTTCCTTATCATAGCAATATGGGTATCAAATGAAAGCTAGTAAAAAGTGCATTTCAAAAATATAATATTTTTTGCATTCGGGTGTTTTGTTTTTTTAATATATTTTTATAATTGGTATCCATAAATACCATACAGGAAATAACACCAACAACCTCTTAAGGGCTGGTTCTGGTGCTCAAATACGTGGGACACTCAGAAAGTTGTGCGACACTAAAAAAATAGTTCTACAGACATATATTTTTATTAAATCTTTTCAAAGTACTCTCCACCTACAAAGATTCATGCGTCTGAACCAGTTTTCAAAACACTGTTTCCAGTCCGCTGCAGACACCTCGTTTACAGCCTGCTCGAACGCAGCCAGCGCATCTTCCGGCAACGAAAATTGTATCCCTTTGAGTTGTTTTTTTTAAATTAAATGAAATATTTATTTGCTTAAAACATGGTCAAGATAGAGGTGGTACATATTTAAAAGCTCTGCATGTTTTGTCTGGTCTGACATGCAAATATTAAATGTATTAGAATTAAAATCTAAGTATAATATAATGTTTAGGTGGGTTAAGATTCAAATTAATAACAATAATAAAGTCAATTAAATATAAAATGTCAACTACCAATACACAAACTGCAAATGTAATAATTTCTTTACAGAACAAAAACATTTATCTAACAACCATTGGTGAAGTTTTTCTTAATATATATTTAGGGGAAAATCAGTAATGGATTTTGGTATTTATTGTAAATTCGAATGGCCATAACGAAACAGTTATTGCTAAACAATTTTGTCTTCATAACTGGAATTTTAATTCTATCGGGGTGTCTCCTACTATATAGCTGATTTTCTTTAAATTTTGTAAAGAAATCTGGATGTTTTTTAACGAACACTCCAGTTTCGTAAATGTACAGACTTCGCAATGTCAACAGCTCCAAAATCACAAACAGAGGTTTGCATGAGTCTAAAGGGTGTGCGTTGTATATGGCTCGGATAATTTTTTTTTGTACTTTAAATAAAGTTTCAACATCACTTGAATTCCCCCAGATTACTATGCCATATCTTATAAAAAAAGCTGCAATATAACCGTGATATGCAAGGAGGGAAAGTTTTAAATTGTTAGTTTTTTGTATTCTATACGAATACGAAACGGTTTAATTTATTACGCAACTTCTCAATATGCAACTTCCAGGAGCAATTCGAATCTAACGTTAATCCAAGGAATATGGCATTCGAAGATAATTCTATTTTCTCGCCATTACAAATAACATCAATTTTATGTGGGTTCATTTTAATGTTGTGGAATTGTGTTAATTTTGTCTTAGAAACATTTAATGTACAAATTATTACACTTAAGCCATTTTGCCACTTTGTCAAATGTATTATTAATGTCCTGTTCATATGTTGTTTTATTCTTACAAGTCACAATAATTGAAATGTCAATAATATAGTATTAAATTGAACGTCTGGAAAGAAAAACAATAATGGTCCTAAAATACTACCTTAGGGTACACCGAACAAGTTTTCTTTTGTTTCGAACCTAAAATAAGTTAAAGCTTTAGAATCGACACCAGTTTTGGCGATTTCTAAATACTGTCTCCGGTTTTCTAAATAGCGGCTGAGCCATTGTAATGCGCAACCTCTTAGTCCATAGGATTCACATTTCCGCAGCAGCTTGTTATGATTCACTAATCAAAGGCCTTGGTCATATCAAAAAACACAACTGCCACGTGATCCCCTTTGTCTATAGTCTCAGTAAGAGTTTCCATCAAAGTGAATGCAGCTAAGGTTGTAAATAAACTTATTTTTCTGAAATCCATTTTGGTTTCTTCTTATAACGCTATGCTGTCCTAGAAATGACGTGAACCGCTTGTGCATGGCTTTTTCAATATTTTTCCAAAGACAGGTATAAAGCAATGCGCGATAATTACTGACGTCTAACTTATCAACCTTTTTGTATTAAAGGTTTAACAACTGAGAGCTTTAAGGCATCAGGAAAGCTACCTTCCTTAAAAGACAAATTTATTAGGTAAGTTAATATAGTGAGTAAACTCATAGATACAATATTTAATTATCTCCGTACTCATTTCATCGGCCCCAACAGATTTTGTATTACAACGTAATTAAATGTTTTGAAGCGTAATTAACTATATATACAACTTATTAATAAAAATTAAGATAAATTACTTAATACAACACAAAAACAAAAATTATAAAAAGGGTCCTTGTGGTAAGGTTCTTAGGATGCTGGCAGCATTGCCGCGCTGGATAGCGATGCTTATACGCTGAGCAAGGTAGCTGCCAGCTCTTAGGTCACCACTGATGTCAACTGTCATGATTTTGTATTATTTAGGGATTTAATAACGTTTAGTACCTCATTTTCACAGCAATGAGTCAGAAATATGCAATACAATATATATTTTACAAGTATCACAATAAGTGTCAGAATTGAAAAAAGAATTGTTTTCAATGTCAATAAAGGCGTCATTAAATAAATTTGCATTTTTTTTAGAATAATCAATGTATATTTTCCCAAAACATCTACCGTTCTTAATTATTTGCTTAGCCTTCCGTGTACTGAACTTATTACTAAACTAAAACTGACAACTACATTATCAGTAACCATCAAATTATTTCAGTTTTCTTTTGCAATTAAAATAACCCCATAAGTGTATTATTACACTGCATTTATAATATTTTACACAAGTAAACAATACTCTGAATTTCAGCATTAAAAGTTCTTAGTGTGGAATAATTATGAAGCGTTCTTAATTATATGCACACGACTGTATAATAGTAGATTATTCACCAAGGGGGTAAAGTGATATCTTACGTCACGGGCGTCATCTTGAATCTCGAGCGTAACGAAGGATTCGAGAGTTAACAACCCTGAGTTTATTAGTTTTACTCCAAGGTCGCATAGCTGCAGAGGAATAATAACGTAATGTTCGAAACTTATGGCACATTTTCGGGCGCAGCGGTCTGCGACAAAAAAATGTAGGCTATTTATAAGAGTAGGTATGGACGATTTTCCTTGGAGTGATTTATCTGTTACGTAGTAACTATTATATAATCTGTGACTCCGGTGTCAAATAAAGGACTTGTCCATTAATGGTTTTTTATTCGTCAATATTTCTAACCAGAATAAACTAAATATTGTATGAAAGAGTTTACAAAAACTAGCTTTTCTGCATAATTAATATTATTTTTTAAGGCCTCCGATTTAGAGAAAAAATTAAATTAATTTTTCTCTTTGTCTGTACATAAACCGCACCTTCGCCTATGCCAATTAAGGCATGAAAAAAAATATTTGCAAAATTGACACTCCATTGACAGTAGTACCTATTATATAATCTGTGGTAGTACCTAGTAGTATTTTTCCACCAGTGGAAAGGCAATAGTACATAGCCATACAGCCAGGAAATACAAGTAATGATCAATGGATGATGCCTCATTACAAAACATATTTTTTCTCAAAAATGGAGGCGTTTAAAAATCTGATTTCTATGGTTTCTTGTTTCATATTTTAGTAGCTTAAAGATAAATATAGGTTTATTGGTGGTTGGTGATACCTTGGAATATAAAACCAGCCTCCATACAAAAAGAGGACAAGTCCTTTCGTCACTCGACAGTTTTACTTAACCATTGTTTGTAATTTCTTAAAATATATAGGTTTTATTTATTTCTTTTTTAGAAGCGCGCGCTTTTTTTTTTCATTCCAATCGTGCCAAAATTCTTGGCTGCCAGGTTCAAATTTCAAATATGTTCTCTTTGGTGCGGGACGTGTGTGATCATGCCTACGAACTCTTATTCGAAATTCAAATCACTTTGCCTCCCTTGGGACGTAATGAAATTTCATACAACACTACGTCCCTAGGGATGCAATTACTCACTTTAAGTCAGGTTTGCATGACGTGTAATTGAACATTGCCGAGTAGGTAGTGTGTAAAAGTAAATTACCTACTTAGTAAAATTCCCAAGTTAAATAAGAATTATAGTTTATCTACATATCTAATGATATGTAGATAGAGCGAGGCAGATAAAATGTTCCCCAGCATCGGTGGCACTGTGTGTGCCACTGCGATAGGCGAAGGCATTGCAAAAAGAATCTAAAGAAATGCGTCCGCGTTGTAGCCACATGATTGTTGCATAGCGCGGGGACCGTTCAACTCGCGACCCTTTTTCGAATGACCTTCGGGATTCTAACACTGATTTTAGTATTTAGGTACCTATTACTTATATGTATTCAGATCACGATGTGGAACGCCCGATTAATAGAAGACCATGGCACAGATATTAATATAATAGACCACGGTAAATGTTGGTTGATCAACGCGAATTGAAAATTTTTGTCCTCTTTTATTGTCATTGCATGATTGTAGCCTTTAGTGAGTGCCATGCGAACATCGCAATCGTGATGATCTACAAGTTTATTGCGCGGTTCTAGGAAGCGTCTGATTCACTCGCGGGTTCGCTGCGTCGTCGCGGGTGAATGGATGCTGCGCGCGCGCAGTGACTCACGCCGCGTTCATTCATGAGTTTTGGCGCGCTCTCTCCAATATCCACGGCCGCGTATTAGCACAGAATAAAAAATAGATAGCAGGAGTAACGCGCGAACGGATAAGATGATATTAGAATACAGTAGGTACATAGGTAAAGTATTCTAAAAAAATACCTACCCTCCGTACTAAAGATTCGAGTAAGATCACATTATTAAAGTTGACGTAGGTACAGAGTTTGTAAAATAGAGCTTTAGATATACCTACTGTTATGTAGCATTTATTCTAGCGTCGCATCGTCGCATCGTCAGCGCGGTGCGGCGTTCCGACCGCATCGGTGATCTTAATTCTTAATACCTATATTAGTATGTAGGTACCTCTTATTGTATTTTGATACCCACGTTTACAAGAGAGCACACGTCATGTATTTTTTGTCGCAAAATCTGTGTTTACGTGTGTACCTTATTATTTTGTGGGAAAAAACGTCGGGCTGGAAAATAACGATTTGGTATAGGTAAGGAGGAAAATTAAAAGCGACGAAGCCTCCGTAGATCACACATCATTGCATTACCTATTGCGGTTGCATTTGTTTTCGAAGCGCTAAATGTTTCAGAGAAGCTGCGGCGAAAAATTGTAACTCATCACTCATCAGTTTCGCGGCAAAGAAACTGGGGCTTTCCAGCCACACAGCAGTCATTGTTCTCAGCAAAAAGTGCCTCGGAAAAGTTGTATGATAGCTTTGCTGCTATTTTATACCTAAATCAGTTGGGCAGTTAAGCACGCAGCTTTCCAGCCACTCAGTGCAATTGACATTTTGTCCTAAATAGATAAAAGACTTGATCTTGTTTTTATTAAGTCGTCAGATTCCCTATACAGTCAGCAGCACGTCAGGTTACCCACTTGAACTACAAAAGCAGATTTGATAACGCAGGGAATAGAGGCGTATCAAGGACAAAGTGGGGTAGGTAGGCTGAGGTGCGGCTATGTAGAATATTAGCTAGACTTACAGTTGTCGACGGCAGTTGCGTCGGGTCCCGGCTGCGTGGCTTCATGCTCGGGCAGCGGCGGCGGCGGCGGCTGCCCGCGTGCGGTCGCGTGCGCGTGCGCCAGGAACGCGTGGAAGATGCGCGCTGGCTGCTCGGAGCCCTCGCACACCTGGGAAAACAACTTACTTAAAAAAAAAACAGAAAACAAACATTTAATACGAGACAAAAATAATAATAATTGTCCTCCTAGCTGAATTTCGACTACAGTGGCCTATCTCAACCGAGATTAGCCAACTGCGCGGGAGATATTATAGTGCACAAGTGTCTGCGCAATACACAGGTGCACTGTGTTCCTTCACGCTCATAATTCGGAAAGACGGCAGTCCGACATGACCGTAGAGAGATCAGGCGTAGGACCAGCGGCTTAAAAATGTTCGTTGACTGACTTACCTATAACTTCTTCTGTAGCTCAGTTGAGAGAGCAATCGCCTGGATAGCGAGGGGTCGTGGATTCGAGTCGATGGTCGAGTCGAAGATAGTCGATGGATTTGTATGCAAAATTTACTTTCGTGAAAACTTGTACAGAAATTGCTTAAATTATCGAAACAAGTAAGTATAAGACTAAACATTGCGGCGGCTCCGGAGCGCGGCAATAAAAGGTGCTTGCATGGCGCCATCCAGTGCTTTTGCCAGTGGGAGAACGGTTTGCACGTGGCTTCTAAGATAGTAAGGAACAGACTGCACGCACCTGGACCCAGTTGTCGAGCGAGGGCGTCATCAGCGCCGCGCCGGAGTGCAGCAGCAGGTGCCTGCGCGGCGACACGCGACCAGCGCCGCACGACCTTCGTAAGGAACAGACAGCACGCACCTGGACCCAGTTGTCGAGCGAGAGCGCCAGCAGCGCCGCGCCGGAGTGCGGCAGCAGGTGCTTACGCGGCGACACGCGACCAGCTCCGCACGACCTTCGTAAGGAACAGACAGCACGCACCTGGACCAAGTTGTCGAGCGAGAGCGCCAGCAGCGCCGCGCCGGAGTGCGGCAGCAGGTGCTTACGCGGCGACACGCGACCAGCGCCGCACGACCTTCGTAAGGAACAGACAGCACGCACCTGGACCCAGTTGTCGAGCGAGAGCGCCAGCAGCGCCGCGCCGGATTGCGGCAGCAGGTGCTTACGCGGCGACACGCGACCAGCTCCGCACGACCTTCGTGAGGAACAGACAGCACGCACCTGGACCAAGTTGTCGAGCGAGAGCGCCAGCAGCGCCGCGCCGGAGTGCGGCAGCAGGTGCTTACGCGGCGACACGCGACCAGCTCCGCACGACCTTCGTGAGGAACAGACAGCACGCACCTGGACCAAGTTGTCGAGCGAGAGCGCCAGCAGCGCCGCGCCGGAGTGCGGCAGCAGGTGCTTACGCGGCGACACGCGACCAGCGCCGCACGACCTTCGTAAGGAACAGACAGCACGCACCTGGACCCAGTTGTCGAGCGAGAGCGCCAGCAGCGCCGCGCCGGAGTGCGGCAGCAGGTGCTTACGCGGCGACACGCGACCAGCTCCGCACGACCTTCGTGAGGAACAGACAGCACGCACCTGGACCAAGTTGTCGAGCGAGAGCGCCAGCAGCGCCGCGCCGGAGTGCGGCAGCAGGTGCTTACGCGGCGACACGCGACCAGCGCCGCACGACCTTCGTAAGGAACAAACAGCACGCACCTGGACCCAGTTGTCGAGCGAGAGCGCCAGCAGCGCCGCGCCGGAGTGCGGCAGCAGGTGCTTGCGCGGCGCGCGCACGCGGAAGGTGCGCGCCGCCCACCGCATCCATCGTCGCACGTCCTTCTGCTCCCATTTCTCTGGATCTGTAAAGATTTTGTTTTAGTTACTATATTCATTTAACGGTGTGAGTGACTGCGAATCATCACTCATTTTGCGTCTACTTCATTCCAAAAATGTATTCAGTGCACGAATCACTCAATCTTATCAAGTCAAGAAAAAAACGGTAATTTAAAAAACTAATAAAACCGGACTGCGTTTCTTCATCATTGGAAATTAAAAAACCCTAAAACAAGAAAGAGGTCATACCCGGGTTAAATTGGTACTCATACTAAAAATTGTATAGCAGTCGGGACCCATTTTAAAAATGGAGGCTTAATGAATTTAGAGCACATATATTGCAGATTATTCCAATCTACTGACTAGACGGCTGACTTTCTATGGGTCTCGACTGCTACAACTGTGTCATCCGGTGGGACTCGAACCCACGTCCCTTCGCTATCCGGGCGAGTGCTCTTACCAACTAAGCTACGGAGGACCACAGTCAGTCGACGAATTTTTGCAAGTGATTGCTACGCCAGTGAGGCGTTCGATTTCATCAATACTTGGGTTTAATTTAATTTCGTAAAAACTAGCATAATAATTGCTTAAGTTATAAAAATATAATAATTTAAGCTGATTTCATCTTAACTAATGGTTAAATATTTGTAAAAATATTTCCATTGGATACATGCGGGTACATTCCCCAAGTATTGATGAAATCGAACGCCGGCTCACTGGCGTAGCAAGCAATTGCAAAAATTCGTCGACTGACTAACATCCTCCGTAGCTTAGATGGTAAGAGCACTCGCCCGGATAGCGAAGGAACGTGGGTTCGAGTCCCACCGGATGACACAGTCGTTTAATTTTTGTAAGTAAAATTTTATCTCGACTGCTACAATTTTTATTATGGGTACCAATTTAACCTGGGTATGACCTCTTTCTTGTTTTAGGGTTTTTTAATTTCTAATGACACAGAAACGCAGTCGGGTTTTTTCAGTTTTTTAAATTACTGTTTTTAATTTTATTATTTTTAGTTTTATTATTCAAAACAAATCACCAGACTGCAACAAATATTATATTTTTGAAATGGTCTCTTTACTGGCTTTCATTTGATACCCATATTGCTATGCTAAGGAAAAAATCAATCCACCCTCCCCCCTTTATTTCCATTTGCGGGCGCCATTTTTTAAATTTGTATAGCCTATTCTGACAAATTCAACGACACCTCATATGTCAAAAACTGTCTACCCGTTTGGGCTGTAGGGCGTGCCGAACAATTATACATACCTACATACATACATACTCTCGAAAAACATAACCCTTCTTCCGCAGTCGGGTAAAAAGTACAGATCAGGAACTGCTTCTTTTTGTTGCTGTTTGTTGTGTTCCTGGAAACACTTTTTCACGATCCAGCTTGGTGGTTGAATCTTGCGTCAAATATGTAACTACTTTTTTGTAGCGACTCTACAACACATAAGCAGCTTACTTTACCTAGGTTCACGCGGCCGCGCGTCAGACTACCCCACTTTAACCATGTAACCGCCTCTATTTCCTAGGTACTTTAGTTTAAATGCACACAACATATTAAAGTATGTATTTTGACTGCCTCGTTGGTTTAGTGGTCAGCACGCTGGGTACTATCTACGAGGTCCCGGGTTCAAATCCCGGGTCGGGCCGAGAGTATTTTGGGTTTTTCTGTCTTGAAATTACTCAGACACAGCTCCGGAGTCAGGAAGTTGGTAGTGTTAACACCCCCGTGCCTCGGAAAGCACGTTAAGCCGTTGGTCCTGCGCCTGATCTCTCTACGGTCATGTCGGACTGCCGTCTCACCGAATTATGGGAGTGAAGGAACAGAGAGTGCACCTGTGTATTGCGCACACACTTGTGCACTATAATATGTCCTGCGCAGTTGGCTAAATCTCTGTTGAGATAGGCCGCCGTAGTCGAAATCGGCTAGGAGGAAAACACAACAACATTAAGTATGTTGTGTGCAATAGAGACAGTAGACAGTACACAATTTCCGGTCCTACAATTTAGGCGATCTCATTGCTAAAAGCAATTTCTTCCAGACAACTAAACCTTATATTTCAACGTAGTAGAGCTTTTTCTTATTAATAGGCATAAATTTGACCGCAAGGCGCAATCTCACAATAGTAAATGACGATGAGGCCGTGGATGGGTAATGTCTTTGCGCAAACTTTTAATTTTGTCCTTCTTTGTATGTGTGTACACAGTGCCCCAAGGGTACCTGCTGAAAATCAGTATCGTGACATGCCTCGCGCTGTCACGATTAATGCTGAGCAGGGACCCTTTTGGCACCAGTTGGTCTAATATGTACCACCTAATATTCATTATAAAATTATCTGAGTGCCAAATAAATGATTGAATTTGAATTTGAATTCAAACTAGCATAATACTGCTTGAAATTTGAATTCCCAGTAGATCCGTAATAAGGTGCTAAGTGACAAGAAGCAACAAAATAACATCTTCATAAATCGGATGCACCTAACTAGTTACAAATATACTTATTTCAAAAAGTTTGCATAACTAAATACATATTTTGTATGTTCCAAACATTGATTTATATATATAAATCAATGGTTCCAAACTAAGGTTCCAAATAATTAAAAGGTACCTAAATTTTTTGATGTTTCCTGCATACTGAAAACAAATGAAACTAAAAACTGATAAAGAGACATCTACATAATAAAACTACCTGCCATTTCTAATTAATAGGTCTTCCTTTTAAGGCAGAATAGGTACTTGTGAAATTGCATACATAGGCTAATTCATACATATATGTATAGGCGTGAGCCTATGTTCGAAGTATTGCGGTGGCGTGCCTTTCAATGTTCTACAGGCTACATTTCAGTGAGTGTGCGAAGGAATTACACGAATTGATTGACACCCTGACGCCCGATTAAACCTACTTAAGTAGGTACTATCGGGATATAAGACGCAGGTGAAGTTTCCACCCCTATCTATGTCGTTGACGTACCACTAATACGCAGCAAAAATTTCAAATTTACGTTCCTCCTATAGAGTGGATTCGTTGTCGGCTGAAGTTCCCTAAACACTATGATTTGGATTCCTTTAAGAAAATAATGAATAGGCCCTTTCTAGCCAGACATGTCTCATCCTCGCCCGCATCGTCGCTTACCATGATGGTAATACCATTAGGTGAGGTTGCGGCCAAATGTCTGCCTATTATAAAAACAGACAGACGACAAAGTGACCCTATAAGGGTTCCTATTTTCCATAAGCCTAAAAATGTAGGAGCATCTGGGTTATCAAATATTATTTAGGTAAGGTATTTACGTATATCCAATCACTATCTGTTTGAAGTCTGTCTCTATGTCATTTAAAGGAACGCAAGATTTTTCAGAATACGATACCACTATCATCGGCAATGGCATGTATCTTCGTGGATACCTATTTCAAAGCAGTACCAACTCGAAGCCAGTTGCTTCTAAATCTTAAAGCAATAGTGTGGTCAAGTGTTGTTGATAGCAAACCGAGTTAGGCCTAAAATCAACAGTGACGAGTTCGCTGTTCGGCGCACCAAAAACTTTAGTAGCCCTACTTAAGGACCTATCATCCAAAATTAGAATTTTTATTTTTATACTTAGTTACGGTTAATCCGTGAATATTGTTGCTAAATTACAAAGATTTAATTTTTTTGTAGGTGCAATATTATACCTAATTTTAATTTAAAGACAACAGAAGACGCATATGCAATATCTGCAATAATACTCATTCATTTTAAACAGGACCTAATAGCTATCCTTTAAAAATAACCATTATTTACCATACCAGCAAACCAAATTACGGTTCCCGCGGCAAAAATACTTTAGAAGCTCGTGAACACAAGCATCAAAATCACAACCTAAGACTTACAGCCACTGAAGCGTCCTTTCAGATGGACACAGGAAAGAAATTCCGTAACCTTTTCACACTCATATTTTTTTAACACAATAGCTTAACACTGAAACTGTCACTTCACTACAGCACACGCAGGCACTTGATGTTGTGTACTTAAATTACCAGTAGGGACGGTGTCATCCCCTGAGTCGGAGTCTGCGCCGGCGTCGGGCGCGGGCTCCTCCATGCAAGCATCGCGGTGGTCGTGCGGCGCCAGGGTGCAGGTCTGGGGCCTCACGAAACCAACTGGGGTCTCACGCTCCTCTGCTCCAGCTCACACCACGCACCACTCACTACTAGGCCCCGCGGCGCGCCCTCACGTTGCTTTTTATTTCGCGCCCCGCGTCATCGACGTGACGTCGGCGATTCGTCACCGCGGTCTGCAGTGACGAGGAGGAAAACGCTTTCTGAGAAGCTGCGCGGGCGCCGCGCGCCACAGACTAGATGAGATGCGCGCCGATTGTAGTCCAACTGCTCTGACGGTATATTTCTTGACTAAACCTTGTTTAGCTATGGCCCGGTTGATAGAATGAAATTCTTATTGCAGAAGCATGCATGAACAAGTGCGGCCAGTTTGATTAGTTAGACATACAGTTAGACATAGTTAGTTACCTACTCGCTTATCTGTATTGGGATGGCGGCTACTTCAGAAATGAAAAAAAAATTAAATAACTCAAAATGGTTATATGTATATTTTCAATCTTACTTAAATAATCGGCAATCAATTGGTCACGATTAGTGATTGGCAAAGTAGTCTGAGTAGTCCTTTTGTGGTGTGGTGTCCTGCAAGGTTTTATACTTGGACCGCTTTTATTTTTAATGTATAAAATGATATAAAAGACATCGGCCTAGCTGGTAGCGTTACCCTGTACGCAGATGATACCATTTTATTTTCGTCATACAATACATACCATAGTTTCTGAAGCCCTAAAAGATTTAAATAAACTGAATAAATGGTATCTTTTAAATTTATTAACGAATTATCTTATCGAAAATCTGTTAGTCAAAGCCTAAATCTGAAGTAAGTATCGATAATAATTCCTAATATATCTATCACAAAAAGTCATAAATTAATTCATTTGAGAAATTTACTTTTATATGTAGGTACTTACAATTAAAACTCATTCTGTGGGTACAATTCATTTATTTATTTTCTATACTTACCTTACCTATATGATATCCTAATAATAAGTTCGCAAACTGGTAAATTTTACATTTTAATGTTGTTATATTCATAAATAAATTTAAAAATTAACAATAAATAAAAAAAAACAATATGTAAAAGGGTTTCGTCGAATAAAAAAATATATTTCTTTCTTTCTTATGATGCGTATTTTTATTTAGTTAGATTAATCTAATTGGGTCTCTATTAATACACCGAATTTTAAAACAACGAATTTCATTTCGCAGAAAACTATTCAACGTTTTTCAATACATTTTTTTTTAATTCACATAATAACTAATCAATAAATTCTCATTTTATCGATCAACAATTTATCGCAAAAACTTTTCACAATCTGTTTAATAGCTAATACAATGATTCATCGATTGAACATTTCATAAAGATATTACTTCATCAAAGTAATTTTTCAACCATACATTATTTACGGATACCTATCTTAAGTTAGAAAATATATTAGTATGAAATAAATAAATTTGTTTCCGGCAGCTGCCGCGGCACCGCTCGCTTCGCTCGCTCGGCTCGCGCGCCGTTGTGGTCTACACTTCTAACCTAACCTAATGTAATCAAACCTAACCTTGATTGAATTAAAAATTGCTTAAATGAATATACTAAACAAACCATATTTGTCAAAAAATAATAATAAACGTTTTATGTTTAGGTATTAAACATAATTATGTGAAACGTGCCATCGATGTAACGTTATATTTTAAATCGTATAAAATGTGAAAATAAAATTCGATGAAACAAGTTTTTTTGCTTAAGACAATAGTCTTCAATTGTTAATGTAATGTAATGAATTTTGAGGAATTGTTTTTGACCGAATTAAAATTGCTGCGAATAGTTTTCGGGGAGATGAAAATCGATGAACTTAATTGTGATAAAGTGACGGATTCCCAATCTTATTATCAATTCTCGCCTAAGTCCGACCGAGTCACTTCCAGTTCCAGCTTGGTCGGTGCGTGGTTCAGCAATCTTATACTCGTAAGTACCTTTATCTGTGTCGGATAGGCAACTCGCGTTGCACGCATTAAATAGTTAATTCCCTAACATAATGTTATCGCACAAGCGGCACAAGTGATATTTTACAAATTTGTGATTTTATTACTTCTTGTGGGAAATAAATATATAATAATAATAATAATATTTAAACCTTGCTCTATTATTTTTCGGAACGAAGTTAAAAGGTATTATAATTAGGGTAGTTAATGTAATGACTAATCTAAACTTAATTTACACTTAACTTAAAACAAAGGTAACCGCAATTAGGTACTGTTCATATATTATCAAATAGATTTTCAGGACAACATTTTGCTAACAAATATCTAAATACATACTCAGGTCAAACGTGGTCACATTTTTAATTAAATGTAAATGTGCGGTCGGGAAACCCGTCTTTGCTTAAAAGTTTTTATGAAGCGCGCGCGCAAGGAAACTTCTCTCAAACACAAAACAGCCTTGGCTGTCTTGACTCAAAACGTTACTAAATAGGTATTTAGTATTTGCATCACTAAAGTCATTTATTTATGCATGTAGACCCACTGGGGGCACTTATACACGTCCCAACATATATTTTTTACCTACCACTGCTTCGGGACAAATTCTGGACTAGTGCTGAGAAGAAGCAGCGCAAGAAACTCAGTCACTTTTGTCAAAGCCTCTTTTAAAAATAATATTTTGTTACAGAAATTAAAATTTTACTGGTGCGAGCTGGTCCACACGTTGACATCATTCAAATAATTGTCTACCTTATAATAACCCTTTGTCATTAAAGTATCCTTAATAAATGATTTAAATTTATTAATTGGTAATTCTACAATATGTTGTGGTAATTTGTTAAAGAAATTGATACATTTCCCCACAAAAGACTGACCAACCTTTTGAAGCCTGAATTGTGGAACAGCAAGTTTATTTTTATTTCTAGTGTTAAAACAATGTGTATCACTTTTCTTTGTAAATAGATGCAGGTTTTTGCGCACATATATAATATTTTCATAAATATATTGAGAGGCTACCGTTAATATCCTTATCTCTTTTAAAAAAAAAATTAATGAATCTCGAGGTTTGAGGTTATAAATAGCACGTACGGCCCTTTTTTGTAAAACAAAAACTGATTCGATATCAGCAGCTGAGCCCCACAGTAAAATACCGTACGACATCAAGCTGTGGAAATAACTAAAATATACTAGTCTGGCCGTTTCAATATCAGTCAAGCGCCGTATCTTTTTTATAGCAAAAGCAGCTGAACTAAGTCTTCCTGACAAGGCCTCGATATGAGGACCCCATTGTAGTTTTGAATCTAAAGTTATGCCTAAAAATGTTGTTGAATCTATAGTATTTAGCAATTTGTCTTTTATCAAAACATGTGTTGAGGCCTGTCTGACATTAGGCATCGTAAACTTAACACATTTAGTTTTGTTCCCGTTAAGTAATAGGTTGTTAACAGTAAACCAATGTAATACTTGTGAAAGAGTATTATTCAAATCGTCAAAAGTATCTTTCCTCCTTGGAATTTTGAATATAAGTGAAGTATCATCAGCAAATAATACTATATCACAAAGATCTTCCACAAAGTGTGGAAGGTCATTTATATAAATCAAAAACAAAGGTCCCAATATCGATCCCTGGGATACACCCATTGTCAGAGGTGCTCCAGAAGATTCAATTCCATTGATGCAAACTTTTTGCGTTCTATCTGTTAGGTAGGATTCAAGTAAATTTAATGAATTCATTGAAGCTCCATAATGTCGTAATTTTTTCAATAAAGTTTGATGTTCCACACAATCAAAAGCCTTTGAAAGATCACAGAAGATACCTAAAGCATCTTGTCTATTGTCATAGGCATTAAATATATGTTTTAAGAGAGCGACTCCCGCATCAGCAGTACTTCTACCTTTAGTAAAACCAAATTGTTTTTTGTGTAGTAGATGGTTTAAAGAAAAGTGTGCTAGTAATTGATTGAATATTACCTTTTCAAATATTTTACTAAGGACCGGCAGAATTGATATTGGTCTAAAATTAGAGGGGTCACTTTTGTCACCGGATTTAAATAACGGTATTACTTTGCTAAATTTCATTAGGCTTGGAAACTGTCCATCATCTATGCATTTGTTAAAAATTATTGCTAAGTGAGGAGCTATTGTGCTGATAATTGATTTAATAATATACACAGATAGTCCCCATAGATCCTCAGTCTTTTTTATATTTAAATCTAGAAATGTTTTTATAATTACTTCGGGACTGACATGCCTAAAGTGCAGTGGAGAATCGCACTCATCAACATTAGATTTTAGAATCGACTCGGCAAGTTCTGAAGAAGAGGCAAGGTCTTTAGTTGTTGAAGGTGCAATATTGGAAAAAAATGACTCAAAGGCATTTGCAACTTCTGGGTTGGATGTGATCAATTTCTGTCCGACTTTTAATGAAAATGAGCTACTTTTTGATTTATTTTACAAGTTTCTTTGTTTATTATGTTCCATGTAGCTTTTGCCTTATTATTTGAATTTAAAACTATCCTACGAATATGGTTTGACTTTGCTGTAGCACATACTTGTTTAAATATCTTGGAGTATCTTTTTACATATTCAATAATTTGTGGATCTTGTGAATATTCTCTTATACTATATAAGTCATACAATTTAATCCTACTTTTATGAATTCCTGGTGTAGCCCAGTTATTAAATTTACATTTAGCCTGATTTGTCTTAACCTTCTTCAGTGGGAAGATTTCATTAAATTGATTTTTGATTAATTCAAAAAGGTCTTCATATAATTTATCAACACTATCGCTACTGTTGAGTATAGTTGAATTTACTCTATCACAAATAGTATCCCTAAATCTGTCTAACCTATTTACTGTGACAGGCCTATAAACATTCTCCACAACACTAGAGGCATGACTATGTTGAAATGAGACCCTTTGACCTCTATGATCAGAACTGAGATTACGTAAGATACATTTATCAATTACGATTGCGTGGGAATCACAAATAATATTATCTAAACAAGTTGCCGTTCTGGGAGTCACCCTGGTAGGTTCATTAAAAAGATTAGATTAAATTAAAAGATGCAAAGAGATTAAGAAATCGGGTAGATATCTGTGTTTGTTTTAAAATATTAATATTAAAATCTCCACAAACTACTATTTTTTTGTTTGATCTGCAAACTTTCTCCAATGCTTCTTCCATAATGGGTTCAAAAAGTTGGTAATTTGCATCTGGGGGACTATACACATACATTATAATATACTGATCCAGCTCCGCACACGCTAGTTCAATAGTTCGTTCAGATGTACCAGATAAATGACAGACAAGAAAAATCTTTTGAGAGTCTGATAACGGATTAGTTGAACAAGAGATACTGGTGATTCATTGTTGTGTCCAAAAACAAAAGAATCCACATTATCCAATTTCTTCTCATACTAGGATCTATTCTTACTATCTTACGTTTGAACTGAAATCTACTACACAATTTTATCCACAAGTTATACTTACCTATATAACTTGTGGATAAAACTACAAGCCTGTTTTGTCACTGACTGACTGACTGATCCATCATCAAAACTCTACAAAGGCATTTCTAGCAGACATAGAAGCTTCAAATTTAGAATACCTACAATTAGGTAGTTTAGTGTATAAATCAAGGAAATCCTAAAAGGACTTGTCCATTAATGGTTTTTTATTCGTCAATATTTCTAACCAGAATAAACTAAATATTATATTAAATAGTTCACAAAAACTAGCCTTTCTGCATAATTAATATATTTTTTAAGGCCTCCGATTTAGAGAAAAATTGAAATTAATATTTCTCTTTGTCTGTACATAAATCGTACCTTCGCCTATATCAATTAACGCATGAAAAAAAAATTGACAGCAAAATTGACATTCCATTGACAGTAGTACCTATTATATAATCTGTGGTAGTACCTTGTAGTATTTATCCACCAGTGGAAAGGCAATGGTACATAGCCATACAGCCAGGAAATACAAGTAAGTGATCAATGGATGATGCCTGTTACAAAACATATTTTTTCTTAAAAATGGAGGCGTTTAAAATTCAGATTTCTATGGTTACGTGTTTCATATTATTGTAGCTTAAAGATAAATATAGGTTTATTAGTGGTTGGTGATATTTTAGAATAAAAAACCAGCCTCCATACAAAAAGAGGACAAGTCCTTTCGGTCCAGTTTTCTAGATACACAAACTGCATAAATATGACATGACCGTGGAGAGTTCAGGCGCAAGACCAACGGCATAACGTGCTTTTCGATTCACGGGGGTGTTAACACCACCAACTTCCTAACTCCCGGAGCTGTCTTATTTCAAGACAAAGAAAACCCAACACTTTCGGCCCGACCCGGGATTCGAACCTGGGACCTCGTGGATAGTACCCAGCGTGCTGACCACTAGACTAACGAGGCAGTCAAGTCAAGTAAGTAGACTATCTACAAAAAAAAAATTGATGCCATTCCATTAAAACATAGCCTGTAAAAAAAACAAGTCTCGCAACTTAAATCTTCTAGGCCTACCGTCAGTCAGCCAGCACCATCGGTCAGCGGTCGACTCAAAGCATTCCTGCCTGTAGTTATGCGTCCTCCTAAGTCCTCCTTCCGTTCCTTTCCTACCGCGTGTTCGCACGCGCATATCGCGTATCTATGAAAAATATATAAATAATAAATTGTTTCAACTAACACACCAATTACCTAGCCCCGAACTTACGTAGTAACTATTATATACCTAACCTGTGCCCAAACTACGCGTGAGCTTAATTGTGCTATGGTGACTGGGATAACGGATAGACATACTTAAATACGTTTATAAACATCCATGACTCAAGTACAAATGCTCGTGCTCATCACACAAATATTTGCCCCTTGCGGGATTTGAACGTGTGGCCTCTGGTTTTAAACTTTTTTAATCCGAAGCGCGAACCACTACACCAAGATGGTCGTCAAATAGAGACCGACAATGTTGTTCATGCAGTAGACGGGCTGCGTTCAATTTGACCTGATCGATATTTCGCAAATTGGCGAATCCCTTTGGGATTGCACTTAATCGCGGGCGGGCATTGATTTATAAAATCAATGAGGGCGGGACACAGTTTAACTCTTTTGAATAAGTTTAACTGTTGGTATCAGTTTCCGAACGTATACTTTACTGTCCTGTCACTGTCACTTGGTTGGTTAACAGCTGTTCAGACTTTTTGGCGGGCTTTTGAACGCACTAGGCGCGATTTTCAAGAAAATTTATTTTTTTCGAGTTTTAGCGATACAATTTGATCCTTTTCTATTGGAAGTCGTCCAATAGTTTGCCAATTCATCATGCCGGACGGGGACGGTGAAGATCCGCCCGGGAAAGCAGAAAAAAGAAAACTTCCTAATAGAAATTCCGGCGCCGATACTACTGAGAACTTCTACAAACCGTATATGAAACCCAATTATCGAAGATTATATGGAGAAAATTCGGTATGTGGAGTGTCTAATATTTGCGTCTATGTCGAAAGCACCAAGTTGGATGAGAAGATTGGGAATAATAATCCCATAGTCACCACCAACCTTTTCAAAAACGATATTAAGGGCATAAATAACATCAAACGAGTCAACGCCAACAAGATTTGTCTTACCTTTTCCCAAACCAACTATGCCAACAACTTTCTAAAGAATGACACCTTCCTAACGAAGCATCAGCTCAAAGCATATATTCCGGCAGCAGCAGTGGAGACTATCGGCGTGCTCCGTTTCGTACCCACAAGTATTAGCAATGAGGAACTATTTAAAAAGCTATCGTCTGAATTTGAAGTAATAGGTGTACGTAGGTTTACCAAAAGGGAAAATGGCATTGTTAAACCATTTCAAACAGTCAGCGTGACTTTTCTTTCAACCACACTGCCAACGCACGTTAACCTGGACTTGTTTAGGTTTCGGGTATTTGAGTACAATGCACCATTATTACAGTGCTTCAAATGCTTTAAGTTCAATCAAGGCGCTAAAATATGCAAGTCGGTTCAAAAGTGCTCTATTTGCTCAGAAGAGCATCACTTTAGTGAGTGCTCTTCTGATAAAATAGCAAAATGTGTTAACTGTCAAGGACTGGCTACCCCCCCCCCCCCCCCCCCCCCCCCCAAGTCTAGTTTAAAACCCTTGGCATCAAGAAAGACATCCGGCTCATCGCCCACTCCTTCTTCCATTCCTACCCCGGCGGTAAATACTACTGAGAGTAAAGAAAAACTTTCAAATGAAAAATTAATTGACGAATTTCTATCTAATGACTACATACGAAAGGGACTTATTGGCGCTTTGGTCGCAATTGGTAACGAAAATAGGGCTATCACTAACTCTGTTATCCAAGAGATACTCATAAAGAGCTTCAAAGAAACGGTTTTTAATGGATAAAAGTTCTTAAGAGTTGCACAGTATAACGTTGAAGGTGTTATTAATAAAAAACCACTACTTATTAATTTTTTATTAGAAAACGATATTGACATATGTTTATTAAATGAAACATGGCTTAAAGTTAATAATAATTTTCGTTTTCCTAACTATAATATAATTAATCAAATAGGTAAAGAAAAAGAAGGTCGCGGTGGCGTAGCTATCGTGATCAAAGATTATTTTAAATATTCTCTGTTAGATCTGCCATACTATGATTATTTGCAATCTGTAGCCATCAATCTACAGACTAATATTGGTAATTTGTGTTTTTTTATGTGTTTACTGTCCTCCACCCAAACCCAAACTGAAGCAAATAATTCAGAGATTACCTAAACCACTTTTTTTTGCTGGTGATGTAAACGCCCATCACATAGCATTTGGTTGTGCAGCTAGTAATAGCCGTGGCAATGAAGTTTATAACACCTTGGACGACTGTGATCTGTGTATCCTTAACACAGGTGCCTCAACCACTGTAGGTACAACTACTCATAATCCTTCAGCAATTGATATAACTTGTGTTAGTCCCACTGTGGCTCCACTGTGTGATTGGAAGGTTCACGACGACCCAATCGGAAGTTATCACTATCCCACTGTGACTGACATCCAAACCTCTGCAATAAAATATGAATTAGGTGATCCTGTACATAAGTACATTTACAATAAAGCAGATTGGTCTAAATTTAATTTGGAATCTAAGAAAATATCTGATAATATTAATTTTGATGCTACAGATCCTCTTCTAGTTTATAATGATTTTTACAACAATTTAATTAATATTAGAGACATCTGCATACCTAAAATTGAAAAATCTACTCCTCATTTAATTAGGAAGCCAGTTCCATGGTGGGATGATGAGTGCAAAAGTGTAGTTGCAGAAAGTAAACAAGCCTTAAACTTCTACAGACGTAATCCAACTATAGTCAATTATATTAAGTATAAAAAGCTGGATGCATTTAAAAAGAAAACTCTTTGTGATAAAAAGAAAAGTGGATGGAAGTCTTTATGTGAATCTTTTAATAGATATACTCCTGTTAGTACTGTATGGAATTATATGAAGAGGTTTAAGCGCTTGTCTATTGCAAAGAATGATGAGTGAATTCCATCCTTTTTTAATAAATATGCTCCCTCATCTCCTCCTGAAAAAAATTTAGACACTTCGATTATTCAACAATACTTTTCACAAAACGGTGATGATAAAGCAGCATTTATTTCACAACCTTTTTTGTAGGAAGAGTTTATGATAGCTTTACAATCTCGAAAAAATACGACGCCGGGATTGGATGAGATTCCATACGAGCTCATTCGACTCCTTCACACTAGTGCTATACAAGTATTATTGCAGATTTTTAATACTCTGGCAACAACAGGTTATCCCTGAATCATGGAAAACTCAATGTATAATTCCTATCTTAAAACCTGATAAACCTACTGAAGACTGTAACTCATACCGGCCTATTTCCCTTTCTTCCTGTAGAGGAAAAATATTCGAATGTATGTTAAAAATTAGATTAGATCACTATATTGAATCAAATAACATCTTACCAAATTAACAATTTGGATTCAGAAAAGGACGAAGTGCTGCAGAAAGCTTTACTTCTCTCATTTCAGACATTAAGAACTCTTTTCACAGCCATTCCTCAACAATGTGTGTCTTTCTGGATGTACAGGGTGCTTTTGATAATTTAAATCCCACAGTTCTGATCAACATTTTAAGCGATATTGGCATACCCGGCGTAGTCTGTAAATGGATTTTTAACTTTTTATACAAAAGAACTATGTACATAACATTTAATAATGTGTTTCATGGACCAAAATATGTGTATAAAGGAACAATGCAGGGTGCTACTATATCTCCTTTATTGTACAACATATATACAAGCCAAATTAATAAATATTTAAAACAGTCTAATGTTAAATTTCTACAATTTGCAGATGATTTGTTAATATATACTGTAAATAGAAATGTAAATATTGCTGTACATAGTTTAAATATAGCTTTGACTGAAATTCACCATTTTTATCATAACAAACTGAAACTTGATATCAGCCCTCATAAAAGTGGTGTAATGATGTTTTCCAAAACATTTATTGATTGTAATAATCAAATCTTTTTTGATAAAAAAGCTCTTCCATGGCTTGAAGAGAAAAAGTTCTTAGGAGTGTGCTTAGATAAAAAACTTACATTTGAAAGCCACATAAATCTTCTAATTAAAAATTCAGCCAAGTCACTAAACATATTGCACTCTCTAGCAGGGGTAAACTGGGGATCTGATCCCAAAGTATTATCTATGCTCTACAAAAGCCTGGTCACTTTGATTACAGCTCTTTAGCTTATATGAACTGTAGATTAACTTTACTGAAAAAACTTGATGTCATTCAGAATAAAGCCCTAAGAATTATAACAGGAGCGATGTGCTCGACCCCTATTAATTCTATGTAATGTGAATCATGTATTCCTCCACTCATACTAAGACGTATTCAACTGGCCTCTAACTTCTGTCTTAAGCTTATATCTTCTAACAATAAATTTGTCATGGATCGAGTATTACCTCCTCAAACCTTTGAAATCAGCTCTACCCCTCTCCCAAGATTTTCAGGCTCCAAGTTAATATCTGGGCACACTCCAGATTTACTTAGAATTGCAATGAATATACATAATATGTCTGTAAATATGTACATAGATAAGCCATGGCCAATATACAAAATAAGTTTTGATGTCTTTGTAAATAATTATTGTAATATTATATGGGAAAAAATTAATAGCCAAAGTGATTTGAATAAATTCTTAGATGGCAAAGCATATTATAAAATTTATACTGATGGCTCTAAGTCAGAAGATGGTGTAAATTCAGCATACTATGATCCTGAACTTAAATTGATTAGAAGTTATAAAATTGGCAGTTATTGTTCTATCTTTACTGCTGAAAGTTATGCCATCTTTTTAGCTTTACAACATATAAAAGATTTAGATACCACTTATGATACTCTTATCATGACTGATTCCAAAAGTGTATTAATGGCTTTAGAAAATAATTCACCAAGATTTAATCTAAATTATATGATCTATCTTATAAGACAGCTAGTTTATGAAATAGTTACACTTACTGGTAAAAACATTAACTTCTTGTGGGTACCATCTCATCATGGCATCAGCGGCAATGAAAAAGTGGATCATGCAGCAAGAAATGGCTTTGACATTGATCACTCCACTTTGATGAAAGTTCCTTACACCAATTACCAAGCAGTGATAGTCCAGGACCTGAAAAAGTTGTGGCATGAGTACTGGATGATCGCAAGTGCAGAAAAGGAAAAATGGTATAGCAAAATCCAAGGAAGCCCGCCCGCCAAACCTTGGTACCATCGCAAGAACTTGAATATTGATAATACAAAATTTATCACTGTTATCAACAGACTTAGATTTGGCCATTGTCACACTCCTACTCACCTGAAGAGACTGAACCTAATTCAGAGCACAGAGTGTCCACATTGTAACGAAGAACCTGTAGCCGACTTAAAACACCTGATTCTGGAGTGCCGAAGTTTAGGCTTGCAGCTACTTGTGTTGATTAATGATCTTCAGGCTGAATGTGATCCTGAACCCGTACCTCAGGATTTACAAGAACTTTTAAGTAACTCTAAGTTTTATAAGGCCATATACAATTATGTGGTTGCAAGTCTTGGTACCCTGTGATGAGAAGAACCTTCGGGCAGTTATTTTTTAGTGTATTTTTGTGATAAACTTTATAATTTGTGAATTGATATTGACTTCTACCAGTGAAATTTTAAACCTAACTGTCGTGTCAGTGTGACTTTAAAATTGAATGAACTAGATTTTGAACAATACGACTGGCTTAAAAGGGGTCTCAGCCCAAAGCCGTAAAAACTTTTCAAAAAAAAACAGCTGTTCATTTGTCAATGTCAGTCAAGCAAGAAAGGTTGGTGTTTTGTTGTTTGCTTGTTGTGTACGGGTCAGTGGGTGGGTGTAGTTTGCGATGTAAATAATTTCGTGTCGTAAATAGCACAAAAATGGTCATTTACGGATTATACATTGTCAGTAAATCTGGTGGACTCATTTACAATTATGACCACAACATTCCAAAGGTTGAGTCTGAGAAAACATTTGGGTTTCCTTTGGATATAAAATTGCAGTATGAAAATAAGAAAGTTATCGTCGCTTTCGGCCAACGTGATGGTATAAATGGTATGTTTTATTTAGCTTTTATAAAGAATATTTAATTAAAACGTGACTGACTATTAAGGCCTTTCGTTCGTTTCCAGTGGGTCATGTTCTTCTATCAGTGAATGGTTCGCCCGTCGCAGGCCGCACGACAGAAGACGGCCGTGATGTCTTCGATCTCATAGAAGTTAAGGTAGGACCATTACTTCTGTATGCCAGAAATCATACCGTAACTGTTCCTTCTACCTACATAATTGCTGCAATGAATGATTTGGCTATGGCGTATAATAATATATTCATTTAACCCATTGTCAGGAAAATTATCCACTCAGTCTGAGATTTGGGCGCGCACGTGCGACAACCAATGAGAAGATAGTGCTAGCCAGCATGTTCTACCCTCTGTTTGCACTCGCCAGCCAGCTGAGTCCTGTGCCAAAGTCCTCAGGAATAGAATCCCTTGTTGCAGACACTTTCAAGCTGTCCTGCTTTCAAACTTTAACAGGTACAGTTTATATTGTATAGATAGTAATATTTTTACTTATGCCTTTACTGTCATAATTTTACAGAAACTTTTACAATTTGTATTTTGGCTTGTCTTTCGTCAAAGACCTCTAATTTCTTCCAATTTTTCCTATTTGCTGTTACTCTCATCTCATCCAGTGTTTCCCTGTTACCTTCAATGGGTCATGTTCTCATTGCCTCAATGGTTTACCTCTGCTCTGTATAGGTAGGTGTGTGATTAAATAATAAAGGTATTTTGCAAGGTGCTAATAAATAAATTGAAATAAAAACTACAAACCCTAACCAACAAGTGCAGTATTACAATGTTGCACAATGTTTGCCAAAAGTTTATTGCTCATTATTATTGTCCCTTTTGTTTTCAGGTGTAAAGTTCATAATAGTAACTGACCCTAACATGCAAGGGGCTGAAGTTGTCCTAAAACGAATCTATGAGATTTATTCAGACTATGCTTTGAAAAATCCATTCTACTCCTTGGAAATGCCCATCCGCTGTGAGCTGTTTGACACATCGCTACACACACTGCTTGAATTGGTGGAGAAGTCAGGCACTGCTAATTTATAGTTGTGGTCATTGTTTTGTCATATATGTTACATAAAATATATTTAAGTGCAATAAATATGTGAATTATTGTTTACATACTTTATTGGTCAATTTAATTAGGTATTAACCGTTCATTTTAAGAGAATTATATTTATGCTAAGAAGCAGTTGATCAGGCTACTGATAAAATAAAACACCAGTTAGTTTACAATAAAAAATTTATTGATATAATAATTATTTATTTATAACAATTCAAACCAGGGCAGTCTGTCCTCACACTCGCCCACCGTTAAGTTACACTAAAGTTACTTCGTGTTATTATTACCGAGCGCTCGTTTGTACTTGTACACACACTGACACAGTCACACAGATTATTGCCTGATATTTGGTACAGCGGGCCCGGGGCGGCCACTCTGCAACGCGCGCCATTATCAACGGTTCTAGGTCTACGCCCCCACTACTCTTGTTTAATATACAATCACTCACAAACAGGGAAGCTACAATTTCTTCTCAAAAATGGAATTAATCTAAATTTTGTTCAAACATTCTTTAAAAACTGTACAGAGTAATAATATAGAGCCATCTCAATAGCATGCATGCGGTATGTGGCTTTGTGCGTACTGCAAAAGCTAATTAATTAAGATTATAAAAAAAGTTAAAATCATCAAAAACAAAAGTTATTAAAACCTGTGCTAAATGATTTGGCTATCGATTTATAGTCATCAATAATAATAAGACGCCGCCCCGAGTACCGAGACACCAAGCACGTTATACTTAAAAGCTCCTCACACAAATTTCTCAAATACGGGCACCCTTGGACATAGCGAGCCTACGAGCCCTCACTACATGCAGCACGCACAAGCCCTCGGCTAGTCAGGGTTCCCTTAATCTCGGAGCTTTAAGATTCTAACAAAACTACAAGATCAAGGCAAGGCAACTATTTAATCAGTATAACGGCTTCGATGACCTCATGAGAGATTTACAGCGATTGGTACAAAAATAGAGCCTCGAGCGGTCTTCTACAAAATATAACCTCTGCTCGCTATAATTAAGTCTTAATTAAGTTAACGAAGGACCTATATAACTAATCTACGTTCGATCGGCGCGGGCGCTGCGGCGCGGTATCCTACATACATTAGTTCCTCCTTAAATTTATGATAAACAATTTTGAGTTCTTTAGTCTAATTCAAACAAATTAAAGTTAAACAACGTTATATAAGGCTTTTTCAATCCATATTACTCACTATAAATAACTAGGGTTAAATTTTGACAAATGGCCACAATCAGGTTGTAGATAGCACTTATTTTTTCGAATTTTTGCTTGTTATAAAAACAATAATAATAGAGTAGTCAGTCATGCTAATGCTAGCTTTTCTATAAGCCAGGTCGCTGGCACTGTATGGGTCAAAATCTGGAACTTTGCAGACCATGGATTTTGGATTAGCCAAAATTAGACGAAGTGAACACAATGAAATAAGTCCAGTCATGGTCAGTTGAGCCTAAACCTACACGCTATCGTTACGTTACCCTACACTAGGCTAGCCTACGCGCCGGCCGCCCCGCGCCCACAACACGCCTGAGTATAAGTCATATTGCGGATACGCGCTGCGGTATGCATCCTAGTCCCAATAAACAAGTCACGAATAATGTTTCGTTACGTCACGATACGGGTAACTGCTCCGTAGTTAAGCAGAATAAGACCGGGAGCTAACAGCTCAGACGAGTTTCTCAAGCGTCGATGTCGTTGTTCGAAAAGAACAAATAAATTAACCAACCCTGTAGTGAAGCGGGCGCAACGCTTCAATGCAGTCCCGCTATTGCCGCTCGATCCAGTTGTATTTTCGCAAGTAAAATAAACCGTCTAATATTGCACGGACAGATGGCACTGAGTATTGCACGCACGCAGGACGACCTCTTCGCACATATTGGCTTAGTTCGAGTTTTTTCATACTCTCACCTTCGTCCGTGTGACAATAATTAATATGGAAATTTGGTCAGCGCCCCTAGCGGCACGTGTGCGAATCCTGTTTTTTTCTATAGAAATTTCCGTCACTCGGACGATCGCGAACGCGTGTGACTGATAAATGAAAACTCGCACTAAGTTCTCTAGTGTCTCGATAAGCCGGTATACATTGGTTATACTGTACAGCCCTTATTTTTCTCGCTGAACGTTATAGAGTGGGAATTTCGTAGTGCCAATATAAAAACAATTTCGGCGGTGTGTAGACAGACACAGAGCGAGATTACTCTTTAGTAACTATCTTGTGACGTCCCGGCAGCAAGGAGTGACGGTAGTAACGGAGTATACTCGTAGAAAGATTATGTGCTACTGGAAGTAGCAGAATAAATTACTGGCCGGAGTTATCGTTCAGAAGGGAGCAGAGACTGGTGCGCGGGACTCTGCATAAAATGTATATAATACCCTAATTACAAATCCGATCGGTCACATTACAATCACAACCCAAACGTCCGATAAGTAACATAATATTATTGACACGAGACCTCCCAACCGACACATTTCAATACACGATGTATTGAGATATGAAAACAAGTTATTGTTAAAAGATAAATTGGAGCTTAAATAAACGAAAGAAAGATGATTGCAAGTATCTGTATAAAAATAGAGAGTTGTGTATCTTTACTAGTCACAATTTTGATAATTTAGTAACGCTGTTTTGTTACCAGCTTCCTATTATAAGATATAACAGAAATGTAAAGCTAGATGTGACAACTTACGTAAGAATAGTTGAAATTGTCAACTAATATACATAAATAGGTAATCTCAATTTAAAGAAATAATATAAATTATATTATTGGACAGGAATGCAATGGATTTATTACTGAAATAGATTGCTAAGGCCGCTTAGGGTCGGAGTCACATCGTAAAGTATTATTATTTCTTCACGCTCGAGATATGTGGGATAGAGTCAGGGCCCAGTTCGAGCAAGGGTTCCATTTGAGTCCACTTATTATCAGCCAGGAGTAAAATCGCGTCTCGCTACTACAGCCGCGCATAGTAATAAATCAATAGCGGCGAAATAAACTATTTCGAGTGGAATTATAATCAATAAAACGACCACGAAGTGACAAGAGGAGTCGCAGTCTAAATCTATAATTACATTGGATTTATGGAAGTTTACCGAATCACAACATTAACATTGAAGTTATTGCAGTTTGGAATCAGTGACGATTCGTACTGATCAAACGTTACTCGAAGGATTATCGGGGCAGCGGTGTGATTAAGGAGTCATGTTCAGGCTTTATATGAGTCAATATTATTGTTTTTTACGATTGACATTTCTACGTGGCATTATATTCTGTCCTAAAGAGGTTTGAAACTTTTTGTATGGAAGCTGGTACAATGATTGGAATTTTACTCATTTGTCGATCTTTACCTTCAAACATCTCGGTATAGTGACACTTTCGGGTACCGTTACTCGACATTTATAGTTTCTTTGTGTCTTCTATCCATACATATTGATTAAAAATAAATAAAATGGCGCCGGAGGTCCATATGCCAGTAAGTTGCAATCCCCTAAACGATTTTTTAAATTTATTTTTGCGTGCCTTCAGTCATTTTTCTGATTGATGAACCGTCTCGTCGGTTCCCCGGGGTCGTGGGCCCGGTGTGGTGCGTGGTGGCGGTGGTGGTGGTGGTGGTGGGGGTGGGGGTGCACTAGGAGTGCTTGGGGCGCGGGCCCCACAGCCGCAGCGAGTAGTCGTCGGAGGCGGAGGCGAGCACGTCGTGGTGCGCGGGGTTCCAGGCGACGGCGTTGACGCAGCGCGTGTGGCCCGAGATCACCGCGATCGGCTCCTCGCCGTTTATGTGCCAGATGTACACCTGGAAACCATTCGCTAAGGATACACACAGGCAAACAATACAGTCGGTGAACGGCCCGCACTGTCATGCGGGCACGAGTGAGGAATGGCTAGTGACAGAAAATGGATACATTTTCTAGAGTTAGGTTCGAGGTTAGATTTTAAGTCCACATTTTGTTGGCAAACGCGTCGTAATTTTTAAATCAATATATAATTGTTGATGTTCATCAAGACACTTGTCCAAAAATTATCCGACCTGAACAAATGAAGCTGCACGTGAGAGGACTGCGGAAGACAAAAAATGGTGGAGTGATCATCAGCACTGACACCACGGACGACATCGAAAAACTAAAGCAGTCGGCGCAACTGACAACCTCAGGACTCACTGTAGACGAGACCCACAAACGCCAGCCCAGAATTGTAGTCATCGGAGTGCCCACATCGATGCAAGAGACTGAAGTTTTCAGTTGCATATTCCACCAAAATTTAGCCGATAAACTTCAAGGTATGACACTGGAGTCGTTTTTGTCCTCTACCAAGTTGAGCTACTAGTCGGGAAAAAAGGATGCCGAGACCTGCAATTACATCATACAAGTCCCCGCACAAATACGTAAGGCCCTAATGACGAATCATAAGAGTTTTTGTTAACTGGTCTTCATGCCCTGTAAGAGATTTTACTTACTTTTTTAATAAAAAGTTATTTCCCTTTACGCAAGTTAAACTACTGCTCGCGCGACGTTACCAAACTTACATCAATGACATCGGATGTCCGAAGTTGCAAAATTCCAATACGCGCGATGTTGCCACAGCTTATGAGAACAAAAGAATACAATAGCCAAAATGCGGAGCACTCCTCGCTTAACGGAATGTACTAGATTTTGTCTCTTTTTACCGCATTCAAACTATTTATTAGCAATAAATCGGTTTACTCATTCACACAGCTCATTCGCCTACCTCGGTTCGTCGAATGCGCTCACTCGTTTCCTATTTTGTTTTGTGTGATGAATCCTGTTTGTTTGTTGTTGGCCACACGGGATTGTCATTTAGAAATCCCGGGAAGGTCCACATTAATATCAACATTTCGATGCAAGTACATAAATAACTCTACCTAATTCCAACCTCTGTATATGACAGAATTGATTTTATCAGTAAAGGCAATTCAATAAATAAAAAAATCCTGTACATCCTGGCCGATCTACCATATCAGTTTATAGTCCAAAGCAGACCCTAGGCGCGCAAGCCGCGAGTGCATAACCGGGATAACCGATTGATGATTATTTAGTAGTGGCATAGATAGGCAATAGTGTTGTACCTTGTTGTCCTCGCTGCCGGAGGCCACGAAGTCGTGGTGCGCGCCGCCGAAGCACGCGTGGATGGTGAAGTGTCCCTGGCTGAGGCCGCGGAAGCGCCGCACTAGCGCGCGCGCACCTGACACACGCGGACCGCCCATTAAGTATTGTACAGCGTGAACCGCTTATTAATCAAATTACTTCTTGTTTACGTAAAACGGTATTGCGTTCGCTGAATAAGGATTTTGTATGTAAATAAACACACCAATTACCTAGCCCCAAACTAAGCGTGATCTTGTGCTATGGTGACTAGGATAACGGATAGACATACTTATATACATTTATAAACATCCATGACTTAGGTACAAATGCTCGTGCTCATCACACAAACATTTGCCCCTTGCGGGATTCGAACCCGCAACCGCCTGGTTTAGAAGTCCGTGGCGCGAACCACTACACCAAGACGGTCGTCGACGGATGTGACTTTAAGTTTAAGTTTTTATTTCATTCAATATAAAAAACATGCTTTAATTAATTACTCCATAACTACAACCTTCCACACTTCAGTATATTGTAATAAAGCTCCGCGCAGGTGGGCCACGGACCACAGCCACCGGTGGCTAGCGACAAGCTGTTTACATTAGTTATGCGTTTTGTATGGAGTCGCCGCAATCTTGTAACGTGTGGCGTCGACTCGCGAGTCAATGTCCGCGACACGCCACCTCGTCGCCATTTTGACAAAACATCTGTCAAAGAATCTAGCAGATGAGTGTCAAATTGACCACCGACCACCTTCGTTTGCGCAGGGCCATAAGGTCGAAGCGCGCGACAGCCACGGGTTACAATTTGACGCTTAAGTTACTGGCTCTGAAAGACTTCTTTTAAATGTGGACAAACAATACATTTATACAATACATATATACATATATTCACATGTACACACATATTACATGGAGTGTACTGACTTCTCGCGCTTTTTCATTTTTCGTTTTATGAAAACACTTGCATCACTTATTTACCTAATGTTGTAACCTTGATAGTGAGGAACCAAGGCAAGTTTAGTATATATTTTTGTTTTTATATATGTAGCCTTTAACTATTACTATCGTGTACAATTAGCTCTTGAAAGTTACTAAGCCCCCATTACTGATCTTCTCGTTTACCACCTGGAGAGAAATGGGAGTGACTGAAAATCAGCGCTGGCTAGGCCGGTAGGGTCTACCCAGCATACGCTGAGTCACTTCCATTTGCCTCATACTAGCTATAATTAAGTATGTATATGTACCTCTCATTGTAAAGGCAATAAAAAAAATTTTCAATTTCAATTTCAATTTCAATTTATCTGCTAGATCCATTGACAGATGTTTTGTCAAAATATTGAGACGGTGGCGTGTCGCGGATATCAGCGCGAAGCCCTCCAGGGAGACGATAATCGTCTCGGTTCTCTATCTCTCGGTTACAATAGAAAAGTTCAATTGCGAAAAAAAGTTCGAAATTAGTTTTTTTTTCGAAAATAACAACCCGGTCTATCTCAAACTTCACAGTCGAAATCTAATTCGACCTTTTTAGTAAAATGGCCATATTCGAATACGTATTACCACATTGACAAAGTTCTAATGCATTAGAATTCCCAAGCAGATTTTGGGTTACACTTTTTGACTTTTTAATTTTACAGTCTGGACAAAATTGTAGTTGAATATTTGGTCTGTTCTGTTTTTTTATTTAATGAACTATTATCCGACACCAATTATATTTGTGGACTACTTTATCAGCAAGTTAGAAAACGTCTATTACGCAAATCTTATTTAATTTAGTCACCAATTTTTGTCTCGAATGAGGTGTGAGTTAAGCTTCACACAATAGCCTAGAAGAGATCATTTACAGACAGTTACTTATTTTATTTATTAACAAACATAATGTGGTATTTTACGAAGCTATTATGACCTGTCAAACCTCATAAGACCCACGGGGGGACCTACAACAATGAATTTTCTATTGTGTCTGTAAAAAATGATACGTGAGGGTTTAAACAATACAGAAATAATCCTTGCGTGCAAAAGAAGCCGGGGCAACTCATGTTATAATCTATTCTCATTTATTTGCGAGATACTATTTACCGAAACCCATCGCATGTCGATACTCTATATTATTCACATCTACAAAAAACTTTAGTGTCAAGAACGTAATGTACTACTAGACCTATATGATAGGCGCCATACAACGTTAGATTAAGTAAGGCGGACTCACGTATGTCCCACAGATGCACGCCCTGGTTGGCCACGTTGAGCAGCAGCAGCGTGTCGGCCGCGTTCAGGGTCATCGCCATCACTGCGTGCTCCTCTTGGATCCTGCAACACGCCACCACGTTACGGACACGCAATGGTGAGTGAGCATTGCGATGCTGACATGCTGAGGCATCTTCCTTCGTAGTCCTTCACACGAAAGTTCTCGACTGTTCGGTCTGATACTATCTCTTTCAAACATACACGGCCTTTAAATTTTTTTGACAGGCCGATATCCATACTAATAATATAAATGCGATAAGTGTGTCTGTCTGTCTGTCTGTTAGATCTTGACGCTTAAACCACTGAACCGATTGAGATGACATTTGGTATGAGAACAGTTCGAGACCCTGGAAAGGACATAGATTACATTTTGTCGTGATATAAAAACATTAAGGGGGTGAAAGGGGGGATGAAAGATTATATGGCAAATCCAACTTTTGCGGGCGAAGTCGCGGGGAACCACTAGTATACTATATTCCGACAAGTTCATGCGCGACCCTACTGGGAAGTGAAAGACGTGCAGGGGGCGAGGAAACACCTATCGCATGCGACTGTCATAGAAAATCCTCTTCCCCGCAACACCGCCCGTCCCCGTTGAAATCTAGCACGCCTTTCGTTCCGCAGTTAAGTCATTTGACACGAAATTGTTGGACTATAGACTATAGGTTATGTATCAATCGACAGGACCCTAACATCGCGTTGATGCTTCGCGCGTGTATGCGTGCGTGTGCGCGTGTGTGTGTGTGTGTGTGTGTGTGTACGTACACGTTCCGGTCGGTGAGGTCGGTGAAGTCGTACGCGCGCACGCGGTGGTGCGTGTCAGCGGCGAGTACCGTCCGTCCATCACTACGACACACCAATGCGTTCACGCGCACGCCATCCCAGCTGTTTATTAGCGCGCCCTGCGGATTATAACACAAACGTCTCGTTAGCGCCACTCCTATCACTAGACAGAAGTTATATACCTAACATACAATAGCCATCGAAGACCGAATCTTAGTTTATAGATGACGATTTGACCGTAGGTAAACTATTTGGGGCCTCTAAATTTGGCTTTAGGGTTAAACAAGAATAGAATAGAATATAAATTAATTTATTGGCACTTAGCATAACAAAATTGACATACAAAATTGTTAAAAAACCAAGCATAAATAAAAAATAAAAGTTTAAAACAAGATGATGGGAGAGTAAATAAATACTGGATAACATCACAAACATTGTTGAAATCCCAAAGCAGCTAAAGCAATTATGGAAATCTGAAACAATGTTGGAACTACAACACCCAGACCCGAGACAATATAGAAAATATAAATTTCTATATTGACCTGACCGGGGATCGAACCCGAGATCTCAGAGATGGCGACACCTTGAAAACCGATGCGCTAGCCACTCGGCTACGGAGTTCATTGGTGATCATCGAATGACAAGCGTCAGTTTTCTAAAATCCAAAACATATAAAAACGATTCCATTACATTTTAAAATCAAACAGTTGAGCAACGCTCATGGTCATGCGCCACGCGACTGTTAACTACGGGAGAATTAAAAAAGACCTCGAACAAATATTACAATCACGATTAAAATTGAAGCTAAAAGTGAATACTACGGCTACGTGTCATTCATTAGACCATATTATAGCTACGAGTCATCTATTAAGCCTCATTGTTAGTCCAAAAAACTCGCAGCCCAGTCACGGCGTTGCCAGATCTGGCGCCGTATTAGTACGAGTACAGCGCATGTTTAGTGCACGCGCACCGAACAACGAGAAGCGAACACTCACGTCGAGGCTGCAGTGGTAGAACTGTCCGCGCGCGCCGCCGCACACGAACTTGTCGCTGGCCGCGTGCCACGCCACCGCCGTGAGCGAGTCCTCCTGCGAGTGCGACATCTTCAGGTGCAGCTGCTCCGTCTGCCGGACAAGTATACAACTGTCATAAGTATCAGTCTTCAGGGCTCTGCGTATAAAATTGGCTTTATTTTTTACATAAAACAAAACGTTAGCGTAGTACTCGTAGCATTGCAGTTCGTTAAGGTTCTGAGGGCTTAGTGCGAGTTTTTATTTGACAGTTACACGCGCTCACGATCGGTTAGTGACTGAAATTTCTATAAAAAAAAAACAGATATTGCTAACTGTAGGGACGCTGACCTAATTCGATACAAATAAATTTTCGTCAAACGAACGTACGAGTACTAGAGCGCGTGAAAACTCGCATTAAGCCTCTGACTCTCTGTCAAATTGGATACCGCGAGAATGAGAAGGAAATAACATTTTCCCTATCTTTTGACATTAGATACTGTAATTTGACAGTGTTTTGGATACCGGAATCAGGACCCTGACTGTAAATCGATAGAGGGTTTCCTCTAGGATAAAATTATAATAATATCTATCAGGCTTTTTTATGCTAACAAATGTTATTCAATAAAATATCCTTATATTTAATTTCTGACAGCTTGATGACTAAAGTTTTATGATGATTAAATTTTAATTCTAGTGTTAAAACTATTAACGTCCTAATAACGTAGTTTGCATAAATCATGCTATGTATACTGTTTAAGGATTGCTGTCCAGCATAATTTTTCTGTATTTATTTATTTAATTTAGTAACGTATAGACTGTAACCCGTTTGTATATCTTTTACAAATAAAGTCAATTATCCACTGTTTCAAAAGAGCTTATCTGCACCTAACACACGTAAGTAACTAGAACTTCGTACTAACTACATGTTCCAACTGCACTTTAAGCTCAAGCCACGTATACTCGGTCCATACCTGCATGTTCCATATCCAGAGGTCGGGGCAGTCCTCGGGCCCCGCGGCGAGCAGGTAGCGCCCGTCGGGGCTCCAGCTCATGAACGACACGCCGTACGAGTGCCCCTCCAGGGATTTCCTGCACACACGACCACGCACGGACGTAAATATAACAAGCAAACATTATGGAAAAAACAAAACAGCCGACTGCAAAAAATATTATATTTTTAAAATGATATTTTACTGGTTTTCATTTGACACCCATATTGCTATGGTAAGAAAAAAATCAATCCCGCCTCCACCCTTTGTTTCCATTTGCGGGCGCCAGTTCTTAAATTTATATAGCCTATGTCACTACCACAATTTAGACGAATTCAACGACACCTCATATGTCAAAAACTGTCCAGCCGTTTGGGTTCTATGTCGTGCCAAACAATTATACATACATACATACTCTCGAAAAACATAACCCTCCTTCCCGCAGTCGGATAAAAATTGTAAATTAGGAAATTGGTGGTGTTTACATCCCCGTGCCTCGGTTAGCATGTGAAGCAGTTGGTCCTGCGCCTGATCTTTTTCCAATCATGTCGGACTACCGTCTCGTCGTAAAGGAACAAAAAGTGCACCTGTGTATTGCGCACACAAATGTGCATTATAATATCTCCCGCGTACTTGGATAATCTCTGTTGAGATTGGCCTTTGTTGTTGAAATGTGGCTAGGAGGACATCCATTCATTATGAATACGTTTCTTATTTCGAACGTAGACAGCAAAAAGTTTATTTTGAACGACAGGGCTATTCTACATAGAAAAAAGTGGGCAAGCAATAGACTTTTAGGCCGACCCTTGTAATGTGCAGGATAATATACTACCTAAAGGATAGTCGTTTAGCGACGGGGTCAAAGTCCCATATCATGACGGTGTTGTCCTTGGAGCCAGAGGCCAGCTTGCTGCCATCCGGCGACCACTTGCAGTACCACACTTCGTCGCAGTGCTCGTTTAGAACCTGCAACAGATACCAATACAGTTATCTCTGACTCCTTATCCGGTAAAGATTTGATTTAAGACTATGCAGTTGGAAAGACAGTGGTCTGAGGAAGGACCCTGAGGAAACCTTTTAACAAATTATAGTAACATTAATAAATATTTTTAATGTCATGGATTTAGTTGAGAAAGGGGGCATACTTTATAACTATTTACTGAACTGAATCATGCAACCCTAAGACAAGATGGATTTGGAGCAATCTCTTGAAGACAGTTAGACACTAAACTATGTTTAGCGGTGCCGTGAAAGGTGCAAGAGTGAAAAGTGAGGACCATAATGGAGACACCGTTCACTGATCTCTAAATGGCCGCAACCGTTCCCGATCGCTAGTAAAGGGAGCAGCTCAACTCGAACCAACGTAACTGTTATTTTGTACTAAATACTTATTATATTTAGGATTAAACTCAATAAATAATATAATAGTTACATTAAATGGGCTGGGCATATAAATATGCATGTTATATACAGTGTGCCCGGCAAAAACTTTCCCAAATCTGTCAAAATATCTCAAATGATATGGAACTCTATGTGATCAACAACATTGGCCTTATCCGTCCATTACAGACGATTTATAAAGTGGGTGCAGTAAGGCAACTTCTTTGATGTCTGTGTAAGCATATGCTGGAGTGACATGACCTTTCGCACGCTCCACAGATGTGGGTTCCCGAAGGGGGCCGTCAATCTGATGGCTTCTCTCTCTCCTAAGAGCCAGATCAGCGAACCAAGCGTTTTCGTGAGCATTTCGTCTATGATTGACAATTTTACGTCACATGTCTCTGTCCTACAATGTGATCAACATAAGGTTGAAATATATGTAGTTGCGGAAATTTGACAGATCAAGGTAGATTGATGTGTGGCCCATTATACGTTACATGTTAGGCACTTATTACACCATCCTATTTGTGTAGTATCCTACTTAGGAAATAGGAAGATGTGATCGCAGTTCACTACTTAAGTTCCTACCTTCTTAGACAGGAAGCTCGCTTCTTAACTAGGAAGGTGTCTGGGTCCCCACTCTGTAAGACGATATTCGTACTTTCAGCTGTAGCCGTCCCTGTCTCTAATGCCAGCATGTCAGTGTGAGCAAGCGAGACGGCGGACAATGAGTTATCAGAGTAGAGCAGGTGCCTATCCTTCCTTCCTTCCAAGTTAGGATCCTAAGTAGGATGCGACCTTCCTTGTTAGGAAGCTACAAATAGGATGGTGTAATAAGTGATCTAGTAAACAAAGTTTGAAATTGCACACCCCGTGGAGCAACGAGTAACACTGACCTGCAGCGAGTGTATGGGGAACCGATCCGGCGAGCAGTGGTGGTCGGCGAGCAGCGTGAAGGGCACGTGGTCGGGGCTGGGCTCGGCGCGCGGCTCGGCGTGGAAGCGGCAGCGCGCGGCCTGGTGCGCCGTGGCCTGCGCCAGCAGCGCGCGCAGCCGCGACGGCGGCATCATCAGCGCCGGCGGCAGCGCCTGCTGCACGCGCGCCAGCACCTGCCGGGGGACCTCGTGCATAGTGAAGCAGGAACACCAGTTGCAACACTTACAACCTACGTACTTACTTTACTTAAAGGTAAAGGTCCGTAACCATTAAATACTTTTTTTTTTTTTTTGCGTCAGGAAAATGCGGTGCATACCCCCCCCCCCCCCGCCAGCGGGGATGGTGGAGGGGGTTATGTGGGGCTCCAACCCACTAAAAACCTGACGGTGTCCTCCGGTGCTGTTGTCGATGCGAGTGCATGGGTTTCAGCCAACGCTATGCCACCACGCACTCGCTCCCAGCTGCGGCCCACGAAGTTAACAGGGCCCCGCCCGGCTAACCATGAAATACTATTCGAAGCTTGCATAGAATACATAAACATGTAGTGTCGCGGCGACGTGTCGTCTGCTATCTGCTACTCATACCCTTACTGGTAAGTGAGGATACTTCTTGCAATGTTCACAAACAACATGCTTTCACGTAAGCATGTTGTTTGTGAACGGTGTTCCTGACGCTTGGACTGATTGAAACACAGATTCACCTACTAGGAATCTTCCTTACAGATGACGAATGTGAAATGTTGAATATTGGAAAATATTAGATCGTGAATTGACTGGACAATTGAAGCCCCATTCGTCAAATTAATGTAACACTTATTTAATGCACTATCCTAACGTGAGTGAGAAAGACGGCTAGTCTTTAAAACGGAAGACCTCTTGCAGAGTATAGGCACTGCAGATCACGAATAGATAAAATAGCGTTAAGATTTTGATTTCAATGTCTATATCCGCTCTCACGTCACGTGATAGTAAAGTATCGACTGCCTCGTTGGTCTACTGGTCAGCACGCTGGGTACTATCTACGAGGTTTCGGGTTCGAATCCAGGGTCGGGCCGAGAGTGTTAGGGTTTTTCTGACTTGAAATTAATCAGACACAGCTCTGGAGTCAGGAAGTTGGTGGTGTTAACACCCCCGTGCCTCGGAAAGCACGTTAAGCCGTTGGTCCTGCGCCTGATATCTCTACGGTCATGTCGGACTGCCGTCTCACCGAATTATAAGAGTAAAGGAACAGAGAGTGAACCTGTGTATTGCGCACACACTTGTGCACTATAATATGTCCCGCGCAGTTGGCTAATCTCTGTTGAGATAGGCCGCCGTAGTCGAAATCGGCTAGGAGGACATTATAAAGTATCGAAAATTCAGCATATCTCCCACTCGCGATTCCTTCAACCCAACACAGCCCCCAAAAGATAGTGGCTCCTCGCACTCACCCCGGCCCTGGCAGCTCCTCCAGCCCAGGCGGCGCGCGCGCGCAGCTCGAGCGGGTCGGCGCACATCATGAGCGCGGACAGGCGGTGCACGCGCGCCGTGTCGAACTGCAGCGGCGTCAGCTCATTGCGCAGCACGTGGAGCGCGTCCAGCGCGCGCCCCGCCTCCAGGTGCTCGAGGTACTTCTGCTCCAGCACCACGAACTTCATCTCCTGTCGGACATAATAGTATCGCGATCATGGAGATGCAAGAGGAAATCGCGAATGGGGATCCACACGCAAAGCTTAATGCAGATGGCGCTAGCATAGATACGCCTATGTCAAACATTTAGCTATTGTTTATGTCGGGCTTTTTCGTATCTAATTAACAGTTTTTCGTGACTATTTAATGTTATTTCAATATAATGTATTCGTCAATGAAGTTATCTGAACTAAAAGACGAACTTCGGAAACGAGGATCAAAAGTATCTAGTAAAAAAGCCGATTATTGCGAGGTAAACATTTGGGTGTTAATCCAGTTTTATTACTGTAAATGTTACATTTAATTGGTTGTTGAAATTGTTTTTGTTGTATTTGTGTCACAAATTAACCACATAACAAGGTTTTAAATAAATAACTAAAATAATAAAACACGTACATGTTTGTTTTTAGGTTAGAATTCTACGATCGGAACCGCGATGATACCGGGAATTTCGTGTGGTAGCTTAACAATCTAGTTAAACGATGAATGTTCCCGATCCAGAAGCTTATCATGATGTAAATAGTTCCAGTAAACTACCTAAAATTAATTAATTTTCTTCTTATAGCTGTTTCCCACTTCGTTTTTAAAACTGGATCTTTTAAAAATAAACGAACACCATTATTGTAACAACCTAGCACAGCACATAACGGCATTATGCTTCCGTAGATTGAAAACACAAAAAAAATACTCAAAAAAACAACTTTTGTACTGGAATGACAGATAACTTTGGCCGCATGAACAATGCGCCACCTACAGGGAGAATTTGGCAGTGTGGATCCCCATTGTGAAATGCCTCTCTGGATTTTCAAGCACACGGTATTGATGTGACATGATTTCGTATTCAAAAACTTTAATTACAATCTCACTAGAAAGTGAAAGCAAGCACAATCATTTCACATGAAAATTTCGGTACACAGTAAACTAAGAACCTACTAGCTGATATGTGATAGACAAAATAACCAAATCAAAAATAGGTTACTCTAAGTTGAGAGCTCCATCATCAAGAAGCCATTGTACGAGGGTCAAACTGAAAGTTCTTAGAACTGGCCACTTATAAACAATATAATAAAAAAAATATTCTAAAATTTGAAAATAGAACTCTTTGCCAATATTACTGAGTATATATTTCATTCATTTGTCATTTGTTTTACGACTTGGCGGCAAATTGAAAATTGTCTGTGTCACGTCAAAATGAATTTAACACGAGAAAATTTTCGTGCAATGATTTTTTATGACTTTCGATGTCATTTAAGTCAACAAGAAAGTTATGATAGACTACGATTGGCCTTTCACGATGAAGCCCCATCTCGTGCGACTGTTTACAACTGGTTTAATGAGTTTAAACGTGGTCGCAATAATCTCACTGATGATGTACGTGAGGGACGGCCTTCTACGGCGACGACTGAAAATAACATCTGTGTTGTGCGGCGTATGATAGAGACTGACAAAAGAGTGACCTATCAGCAGATTCGGACAAGCTTAGGCATCGGTATGAGTCAAGTGCACAAAATCCTCCACGAACATTTAGCGGTCAGGAAGCTTTGCGCCCGGTGGATACCTCATAATTTGACTAAGGCTCAAAAACTCCATCGTGTGGATTGGTGCCGTAAAATGATTGAAAGATTTAACGGAGGTGACTCAAATGCTGTGTTCGACATACTAACAGGTGACGAAAGCTGGATTTACTGTTATGATCCTGAAACCAAAAGACAATCTGCTCAGTGGGTGTTTCCTTTCGAGGAGTTGCCAACTAAAGTGAAGAGAGATCGAAGTGCGGGAAAAAAAATGGTGGCCTCGTTCTTTGGAAGGATAGGTCATTTCGCAACAATTGTGTTAGAGGATCAAAAAACAGTTTCTGCAGAATGGTACACTACCAATTGTTTGCCACTTGTCTTGGAAAAAGTTCGAGAGAAACGACCTCGCAGTAGGATCCTCCTTCACCACGACAACGCCTCGTCGCACACCGCCAAGCGAACGATCGACTATTTGGCGACATCAAACGTTGAATTACTGGGTCACCCGCCGTATAGCCCCGACCTCGCGCCTTGTGATTTTTATTTATTTCCAAAAATTAAAGAAAAACTTAAAGGAAAGCGGTTTATGAATGCTGAAGAAGCGGTGGCTGCGTATCGCGATGCCATTGAAGAGACCCCTAAGGACGAGTGGGCAAAGTGCTTTTCCCAGTGGTTCCATCGCATGCAGCGGTGTATTGACGTCAATGGACAATATTTTGAAAAGATATAATAAAACTAATAACTGGCTAATGTAATCAGTTTTTGATTTTCTAAGAACTTTCAGTTTGACCCTCGTATTAAGTAATGACTATAATTATGTCCTTAAATCAAATTTCGCTCACAAACATTAATCGACTATGTCATCCGGTGGGACTTGCGACTTGACTTTGTAAGCGAAATTTGATTTAATTTCGTAAAAACGTAATTGCTTAAGTTATAACAATAATTATGTCCTTGTCTTTATCTCTTTGGAATACTATGAAATTAATGACACATAAGTAGCTAATAGAACCATTCAAACCTGTTCCTGCAATTGACTATAAATCAAAATATCTACTAATCAAATTGATTAGACGAAAGCTTCTATAGCTCGAAATTCTGAGCATCATTCACATTCATACACACACGCACACATACATATACATACTTAAACAAACTCTCACATACCCCTTAGTATTTATAATCCCTTCCTATTAAGAATTTAGCTTAATAAGATAACATCAATAAGTATGATATACCCATACTGTCTTGTAATAATATGGATATAGTGCCATCACTATAAGAGTGGACCCTCCAAACACAGGCATTATTTGCTTAAATGGAGGCTCCAATCTACTAGTTTTTAAGGTATAACTTTTTAAAACGAAATAAATGTATTTTATTTATTAATTATTTTTCTCATTCGGGTATGTGTGGATGTATTTTGTTAAGTGTATACTAACGGCAAGGTTGTGCGGATCGACGTGCGGCGAGTCGCGCAGCAGGTCGTGCAACGCGCGCAGGTCGTGGTCCGCCTTCACCCAGTCGCCGGCGAGCACGTGCTGGCGGAACGTCGCCGCCGCCGGGTGCTCCAGGTGCAGCCCCGACTCCTCCATTAGGAGCGCTGCGCTGCGTCTGCGCGATACGTTACAATGTTTACAGGCCCCGGGATAAATTTTGAGCGGTTAGATAAATCAAAGGGGATGACTGAGTATATTATTGCACTTGAAAAAAATGACCACCAGAGGCGGGAATCGAACCCGCGTTCCTTGCATACCGGGCGATTGCCTCACGGTCACCCTGGCGTTGGCAGAGCCTGTCGAAATTATGACTGAGCATTTGTATAATGGACCTATGGTAATTGGCAAACAGCAGCTAACGCAACCTTTGCGGTAATGAACGGGTTATTAGCGCGGGGGGTGAAGGCAACTAGGAGGTAGCAGCAGCCAATCAGCGCTTACCCCACCAACGAGACCTAAAAAATATTCAAGAGGTCAAGATTCGTGCCGATTCCTGTTCTTTTAAATCACCAAGAGCCCCAAGGATTTTTTAATCCTTTGCGTTATCAGCCAGTTTGTCTCGACTCCTGCGACACAGACTGCGCTGCGACTGCACAATCATTAACAAACACCTACACAATTTCTGTGAAACTAGACCACCTGCGTTGTATAGTCAGTTTAATAAATCTTGCAGGATTCTACAAATGCATAAAGATGTCTCAGTTTAATGACATCATTACTATATTTTATGGCAAAAATTACAATGTTTGCAGACAAGAAACAGTACAAACAAAAATTGCGTACTAAATTCAGATGATTAGCCAGCCAGTCAACAACGTCATCGTGTCCGTATGCCAGTAAATATTGTAAGTTTATGTTGGCATATTCCCGTCGGTAAATAATTAAAATTGCACATTGCGTGCAATGGAGAACAGTCAACAGACAGACACTGAATTGCTGTCGAATTCTACTAGTAAACATAAATTGAGGGGCTGGCGGCAGTCGACTAGGTAGGGCATAGGTATGTGCCAATGTTTGCTCTAGCTGCAGTTTGAGGGCCAGTGAACCGTTTCATTGATGGCTTGCTGCTGCGCGCACGCATGCAACCCCGCCTGGCTTCATTAGCTACCAAATTGAACTGTTTTCTAGAAATAAATAAAACTATAACCTATCGGTAAACGTTTGCGGCAAATAATTGCTTACATTGTGCCATGTAATAAAATTCTGCAAATTAAATACCATGTAAAAAACTCGTAGTATGTAAAATAGGGAAAAGTTGCAACCACACATAGCTATCCAAATTCCCAAAATAAAATTTAATTAACAAAGAACAAGCCATACAAAGCAGTATGAAATCGCGCGACGCGAATAAGGGTCGGCAAATAGACGAATGACGAAACCCGTGAAAATGCTTTGTCTAATAAAAATGTAGCAATTCCACGAGATGACAACATTTTATGATATCTCCATAAAATTCTGGCCCTTTTTGTGACGAAAGTTTCAGTTTGAAAAGCACATGAGTAGGTAGGTATATTCGCTTAGCAGTTAGCATGTAGGTATGTGGCGGTATTCCTGTATCGACGCACCGAACTATCGAAGGCTAATAATCACTAGGCATGGAAATGATTGCTACTTTTAATGCATTTTCATTTCATGAAATGATGTTTTTTTTCATATGAAATCACATGTGAAATTTCATTGGCAATGATTTTTTTCGCAGTGTCATAATGTAACACTTTTTGCTATTTGCACTTTGTACTTATATTATAAGTATTAATATGAATTATTGTGAACGGTTGCTAATTTGCTACTAATATGAAATGTCATATTTAGGTTGTCATGAAGAATCATGGCAAATGAATCTAAACTTTATGTTCATAACTTTAAAGTTCTTAAAATGCCCACCCAGTATTGATCGTCACCTATGATCGCATAACTAATGTGTTTGTCTTTTTCTAACACGCACCTAGGGAAAATCATTCCTACTCGCTTGCTCGCGACTCGCTCTGCTACATGCAGTCATCAATGAATGAAATGAAATGAGCATGATCTATGATTTCGCAGAGTGCGATTTGTAGCAGCCTATATGAAAAAAAAAAATAGCTGGTGTGAACAATGAAATTCATTTCATATAATTTTTCATCTGCTATTCATGAAATCTTCCATGCCTAATAATCATCCACAGCACAGTACAGTCCACACTATGCCTAATGACATAATAATGTGCAGTGTTTTCATTTACAACATATTGCACTCACAATCACGCCATCATGTATGAATTAATTATGAAGAACGACTGTGCTTACTTGCCGCATCATTTATGCATAATCAACTGAGCTTATTGTTATGAAATTAATAATATAATAATAATAAAGCGATCATTCTAAATATTGCGTTTGTTATTTTATTTAACCACACATTAATAAAAAAAAAGATTAGTTTGCAGTGCAATTGATGAATAATTTCCTTGTGTGCATTTGCATGCAAGTCAGAATTACATGCATATATTATACAGTCTGAATATGTAGGTAATAATATATGTTATTATCAAAGCAAAACACTTGTTCACAATAGATAAGATTACTTTGATGTAGTTCATCTATAATGTTTGGCCATTAGCATAATGTTAGGCCAAACAATTAATTATTTCTATTTTGAATTTAGTGTTAATAAGTCAGTATGCATTAGACTGCTGAACACATAAAATGTGCATCTATGATGACTACAATGACCAATAAGAGACTATTGTATATTAAATGTATAAGACAGCATGCAAGTAGGTAAAGTTAAATTTTTCATAACTTTATAAACATAATAATATAACAAAATTCTAGGTTATATTTTATTTTTATGCAAATTTAATATATTGCATGATATATAAAAATCAAAACATGAAACAGGTAAGATTGCCCACCCATTTTGTGATGTCAATAATTTATCTATGGTTGCATGCACCCAGTATTACACATGCACATGATAATATAATGCAAGGAACTTGAAGTTATTGTCACCAGTTTAAAATGAGTTATGCAATTGCACAGCTTTGATAAGCCAAATCAACTGATCAACAAGCAAATTTTTAGGCAGACACAAAACAGTTATTATCATAATCAAATGTGCCTACAATATATATTATCTTTAAATTGTTTCAATAATTAACAACATTGATTACCACCTATTTCAAATGACCTATTAATAACCAGAGGTCGGAATTAGGTAGAGTTATTCATGTACTTACACTGATTTCATACAGTGAAAGAATAAAGTTGATATACCTTAAATCCCGAGATTAATTTTAAAGGGCAGAAAAAATCCCGTGATTTTTTAAATAAAAAGTTATTTACTTTTACACAATTTAAACTACTGCACGCGCAACATTGCCAAACTTACATCAATAACGTCGGATGTATGATTGTATTGTGAATTAATGTAAACTAATAACAATTCTATGTTAATTATCTTTGTTTTAATTTGGCTATCTCTGACGTTTTTATTATTATTTATTTGTAATATTGTTGGCCACACGGGATTTTCCATTAGAAATCCCGGGAAGGTCCACATTAATATCAACATTTCGATGCAAGTACATAAATAACTCTACCTAATTCCGACCTCTGGAAATAACTAAGAAAAAAACATGATGCTAGGATTAGGCAAAATTAAATTTAATTTTAAATGTGCCTTATTTATATTGCATGCTTAAAAAACCAATCCCATCAAGAATTTTAAAGCACAAAATAAAAGTTTCATTTAAATGGAAATAAAGTAACAAAAAATCAGTATAGAAGTTATGCTACTAAAAGGTAGATTAGGGTCAGTGACCTCAATATCAGAGTACATAATTTTTAAAGTACATACATACATTGATTTTTAACAAAACCAATGCACATACCTACTCTGTATGTGATTATTCAATTCCTTTCTGCATTATGCACTTCTGTCAATCACAGCAGAACATAAAAAATGCCAGAGCAAGTTTACAGGATAATAGACTAAAAATATTAGTGCATTAGATATGCTTGTATTACATGAGAAATATGTTTGTACTTTAAAAGTTACCACAGAGATAACATGATAATAGCAGGCAAGGAAACAAGTTGGTAGGTAATACTAAAAAGTGTTAAACTCCAAATTTAGAAACTTTGAGAGAGATCAGCTGGTCATGACAAACAAAAGAACAATGTCATTGCCACTTGTTGCTACTTGTATGGATGGTGAGAATAAAACCTAGTGAAACAAACAAGCAAGGCAAACTTGTTTGAAGGAAAATAACAAGTGTGCATTAGAGGAAAATAAACGAAGTTATTGTAACCAACTTTTAAATGGATACAGTGACAACAATCACAAGGCCATTTTGTTCTTTCTTTGATTAGTAATTTAATTTGTACTACATACCCAAGGTACACCTTAGCACACGTGGTAAGATAAGGCCATTGAACTTCAGCATCAAATCAATAACATTGTCAGAGAGACAATGAAGTTTGGTAAAAACAAAGGGTACTCACTCAAGTCCAACAGAGATGAGGTGCTGCCCAATGAGGCGCACGATTTCCTGGTCCGTCTGGCTCATCCGCAGGCCCGGCGGCTGCACGTCCCCGTTGCTGGCGGGCGCGTCGCCGTTGAGGTGGTGCGGCGGCGCGCCGTTGGCCACGGGCTGGTGCGGCTGGTGCATGGCTGCGGGCTGGGCGGGCGGCGACAGCCTGCGGGTCCGCTTGCGCGGCGGCCGGTGGCCTGCGCCCTCGTCCCCCGACCCCGAGTCAGTGGAGGCCAGGCTGGCCCGCTCCGCTCCGCGTCCTCGCCGCGCTCCCCGGAGCGCCGAGATCACGAGCGAGCCCGCCGCATCGGCCTCGTCGCTGCGGCCTCGTGACGTCACGGCCGCCCGCTACGCACTGCCCGCACTCAATAGACCATCTCCCTTTGTTCGTCGCTGCAGAATGATGCTTCTCCGTTGTTCTCTCGTGACGCCTTCTCGTTGTGGATCTGATGATGTAGACACTACCAGGGCACTCAAACAAACACGCAAGACTTCGAATGCAAGTCGATTTTGCAGTAGTCACCAGCGTACACAGAAATCAGCTGAAAATGAAACGACAGCTGTCTTTCTTCGCTAATGCAACATCGCCCTTCTTTCCGTTTCGGATGACGTTCGGTCCCGTTCGGTTGCGCATCGGGTTGATTCGTTCGTTTATGCGTGTGGTGTTGTTGTTATTAAACTAACAACTTAAAAATAAATTAAACATATTTTCTTCAGATTGAAACCAAAACTAAAGTGTAAAATAAATATAACTATTTTAAAAAATCAATTTGATAGATGTCTTTAGGACAAGTTATTTTTATTTTTTTAGTTTTGATCACTGTTTTGATTTTTCCACCCCAATCGTCCCAATGAAACGTCAGTGGTAGAAAAAAAAAATTTTGTTTGTAACTTCAAGTGCGTAAACTGGAACGTAAATAGTTTATAAAGCCAGTTCGTTAGTAAATCTTGGAAAATCACTACAAAAGTGTAATTATTTTATGAAATAATTTTATTAATTAGAAGCAAGATTTAAATATGAAAAAAATTAAAAATTTTGTTTGATCGATCGGTTTCCCTCTGTAGAATGAGTAGGTAATCACAGTGATCTGTCCAAATTTGAGCTTTTAGCTATCTTCGTAAATACTACGCTAACTTCAAAAAACGTAAATTTCTTGCCTGTTGTAGCATTGTATGTAGGCATATTTATTTATTTTATTTAAATTTAATAAAAATTAAACAATGGAATTTATGTGGTACAAAATAATATTAGCATATTTGCTTGTTCGACCCACAAATTTACAACTACTTATTAACGTGAGAAACCAGGTAAAAATATTTTTTGCTAGGTACTACAAAATTTCATCTTCAAATAAACTTCTTACCGTCGTCTTTCTAATTCTAAATAAATAACTCTCCTTTAAAACTGTTATTTACAATTTTTGTTTACTTTCACATATTTTGTAAATCAATTGAATCCATTAATGATTAATTTTGCATTCTTATCTCCATTTTGTTGTGGATGGTAAAACAAAATAAATTGGTATGTGTTTAATTACAGGGTGGTGATGTTATGCAGGAGAACATAACAGCAAATGTGTCAGAGGACACAGTGACTCTAGAGTTTCTGCGCTTGGATGGAGTCTTCATTTCACAGCTTGTAGACTTTACAAATGTATGTGTCTCTCTGTGCTTATATATGTTACCGGCAATGTGTATACTCCGGTATTGTATACAATGCCTAGGCATTGTATATAATATCTAAAACGATTAGGTAAAAAAAGAGATTAAGAGAGAGATAAGATAAGAGATTAAGAGATTATTAAGAGATTTTTTCAAAGAGATTTCCAAGAGGCTAGTTGACGTCAGTGGTGACCTAAGAGCTGGCAGCTACCTTGCTCAGCGTATAAGCATCGCTATCCAGCGCGGTAATGCTGCCAGCATCCTAGGAACCTTACCACAAGGACCCTTTTTATAATTTTTGTTTTTGTGTTGTATTAAGTAATTTATCTTAATTTTTATTAATAAGTTGTATATATAGTTAATTACGCTTTAAAACATTTAATTACTTTCTTTGAAAATTAAATAGTGTTTTGATTTAGCAAAATACTCATTAGGTAATGTATGAAATAATATTTATTTTATACATTACCTAGGTATTGTATAGATTACCTGAATTATACAGATTGCTGGTAACATATATACATGTCATTCCATTTGATATCATAAAACAACTCAGATAATATTTGTAGCTATCAATACTAATGATTTTGCCCTTATTAATTATTTTTAAAATAAACTTTTCTTATCAGAAATTTTATAATATAGTTAAACATAATAGTAATATAAATCACAATTTCCTTGCCCGGTTCTCAGTACATTTGGTGTCAGCGCAGTATGTTTTTTTCTTTTATACAATCCAATAACTCGCCATTGAACTAAATGAATGAACCATATTAATCATGCTTCTGAGAGAACTTTCTTCTACACTTAGTAACACTTAAATATGGGACCTAAATGTTGAATCTAATTTTATAGGAAGTGGAGGCAATGAAGGTTGTGATTCCGGGTGAGGAGGAGCTGGGCCAGACGGGGCACCAGACACTGTGCTTCCTAACGCATGCCGCACAGGCCGACTTCATCACACCTGATGCTATGGCCAAGCTTAGACAGGTGTAAACCATAAAATACTACACTTACTTCGACCTAATTCTTATTATTATTTCTCTGCTAGTTCCTTTTTTATTTATTTATTTTAATTGGTACACAAAACAAAGTTACAACAATTGATTGATAAACTTAGAGAAAAAAAAGACAGTAACTGACGCACAGAGCACACAGCATGGTAATTGTTGGGTTTCGTTGTTAAATCAAAGTGGTTAGGTAGGTGTTATTATTTTTATATGTATCTACCCTCCTATTTTTCCATTTCCCGCTCACCGAACGAAACGCCATACATTAGTAACGTACGAAATCGTAACCGCAACAGTCGCCAGTACACCGCGCTCTCAAAGTACTAGGCACTCGGATCGTGTGTGATTGAACCAACCTCATGACTATTGTGCATCTCTGTGTTGTGCGTATTTATGTGATCGAAGAGTTGCGAAAGACTTTAAGAAGATACACCGCAGAAGAGACAGGAAAGCTGTGTAACCTGGGTGGCCGCCCACGTGTCTTGGAAGGCATATGTAAGAAGACCTCGAGGTGAGCTTCCATTTCCAACCTGCTATCCCTGCCCCTTTCTCTTTATTTTCATCTTCTAAAGGAAAATCCATCTTATTTATATTCCCCGCAAAATACAGTCCACTCTATTATCACTCACAGCCACGCCTAAGGCTGCATCCGCCATATTTTTTCCCCGCACCACAGTGGTGTGTTAGTTTTTAGGCGCAATACTCACCATTGTTTTTGGTCCTTCGAGCCGGATTTTATCCGATTTCGTTTAATCCGCAAAGTAAAAATATAATTTCTATGCATTGACTAAAGCGTAATTAAAATAGTTTGTCCTATTTATATTTTTATTCCCGCTTGGGCAGCTATTTCGTTATTATTCCGCACCGCACTACGTTGTTCAGCATAAATTATATTTTTATTATTTTATTTTTCCCGCTATTGTAATATTTTGTAATTATTTCGATTACATTTTTACGTCATCCGCTCCGCCATTACGATCGCACAAGTACGTTGCTCGCACATAAGAAGTTATTCTACCCCGCTTTATTTTTGTTAATTTTAGTTTTTATTTTTTCCTTACCGCTATTTTATTTTAGTCCCGATATTTTTAATCAGTTCGATACTGGCTATATTCGCGTTCGAATTGATTTATTTCTAATTTACTTAGTAATTTTACACTAGGTTATTTTTATTTTTTGCTGTCTAAGTTCATTTCATTTATTGTCTAATTTACTCGTTTTCTATATACTTACCGCTATTTAACTATAACTATTTACAATGGTTAAATCTAAAAGAAGAGGTAGTGAAGGTATTGTTGAAGAAGGTTTCGATGTTACTAAAAACCAGTTAGCTATTTACTTAGTTAAACGCGATGTTATTTATAAACGCGTACAAAACATTTTTGAACATGCTAAAAAGGCAGAAATTAATTCTCAGTATGTTCGAACATTTTCTTCAATCGCTGTTAATATTGATTCTTTACGTACAGATTATCAAAATATTTTAGATTCTTACAATATGTTAAATTTACAACTGCATCCCGAATCTGAAGCCGATTACGATTCTTGGACGTCATTCGAGGATATGTACTGTTATATTAAACAAGTTCTATTTGATAACGAAAAACAATATTCTGTTCAACCGCAACAAGTTATTCCTAAATCGAAACCCCACCTTCCGCCTATCGAACTCAGATCATTCGATGGAGATGCTAGGAATTGGCCAATGTTTTATCAACAATTTAAAAGCATGATCCACGATAACACTTCGCTCACTGATAATGAACGCGTCTTTTACCTAGTCAGCAAACTAACCGGTCCAGCCTCGGGCGTTTGCGCAGGGTTGGCACCGACTGCAGATAATTATAATATTATATGGGAAAATTTAGTTCAAAAATATGATGATCCTCGTTCGCTCGCATCCGCTTATCTTAACCAGTTGTTACATTTTAAACCGCTTTCTAGTACAACCGCAACCGGGTTAGACTCATTTATTAATAATTTCGATTCCTCTATAGAAGCACTTAAACAACTAAAACTTAACGATTTAAATGATTTTATTTTCTTACATTTAGCACTACAAAAACTAGATTCAGAAACAATTAAATTATTTGAGATTACGTACCGTAAAGATAAAATACCTACTTATCATAATTTAATTGAATTTATTAAAGAACAAAGTAAAGTTTTATCTCGTTCACCTAATACAAATCATAAGCCGGTTAATTATAATTTACAACGCAATAAGCACACCCCTTCACCTTTAACTAAATCTTTTGTCAATACGGACTTAGGTTCGCATATTGATAATAATAAATGCGCTCTGTGCTATAGTAAACAACACGAGCATTTATATTCGTGTTCTTCTTTTATGAAATTGACTCCGAATGAGAGATATAATTTTATTAAAACAAATTCGTTCTGTAACAACTGTTTAAGTGTGAAGCACAAAACATTTTCTTGTACGTCTAAACATAATTGTTCGCACTGTTCTATGCGACATCATTCATTACTGCATTTTAATTCAAACGTAAAATCTAATTGCAATATCGGCGCGGTGACGTCAGACCCCGCTATTGTTCCCGCTCGCAGCGCGGGCGCCTCGCACGCCCTACCTGCCGATTGCACTGCTGGCCTGAGCATGACTCAACAATGTTCGTCTGCTCCTAGTCCAGATATAGTCAATAATAATTTACCGCATCGCGTTTGTAACGATAATAATCCTTCGGTTTGTACAGTTTCGTATGATCGAGTTAATCGGTTGCAAACTACTACTTTATTAGGAACCGCTAAAATTAAAGTTATTGATACTTTTAACCGCACTCACTACTTGAGATGTCTGATTGATCCAGGCTCTCAGAGTGATTATATTACTGCTAATTGTTGCAAGCGACTATCGCTTTCTATAAATAAACAAACCCGCTTTTCGGAAGTTCAAGGCATAGGAGGAACATGTCAAAAAATTATAGGTATTACCTCACTCAAATTCACATCTCGCTTTGATGATAGTTGCGTATATTCTGTGCAACCTATGATCGTTGATCGCATTACGTCACAGTTGCCGGACTCGCACGTCGATACAGCCGCTATTAGTTTCTTGTATAAAAATCTACCGCTTGCTGATGATATCTTCTCTCAGCCCGGACCAATAGATATGCTTTTAGGTGTGAATTTATATTGTAAAATTTTACTTTTTGACAGAATTAAATCTTCTGATTGTAATATGCCCTCCGCCTTTGAAACTACATTAGGTTACCTAATTATGGGTGACGCGCCTATTGTTAACCCGCTACCCGCTTCGCGCACGCTCTGTGCTTTCACTCAGGACCCGCTTCACGAAGCTGTCGAGCGATTTTGGGCCGTTGAGGAGATGCCTTCGCGCACCTTTTTAAGTCCAGATGAGCAAGAATGTGAGGATATTTACGCTTCTACGACTGTTCGTAATTCTGATGGCAGCTATTCTGTTGATCTTCCTTTTAAAGATAATCCTAATAATTTAGGTAATTCTTTTATCACCGCTAAGAAACGGTTTTTGTTTCTGGAGAATAAATTCGCAAAAAATCCTGATCTCAAAATAAAATATGATAATATTATTTTAGATTACCTCGATAAAGGTATTCTCACCCGCACCGCACCTGAGGAGTGCCTATCCCCAGGATTTTATTTACCGCACCACCCTGTAGTTCGCGACGACAAGGCGACCACTAAGGTCCGTCCAGTCCTCGATGGCAGTGCCAAGACTGACACTGGTTTGTCATTAAACGATATCTTGCACAGTGGTCAAAATCTACAGGCTGATATTTTTCACATTTTATTGAATGTTCGCGTTTTTCGTATTGCATTTTTTGCCGACGTAAAACAAATGTATTTATGCATTTTTACAAATGCTCCGCACCGCAAATTTCAACGGATTTTATACCGTTTTTCTAATAGTGACCCGCTTGAAGTGTTTGAGTTCACTCGGGTAACATTTGGACTTCGATCTTCGCCATTTTTGGCGCTTCGCACGCTGCGTCAGCTCGCCAGCGACGAACGGCACCAGTGGCCTAAGGCGGCCGCCGTTCTCGAAAGAGACGTGTATATGGATGATCTTGCTTCTTCTGCTTCTTCTCTTGAGGAAGCAGTTAAGACAGCTGATGAGTTGATCCATCTCTTCAAAAGCGGTGGGTTTGATTTGGTCAAATGGTCGTCGAATTCACTCGAACTTCTCACGCACATACCTGAATCGCACCGACATTCTGAATCTATTTCCTTTGATATTGGAAATACATTTAAGATTTTAGGCTTGCGCTGGTTACCCGCACAAGATAGTTTTGTTTTTGACATTTCGAGTCCATCCCCCGTTTGTACAAAACGCGCCATTTTATCGGCTACCGCTCGTCTGTACGATGTCTTAGGGCTCGTCGGACCAGTCATTCTGTACGCTAAATTAATTATAAAAGAACTTTGGCTTCTCCAACTCGATTGGGACGATGTTCCTCCTTTCCGCTTCGTTAATTTATGGCAACAATATTTGGCCGAGTTACCACTAATTAGTCACCTTAGTTTTCCGCGTCATATGGGTATAGAACCTAATTCCAAAGTTTCTTTAGTTGCATTCTCTGATGCAAGTGAATCCGCATACGGCTGTGTAATATACTTACACGTTGTAAATGGCAATCAGCCTCCTATTATTACACTCGTGTGTTCGAAATCGCGAGTCGCATCCGCTAAACCTAAAATTACTCTCGCCCGTTTAGAGCTGAATGGTGTTCTTTTACTTTCACGACTTGTAAAACAAGTATTTGATACTTTGTCAATGAGACATAAAATTGATGATATTTATGCGTTTTCAGACTCTGAGGTCGCGCTTTGTTGGTCGATCGCTTCGCCTCATAGGTTCGACACTTATGTAGCTAACCGCATTTCGCAAATTCAGTTAAATATATCGGCTGATAATTTGTATCACGTCGCTGGCTGTGAAAACCCCGCTGACTGTGTGTCACGTGGTCTCACACCTTCCCAACTTGTAAATAATGAGTTATGGTTTAAGGGCCCGTCTTGGCTTTCGTTGCCCGTTCAAAGTTGGCCTATACAAAAATTTGTACCAAAACGCACACCGCTACCAGAAGAAAAAACTTTGTCTCATGTGAGTAGTCACGCACTTAATAATAATAACCCACTTATATTCCTTGCTGCAAGATGTTCCTCGTGGAACAAACTCATTCGAGTAACCGTGTATGTTCTTCGTTTTATCAAAAAATTGCCGCGTAATAGAATTATCACAGCTGAAGATTTAAATATCGCTGAAACAAATATTATCCGAGCTGTGCAGACACAGCATTTTTCTGATGATATTACTAATTTGACTAATAACAAACCGTGTTCGTCTAAGTTAGTGAAATTGTTTCCATTTTTATGTAACGGACTTTTACGCGTCGGAGGTCGCTTATCGAACTCGTCGTTAGACTATTCCTCTAAACACCCTATTTTATTACCTAAACAAGGACGTATTGTAGAACTTTTAATTGATTTTTATCACCGCGACAACTTTCATGCTGGACCGCAATTGTTAATTTCTTTAATAAAATCAAAATATTGGATTATATCCGCGAGACGTATAGTTAGACAACGCATACATAAATGTAATATTTGTTTCCGGTCGAATCCTAAACCTACGTTTCCGCCAATGGCCGACTTGCCCAAATGCAGACTTGAGCAGTGCAAGGCGTTCCTACACACGGGTGTAGACTACGCAGGGCCTCTTTATATTACTCCTTACCGCAAACGAGGCGTTCGTAGTGTGAAAGCCTACTTATGTCTATTTATTTGTTTAGTTACGAAAGCAGTTCATATTGAACTTGTGTCTAACTTAACTTCTGTTTCTTTTATTGATGCGTTCAAACGTTTTATATCGCGCCGTGGTCCTTGTAGTTATTTATATAGCGACAACGGTACTAATTTCGTCGCCTCTAAAGCCTATTTTAATGAATTATACGATTTTTTATTGTCGGATGATTATTATCGCAATTTCAGTAACGAGCTTGCAAAAAACCGCATTATGTGGCGAATGAATCCTCCTACCGCCAGTCATTTTGGTGGTATATGGGAGGCGAATATTAAAAGCGCTAAGTCTTTATTGTTTCGCGTTATAGGAAACCAAATTCTTACTTATGAAGAAATGGCGACAGTCCTTACGCAAATCGAGGCAGTACTAAATAGCCGACCTCTATACGCGCTTAGTTCTGACCCATCAGAGCCGCTTGCGCTCACACCTTCACATTTTTTATCAACTGCACCTCTAGAGTTCCTTCCCGCGGCCGATTTGACTTACGAAAATAAAAATTTGTTGTCCCGGTTCTCTTTAATGGATTCACTTGTGCAATCGTATTGGAAGCGCTTTAGATCGGAGTATTTGCATTGCTTGCAGTCGCGAGAAAAATGGAATACCCCGTCAAACCCGGTTACCGTGGGTACTGTGGTTTTATTAATTGTAGACAATGCTCCACCCTTACAGTGGCCTTTAGGCCTTATTACATGCATCTATCCCGGAAAGGATGGCGTAACCCGCGTTGTGGAGGTAAAAACGAGAGCTGGCACTTATAAACGTCCAGTTGTGCGGCTTTGCCCGCTCCCGACTCAGTAGAGTCACCTTACTATTAAGTTTAATTTTTTTTCTCTCCTTTAGTTTCATTTGGTCTTTATATAGACTCTTTTATATAGATTTACTTTTTAGTTATACTTTCCATCTCTAGTTTTAATTAACTGCTTATTCACCCGCTATATATCATTCCGCTTCGCTCTACATTCACTATGTAGAGCTTAATTTTTCTCTCTTTCCTTTGAAGGGTAACTTCAAGGCCGGGGGGATGTTGGGTTTCGTTGTTAAATCAAAGTGGTTAGGTAGGTGTTATTATTTTTATATGTATCTACCCTCCTATTTTTCCATTTCCCGCTCACCGAACGAAACGCCATACATTAGTAACGTACGAAATCGTAACCGCAACAGTCGCCAGTACACCGCGCTCTCAAAGTACTAGGCACTCGGATCGTGTGTGATTGAACCAACCTCATGACTATTGTGCATCTCTGTGTTGTGCGTATTTATGTGATCGAAGAGTTGCGAAAGACTTTAAGAAGATACACCGCAGAAGAGACAGGAAAGCTGTGTAACCTGGGTGGCCGCCCACGTGTCTTGGAAGGCATATGTAAGAAGACCTCGAGGTGAGCTTCCATTTCCAACCTGCTATCCCTGCCCCTTTCTCTTTATTTTCATCTTCTAAAGGAAAATCCATCTTATTTATATTCCCCGCAAAATACAGTCCACTCTATTATCACTCACAGCCACGCCTAAGGCTGCATCCGCCATATTTTTTCCCCGCACCACAGTGGTGTGTTAGTTTTTAGGCGCAATACTCACCAGTAATCTTTAACATTGACATACTATATAAAAGAAACAAATTGTGGTAGGAGGTAATATAAAGATATAATTAGGTACCTATTTAAAAAAATGAAATATTTAAAAAAGTTATAATAATAAATTTGATCTGTATAACAGCAATATTTCACAGCATTAAAATCTGTCAGCTTTTGGTGTCTATCATAATGTTTTAATGGCTTGTTTTTCTTTTAATTGTGCTTTCTAGAAAAACCCAGGTACCGTGCGTGTAGCGGAGGAGGACAAAGGCTGGCGGCAGACGACGGCGACGGCGTGGGCGGCGCGCGCGACCAGGCTGCTGTCGCCGGCCGCCGCGCGACACTGCGCCGCCGGGGACGTGCTGCTGCGCGCCGCAGACCTCGCGCGCTGGGCTCCGAGGCCGGGTCGGTATTTGTTTTCAGGTCATATTAAAGCCATTTCGGCCAATGATTGGTCTCTTGTTACTTATGCCTGTTGAATCCAATTGGAAATTCAAATTCAATTGGATTATACAGGCATAAGTAACAAGAGACCAATCATTGGCCGAGATGGTGAATAAGGCATAACTTTCACATTTAGATGATGAACAAATATCAGTACAAATCTGCACCCAAGTGATAAAAAATAGAGCTCCCAACGTTGCTACTAAATATTAATAGCAGTAGATTGCTTTTAGAAGTGTTGCAGGTAAGAAATCAATATAACAATAAATAATGTATTCTAGTCTAGCCGAATATGGCTAGGGTAATAAATCTCAACAGATAATACCTAACTATGCTTAGTCCCTCAGCAGGCCCCTTTATTCGATAAACGAGATAGTAATAGTAATATCAGTGAAGTTCGTAAAGGGATGATAGAGCGCTCTGGCACGAAAATTAAACGAAATTGAAACAAATATTTTTTGTTTTTGAACCCACTTGCATTAACTGTTGGACAGACAAAGGATGAAACGCCCAGCTAAGATACCTTACCTACTATTGCCGACTAAATAAAAAGTTTAATATTGTAGGCGTGGAGCAGCAGTCCCTGGCGTCGCTGGTTTCTCCGTTCCCGGAGCGCGCGCTGTCGGGCGAGGGGGGGGAGGGGGGCGAGGGCGAGACTCGCGCGGTGCCGGCCTGCGGCGCCGTCGCGCAGCCCGCCGACGAGTGCATTTGCCCCTTAGAGGTTTGAAACACTAATTTACCTAACGAAGCAGTACAAAAAATAATGCTGTTTCAGTAATTATAATTATAGTCCGAGAAGTTCTTGCACCCCACAAGACGTGCGGTGGTGAGGAAGTGCCAATCACATGCAATTGTCAACGCATATCGATTCCCCGCAACATGACCCGTCTTGCGTGCCTCTCCCCCGCACCTCTGGTGACCGCTGGAAGGTCGCGCATGAGCTTGTGACTAGCCATTGAACCTACAACAAATAGGTGACAGTCGATGTAACAAGCCCTTGACATGATTATATTCTGCTTATTCTACAAAGATGCACCCTATGGTGCACCCTAGGGAATGATAGTGGTGTGGTATCACATGTGACTTGATTGAACAAGTAGTATCATACATGATCTAAGAATTCCGCTGTTATACCTTACTTAAATTGCAGGTCTGCGTAAACTGGTATCCCTGCGGGCTAAAATACTGCAAGGGCAAGCCGCAGGGCGGTCTGAGCTACCGCTGCGGCATCAAGACGTGCCGGCGCTGCTACCGGCACCTGTACTACACCGCGCGCCGCGACGCCTGCCCCCGCACGTGACCCCGAGCGCCGCGCCGTCCGCGCGCTTCCTACCCGTGCCAAATACTCTACCACTTACCTATAAGCATAACATTAATATATTTTTATAAACACTACCTTGTAAGTTGCGACAATACTGTGCTTTACTTTTTGTAAATATTTGTAAATAATTTGTATTCTATGATAAGTATTGATCAGAGTAAAAGATTTTTAATGGTCACTTACCCATTTTATTTTTTTAACATTGCCTTGCTCACCTTACCATTCAGAGATCAAGTATCCAGACACAATAGATAATCAATTTTTATGCGACCGCCGACGGTCTTATGATCCTCAAGGGGTTTAGAATGGTTCAGAATCAGATCAGTAATGGCACATGAGAAATCAGTGGAAGATTTGCATCTAGGCTGGAAGTGAGCCAATTATTAATAATTAGTAAATCCTGGCCTCTAGGTGTGCCAGGTCAAGAGAGAAATCAGTGGAAGATTTGCAGCTTGGCTGGAAGTGAGCCGCCGATAAATCCCAGCCTCAAGCTTTGCTCCCAAAGAAGCCGTTAGCCGATCCAAATGGGTGATTTTAGTGGATGCCACTGCACATATTTTGGCAACCTCATGTGTTGGATCATGTTTCATAGTTTTTTGGTATTGGCATTCACTAAGATTTTGTCATGCATGAGTGAGTGACATCCACCAAAAACACCCTTGATAGCACCCAGTCCAATCAGCACTGATATAGTCTGATTCACCAGAATAGTCCTTTCAGTAACAATAATATTATAATTTTTGGATAAAAAAACAGATAATAGATCAAATTCTTATTTTTATTTCTATTACTAATACCTATTTGTACAATAGTTTCAAAGCCATGATTAATATAATTTAATAACAAATTAATAGCATCCAGGGAAGGGTTCATGTCTGTTTTTCCGGAGCACAAACTTTATTTTCCGCTCCATATCCTCATTATATATTGCTTTGCACCTTTCATGATTGATCCGCCGTCTTGTCTAAAAATAATAATAAAATTTAAAAATCTTTAGTTGGTCTGTAATTAGTTGGCCGATAGATCTATTATTGGTTAAAGTATGTAGGTTTTTTAAATATTTTTTAAGTAAGTACCTATCTAGGTGTGGTGTGGTGGTGTGTGTATTCATGCAGTATGTAAATTGGAATGAATTCTTGACATACTGTTTTTTTTGTAGTTACAATTATAACAATGAGCTAGGTATATAGGTACACATGATTTATCAATAAAAACGGTCATATCCAGGCAACCTTTAAGGATTATTTACAAGAAATACCTTTAATCTAATAATACCAATTACTACATAAATTATCTAAGTAATACTACATCATCATTAGGCTTTACGAAAGAGTTTAATACCTGGAAAGGCTTCTCATAGTATCTGGTCAACCTGTACTGTTCCAAAATTCCCTCTTTACCCAGGATCCTGTTTATGAGCCTACAAGCGTCGTCTACATTTTTGTTCTGAACAAACACAGTTCGAGCTATGAATTGGGGGTGCCTGTTAGCCAGCAATCTTGCTGTTATGAGCATTGTTTACTATGAAATACTAAGAAAAACTCGAAGAAAAACAGCAAAATACGAATGAAGAATGTAAGGTTAGATTTTTTGACAATGACAACTGACAGAGCAGCTCGTTTTTTTACGATTTCATTAGAAGGACAAGACTCTTATTTGACAGCCTAAAGTTGAGCCTTACCATCAGAAACAATGCAATCGCTAAACCATGATAGTTTCCTTATTTGATATCATGACCCCGAAAATTAGCAGGCCCGCAGCGTGGAAGTTTGTTTATCCTGTCACCTTTTTTCTTGTATGAACTTTCGTACTATGACACTCCATCTGATAACAATCTAGTGTCAGTTTGCCCGCCTTATATGTCAGATAAGCTATCATAAAAAAGTTACTCATCGAGTAGCTTTTTGGAAATTGTTTAGCAATAATCTTGTTTGATAATTTAATTATAAGATCCATTTACGAAATGTGTAATGTTAAAAATCCAACAAATTAACTAATGTGAGATTTTTCGGATGCGGAATCGAAGAAATATCAACGAGATGTGAACATTAATCATATAAAGTCCGATTTCTTGGTTTCTCCGTAGAAGCATAATGACTATTTTAAAATCCCTTTGATAAAGTGACTTCATTGTGTAATTACAGGTAAAATTATAACTCAGGTACGTTAATTGCTATAATCCCTCATAATATAAGCTGTGTAGCTTATATTATGAGCAGCTTAGGGTTCTAAGATGTGAATATTCATAAACCTAGGCAATAATAATAACTACTAGGTTCTTTATGCGAGGACTTTGTCCCAACCAGCAGATATTATTACTGATAAAACTTTCAATCTATCCACTTTAATAGTTTATTTATTCCTACACCTGCAGCTTAGGGTTCTAAGATGTGAATATTCATAAACCTAGGCAATAATAATAACTACTAGGTTCTTTATGCGAGGACTTTGTCCCAACCAGCAGATATTATTACTGATAAAACTTTCAATCTATCCACTTTAATAGTTTATTTATTGCATCAGTACAAATATCTAGTCATAGCTAACCTACCTACTTAAACATATTTAGGTACTTTATAATGATGTAATGTATTCAATTCTTCTTACGACTTTAATGTAGGATTTTATCTACCTAATGTACCAAGTTATAAATTATTTTTCCCTTTCTTCCTTATGCTATAGAACTATTTAGTCGCATAAAAAACCAACAAAGCATATTTCCAAGTAGAATGTATTGGTTGCACTATTAAAAAATTACTTACCTACTTACATTGAATATGTCAAAAAGTTTTTATTGGAGGAAGGCTAAAAAATTAACAAGAAATACCTACCTACCTAGTTTTTGCTAGGTAATCAGTAGGTAGGTAAAGTAACAAAGCATCTAACAAATTGTTGTATATTTTTCTAGGATAAGAAAACATTTATGGCACTAAAGAAAACACATAATAACGCAACTAAATATTTTCCAGAGAGATACAGAAACGTGTGAAGATTTTGATTTTCGCCTGTGAGAGTTCAGAAGATTCTTTGATAATTGTCTATTTTTATTTTCATAATTAAATATAGCTTATTGTTGAACATTCAGTCAGTCTTTTTTATTTTTCCCACTCAAATATACGTTCTGCATGAGATAGATATAATATATACGTTTTTCTCCCTCCTATTTTTATTTATTTTATCCTCCTTCTGGGTCAGCAAAGAAATCAAGAAACACAGCCACGTCTAATTTAGTTTTATTTTTCTTTGTACAATAGCCCTAGTAAAAACCGGCCAAGTGCGAGTCGGACTCGCGCATAAAGAGTTCCATATCATTAGTCACTTTAAGAATTTGTAAGAATTTTGTGATTGGTACAAAATTATTCAACACCCAAGTTCTACCAATATTATTGCTAAACTAATAAGGTTATCTTAACCGCTATAGTTTTTACGAAATCAAATTAAATTTCGCTTACAAAAATTAATCGACTGTGTCATCCGGTGGGACTCGAACCCACGTCCTTTCGCTATCCGTATATATAGTTTTCTTTTAAAGTTTTTGAAATACACTATCGTCATGTTTTTTTAGATTTTTTAGGCCAGTAGTTAAGCTTTTAGAGGGAGGACTACTACTACTGGACCAAAAAATAGCATTTTATTTATTTATTACTCTATTTAGGAAATATTAAAGTTTAATATGTCCTAAATAGAGCAATAAATTAAAAAAATGTAGAAACCCCTAATTCATTTTAAAAGACATACTCAACGATACCCACACGATGGCTACCCTATCACGTCATGACGAAAAAAAACATTCCCTATTACTTATTTATTCTTATGTGCAATTTTAGACCTCCTTATTCTCCATACTACTTACATACCTACATCTCATAAATAATTATTATCTGTGTCTCTACGTTTGACATTTTAACAATCAAACGAAACAGACATATGTGAATGTATAGCCCCATCTCGCTCTTTCATCCTGTCACCGTAAGCCTTTTCGTGAGAGCTCATGGTACGAGTTTTAACCATCCTAAAGCAGGATGTTTATCGGGTTGTTGGCAATTTGAAGGATAGTTATTTTGCTGATAGTACGGGCCCAGAGGGAGCTCCCTCGTGCTCGCTTGTGCTTGTTATAAAAAATACTACGGCACTTCCAAAGTAATAAGAGCCCTTACCATTAGAAACAATGCAGTTTCGAAACCAGGCAAGTTTCCCTTTTTATTGTAATAAATTGGAAAAAAAATGTATCAAAAAAGATAAGTATATTTTATTATAATTCCTTTGCCCGTATGATGACTTTTTAATGAACGCCATTTTCCCCCTTCTCCACCCTCGCCACGCATGACAAACGCGGTAAACGCCAAGCGCGTTATTTCAAAATTTTATTTTATCAATTGCGGTAGTATCATTTTACAGGGAGCAAGAACCAACACGCAATGGCCAACGACAGCGATATCAAGTCTTTGATGTCGTTGTCCTCCAAGTCGGACGGCGGCAGCTTGGCACCCCTGACCCGGTCGCGATGGCGAAACCCCCCTTTGCACGAGCGATGCACGATGCCTGACATGGTGAAGATCAAGGAGGCGTTCCAGGCGGCCTACCGCAACGTGCTGCTGCCGAACGAGTTCCGCACGCTCCTGCGGCAGCTGCTCAACGTGGAGTACGACGACGACGACTTCAAGATACTTTTTATGAAGGTCAGTCACACTACCTTCCAGTGGGAACTTAGTATTTTTTTGTTAAAACCTTGCATTTTTGGACAACTTTCACGCATTTTGCCGATACTTCCATTACGAGTACTGGACGCATTTTTGTCCATAGATACGTTTGGACTGTTGGGGCTACCTCCCAATATGATATTTCGTAAAATTTTCATAAGAGTTTGCTTTTATATCATAAACTAACGTACTGTTTCACTCTTATATATATTCTTTTTGATTACCATTTCTTAATTTTCATCAGTTTAAAAGTAAAAGTTGAGACGTAACTACCTACTTTATTTAAGTTTTAGAACCTAATACCTACCTCCAAAGTTTCTGGCAAAAGAAATTTTGTTCCAAACCTCAAATATACTTAACGGTAAAAATAAAATAAAATTGAATAGTGTCTATTCGATTTATTGGATATTCATACATTTTTAGATAATTTCGGTTCGTTTAATGACCGGTTAGGTCATTGGATGGGGGTAGTATTTTTTATAGATGTAGGTACTGTAGATCTACTCGAACTTCCTAGAGGTACTACTGCTACTTTCTATTTCAAATGAAGCTTTTTCATTGTGAGTGGGTGTGGTCGAGTGGTGTTGACCTTTAACGTTTTTCGTTCCTTCCAATGATGACTTTTTTCTTTGTTCTTATATTAAAAACGCTATGTTTCAATGGTGTTACAAAATTATAATATGATAAACTTGAATGCGGGTTATAGGATTGTATTTTATCAGATCAACACAAACCGCAACGGCGAGATAGACTGGGACGAGCTGGTGTCGCACCTGCTGCTGGGCTACTTCGCGAACGACCCCGAGAACCAACGAGCGTCGCTGCAGCCGCCCATCATGGGGCTGCCCACCGTCATGCGCTCGCAGCACCGCCACCCTATCTCCAGAATATGCTTCTGCCCGGACGTATCCAAGGTAGGAACGATTTTGTCAAGTTTTCATAGGACTTCTTGCAGCAGCTGTTCGTCATTACAATGATGAAGCGGCTTTAACGGAGTATATAGGTGGCCGCTGTCATGTTCCCGTATCTTTCTGCTTAGACAGACGTTGTTGGTACAGTATGTCTGCCTCGTAGCTTTGGTCTAGAGGTCAGCACGCTAGGTACTATCCATCCACGAGGTCACGGGTTCATATCTTTTTATTGATTTACTAACCCTAGCTCGTAAGATATTTTTTCTATAACTACTAACCCAATATATGGAAATTTTATATCTGAAATAAAGATTAATAATATCCCAGGTCGGGCAAAAAAATATTTCTGGGCTTTTCTATCGTAGTTTGTTAGTTTTTCTAAGGTGCTTGTGGCGCAGTGGTGGCAGCGCTTTGGTAGTGATACCAAAAGTTAAGCAACCCACGGCGCGGTCGTGATTGGATGGGTGACCATTCCGACCATTTAAGTGACGTCCATGACAAGCATCTCCGTGCTTCGGAAGGCACGTTAAGCAGTTGGTCCCGGCTAATATCTGTGGTATTAGTCGTTAAGCCTAGTCAGAGGCCCTAGGGCGGCTTGATAACTTCTGACAGTAAGGTTTGTCACTTGCCTTACATACACCCCTCCACCAATCCGCACTGAGCCCGCGTGGTGAAGTATGGCTCGTTCCTCCTCATAGTTGAGGTGAGGCCTTTTCCCAGCAGTGGGATCTAATAGGCTGACTTATTTCTATCGTAAAATAACCCAAACAGCTACAGAGTCAGAAAGGCGGTGGGTGGTGCTAACACCCGTGCCTCGAAAAGCACGTTAAACCGTTGGTCCTGCGCCAGATCTCTCTCCGGTTATGTTGGATTGACACCAACCTATGAGAGTGACGGTACAGAGAGTGCACCTGTGTAATAATGGCGGACTTAATGTCGAAGCTCAAATACCAGTCAACTAAAAGAACTTTCAGAACTTCTTTTAATTTTCATTTGTAGGACAGAAAGACGGACCCCATGCAAGGCACGTACATCACGGCGAGCCGCGACGGCATGATCAACTGGTGGTCGCTCGACATGAACCTCTTGAGGACTGCATTCTCCTCCAGTCGTAAGTTTTCTTTACATTTCATGTTAATTTGTTCTCGGAGCGTAGCTTTGGAAAGTTACGCATCTACAAGCTACGGTATCTTTCGTGCTGCTTAGATTTACGAAAAAATAATGACAGGCAGGGTTTCAACCATCAAAGCGTGTCTTTGATCAAGCTACGGCCTCTGTGGATAAGTAAGCTTTAAAAGAGGGGTCTTTTAGTCCCTATTTATGGAACGATTTACTTATTGTCCATAACTAGTTATTTTGTTGTTGCACGTAGGCAAGTATTCATCCACGCCTTTCTTGAAGCTTGGCGGAATATTCAATCTTCGGGGCTATAACGCGGCCAGACGAGACTAGTCCCATTTTACGGTAACTAGGTACTTACCGACTTCTTTAAATTTAAATATATCACCTACGTGACCGCAGCTCACCTGAAGGTGCGCACGACGTGGGTGACGGACATGGTGTGCATGCCGGACGTGAACATCATCGTCACCAGCTCCACCGAGCGCGACCTGCGCTTCTACGACTGCACCGCCAAGACCTTCACGCTCAAGATCGTGATCACTAGCTGGGAATACATGGTATGTGTCACAGGTTTTTTCTACAACGATTTTTCGTAACGATGCACGGGGTGTTACTATCAACAATTTTCTAATTTCTCTCCGGTCGTGTCGGATCGCCGGCTCACTGAACAAGGCATGAGAGGAGAGTGGATGGACCTAGAGGAACAGAGTGCACTGTGCATTTGGCTAATTACTGTTGTGATTGGCCGCTATATCAAAATTTGGCTAGAATATTATTTTTCATTAGCTCTACCTACTTTGTTGATCTACTGGTCAGTAGGCTAGCTGCCGTCCAAGAGGTACTGGCTTCAAATCCCGGTATTTGTTTCTGGGTTTTATTTTTCTTGAAATAACCAAAATCAGTTCGTAATACCTGTATTAAACTGTAGGTGTTAACATTACCAACTTCCTGAAGTTGGTAATGTTAACACCTTCGTTTGCTTTGTTTAGAAACATCGCGGAATTTGCGTTTGCGTTCCGACGCGTCCCGATCCGTCACTAGTGTACGGTGTTTCATACAAAACACAGGCAAAACAAGCTAGCAACTGATTGTCGTTGAGTCATTTCACAATTTTTGAATTTCAGATCTGCACAATGTACTACCACTTCGATCAGGATGAAAACGAGAAGTGCATGTTGATCTGCGGCGACGTCGGCGGAAACGTGCGCGTGTTGCTGTTCTCGCCGGTCAAGCGCGGGCCCTTCCGCAACGAGGCCGGCCGCGCGCTCATCACGCTGCGGCACGTCGACCTGCAGCGGAAGGTACTGCCGTCTATACTCTAGGTCCCCGCTGGCACGCGGCGAGCGCGGACCCTTGGCGACGAGCCCAGCCATGGCACGTCGACCTACAGCAAAAGATACTGCTATCTATACTATAGGTCCCGCGCGGGCCCTTGGCGGCGAGGCCCAGCCCTGGCACGTCGACCTGCAGAGTAAGGTACTGCTATCTATACTCCAGGTCCCCGCTGGCACGCGGCGAGCCCCAGCCTTGGCAAGTCGACCTGCAGCGGAAGGTACCGCTATCTATACTCCAGGTCCCCAGAGTCAAGCACATTTTCGTTTAAATACCTACAGAAATACATTGCAAGATAATTTCATACTTACCTATGACTCTGGAATTTGATTCATAATACACTAAACCTATTCAGTGACGTACTATCATGCGACGCGATAGAGTCAACTGCTACAAGAAGCTACTAATGCCATCTACCGCACCATTCTAACACTTTATTCATGGTCTTCCAGCCAGCAACATAGTGCCGCGCGCCGCCGGTGAATTAAAACGCTCGCGCGTGTCGCTGCTCGCTCGCAACACCCAACTTGATTAGCCCACCACGCCGCGAGTAGGTACGTTTTTGCTACCTACGCGGGGAGTTACACAGGCCTGGATCTGGCGTGATTCCGTTCGGTTACATTGTAAGCATAGCTGGCTTCACAGCAGTTTTTAACTGCAATTTCCTGTACAGCCGATGCTGCTGCCGGAGATGTCGCTGGTGGAGTTCCCGCGCGTGCACTCGGACTGGGTGCGGCAGGTGTCGTTCTACGCGTCGCTGCACTGCGTGGTCTCGTGCGCCACGTGCCCCGACTCGCTGCTCATGTGCGACATCGCCGGCTCCAAGACGTACAACATGTTCCGGGTCGATAAGGTCGGAGTTTTTGATTAAATGACATTTTTAATAGGAGGTGGGGACGATGGCGCCGTGTTTAGTAATGCTGTGTTTGTATAATAATAATAATATAATAATAAATTGTTTCAACAAACACACCAATTACCTAGCCCCAAATTAAGCGTGAGCTTGTGCTATGGTGACTAGGATAACGGATAGATAAACGTCGGTTGGCTGATATTTAGGCTTCGTGCAGACGGGCGACTATCTACAGCCACCGTAACTATTAGACAGGATGTCCCAAGAAGTATGGTAAATCGGAAGTCCAGGGATAGAGTACCTCTTGGGGTACCCGATTCACCCCCATGTATGTTTCGCGATTTTTCGTAGTTTGTGAGTTAAGTAGATATTCTTTACATAATAAATTCTAAATAATACTTGGCCCACTGCTGTTGCAATGCAGCTCGGGTAGATGTCGCTGCCATCACGCAATGACGTAAGACAAACGAGACCAAGAATTTCACACGGTTGGATGAATTGCGCAGTAGCTCAGTTGGTAAGAGCATTGGCCCGCTTAGCCAAAGGTCGTAGGTTCAAAACCTACCTGTGTGCGAATTTTTGGTTTCTTATTTAAACTTATATGTTTTTTTTCTGAATTTTTGAGAATTTTCGACCTGAACAACTAAAAAAAATTTTTATAAAAAAGTTAAAGATTTTTTAAGAAGCTAAATCTTCTTATTTTGTACTTTTATGCCTGAAATTATCAGATTCGTAAATTTGACGAAAATTACGAAAATGATGGTCCGAAGTGTAAAATTTACGTTAATTTACGTTAGGTGAATTATTATTATGGCTTAAAATTAAGTAGAACGTCGAACCACTTGAAATAAATTTGTGAAGCTTCGTAAGTACTCTCAATTATTTATATGCATTTTTTTACTAATTTCTAAGAAGTTAACTAACTTCATTCATTTAATAATAATGAAAATACGAGAAATTATTGTTTTTAGGTGAAGCATTCACTTTGCACTAAATATATTATTGCTCTTGAAAAAATGACCACCAGAGGTGAGAATCGAACCTGTTCAATGCTTGCAATAGTATTTCTTTCGAGTGTTGAGGGTGTAATCCCAATAACATTGATGAAAGCGATGCGGCATTACAGCGTTAGCACTTGAAAATTTAGACAGGCTCTGCCAACGCCAGGGTGGCCGAGAGGTTAGGCAATCGCCGGGTATGCGAGGAACGCGGGTCCGATTCCCGCCTCTGGTAGTCATTTTTTCAAGTGCAATAATATATTTAGAATTAATAATGAAATTGTTGCTATGCCATCCATTAAACCATCGTGTGTATTCATCATACTTTGGAAATGTATCAGTAGGAAGAGCAATCGCCCAGACAGTGAGAGGTCATAGGTTTCGAGTTCCACCAGAAGACTGCCAAAGAATTATTTTGAGCAAAAATGTTGAGCATTCACTCTCACTCTCGTTAACTTTCGCAGGGCATCCAATGCTTCGCGTTCCACGAGGAGGCGCACGTGCTAGTGACGGGCGGGCCGGACTGCGCCGTGCGCGTGTGGAACCCGTTCGTGCCGGCGCGCGCCAGCGTGCTGTTCATGGGACACCACGCCGGCATCACCTCCGTCGTGCTGCAGAACGCCGGCCACACCGTCTACTCGCTGTCGCGCGACCGCGTCATCAAGGTGTGGGACGTGCAGGGCCAGCAGTGCGTGCAGGTGAGTACTGAGATCGCACAGTTTACAGCAGGTTTAATCGGCCCTCGGAAGACTGGCCTGGATATTTTAAAGTAGTGCGGATTTACTCACGGACTGTACATTATCTGTAATGCGTAGTACCGACGTAGTAGACGTGTGAAATGTTCTTTTCATTTCACCTGTTTGGAAAGTTGAACTTTCATGTGTAGATAGCCGCGTGGGAGATAGCTTTTCCCTCCTACTTTATATACTCCACTCCTACTATAAAATAAATGGCCACTAGAGTATCGATAGTTATTGCAATAGTCAGAGCTATATCAGCTATCGATAGTGATTTTAGTATTGAACTTTGATACTATCGATAATATCGATAGTATTGCTTGCTATGTGTCGATAGTATTTATATTAACGGAGCTATCGATACTATCATTACTATCGATACTATCATTACTATCGATACTATCATTACTATCGGTAGACTACCGATACTATCGATATTCTATCGATACTATTGCTTTTGTCTAGACTATCGATAGTCTATAGATACTATCGATATTTTATCGATAGTATTGCTTTTGCCTCAATTATCGATAGTCTATCGATACTATTGCTTTTGCTCCAACTATAGATAGTCTATCGATACTATTGCTTTTGCCTCAACTATCGATAGTCTATCAATACTATCGATAGTCTATCAATACTATCGATATTTTATCGATACTATTGCTTTTACCTCTACCATCGATAGTCTATCGATACTATCGATATTTTATCGATACTATTGCTTTTACCTCTACCATCGATAGTCTATCGATACTATCGATATTTTATCGATACTATTGCTTTTGCCTCAACTATCGATAGTCTATCGATACTATTGATATTTTATCGATACTATTGCTTTTGCCTCGACTATCGATAGTCTATCGATACCCTCGATTTCCTCACAGTCGAAATGAAAAATAGTATATTTAACACGGGTGAAAGCACCCATTCCGCTCTCGAGCTATTGGCGCTCTAACTTTGTTCGAGCGCCAGAAACTTATCGAGTGGAATGGTCACTTTCGTCCCTTGTATAACAATCTACTATTGACATGACAGATTGATTATGTATCTCAATCCCGCAGGCGTGATAGAATCCGCACGACTCTAAAAACGCCCTAAGTGACTTGTTTCAGGGCAGATCATGTTAAAAGTGGTACCAGTGGCACTCAAAACTGAAAAAAGTTTTTTTTTTAAACTAAAGTGAATGCAACTGGTTCAGCCTTCTACCGTCATATCTACAGGTATAGTCTGACAAGCATGTGCGCGACCTTTCTGCGGAACGAAACGCGTGCAGGGGTCGAAGCGGTGTATAAGTGAGTCTAGATATACTTACATAAATAACTTTATGCTAAATGTCGGCGAGGACAGGTGGTGTTGCGGTGAAGAGAAATTCCCTACGATAGTCGCGTGCTATTGGCGTGGCGCTTCGTAACCTTTCGCTAGTCTTGCGAGGCGCAGGAGGCTCGCACGTGAACTTGTCGGACTGTACAGAGTTACAGGCTGCAGCTGGTATTGAATTCGCCTCCAACTCCACAGACATACATAGACATACCGCCGCAAGTGGGCGAGCGCACGCCGATATCCGCGGTGTACAACCCGGCGACGCGCGAGTACATCCTGGCGGCGATCAAGATCGCGGTCATCATCCTCGACGAGCAGCTCAACCCGCTCCACACGGACGGGTTCACGCACTCGCGCGCCGTCGCCAAGATACTCTACAACCCGCTGTTCAAGGTCGTCATCACTTGCGGCATGGACAGCATCATCATCAACTGGGATCCGCTCACAGGTGAGTTGATCATTTTGCTTCTCGGTCTGTTTGCCAGGTTCATAGACGTAAGCTTTCGATCTCCTTCTATTTACTCAGATGATGATAGGATAGCTGTACCCAAACGTTCGGGGAAGCAGCGTTAAAAGAGTGGGTAGGTAGTGTGGACCCGCTGCCAGTCTAGCAGACTCACCAGAATGTTCATACATAAGGGGACGGCTAAGGGTTCTTATTCGCAGCGGAGGGAAACGAGAACTAACACAAACGGTTGATATCTGATTTATTGATGACTAGCTGTTGCCCGCGACTTCGTACGCGTGGACTCGATGATACAAAATATATATTTTATACTCCCGTCGCCATCCAGCTATCATGATCTCTTAGTCTGCAATGTCGTAAGGAGAATAGGAATGAAAAATCAAGTTCAATAGTCACTATTTTTTAGATAGGTTACTATCACCTCGCCATCTTCCTCTGGTAAGAAACTTTCGCATGGCAGTAACACCGACTCAAAAACTAAATTTTGTCGTAGATATATCTTTCTTAGTATAAGTGTAAAGGATTTTTATTAACTTTTTAGTTTACTTTATTGAAGGCAGTTTAATTCGTTTGTAAAAAAGATATAAGTAACCTTAGCTTTAGTGATCAGAAAAAGTCAGACTCAAACCGTCCTACCGCAATAGATGAATGCGGCTTAGCATTTATTTGTGTCCCTAGCCTACTCACAGGTCGGTTTGTAAGTTACTACTATCGTAAAGTTATTATTATTATCAGGAGCCTGTCGTGTCCCGCTGCAGGGCAATGGCCTCCCTACCCTTTTTCCTATAACGTAAAGTAAGTATGTAATACTATTCTTATATTCGTAGTTCAATTTCCGTTAGTTAGTTCGTGATAAGTAGTATAAAAAATAGTGCCAATTGACTTTGGTTTTTCATTAATAATACAGTGATTCAACAAAATTTCGACAAACTGTCTGTGGTAAAAGTATCCACGAACTATTTAGCGTTAAGGTCAGTACCATCAACTCCTGAATGTAAACGCTATACCTATACCTAAATTTATGCTGTAGCATATGGTATACATGCCTATAAAATTTGAAGGATTCTCTCGATTTCTTCAGGTTTCCGTCACCAGATCGTAACTTGGAGACAGTAGGGTTACATTGGGAGTGTGAAAATCAGTCTAAAGTAATTTAGCATATCAATTGCTCCAGACCTTCAATTTGTGTAAGTCAATAGAAAATGCTCATCACGCTGAACAATGTTCCCTAAAGCGCTCTATTTATATCTCTTAAAGTTAAGCTGAGCTGCTAGGGTTCTATAACAGTTGCTCCAGACCTTCAATTTGTGTACGTCAATAGAAAGTGCTCATCACGCTAAACAATTACTCTAAGGTGCTCTATTCAAAATTCAAAATTCAAAAATTTTATTGCTTCATTTTAGTTTTAAGAATAACATGGGTTGGTTCTCCCTTTTGAGTGTTTGAGAGTTTGGGCAGTGGATTACACGTGGAGGGCGACAATGATAGGTGGTCTGGTCTGAGCACTTATAGCTAGGTACTTGCCGCATCTCGCTTTCCGGGTTCAGGTATCACTTCACAGGCCACAATCACTCGAAATGTCTGTAAGGAGCTTCACAGGATACACACGCGGCGTAAGCACTCTGGTCAGTCTAGTACATGTGTCATAGGGAACGTCTCGATGTCGACTCGATCTTCGGGGTTCTCACGGTACGTTTAAAACAAATAAAAATAAGGCAGGTATGCGTGTGAGTGTGCGCGGCGTAGTATCAATATATAATATAATTATATAAGTCAGCCTATTAGATCCCACTGCTGGGAAAAGGCCTCACCTCAACTATGAGGAGGAACGAGCCATACTGCACCACGCGGGCTCAGTGCGGATTGGTGGAGGGGTGTATGTAAGGCAAGTGACAAACCTTACTGTCAGAAGTTATGAAGCCGCCCTAGGGCCTCTGACTAGGCTTAACGACTAATACCACAGATATTAGCCGGGACCAACTGCTTAACGTGCCTTCCGAAGCACGGAGATGCTTGTCATGGACGTCACTTAAATGGTCGGAATGGTCACCCATCCATTCACGACCGCGCCGTGGGTTGCTTAACTTTTGGTATCACTACCAAAGCGCTGCCGCCACTGCGCCACAAGCACCTCTAAGTAGTATCAATACGGTACACAAATAAATCAAAATATTGTAGTAAACATATCGCCCGCCCAATAGTCGAGTGTTTACGAGAAGGTTAGGAAGCCAAGGGAAAGGAAGTTCACTGGACAGAAAGACGAACTAATTTCGTCAAAGATCTCTTTAGGCTACCGGTAGGAGTTTTAACATCTACCACACGAGCAACTTGGTCTTGGCCAGGGTATAAATTAATAATGCGTCCACGACGCCACTGCAAAGGGGGAAGGTTGTCATCTTTTATGAGTACTAGCTCACCCACTTTAGGAGGATCAGAAGGAGAGGTCCATTTATTTCTAATTTGTAATGTATTTAAGTATTCTAAATGCCAGCGAGACCAAAAGTGCTGGGTAATTTGTTGGATTAGCTGAAACCGTGTAAGGCGATGCAATTTTACGTTTTCATAAGGGTACTCCGGAAGTGCAGTTAAGGGTTGTCCAATTAAGAAATGGCCGGGAGTTAACACTTCGACATCATTAGGGTCCGGAGAAAGTGGGCACAATGGGCGTGAATTTAAAACTGCTTCAATTTTAGCAAAAACAGTGGTGAGCTCTTCAAACGTAAGATAGCCTTCTACTCGTTTTAGGTGCGATTTCGCCGATTTAACCGCAGCTTCAAAAAGACCTCCCCAATGAGGGCAAACAGGAGGATCGAAAATCCAGGACATGTTCCGCTTTGAAAGCTCAGAACCAATAGCCGCCTGGTTTTGAGACAGGAAACACTAACTCCTTCAGGTAATTGTTAGCACCGATGTAATTTCGACCGCAATCAGTTCGGATTAGGCGAGGTACACTACGACGCGACACGAATCGGGAAAAAGCCGCAATGAAGGCTTCAGTAGTTAGGTCCGACACAACCTCAAGGTGAACGGCTTTAGTGGAAAGGCAGACAAATACACACAGGTAACTTTTCACTAACCTTTTGTTTCTATAAGCCTGGACTTTGGTAAAAAAGGGTCCTGCAAAATCGGTACCTACACCTTCAAACGGTCTAGCAGCCGTGTCGCGGTCTTTAGGTAGGTCACCCATTAAGGATTGAGATACAGCCGCCTTGAGAAGATAACAGGGAAGGCATTTTAAAATCACATGCTGAATAGCTCTGCGTGCAGACAAGATCCAAAACTCTCTATTTAACATGGCAAGAATTGCATTAACACCTGCATGAGCATTCTCGCGATGGTAATGTGAAATAAGGATGTTCACGAAATTACCGTTCTTAGGCAGAAGAAGGGGATGGCGCGCATCAAAGGATAGATCGGAGTTTCGTAATCGACCTCCAACTCGAATCAGGCCTCTGTCATCTAGAAATAAATTCAACTTTCTCAGGGAGTTAGTGATAGGATCGCCACGCCGTAAGCGATCAAGTTCATCTGAAAAGGAGGTAAATTAAACAAATTTCACCAAAAACAAAAGGGAATCTCTCCGTTCCTCAAGGCCTAGGTAGGACGTGTAAGATTTAGGAAATAAAAACCGCCTTAGGTGACAAGTCACGTTTATTAGCTTGTTGAAAGAACTATACCGCTCTAATAAGAATGAGGGATCCGGGGTAGGAACATCGGCAGAGACTACTAAACAACGTAGTCCAGGGAGATCACTACTTGGGTTAGGTTCCGAAATACCGGGCCAGTTGTCAGGAGACTGCGTCAACCACAAAGGTGAAAACCAAAGGGAGTGGTCGATCAGTCGGGTGACTGACATACCTCTCGATGCACAGTCACTAGGGTTCATGTAGCCTGGGACGTGCCTCCATTCACTTGATGTAGTACTATTATTAATCTGGGAGACACGATTAGCCTCAAAAGTCTGAAGGAGGTGAGGTTGGTTTTTAACCAACACAACACGATTTTGTCACTAACAGACTTAAAAATTCCATGATGAGGGATAAAATAATGTTCCCGGGTCGAGTCATATGAAGAAAGGGACATATGGTTTAGGTCAAGGTACTCGCGCATAAAGGAAATATATTTCTCTCGAAAATTAGGATTGGCTTGCAAACGCTTCTCAAGATTATGAAATCGCCGTAAGGCATTGGTTTTAGAATCACCGAAAGGTGGACGATCATGAAGAAAAGGGAGTCTAACCATAAATCGACCATCGCTTTCACGAGTGGTAGTAGCTTTAAAAAAGGTTTCACACTCTATATCCAAGGGGTTCGCAACTGGAGATTGGGGGGCCTCTTCGATTTTCCAGAATTTTTCAACTATTAGGGACAGCGAGACTCCAGTCATGGGGGGTTCCAAATCAGTAAATCCTCCAAAAACAGGACCACACAGGACATAACCAAATATCGTCGAGACAGCAGTAAGGCCATAAGGGGACACAAACAACTCGGACCTTAAAAGGCGACCAATGACGTCAGCTCCAAGAAGTACACTTATAGTACCAGGTTTGTAAAATAAAGGGTCAGCAAGAGGGAGGTGCTTAGTACAGGTAATTACACTTTTAGGTAAGTCTACCACTGGGAGGGTACCAGCAATCACATCAACAACTATTGCACTGGTAGAGATTTCTGGAAAGGCAGAATTAACTGGCTTAAATGAAAAGGATACAATGCCCGCGGAATTGATTGCTTGAACATTACCTATTCCACGAACAGGAACTGGAGAAGGAATGATAGGTAAGTTCATGTGGTCAACAACAAGCTCAGTATATATATATATTCGAGGTGGCAAAATTCGTGAAAAAAAACCCAAACCAGTTTAAACAGGCTAAGGATTTATATACACGGAACACGAGACACGGCAACAGGATAGTGTTTGACTTGATACCAAAAAGTGCTCGAATGCAAAAAAACTGTTTTTGTATGTGTGTAATAATTTATAATAAGATACCTCAGTTTATAAAGGATCAGTCGTTTAATTAATTTAAGAAAATATTACATGAATGGTTAATAATTCGTGGATTCTATTCGGTTCAAGAATTTTTGAATCACAAAGATTGAAAATCAATGACATTTAAATAATTTATCATAATGTATAATTATAATTAATCTCTTAATAATAATAAATAAAATTGTCATTTTTCAATAAATTGTTGATTGTAGACAATAATAAATAGGTTTAGTATTTGCATGCTATTGACAATGGCTGGATAGGCGCTCATTCACTACACTGGCATCTTCTGTACACCCTATACAAACGCAAATAAACAATATTTCATTTCATTTCATTTCAGTAGTAAGAAGGCAGCCCTGAGCACCAGTGTCACATAAGGCACGCGCTTCCACATAATATCCAGACGAGGTTTTAACATGAATCAAGGCCGTAGGTAAAAGAACGAGAGAATTGCGAGGTAAAGATGTAAAAGCGGGTATGGAAGGGGGGCTATCTAGTCAGAATTGTGGGGCCTCATTGTACTTATGATGAAATCCACGTTTTTTGACCTAGAGTGGCATTATAAGTACGGTTACCGCTTGGTACAAGGGGAGATCGCCCGCCCGAACGGGGAGGTGATACTCTACGGGAATAACGAGGTGGTGGGGTACGAACACGGTGCCATTCAGTACGTGAGGGTGACGCACGGTCCGTTAAGTGACTTTGTGGAGATTGCCGCGGTTGGTTAGAAGCTAAGGCCGCGACGTCTCGGTATGAGCGCTCGCGATCCTAATTCACAGGAGAGGAGTCATCATAACACAGTAACGTGTGATGACTGGTCTGTACCTTGAGGCCCCTCCCCAGATTAAAACACAGTATGCTATAATTGGGTGAACTAATGCTGTATATATTTTGTCAAGTAGTTCTTTATTTGCCACGTGTCTCAAGTTTTTAAAGAGCCAGATAAGCTTTCTAATGCGGTTTGTTATGAGGTCCACTTGACAGTGCCAAGACAGCCTCTGATCAATCATAATACCTAAATACTTAGTAGACTCTAGTTTCTCAATCGTGGGGCAAGTGCAAGTGTTGTGTGATTGTTCATTACATACGTGTATTTTTAGATCGTAGTTTGTATTTGGCTGTAAGCTGTTATAGATTGAGAAACATATGAAGTGGGTTTTATCCGGGTTTAGAGTGAGCAAGTTTATATTAGGTATGCGGGCGGAGCAATCCTACATGTAAGTAAATAAAGAGTACACCAATACAACAGTCACGCTTGATCTAATAAATTTTTCACTTGGGCTTCGGATTTTATTGTAATAATAGGGGAAGTTTCGTAGGCCGTCCAGCAGAACTTGTATTTATTCGACTTTATTAATTCGCGAGCCAGGAAATAAAGTCGGGCTTCTCTGGTCGTCAGCTGTTCCGAGATGAATATTGGGGTATCCTGAGGCAGTCCTAAGTGATTGGCTTGCAGCCTGCCTTTGCTGGTGGTGTTAAACAATTTACTATGTTTAATTATTTCGGCTTTCACAAGTGTTGACGTCTATTCATATCTCTTATAGTTAAGCTGAGCTGCTAGGGTTCCATATCAGTTGCTCCAGACCTTCAATTTGTGTACGTTAATAGAAAATGCTCATCACGCTAACTTACTTTTCTTAAGGCGCTGCTTTCTTATCTATCTTAGTTTAAGTGTACTGCTAAGGTTCCACGTCAGGTACTCCGATCTTCGAAATAAGATATAGCCTAGTATTTGCTCAGACTCAATAGCTACACAACAAAAAAGTTTCATTCAAATCCGTTCAGCAGTTCCGGAGATGAGCGTGTACAAACAGACAAACAGACACACAGACAAACAGACAAAAAAATTAAAAGTTGTAGATTCCTATTCTGTTACTATTTTAACATCACCCTCGATTAGTTTTTGGTAAAATACTCAATGTACAGACGCATCGATTTTACGGTTTTATTATACGTATAGATATAGATACTTAGATTAAGTACCTAAGTATTCTTTTCATGTAAAAACGTATAGAGATATTGTGAGCCGAAGTTGCTTCTTGAGGGTTCATCGATCAGTCGTTGGATGTAGGTCGCTGACGCTATGGTTGATCCTATGTATAGTCGGTAGCACATTAGGTTACCCATGTGAATTAACAAAACAGCGTATATGACGTAGGGAATAGAGGCGGTCTGCTGGTGGTGCTTGCAGGTTCATCGGTCAGCCATTGGATGCAAGTCGCTGACGCCGTGATTGATGCATTGTACAGTCGGCAGCACGTCAGGTTACCAATGGGAACTATAAAAAAATCTTCATAACGTAGGGATTTGACGCATTCTCAAAGTCAAAGTAGGGTACCGACGTGCAACTTGAGGGTTCATCGGTCAGCCTTTGGATGTAGGTCGCTGACGCCGTGGTTGATGCAATGTACGATGCTAGTCATACCTACATTTTATGGCGATAGGATCAGTTATAACCAATAATAACCAACCAACCAAGTGTAAGGCAGGCTGCCAATGGTGGCGCGGCGCGAACACTATAAGTTGCGAGTAGCCGCCACTCGTTCCACGTGTGCGGCGACGTATTTAAAATAAGGTTATTTAAAGTTCGTCGCTAGCCAACGGTGGCCCATTTGCGCTGAGCCTCATTTGTAGACATAAACTGAAAGTGGTGTAACTCGTGTCTAGGCAAGCGCAACGCCATGGTCCGCGACGCGCACACGCGGCTGCTGCACGGCGAGCTGATCCCCGTGGAGATCACGGCCGCCTGCTTCGACCCCGGCTACCAGCTGCTCGCCACCGGCGCCAGGAACGGGACCCTCAAGGTATTTACTAACTTATTGCATAAGAAAACAAACGCCCACGCTTTTTCAATTTCCTTATTTTGTCTTTTTGGGGTGTTTTGTAGAGTCGTGCGGATTAGCTCCCGCGAATACAAAATACAATAGCTTATTTGCTTAAAAACATCATTCATGAAAAGCTAAGTTCTGGTATTATTTATAAGCGTTAAAACTGTAATCGTCCATGTATTCACATTCAAATATTTACAATGTTGTGAAATAAATTAATTCAATTTTGATCATATAATTTCATAAGATTATAAATGTTAAGTCCGCACTTCAGCAAGGGGATTGAGATCTGTAATGCCATTTGGCACAGATCTCAATCCCCCTTATTTCATGTTTCATTATTTCATGTTTCTATGCCTGTCGCGGTTGCTACACACCACAGATTTGTAGGAATATCAGTCCCGTGTAAGTGAACAAATCCGCATAACTCTAAAGACACCCTTATCTTGGAAAATATAAAGTGATTGATTTCATTCAGGTCTGGAACTTTAACACTGGGCTTTGCTTAAGAAATATGTCTATCGAACACATGTGTGAAGTTACGAATTGTTTCTGGGTGGAAGGGAGGTGAGTCTTTGTACGTTGTTGAATTTTTGAATCAAAGGTTTGGGCACACGGCTGTATGACGTGGGTGAAAGTCTGCTTTTACAATGTACTTGCTTTAACGTTACTTCGTGTATGTGATGTCTCCTGTTCTCCACTACAAAGCTCGTCGCGTTTTTCCGTCGCTTTCACACGCAAGCTGTGTGTCGGAACCTTTAAAAATTAAAATATTTAAGTTGTAAGTTGTGTTCTACTTAATTCAAGAATTTATCAGAATCCTGGCCGTCGGTTGGAATCGACACGTGACGGAATTCGAGGACACCGGCACCGCCACCACCGGCAAGAGCTGGGAGACGCGGCACTCGGACGACGTGCTGGCCGCCGCCTGCCGCAGCCCGCTGTCGCTCGCCACCGCCAGCTACAACTCCGAGCTGCTGCTGTGGAAGCTGGAGACCGGTCAGCCGTACAGGTGACACCGGCACCGCCAGCATGCCGCATGGAACTTTGATTTTGTCAGCACACGAATTAGTGACAAGAGCGTAGATCCGACTAATAAGCTTTCAGGTATAGTTTTGAAGTTCCGCCCACCCAGGGACAGTTTTCGTGAGGTTACTTGAGTCTAAGAAATGGTTTCATAGTTTATACGTTAATTGATTGCACAGCATGCTAATGCCACGCTATAGTTGCTGCTACTGCACAGCTGGCTGCTGCAAACGCCTGAAAGCAGTGAACTGAAAAGGTAAAGGTTTTCAACGGTACATGTGGTACTTTCAGTCACCGACATTTCTTTGCAGTGATTCAGTTGACGATGAACAAGGACACGTGGTGTTTTTTACCTTCATTCGTTTTGAATCGTATAATAGTTCGTGCGCGATCATCCTGTGGTCGCCAGAGGAGTAATTTTTTTGAACAGGTGTCCCGTTAATGAAGGATAATCCTTTAGGTACATATTAGTTACTGTACATAATACCCTTTATTAGATGCCAATTAATGATTTAAGTAAAAGTGTTACAATTTTCGAGATATACTTAAATATTTAAGAGGTGTGCGGAGCTAGCCACAGATTATATAAGTAATAGTTATACGTGCGGGGCAATGCTAGGTGTCAGCGGGAACGGGTGGTGTTTCGGAGAAAGTGATTAAATTAGTATTCCTATGATGGTTGTGTTGTGTGCGATTGGAGTTTCTACGCCACCCGCAAGTCGCTCACGAACGTGTCGGGATTATAATTATTATGTCTGTTGAAATGAAACGTGTCGTCCGTGCAGACGGTTCTCGTGCACGGACCCGATGCTGCGCATCAAGATGCACTACAGCAAGCGCGACGCTGCGCGCGCCGCCTCGCCGCAGCCCGCCGCCGGCGCGCGGCGACGCTCCTCCATGAAGAGACCTAGGTAAGTGGTACTGCACTGCACTGCACTGCACTGCACTGCACTGCACTGCACTGCACACTAAATAAATTAATAAACTCTTCACATACTCAAACAATGTGTCATAAAATAACTTAGGGGTGGAATGTAAAACTTTAAAAGTTATCCTTAATTCAGCGAGGGAGGGCTCTTGATACAATATCTGTTCTAACACTTTTAGACAAACCGGAGACACTGGGTGTAACAAGCACTTAGTTGAGACTTTTTGAAGACTACTTAAGCGACCGGTATCAATGTGTTAGAATAGATAATGTTGTAAGCGATGAGCAGAAAAAGTTCCGGATTTGGTGTTCCTCAAGGCAGTATTTTAGGTCCTTCCATATTTCTTCTGTATATAAATGACTTATGCGTATACGTAACTTAAAATGGAACAGGGTATGATTTTAACCACCACACACACCGTGTTGTCCATTTCGTACTCGTCGCCACTGTAATATCGCTGTTTTGTTTGTGAAATTAAATACCCAAATTAATTTATTTGGTAAAACAACGTTTTATTCGAACAGAGAATTCAGACACACAAAGAGAAATAAATTTGACAGCAAAATCGAGTTGGCAAAAATGTTGCTATTATTGGTAAATTAATGATAGAACACTGGTAAATGAATATCATATGCTGATGACATTGCACTCATATTCGCCGGAAAACTATTACCGAACATTATGAAAGTGCACAAACAGGACTTATTACCATTACAAAATTACCTAAGTAGGTACATACACTTTTGTATGCGCCTCTTGCTGTTTATGAATAAAGATATTTATTATTTATTATTATAATCTTGCACATTAATGGCTCACAGCTTTTGTACGTGCATCAATGTCTAAATCCCTTAATCAACACAATGTGTAGCTCAATAAATAGCACTTCCACCTTAAAATACTTCGGCATTACACTTGACGAAGCCCTTTCATTTGAACTACAGATAACATATTTGCGGAGGTTATATATTTTTTTAGTTTTTACAGGCCAAATAACATAAAGTAAAAAGTCATTCATTAGGTCATATTTCATGTAGATTTTAGACCCACAGGGAGACTTATAAACGTCCCAACATATATTTTTAAGTCCTACTACTGCTTCGGGACAAATAGTTAGTGGGCTAGTGCTGAGAAGAAGCAGAAAAAACTTAGTTTCACGTGTACCCCTAATATTTAGTAATGAGTATTGAATATACTGGATCAGCATGGGCGGGCCGCGCGAATCGATGATCGGCTCAACGGCGGCGATGCAGAAGGCGCGTGCGCGACGCGTGTCCACAGTCAGCATGCCGACGCGTGCGCAGAACATGCGCCAGCTCGCCGCGCACGCCATGATCTTCCTCGCCACCCGCCCCTTCAGCATGTACGTCGGTCAGTGCGCGCTCTATAGTCACTCGCTCCGACGCGTGTCCACAGTCAGCATTCCGGCGCGCGCGCAGAACATGCGCTAGCTCGCCGCGCACGCCATGATCTTCCTCGCCACCCGCCCCTTCAGCATGTACGTCGGTCAGTGCGCACTCTATAGTCACTCGCTCCGACGCGTGTCCACAGTCAGCATTCCGGCGCGCGCGCAGAACATGCGCCAGCTCGCCGCGCACGCCATGATCTTCCTCGCCACCCGCCCCTTCAGCATGTACGTCGGTCAGTGCGCGCTCTATAGTCACTCGCTCCGACGCGTGTCCACAGTCAGCATTCCGGCGCGCGCGCAGAACATGCGCTAGCTCGCCGCGCACGCCATGATCTTCCTCGCCACCCGCCCCTTCAGCATGTACGTCGGTCAGTGCGCACTCTATAGTCACTCGCTCCGACGCGTGTCCACAGTCAGCATTCCGGCGCGCGCGCAGAACATGCGCCAGCTCGCCGCGCACGCCATGATCTTCCTCGCCACCCGCCCCTTCAGCATGTACGTCGGTCAGTGCGCGCTCTATAGTCACTCGCTCCGACGCGTGTCCACAGTCAGCATTCCGGCGCGCGCGCAGAACATGCGCTAGCTCGCCGCGCACGCCATGATCTTCCTCGCCACCCGCCCCTTCAGCATGTACGTCGGTCAGTGCGCACTCTATAGTCACTCGCTCCGACGCGTGTCCACAGTCAGCATTCCGGCGCGCGCGCAGAACATGCGCCAGCTCGCCGCGCACGCCATGATCTTCCTCGCCACCCGCCCCTTCAGCATGTACGTCGGTCAGTGCGCGCTCTATAGTCACTCCGGTTCCTCGGTGGCTTGGGAACCCGGTATCCTCACAAAAGATTTTGTCACTTATCTCAGACTTGTGCTATTTCAAGTTGGCTTCTACTTTACACACGGTCGGATCAATATAGTAGATTCATATATTTTGCAAAGCCTGGTACGAGGTACTGGTCCGAGGGGTGAGGATGGAGATGTGGATGAGACCTTTCCGATTTTATTAAGGTAAGGATTCGTTTCAAAATTAGGTTAACTTACTTTTATAAATTTGTAATCTAAGTAGTGTTTGTTTTTCCTGAATTAGCTAGGTATTTGTTTGTATTTCTGGCAATAAAATAACAATAGCCATGGGTACGTGCTCGCAATTTTCAATTATTGCTTATATTATTATTATATTCCTCTATTTTCTTAGCTATGTCTAATAAAACATTAAGTTCTACTGCGCGCTTTCAAGTTTGCACAATAAATGGTAACTAATCACTTGCCTCGGCACTATCTTCGCCTCTTCATATCATTGTTAAATTATAAAGTTCCTTTTCGTAATATTCCCACAAAGCTTCTCTGATGCTGTCGCTCGAAAACGGCCAGATCCAGTGCTGGTCGGACCACCCGGCGGGCGGGTTCCAGGGCTCGTTCCAGGGCATCCACACGCCCGGCGACTACGTGGCCGCGTTCGCCACCGACGCCGAGAACCACTACCTCTTCACCGGCACCACCGTCGGCTACGTCAAGGTCTGGCTCATGACCAACTACCTCACCACTGAGAAGGTAAGTGCTTTTGTGTCTTCTTTTGTGAGCAGAGTTTTTAAACAGACTTTAGTTTGTTTTTAGTTTATTTTATTAGCTATGTTTATTTTATCAGTATGTTTATTATTTTATTACCTAAGTGTTATATTTTAACTAAGTGTTATTTATCTAAATCTATTAGTTAAAGGTAGACTTTAAAGCAATGCAGCTTTCGTCAAGCCGCATTCAGCTCTGGTGGTCGAATATTTCCTTCCTTAAACACTTATTACAACATCCTATTTGTAGCTTTCTAACTAGGATCTTACTTAGGATCCTAACTAGGAAGGTGCCATCCTACTTAGGATTCTAACTAGGAAGGAAGGATGGATAGGTAGGTGCTCTACTCCGATAACGCATTGTCCGTATTTTCGCGTCTAGCCGGCGCGCTCGCTCGCACTGTTATACTGGCATATTAGTGACAGGGACGGGTACAGCCGAAAGCTGGGGTCCCAGAAGCCTTCCTAGTTTGGAAGCTCGCTTCAAAAGTTCCAATCTAGCAAGGTAAGAATAAGTAGTGAATTGCGATTACATCTTCCCATTTCCTAAGTAGGTTGCTACACAAATAAGATGGCGTAATAAGTGCTCAATCAGTCGCGTATAGTTTCGTTGAGGTCTGACCACTGCCGGCGTCCGCGGTTCCGCCACCAGGTGCACATCAGCATGCCGCGCCTGCGGCTGGAGTTCCCGTTCCTGTGGCGCGACCGCATCGAGGGCCGCGCCAAGCGCAGCGTGCGCGACCAGCCGCTGCCGCTGCTGCTCAACAGCTACCGCGCGCATCTGCGCTGCGTCACCACCATGGCGTACATCGACGATCTCAAGCTTGTGCTCAGGTATGTTCCGGGTCGAGCCAAAAGTTTCTAGGATTTTCCGTCTTGAAATAACTCTGACACAGTGACTGCCCGAATCTGCGCTGCGTCACCACCATGACGTACATCGACGACCTCAAGCTCGTGCTCAAGTATGCTTCCAGGTGCTGCACATTTCAACGATCAACGACATCCCAAATAAACGTACTATATTAAACGAAGGTAGCTGACGAGCCTTGGTAGCTTTAGCAAAGAATATGGACTCCAGTGCTAGTATTGACTGCCTCGTACCTGTCTGCCCCGTACTATCCACGTTGTCCCGGATGCGAATCCCGGCAAAGACATAGGCGACTCTGACATAGCTCCAGAGTCAGGAAGTGGTGGTGACCGCCCTCATCTGCGCTGCGTCACCATCATGACGTACATCGACGACCTCAAGCCTTAGCCGTTAAATACCTCCTAATCCGATATACCACTCTCTGTTATTTAAATAAACGTATAATTTCATAAATGGTAATATACGACTTCAAAGAAAAGACCTGATCCTGACCTAAACTGAAAAACGTTAAACGAATCATTGAGCATCGTACATGGTCGCAAAATTAGAGCTTTGCGCTGCTTTGATGGGGGCCCGACTATATAAAAATATTGTCGAATCTATGAGCCTAATATTTGATTCTATTTATTTTTGGACTGATTCAACAATTGTTATAGGTTGGCTTTGTATGTCGCAACATTTACTTAAAACATTTGTACAAAATAGATGTTCCGAAATAAACGATTTAACAAACGATGCGTCATGGTTACACGTAAAAAGTCACAACAACCCTGCTGATCTAGTGTCTAGAGGCCTTGACATCAAAGAACTTAAAAATAATAATTTGTGGTGGTATGGCCCTAGTTACCTACACTCTTTCGAGTGGTCACCTAGCAAACAATCGGCATCAATTTATAAAGATTTACCTGAAATAAAAAGTCAAACCATAAGCGCATTGGAACCATTCATCGATTTTAATAGGTTTTCATCTTTTAACCGAATGAAACGCACGGGAGCCTACTTAGGTAGGTCCGTTTTATTTATAACGCACGAAACAGGAATGCACAGCGAAGAAGCGGTTCCTTATCAGTAGACGAGCTAAACGAGTCACAGCTGATGTTATCGCGCTGTACACAAATACACTCGTTTCCTTTAGTGTATAATAGTTTACTTATCGGACTACCGTTAGAAAAATGCAAGGAAGCGAATAAAGTTTTAGGTCTTAATGTATTTTTAGACGCTCACAAAGTAATTCGTGTTGGCGGGCGATTGAATAATTCGGTCACATTTGATTACAATAAACAACATCCGATATTGTTGTGTAATAAAAGTCGATTCGCAGAGCTTTTAGTTGAGCATCAGCATAAAATATTACTACACGCGGGACCTAAACACATGTTGAGCACTATTCGCGAAAGCTAGTGGCCTCTGGCAGGCAGGAATCTCGCCAGGAAAATAGTTTACAGATGTATAACTTGCGCACGATTGAAAGGTAAATTTACCTGCTGAAAGATTAGAATCCGTTTTTCCGTTCATGTATGCAGGTGTAGATTATGCCGGGCCAGTCATGATATTAAATCGCAGAGGACGAGGAGCAAAATTAATAAAAGGTTATATCTGTCTGTTTATTTGTTTTGCAACACGATGTATTCACTTAGAATTAGTAAGTAGCTTATCTACTGCTGATTATATTTTAGCATTAAAAAGATTTATTTCTAGACGAGGAAAACCTAAAGTCATATTTTCCGATAATGGAAAAACTTTGTCGGTGCCGAAAAGGAATTTCCGCTTATTTTAAATAAAAATTTTGATAAAATCGTAGATTTTGCTGCTAATGATGGCATTATATTTGAATATATTGTTCCTTATGCACCTCATTTTGGGGGTTATTGGGAGGCTGGTATAAAGTCGTGTAAACATCATCTTAAACGCATAGTGGGCAACGCTAATTTAACCTATGAGGAATTTAACACGGCATTAGCACAAATTGAATCCGTCTTGAATTCCCGCCCTATCTCATGTTTATCCACAGATCCTTCTGATTACCTACCCTTGACTCCTTCTCATTTCCTCATCGGTCGACCTCTGACCGCTCCGGCCACCGCAGACATCAACGATGTGCCGCCTACTCGCTTGACACGCTACGACAGGATCGAGCAGTTACGTCAACACTTCTGGAAGCGATGGGCCACCGAATACGTCTCGGAGCTGCAGATTCGGACCAAGTGGAAGAGCAACGTAGACGATTTGAAACTCGACAGCCTCGTCTTACTCAAGGATGACCAACAGCCTCCTCTCAAATGGCGTTTAGGAAGAATCATCCAGATTTTCCCAGGAAAAGACGGGATCGCACGAGTCGCTAACATTCGTACGGCGACTGGAATAGTACAACGAGCATTTTCAAAAATCTGCCCGTTACCGCTACCTACTCAAGCAGATAAAGACGCACAGTAGTCATCACTGCACTAAACGAAGACAAAGCTATGAAGACGTCATGAACAACTTCATTCATGCACCTATACGAGAAGATTTCGAAAGCTAAGATGAAGCTTCCAAGGCCGGCGGTATGTTGGCGCCACCAACGCCATCTTTTATGCATCGAGCAAAGTACCGACAGAGTGAAGTTGAAGAGCGTGTGACGTCAGCCCGCACCGTATTGGATGTAAATGCGACGAGCTTCACATCGAACAATTCATTCGGCTTTGCGCTCTCTCTCGTTAAATACCTCCTAATCCGATATACCACTCTCTGTTATATTTTAAATAAACGTATAATTTTATAAATGTTATTATACGAATTCAATGGGAAGACCTGATCCTGACCTAAACTGAAAAACGTTAAACGAATCACTGAGCATCGCACACTTGCAAAGATGGCATTTTGATAGGCTTTAGTATATTAGTTATCGACTGCCTCGTGGGTCTAGTTGTCAGCACGCTGAGTAGGGACTCCACGTGGTCCCTGGTTCGAATCATGCCGAAATTTGTTTCTGGGTCTCTCTGTTCTAAAATAACTCTGACACAGCTCCGGAGTCGAAGAATGGTGGTGTTAAACACCTCCGTGCCTCGGAAAGCACGTTAAGCCGTTGGTCCTGTCTGAATGTCTGTCCTAGATTGCAGTCTCACCGGACTATGAGACTGAAGGAATAGAGAGTGCACATGTGTATTGCGCACACACTTGTGCACTGTAATATCGGGTTGGGTACGGTTACCGCTGTAGTCGAAATTTGGCCAAGAAGATATTTTTATTAGTTATTAATAACTACACTTAACAAGACTTTTCGTTCGTCCAATTCAGCCGATAGAACTGAATGAATCTTATAGAAATAGGATCATCGGTCGGTTCAACTTATGGGAACTCTTGTTGATGCAATCGTTATGCCGAACAGCGGCAGCTCGGACTACAGCGTGCGCGTGTGGAAGCTGTCGGGCGAGTACCTGCAGACGCTGGGCAGCTTCGTGCCCTGGTCGCTCGAGGTCACGCGCTTCCCGCCCGACGTTAAGAAGATCGCCAGCTCAACCACCTTCAAGGTTTATTATCAAATTTGTACAATTGTTATAGTTTTACATTTTAAGGTGAAATACTCGATCCCTTGCAAAATGTATTGAGAAGGTCAGTCGGGAAGAAGCGATTTAAAACAGTTATTTTTTATGATGAGAATTCGACTGTTAGAGTCGCAAACTTATATTAACAGGAACTTCAGGGTATCGTTCAGATAATTATAGATCCCGAAAATTCGATAGATCTAGAAAAAATTGGTTCGATAGAAAATCACATTTAAGTTTGGTAGGTATAACTATTATATGCGCTCTTTGCAGTTGTTAATAGGCTTGGTGGTGCTAATATTTTGGAGCTTTCTTTTGTACATTCTGTTCCTTCGTGAGACGGAAACTACATAAAAACATCGTTTCGGATGTTCTACAGACATTTGTAAATACATATTCTGTTTTGTCCCCCAGGTGTGGCGTCACGGCTGGGTGTCGCGGTACGTGCCGGGGCAGGTGGAGGTGGACAAGCTGCGCGACATCACGGAGCTGGAGCTGAGCACCAAGACGTTCGGCGAGCCCGCCGCCGACCCGCTGCTCGGGAACTACTTCGCGCTGCCCACGCGGCCCGAGCGCCAGCCCGCGCTGCGCCTCGACGCCTCGCTGCAGACCGTGAGTCCGCCCGTCCCTCGCAGGACCCGCGCTTCGCTGCAGACCGTACCTCGCAGGACCCGCGCCTCGCTGCAGACCGTCCCTCGCAGGACCCGCGCCTCGCTGCAGACCGTCCCTCGCAGGACCCGCGCTTCGCTGCAGACCGTACCTCGCAGGACCCGCGCCTCGCTGCAGACCGTCCCTCGCAGGACCCGCGCCTCGCTGCAGACCGTCCCTCGCAGGACCCGCGCTTCGCTGCAGACCGTACCTCGCAGGACCCGCGCCTCGCTGCAGACCGTCTCTCGCAGGACCCGCGCCTCGCTGCAGACCGTCCCTCGCAGGACCCGCGCCTCGCTGCAGACCGTCCCTCGCAGGACCCGCGCCTCGCTGCAGACCGTCCCTCGCAGGACCCGCGCCTCGCTGCAGACCGTCCCTCGCAGGACCCGCGCCTCGCTGCAGACCGTCCCTCGCAGGACCCGCGCTTCGCTGCATACCGTACCTCGCAGGACCCGCGCCTCGCTGCAGACCGTCCCTCGCAGGACCCGCGCCTCGCTGCAGACCGTCCCTCGCAGGACCCGCGCTTCGCTGCAGACCGTACCTCGCAGGACCCGCGCCTCGCTGCAGACCGTCCCTCGCAGGACCCGCGCCTCGCTGCAGACCGTCCCTCGCAGGACCCGCGCTTCGCTGCAGACCGTACCTCGCAGGACCCGCGCCTCGCTGCAGACCGTCTCTCGCAGGACCCGCGCCTCGCTGCAGACCGTCCCTCGCAGGACCCGCGCCTCGCTGCAGACCGTCCCTCGCAGGACCCGCGCCTCGCTGCAGACCGTCCCTCGCAGGACCCGCGCCTCGCTGCAGACCGTCCCTCGCAGGACCCGCGCCTCGCTGCAGACCGTCCCTCGCAGGACCCGCGCCTCGCTGCAGACCGTCCCTCGCAGGACCCGCGCTTCGCTGCAGACCGTACCTCGCAGGACCCGCGCCTCGCTGCAGACCGTCTCTCGCAGGACCCGCGCCTCGCTGCAGACCGTCCCTCGCAGGACCCGCGCCTCGCTGCAGACCGTCCCTCGCAGGACCCGCGCCTCGCTGCAGACCGTCCCTCGCAGGACCCGCGCTTCGCTGCATACCGTACCTCGCAGGACCCGCGCCTCGCTGCAGACCGTCCCTCGCAGGACCCGCGCCTCGCTGCAGACCGTCCCTCGCAGGACCCGCGCCTCGCTGCAGACCGTCCCTCGCAGGACCCGCGCCTCGCTGCAGACCGTCCCTCGCAGGACCCGCGCCTCGCTGCAGACCGTCCCTCGCAGGACCCGCGCCTCGCTGCAGACCGTCCCTCGCAGGACCCGCGCCTCGCTGCAGACCGTCCCTCGCAGGACCCGCGCCTCGCCGCAGACCGTGAGACGTGAACGTCAGACCTCTACTTGGAGTCTCGGACATCCGATTTTTTGAAGTACACACACATACACACGATATTATTATTAAGATTGTGCATCTTTTCTTTTATACTCCGACCCACATGTACGCTTCACATCTCTTTGTCACGTGTCTTTAGAAGCGGTGCTGTTAGTTTAATTTAGGTACATGGGCAAGTCTACATTTAATTTTTAAAATTGGGTTTTGGTTTTGGCTTTGTTTTTCGGTGGAGGATTTTTTCATCAGTTCTAATACTGCATGTATCAAACGCATTGTCGAACTCGAACGTTGATAGCATTGTAAACGCTGTGTTGCAGATCCCCCTGTACGCGCACCTGCGCATGGCGTCGACGCAGCCGGTGCGGCGGCCGCCCACGCCCGAGCTGGTCAAGGCCACGCGCCTGCGCGGAGCGCGCACGAAACGCACGCACTTCGACCCCACGCAGCCCGACCAGTACAACAACTAACACTGGTGCTAGGAACTACGTCGAAACGAAAACATTGTCGCCTACTACGCCTGATTTGATAATTAATTTAATATTTAATATAAATAAATGTTTTAGAAATAATGTATTCGTAAATTATGATACTTAGTTTATACATTCAATTAATAAGATCTGTGATATTTTAAGCAGTGTTTTGTTTCTACTATAAATACGGCATCTAGGCAGACCGATGTTATTATAAAACTTTGGAAGTAAGCGGTATTATACCTAATTAAAAGTAGCAGGAATTTATGAACCTATTATTATCTAACTGGAATAATGAAACACGATTTTTATAATTGAGTTTCGGTTTTGGCTCTTTTCTAGGGTTCCGTAGCCGAATGGCAGAAAACGGAACCTTTATAGTTTCGTCAAGTCTGTCTGTCTGTCTGTCCGTCCGTCCGTATGTCAGTCACTTTATTCTGAAACTATTAGGATTACACAGTTCAAACTTGTTCCTGTTAACCGCTTTACGATTCTCGTACAAAAATATAAAATAATGATTTCAGGGGGGGCGCCCATACATAATACTAAAACAAAAAATATATATTGTCAAACCTATGCGTGTGGGGTGTCTATTTTAAAATGACATCAAGGTCCCTAAAACTATTTTCTCTAAAAGTCAAACGTTTAAGAGATAGACGCTTCCAAAATGGTAATACGAGTATAAGCGTCCCTCCCTAATAATTCTGAAAAAATACATAATGTAGATCGTAACAAATTCTTTGAACGAAAATTGGTTTGAACGAGATCGAACGTTTAGTTTTTGAGATAGCACATTTTCAACAAATTTTGTTCTTTATGAAGCACTATGAAAAACAAAGTTATATTTGCTGTCAGCAAAATATTGTGTTACGTTTGTCTAAGTGGATCCTAATTCAGTTAAAGTTGGCATGGAACCCTTAGTGCGCGAGTCCGACTCGCACTTGGCCGGTTTTTTCCGTAAAGGTTTTTTATTAGCTCTATTGCACGTGCATGCGTCAAATGCATTGCCGATCGTTGATTACATGTGTGTAAGGCTATGGTCTCCTATAACTGCGTCACAATGGTAACTATGAAGATGTAATTTTGTGGCGCCTTTTACGTGCTGCGTACAAATGACGATAGCAGCGTTGATGCTGCGAACGATGCGATGATGCGTTGATGTACCTACGCGTAAAACTGCGCGGCGCACGCACTTCGTGTCATACAATAACTACTTTCAATACTTCCAAGAAAAAAAATAGTAATTCATCATGTACCTAAAGGTATTGCATGTTTTTAAGTAGGTATGACTGACGTGAGGCTCCGCGCTCGCGCATGTGGGCCAGCGACTACAGCCACCGGCACCGGTGTCTAGCGACAAGCTGTTTACATTGTTTTTAATACGTTTTGTATGGAGTCGCCGCACACGTGAAGCGAGTGGCGTCCACTCTCGAGTACTCGATTATGTGTTCGCGGTGGTGGCCACTCTCCATTTTGACTAAATATCTGTCAAAGGATTTAGATCTAGTGTCAAATTGTAGCGGTCACCGACCGCCTTCGTTTGCGCGGGACCAAAGAGCGTGGCGCGCTACAGCCGCGCCGGAGGTAGTCGCTGGAACATCTGCGCGGAGCCTTACATCCATACTAATATTATAAATGCGAAAGTGTGTCTGTCTGTCTGTCTGTCTGTTATCTCTTAACCACTGAACTGATTGAGATGAAATTTGGTATGGAGACAGTTCGAGACGGGAAAGGACATAGGCTACATTTTGTCGCGATATAAAAACATAAGGGGGTGAAATGGGGGATGAAAGTTTATATGGAAAATCCAACTTTTGCGGGCGAAGTCGCGGAGAACCACTAGTTTTGAATAAGAAACGAAAACATCATCCACTTGAGCGGCTGGTTCCCTCCGTAGTAGTCGTCAAGCTCCTTGCCCCAGCGTAACTATTATATAATCTGTGCCCAAGTTTCCGAACAAGACCCCGTTGTCGTCCTGGACGTTCACGGCGGCTGAGTGAGCAAGAGCTTATTTCGCGTGATTTGATAATTAATTTAATGTTTGTTTTAGAAATAATGTATTCGTTAATTATGTTACTTAGTTTATACATTCAATTAAAAAGGACTGTGATATTTTTAGCAGTATTTTAATTATTCTATAATAGTAATAAATTAATAAGTTATCAGATCTAATTAGCTTGCCTGATTTCCAAAAGCGCTCTGTAAGGTCTCGGTCCCGAAGTCAGCGAATGCGGAACGGAACGGACAGGTTGTAATAATTTAGAAACAACAAATTAACCCATCTAGCTCCCGCAATTATTAACCTCCCGTCATAGTAAAAACAATAATAAATAAACACTTAGTAATATTAGAAAAAAAATTGTTATGTTTTCCATGTATAAGCGTTTTCGCGTAGGTATACAAATACATCGATATGTGTTTTCTAAATTTTCTTCCGATTATGTAATTTCCTCAACAGCTGTTTAGTTTGACGTTTCTAAATTATTATACTTGTACCTTAGTTTCTATCTTTTGTTTCTCCAGCCGAGAAAGAGATTACATGAACCTAAAATATACCTCAGAGGGCTGACGGAAATCGGGGCCAATATTTTATACGTATCTATGAAACTAAATCTAAATTATCTAAATGAGTAAAACTTCAAACATTAAAAAGCTAAAACTTATCTTAAATTAGTAAACGCGACAGCAAAACTTAGGACCGTCGTCCGATTCGCGATCACTTCGACTTCGCTTTCCCGGTGGCTTTCTCCGGTTTCGACTTGAGCGGCCTGTCGACTTGCGAGGCGAGCGCGCGCTCCAGCAGCGACTCCGCCGCGCGCAGCTCCGCGCACGACACCGGCAGCGCGTTGCCGTCGAGCCGCGCGAGCAGCAGGCCCGGGCCCTCCCAGCCCGCCGCCGCGCGCGCCGCCTGGTAGCGCAGCACCGCCGCCAGCCGCGCCACGCTCGGGTAGCCCAGCTCGTTGTACGCGAGGTTCAGCGCGCACAGCGTCGCGTTGCCCGCCGAGTACGCGTACCCGTCGCGCGACACCGTCTCGTCGGCGCCGAACGGGTCCGAGTACGCGCCGATCAGCTCGGCCGCCTGCGCCTGCGCCTGCGTCGCGATCGCGCTCCGCGTGAGGCTGACGGCGCGCCGGCGCGAGACGGTCGTCTGGCGCCGCTTGCCGCCGCGGCTCTGCTCGTCGAACGCCCTCTCGGCGGCCGCGAGCTCGAGGCGGCACTTCCTCTCGATCTCGTCGCGCAGCCTCAGGTGGTCGACGAGCCGCCTCCGCCTCGCGATCAGCTCGTCGTACGTGAGCGGGAACTCGACGAGCGAGTCGAACAGGCGCGCGGCGCCCTCGTCCGAGATCCGGTTGTCGGCGAGGTTCAGGTGGCGCAGCGCGCGGTTGCCGCGCAGCGCGTCCGCGAGCTTGGCAGCGCCGGCGTCGGCGATGCAGTTCGAGGCGAGGCACAGCACGCGCAGGCTGCGCGCGGCCGGGTGCGGGAAGCGAAGGCGCGCGGCGATCGTCGCGCAGTCGCGGTCGTCGAGATCGCAGCGCGCGAGCGAGAGGCTGCGGAGCCGCGCGGGCCCGTCGAGCAGCTCGTGGTAGTTGCGCTCGGCGACCGGCGAGTCGTCGAGGCACAGCTCGGTGATCTGCGAGACGGCGAGCAGCCTCGCGACGTCGTGGAGCGCGTCGCCGGCGAGCGCGGCGCGGCGCAGGTCGAGGCGGGCGAGCGCGGGGTGGAAGGGCGCGCACAGCGCGAGCAACTTGACCAGTAGGCGCGGCACGAGCGGCGCGCGCCGCAGCGCCAGCTCCACGAGCGCGCCGGCCGCGTCGTACACGGCGGTGAGCGCGATGTGGTCGTCGCGCTTGTCGCGGACGGGCGACACAGCGGAAGACGCGGCGCCTGGCGCGGCGTCGTCGCGCTCCTGCGAATCGAGCGAGCGCGACGCGGTACGGTGGACGGTGGACTTGGCCGACTTGCCCTTTTTCGGTTTTTCATCGGCGGCTTTGCTCACGTACTCCTCTGTCGAGGGAGAATGGCCGTTTAAAATTTATTCAATCGCTGCCGTATATAACAATAATGAACTGAGTTGCGGGCCGCTCGGTGCGGAGTACCTACCTTGCAGCTCGACGACGACGCGCAGCTCGAAGTCGGCCAGCAGACGCGCGCACGCCTGCGGCAGGAAGGCGGGCAGATTGAGCGGCGTGGGCCGCTCCTCGAGGGAGAAGCGCTCGTTCATGATTGCCACCGAGACCGCTTCGGAGTGATCGCTGGGTACGGTCTTTTTGGATTTTGTAATTTTATCTAAAATGCACTAAAATGTTTCTAACATAGCACTTCTATCAAAACATCCATTTGACAGCAATTTGTCAAATTGAATTCTGTTAGTCATTTGGCGGAGTTTTTAATAAAAAGTTTGTGGTTGTAAAATACTAATATTCCGACCGCTTATCGGAGACGTCGCCTACGCGGTAGGGATGGCGATCTGAGATCGATTAATCGAAGAATCGATTTTTGTAGCCAAAAAGATCGATTTTTTAAATCGATATGTAGTACTGTATCGATTCAGTGAATCGATATTTCTCCCTTGAAAATCGGTTATTTTATTTTTCGGTATAAACCAGAGTGCTGCCGGTTGCCGGTTAAAGGGTTAATTATTCAAAAACTCGCGAGATGGCTGTATGTTAGGATTCCTTCGCTTCTCTTTATTAAAAAAAAGTTACGTTTATGTATTTTTTATCATCGAATTACCCGATATCAGTAAGATAAGAGATCGTTAAACTATGATATGTATCTTGTTTTTAATAAAATAGATTTATATTACATTATAAACAAAAACTTGAGAAAAAGATCGATTTTTCAGAAATCGATCTTATTGGACTCGTTTTTTTTGTGGATCGATTTATTAGGTCACGATTGGAATCGATTTAAAAATCGATGTTTTTCGAAAAGAATCGCCATCCCTACTACGCGGTACAGGGGTGCACGGATAGACGAGAACGGAGATCCTGAGCGGTGCCGGCGGCGGGCGCCTGTGATTTCAATTTTGAAATTCGAAAAAGCATCCTTTTCGGAGTTCAAACCACCCAATCAAATCCATTTTCGTCGTCTACACCCGCACCTCTGTACTCAGATAAGCGGTCGGTGATAAAATAAACTAGGAAAACAGCCTTTTTACGTGGGGAATAGAGGCGATCTCACGGTCAAACAGGGGTAGATTGACGTACGACCCATTTTTTTATATCTTATTTTTTTTAGTTTATAAACTTTTGCAAAACTTTATCGGGACTGTCCCATCTTTTGCCATATTAAAAATATAAGTGACGGGTTGTTTTTGGTAGCAGTAAGATATTGATTTCGATAGTAAGCACTAGCACTAGAGATGGGCCGAGTACTCGGTACTCAGCATACTCGGCAGGTTTTTTAATACTCGTACTCGGCCGAGTAACTCGGTTTTAATACCGAGTATACACGGTTTAAGTAAAGCAATATATTTTGGTAATTATAATTAAAACAACAGTGGGCTCGATTCCAATGTCCTATCTAAGATAAAATTTAAGTCGGAGAGACTGAACTTAAATTTAATCTTAGACTTTCTGTGCTAATCTAACGAACAGAGAGAGACTATTTTAATCTGTCCCTAATAAAATCGTCAGACTAAGCCGCTGTCAGTTGCTAAGGAAATTAGAGAATCCATAGACATTTAGTAGCAATGTCATTCGATGACGGCTTAAGTTAGACGCAAAAACTTGCAAAAATACGTAAATAATCGCATCACCTAATTTGAAATTTCTTAATTATTGTAGTCTGTCTCTATTGTTTAGCAGAGTAAGAGAAAGACTGAAATTAAATTTAATCTTAGATAGGGCGCACTGGTGTTTAATATTTATTTGGGAAATATTTGACAATCTCAATTATGATAATGAATGAGTAGTGATGAGACAAAATTAGGGAAACGTTAATGGAAAAAAAATATAAAGGAAAATTATGATGTAAGAACTCAAGGCTTTCTGCACGTTCTGATATCTCAAACATGCTGCGCGAACCTCTTTGTACTTATTTACGCGCCCGAAAAAGGAATTTGATTGAACCGGGTTACTAGGCCGAGTTGGAAAAAAAATTAAACCGAGTAATACTCGGTACTCGTTACTCGGCAAAAGTGCTACTCGGCGCATCTCTAGTACTTCCTATTGAACTGATGCTTCTACAGAACAAAACTACTATTATCTCTCTTCTCACTCACTCATCATAGTGTCAGTGTCAAATGTCAATCTCAAAATGACAGCAAGCTTGTATGTATGGTTAACTACCGTTTTAAGACAGAATAGATAACCAAGCAGACTTGTACCCTTAATGTCTATATCATGTACCTTCAGTTTTTTTTTTATATGACTCTGAATTTATCGCGTAAAAAATATTCAAATATTTTAAACGTGTTAAGCATCGCCAAATCTCGAAATGGGTTTCGAATTTATTACCTTTATAAAAATGAAACTTTGTCAATTGAGTACAAAATCGAACTAAAAACCCGCTTTGTATATAGCCTGACCAGGAATATATGGGACCTCGCCATATTGCGGAAAACAACTGGAACTAATTTCTTTTACTGGCAACAGAAACCTCAAATCGTCATTGACATGTCATCAATTGTCATAATGATTAGTGTCAAAGTGAACGCGTAATTAAATTTTTGACCAAGTGCAATTTTTATGTGATAAAAATACCGAGAACAATTCGTGTTCGTATAAGAAAAGTGGTTTAACATGTGCTGTGGTATTTTTCGGCTAGAAAGTCACTGTGATCACGACGGTTTTTTTTTTTAAATTAATGACTGAAGTAGTTGTCATCACGAATGTTTGGTACGTCATATAGTGCGAATAGTGAAAATTGGCTACTGATGGCTAGGAAGAATATTTTAATAACGATTTTGAAAAATGATTATAATAAACACTTGTTTTGAGTTTTATTTTTTTTATTTCAGCCCTACTTGGATAGTACAATTAAAATAGGTCGTAGAGGTTTTTAACATTTCCTTACATTATTTTAAAATATGATAACATTATAAACAATATCATTTAGAAAAACAATGGATTAATGTTTTATTACCCGTTAGTGGTTTTTCAAAAGTAATTGTCTTTTGGCCCAAAATTCAAAGCCAATATTACAAAGAGCTACTGAATTTAATAAGTAGGTACTCAATTCGCGAGTATTTTTGTTGCAGTTGCCAATCTGCGCTGGTATGATTATACCGAGTGTTGTCATATAAAGTGGATTCGAAACGCCCTTAATTCAGGTCCCATATATTTCTGGTCAGGCTATAATTTAATAGGTTCAATTTGACAGTTGACATATACGGTCGGGTGTTTACGAACCGGTAGGTAGAATAATCGATTCGGACATCAAATCGACTTACGATCGATTCAAAACGTTGTTATTCATAACAAAATATTTTAGGTTTTAGTGGCTATTTATTTCATGAGTATGTTTAAGAATTACGATCTATGAACCCCAAATAAAATTAAAATTGCATACTGAAAATTTTATTAGTTCGATATCAACCGATGAATCGATAAATCTGTACCTCAGTAACAAGTAAAAAGGTGACAACACTAAAATTAAGAAAAAAACGTAGAAAATATAAACTAAAAAAGTGTCGCATTACATACTTTTAATGAACGGGTTTGGTAAGTTCGGCACCTTCCGAGTGTTACCCTTTAACTGAAGCAGCAAAATGCCTGTTTTCTTATTATTGCACGAAATTATTAACAGTTCCATCTAGTTTCGTGTACCAAAAACTCGTTTTGTTTTATCTTACCTAGATGCCGCTATTCGTTGAAATTCATACTATACTTGTACGCCCTTGTTGCATAGATTGGCATTTTGACATCTGAGTCTAAAAACACGTTACGACTTGTCACTTTCGCTGAAGTTTGAATCTTGTTAACAACGCAAAACTTTTTATTACTAAATAATAGTTGGAAATGCTGATAAAATTATGTCAGGAATAAGTGTCTCTGGTGATTTTAGTGCAGAAAGTTCGGGTAAGTATTTGCCTCCCAAAAATAAGAAAACAGATGTAAGCACAAGTTCGCAGTATAAAAGTTCGGAAGATGAAGATTCCTTCAAAAAATGTAGTAAGAAAGAAGGTGAAACGCCCTGAGTGTTGGAAAAGAAATGTACGGAAAAACAAGAGAGCCTCAGGTAAACATTATGAATCTGTTCGTAGCAAAAAGTGCAAGGGAAAGTTTTTCGTTGTCTTACATGTTGCTCCAAAAAATTTGCTGGCAAAATCAATAAAAATGAAAAATACAAACTTTTTTCTGAATTTTGGGATATTGGAGATACAGTGAAACAGGATCTATTTTTACTTACATGCTTAGTTAATTATTTATGGTAATAAATATATATGGTAAATCTTATTAATAAAACAATATTGTATATCATTTTTCATAATAATGTTTACGCCCAATAAAATTACTTGGTTGGTGCAACAAAGGCGGATAACCAGTTAAATAAAAAAATATAATAATCATAATTACAGATGAATCTGATCATAAATAATACTACAGTATTATAGCTAAATTAATGAACTACTAAATGCTGAATGGTCTTTTAGTTAATGAACAGTTTAACTTAAAAAACTTTAAATTGAAATATCTCAAAAGTCAATTTTTGGCCTAAAGCCCTTGTTGCACCCAATGCTTCAATTCTAGACCTAGACACCTCGGGAGTATATTATAGTATTAAGGTAATCTGGGATGGTATGAATGGATAAATAAATAAAAAAAAATTACTAATCAATCATATTATATTTGAATAGTTCATTTCGGAGTAAGTTGCGAAAATATACACATCTAAAACTGTTAATAATATTACATTGAAGTAAACCAGATTCAATCGAGTGTCTTATCAACTTAGGTGTTAAATGAATACAAGAAAAATATTATGGTTTATTTTTATACTACTTTTAGGTACACAAACAAGTATGTAGTTTTGACATATTTAAACGCAAGACAGTCGTGTGACCGTGAATCTTCAAGCTGCTGCTAGGCGAGGGCGGGGCGCTAGGTGTTGTTCTCGCGCTTGGCGCCCTGCAGCACGATGTAGGCGGAGTGCGTCTCGCGCTGCTTGTCCTGCAGCATCTGCAGCGTGCCCAGCGGCGTGTCCGTCGAGCTCATCTTCTTCATCAGCTGTGGACAAACGCCGGGATTACTTTACATCGCATTGTTCAATTGTGACGCTTTGACATAACATTTTCGAATACATGGTAATCGTTTCAGCGTTGCAGTGTTCAGAGGGTTTGAAGATGAGCGGGGGTAAGAAAACTAATTATTTTTTGTAGACTTGGCAGTCCCTATTTAATGAAGTGTTTGAATCAGTAGATGTATGTAGTTTTAGTTGGTGTGGTAGCTCTTCATTGCAAGATGCGTAGCGATGCGTACCGAACTCTTTATGTAGGTTTTACGGAACGAGAGAGAAATGCCACCGGAAAGTTTGCATTAGTGTCAACATGACCAGCTTAAAGTGATTTTTTAACTTTGCTTCATATGGACGTGTTATGTAACTAATAAATAAATCGGTTATGTGTGTGTGTTATAATGTGTACAGAGTCCAACACTCACGCCCTCCTGCACGGCTTTCTTGATGCGTTTCTCCTGCTTGTTCTTGCCGGGCCCCTTGCCGTGGAACTTGTGCGACAGGTAGCGGAACGCCTCCTTGGGGCAAAGCGGGCGGCCGTCGTCGTCGACGTACTCCAGCTTGATGTTGGGCCGGAAGTTGCTCTTCTCGCGGAAGTCCTGCAGCGGGCCCGAGTGGCCGCCGCGCTCGCGACGACCGTACTTGTCGTCCTCGCTGCGATACGATAAATAGGTGAGTTATTTTAGTTGTATAACTATCGACCTTATTAGACAAAGAAAACTATTTAATTTGGGATCGTCTTACCCATATTTGTCCATCGGACGTCTAAATATATTATTGCACTTGAAAAAATGACCGCCAGAGGCGGGAATCGAACCCGCGTTCCTCGCATGCCGGGCGATTGCCTAACCTCTCGGCCACCCTGGCGTTGGCAGAGCCTGTCGAAATTTTCAAGTGCTTCTTAACGCTGTAATGCCGCGTTGCTTTCATCAATGTTATTGGGATTACACCCTTAACACTCTAAAGAAATACTATTGCAAATATTTAACAATCGAAAGATGAACGCGGCATTACAGCGTTAAGAAGCACTTGAAAATTTCCACAGGCTCTGCCAACGCCAGGGTGGCCGAGAGGTTAGGCAATCACCCGGCATGCGAGGAACGCGGGTTCGATTCCCGCCTCTGGCGGTCATTTTTTCAAGTGCAATAATATATTTAGATTGCAAAGTGAATGCTTATCACTTAAAAACAATAATTCATCGGACGTCTTTGAAAATGTTTTTAATGTTAGAATTCTCTAGAGTAATCTTTTGGTAAATGTTTACGTAAAATCAAGATATATTGTTTTTAATAGTAATATGTGCCTTATTTCAGGTTCCTTTGGACATACCGATCGAAAACAATAGGAAATGGCAAAAAACATGGTGAGACGCATGACGCTTAAGACGAAAGAATAGCACCATTTCTCCATACAAACGTAGTCCCCTGTTTCCTCCCTGGATATAAACTAAGGTCGAAAATTTTTTTTGCTATAATATCCGCATTTACTACCGCTATGCTCCTATGTTTCGTTTTTTCCCATATTCGAATTAACACAGGAAATATGGGCCTTCAAAGACTAAGAAAATTGACAAATTTTAACCTCAAACTTTAGACGCTCGCCAGATAACATCTACGTACATTAAGACAAAAACTAAAACATAGGAGCATAGTCCCATCCTTTTTTTAATTATTTATGAAAACAATATTATCATTGGTAAAGTTTTCGTCGAGAAAACAGAGGACTACGAAATGCCGTTTTGGACAGTTTTATGAAGCGAATTTCGGTCTGAGCTGCATTTTTCCCTTTCTTGCTTTAAGAGGAGAGGTTTGGGGGGTCGGTATTGTCATAACAAATACGTATAATACGTACAGTGATGCTTTATAGTCGATAATAATATCGATACGCCATTGTTGGCCTAATCGACATCGATGTTTTAAGTTAAATATTGTTTTGGTAATTTGTCTTAATATTTTATATCATTAGCGGTCTACTACTCCTCAGTGGTGTTTCTATAGAAGAAAAAAGCAGGTAGATGTTCCGTTGCTGACTCCTAGAATTACTGTGCACATACATGTGATGTAAGCACTTAATGAGGATGTAACGTAAGTAGATTCATTTCAATTCGAGAGATTGAAGCCAAGCTGATTTCTGATGTCGGTGGAAGCTAATTATAAGAAATGGATTTTACTAGCGGTTGCCCACGACTTCGTCCGCGCACATGTCGAATTTACCATACGAACTTGCACACACACCAAAATTTTTATCGAGTTACCTCCATAACTGACCGAGTTTCATACAATCTAACCCTTCCTTTTTTACCCCGTTAGGGGATAAATTTCCAAAAAATCTTTATTAGTGCTCCCCTAGACCTCTTATGGAACCTTTGATTTGAAGTCTCTAGCCAGCAGTTGGGGCTGTGGGTTTATAATAATATGTCAGTCAGTAATTAAGTCGGTTTTCATTTTTATATACATATTCAGAAGATCACTCACCTTAGTGAGGGCGTGTTGTAATATCCACCAAGACGTTTAATTAATTACGTTATTTATTGTATGGTTTATATTCACACTGTAGACAATCTGCAGATGCAGATCACTAAATCGCATTAGAAAAATACCTACTTTTAATCTCTATAGGAAAGACACACTCATGCTAGCTTCTTCAACCAATTAAACAAATTGTTTCATAATATTGTTTTTATTGTGCTAACTGCGAACCACTTGTTAGTATAATATACAATAATCTTCAAAACTAGGGTTAGTTACAAAGAAAGAAAAACAATTTTATTGTTACAACTATGAATGTCGTTACACGAACACATTGAGACTGTAACAACTTTCTGGTTAGATTGAGCCCGTCTTCTTGCGAATGATTGAGTAAAGATCATCAGTTCTATGCTTCGCAAACATCGCGGATGCGCTACGGTAACGAAGAAGTCCAAACAGAGCCCTGAATCCGTTGTAATAGGTGCTACACACGCAGCATTATCCTGCACCTGATATGAAATTGTCCGAGGGTATTGTACCCACTTTCGTCAGTTCTCTTCGCCCAAGATCCATCTCCGACCTCTGTTATTAAAGGGATTCCGTCGTTTTCCTTCCACGCCAACATTTAGAATAATTTGCCTCTTCTCTTGATGTGATCGTTTCGTGTAAAGCACATGATGTTTGTGCAGGTTGACCTTTTTGTGTCGGGCATATGAAACATAAGTATTCATGAATCCTGCATTTTATACAAAAATGATGTTCTTCCGTTTAGCGATCATAAATAAACGACATTTACTTCATTTTCTTTAAAAGATAGTGGATTTCAACTTGTTATTGTTGTACAACTAGATAATGTCTTATTGAAAGGTGTTGTCATTGTTGTCAATCAATCTTCATAAGTAAAAAGTTCTGTTCCACGTATGAACAAATTTTTAAAAGAGAAATAATTCTTTAATTTCATAAATATTAAGCTTTTGGAAATCATTCTTGTTGTTAAAGTAAGGCTGTCGTATCGTGTCTTAATAGTATGTTTGTAAAGATATAAATATTTTATAATATTTGTAAAATATTAATTTAGTTACCTACTCGTAGTATGAGTACCTCTCCTTCGTATTTCTAGGTATATCTTTGATAAACTATATTAAAGGTTATAATCATGAAACTTCCACAGCCACGGCACATATTTACATTTATTATTTTCTTTTAATTTAATGATATATCATGTTCAAGCTCCTATCAAAATAGCAACGTATTTATATCTTGCATAATGCCCTGCTATAAAGATATAATAACGTAAATATAGAAATCAAAACATGAATTTTATTCAATATTGACTCTACCATAACCAGAATTTGAATAACTTTTTTTTCTTTGTTTTTATAGTTTTAAGAAACTTTCCACCAAAAAGAATTGTGTATAGGTATACACAATTCTTTCATAGACTTAATTTTGTATTGTGTACTGTATCTTCGATTATAGTTTATCAAAGAGTACATCATGTTTCTTGAAAATACTTTATTTTAGCGAGTTTTGCGCGAGGTCTAGTGTGCACACACACTAAGTTACGCTACTCACACATGGAAAAAGCAGTGCGGGGTGTGGGGGCAGCCGCCAGGGCATGCATCGAGACAGCAACATTTTATTCAAAAACCTATTTTTCAAATGTCACTTAGACCGCGTTTCCTCTTAAGCGTGAACAAACCGCACGATTCTTAATATGTTCTTGTCTGTCTGGTGACCATTTGAACAAAAGCGTAGCCAAACCTGTGTAACTCCCCGCGTAGGTAGCAAAAACGTACCGACGCGCGGCGACCCGTCGTAGTGGGCTTATCAATTAGGGCATCGCGAGTGAGCAACGACATACGCGCGTTTCGATCACTTTGGAAATCTATGGGGAAGGCCTATGTTCAGCAGTGGACGCCCTGCGCCTGAAAATGATGATAATGAGCACCATCTGCACACGCGGTCGCGTCACTCACCCGAGCGCCTTGTCCTCGATGGAGTAGTGCCTCGCGGCGAGCAGGTGGTGGTGGTGCTGGCGCGCGTGCGGCGCGGGTCCGGCACGCTCCAGGTACCCCTTGCTGAGCGCCAGCCGCAGCGCGCCCGCTACGCCCGCGCCCAGCGCCGGCTCCGCCTCCAGACCCACCGACGAGCCTGCTGAGCAACAGTGGGAGCGGTTACAGCTGAGATTAACAAAACTGTGACTTGCCGGACCAGAGTAAATACGCAGATCTGGTCAAGGCGCGTATAGGTATCCGGCCATCCGGGAATATAACAGGACGTCGATATTGTAAAGCACGCCTTGGTACGGTAAATCGCCTCGCCCAGGTGTGGAGGCTCGCCCAGATATAGTAAGACTCGCATGCCCAAGTCGGTAGGGCGTGTCAGGTAAGGTCACGTCCAGGTATAGTAGGGCTAGCGTGTCTGGGTCGGTAGGGCGTGTCAGGTAAAGGCACGTCCATGTATGGTAAAGCTAGCGTGCCCAGCAAGGTCGGTCGGGAGTATCCGGTAAGGGCATGTCCAGGTATGGTCGAGCTAGCGTGCCCGGGTCGGTAGTGTCGGGTAAGGGCACGTCAAGGTAGGGCGTCTCGTCAAGAAAGAAGTCATGGATAGAGGGTATTTCACCACATGTCCGCTATAATTGGTTTGGTTTGTTTTGGTTACCTCAATCAAATACATGGCTCTATACCAGGCCACTTAGAAAGTATTGCGAAAAAAAGTTTTTATACAAAGAATCTTTTTCGAAAATATGATTATTTATAAGTAAAAATAGGTGTGTTTCATTTTCAAAATTTCAACGACTTATAATACGTTTTCACGTCAAAACATACATAACAAAATTTCATAGTCAAGAAGACATAAATTTCTTTTATACGTCTACTTTGCTAGCTGCAGCACAATAAATTACTTCTTCGCGGAGACAGTAAAGGCTGAATTTGAGTTTCATTTCGCAGCGTCGTAAGTTAAAATCAAGCGACCAAACTTCGCGCAAACGGGCCACGGACCACAGTCACAGTATATTTTATACGTTTTGTATGGAGTCGCTGTACAAGTGAAGCGAGTGGCGCCTGTTCGCGATCACAGAATAAATAATAGTACAAATACAGAAGGACTACTCTACAAAGTTATTTAGGTAAATAGCGACAATAGTGTTGCAACACATTAAAGTGCAAATTAAGATCGCGGCACGCTAATAGCCTGTACCTATAAGTACTTAAGTATTTCCCTCTCTTTCTCTCGCGTAATTTCATCTCACCTGACGGCGTAGGATCGACGGACGCGGCGTTAAATGCGCGCGAGAGTCCTAGGCTCGTGACATCTATTACGGCCAAACGCCGACCGGTCGAACCGCGCATGTACTTGTAGTTTTCAGGTAAATTGCTCGAGTGAACCAGGCCTGTCGTGATTCAGAGTTCGCGCGTTACACTGCGTCATCGGTGGTGGCCACTTGCCATTTTGAAAAAAATATCTGTCCAAGGGATCTGTAGATCGTAGAGCAGGTGAGTGTCAATTTGTAGCGGCCACCGACCACCATCGTTTGCACGGGACATAAGTGCGTGGCGCGCGACAGCGGCCGGTGTCGGTGGTCGAGCCTAATGCATCAAGCGCGTGGGTAGGTGGGTAGGTGGGTAGGTGGGTAGGTGGGTACGTACCGGCGGCGATGTCAGGCGCGCGCTCGCCGGCCACGTCGACGCGGCTCCACGCGCCGCCCGCCTCGTCGCCGTCGCCGCCGCCGCCGTCGCCTGCCTCCAGGTCGTCCAGCTCCATCTCCTGCCACAAAACTATGTTTTACGATCTAATCTTTTGTTTTTCGACCAATTTAGGCCATGTTTTGAGAACCTGACCATTTGAAAATTCACAAAGTAAAATATATCATTTCAACACCGTAGACTATCACTACAACCGGTCAGGTTCCCCTGTCGACAGGGTCACGGAGGTCAGATGGCAATCGCTCCATCGTAATAACCTGGTCTATCATATCCTAGATCATAATTCAAAGCAAACCCTGGGTAGCCGGAATAACGCTAGAAGGATGACGATGATGAGATTGTCACTACATAAACCGTGCTAAGCTGGTTCAAGTAACTTCTCAAAAATACAATCCCCTGTCCCAAATCTTTAGTATAAAAGGTTGGTACGGTTTCCAGATGATTGTACAAAAACAATCTACTCTTTTACTGAGCCAGTGGAACGCTGTATTGTCTCCGCGTTCGTGACAGCGGAATACTATCACGCCAGAAGCGTTTCTCCCGCATGTGGCTACAGTCACAACATATTATTTGACGACCTCCGTAACCCGTGGCTAACACACCGGTTTTCAAGATGTCGCCATCTCTGATAAAAGTTGTGCACAACGTCGTCGGTCTAAAAATTTTATATCCTTCTTTGTTACATATAAATAGGTGAAATAAACTAGAGATAGAACATCAAATGTAATTTATAATAATATGTAATAAATAATAATGTAATATATCAAAGGTCCAATAAAATAAAATACACGACTAAAGCATGACACATACCGCGTTAAGTTTCTCGTGCCGGTTCCCGGCGAGCCCGTAGGAGGGCACGTCGCCCAGCGTGCGACAGAACTCGGCCGTGGCGTCCAGCACCATGCCTCCCTCGCCCGCCTCCATGCTCTCCTCTTTGATCTCCTCCTTCACGCGCTCCAGGATCTCTTCCACCTGGAGTTATATTATTACGTTTATTATGGACGATATTTGATGATTTCGAATCATACGGTACGGTTAGTTCATAAATAAAAATTCGAAAGAAACGAACAGGAGTACGTTTAGGTATACAGTTGTACACATACTTATGTTCGCTTTTATACGAAGTGGTAATGGCGTGTTGAGCGTTCACAATTTGAACGTCGTGACCTAACAGTCGAAAATAGTAATTCATATATAATTCGATCTTATTTGTTTTTTAATACATTTGGTAAAGAATCAGGGAAATGATGAGATACATAGAAGAATTGACATCGTTACAAATATATCCGCGTGGATCGGTAAGCTCCAGAGTAGGGGCCAGGTTATATGGCATGAAGAATTGATGGTTGTCGAGGTAAAAAGGTTCCATCGCCTTGTTCCGGATGGTGATGCTGTCTTTAGTTTGAAATCTAATCATCACGTTCGTTCGTACTGTTATGTGGCCCGAATTATAGGGCTAGGTATAGCGATGGGCAAGGGAAAGAAAAAAATCGGATGGAAAAGAAAAATACGGGAAAGTATGGGAAAAAACGGAAAGATTGGAAATTATTCCAATTCGGCGGGAAAATACTCAAAAGTGGACTTAAATTAATATAATGCGAGAATTTAGCTATTTTTAAAAACAGTGGTTTTACGCCTGTAGCACACCTTCACATAAAACCATAACAACGGGACCACGCTAGTTTTGCCTGTTTGTCAGTTTTATTACACCAAACGTAAACTGCATGTTCTAATGCTTAGAGTTTTCTGAGTGTCTCTTTCTTCGAGATTCGACGATCCTGTAGTATACTTCCTACTACTGTGCCCACGATGTCGCGAAGGGGTGCAGAAATGTAGACGTTTGAGAAGGATTGGAGAAATCTTGACATAAAGAAACACGGTCATAGTAAAATCTCTACATTAGAAACGGCAGTTTGGCTTCTGCTAAGTTTGATGATTTAAGATAAGTGATAATAAAGTTTAATCTTCAAACACAGGTGTCCAAATCTATGTTTTTGAACTCACAATTTACTCCTTTTTGATCAGATACCTAAGTTTCTTCTAAGGAGTAGGAAGTTTAATAAAATCGACCGATTTCGCCTAGTAGCTGATCTTTTAGTAAATGTGAGTACCTAAATTGTAAGTTTAAAAGAGATGACATTAAATTAGTATTACGCGATTTGTCCGCAGCTGGAATTAAGTTTTTGAACTTGATATCAAATCAGATACTTTGTAATATCTTGTTAATTTTTGAAGTGTCTTAAAATAAAATGAGCAGTTTTCAAGTTTACAAGCAAAAGAATTCAAAACCTCAAAAAAAATCAAAACTCAAAACCTCGAACGGAGACATAGTCACCTCAATTCCAGAGTTTCTCGCCGAAGTTGAAGGCTTCTAGGGCCAACTATATACCTCGCATGTCTCGAAGCCTCCTCCCGATGCGACTGACCCAAGAGCCACGCTGACACACCACTACAATAAAGACCTCCCAAATGTGGACGAACACGAAGTTGCGGGGGCTCTCAAACAGCTTAGCAATGAGAAGGCTCCCAGTGAAGACGGCATTACATCCGAGCTCCTGAAGGCAGGAGGACCTCTCAGTCATCAAGGAGCTCGTGAAAATCTTCAATGCCGTCATTGCAAATGGAACTACCCCGAAGACGTGAAGTGGAAGCGTTGTGGCGCTGTTTTTTAAGAAAGGCGACAAGTAGCTCTTAAAAACTTACAGGCCAATCGCGCTCCTGAGTCACGTCTACAAGCTGTTCTCGAGAGTCCTTACAAATCGTCTCGCCGCAAGATGCGACGCATTCCAGCCAATGGAACAGGCCGGGTTTCGTAAAGGCTACAGTACCGTAGATCACATCCACACAGTCAGGCAGGTTATACAGAAGTCCGAAGAGTATAACCAGCCATTGTGTCTAGCTTTTGTGGACTACGAAAAAGCCTTCCTAAACCTGGGCTGTTCTGGAATCCTTGCAGCGATGCCAAGTCGACTGGCGGTATGTGGAGGTGCTGAGAGGCCTGTATGATATATCAACGATGTCCGTCCAAGTCCAAGTTCACAAGACAAGATCCATCCATCTGTTTAGAGGTGTGAGACAGGGGGACGTTATTTTCCCGAAACTGTTCCCAAGTGCATCGCGAGTTTTGAAGACATCCTCCAGATGTCTTCAAAACTCTTGACTTCGCGATGCTTTGGTCTCCGGATGAACTTGGACAAGACTAAGGTCATTTTCAACGAACATATTGTCCCGGAACCGATAGCAGTCAGTGGCGAGACGCTCGAAGTTGTCCAGGAATACGTCTACCTCAGGCAAGTGTTGCGACTGGGTAAAGACAACTTCGAGCGCGAAATCGCCAGAAGGGTGCAGCTAGGTTGGGCAGCATTTAGGAAGTTGCGTCACATCTTCTCGTCGCCACACCGCAACGCCTGAAGAGAAGGGTATATAACCAGTGCGTCCTACCTGTCATGACCTACGGGGCCGAGACGTGGAACTTGACGTGGCCCACCGACTGCATGTCACCCAGCGAGCTATGGAACGGTCTATGCTGGGGATCTCGCTAAGGGATAGAATCCGAAACGAGATCATTCGCCAAAAGACGAAAGTCATAGATATCGTTCAGAGGTGCAGTAAACTGAAGTGGCAGTGGGCTGGTCATTTCTGTCGCAGAACCGACGGGCGTTGGCGTAGGAAGGTTCTCCAATGGAGACCACGTCTCGGGAAACGTAGTGTTGGACGCCCCCCTGCTAGGTGTACCAATGACCTGAGGAAGGTGGCCGGTGGTGGTTGGATGCGAGAAGCGGAGGACCGTTAAAGTTGGCGCCGTCTTGGAGAGGCCTATGTCCAGTGGACTGCAATAGGCTGATATGATGAAGCAAAAAAATATAAACAAAAGCCGCCTTTCTTTCACTCTCCCGCTGATAGCTCACTTACCACACTCGTGACTTTAAGTATGTTCACCTAGACACTTTGAAGAAAACAAACCTACACGTTTTATTTTTCTAAATTGTTTGTTTTAAAATAACGAAGATTTAACTTTATTATTACTTGCAGAAACCAACCTGCCGTTTCTAATGCAGTGAATTTACTATGACCCTGTCATTATGTCAAGATTTCTCCAATCCTTCTCAAACGTCTACATTTCTGCACCCATTCGCCACATCGTGGGCACAGTAGTAGGAAGTATACTACAAGATCGTCGAATCTCAAAGAAGGAGAGACTCAGATGAATCTAAGCATTAGAACATGCAGTTTACGTTTGGTGTAATAAAACTGACAAACAGGCAAAACTAGCGTGGTCCCGCTGTTATGGTTTTATGTGAAGGTGTGCTACAAACGTAAAACCATGGTCAAAATAGCTAAATTCTCGCATATTATTAATTTAAGTGCACTTTTGAGTATTTTCCCTATTTTCCCGAAGAATTGGAAATATTCCGCATACTTTCCCCGAAAATGGAAATAAACCCAACAGTTGGAAATATTCCGGGGAGTAAACCCAACGCTAGCTAGGTATCGTCGAGACAAAGTATTCAATATTCACGAGTACTAAGTATACTTTAGTTCGAAACACATGAATTATGTTGTTCATAATAGTACCATATTTAATGGTAAATTTTTATATTGACATATGGATTCTTTGATTACGCCTTTACTGGCATATCGAATTCTATCCTGTCCATACTAGGTAGAATTATTGAAACCAGTCCATACCGTTCGGAATCGTATACCGGTTATAGATATTTAATTAAAGCACCGCAAGTGGTTCGCCCGGCAACTGCATAAAGGGAATCGCCCAGATTTGGCCAAAAATGCACACGAAAATTGTTTATATTAAAAATACAGTCTTATTTTTATTTGCACTAACCATTAATTCAATTCACGGTAAAAGTTAGGGATTAATAAACATATTTAATAAGTTTTGCAATGATTAAAATCATTGTTACAAAAAACCGGCAGAGCAGTGTTGCCATTTTTGAATTTGAAAAATATTTAAAACGATTTATCGTGCCAAGCCTACGACAGTTGAACGCCAACCTGCAGTACTACCATACATGAAGGGAGTCACTGACAAGATTGGGAATATCTTGAAGCGTGCTTCAATCAAAACTTACTTCAAGCCGCAAAAGAAGATTAACCAATTCCTACCACCTGTCAAGTGCAACATACCTCTTCAAGATGCAGGGGTGTACAAGCTGGAGTGTGACTGTGGCCTCTCCTACATCGGGCAAACAAAGCGAAGTATAGGCGTGCGGATAAAAGAACACATAGCTGACGTAAAACATAGACGGAACATGAAATCTGCAGTGTGTGAACATGCCTTAGACAAACCCAACCACTTCATTCGTTTTGACCAACCTAAAATACTTGCAAAAGAACGGCGTTTTATTCCTCGAATGCTACGTGAAGCCATTGAAATTAGAAAACATCCAAATTTCAATAGAGAAGATGGTTGGAAAGTTCCACCGGCATGGGATCCTATTCTAGCAAAAACCAAAGCAACACCTAGCACTGCAAGATATCAAGACACGGTTAGCTCTTTCTGTGTAAATAGGAACGTAAATTAATATTATTGAGTGACGGTAGTTAAAATTTTTCAAAACTTTGTAATGACAAATAATACCTTAGTCTCCCTGTGACCACGATCGCTGTAAAGTGTTCGAAACGTCAGGTTTAAAATAAAATGTAAATAAATCGCGAAGTAATCCGTAAAATTGTGTTTTAATGAGTTCAACAATTCGCGTAAACGTAAGAAACAAATACGATTTATCGATTTATGTAACCTGAAGAAAGTAGCAGTGAGCGGGCTTTACCATATTTTAATTAATATTTGTTATTAAACACGTGCTTTGGTAGCATTTTAAAAGTATAATCTGAGTTTTATTACACCTTTTACATGATTTAGAAAATAAGATGTTTTAATAGTAATAATCGATTTTTATCGATTGAACGATTTTTTATTCATTGCACTGGCAATCACCATGTTAAAAAAAGAAATGTCACAATTGTCAATTGTTACGTCTGAGGCAATTGTTTTTCTTTCGTGTGCTTTCGTCTTGTTTTTCTAAAATAATTAGTAAATGAATTGGCATTAAAATGGACCCCGATGGATTCTTCAACTCTATTGACCTTGGCATGAATACGGATACCGTTTCCATTTTTTCCAAAAACCCTCGCGCAAACATGGACTTGATAGATAACCTTGATGATCATCCTGGCATTGACACAGGACAATTGAGTTCTTCGCAAGCATCAACAACGCATTCAAGCATTTCTTTGCGCTGCACTGTGTGAGATGTGATATAAATATATCTAGAATGCGAAGACATCCGTTGGTTATCGCAGAGGTACGACGTCTTGTACAAAAATGGATTGAACCACAGCAGGTTAACAAAATATATTATTTACTTTACGTTATAAAAAAATTGAATGCATAGTGATTTTGTTAGTAATTGTATGTTTTAATTTTATTAATTAGGTACATGTAACAAGTTAACATTTCGTGTGTCATTCTTGCTGGACGGTGGCTTGGAATAAAAAATATTTCTTCAAAATCCGAAGTTTTATTTAATCAATTCCTTTTCTTACACAATAGAGGCAATCAATATCATACTTTACACATTAAATCATAAGTGTGCACTCTGGGCCAAACTCACTGTGGACTTTGGGCATTTCCCTTTAAGTTAATTAAGTAAGCTGGCCTTCAAGCGTACCACACGGATTCGTAGCGTAGACAAAATATAGTGTTCACAGTAGGTTTAGGTCACCCCGCGGGCCGAACGCGGGCGCGAATTATCAAACACGAAAAGCCTGACCATAGGAGTGCGCGATACTGTGGTTTTTTCCTATGCGTGACGCGCTATGCCCGAAGTGTAGCCGAACGAACACATGGCATCATACAAAAACGTAAATATGTGTCGTACCTTGGGCACGGTCCTGGCGGCCTCGGCCTGCCGCATGCGGCGCGCGCGGGCCAGCGCGGCCTGCAGCTCCACGTCGGGCTCCGCCGAGTCAGAGTCCGCACCGTCCGCGCCCGCGCCGTCCTGCCCGCCGCCCGCCGCTAGCTGCGAGGGCTTCACGTCTGCGCATACACATACACGTGTTTGTCTACTTCTTATGCACAATCGTATACCTCACGACAGAAGATCGTAATTATTATGTGGAATGAAACGCGCACAACGGCAATCTAAGTTTTTTAATGGAGTGATTTGCAATTGCTTTCCCCATATCACGCACTAACCGACACACAACCACTAGTGTGAAAGCTTAGGTTTCCTAATGATGTTTTTCCTTTACCGATATCTTAAAAAAATTAAACTTACAATCTCCGTGCTACAGATCGGGAATGGTACTCGCGAATAAGTAGTACATTATTATTACAATTATAAAACGAAAAGTAAAACTAATGTGCCACACAATGAAGCTATATGAACGAGTCATAGATGTCCGACTGAGACAGGAGAGCTCGCTATCTAGCAACCAATATGGCTTCATTCCTGGTTTATCTACAGTGAATCCCACGTTTGCAGTTGAGATGATTGTTCAGGAGTATAGAGCCAAGAACCAGCCATTATATGTTGCGTTTCTTGACATGGAAAAGACATTTGATCGCGTACCTCGACGGACAATCTGGTGGAGTCTTCGTAAGAAAAATATCCCAGAAAAGTATGTCAAGATTATAATCGATTTATACAGACACGTACCTCATATAATAAGGACAACAGTGGGTCAAACAAAACCTATAGCAGTTACAGCCCCTTCTGTAACTGCTATAGGTTTTGTTACATGTTACATCAAGGATCTGTGTTAAGTCCATACCTCTTCTGCTTGGTGATGGATGCACTCACTGAAAATGCACAGTCCCTTGTACCTTGGACATTCATTTATGCCGATGATTTAGCGGTATGTTCAACATCCCGAGAAGAACTTAAGCATGCATTAGGAGAATGGAAGCGTCAGTTGCAGACAGGTGGCCTAACGCTGAGTGTTTCTAAGACCCAATATATGGTATATAACGACCCAAACTCAACAAATAACCCTCTCGTTATCGACGGACAACAAATCGTCAGGTGTGATGAATATAAATATTTAGGCACCATGTTACACTGCTTTGGAAACCAAGATCTAAACATTCAACACCTCCTCCTAGCCTAATTTCAACTACGGCGGCCTATCTCAACAGAGATTAGCCAACTGCGCGGGACATATTATAGTGCACAAGTGTGTGCGTAATACACAGGTGCACTCTCTGTTCCTTCACTCTCATAATTCGGTGAGACGGCAATCCCTCATAACCGTAGACAAATCAGGCGCAGGACCAACGGCTTAACGTGCTTTCTGAGGCACGGGGGTGTTAACACCACCAACTTCCTGACTCCGGAGCTGTGTTTGAGTAATTTCAAGACAGAACAACTCAAACACTCTCGGCCCGACCCGGGATTCAAATCCGGGACCTCGTGGATAATACCCAGCGTGCTGACCACTAGACCAACGAAGCAGTTAAATAAATACTTTAAGTAAGGAACAAGAAAAAACACGATTACAAAAATATAAATCCCTTGTGTACAACAAAAGGCCTTACCTACTAAACTAGCAAACATAATTATTGAAAAAAACAAAACACCGAACTGCAAAAAATATTATATTTTTGAAATGGTCTTTTTACTGGCTTTCATTTGATACCCATATTGTTATGGCAAGGAAAAAATAATCCCCCCTCCCCCTTTTTTATTTGCGGACGCCATTTTTCAAAAGGTAGCCTATGTCACTCTCACAATTTTGACGAATTTAACGACACCTTATATGTCAAAAACTGTTCAGCCGTTTGGGCCGTAGGGCGTGCCAAACAATTATACACACATACATACTGTCGAAAAACATAACCCTTCCTTAAAGTCGGGTTAAAACCCTTAATTATATATTGGTAACGTTTTCTTGATGTGATAAAAAATATGTATCTATTTACCTGTATCATCTGTCTCCAGCGGCGCAGTGCCTGCCTCATAGTCGTCCACGTCTATCGGCTCTTGTTTTGCCTTTTTACGAATTTTACCCTGAAAATAAACGTAATTTGTTTGTAACTTAATTTGTCAGGCACTTAGCTATCGAAAAAGGAAATACGCACGTATACGCACCTAAATAAAATCAAAGAAAATCGAACTGGACTATGGATGGTACATGGTACGCACCTTCCTCTTGGTCTTCTTGAACTTGGCGCTGATCTCGTGGTCGTCGAGGTAGTCGGTGGCCAGGCGCGGCGCCGGCAGCTGCAGCGACTCCAGGCGCCGCTCCACGCCGCCCGCAGACCGCTGTTCTCGCTGCACAAGGGGGAATATTTGTCAGCATCCGACACGTCCACGTACGTATCCAAGGGTGTGTCCACGACTGACGAATGCGCAGCTCACGAGCCGGTCGCGAGCTGCGCGAGTGCTGCCCGTGCACAGTAACTGCGATTGATTGGCGCGCCTCTTTAGCTCACTCTCTTACTCATGAGAGGATTGTATAGAGAGCGCTTGTGCTGTTAGCGTGTTACTTTATCGGCTGTCATGCTGTGTAACGTGCAACCGCGCATAGGCACGATGACAGACTTTGAAAAAGTGTTCTAAAATATTCTTAAGTATCTTCTATTTGCAAAAAAATATATTATTTCTGCAATCCACAAAGGTGATATTTAAAAAATGCAATTTAAATCAAATGTTCATGAATTGGCGCCAAAACGCGGTCAGTTAATATAAAGTTACCTAACAAAACATTTTACAACTAAAACATAACCTCAAACACTAAACATATCAAGTGGTATTTTTATCATTCATTTAACACATTTTATAAAGTACCAATTGTACTTACACTGCAGTTTTCACATTTCTGAATTCTGCTGAACAGAAGTCTTTGTTTGATGCCAGGAATTCTCCCAGCCTTAACAAATCCACTCGGGGCAACTGGGGAACTGTTTGCCTTAGTAAATCCTTGTTCCATGGCTTAATAAGTTATTGAACTAACAGACGATATCTATAGATCGTATGTATGATACTCAATCAGATTAATTACAATGTAAAAACTCAGAAATAGTCGAAATTCGTATTATGATTCAGTGACAGTGACTGACAGGGGCAGTATTTACTAAGGTGTGACGTAACTCGAATCTGATTGGTGTTTTAAAAAACATGGCGGATTTCAGTATTTTGCAGTTTTATTTTCTAAAATAAACTAATTAAGTAGTCTTAAAAATAAAAAAAAATGTTTTTTTCCATAATCTAAATACTATATTTTACTAGATGGACACATTATTTTAAAGATTTTTGCTTACTGTCATCTTCCCTATTCGCCAGTCTTCCTAACACTTATTTTTAAGGTATACTCCTTTAACTCGTTAAATCACATTTTTACGAGATAACTGGAAATATCCTGGATACAAAGACCATCAAATAGGATACACATTGTATTTTCACCTATACTATAGTCTGAATAATCTAATAGGTTCAATTAGACAGCTCAGAATTATCACAGAAGGTAGCAGTGTATGTGTAGGGATTCCATACTACAGACTACACATAAAAACAATGAAAATAAAATGCTTTTGATTTTAAAACAAGAAAAATAGATAGCTTTGACTTAAAACTATATTCTGAGATAACTCTGAGCTGTCAAATTGAACTTATTAGATTATTCAGACTATAAAACATAAAATATTTTGAAATAATTAACAATGTTTTGAATCGATGGTAAGTCGATTGAATCTTTAATCGTTTCTTTTACCTACCAATTCACAAACACCCGACCCTATATGTCAACTGTTAAATTGAACCCATCAAAAGAAATATTTAGACTATAGCTACACTTTGACGTATTTATTCATCTTTTTTTATTCAGATTAGCCAGTCGATATTTGGTAAGCCCTACATTACGACGGAGGCCTGCCTCTGAATGACGGTGTTTGTCCGTATTTTCGACTCTACCCATAACACTCGTTTGCACTGTCATGCTGTCATGAGTGACAGGGACGGCTGCGGTTGAAAATACAGACCGCCAACCGGAGAAAGGCCTCAGAGACAAACTTCATTTAAAATGTTGTCTTAGAAAAAGTTGAGCTGAGCAAACACTTATCAAATACGTTACCCCCTCACTCCAGTGAAAAAGTAATGAAATAAATAATAAACCAACCATCATGTCCCTGAAGCGCTTGGCCTCGACGGCCGCCTCATCGCCGATGACGAAGCCACGCGCACGAGCCGCCTTCTCCTTGTCGATCTCCTCGTCGTACTTGGAGAGCACGGGCTTTTGGAAGCCCAGCGCCGCCGCCTGCAGGTCCGCCTCGTCGTCGTACGCCTGGTAGCCGCTCTTGGCCTTCTTGCGGTCCTCGATGTTCTGACAATTGGTTAGGCATGTGATTACACGACATCCAATATGTTGACTGATTAAAATGTTATGCCAATGATGGCTATATTTTAAAGTATTTCGTTTATAAGATACCCTTTATGGCACACAACATAAATAAAAACTTACAAAATTTCTTTAAAATTCAAATTATGAAAAAACTCGCACTTCAACAACTTCGAACCCGAGACCTCGTGGATAATACAGTGTGCCGACCACTAGACCAACGAGGCAGTCATAAATCAAGTAATACGATTGTAAAAATCACAATTAGATTAAAGATAGACGAGTGTTCGCAACCCAACACATCGTATTTACTGAGAGCAGTATGAACTATGAATAAAGCATACCTTCTTGTACTTCTCGTCGTCTACGAGGTTGACGTTGACGAGCACATCTTCGGCGTCGTCGGCCAGCACCGGCTTGTCCGCCAGCGTCAGCACCACCTCGCGCTCGTCGCCCAGCTGTTGGTATACACGCACAATATTTACCAAATATCATACAGCAGAACACGCTTTGAAAATATTATGTCATCATAGTTAACATTCCTGATAGCATAGTATAGGAATCAAGATCTCAATTTCGACAATCATTTAAAAAATACACTTGTACCTGACAAATCTCGAAACTGGCGAAATTCAGAGTGGCCAAAACGGGGTAGTTTTCAGCGCCATGGACGGTTATTTTTGAACAAGGACAAAAAGGTCTTCGACCCGTTAAAATAAAGGTGATTTTGGAAAAATATGATAGCGTTTAGTTATTATTTTAGTTCTTATACCCGCGGCGAAGATTTTAGTTTCGATATTTAAAACATCAAATTATGGATGTACTGTACGTCAGACCAACTAATTAGTATTTAACTGACTGTGAATGGTCGAACGTGCGTGCGCAAGTTCTATATGTGTAAGTTCTAATGTCCACAATAAGTGCACATTCGTGCACTTATTGTGGTAGTCACAGTCCGGTGAATCGGCATCCGATGTAACCGGAGAGATATCAGACGCAGGATCGACGGCTTAACTCAGCACGAGGATGTACATCGCCCACTTCCTGTGTCCGAGTCAAGAAATATTTTTTCAGTCCGACCGGGGATTCGAACCCCAGACCTGTCGGCGCGCTGCTGGCGCCGCTCGTCCTCTAGCAGCGCCGACACGAGCGCGCGCACACACACACACACACACACACACACACACACACTCACCGCGTCGATGTCGTGCGCGACGCGCAAGCCGCGCAGGTGCCGCGGCGCGTAGCTGTCGGCGCGCTGCTGGCGCCGCTCGTCCTCCAGCAGCGCCGACACGCCGAACGCGCTGTCCATCTCGTCCAGCATCGCCGCCTGCCCGCACACACACACACATTACACCCTCTCAATAACGAGAACAAAGGCAGCTGATGATTTAAGCCAGGGGTCTCCGAACTACTGCCCGCGAGCATCGACAATCCGGCCCGCGAAAGCGCCCGAAACTTAACACGTAATTTAAAATTACATTAGATTAGGCCTAGCCTGGTCTTGGACTTCGTAAAGTAAAGTAAGCATATATAGATCCCACTGCTAAGCAAAGGCCTCACCACGCGGGCTCAGTGCGAATTGCTGAAAGAGTCTGTAAAGTTGGACTTCATGAAGGAGAAAATAAGCGTATTAGTGACAAAGGTAAAACTTTGGCTACTAATTATCTAAATAAAAGCCAGTATTTCGAGTCGGAAGCGTTTTCGAGTGGCCCAGTATAAATTTATAAAAAATTAGTATTCTCCAAAAAACTATCATAACGCAAAACAAATAAATCTGTTTAAAACAGATATTGTCACTGAACAGATTGTCAGTAAATAATTGTGCCCTAATGAACCCTACTGACTCTTCGAGACAGAACACTAATAGCCAAGCAGAACGACAATTAATACCACCACACCACTAAAATTTAGAGATAGGTAGATAGCATTAAAATATGTATGTAACTATGTATGTTATAATTCTCTTTTCTCATTCTTTCTACTAATGTAACATCAAAAGAACTCATTTTATTCAATATAATACAAGTAAAAAAAACAATAATACAAGTAAAAGAATGCAAACGTGACCAACCCTTTTAGCGGCTTCTCGTTTCTGTTTTTCGATCTCGCGTGACTTCTTCACCCACGCCATAGCGTCTTCGTCATCGTCTTCTTCTGCCAGCAAGGTTGTCTTGAGTCTGAAAATGTATAATTATGTATATATTTATAATTGTCTAACTGCCTAACTCTAAAGTTGAAAAGATCTAAAAATCATTACATGAAAATGATAACTGAAAATCAATACAGGGTCAAATAATTCAAAAACCTTACTGCCCGGTATTAACGTTTAAAAAATGCCGTTCAGGAGGGAGAGTAATTCTCTAATGATTGTAGAGTCCTTTTACCCCAAGTCACTAAATTCCTAGAGCCCTCTCTCGCGCCTGGGCAAAGATACAATAAAAAAAGATATAATAAAGATGTTGTGATGGGACAGCTGCACCCAGGTTGACCATGGTAGCAGGGTTAGGATGGTAGGTAGGTGGTGTGGACACACTGCTAGTTTAGCACACTGATCATAGTGACGGTTATAGACCCACTGCTAGTCTAGCAGACTCACCAGACTGATCGTAGTGACAGTTATGGATATTGACAATGATCTGCTAGCCACTGAGCCTCGTATACCAGATTCATAGGCTTTTTAGTGAGCTTGTGTACTTCAACTCTGTACTCACTTCTGGTCGATCTTGCGCTTCTCGCGGCGCTCGTCGAGGCGCTCGCGCAGCTTCTCCGACTTCTTCTGCTGCGTGATGTTGGCGGCCGGCTTGTGGTAGAACTCGCCCAGGTCGTCCTTGAACTTGCCGTCCTCTGAACGCACACATTCTTTGTTTATTTAAGAACACAGCACAGTTCACAGCAAATGACAATATACAGCAGTATGGGCAACGCTTTGGTTATTGCAGGCCAAAAATAAGTGTGCAAATAAAGCCGCAAATCAATACTAGATAACAATTATTGCAAAATAGCTGTACATAGTAATTATGCTAAAGTGTCAATAGAGACTATTTGGCTTTGACGTTTAGGTGTAGTGGCTCGCGCTCCCGACTAGAGAACCTTGTTCAAATCCCGCAAGAGGCAAATGTTTGTGTGATGAACACAAGCATTTGTTGTACCTAATAGTACTGTCACCCGTGTACATTTAAATTACGAGCATGGAATCAGTTTTCAGGAGTTCTTAGAATTTTTTACTTTTATAAAAGTTTAAATAAGAGTAGGAAAGAATAAAAAAAATGATATTTTTATTATAAGGATAATGAATAAATGAACTTATTTATTATCTCTAGTACAATGACTCATGTTGTTAGTAGTAGGTCGGTACTTAAAAAGTATGTTAGCAAAGATATTATTTTTTTAAAGAAAATACAAAATAACTAAATAATAAAAGTCAGTTTTAGGATTCATCGCAGACAGGACAAATCGAGGACACTCACAAAATATTGAATATACAAATTATATGAACCACTCACCGGCTGGTTTCTCGGCAACCTCGAGCGGTTTGAGGCCGAGCTTGATGCGGAGGCGGTTGGTCTCCTCGACGGAGAGGCTCTCCTGCGCCGCGCCTGCCGCCGGCGCCGGCGACGCCGACCGCGACTTGGAGCTGAGCGCCGAGCGGGAATTCTCCAACTCGTAACTTTTGTCCCTAGTTACGTTAAAATTAAAATTTCTGAAAATTTATTTATAAGGGAAGCAATGACCGTTTTTAGATCGTGCGGATTTGATCACGCACGCGTTTTCATTAATTATGACATAAGTAAAAAAAGATTATCTAAGACAAGTGGGTTATTGACACACATGCATGAACAACTACCAGCCGGTCAAGTTCTCACAGCTAGACGTTGGACAAAGCTTTACAATATACACATCAATTTAATAGTTTTTAAAATTTTTAACACTCACAGTGTTTTTTCTTATTTATATAAGTTTAAAATAAGAAATTAAAAATTCACACAAAGGTAGGATTTGAACCCACATCCTTTGGCTAACCGGGCCAACACTTTTACCAACTGAGCTACTGTGGAGTCTATCCAGCCGTGTAAATTCTTGGTCTTTTTTGAATACGTCATTGCATGACGTCAGCGACATCTACCCATTCAAGTTGAATTTATTCTATAAAGAATAACTACTTGGCCCACTACTGTTGTAATACAGCTCGGGTAGATGTCGCTGACGTCACGCAATGTCGTATTCAAAGAGACCAAGAATTTCACATGGCTGGATAGACTGCACAGTAGCTCAGTTGGTAAAAGCGTTGGCCCGGTTAGCCAAAGGACGTGGGTTCCAATCCTACCTGTTTGCGAATTTTTGGTTTTTTATTTAAAACTTACACATAAATATAACTGGTATGTCAGTAATTGATGAATCGCGACAAAAAGTCTTATGTCCTTCCCAGTTCCTCAAACTCACACTGTACTAAATTTCAGTTCAATTGGTCCAGTAGTTTCAGAGCCTGTTCAATACAAACAAATCTTGACTCTTTATAATATTATTGTAGATAAAAAACTATGCAGCCTATTCAGGAGCTGCAGGAAGACGAGTAATAATCTAAGAGGTGGACTTACCTGTCATCTCTGTGTGCCTTGTGCTCCTCCCGGGCGCGGCGGTCGCGCTCGCGCTCGCGCTCCGCGACGTCGGCGCTGCCGCTGCGGCTGCGCGACCGCAAGTGCGAGTCCACCGGCACCTCCTCAACTATAACCAATGAAATCACACACTTTATCCTACTGCCTTGTTAACACATCACTAAAGTTTGTTGTGATGACTTCTTGGCAGTTCAAGAGACACAGATTGAATAGATGTATTATAATCATTACAGTGAAATTAAGTATGTTAAGAAAATAATAGGGTAAATACAATACAAATAGCAGTTTTGCAATACGTTCAGTCCGAATCCATCTAAGTATGTAAATTGATTTTAAATATGAAAAACTGGACTGTGAATAACAAACATAGTGTGTGAGCTGTCATACAAATAATTCTACAACTAAACAGGCGCAAATTTTGATGGAAAAGGGATCAGATTCGAATCTGGACATAGAGTGATATACCACTCCTACTGTGTTCTCTGCACTAATCACAATCAATATTTTTTGTACTTTTTCAATCACTTTTGCCATAGTTATTATGCAACTATTCAACACAAAAGAAACAAAATACTATATTATTCAAGTTTCAGTAGGTTGGTACATAATTTAAAAAAAAACTAAACTTTAACCTAATCAGATTTGAGGGCAGCATCTTCTGACGACTTATACAACGAAAATACTAAATGGAATTAAGATGTAATATAGCTACAAGTTGGATGAAATGCCAAAGTTTAAATTAACACCATTGCTTTTTAATTTCCATCTGTATTTTTGTTGTATTTGTCGTCGTCAGTGGTTAAACATTTGTCTCATAGTCATAGTCAGGTAGTACTGGGTATAAGCTTCTCATAGCCTTGCTATAGACATTAATTGAAATCAGGTGCCATAATTTTCAGAAAGCACATGAAAAAAATTGGCATTCAAAAATAATGAAATGCTAAATAAAGGAAGATAATAGGGAGTGTATTTTGCTACCTTCCGTTGTAATACTTATAAAATTAATTATGACAGGTGTACACTGTTGTTGTTTGCCTCAATTTAACCAAGCAGTCAGCTTAGAAAAAAAATTGTTATAACAATATTGAAATTGGAATCAAGGTAAGAGTATAAGCTGTAGAGATGTACTAGAGTAGGAATCAGGTGTATCATATTATCTAGATGCAATACAAATGCCACAACACTCCACTTTAACACTCAATCTGAAGACACCATGGCTCGATGACGACGACACTACAATACCCACCTCGAGGCGCCAGCGCTCGGGACGCAGTGGCCCATCACGAATGCCACCGAGTCTGAAATAACGAGCAAAATATGCCATTATCTTGTCAAGAGAGGTAACAGCCAGCGACAATGACCATCTCATGTAGGTAGGTAGGTACTTAAATACGAGTCTTCATTCATCATTTAACAGTAGGTAGTATGTAAGTAACTTATTATGAGATGAAATGATCACCGGCAGCTGGCGTAAAAATAATTAAGAATATAAAGCAGAACTAACCGTCGGGAGAGCGGTCCTTTTTGCGATCCTTGTGCTTCCTGTGTCGTTTGCGTTCGCGCTCCTCGCCATCAACGGGCGAGCGAGAACGACTCCTGTGCTTCTTCTTTTTAGATTCTTTCTTATGCTTTTTAGAACCCATAATGTATTGTACGAGTGCACAGGAATAAATAACAGATACTTGTTCACTATAAACTATACAATTTTCTCAATGAAAACAAACACGTTTTTCTTGCGTCGGTCACTTGACAAATAGAAGCGACCATTTTGTTTGTCGATTTTTTTATCTTTTCTGTTTTTGGCATAGCACGGTTTGTGCAACAGCCACGGCAAATGGTTATGAAAGGAGAGTTAAAAGGTAGGGAAACGGAATAGGAAAAACAACGAAAACGGAGTATAAGGAAAGGATCAGGAAAGTATAATTTACAAACTAGATATTTACAAAATAAATATTTACAGTTTAATATTATTTTTATTTATATACAAAGAGATACTTTTATAAATATCAATATTACACATATGTAAAAGAGTATTGATCGAAGTAGGGAATGGAATACGAAGGGATATTAGGGAAGACAGGAAAGAGGACCTGTTTACTACAATATTTTGATTTGTTTGTGTACCCTATTGATACTACGCCGCGCACACTCACACGCCTACCTGCCTTATTTTTATTTGTTTAAAACGTACCGTGAGAACCGCGGAGCCCCAAGTCGACACCGAGACGTTACCTATGACACATGTAATAGACCAACCAGAGCGCTTTCGCCGCGTGTGTTTCCTGTGAAGCTCCTTAAAGACATTTCGCGTTAATTACCTACCCTTTAAGTGCAAGTGAGGTGCGCGAGCGCTTTGTTTCCCTATTGATCACGCCATTACCGCGTGACCGCGTGCGAGCTGTTTACGAGTTACGTTTGATATACCCGATGCATCTGCGCCGTCCCTTACTATTTGTTCCTTTACGCATTCTATTGGAATCTTTTGTGAGTTTAATTTACCTACCTTGTTTCTTGCGATTTAAAGTAAATAAAATGTCGGATACCGAAACCGGCAACGAGACCGTAAGGGCCGTACTTTACACGGATACAGCTGAATACCGTGAAGCTATTGGTGAACTCCGTTATATTAGTGACTGGGTTGATGAATCCCACCGAGTTCTTGAGACCTTTTCCTCCAATCGTATGCGAGCGCGTCTTTCCGACCTGCCACTTATGTGCGACAAGTTTTCCGCCGCTTGTTCCAAGCTGTTAGGTAATCTCGATCCTGCTATTTATGAACAAGAATATGTGCAAGTTAAGAACGAGATACGCGTAGTAAGGGACAAAGTAGACGACTTAAAAATTGAGTTAGACGAAATACGACCTCACCAATTTGAGACGTCCCGTACTAGCACCCCCTTCAAGGAGAATAAATCCCTGGCTATTGATAACCCGGCTAGTAAATTACCTGACCTACCTATACCTAAGTTTGATGGCCGTCCCGATAGTTGGATCAGTTTTATAGACCAGTTTGATAGCGTGGTGGACAACCAGTCTAGCCTTACCCCGACTTTGAAGCTACACTATTTAGTGGGAGCCTTATCGGATGAACCTCGTCGATTGATACAACATCTCAAGATTGAGGCGGGCAATTACACCGTGGCCCGTGACCTCCTAAAACGTAGGTACCATAACCTTCGTGTTTTAGCGGATACCCACATTGCTCAAATAATGATGCTCCCTACTATAACGCCTAAACTTTTCGGGTTACGTGTGTCGTTCCTGAACCCGCTGCTTTCGACTTATCGATGCTTAGAAAGATTGGAACTTCCTGTTAAACATTGGTCGTACCTCTTAGTTCACTTATGCCTTGCTAAACTGCCTTCAGAGTTAAAATCGAGATTTGAACGTCGTTATGGCGATAATCCTAATCACCTCCCTACTTTTGATCATCTTATTACCTTTCTTGAGGATGAATGTAGGCACCACGACAATGTAGGTAGTGCTTCTGTCGTTGACACTACTACCCCCCCTACTGTGAGCTCCCCTCGTTTGCCTAAACCTAACGCGCGTTCCCCGCCTCCTGCGAGAGCCTTTGTTACCTTTGCGACGACATCTAAATGTCACCTTTGTAATAGTACTTCGCATTACTTACGCGAATGTCCCGATTTTATTCGCCTTCCTACACGTCAACGTGTTACTTTTGTATAAGAAGCCCGATTGTACTATCGATGCCTGGATAAAAACTCCATATCCCAATGCACGCGAGATTATCGCTGCCGCACGTGCCGCCGTTCCAGTCATCACACGTCACTGTGTTATGATGACTCCTCTCCTGTGAATTACGATCGCGAGCGCTCATACCAAGACGTCGCGGCCTTAGCTTCTAACCAACCGCGGCAATCTCCACAAAGTCACTAAACGGACCGTGTGTCACCCCCACGTACTGAATGGCACCGTGTTCGTACCCCACCACCTCGTTATTCCCGTAGAGTATCACCTCCCCGTTCGGGCGGGCGATCTCCCCTTGTACCAAGCGGTAACCGTACTTATAATGCCACTCTAGGTCAAAAAACGTGGATTTCATCATAAGTACAATGAGGCCCCACAATTCTGACTAGATAGCCCCCCTTCCATACCCGCTTTTACATCTTTACCTCGCAATTCTCTCGTTCTTTTACCTACGGCCTTGATTCATGTTAAAACCTCGTCTGGATATTATGTGGAAGCGCGTGCCTTATGTGACACTGGTGCTCAGGGCTGCTTTCTTACTACTGAGCTTGTTGTTGACCACATGAACTCACCTATCGTTCCTTCTCCAGTTCCTATTCGTGGAATAGGTAATGTTCAAGCGATTAATTCCCCGGGCATTGTATCCTTTTCATTTAAGCCAGTTAATTCTGCCTTTCCAGAAATCTCTACCAGTGCAATAGTTGTTGATGTGATTGCTGGTACCCTCCCAGAGGTAGACTTACCTAAAAGTGTAATTACCTGTACTAAGCACCTCCCTCTTGCAGACCCTTTATTTTACAAACCTGTTACTATAAGTGTACTTCTTGGAGCTGATGTCATTGGTCGCCTTTTAAGGTCCGAGTTGTTTGTGTCCCCTTATGGCCTTACTGCTGTCTTGACGATATTTGGTTATGTCCTGTGTGGTCCTGTTTTTGGAGGATTTACTGATTTGGAACCCCCCATGACTGGAGTCTCGCTGTCCCCAATAGTTGAAAAATTCTGGAAAATCGAAGAGGCCCCCCAATCTCCAGTTGCGAACCCCTTGGATATAGAGTGTGAAACCTTTTTTAAAGCTACTACCACTCGTGAAAGCGATGGTCGATTTATGGTTAGACTCCCTTTTCTTCATGATCGTCCACCTTTCGGTGATTCTAAAACCAATGCCTTACGGCGATTCCATAATCTTGAGAAGCGTTTGCAAGCCAATCCAAATTTTCGAGAGAAATATATTTCCTTTATGCGTGAGTACCTTGACCTAAACCATATGTCCCTTTCTTCATATGACTCGACCCGGGAACATTATTTTATTCCTAATCATGGAATTTTTAAGTCCGTTAGTGACAAAATACGTGTTGTGTTCGATGGTAGTAGTCCTACGTCCTCTAAAGTGTCCCTGAATCAATGTTTACATACAGGCCCTAAGCTTCAGCGAGATATTTCTCACATTCTCCTAAATTTCCGCAGGCACGAGGTAGTGTTTGTAACAGATATTCGTATGATGTTTCGTATGACTTGGGTACATCCTGATGATAGAAGGTACCAACTTGTGCTTTGGCGTGAGGATCCCTCTCAGCCACTTCTTGCCTATGAACTTAATACCAATACCTATGGTCTTCGTTCCAGTCCATTCATTGCAATTCGTGCCCTTCTTGAGCTCGCTGAACAAGAGAGACTTACCTTCCCTCGAGCTGCTGAAGTCCTTGAGAGAGATATTTATGTCGACGATTGTCTTACTGGTGCTGATACTATTGCGTCTGCCCGGGCTTTGAAAACTGAGCTTATAGGAATAATGGCTTCTGGTGGTTATGAACTCCGTAAGTGGATTAGTAACAGGCCCGAGCTCCTGGAGGATATGCCCCCGGATCATTTGCAACTTCCTCATTCATTCTCAGACCCAGATAATCCTCAGACTGTCGCTATTTTAGGTTTGCAGTACAATCCTGTGAGTGACTCATTTACCTACAATTATACCTGTGATACCCGTTATGCAGTTATTACAAAACGCAAAGTTTTATCTTTGATTGCCCGTATGTATGACCCTTATGGCTGGATATCTCCCGTCGTATTTAAGGCTAAGGAATTTATCCAACGCTTATGGATGTCAGGCTTATCCTGGGATGATCCTTTAAATGAACCCCTGTCTTAAGAGTGGACTGCATTTGTTCAGGACCTAGCGAAGGTTAGTGAAGTGGCCATTCCCCGACATATTCTTCCCAGAGGTTCCTCCTCCTTATCCCTACATGGGTTCTGTGATGCTTCTGAATTGGGATATGCTGCCGCTGTTTATTTACGTGCGGAACTTCCGTCTGGTGTTTGCTCCGTCCATCTTGTTATGGCTAAATCTAAAGTTGCCCCTGTTCGGACCCGTCTAACAATTCCCAAGTTGGAATTGTTGGGAGCTACCCTCCTCTCTAAATTACTTCATCATGTCGCTCTTTGTCTGCAAAGGTCGTCTGTGTTGACTTCAATCCATAGTTGGGCGGATAGTAAAATCGTGTTGTGTTGTTTAAAAACCACTCCTCATCTCCTTAAGACTTTTGAGGCTAATCGTGTCTCCCAGATTAATAATAGTCCTACATCTAGTGAATGGAGGCACGTCCCAGGCTACATGACTCAGTCAGTCACCCGACTGATCGACCACTCCCTTTGGTTTTCACCTTTGTGGTTGACGCAGTCTCCTGACAACTGGCCCGGTATTTCGGAACCTAACCCAAGTAGTAATCTTCCTGGACTACGTTGTTTAGTAGTCTCTGCCGATGTTCCTACCCCGGATCCCTCATTCTTATTAGAGCGGTATAGTTCTTTGAACAAGCTAATAAACGTGACTTGTTACCTAAGGCGGTTTTTATTTCCTAAATCTTACTTGTCCTACCTGAGCCCTGAGGAACGGAGAGATTCCCTTTTGTTTTTAGTGAAAATCGTTCAATTTACCTCCTTTTCTGATAAACTTGATCGCTTACGGCGTGGCGATCCTATCACTAACTCCCTTAGAAAGTTGAATTTATTTCTAGATGACAGAGGCCTGATTCGAGTTGGAGGTCGATTACGAAACTCGGATCTATTCTTTGATGCGCGCCATCCCCTTCTTCTGCCTAAGAATGGTAATTTCGTGAACATCCTTATTTCACATTACCATCGCGAGAATGCTCATGCAGGTGTTAATGCAATTCTTGCCATGTTAAATAGAGAGTTTTGGATCTTGTCGGCACGCAGAGCTATTCAGCATGTGATTTTTAAATGCCTTCCCTGTTATCGTCTCAAAGCGGCTGTATCTCAACCCTTCATGGGTGACCTACCTAAAGACCGCGTCACGGCTGCTAGACCGTTTGACGGTGTAGGTACCGATTTTGCAGGACCCTTTTTTACCAAAGTCCAGGCCTATAGGAACAAAAGGTTAGTGAAAAGTTACCCGTGTGTATTTGTCTGCCTTTCTACTAAAGCTGTTCACCTTGAGGTTGTGTCGAAATTACATCGGTGCTAACAATTACCTGAAGGAGTTAGAGTGTTTCCTGTCTCAAAACCAGGCGGCTATTGGTTCTGAGCTTAGGTTAGGTAAGTCTACCTCTGGGAGGGTACCAGCAATCACATCAACAACTATTGCACTGGTAGAGATTTCTGAAAAGGCAGAATTAACTGGCTTAAATGAAAAGGATACAATGCCCGGGGAATTAATCGCTTGAACATTACCTATTCCACGAACAGGAACTGGAGAAGGAATGATAGGTAAGTTCATGTGGTCAACAACAAGCTCAGTAGTAAGAAGGCAGCCCCGAGCACCAGTGTCACATAAGGCACGCGCTTCCACATAATATCCAGACGAGGTTTTAACATGAATCAAAGACGTAGGTAAAAGAACGAGAGAATTGCGAGGTAAAGATGTAAAAGCGGGTATAGAAGGGGGGCTATCTAGTCAGAATTGTGGGGCCTCATTGTACTTATGATGAAATGCACGTTCAGCCTGGGTTCTTTGACCTAGAGGGGCATTATAGTACGGTTACCGTTGAGTGCAGGTAGGGATCGCCCGCCCGAACGGGGAGGTGATGCTCTACGGGAATCACGAGGGGGCGGTTTACGGACACGGTGCCATTCACGTGCTATGCTCCAAATCGAGATTTGAACGTCGTTATGGCGATAATCCTAATCACCTCCCTACCCTTGATCATCTTATTACCTTTCTTGAGGATGAATGTAGGCACCACGACAATGTAGGTAGTGCTTCTGTCGTTGACACTACTAACCCCCCTACTGTGAGCTCCCCTCGTTTGCCTAAACCTAACGCGCGTTCCCCACCTCCTGCGAGAGCCTTTGTTACCTTTGCGACGACATCTAAATGTCACCTTTGTAATAGTACTTCGCATTACTTACGCGAGTGTCCCGATTTTATTCGCCTTCCTACACGTCAACGTGTTACCTTTGTAAAAGAAGCCCGACTGTGCTATCGATGCCTGGATAGACACTCCATATCCCAATGCACGCGAGATTATCGCTGTCGCACGTGCCGTCGTTCCAGTCATCACACGTTACTGTGTTATAATCGCGAGCGCTCATACCGAGACGTCCCGGCCTTAGCTTCCAACCAACCGCGGCAATCCCCACAAAGTCACTTAACGGACCGTGTGTCACCCCCACGTACTGAATGGCACCGTGTTCGTACCCCGCCCCCTCGTGATTCCCGTAGAGCATCACCTCCCCGTTCGGGCGGGCGATCTCCACCTGCACCCAACGGTAACCGTACTTATAATGCCCCTCTAGGTCAAAGAACCCAGGATGAATGTGGATTTCATCATAAATACAATGAGGCCCCACAATTCTGACTAGATAGCAGCCCCCCTTCCATACCCGCTTTTACATCTTTACCTCGCAATTCTCTCGTTCTTTTACCTACGGCCTTGATTCATGTTAAAACCTCGTCTGGATATTATGTGGAAGCGCGTGCCTTATGTGACACTGGTGCTCAGGGCTGCCTTCTTACTACTGAGCTTGTCGTTGACCACATGAACTTACCTATCATTCCTTCTCCAGTTCCTGTTCGTGGAATAGGTAATGTTCAAGCAATTAATTCCCCGGGCATTGTATCCTTTTCATTTAAGCCAGTTAATTCTGCCTTTCCAGAAATCTCAACCAGTGCAATAGTTGTTTATGTGATTGCTGGTACCCTCCCAGAGGTAGACTTACCTAAAAGTGTAATTACCTGTACTAAGCACCTCCCTCTTGCTGACCCTTTATTTTACAAACCTGGTACTATAAGTGTACTTCTTGGAGCTGACGTCATTGGTCGCCTTTTAAGGTCCGAGTTGCTTGTGTCCCCTGATGGCCTTACTGCTATCACGACGATATTTGGTTATGTCCTGTGTGGTCCTGTTTATGGAGGATTTACTGATTTGGAGCCCCCCATGACTGGAGTCTCGCTGTCCCAAATAGTTGAAAAATTCTGGAAAATCGAAGAGGCCCCCCAATCTCCAGTTGCGAACCCCTTGGATATAGAGTGTGAAACCTTTTTTAAAGCTACTACCACTCGTGAAAGCGATGGTCGATTTATGGTTAGACTCCCTTTTCTTCATGATCGTCCACCTCTCGGTGATTCTAAAACCAATGCCTTACGGCGATTCCATAATCTTGAGAAGCGTTTGCAAGCCAATCCTAATTTTCGAGAGAAATATATTTCCTTTATGCGCGAGTACCTTGACCTAAACCATATGTCCCTTTCATCATATGACTCGACCCGGGAACATTATTTTATCCCTCATCATGGAATTTTTAAGTCTGTTAGTGACAAAATACGTGTTGTGTTCGATGGTAGTAGTCCTACGTCCTCTAAAGTGTCCCTGAATCAATGTTTATATACAGGCCCTAAGCTTCAGCGAGATATTTCTCACATCCTCCTAAATTTCCGCAGGCACGAGGTAGTGTTTGTAACAGATATTCGTATGATGTTTCGTATGACTTGGGTACATCCTGATGATAGAAGGTACCAACTTGTGCTTTGGCGTGAGGATCCCTCTCAGCCACTTCTTGCCTATGAACTTAATACCAATACCTATGGTCTTCGTTTCAGTCCATTCAATGCAATTCATGCCCTTCTTAAGCTCGCTGAACAAGAGAGACTTACCTTCCCTCGAGCTGCTGAAGTCCTTGAGAGAGATATTTATGTCGACGATTGTCTTACTGGTGCTGATACTATTGCGTCTGCCCTGGCCTTGAAAACTGAACTTATAGGAATAATGGCCTCTGGTGGTTATGAACTCCGTAAGTGGATTAGTAACAGGCCCGAGCTCCTGGAGGATATGCCCCCGGATCATTTGCCACTTCCTCATTCATTCTCAGACCCAGATAATCCTCAGACTGTCGCTATTTTAGGTGTGCAGTACAATCCTGTGAGTGACTCATTTATCTACAATTATACCTGTGATACCCGTTATGCAGTTATTACAAAACGCAAAGTTTTATCTTTGATTGCCCGTATGTATGACCCTTGTGGCTGGATATCTCTCGTCGTATTTAAGGCTAAGGAATTTATCCAACACTTATGGATGTCAGGCTTATCCTGGGATGATCCTTTAAATGAACCCCTGTCTTTAGAGTGGACTGCATTTGTTCAGGACCTAACGAAGGTTAGTGAAGTGGCCATTCCGCGACATATTCTTCCCAGAGGTTCCTCCTCCTTATCCCTACATGGGTTCTGTGATGCTTCTGAATTGGGATATGCTGCCGCTGTTTATTTACGTGCGGAACTTCCGTCTGGTGTTTGCTCCGTCCATCTTGTTATGGCTAAATCTAAAGTTGCCCCTGTTCGGACCCGTCTAACAATTCCCAAGTTGGAATTGTTGGGAGCTACCCTCCTCTCTAAATTACTTCATCACGTCGCCCTTTGTCTGCAAAGGTCGTCTGTGTTGACTTCAATCCATAGTTGGACGGATAGTAAAATCGTGTTGTGTTGGTTAAAAACCACTCCTCACCTCCTTCAGACTTTTGAGGCTAATCGTGTCTCCCAGATTAATAATAGTCCTACATCTAGTGAATGGAGGCACGTCCTAGGCTACATGAACCCTAGTGACTGTGCATCGAGAGGTATGTCAGTCACCCGACTGATCGACCACTCCCTTTGGTTTTCACCTTTGTGGTTGACGCAGTCTCCTGACAACTGGCCCGGTATTTCGGAACCTAACCCAAGTAGTGATCTTCCTGGACTACGTTGTTTAGTAGTCTCTGCCGATGTTCCTACCCCGGATCCCTCATTCTTATTAGAGCGGTATAGTTCTTTGAACAAGCTAATAAACGTGACTTGTTACCTAAGGCGGTTTTTATTTCCTAAATCTTACTTGTCCTACCTGAGCCCTGAGGAACGGAGAGATTCCCTTTTGTTTTTAGTGAAAATCGTTCAATTTACCTCCTTTTCTGATGAACTTGATCGCTTACGGCGTGGCGATCCTATCACTAACTCCCTTAGAAAGTTGAATTTATTTCTAGATGACAGAGGCCTGATTCGAGTTGGAGGTCGATTACGAAACTCCGATCTATCCTTTGATGCGCGCCATCCCCTTCTTCTGCCTAAGAATGGTAATTTCGTGAACATCCTTATTTCACATTACCATCGCGAGAATGCTCATGCTGGTGTTAATGCAATTCTTGCCATGTTAAATAGAGAGTTTTGGATCTTGTCGGCACGCAGAGCTATTCAGCATGTGATTTTTAAATGCCTTCCCTGTTATCGTCTCAAAGCGGCTGTATCTCAACCCTTCATGGGGGACCTACCTAAAGACCGCGTCACGGCTGCTAGACCGTTTGACGGTGTAGGTACCGATTTTGCAGGACCCTTTTTTACCAAAGTCCAGGCCTATAGGAACAAAAGGTTAGTGAAAAGTTACCCGTGTGTATTTGTCTGCCTTTCTACTAAAGCTGTTCACCTTGAGGTTGTGTCGGACCTAACTACTGAAGCCTTTATTGCAGCGTTTTCCCGATTCGTGTCGCGTCGTGGTGTACCCCGCCTAATCCGATCTGATCGCGGTCGAAATTACATCGGTGCCAACAATTACCTTAAAGAGTTAGAGTGTTTCCTGTTTCAAAACCAGGCGGCTATTGGTTCTGAGCTTTCAAAGCGGAACATATCCTGGGTTTTCGATCCTCCTGTTTGCCCTCATTGGGGCGGTTTTTTTGAAGCTGCGGTTAAATCGGCGAAATCGCACCTAAAACGAGTAGTAGGCGATACCCCCCTTACATTTGAAGAGCTGACCACTGTTTTTGCTAAAATTGAAGCAGTTTTAAATTCACGCCCATTGTGCCCACTTTCTCCGGACCCTAGTGATGTCGAAGTGTTAACTCCCGGCCATTTCTTAATTGGACAACCCTTAACTGCACTTCCGGAGTACCCTTATAAAGACGTAAAATTGCATCGCTGTTTATTATTCTAATAAATTGAAATATGCTATCTCATTCTCTGTCTCGCTCTCTTCGTTCCCGGTCATTCCATAAACTAGACGTGTTTTGTGGTGCTCCATTTGTATTATAAATTGTGAAGTTATTACAATAAACCAAGTGTCCAGAACCAGTGCATTTTCAATCAGACAATATTCCCAGTGTATTAAAGAAAGTAGATTCAACATTAAACATTAGTGTGGTCCTTCGTCGCCTTGAAAAACTGTGCTCGGAGCGTGAACAAGATCGCCATTTTGTTTTGTGCTTCAAGGAGATCGTCACGCGATATCGACCGTGCCACGGACAATCTGTTCATTCGTTCATCTTTCTTGTTCTTCACTCTGGCCGGGGCGGGAAGAAGCATCTACAAGTCGAACCTACACAGCGACATCTACATTTTGTGTGACTAACTACGAGACGTACTACATTATCGTCACCAACACCGCTTCGGGGCGCACACGCCAACAACAGTGACTGCTACCTACATCAACTACGCGGCGCATACGCCATCCTACCTACCATACTTTTCTGCTATCCTACTGGCATACATATTTCTCGGCGCACACGCCAATTTGCAACATTTATTACTTCGCGGCGCATACGCCATCTATCGACATTAGTGTGCAACTGTTTCATTAATTCCATACTGTTTTACCGACATTGACGCTTACGTCATTCATTCATACGTCATAAGACATTCGTTCAAAATCTTTTTTTCTCTTGTGTAACATGGCGGAACACCGCATCCTTTCTACGCTCAAAATATAATGAAATCCTATTTAATCTCGGTGTACACACCAAAATTTCTAAGCTGCACACAGCAAATCCCGTAAACATAGTTGGATTAGTGAAATACACGAATATTTCATCGTTACTTCGAAGCTCCACCAGCGGACTTTTGCCACGATGCCTACGCCGGAAGAGGAACAGGCAGCGTCTTTGGATGCTCTGAAGACGCAAAGAAGCACACTGAAGGGAAAACTAACACGCCTATTCAACTTCGTGCAAAACTACAATCCCCAAGTAAACAACGCCCATGAGCTAAAGGCGCGGCAAGCGGAGATAGAAAAAATCGTCTGCAAATTTGATGACTTACAAAACGCGATCGAACTGTTGCGCTGACGGACGCTGATCCAGAACGAGCTGAAGCTCATGAGCAAGAACGTACTGTTTTCGAAGAAAAATACTTTTCTACCAAAGCGCAAATTGATGCTCTACTAGCGCCTGCGACTACATTGCGATCGTCATTCGGACACGATCCGTTGTGCTCGACAATGTGTAACGATACCTGCACTTCCAGGAAACCTCGCGTAAAATTACCACAGTTAGAACTCCCTAGATACGATGGGGACATTCGACAATGGCCTGCGTTTAAGAACATTTTTATGGCTTCTGTAGACGGCACTGATCTACCCGTTGTCAACAAACTACAGTACCTGAAGTCGGCCCTAACTGGAGAAGCAGCGGGGCTCATTTCTTCATTACTTATCACTGAGGAAAATTATGTGAAATCCTTACTAAAAGGTATGAGAACAAAACCATCATTGTAAACTTTCATTTGAAAGCTGTAACTAATTTTGTCACTATTAATAGGTACAATTTGAAAGACTTCTTAGTCACTCTGCAACAAAGTCTAGATTCACTTAAGGCTATCAACCTACCAGTTGACAGCTGGGATGTTCTATTAGTGTTCATTATATCACAAAAATTGGACAACTCCTTAAGAGCTGCATGGGAGCTAAACAGAAAGGAAAATACTATTGCCACTATGTGTGAGTTGCTCGAATTCCTCAATGCACGTAGAACTGCCTTTGAAATGCTTAATGCGGATAAACCTAATGTAAAGTCTTCCCATGTCGCTTCTAATGAATCAATCGCACCTTGTATATTATGTCAAGGCAAACACTCTTTGCATATGTGTCCAAGCTATCTTGAGCTATCTGTCAATGACCGTGTGAACTTAATAAAAGCTAAATCTTTATGTTACAATTGCTTACAGCATTATCAAGCCAACCACAAGTGCTCTAAATATAAGTGCCTAACATGCAATGGCAGACATCACACAAGTATACATATGGATAAAACTAAACAACAGGTTAGCTTTGCTTCTATCAATTCATTACCTACACCACCTACCATGCAAAGTGACATTGCTGACCCACAACTATTCACTACAAACTACGCTTCGGCTATGGGTACACCCATTGAAAATACCTCTCTAACGCAACCACATGCACCTACCCCTCCATTGCAACCACATGCATCACTCGCTCAAATGCAACCACATGCAACTACAGCTCAATCTCAAATACATGCATCTGATACTACTTTGCAACATGCATCTCAAACCTCACCTTCTACTGTACTAGTGTCTAACGCTAACAAGCAACAAATCTTATTATCCACAGCTATCGTCAGAATACTATCTGCATCAGGAAAGTGGGTAAACGCTCGAGCTCTTCTGGATGCGGGCAGCGCACTGTGGGTTGAAACGCCATTTTGAGGGACTTAGCATATGACTTTCTATTTTCACTTTTTTCTTTTTACCAATGGATAGCCTATTATAGCCTTAATCGAAAATGTCATAAGGCATTTTGTGCTAAACCTTATAGTTTAGCTGTAAAAAAATAAATAGTTTTTTTTGTATGGGACGGATTACTTAAGTCTATATTGTTGTTGACCCAAGGGTGATCACGCGTTGAAACCTTTTTATTCTTGTTATTTACCTATAGTACTATAAATAAGCACTAAAAGCTTGTCTATAAGTCTGCAATTCTCTGAGTTATTGCGATCGGAAAATAAATATATTTTATACCTTATAAAGCTTGATTTTTGAATAACATTTATCAAATGAAACGTTAAATAGTAGGTGCAGGTTAAATATTACACCATTTGTGATTCGGTAATAAACAAAACCATTAACCCACACAATCTTTAAGTACTCAAAAACATACAAAGGATTAAGAAATTAGTTAAATTACTTTGAAAACAAATACTTACTATTATGTTTACGCTAATTGGTAATGTTTTCTGCTAAAATAGCTAATGATTACGTGATTAACTAACTATGTTTCACATTATTATCTATTTATGAAATAAATTAAGTGATACCACTAATCACTTTCAAGTACTCATTATTTTAGGTTTCTAATTACTAATTAGGGTTGTTATTTTATTATGAAAATTCAATAGTTGCTGGTGTTACAAAAGGTATATAATATCCGTAATGAGAAAATCATAACTAGTATTCGTTGAACCTTCGTTTAACTGCTATTTAAATCTCTTGTGACTGTGAATTATTTTCTTTTCGCCAAGATGGAAAATATAGTAAATAATTTAGATTTGTTTGTGATTTTGAGAGAAAACTTGGGATCACTGTCGGACAGTAAAAAACTTTTTGATTTTCTTCAAGAGAAAATGAATGTGCCGGAGAAGACCAGTGCTGTACTTAAAAAGTTCTGTGAGCGATTTTGTTCTATTGTGAGTGCTAGATGGAGAAGGAGTAGTCGCGTTTTACCTCAGTTTATACGAAACAATGGAGATTGGCTAGAAAGTCCAATAACTTGGCCTGAAGAAGTTATCTTAAGCAAAGATCATGAAGACATGTGTGATGATACTGATAATATAGAAAATCTGCCACCATCTACATCACAACCCTCTACGTCAGAACCATCTACATCACAACCTTCTACGTCAGAATCTCCTACATCAGGACCTTCAACAGCTATGTTTACACCAAGAAAACCTTTTGAAGATTTGGGCTCCAAGCAAAAGCGAAGACGTGTGGAGGAAATAAATAAATCGCTGTCATTGTCCCCTGAAGAAGTGAATGCGGTTGCTATGAGGAGCTTAAAAAGTTCTGGAAACGAAGATGTGGCAAAAATTATGCAACATTTATTGGATAACCCAGAAGACCTTGAAAAAGTAAAAGATTGTATAGGTAAAAGTGAAGACAAAAGAAAAACATATACACCCGAAAAAGCATTGGCTTTAATAATTTCCCTTAAACTTTCGAAGTGGCAATACATAAACCTAAGAGAGGCAGCTAGCGAAAATGGTACAGACTTGTACCCTTCGTACTATAAAGTTAGACAGGAAAAACAGAATTGTTATCCAAAAACAGAAGACATCTTGGTTACTGAAGACGGAGCATCAATTAAGTTGCAAGCTTTGCTGGATTTAACTGTATACAGACTTTTGGATTCGATTACTTTGGACCTGAAACTTGCCACTGATTTACAACTTGTGAGCAAATGGGGTTTTGATGGTGCTTCAGGTCAAAGTAATTACAAACAAAAGTCTGATACAGAGTTTCATGAGAGCAGTATATTTATGGCCAGTCTAGTACCGATTAGGCTGCAGAAACCTGATGGAACAGTGCTTTGGGAAAATTACCGACCTTCTTCAACCTTTTATTGCCGTCCAATTATGTTTAAATTTACAAAAGAATCTCAAGCAACTGTAACGTCCATAAAAGCCAGCATATCCGGAGAAATAGAAGCACTTTTACCGTCAAGAATTGAACAGATTGCAGTAAAACACCAATTACATTTGACAATGATTGACGGCAAGATAGCCTCCTATTTATCAGGGACTTCGTCAGCTGTCTGCGATATTTGTAAAGCGAAGCCATCGGAAATGAATGATCTGGAATCCCATCCCCAAAGACAGCATAATGAAGATATGTATCAGTATGGGCTATCATCTCTTCATGCTTGGATAAGGTGCATGGAGTGCTTACTACATATAGGTAAGAAAAAAAATTATAATTTTCACCACGCTAAATTACATATTATTTGAAGTAATAATTAGTAGTAGTATTAGTATTTTTAATCATTATTTTTCATTATATTTTTGCTTGTTTTGTAGCCTACCGGTTGGAGTTCAAAACATGGAGTTGCAGAGGTGATGACAAAGAAAAAATGAAGCTACGCAAAAGCGCTATTCAAGAAGCATTCAAAAAGGACAGTGGTTTGCTAATTGATGTGGTCAAGCAAGGAGTTGGCACCACTAACGATGGCAATACTGCAAGGAAATTTTTCAGGGAAGCAGACACAACAGCCCGTATCACTGGAATTGATCAGAATTTAATTGAAAGGTTACACGTGATTCTCCAAACTGTTGCGTGTGGAGAACGCGTTGATATTTCTAAATTCTCTCAATTTTGCAATGATACTGCGGAATTATATGTAAAACTGTATCCCTGGTATTATATGCCTTCCAGTTTGCACAAACTTTTAGTGCATGGTTCTGCCATTATTCAGCATTTTGGTTCCATTCCAATTGGTAAACTGTCGGAAGAAGCAGCAGAAGCTCGCAATAAAGACTTCCGTAATTATAGAGAACACCATTCTAGGAAAGTAAGTAGGATAGCGACGAATGAAGATATTTTACACAATTTTCTTTTGTCTTCTGATCCTAAGATTACCAGTCTTAGACCTCGGATGGTAAAACGAAACCTATTGGTTCTCTCTTCGAGAGCCAAAGAGCTTCTTCTGGATTTTCCGACAGAACCAGCAATAGATTTTATTGATGTAGATAATTTACAAGATAGTAATAGTGATAGTGAGTAAGTTTCATTGTATTAAAATTCCTTGTGATTTAAGATAATTGTAAATACTTGTATTATTGATATTGGAATGGTAGCTTTGTACATATTATTTTATTAAATTCTTTGTTATTTAAGTGTAATTTATAATTTTGTGTTGTTACATTTATGATATATTTGTGTAAATGTTTTAAAATATTAAGGCAAAACGAGAAGTCAGTGGTTCGTTGATGTTTGTATGTTTTGTTGGCTTAATTTTAAGTAATTTTCTAATAATTTTTATGTTCTTAATTATGCACCTACTTAAATGTTTATATTTTGTGTCAATGAACAATATTTTAAAAATAAATGCTCAGGTGCTTAACGTTTAATTTTATTGTATTTATCTAATCCAATTATCTCTGAAACATGCAGAGCGATTCCAGCATAAACGTCTATAGAATAGCCACAAACCAAAACTTTTTTCTTTTTAAAGCAGCATCTATAACGTCTCATTAACATTCAAGTACTCAAAGATTGTATGGGTTCATGCTTTTGTTCGTTTCCTAATCACAAATGGTAAAATACGTAACCATCAGTTACTATTTTACGTTTAATTTGATAAATGTTATTCAAAAATCAAGCTTTGTAAGGTATAAAATTTATTTATTTTCCGATCGCAATAACTCAGAGAATTGCAGACTTATAGACACGGTGTTAGTGCTTGTTTATAGTCCTATAGGTAAATAATAAGAATAAAAAGGTTTTAACGCGTGATCACCCTTAGGTCAACAACAATATAGACTTAAGTAATCCGTCCCATACAAAAAAAAACTATTTATTTTTTTACAGCTAAACTATAAGGTTTAGCACAAAATGCCTTATGACATTTTCGATTAAGGCTATAATAGGCTATCCATTGGTAAAAAGAAAAAAGTGAAAATAGAAAGTCATATGCTAAGTCCCTCAAAATGGCGTTTCGACCCACAGTGCAGCGAGGTAAACATTGTTACCCACAGACTGGCCTCCTTACTACAGCTAGAACTCAAGCAAGATCATAATAATATATCTGGTATTGGCAATACTCTAAAACATTCTCAAGTAAGTGTTCATACTAACATTTCATCTCGGTACAACAAGTACTCAGCCGATCTCACATTCATTGTCATGGACAACATTGCTGTACCCTTACCACATAACTACATACCTACTCACACGTGGCACATACCTACACAACAAGCAAACTCACTAGCTGACCCTACATTTTTCATACCTAGCTCAATTGATTTATTAATCGGGGCTGAACTTTTCTATTCCATTTTACAGACAGGTCGTTTGAAACTTGGCTCTAGTTTACCTTTCTTAATTGAAACTACCTTTGGATGGGTTGTATCAGGTTCTTTCGTTTCTGACTCTCATGAACACACATCTAACGACAACACACATGTTAGCATGCACCTGTCTCATACTTCCTTGGATGACATACTACAGTCTTTTTGGAACCAAGAGGAAATACTACCTTCACAAAAGTTGATATCCCCCGATGACAAATACTGTGAAAACTTGTTTACTTCTACTACTACTCAGGATGACACCGGTAAATATGTTGTTAACTTACCTATACAAACAGACAAACTTGACAGTTTAGGAAATTCATTTAATACTGCTTATCATTGCCTACTAAAATTAGAATCAAGACTGACAAAGGATACTGACCTTTACTTTCAATATAGGTCTTTCATCAATGAGTTCATTGACCTCGGTCATGCTCACTATGTAAATGAGTTCTCTCCCACTGACCCACATGCTTACTACATGCCTCATTTACCTGTGATAAAACCTGATAGTGCATCAACTAAATTGCGCACTGTCTTCAATGCAAGTGCTAAAACTTCCAGTGGCTTATCTCTGAATGACATACTCTATGAAGGTCCTAATATTTATAATGATATTTTTGATATCATACTCAGATTCAGACTTTACAAATATTCATTTTCTTGTGACATTATTAAAATGTTTAGAAATATTTGGATCAACCCACAACATACATCTCTCCAAAGAGTCCTATGGAGAGACTCTAAGTCTGACACACTACAGTGTTTAGAGTTGGATACTGTCACTTATGGCACTAAAAGTGCACCCTACCTTGCTTGTCGCACAATGCTAGACTTAGCTGACAAACATATGGTCACTCACCCTCGAGCAGCTGACTGTATAAAGTCCAGCTCCTATATGGATGACTATCTATGTGGAGCACAATCCTTACAGGAATGTATTCAATTATGTTCTGAACTGACTGACTTGCTAAGTAAAGCAGGTTTCCAACTACATAAGTGGTCAGCCAATCACCCCCACATTTACTCACACATATTGACTTTAGATTCAACTACACAAAATCCTACTCTAGAAACTGAAAATAATTCATACAGTTTTACACTAAATGAATCAGTAAAAACCTTGGGTTTGCAGTGGCTACCTACACAGGATACATTGACTATTATTCCTAATTTTGAAGAAAATGACCCTTGTACCAAAAGAGGTGTTTTATCTAAAATTGCCCAAATATTTGACCCTTTAGGTATTCTAGCGCCCTCTACTATCTTGGCTAAGATACTCATGCAAGATATTTGGAAGCAAAACACTGATTGGGATTCTCCAATTCCCTCTGATTTACAAGAGACTTGGAATAAATTTATTTCTCATTTTCATGAATTGAGATTGATAAATATCCCTAGGTACTATTTCTCTGACATACCTGCACATATAATTTTACTAGGTTTCAGTGATGCCTCTCACAAAGCCTATGGAGCTTGCTTATATCTAAAAGCGACATATCCTAACAGGAAACCCACTTGTACTTTAGTGACTGCTAAATCTAAAGTTTCTCCTATTAAAAAACAACAATCTATTCCCAGACTAGAACTCTGTGGAGCTCTTCTCCTATCTAAACTAGTAAATAGATTCCAGGATGCCACGAGGAATAAAATAAATATTAATAATGTTTATTTATTTACTGACTCATCTATTGTACTGAGTTGGATCAAATCACCCTACATAAATAAACATGATACATATGTCACACACCGTCTCATGCTTATCATCGACACTACTAGAAGTGAGGATTGGTACTATGTTAATACTAAACAGAACCCAGCTGACTTGATCACGCGTGGCGTTATGCCTAATATTCTACCTACTTGTTCACTATGGTGGCAAGGCCCTCAGTGGATAAGGCAAGACCTAAAGCATTGGCCCATTACTTCAACTACTACAGACAAGACAGACATACAACAGGACACCAATTACTTACCTGACTCAAAAGTGGTTAATATCTGCTCCAATGTAGATATTAATTATTCCTTTTTCTATGAATATTTTTGCAAATATTCAAGCTTTACTAACTTAACAAGAACAATGGCTTACTTGTTTAGATTCTTACATAACTTGAAAAACAAAAACAACAGACTTACTTCTTCCCTTAGTGTGACAGAACTAAAATACTCTCATGACTTCATCATACAAACTACACAATATAACACATATGCTAAAGAAATTCTAGAATTATCTAACATTCAACCAAACACTAACATACAAGCTCCTACAAACACACACAAATTATTCACATTTACTTCTAGCCCTCTCAAAAAATTAAACCCATTCCTAGATCAAAATAACATCCTACGTGTTGGAGGTCGCATCCATCACTCAGACATTCCATACAATCAAGCACACCCTATCATACTACCAAGCAAAGATCACATAACTGCTCTTATTATTCGTCACTATCATTACAAACTACTACATTCTGGTCTTCAAAATACATTATACAATATAAGACTTACCTACTGGCCTATACATGGTAGGTGTGAAGTTAAAAAATGTATTCATTCTTGTACCAGATGTATTAGGTTGTGGACAACAAATGTCTAGCCTACCAGCACCCCGGGTCACATTGACTCGAGCATTTACCCATGTAGGGATAGATTTCAGTGGTGCCATAGCCATTAGAAGTTCTACGACTAGAAACTGTAGGTACTCTAAAGGTTACATATGTTTATTTGTGTGTTTAGCTACTCGTGCACTTCATTTAGAGCTGGTCACTGACCTCTCTACTCAGGCTTTTATTTGTGCTCTCAAGAGATTTATCTCAAGACGTGGTATACCTACTTGTTTATATACTGATAATGCAACTAATTTTAAGGGTGCAAAATCTGAGCTTTATGATTTATATAAGATGTTCCTTAATGAAAGATGTTACAGTGAAATAAATGATTTTTGTGCCTCAAACTACATTGAGTTCAAGTTTTCTATTCCATTAGCAAGCCACATGGGTGGCATATATGAGGCTGGTATAAAGTCAGTTAAATCACTGCTTAAGAGATACTTATTTAATACTAAGTTAACATATGAGTTACTTTATACTGTCTTAGTTCAGATTGAAGGGATTCTCAACTCTAGGCCCTTACATCCTATTACTGATTTACCTAATGATTTAACATGTTTAACTCCTTCTCATTTTATTATAGGGACAACACTGACTGACTTACCAGAACCTAACCAGCTAGATATTAATGAATCTAGATTGAATGTTTACAAAAGAATAATTCAAATCAAGCAAAGATTTTGGAAACAATTCTATTTTAACTACCTGTCGGAACTACAAACCAGAAATAAATGGCTAGGAACTCAAAAAAACTTAAATATTGGAGATTTAGTTCTAATAAAAGATGAGGCTACTCCTCCTACCTTTTGGCCCCTAGGCAGAGTTATCTCTACGAATTTAAACAAAACTGATGGCCTAATCAGGTCAGTACTGGTTCGTACTTCTAAAGGTAACTATACTAGACCTATACATAAGTTAATTTTATTACCAAATAAGTCTGATGATATGACATAAATACTTATCTACCTTTACCTTTGAATTATTTTGCTTACCTATTGTGGAAAGTCAACTGTAATAACAAACTTTCTATAGTCCTATTATGTAATGTAAAACCAGCTACTTACCTTAACTTACTTCTTAACACATTCATTTACCTATTTACTTTTTTAATTAGTAGAGCTATGTACTTAATACATACTCAACTTTGTTGTTTGAATACTTACCTATTAGATTAGCTATTGGGATATAGGTTCTAATTAATTAAATAAAAAACAGGACTCTTAAAGTCAAACCTTATTTTTATGTAAACTTAGATAGTAAGCTTTGCACTTAAAAAAGGGGCGAGAATGTTTATTATTCTAATAAATTGAAATATGCTATCTCATTCTCTGTCTCGCTCTCTTCGTTCCCGGTCATTCCATAAACTAGACGTGTTTTGTGGTGCTCCATTTGTATTATAAATTGTGAAGTTATTACAATAAACCAAGTGTCCAGAACCAGTGCATTTTCAATCAGACAATATTCCCAGTGTATTAAAGAAAGTAGATTCAACATTAAACAATCGCCTTACACGGTTTCAGCTAATGCAACAAATTACCCAGCACTTTTGGTCTCGCTGGCATTTAGAATACCTAAATACACTACAAATTAGAAATAAATGGACCTCTCCTTGTGATCCTCCTAAAGTGGGTGAGCTAGTACTCATAAAAGATGACAACCTTCCCCCTTTGCAGTGGCGTCGTGGACGCATTATTAATTTATACCCTGGCCAAGACCAAGTTGTTCGTGTGGTAGATGTTAAAACTCCTACCGGTAGCCTAAAGAGATCTTTGACGAAATTAGTTCGTCTTCCTGTCCAGTGAACTTCCTTTCCTTAGCTTCCTAACCTTCTCGTAAACACTTGACGTGTTTAGGGCGGGCGATATGTTTACTACAATATTTTGATTTGTTTGTGTACCCTATTGATACTGCGCCGCGCGCACTCTGCTCGCGTACTTGCCTAGTTTTTTTATTTGTTTAAAACCTACCGTAAAAACCCCGGAGCCCCTAGTTGTCACCGAGACGTCACCTATGACACACCTAGACCGACGAGAGCGCTTTCGCCGCGTGTGTATCCTGTGAAGCTCCTTACAGACATTTCGAGTGATTGTGGCCTGTGAAGTGTGTGAAGTTACCCCAAAAACCCCGGAGAACTGATACAGCAGGTGCCTGGCTGTAAGTGCGAAGACAGACGATTTTCCACCTATCATTGTCGCCCTCCACGTGTAATCCACTGCCTAAACTCTCAAACAGACATTTTATTTACTTTAAATCGCAGGATACAGGGTAGGTAAATTAAACTCACAAAAGATTCCAATAGGATGCGTAAAGGAACAAATAGTAAGGGACGGCACAGATGCACCAGGTATAGCAAACGTAACTCGTAAACAACTCGCACGCGGTCACGCGGTAATGGCGTGATCAATAGGGAAACAAAGCGCTCGCGCACCTCACTTGCACTTGCACTCAAAGGGTAGGTAATTAACGCGCTAATCGATTTAATCGACACTTATGTAAAAGGGGTTGTACTCAAATGTTATTAAGGAATTTACTCTAAATAGGTTAGGTATATGACGAGACGTTTTGTTCAAATTACAAAGGAAAGTAGCAAATAAATAACTCTCAATTAAACAAATTACGTTACTAATAAAGGGGTCCTAATAAAAAACTACGCTCTGCTTCCAAAAATGTTTGAGAGTTTGGGCAGTGGATTACACGTGGAGGGCGACAATGATAGGTGGAAAATCAGTCAGGTCTGAGCACTTATAGCTAGGTACTTGCCGCATCTCGCTTTCAGGGTTTAGGTATCACTTCACAGGCCACAATCACTCGAAATGTCTGTAAGGAGTTTCACAGGACACACACGCGGCGAAAGCGCTCTGGTCAGTCTAGTACATGTGTCATAGGGAACGTCTCGATGTCGACTCGATCTCCGGGGTTCTCACGGTACGTTTTAAACAAATAAAAATAAGGCAGGTATGCGTGTGAGTGTGCGCGGCGTAGTATCAATAGGGTACACAAACAAATCAAAATATTGTAGTAAACAGGAGGAGCTAATATATCAAGAAACTGATCTATAATACTATCGTCAACAAGGGGAGGAGTACTAACTTTGAATGCTGATCTAAACCTGCGAATATTGTTCCAGACAGCCGATGGAGAAATGTCTGGCGAGATTGAACTACAAAATCTTTTCCACCCATCCCACTTTTTCTGTTTTAATAACTTACGGGTGCAAGCCATCTCACTGCAAAGGATGTCAAAATTTTCCATAGTAGAATGATGCTTATAATTTATTTCTGCTGTTTTCCTCCTTTTAATCGCAATACAGCATTCCTCATCCCACCAGGGGGGGGGAGACGGAATTCCTTTTAGTCCCTTTTTAATGGGAAAAACTTTGTCAGCTATATTAAGCATCACAGAAGCCAAAGCCTCGGCACATACGGGTTGGTTATTTTCATTAATTTCTGGAAGGGAGGAAATACTATTCAAGACTTGATCCTGAAATAATCGCCAATTTGCATTATTTAAATTATATTTTAAGCGAGGATTACGAGTACAATCTTTCCTGGCAGGTATAATAGTGGAATAAATCAAAATCGGAAAGTGGTCACTACCATAGGTAAAGGGGAGGATTGACCAATCTATAGAAGAGGCTAGATTTGGGGAAGTAAATGATAAATCTGGAGCACTTGCTCCTTCTTGGACTCTGGTTCTACGAGTAGGACAACCTTTATTCAAAAGGCATAGGTTTGATTTATCAAGGAGTTCGATAATCCTAGTCCCATAGTAGTCAGACTTAGAACTTCCCCAACTCACATGATGGGCATTGAAATCACCGGTAATTAATATTGGTTTTGGAAGGGCATTTATTATCATTTCCACTTCATCATATATAATGGAGGTGGGATGAGGGATATAAATAGAGACAAAACAAATATTATTTACAGAAGCTGCAATGATTGAAAATTCACTACTATGGGGTGGTATTGGGACATGTTTAAAAACTACTGAATGGCTAATTAAAAGGGCTACTCCAGCATAGCCATCAGACCTATCCTCCCTAATGGAGAAGCCTGATATTCTAAAATTCAAATTTGGCATAAGCCAAGTCTCGTGAAGGGAGACTACTAAAGGCTTATGCTTATTAATCAAGTGAATCCAATCACTTTTTTTAGTAATCACACTACGGCAGTTCCATTGAAGCACCGTAGTATTATGCGTATTTACTACTACAATTTAAATTACTTACTAACGAATCTTCAATTTGGGCAACGATGGGCGGTGATAAATTATTTGAGTTGAACTGGAACAAAGTTTGAATAAGGGTCACCATCAATTCCTTAACTGATAAATCAGATAAGGGACTATTAATAGAAATATTATTATTCAAAGCAGTTCCATTAGGCTGAGTTAAAGGTATATTATAATCTTTAATAGTTAGTTAGTTCGGCATGTACAGTACGGTCATAACCTTTTTCATGTTTTCGGGGACTACTTGGCTTAAGTTGAATTATTTTTTTATAAGAAGTTGGAGGCTTCCTTACTGGAGGCGTCAAACTAATTTTAGATGTTGATTGTTTGGAAAGAGGTTGAGAAGACGGCATCTCATATTCTCATATCAGCCTATTGCAGTCCACTGCTGGACATAGGCCTCTCCAAGACGGCGCCAACTTTCACGGTCCTCCGCTTCTCACATCCAGCCACCACCGGCCACCTTCCTCAGGTCATCGGTCCACCTAGCAGGGGGGCGTCCAACACTACGTTTCCCGAGACGTGGTCTCCATTCGAGAACCTTCCTACTCCAACGCCCGTCGGTTCTGCGACAGACATGACGAGAAGACGGCAATGAGGTTAAAATATCTGCATATGACTTTGAAATCGGGGGATGTAATTTTAAGGCTTCTGAGTATGAAATGCAACTTTTAGCCATTGTTTCTTTAATTGATCTTTGCCTATTAAATTCAGGACATTTTTTACTATTAGCATAATGTTGTCCAGAACAAAGACAACATAAAGTGTCTTCTTCCTCTGCCAAACAACCATTACCTGTGTGGTTCTGGCCGCACTTGTAACATCTGGGTGTTGATTTGCATTGTGTTTTAATATGACCAAATCTGCAGCAGTTAAAACATTGCACAGTAGGGTATATATACAAATCCACAGGTAGGGAGTTATAATACATGAAAACTCTTTTAGGTAAAACTTGCCCATCAAAGGTTAATACTACAGTCTCAATTGGGGTGAATTCATCTTTGCCATTTACAATATTTTTTTTCTTTAAACGCCTGACTTTAATTATCTTCCCACAGCCAATTGGGACATCTCTGACTATTCCCATCACTGTTGATGAAATCGTTAGCACTAGCACAGAATACTAGTACTTCGTACAGAAGTATGACTTAGCAATTGTATTCAAAGAAATGTCTACTCAATGTCGTCAACAATATGGCGTAATTTAGTTCGCCTCAGAGTCAAGCACATTTTCGTGTAGACACCTACAAAAATCCATTGCAAGATAATTTCATACTTATTGCTCTGGAATATGATTCATAATACACTAAACCTATTCAGTGACGTAATATCACGCGACGCGATAGGGTTGACTGCTACGAGAAGCTTCTAACGCCATCTAGCGCCTCTCTAGTACTTTATTCATTCTCGTCCAGCCAGCAACACGTAGCCGCGCGGCCACCGGTGAATAAAACGCGCGAGCGTGGCTCTGGCCGGTAGCGACACTCAACTTGTTTTAGCACCTACGTCGGTGCGCCGCGCGTAGGTTTGTTTTGCTACCTCCGCGGGGAGATACACAGGCCTGGCACTAGTGTAGCTGCTGAATGATATTGTTAACCTGTTTCTACCTATTTTTTTAAGACTTCCATCAATGATATTGCTGTACTTGTTTTTCTTTAAGAAAAATCCAAATGTAACTAGATGCACATAGCAATTTTCATCAGGTAGATGCTGGCTCACGTTGCACATGTACAATATATGGGGAAGAATCTAAGGCTTGGTAAAGCATTCTACCGCGAAAAGCACTAGGGTTAGTGTCAGACGTCGGCGCAGGAGGCTCCAATACTGTGGATGAGTTTTGTGTCACAAATTCTAACCTATCATATTTGTTTTTACTTGCTGTAGGGGACCGATCCCTTACTTGGTCGATTTCGCATTGGCAAACATCATGGTTTGAAGCAGAGCTGGATGACTTATGATGTTTCCTGCGTTTTTTATTGCAATGTTTGCAAATCTTCCTAGGTCTCTTTCGTTTAGTACCATTGGCACTGATATTACTATCAGAAGTACCATCTGTTTCTACAAATGATCCCTCCGTATCCATAGCTGGGTGATTATTATAGGATAAAACTACATAGTTGGAAGCCTGAGGAGTCCCCCCGCCGGGGTCCTCCGGTTCCGTCATGTCATAAAATACAAAACAAACTCGCCAGGAATCTGCTGTTTAGACACAAAAACTAATAAATAAATACAAATAAACGTACAAAAACTACTATTTACACTACTTAACTGATCCAATAATCAAAAAATAAATGAAATAATAAAAGCTAAGAAAAAACTGGACCACCGCTCACGACGTTTCCCGCGCTTTTCCTTGTCGATTTTGACACTTGACATTTTAACTACTTTTAAATATGCAGATTGCAAAGGCACACAAAATTTAACAGCCAATGCCAGATTCATTTTACAGCGAAAGGTAATGCTAACCGTTGATTTGATATTACACTGCCAAACTGGATATAAAAGTGTCCCAAAAAGAGCATGCCAAACTTAAGAAGACGGACAAAAGCATACAAAAATAGCGAATTATCGCCAATATTGGTCACTACTTTCATTGTGCAAGTTTTATTATACTATCATCATCATAGCTTATCTAGGTTGTGCACTCGCGCTCGAGGGTCCAGGATGCACTTGGGACCGTGATTCCCAATATACTTACCGTGATACTTATAGCGGAGCGACTGCATTGACGCGCCCTGTTATTTAGCAGGGGAACCTGACCAGTTTGGATCACGGTGGTGATGGTGAACCGTGAATTGCCTGCGTCATTCGGTCGCCTGAATGTGCAGTTTCCTTGTTTCCCCTCACATCGGTTTGTAAAACAACTACTAAATGTAAATAACTTTTAAAAATTTATTGGTATGGTAGGTATGGTGGCACGTGGGATCGAACCGGTACCTCGCTCCCGCATGAGAGGCAAGGTATATAACCCTCTAGCTCTAGCCACTATGCCACTGAACTTCAATGCACCGAACCGACGCTCTACCGGTATCACACTGGCCTGTGTGCAGTACCATTAAAATGTATAGTCTTACCCATTGATTTATTATATAGTCTTACCATTGAAATGAAAGTAGGTTTTAGTGTTTTAGAGTAGGTATTATAAAGGTATTTTTAGTGCCCCAAGTTTGAGCTTAAAAAAATCTTATGTTAGGTTAGGTATTGTCCTACAAGTTCGTGCACGAGCACGATTTTCCTGCGGTAGCTAAAGGTGCGGGGGGTGAGGCGTGTTAGATGTCAGGACGTGGGGATGGGGATTTCCTATTGGCGCTTCAACGCCCCTCACACGTCTTGCAGGGGAACTTGCGCATGTATAGTAATAATAAAATGAAATCCACGGTGGGTGGCGCGGCGCTAGTTTCGCATTAAGATAAATATTTTGAAATCCAAGGTATGCACCACGCATCACTGCTGCTGAAGCAGTTCTGCCACTGTCAGGGCCGGCCCGTCCACATCTTGGGAACGAAGCGGCAGCTCCATGCGCAAAGGGCAAGGCTTTCTGACCGCCGAGGCGGCGGCGTAGGTTCTAGATGGCCGTGGCGGCGCCTCAATTTCGAGTGCACTTCTGCTTACTGAAGTGCCCCGAGATATGACAGCTTTTTTATTTAAAATTTATTGATATGACTAGGTTCTATCGATTTCTAATGGCGCTGGAACGCCTAGACGCCTTTTTTACGTCATATTGGCCATTATGGTGCAGCACGGTAGTACTGCCTGCCGCGTTGATACCGCGCAAGGCACGACACGGGGGTGACAATGCCGATCTAAAATCTAAACAGCCTGCACAGTCCTGCCGTTCGCTATGTACGTACATACATGGATGACCTTGTTTGAATGATGTAACCAAGGATTAAGGTTTTTATGCAAGTGAATAAAAAAAAGATTTTGTAAAAGTACATAAGTTTATTCATATCATGAAAGTAATTAATATTAAAATAACAAACCTCGCGAAATTCATCTATATTTTGGCAAGTAGGCAAAGAATACATAGATACGAGTACAATATAGAAAGTCCAATTAGTATAAAATAGGGCTTCTATGTATGTAATAATTATTGTCATCAGAAGTACTGATAAAATAACATTTTGAGCTTATCCTCAACGTTGAGCCAACAATTCATAGAAATATCACCAATCTAGCCTCTCAGAGACAAAACTTTCTTATTTATATCATGTTATATACATTAAAATCCGTAAATATACAAATAATTTACTCTAAAATGTATAAAAAGGAATGCATAAAAATATTATTTACTTAAATAATTATCTGCGATATGTACTATATTATCCTTGAAATTTTAGTGATCGTTTTTAAAAATCAATTACAAGGCAAATTGTTCAGTTTAATAAAATGATGTATTACGAGTGTGGTGCCATCGATCGCCTAATGTCTTTTACATAGATACCCTACCTTTGGCCCACCCTTAGTTGCCTTAGCTTTGGCATCGCTAGCATCTAGTTTACGGTCTCGCTTGAGTGCAAGAAAGTAGGTGCGCGCTAGTATTATTATTTATTGTAATGTAGCCTAACAAGATCTAACATAAGGCGTTGCTCAATATGAGCTCGCTTGAAGTAATGGTTCGCGGAGTTGCTTGAAGGTTTATGTTCAGTTTAATAAAATGATGTATCACGAGTGTGTTGCCATCGATCGATACCCTGCCTCTGGTCCACCCTTAGTTGCCTTACCTTTGGCATTGCTAGCATCTCGTTTACGGTCTCGCTGGAGTGTAAGAAAGTAGGTGCGCGCTAGTATTATTATTCATTGTAATGTAGGAGCCTAACAAAATCTACAATAAGGCATTCACAATATGAGCTCGCTTGAAGTGTTGGTTCGCGGAGTTGCTTGAAGGTTTATTTTATTAACCATGTTTTATTTTTGCAAAAAGGTCCAAGCAGTCGTAAGGTGTAAATTCGTATTGAATAATAACTACGCATTAGTAATAATATCTCATCGTATTATAAAATCAAATCAAATTAATACCTCTTCCTATGGTACAAAAATTGATATTAAATAGAGAATTAATATCAAGAACGAGTCGGGAAAAAATTAAAGAAGAATAAGTTTACAGATTCATTCACAAAGAACGGAACTCATTAAGTGGTTACCGCTTTCAGTGCCACAGTAAGAGGTATTAAATAAAGACGCCAATAAATGTTTTTTTTATCGCAAATTACACGTTGATATGCCAATTAATTGTTTACTCTAAAGATAGTACTCTATTAGTCGACAAGTTTAAGACCTTTCTGCGGCCAGGACAGCGGACGACGGTGTGTTGCCGCTCCGCCGCGCGTCCCGCGGGCCGCAGCAGCAGCGACGGCGGCCGGCGTGTGTTGCCGCTCCGCCGCGCGTCCCGCGGGCCGCAGCAGCAGCGACGGCGGCCGGCGTGTGTTGCCGCTCCGCCGCGCGTCCCGCGGGCCGCAGCAGCAGCGACGGCGGACGACGGTGTGTTGCCGCTCCGCCGCGCGTCCCGCGGGCCGCAGCAGCAGCGACGGCGGACGACGGTGTGTTGCCGCTCCGCCGCGCGTCCCGCGGGCCGCAGCAGCAGCGACGGCGGACGGCGGTGTGTTGCCGCTCCGCCGCAGCAGCAGCGACGGCGGCCGGCGTGTGTTGCCGCTCCGCCGCGCGTCCCGCGGGCCGCAGCAGCAGCGACGGCGGACGGCGGTGTGTTGCCGCTCCGCCGCAGCAGCAGCGACGGCGGCCGGCGTGTGTTGCCGCTCCGCCGCGCGTCCCGCGGGCCGCAGCAGCAGCGACGGCGGCCGGCGTGTGTTGCCGCTCCGCCGCGCGTCCCGCGGGCCGCAGCAGCAGCGACGGCGGACGGCGGTGTGTTGCCGCTCCGCCGCGCGTCCCGCGGGCCGCAGCAGCAGCGACGGCGGACGGCGGTGTGTTGCCGCTCCGCCGCGCGTCCCGCGGGCCGCAGCAGCAGCGACGGCGGACGGCGGTGTGTTGCCGCTCCGCCGCGCGTCCCGCGGGCCGCAGCAGCAGCGACGGCGGACGGCGGTGTGTTGCCGCTCCGCCGCAGCAGCAGCGACGGCGGCCGGCGTGTGTTGCCGCTCCGCCGCGCGTCCCGCGGGCCGCAGCAGCAGCGACGGCGGCCGGCGTGTGTTGCCGCTCCGCCGCGCGTCCCGCGGGCCGCAGCAGCAGCGACGGCGGACGGCGGTGTGTTGCCGCTCCGCCGCGCGTCCCGCGGGCCGCAGCAGCAGCGACGGCGGACGGCGGTGTGTTGCCGCTCCGCCGCAGCAGCAGCGACGGCGGCCGGCGTGTGTTGCCGCTCCGCCGCGCGTCCCGCGGGCCGCAGCAGCAGCGACGGCGGACGGCGGTGTGTTGCCGCTCCGCCGCAGCAGCAGCGACGGCGGCCGGCGTGTGTTGCCGCTCCGCCGCGCGTCCCGCGGGCCGCAGCAGCAGCGACGGCGGACGGCGGTGTGTTGCCGCTCCGCCGCGCGTCCCGCGGGCCGCAGCAGCAGCGACGGCGGACGGCGGTGTGTTGCCGCTCCGCCGCGCGTCCCGCGGGCCGCAGCAGCAGCGACGGCGGACGGCGGTGTGTTGCCGCTCCGCCGCAGCAGCAGCGACGGCGGCCGGCGTGTGTTGCCGCTCCGCCGCGCGTCCCGCGGGCCGCAGCAGCAGCGACGGCGGACGGCGGTGTGTTGCCGCTCCGCCGCGCGTCCCGCGGGCCGCAGCAGCAGCGACGGCGGACGGCGGTGTGTTGCCGCTCCGCCGCGCGTCCCGCGGGCCGCAGCAGCAGCGACGGCGGACGGCGGTGTGTTGCCGCTCCGCCGCGCGTCCCGCGGGCCGCAGCAGCAGCGACGGCGGACGGCGGTGTGTTGCCGCTCCGCCGCAGCAGCAGCGACGGCGGCCGGCGTGTGTTGCCGCTCCGCCGCGCGTCCCGCGGGCCGCAGCAGCAGCGACGGCGGCCGGCGTGTGTTGCCGCTCCGCCGCGCGTCCCGCGGGCCGCAGCAGCAGCGACGGCGGACGGCGGTGTGTTGCCGCTCCGCCGCGCGTCCCGCGGGCCGCAGCAGCAGCGACGGCGGACGGCGGTGTGTTGCCGCTCCGCCGCAGCAGCAGCGACGGCGGCCGGCGTGTGTTGCCGCTCCGCCGCGCGTCCCGCGGGCCGCAGCAGCAGCGACGGCGGACGGCGGTGTGTTGCCGCTCCGCCGCAGCAGCAGCGACGGCGGCCGGCGTGTGTTGCCGCTCCGCCGCGCGTCCCGCGGGCCGCAGCAGCAGCGACGGCGGACGGCGGTGTGTTGCCGCTCCGCCGCGCGTCCCGCGGGCCGCAGCAGCAGCGACGGCGGACGGCGGTGTGTTGCCGCTCCGCCGCGCGTCCCGCGGGCCGCAGCAGCAGCGACGGCGGACGGCGGTGTGTTGCCGCTCCGCCGCAGCAGCAGCGACGGCGGCCGGCGTGTGTTGCCGCTCCGCCGCGCGTCCCGCGGGCCGCAGCAGCAGCGACGGCGGACGGCGGTGTGTTGCCGCTCCGCCGCGCGTCCCGCGGGCCGCAGCAGCAGCGACGGCGGACGGCGGTGTGTTGCCGCTCCGCCGCAGCAGCAGCGACGGCGGCCGGCGTGTGTTGCCGCTCCGCCGCGCGTCCCGCGGGCCGCAGCAGCAGCGACGGCGGCCGGCGTGTGTTGCCGCTCCGCCGCGCGTCCCGCGGGCCGCAGCAGCAGCGACGGCGGACGGCGGTGTGTTGCCGCTCCGCCGCGCGTCCCGCGGGCCGCAGCAGCAGCGACGGCGGACGGCGGTGTGTTGCCGCTCCGCCGCGCGTCCCGCGGGCCGCAGCAGCAGCGACGGCGGACGGCGGTGTGTTGCCGCTCCGCCGCAGCAGCAGCGACGGCGGCCGGCGTGTGTTGCCGCTCCGCCGCGCGTCCCGCGGGCCGCAGCAGCAGCGACGGCGGCCGGCGTGTGTTGCCGCTCCGCCGCGCGTCCCGCGGGCCGCAGCAGCAGCGACGGCGGACGGCGGTGTGTTGCCGCTCCGCCGCGCGTCCCGCGGGCCGCAGCAGCAGCGACGGCGGACGGCGGTGTGTTGCCGCTCCGCCGCAGCAGCAGCGACGGCGGCCGGCGGTGTGTTGCCGCTCCGCCGCGCGTCCCGCGGGCCGCAGCAGCAGCGACGGCGGCCGGCGTGTGTTGCCGCTCCGCCGCGCGTCCCGCGGGCCGCAGCAGCAGCGACGGCGGACGGCGGTGTGTTGCCGCTCCGCCGCGCGTCCCGCGGGCCGCAGCAGCAGCGACGGCGGACGGCGGTGTGTTGCCGCTCCGCCGCGCGTCCCGCGGGCCGCAGCAGCAGCGACGGCGGACGGCGGTGTGTTGCCGCTCCGCCGCAGCAGCAGCGACGGCGGCCGGCGTGTGTTGCCGCTCCGCCGCCAGCAGCGCCACGTGTACGCGTCAGAGCAGCGCGTGCGCGGGCAGCAGGCGCGGCGCGCGCCCCCCCGCGCCCGCCTCCCACGCCGCCACCAGCCCGTCCGCGTAGCATACGAACAGCACCGTGCTGTCGCTGCCGTACGTTATGCTGGAACAGATCGAACACATTATATTATAATAAGCGACGTAACATAATGAAGCTCGATTCTTGACGGAACGGCTAATTCACTGAATTCTCTTAACCCTTCCAGCGTCCTTGGCACACCAAGTGTACGTAACGCAGATCATCACAAATAAAAAAACATTTAGGCATTTCTTATTATAGAAAGCCGAAATCTAGCCACAGATTATATAATAGTTACTACGTAACAAATAAATCACTCCAAGGAAAATCGTCCATACCTACTCTTATAATAGCCTACAATTTTTTGTCGCAGACCGCTGCGCCCGAAAATGTGCTTAAGTTTCGAACATTACGTTATTATTCCTCTGCAGCTACGCGACCTTGGAGTAAAACTAATAAAGTCAGGGTTGCCTGTTTCGATACAAGGCCTATTTAATTTGTAGCTTGGTTTGAAATGTTTTACAATGATATAGTATTTTACTGTTTTAATAAGTGGTAATGTGGAAAACAAGATCTAAGATGTTGTTCTGTGCTATTTTTTTTTTTAAATGTATTCATACATAGTTATAAAAAGCATCTGTGGGAACTTTCTGTCTGTCGTAAAATTATGATGACTTATTAAAAGATTTAAAAATTTCAGACGTTCGAGACTGATAAGCCCCGAATTTAATTTAAATCTGAGACTAATACAGGGCATATTATGCTTCTGGTTGCATTTGTACAATAAATACCAGATGTATAAATCATATTACTTAATTAGTTTGCATAAAAACGAATCGACCGTAACACAAATAATTCAACAGTGCGTACGCGCGCGCCCGTCGGTTGTTGGCAGCCAACTGATTTACGCACCGCCGTCGGTGCGCTCGAGAGTAGGCTATTAACGCGCGCAAGTACATTGAGTGAGAGATGCCTGATCTAGCTTACAATATTTTGGTTGTGTAGCCTGTTTATTCCTCATTCTAAATATGTATCATACATATGATATGTAAATAAGTTCTTTATTGTTTTTAAACTGGTCCTAAAAAAAACTTCATTTTGGAAACAGCGCGATCGCGCAGCGCTTTTGCTTACCGCGAGGCCGATCGCTCCACGGGTCAGGCTTCGTTCACACGGCATTGTCCTGCACGTTTTTTTGCAGTATACGTCTTAACGTATAAATAGTGACCATACAACGTACATAGATATGGTCACACGTCGTTGTACTTCAAAAAACGTGTACCGCTTATACGTTTAAACGCATACTCAACGGACTTGTCAAGCAAATTGAATGAACTTTGACGTATTCGGTTCGCAGTGGCACATGGTATAGGTTTGTCTCCTTCACACGGCACGACGTCATACGTTTTTTATCGAATAGCTACTCTCTTTTACACGAATGAAAATTTACCGTGTGAAGACCCGGGTGATTGTACGTCAAAAACACGAATACGAAAAAAACGTGCAGGACAATGCCGTGTGAACGAAGCCTTAGGCTCAGCGCAGATGAGCAACCGACCAACGCCACCGGCGGTTGTCGGGCGCAACCCCCTTTGGTCCCCGTGCAAACGAAAGTTATCGGTGGCTGCTGCAGTTCAACACACATCTGCTAGATCAGGTGCGGGGGCGGGACGCGCGCCACAGGCCGCAGGTCCCAGGACGAGTAGAGCGCGACGCGTGTGCGAGGGTGTGCGACAGACGCGGTAGTCACCTGACGGGCGCGACGGGCGGCTGCGGGGGCAGGTGCGGGGGCGGGACGCGCGCCACAGGCCGCAGGTCCCAGGACGAGTAGAGCGCGACGCGTGTGCGAGGGTGTGCGACAGACGCGGTAGTCACCTGGCGGGCGCGACGGGCGGCTGCGGGGGCAGGTGCGGGGGCGGGACGCGCGCCACAGGCCGCAGGTCCCAGGACGAGTAGAGCGCGACGCCCCCCCCGCGCAGGCCGGCCGCGACCACGTTCACGCTGGCCCCCTCCGGCGCGTGCGAGTAGCACACGCACGTCACGCGCTCGCTCACGCGGACGCTGCCTGTCGAACAGATCACCAAATCCAAAATGTAACAAATTCGTGCTATAACGGTTGCATACAATATTTTTATCTACAAAGTAAAAAAAATATCAATCTACAGTTGGATACAAATAATTTCGTGGGACTTTTAAATCTATAAGAGTGTTTTTAAAGTCGTGCGAATTTACTCACGCATGCAGAATTGAGATACATAATCTGTGATGCATTAAGCACCCGCGACAACGTAGTGAGATGTGAAATGTTCTTTTACATTACAGATTATGTATCTTAATCCCGCATGCGTGGTTAAATCCGCACAACTCTAAAGAGATCCTTTCAGTAGTACCAGTTTGTACGAGCTAGCATTGTCCACACCACCTCTAGGCAACCTGGGTGCAATCATTCTATCATCATCAACGTTATTATCTAAGTAGGTATATATTGTTAGGATGGGCTTGGGCTCTAGGGACTTAGTGCCATAAGATAACGGGACATCTACGCTCACAAAGTTAGTTTAATTAAAAGTTAGTTAAACTGGCAGGATTTCTTCCCGACCTGGTTACAGTTATTTTATATTTCATAGAATACTTTTTTCACTGTGTATTACTATCAAAAAATAAATATATCTGACAACGTCTTAAAGAGTTACAAAATATTGCAATGGCAAATAACATGAAAAAAAAAAACTGACCAACAAACCGGCCGTTGACCGTATGCACTCTTATCAACGACTGATACTTGTCGGACTCAGTCGCATCTCTCTCGTACGAGTCTGCATCTCCGTCGCGGGGTGCGTGAGTCGCGTCCGTCGCGGGAGGGTCGGTCATCGCGTCGGGCGCGGGGCGCGGGGCGGTCTCGTGGACGGAGGCCACGTCCGACAGCGTGGGGCTGATGGCCAGGTGAGTGACCGGCAGCATGTCGCGGTTGGGCAGTGTCCGGATGTAGGTTAGTCTGGGGAAAATGATGTCGTTTTAAAATGCTTCCTCTTCTCGTGAATAGCCCGCAAATGTGGGAGGACGTGTAAAAACCCTTGTTGTGTCTTTAAACAAAAATAAGTAACTTTGAATGATGCCAGAAATAATTCTTTACATAGTCCTTGTTTGGAGTTAATGCACATAAAGGTTAATTAACAGTTTATAATACTACAAATTATGTGTTGTTGTAGTTGTAATTATTTGTTCTGTCTGCTTCTTCATCGATAAATTTTTATACAACAAGGTGTCAATCACCTGGTCTTTCCGCCAATACAATGCACTATCATTTTTATTTAGGTTTTTAATGATCATATCGGCATGTATGTATAGTCTTAGTGAGCAAGGACGATAAACCCTTGCCCTAGTATGAAGCAATTTATTTATTTATTATTGATGAAATGCAGTATCCATGTAATTCAGTGGTGGGTAGCAAAAACGTACCTATGTAGTACTAGTACTTATTCTGTGATCCTGGTTAGTTCAATATCAAGTCAATTTACAAAATATTGTCTAGAAATTAAATTTTCTTAAACTCAAGCCTGTGTGCAAATATGCATTTTTATAATATCAATCACAAACAATACTCACTGATCCAAATCCCACAGCAGTATGCACCCCTGCTCGTCCGCGGTGGCGACGGTGGCGGCCTGCGGGCACACGACGGCGGCCGCTAACGGCGCGGAGTGCGCCAGTAGCGCCTGCGAGTGGACCCGCGCCCTCCCCACCCCGCCCACCCCGCCCGCCCCGCACGACACCCGCCACGCCTCCACGCGCCCCGACGCGTACCCCACGATCATCGGGTACGCTGGCCCGCTGGAGGACGTCATTAGGGTTATCTGCGAACAAGTGAAATTATAGTCCGAAATTCGTGCGCAACTTGCTTGCGGGCTTCAGAATTACAGAAAGTGCGGCATGCTATATACTTGTGGTGACGGGTGCTGTTGAAAAGAGGACTGTGAAAGAGGATTCCCTGTGACAGTTGCGTGCGATTAACTGGTGTTTCTTTACAGGATCGAAACAGAAATGAGGATATACGTAGAAGAACTAAGGTAAAGGACAAAGCCTAGCAGATCAGTAAGCTTAAATGGGGCAGTGGGCAGAGCACGTTTTTCGAAGATCTGATGGCTGTAGGGCCAGAAAGATTCTCGATTAGAGACCATTTGATTAAAGTGTAGTGCGGCATGCTATATACTTGTGGTGACGGGTGCTGTTGAAAAGAGGACTGTGAAAGAGGATTCCCTGTGACAGTTGCGTGCGATTAACTGGTGTTTCTTTACAGGATCGAAACAGAAATGAGGATATACGTAGAAGAACTAAGGTAAAGGACAAAGCCTAGCAGATCAGTAAGCTTAAATGGGGCAGTGGGCAGAGCACGTTTTTCGAAGATCTGATGGCTGTAGGGCCAGAAAGATTCTCGATTAGAGACCATTTGATTAAAGTGTACCGTAAGGCTTAAGCCGGCAAGATGAAGAGACGAGACGACCTTATAAAAGACGGAGAAAATTTAACAGTGGACGTCTTGCCGCCAATAATGGAGATGTGTCTTTTAGGGCGATAGAATGTCTTTAGAAGCTGGCAAAGAGAGTGAGTAAATTGTTTTAGAAATAACACTAATTACAGTCCCAAACTTAAGCGTTAGCTTATGCTTTGGCGACTTGGATATTGGATAGACATACTTAGGTACAAATGCTCGTGCTCATCACACAAACATTCGCCCCTTGCTGGATAATTGAACCCGCAACCGCTGGTTTTGTAGTCCGGAGCGCCTACCATTACACCAAGACGGTCGTCAAGAGCTTGTGTACCTGGTCGAGCGGCGGCACGTAGTGCAGCGGCTCGGACGGCGCGTCGCGGCGCAGCTTGAGCCGCACCACGCCGTCCCAGTGCCCCCACGACACCACGCCCCACGCGCCACTGCCGGTGCCGCCACTGCCACCGCCACCGCCCCCGCCGGCCGACATGTCACCTGGGAAAAGGAATAAACCTATAACCTATAAACCTATAAGTTCAGCGATATCTGTTATTCAGACAGATAATTGTGCACACAAAAATTCATTGACAATCGCTTCTTCAAGTGTTACTCGAACCCCCGAGTCGAGGGCTGGGCCCCGACCCCTTGATATCCGGGAATATGTTGTTCTAATTGAAGGCGGTAGATTAATTTTTGTGTGGAAACCTTCAAAACTTGCAACGAAATAGCTTAAACTATAAACATATAACATTTGTAATCTGTATTCAGCGGTAGACGCAGTAGCCGGCAAACTTGACTAGCTCATCGTAACATTATTATACTGGCTGAAACGTTCCCTGTTTTAGTCTCAAGCCGGATCAAAAAAAAATTTACGAAATTATCGGTAATAAAATTACTCAGAAACACCTCAGAGTCAGGAAGATGTTGGTGCAACACCCCCATACCTTAGGGCGTAGATTAAACTATTGTTTTTGCGTCTGATCTCTTCCCGGTGATATCGGTCTGCCATCTCTAACCGAAATATGATGAGTCCTCACAGTGACCACCGGGTCGGGCGGCGCCAGCTAGATACAGCACTCACCGGGCAGCGCCACGAGCGCGCTGGCGCGGGGCAGCGCGGCCGCGAGGCGCGGGTTGGGCAGCGCCAGCACCTCCAGCGCGGCGCAGTCCCGCCGGGCGGTCACCACCGGGTCGGGCGGCGCCAGCTAGACACAGCACTCACCGGGCAGCGCCACGAGCGCGCTGGCGCGGGGCAGCGCGGCTGCGAGGCGCGGGTTGGGCAGCGCCAGCACCTCCAGCGCGGCGCAGTCCCGCCGGGCGGTCACCACCGGGTCGGGCGGCGCCAGCTAGACACAGCACTCACCGGGCAGCGCCACGAGCGCGCTGGCGCGGGGCAGCGCGGCTGCGAGGCGCGGGTTGGGCAGCGCCAGCACCTCCAGCGCGGCGCAGTCCCGCCGGGCGGTCACCACCGGGTCGGGCGGCGCCAGCTAGACACAGCACTCACCGGGCAGCGCCACGAGCGCGCTGGCGCGGGGCAGCGCGGCTGCGAGGCGCGGGTTGGGCAGCGCCAGCACCTCCAGCGCGGCGCAGTCCCGCCGGGCGGTCACCACCGGGTCGGGCGGCGCCAGCTAGACACAGCACTCACCGGGCAGCACCACGAGCGCGCTGGCGCGGGGCAGCGCGGCTGCGAGGCGCGGGTTGGGCAGCGCCAGCACCTCCAGCGCGGCGCAGTCCCGCCGGGCGGTCACCACCGGGTCGGGCGGCGCCAGCTAGACACAGCACTCACCGTGCAGCGCCACGAGCGCGCTGGCGCGGGGCAGCGCGGCCGCGAGGCGCGGGTTGGGCAGCGCCAGCACCTCCAGCGCGGCGCAGTCCCGCCGGGCGGTCACCACCGGGTCGGGCGGCGCCAGCTAGACACAGCACTCACCGGGCAGCGCCACGAGCGCGCTGGCGCGGGGCAGCGCGGCCGCGAGGCGCGGGTTGGGCAGCGCCAGCACCTCCAGCGCGGCGCAGGCCCGCCGGGCGGTCACCACCGGGTCGGGCGGCGCCAGCTAGACACAGCACTCACCGGGCAGCGCCACGAGCGCGCTGGCGCGGGGCAGCGCGGCCGCGAGGCGCGGGTTGGGCAGCGCCAGCACCTCCAGCGCGGCGCAGTCCCGCCGGGCGGTCACCACCGGGTCGGGCGGCGCCAGCTAGACACAGCACTCACCGGGCAGCGCCACGAGCGCGCTGGCGCGGGGCAGCGCGGCCGCGAGGCGCGGGTTGGGCAGCGCCAGCACCTCCAGCGCGGCGCAGGCCCGCCGGGCGGTCACCACCGGGTCGGGCAGCTCCGGTGACCCGCAGTAGCGCCCCCACCGGATGCCGATGGCGCCGCCCCATGCTTCCAACTGTTTACATAAAAAGAAGTCGATTTTATCTCTTTTTCTTTTTGAGTTTCTTTGTTGTGCGTCCGTCTGTCAAGACCCTATTTTCTCAGGAATTCGTGGAGGAAGTAAAAATTAGCATTAAACACTTAAGGCTGTAGTTCTTTAAAGCTGGGTAATAAACAAGATTAAATTAACGCAATCCGAAGATACGGCCATTTTAGCCGTATTTTCTTACATTTTGCAGTAAGTAGTATATTTACTATAAGCATAGTATTTATAAAGTTTTTTATCGATCTAGTCTCAAAACTGAAGGAGTTTCATACAAAATTACCCCCTCTTTTTACACGACTGGACCCCAAATTGGAGTTGTGATGTCGTTAATCCTGGTTGTTTGGACTGTGCGTTGATATGTTAGGCAATTTTCATTTTTTTTGGGAAAAAATCGACTAAGTGCGAACTCGCGCACGAACTTTTCCTTACTTCTTATAATAATAATAATAATAATAAGCCCCCTAAAGTCCAATCTTTCGTCCGCGCTCGACCATCTGAGCCACGTAGGGGGCGGACACTCGCCATGAAATTACCATGCGGGTTACCAACAAGGACATGGCAAACCCATCATTTTCAATGGAGCGTACTAAATGTGGATATAGTTTGCGGTCGCTGCCCGGGGATCGCCGGGGCACATCTGGAGCCGATGCTGGATGTGGCAGCATGCGGACCATCGGCGATGAGGTGTCGAGCAGGCGGGCCTTCATCGAAGAATATGTTACAGCCGAAGACAACGAATCTTTAACATCTTCTAGCTATCCAGCTAGTGATTCGACAAGTTTTACCGCCGAGGATGTTGTGCAGTTGGCACCAAATGCTAAACAGTCTGCACCCACCGAGGCAGGGCAAGGGATACGCAAGAACAAAAAATGGTCAAAAGAAATAAATAAATGTATCTTGCGGTCCTACTTTATTCACATAAAACTAGAAACTGACACACGCAGATACTTGCAACCGTTGTATGAAGATTTTAATAAAACGTTCCCAGATATGAATGTCAGTAAGCAGAGGTTAGGGGATCAACGAAGGGCCATTGTCAATAATAAATTTTTCGATGAGTACGAAATAGCCGAGATAAAGAAAGAAGCGCAACACTACCTTCACAATAACATAGTTAACAAACCAAATACACGAGTGAATGACGGACAGCGAATGAGATGGTCGAATGAAATTAATGAAAGTATAAAACGGGCCTACTTTAGAATCACACAACTTGATACAGACAAATCAGCTTACAGACAAATCCTACAGAAAACAGTCTTAGAAATTCATCCCGAATTATCAAAGTTTTCAGCTCAAAGAATATCAGATCAGCGCAGGGTTATAATTAACAACCAAATGATAAGTGCAGAGAGAATTGAGGAAATAAGAAAGGAGGTAGAATCAGAACTACGACAACACCATACTGAAGAGCAACATCTAGACACACATACTAATATAGAGACTTCTCACCCAGAAGATCCACAATCACCACAAACACATACTCAAACAGGAAACTCACAGACATGCCCACATGAATTACACCAGAACGAAATCACATTATTATTCCCAGAACTAAACCTCGAAAATCACACCAATACAAGCGATACTGATAACACAAATAATTTAAAGGAACCAGAAATTGACCGTATATTTACAAAAACTTATGAATTTTAAAAAAATACAGAACCGACGCAAAGAAATAAAATACCCAAACAGGGACCTTCAAAAAAGTTAGCTCACACTATAGGGTACATAAATAAAAAACTGTTACCCGAGTACGTTAATAATAATACTGAATTTACAGCATTTCAGACTGCATTATACTGCGCGGCATGGACAGCAGCTAAAATTAATGGTGCAAAGCTGGAAATACCCAACGTATCAACAAACCTACGAAAAAATAAGGGTAAACCAAAATGGCAAATTAGATTGGAGAGAAAAATAAAAGACCTGAGAGCTAAGATTGCTAGATTAATACAATATATAAATGGAAATCGGAGCAATAAACTTATTAAACACATTCAAAAAATCCTCAAAAATAATAGAACGCATTCAATCCACGAAGAACCCCAACACTGATCTATCTCATTACAGTTTGTACTCAGCGTAAACAAGAAAATACACAGTTCGTACACAATGAAAAACAATTTTACAGAGCACTGCGGAGTTCGTCATTGAACCAATACAATAGAAGAAATCAAACAGATAAACCACAAGCAGAAGAGCTCAGAAATTACTGGTCAGAAATATGGGAGAACTCAGTAGAACATAATAAAGACGCCTCCTGGGTACAAAGTGAAGAATCAAAAGCAGAAAACATTGAGCCAATGGAATTTGAAAGGATACCTGTAGAGACGTTCATAAATCTTATAAAAAAGCTACATAATTAGAAATCACCAGGCACAGATAATATACATAATTACTGGATTAAGAAGTTTACATATTTACAACCATTCCTGTACAACCATATTAATAACTTTACAAGGTGTTTCAAAAAAACGAGTAATAACTGAAGGGTGTTGAATAAACTCCTTTGAGGAGTCCTTAGTAAATTTCTTATATTTATTGCATTAAATTTGAATTTCGAGTACAAAAAATGTTAAAAATTAATATCGAAAACGTGCAGCTCAGCACTAATTCAGGTTCATTACCCTACTAGATAGGAGTAATAATAAACAACCACCTCCTCCCTCCTGGTTATCTTTTTCGTGTTTACAAACTTGGAATAGCCGCCAATAAGTCATGTTCGCCTAGTACATTTATCCCTCCACAGACATACACACACGCACATGCTCATTTATCTTTTTTTTCACGAAGGTACGAGACAAAAGTCAAAATGAACAAAAAAAAATTTGCACAAAACACACTTATTATCTTGACGTTTACGTAAATTCAATGAATTATGTTTATTTGGGTACTTTACCTACAATAGTGGCTCGAAATGCTGTCCTCCTTCTTGGATGCACAATCTTGCCTGCCTTGTTATGGCCTGTGTTGCGTTTCGCACCATTGTAGGCGTTATGGTAGCAAACACAGACCGCACACGGGTTTCCATTTCAGACACTGTATGGCAGTCCGTAAAATAAACCCTGTCCTTCACATAACCCCACAAAAAAAAGTCCATAGGCGTAAGGTCGGGGGAACGAGCCGGCCAAGCTACAGGTCCCGCCGCCGCGGCCGATCCATCCTCCTGGGAACCGAGTAGATAGGTGCGCTCGTACATCACGAGCGAAATGTGCCGGGGCACCGTCGTGCTGAAACACCATGTCTGATTGCTGGTCGAAGTAATTAGTTTCGATTACCGGGATGTCGTCAATGGCGTCTTCGAACTCAGTTTGGAGGAACGTCAGGTAGTTATCACCGTTTAGCCGCGCGGGTAAAATGACCGGACCGATGACATGGCCGTTGTAAACTCCTGCCCACACATTGAGTCGTCATTGGTGTTGAAAATTCCCCTGCCGTGATACACGGGGATTTTCGTGCGCCCAAACATGTTCATTGTGAACATTTGATATGCCGGACCTGGTGAACGTAGCCTCATCCGTCCAAATTACCCGGTTCACGTAGTTGGGGTCGGCTACCAGCTGCGCGAGATACCACTCGCAAAACGTGATCCGAGTCGCGAAGTCACTCGGAATTAGTTCCTGGGTACGACGGTAGTGGTACGAGTGTTGACCATCATCTCTAAGTATTCGCCACACTGACATGGCTCATGTTGAGTCTCGCCCCGGCACGCCTTGTACTGGTCGTCGGTTCACTTTCGAAAAGCTGCAGAACCTCTTCTGCACGGTCTTGATTACTACTCGGACGCCCACTGCCACCCGAACGATGAAAAGAACCCGCAGAGTGGAGACGAGTCACCATGTTGTGAAAGCACTGATACGACGGCAGACGTCGCCTTTCAGCTGCCGGCCTAATATCGATGAATCTTTCCCGATAAAGATCCCGTGCTTGAGCTAAATTTCCATCAGTTCGACCGACACACAACATCATTTCATAGTATTCCGCATTAGAAAACACAGACATTTTGAAATCACACACGTGAACACAGGTTTTGCAACGAAAATGCCTGCAAAAAACACCGAAAACGCACAAAGCAAATGATCGACTGAACGAAGAAAGAAGCAGTATTGCCAACTGCTCCTTAAAAATTTGCTTGAAAAAAATTTAAATTTTAACCCTAAAAGTAGCTTGAAGTACCTATCCAGCTAGTACCTAGTTAGATTAGGAGCTAACAGCAAATTGGAGCTAACAGCAAATTTTCAAATCGATTTATATAAAACTCAATCGATTTCTTAGTTTTACTTGTACATGTACAGTCGACCAAATTGAATCATGACCCACCTTATGGTCATTTTTCTACTGTCATTCTATACAAGTAAGTTGAAATTCGCTTGAACATACATTTCCTAGAAACGAACGTGTCATCATTTTATTAGACACTGACAGTCACTGACAAGGCAATGGTCGCTATCTGTACGAATAAGTTTGTATGAAAATCGGCGAGAACTTCATTTCATGTGGGTAAGGGTTGCAATGCAACACACAAGTAGGTAGGTAGATATTCGGGATTCGGCACGGCCGGGCGCCAAGTCTGTATTGGGAACCAGTTTCTTTTATAAAAGTTCTACTGGAACTTGTGTTTGCCATGATGAAATAAAACAGTATACTTAGTTAAAGAAAATAATATTTATTTTAAGTATATATTTAACAAGTGGCATTAAATTGGTATAGTGAAAAGTAACCCGATTAGACGACAAATGTCACTTTCCCAATCCAAACACCACAAATTTTCATCCGGGGACCTAGACGGCCATGGAATAAGAGTGAATGCATCTTCATGCTAGGTAAACCAATTCGAGACAATTCTGGCAGTATGCACTGGACAGTTATCATGAACAAAGGAGACTACTGGCACTTCTTCACGCAAGTAAACTGTTCGCAAAGTCGGTAACATTGATTCTTCCATTAAATTGACATAGTTTATAGCGTTATGACGAGGAGAAATTTGAACAAGTTTTCTGACACTTCCGGCATCCATCCAGGCACACGTGTTAGCTGAAATTCAGCTGGATAATTGGTTGGGCACAACGTGATCCTCTGGCCTATCGCGTGTTATCGTAACGCTACGAAGTTAAGCGACCATGTTGAGACGAGCGAAATGATTTCTCGTCTGTAAATATGTTATCCGTAAAAGTGTTGCATTTCCGTTCTCTTCCGTTCCGTTCTTGATTCGACGAACGCCATGATTATGTCGTCGTCTGTCTTCGAGGGTACCCTCTTTAGCATGCCGGCTGATCCAGGTTCTGACTGTGTTCCGACTTATTCTTAGCTGTTTGTTCTGCCAAATTGGCCATTATAAGATTTGTTTGTAGATATTGACTTAGGTTTTTATAAAATTTCTGACTTACTAGTAGGTATACTTGACATTTGACACACGACGTTTTTTATTTTTTTAATTATAATACATTTTTCTTCGTAGTGAAAAGAGTTTGGATTATGGACTTATTTTAAATTCATATTAAGTCTGGTTTATCTAAAACATGTCTAGTGCAGTTATAATAAAGGTTAAACTTGCATAAATCTCTGACCCGTTATGACGCATTTTTATTCATATTTAAAACGCACTATGTGCAACATGCATGACAGCGAAGAAAACCTTACTACATTTATAAATGCAAAGGAATAATCGGCAAAGTGGGTCATGATTCAATTTGCTCGACTTTACATTCATTTCACATAATAATTTATCTAATCTACCTACTACGAATTCTAAATGCATTCATGTGTGTAAAGGTGTTTGGAAAAGTAGCTACTTTTTCGAAAATTGTAGCTGACCAATACCATAAAATAGCTACATTTAACTACAAAGTAGTTAAAAGTTGGCAACACCGCAAAGAAAACCGCCTAGCCGAAGCGCGGGCGGCTCGCCGGCAAACTATCATGGCGGCCGTTTGTCGGCGCGGGCGCCCATTGTTCCCATTGTTGTCGTTGCCTAGCAACGTGCGCGCTGGTACTTGACCAGTGATCGTCAACAGTTGGTAACATGTTTCTTGTTTTTAAAAGATTTAACTTAGAATTTATTTTTACCACTAAATAGTTAAAAATAAGTTTATTTTCATTTATTTAAAAACTTTATTGCAATAATAAGGTGTCAAAACATAAACGTACGGAAAAATAGTTTGTTTCAGTTAAACCTAGTTGAATTTAGTTCCGCTTCTCGTGCTGGTGGCATATCGCGTTACCTCTTAAGTTAAATATGTGGATAACCTACAGAACGTAAAAGCTGTTGCTATTTTACGTAAGTCTCGATAGGCAGTCGTATTTTTGATTTTCATAAAACAAAAAATTCGATTCGAACATTTGATCAAACGATCAACCAAGTTTGCTTACTAAAACTTTTATGATATAAGAGCCAAATTGCTGTCTTATGATAACCTGCTTTTATCAATTGTCTCCTGCTTTATTATTTTATTTAAAATCATCATTTTTTAGGTTCCGCTAGAAACTGTAAAAACCAAAATACGTAGGCGGAAGCAGTGATGTTGTCCTAGTACTCCATTCCCGTAAACTAATGGATCGAGTATGGAACTCTGTGAGCAATGGTTTTAGGTTTGATTTCTAGGTTGAAAATAAATCATTAAATGTTAAAATAGGGGCTCGTAAAGTCTGACACCAGGATGTGTCATTGCGTACAAGCCAAGAAGAATAGTATTTTCTTACTTCAGTTTGCCGGTTATTTTAAAGTGTTTGGTAGAGCTCAAGGTCAATGTTCACTCGGCCGCACATCAGACTACCCCACTGACCTTGAGAGCGCCCCTATTCCGTACGCAATAAAAACTGTTTTCGTAGTTAACGTGGGTACAATGTATTTTACCCGATTTGCAAAAGAGACAACGTAGATTTTTCCTCAGCTTGTTTTTTTGCACAAACAACTTAACAAATTAAATTTTATTGACGCCTATGGTCGGAAATCCAAAAGTATTTTTTTTATACGGAACACACAAAAAATCACTACTAGGAGTAAAATGTAACATCGCAAAGAGTAAGGAATAACAGAAAAGTGTTTGGCAACTTTCAATAATGCATCTGGCACATAGGTTTAGTAACTACTTATTAGGATTATGTAGTGTGGTGACTTATCATAAGTTACTTTCAAATAATAGGTACAAGATATGAAAAATATCATCACTTTCATTTGATGTTTAGTCTCATTAAATCGACAGCAGTAAACCAGGTGTTGAAGTACCACCGCAGTTCCATTTTACAAGCATTAAAATATCTGTTCTTGTTTCTGTTATTCTGCGAGACCACGACAGCGCTAAGAATAAAATCCTAGCTTCTAGCAAGTTTTATCTTTTTAACGATGTAAATAAACGATTAAAGGTAATGTAATAAAACACAAACAGTAACCTTTAATCGTTAATTTACATAACATAATGTACATGAATTTGGCATGTAATAATACGTTTCGTGTGCTAGGCACTTTATGTAGATAAAGTAGTATTCTGAATTTAAAATAGTCTATGATTTACGAGATTATTGACTCGCGCAGCTGATAGAATAGTGTGGAAATTACGATAAATTGATATCGATATTTTAATAAAACTTCGATATAAGTTTTTTCCGAAACCATAACAAAAGGAAAAAAAGGAACAGCGCCAGTTATTTCAGATTCATTTACTTTCTATGACATATCAAGCATTACTCGTTTTTTTGAAACACCTTGTATACAAAACCCAAATACCATGCCTGAATACATTACAACCGGGATCACGTATATGTTACCTAAAGACCAAAATGACCTGAGCAATCCTTTAAAATACAGACCTATAACCTGCCTGCAGACAATATACAAAATCATCACAGCTTGCTTCGCCCAATTGATTTATGAACACACAGATACATTTAATATTTTAACAGAGCAGCAAAAAGGGTGCCGTAAATTTAGCCAAGGATGTAAGGAGGAACTAACCATAGATTCGGTAATATTACAGCAAGTACAGCGGAAAAAGAAAGATCTATTTACGATGTACATTGATTATAAAAAGGCATATGACTCCGTACTTCATTCATGGTTAATAAAAATTCTCGAAATATATAAATTGCACCCACAGATCCTAACTTTTCTCAATGCAACAATGAAAACTTGGATAACTAGGCTAAGACCAAACACTCCCGACGAAGTTATAGAAACAGAACCAATCAAAATACAACGAGGCATATTCCAGGGGGATGCATTAAGTTCACTTTGGTTTTGTCTTGTCTTAACCCGCTATCCAACAACTTGAATGATATAGAAGCAGGCCATAATTTGCAATACCCTGACACTGATAACAGAAAATCAGAAATTAACATCAACCAATTAAAAGTTTACAACGTACGATTAATACCACTATGACCAGAAATAGGAAACATCATCCACCCTCGTGTATTCAAAGATTAACCTTACCACGAAATGAGAGGGGGAGGGGATTGATAGACATAACGAATCTTCATAACAAACAGATTTCCAGTCTTCGTAGCTACTTCCATTACAAAACACATTCGTCGTCAATGCATAAAGCAATCGTGGCAAATGACCAACGCCTTACACCACTTAACCTATTTGACAGCACCAGCCAGGCCGACTGCAGAACTAAGATAGAGGATTGGGCCAGAAAATCTCTACATGGAAGACACCGTTTCGACTTATGCCAACCAAACGTCGATAAAGATGCGTCGAACGAATGGCTGAGTCGAGGTGATCTGTTTCCGGAGACAGAAGGGTTCATGTTGGCAATCCAAGATCAAGTAATCGAGACCAGAAATTACCAGAAACATAATCAGAGCTCAAAACCTACCAACTGATTTGTGTAGAAAATGTAACAGTGCTTCAGAGACTATACAACATATTACAGGTGCATGTAAATCAATAGTCCAAACCGATTACAAACATCGTCACGATCAGGTTGCCAATATTATTCATCAAAAACTTGCCATCAAGTACAAACTTGTAAATGATCCACCTGTTGCTTATTATAAATACACTCCATCAACCGTCTTAGAAAACCAAACACACAAACTATACTATGATAGAGCCATCCTTACAGATAAAACAATTCATTATAATAGACCTGATATCACAGTAATAGACAAAAATAATAAAACAGCACTACTCATTGATATTGCAGTTCCAAATACTCACAACCTTCAATCTACTATAGCTGAAAAACTTTCCAAATACACAGATCTCAAGGATGAAGTCAAACGTATGTGGAAACTGAATAAAGTTACTATCGTCCCAATAGTCTTGTCTACAACAGGAGTAATCCCAAAGCAGTTGCACCAGTCTATACAATCACTTAATATACCAAAATATACATACGTACAACTACAGAAAGCAGTAATTTTAAACACATGCAGACTTGTCAGGAAGTTCTTGCAAGTTGAGGACCGATCTTAGACTCGGTATATCTATACAAATAAGCACTGCTCCACAACCAACAATTTTCAGCCAACAGACACCTTTACATACAACATCTCACACTCAAACCATTTAACAGAGCTACACTTGGCTTAGGCCCGTGTAATTCTGAAATACCAGCTGCAACATGCTGAGATATACTAGCATAAAATATAAATAATAATAATATGTTTTTATTTCGGACTTGGTCCATAGTTTGTTAGTAGTACACGCAATCTTAAAAAGGGTTCCCTCTATCTGGCAGAATCTTTTTGCTCCGTAAGTCACTTGGCATAACACACTTGGCATAATTTTCTTTGATCGAATATTATTCAGGCAGAATTTTCTTTTAGCATAATTATTGGTTAGTCGAATATTTATATGCCCGAATTTACAATGGCATACTTTTAAGATAGCAGAATTTTATAAGGCATAATTACCTTTGGCAAAATTTTACTTTGCATACTTTCGCTAAGCATAATGTTTATTAAGTACGATGTTTATTTGGCATAATTTGACTAGGCATACTATGAAGAAAGCAGAATTTCGTTTAGAATAATTTCACTACGCATATTGCTATTTCTTTTAAATAGTATTTTACCCTAAAATTGAATTAAAAATTCATTAAGTTGTGGTACAAAAGTTAGTGGCAGAAACGAATCGGTGCAAAACCGACTCCACGCAGTCTTGTTCGCCCTACTCCTAGAGTGTAATTCAAAATCGCGTAGGCGCGGAGGAGCGAGGCAGCCCGCGAGCTGAGGAGCCGGCCAGCAAGCCGAAGCTGCGGTGGTGAGCGAAAACCATCTGCGACGATAAGCTCGCGTGGGACTGCCGGAGCCCCGCAGCGCCGGAGCCGTGACAGAAACCATGCATGTTGCATGCTTGCATGCTGCATGCTTGCTTGCTTGCTGCATGCTTTGCTTGCATGCTGCATACTTGCTTGCATGCTGCATGCTTGCTTGCTTGCTTGCTGCATGCTTGCTTGCATGCTGCATGCTTGCTTGCTTGCTGCATGCTTTGCTTGCTTGCTTGCATGCTGCATACTTGCTTGCATGCTGAATTAATTATTTACTACGAATATCCTTAACTAACGTTATCAATTACTATGGATATGAAATGAATGCCAAAAGATGATTATAAATGTAAAATTTCTGAGATATGATAGTTCTGCCTTGTAATGATTTTAAATATGAAATGCCAAAAGACGATTCGGACTGTGAACTTTCTGCGATAGGATGATTCTGCCTATTAATGACTATATATACGAATTGTATGCCACAAGACCATTCTATCTGTGAACTTTCTGCGTTAGGATGATTCTGCTTTAAGACTATTATGGGTACTAAATTTCTGCCTAAAGATGATTCTAGCTTACACGATTATGCGTTTTGAACGTCTGATAAATGAGTGAATGCTAATTGATGTTCTGCGAAAGGAACTTTATGCTATTTGATGATATGCCAAATAAAATTATGACAAGGTAGACCCTCTTAAAAACTAGTGTTAGTTTATACAAATTAATTTTATAATTAATGACGCACACGGGGTGCACCTATACACCTTTGTGTGCAGGCGCATCCAGTGCCGTAGCAGCGGTGAGTCTCACCGTTCGGCTAATGCGCTGAGGTTGCGGTTTGGGCTGCTCCTAAGCCGACTTAAAAGCGACGCACAACGCTTTCTAACAATGGCGTGGAATCCATCTATTTGCATTTCAGCAAACATGGTGGATGCGCTGCAATATCGCGGCAGCCCAAGCAGCACCCTCAGCGCGTTATTGTATTGAACTCTCAGCGCGCCGTAAGCACGCAATAACTAATAAGCACTTATACTTCATCTTTGTTACTTTAGAGAATTTGTTCTACCATATCTACTTCATCTTAGTCATTTTAGGACTTCCTGTGTATTTAGGACTTCCTGTGTGTTTCTTTACCTTCCCCAAAGTTGTCAGGAAGAGATCGTTTTAGCAATAAAACTGCCTACATAATACATATTTCTGTGTAAATTGCCATATTTATTTTATTGGTATGGTGTGCCATAAAGATTTTTTATCTATCTGAAAGCCAATCCAATTCCTCATTCGCAGTTATAGAATCGATACACGGGTAGATTGTTATACAAGGGACGAAAGTGACCATTCCACTTGAGAAGTTTCTGGCGCTCGAATGAAGTGAGAGCGCCAATAGCTCGAGAGTGGAATGGGTGCTTTCGCCCGAGTTAAACATACTATTTTTCATTTCGACTGAGGAAATCGAGGGTATCGATAGACTATCGATAGTTGAGGCAAAAGCAATAGTATCGATAAAATATCTATAGTATTGATAGTTGAGTCAAAAGCAATAGTATCGATAAAATATCGATAGCATCGATAGACTATCGGTAGTTGAGACAAAAGCAATAGTAGCGATAAAATATCGATAGTGTCGATAGATTATCTAGTTGAGGAAAAAGTAATAGTATCGATTAAATATCGATAGTATCCATAGAATATCGATTGTTGAGACAAAAGCAATAGAATCGATAAAATATCGATAGTGTCGATAGAATATCGATAGTTGAGGAAATAGCAATAGTATCGATAAAATATCGATAGACTATCGATAGTTGAGGCAAAGGCAATAGTATCGATAAAATTTCGATAGTATCGATAGACTATCGATAGTTGAGGAAAAAGCAATAGTATCGATAAAATATCGATAGACTATCGATAGTTGTGGCCAAAGCAATAGTATCGATAAAATATCGATAGAATCGATAGACTATCGATAGTTGAGGCAAAAGCAATAGTATCGATAAAATATCGATTGTCTAGGAAAAAGCAATAGTATCGATAGAATATCGATAGTATCGATAGTCTACCGATAGTAATGATAGTATCGATAGTAATGATAGTATCGATAGCTCCGTTAATATAAATAGATACTATCGATGTATGAAAGTTCAAAACTATAATCACTATTACAGCTCTGACTATTGCAATAACTATCGATACTCTCGATAGTGGCCTTTTATTCAATAGTAGAAGTAGAGTATAAAGTAGGAGGGAAAAGCTATTTCCCACACGGCTATCTACACGTGAAAGTTCAACTTTCCGAACAGGTGAGATGAAAAAATATTTACACACGCAAACATTCATACTCTTTGCTTTCTCTACGCATCTCATTGTTCATAATCCATTAAACCAAGAAAACTATCACACGTCATGTTAAGTGTCAGCGTTTTGTTATTCGCAAAAAAAACAATATTTCTAAACAAAACATTTCTGCTTAGGTATTATCGATATTTTATCGATACTATTGCCTTTGCCCTAACTATCGAAACTCTATCGATACTATTGCCTTTGCCTCAACTATCGATAGTCTATCGATACTATCGAAATTTTATCGATACTATTTCTTTTTCCTCAACTATCGATACTATTGCTTTTGTCTCAACTATCGATAGTCTATCGATATTTTATCGATACTATTGTTTTTGCCTCAACTATCGATAGTCTATCGATACTATCGATATTTTATCGATACTATCGATATTTTATCGATACTGTCGATATTTTATCGATACTATCGATATTTTATCGATACTATCGCTCTTGCCTCAACTATCGATAGTATATCGATAATCTCGATTTCCTCACAGTCGAAATGAAAAATAGTTTGTTTAACTCGGGTGAAAGCACGCATTCCACTCTCGAGCTATTGGCGTTCGAACGAACTCGAGTGGAATGGTCACTTTCGCCCCTTGTATAATAAGTCAGCCTATTAGATCCCACTGTTGGGAAAGGCCTCACCTCAACTATGAGGAGGAACGAGCCATACTTCACCACGCGGGCTCAGTGCGGATTGGTGGAGGGGTGTATGTAAGGCAAGTGACAAACCTTACTGTCAGAAGTTATCAAGCCGCCCTAGGGCCTCTGACTAGGCTTAACGACTAATACCACAGATATTAGCCGGGACCAACTGCTTAACTGCCTTCCGAAGCACGGAGATGCTTGTCATGGACGTCACTTGAATGGTCGGAATGGTCACCCATCCAATCACGACCGCGCCGTGGGTTGCTTAACTTTTGGTATCACTACCAAAGCGCTGCCGCCACTGCGCCACAAGCACCTCAAGCCCCTTGTATAACAATATAATATTGTTATCGATTACGAGTATATCACTATACCTCCGTGCTGCCAAATTACTAAAATTATTATTGTGTAATGTAAACTGTGCACATAAATGTCGATAAGTCGTATAACCAATTCAGCGCAACAATAGTAACAAGTGCTAACTAATAAAATGAGATGACATTATGTACTACCCACTTAGTGGGAGCAAGATGAGACTCAAACGTCAGTACGCTTGATCGATTTATCTTGAGGCGTAGGAAAATTTTATAAACTTTTCAAAATTGCATAATGACTATTATCGATAAAATGAGATCCCATCCATTTAAAATTCGATGTTTTGCTATTTTTCGCACAACACAGTATAGAACAATACGACATTATGTTAATTATATTTCAAATCTAATTTGTTTGTAACATTTCAAGTATTCGCGATGACATACCACACAGATCAATTGGTTTTTGACATACGGTTTCGACAGAATTGAAAACCTTCTATATCAGTTGTCAGGACATCACACCTTATCAAAGTTTCAGAGAATAATAGTCTTTACTTCGCCTCTATTAGGTTACGTGCTCGACGGCAACACAGTGCGCGTGTTACCTGTCGGTGAGGCGCGCGCGTGAGCAGGTCGCGCGCGGCGTGCGGGTGCGGCGCGCGCAGCAGCTGGCGCGGCGCCTGCCCGTACGTGCGCACCATCGTCGCCGCCGCCGTGCGGTCCACCTCGTCCTCCAGCGACGACGGGTCGAACCCGTAGTACGTCTGCCAAGTGGATTATTGATGATATCAAAATACAAGTATGAGCAGGTTCAAAGTTTAGATACGAAGCTACAAATGCACACGGCCGCACGTCGGCGTTATGGTCTAATCTTGAAAGCTTTTGACGTTGAACTCGCCTCAATTCTCTACGTAATAAAAACTTTTTTAATAGTTCAAACGAGTAAGTGCAAACAACAACTCACTCCAAAGTTTAGATATGAAGCTACAAATACACACGGCCGCACGTCAGACCACTTTGACCTTGAGACCGCCTCTGTTCTCTAAGTAATAAAAGCTGATTTCGTATTTCAAATAAGTAACCTAACCTGTAATAATAAAAAGAAAAAAAATAAAACCCAACTACGACAAAAAACGACGCTGAAAAAGTTTAAAACAAGATTTTCAGAATACTGAACTGAACAAAGTTGCTAAGTAAATTAAGTAAATGGACACAGTAGACTCTACCAAGATGCCTTCGTTGTAAATTGACAATAATGTCATACAATACTATTCTGAAGTATGCAATATTCACTATGTAGAGATAAATTTTCATGTTTGGAAAACCGCAGTCACACGTTGTCAAAGTGCTACGGTAGGTAGGTATATGTAACGTGTGACTACGCCTTTCCAAACATGAAAATTTATCTCTACATAGCGAATATTGCATACTTCATAATAGTATTGTATGACATTATTGTCAATTTACAACGAAGGCATCTTGGTAGAGTTGTGGTGGTGTGTCCATTTACTTGCAACTACATTAGCAACTTTGTTCAGCTCAGTATTCTGAAAATCTTGTTTTATACTTTTTCAGCGTCGTTTTTTGTCGTAATTGGGTTTTAGTTTTTTTACTTTTTATTATTTGTACTATTTTGGTGTTAAAGTGTATTTGTGGCGCATAATATTAACAAAAATTAAATTGATGAACTAAAAACTAGGTAGTTGACATACGACATCTCTTTTGACTTATGGAGTTTTAGCTAGTTATCAAACTGTTTCCGCCTTCACCGCGTGGAGGTACACCCAGCTTATGTCGTTTTCATTAGTGCATTATATATTCTATTAACGTTTACACTGCTCTACATTGCATAAAGCGATTTACAGTTCCCGTGATCCACGCTTTACTCTTATCGCTCATATTTAACATCATTAAAGCATTCTTGTAATTATGGACAAGCATAAAGTACTCGTGAAGCTCTGTCAAGTGATACCAAACACGGTATATTTATTTTAATTTTATATTACTATATTTTCCGCTAGAGGGCGCAATACTAAATTTAGTGACAAGCTTTATAGCTCATAACCAACAGAATATCAAGCCCCTCCAATGGTATTGCAGTAATCTTATTCTGATAAGTAGTAAAGAAGCTATAAACGAAAAGATGTGAATTATATGCAATCAGCCCATGAATACAGGTAAAGTCACAAGCGAATGCTAGTAATATATATATATATATATATATATATATATATATATATTCAAAATGTACAAGTAAAGCGCTTTCAAATGATACCAAACACGGCATATTTATCTTAACTTTATTTTTTTACTCTGTATGTTTTATTCGCTGGAGGGCGCCACATTAGATTTTGTGAAACCCCATATGGCCTATAGCCAGCGGACAATTAAGACGCTTCTAATGATATGTCATTTTTTGAATTCTGATAAGTAGTTTAGTTCGAATGACTGACAAAGACAGAATGATGTTTTTAAATATGTTTAGCGCTAAGTGTATTTATCGAGTTTCGTAAAACGACGAAACGCTTCGCATCCGTTATCGGAGACGAAGTTCGTTGTTTGACGTTTTGTATCGAAAATGCTACCACGAAACAACAACTGACAGACGATAGTTCGTTTTTTGACGTAAAGTGTTTCGGAAATTAACCTCAAATTATACGATAGCCCTCCACGTATCGTTTTAGGTTTTTGTTGCCTATTTCTTTCTAACTGAAGGGAAAATATAGAAGAAATGATGTAGAGAAGGAGATATCTGGAGCTCCTTCGTCAGAATTTCATACGAAACATTCCAAACGATGAAAATTTTAAATAAAAACATGATAATTACAAATCCATATAATTTATTTATTTTATCACACGGTCTCCAGAAGAGCTAACGTTAAATATTTTACTATGTTACAAAAGGAGATTCAGGATATCCTCTTGGAGAATAATGATGATCCTAGTAGATCTTACGAAGCTTCAGCAGACTTAGGGAGTCCCAATTTGATTATGGCCCATGGTTAATAAGGTTATGGTCATGATAACCTGTAATAAGAAGCATTTTTTTTTTATAAAAAACTATTACTTTTAATCCAATAAATAACATTTTCCATTTGAAGAAATATTTTAAAAATATCAATAGTTGTATGATACACTAAAAGCCAAATATTTACCTAGTTTACCAATATTAATTATCAGTAAACAAATTAGGTAGGTACCAAGCAATGTTTAAGCTTAATTTGTTAACTTACAAAGGCAAAATTTTTAATTTTGTTTTTCCTTTGATTTTAAATCAACAAACAAACATCACTGTCAGACAGATGACAGACAATAGTCTACCACCAATTTATTTTTAAAATTGGTTGAAGGTTTTGACTACAGGTTTTTCAGCCATCAAAGTCATTCTCAATGAGAAAGCTTTCTTTTAAATATTGATTTAGTTTGAATAATAGTTGTCATTACACTTAAAGATAAAGATGTAACGCTTGTTTTAAGTATTTAAACAAGAAAATACACAATTATTGTTCATTTTATTATTATTTACGGTTTTCCGAGAAAAGAGCAGTAAATAACATCCATATCATTCATTCACGAAAGTCATCCGAAATAATGTCTATGGATCCGATTGAAGCAACAAAATCCGAAACCGTTTCATAGTAAGTCTATCGCTTACGTATCGTCAGTGTGTCGTATCGTCCGCAACATCGTATTTCGTTTTTCGTAGTAGACATCCTGGAAAGGACATAGGCTACATTTTGTCGCGATATAAAAACATTATGGGGGTGAAATGGGGGATTAAAGTTTATATGAAAAATCCAACTCTTTCGGGCGAAGTCGCGGGGAACCACTAGTTTACTATAAATGTGCGGAAGGTGACGGTGACGGTGCCGGGCGGCGGTAGTGTGTACTCACGCAGGCGGGGAACACGTTGAGCGCGTCGACGGCGGGCTGGCCGGTCTGCTTATACCCGAACACAAGGTCGAGCCAGTGCGGCAGGCGGTCGGTGACGTGCGGCGCCTCGAGCGCCTGTCGGTGCAGCAACACGAAGGCGCGCGACTCCGCGGCCCACGGCGGCACCTCCACCTCGTCCACGCCCAGCCCGCACTGACGCACGCCCAGCTCGAGCCCTGGACATACAGATACCCTGTGCTAGCTACTAATGACAGTTTCGTTGCTCCTACAAAATTGCCTTGCAATCCTTGACTTTCATGTCAGCCTATTGCAGTCCACTACTGGACTTAGGCCTCTCCAATACTGCGCCAACTTTCACGGTCCTCCGCTTCTCGCATCCAGTCACCACCGGCCACCTTTCTCAGACCATCGGTTCACCTAGTAGGGAAGCATCCAACATTACGTTTCTCGAGATGTGGTCTCCATTCGATGCATGTCGCTCAGCGAGCTATGGAACGGTCTATGCTCAGTAAGGGATAGAATCCGGAACGAGATCATCCGCCAAAAGACGAGTATTAGATCCTTGACTTTATTAACTTTAAATTTCAGGTTAGGACCTTATTACAACGCGATAAAATGATACCCGATTCCGATCTGATTAAAGTAACAGCAACAGGCCGGGAAGAAGTCTTGCCTGCCCAGTCAAAAAGGTCAAGAAGAAAACATACTTCTCCTCCCTAGTGAGGACATTACTAATATTGGTTTTTAAGTGATAAGCATTCACTTTTCAAATGCAATAATACCTAATTACCTTCGTTGTTGTGGAACAGCTCGGGCAGGTAAAACAACTCGGGGATGAGCTCCTTGACGTCGGTGGGCGAGTCGTTGGTGATCAGCCGCCACGTGGTCGCCAGCGAGTGGAAAGTGCGGTCTGGCATGTCGAAGTTGTTATCTGCGCACATAATTTTACGTTTTATTAAATATAGGGCTGCTTGCAAACTTTCCATACGCGGAGTTCCTTTCATGTAAGGTGATTAGAAATGAGTCGTACTTGTAAAATCGAGTACTAGGACTCCCTGGTACATAACATATTAAATACCAGTGCCAAAAACCAGGTTTCTAAATACTTGCAAGTATTTTTGGTACTGTATGGAAAAATCGACCTTATCCAAACACTCATAAGGAACAAAATCGTGTGTGTAGCTAGAACTAACAAGTTTCAAAACGTGGAAAGTTTTGTGAGGATTATGAGTATTTGATTTGATTAAAATGGTTTTTATTGTTTTTATCTTATCTAAGAACAATCAAATTTTATAAAGTAATTTTTTTGAGTAAATGCTATAGCGCGAGAGTATTTTTTATTTGCTTGGCTATTTAAGCGACATCTAGTTATTTTTTTACGAACTACTTACTCCAAGCATGACTTTTTGCCTGAACGAGACGAACTCGGGTTTAGAGTAAAACCTTCAATTAATTTTGTTGGACAATCATTCCTAGTGACATACAAATAAGGATTACAATTTTATTGGCAAATAAAAATACTTGGAAGGCTTAAAAGTATTTTCTTAGATTAAACGATTAAGTTCCTTATTCTCAGGCAGCTAAGTATCAATGGCCCAAAAACTTTTTTCTTACACGGGGTGGGTGCGCCTGCCCGATGGAGACGGTGCGAGTTCGTACGAAGTAAAATACCTTGAAGGTCTTGCAAGTATTTCGGGGCTGGAACCTGGTTTACGTACTTCGAAGCAGAAACCTGGTTTTAAAACCTGGTGTTTGAGAGTTTAGGCAGTGGATTACACGTGGAGGGCGACAATGATAGGAAAATAAGTCAGGTCTGAGCACTTATAGCTAGGTACTTGCCTGAACAACTTTTGAGGGTTCAGGTATCACTTCACAGGCCACAATCACTCGAAATGTCTGTAACGAGCTTCACAGGATACACACGCGGCGAAAGCGCTCTGGTCAGTCTAGTACATGTGTCATAGGGAACGTCTCGATGTGGACTCGATCTTCGGGGTTCTCACGGTACGTTTTAAACAAATAAAGATAAGGCAGGTATGCGTGTGAGTGTGCGCGGCGTAGTATCAATAGGGTACACAAACAACCAAAATGTTGTAGTAAACATATCGCCCGCCCTAAACACGTCAAGTGTTTACGAGAAGGTTAGGAAGCCAAGGGAAAGGAAGTTCACTGGACAGGAAGACGAACTAATTTCGTCAAAGATCTCTTTAGGCTACCGGTAGGAGTTTTAACATCTACCACACGAACAACTTGGTCTTGGCCAGGGTATAAATTAATAATGCGTCCACGACGCCACTGCAAAGGGGGAAGGTTGTCATCTTTTATGAGTACTAGCTCACCTACTTTAGGAGGATCACAAGGAGAGGTCCATTTATTTCTAATTTGTAATGTATTTAAGTATTCTAAATGCCAGCGAGACCAAAAGTGCTGGGTAATTTGTTGGATTAGCTGAAACCGTGTAAGGCGATGCAATTTTACGTCTTTATAAGGGTACTCCGGAAGTGCAGTTAAGGGTTGTCCAATTAAGAAATGGCCGGGAGTTAACACTTCGACATCATTAGGGTCCGGAGAAAGTGGGCACAATGGGCGTGAATTTAAAACTGCTTCAATTTTAGCAAAAACAGTGGTCAGCTCTTCAAACGTAAGGGGGGTATCGCCTACTACTCGTTTTAGGTGCGATTTCGCCGATTTAACCACAGCTTCAAAAAGACCGCCCCAATGAGGGCAAACAGGAGGATCGAAAACCCAGGATATGTTCCGCTTTGAAAGCTCAGAACCAATAGCTGCCTGGTTTTGAGACAGGAAACACTCTAACTCTTTCAGGTAATTGTTGGCACCGTTGTAATTTCGACCGCAATCGGATCGGATTAGGCGAGGTACACCACGACGCGACACGAATCGGTAAAAGGCCGCAATGAAGGCTTCAGTAGTTAGGTCGGACACAACCTCAAGGTGAACGGCTTTAGTGGAAAGGCAGACAAATACACACAGGTAACTTTTCACTAACCTTTTGTTCCTATAGGCCTGGACTTTGGTAAAAAAGGGTCCTGCAAAATCGGTACCTACACCGTCAAACGGTCTAGCAGCCGTGACGCGGTCTTAAGGTAGGTCACCCATGAAGGGTTGAGATACAGCCGCCTTGAGACGATAACAGGGAAGGCATTTAAAAATCACATGCTGAATAGCTCTGCGTGCAGACAAGATCCAAAACTCTCTATTTAACATGGCAAGAATTGCATTAACACCTGCATGAGCATTCTCGCGATGGTAATGTGAAATAAGGATGTTCACGAAATTACCGTTCTTAGGCAGAAGAAGGGGATGGCGCGCATCAAAGGATAGATCGGAGTTTCGTAATCGACCTCCAACTCGAATCAGGCCTCTGTCACCTAGAAATAAATTCAACTTTCTCAGGGAGTTAGTGATAGGATCGCCACGCAGTAAGCGATCAAGTTCATCAGAAAAGGAGGTAAATTGAACAATTTTCACTAAAAACAAAAGGGAATCTCTTCGTTCCTCAGGGCTCAGGTAGGACGAGTAAGATTTAGGAAATAAAAACCGCCTTAGGTAACAAGTCACGTTTATTAGCTTGTTGAAAGAACTATACCGCTCTAATAAGAATGAGGGATCCGGGGTAGGAACATCGGCAGAGACATCCGTCCAACTATGGATTGAAGTCAACACAGACGACCTTTGCAGACAAAGAGCGACGTGATGAAGTAATTAAGAGAGGAGGGTAGCTCCCAACAATTCCAACTTGGGAATTGTTAAACGGGTCCGAACAAGGGCAACTTTAGATGACGTAGGACTACTACCATCGAACACAACACGTGTTTTGTCACTAACAGACTTAAAAAATCCATGATGAGGGATAAAATTATGTTCCCGGGTCGTGTCATATGAAGAAAGGGACATATGGTTTAGGTCAAGGTACTCGCGCATAAAGGAAATATATTTCTTTCGAAAATTTGGATTGGCTTGCAAACGCTTCTCAAGATTATGGAATCGCCGTAAGGCATTGGTTTTAGAATCACCGAGAGGTGGACGATCATGACGAAAAGGGAGTCTAACCATAAATCGACCATCGCTTTCACGAGTGGTAGTTGCTTTAAAAAAGGTTTCACATTCTATGTCCAAGGGGTTCGCAACTGGAGATTGGGGGGCCTCTTCGATTTTCCAGAAATTTTTAACTATTTGGGACAGCGAGAATCCAGTCATGGGGGGTTCCAAATCAGTAAATCCTCCATAAACAGGACCACACAGGACATAACCAAATATCGTCGAGATAGCAGTAAGGCCATCAGGGGACACAAACAACTCGGACCTTAAAAGGCGACCAATGACGTCAGCTCCAAGAAGTACACTTATAGTACCAAGTTTGTAAAATAATGGGTCAGCAAGAGGAAGGTGCTTAGTACAGGTAATTACACTTTTAGGTAAGTCTACCTCTGGGAGGGTACCAGCAATCACATCAACAACGATTGCACTGATAGAGATTTCTGGAAAGGCAGAATTAACTGGCTTAAATGAAAAGGATACAATACCCGGGGAATTAATCGCTTGAACATTACCTATTCCACGAACAGGAACTGGAGAAGGAATGATAGGTAAGTTCATGTGGTCAACAACAAGCTCAACAAGTGTCACATGAGGCACGCGCTTCCACATAATATCCAGACGAGGTTTTAACATGAATCAAAGTTGTAGGTAAAAGAACGAGAGAATTGGGAGGTAAAGATGTAAAAGCGGGTATAGAAGGGGGGGTATCTAGTCAGAATTGTGGGGCCTCATTGTATTTATGATGAAATGCACGTTCAGCCTGGGTTCTTTGACCTAGAGGGGCATTATAGTACGGTTACCGTTGGGTGCAGGTAGGGATCGCCCGCCCGAACGGGGAGGTGATGCTCTACGGGAATCACGAGGGGGCGGGGTACGAACACGGTGCCATTCAGTACGTGGGGGTGACACACGGTCCGTTAAGTAACTTTGTGGAGATTGTCGCGGTTGGTTAGAAGCTAAGGCCACGACGTCTCGGTATGAGCGCTCGCGATCGTAATTCACAGGAGAGGAGTCATCATAACACAGTGACGTTTGATGACTGGAACGGCGGCACGTGCGACAGCGATAATTTCGCGTACAATGGGATATGGAGTGTTTATCCAGGCATCGATAGCACAGTCGGGCTTCTTTTACAAAAGTAACACGTTGACGTGTAGGAAGGCGAATAAAATCGGGACACTCGCGTAAGTAATGCGAAGTACTATTACAAAGGTGACATTTAGATGTCGCCGCAAAAGTAACAAAGGCTCTCGCAGGAGGTGGGGAACGCGCGTTAGGTTTAGGCAAACGAGGGGAGCTCACAGTAGGGGGGGTAGTAGTGTCAACGACAGAAGCACTACCTACATTGTCGTGGTGCCTACATTTATCCTCAAGAAAGGTAATAAGATGATCAAAAGTAGGGAGGTGATTAGGATTATCGCCATAACGACGTTCAAATCTCGATTTTAACTCTGAAGGCAGTTAAGCAAGGCATAAGTGAACTAATAGGTATGACCAATGTTTAACAGGAAGTTCCAATCTCTCTAAGCATCGATAAGTCGAAAGCAGGGGGTTTAGGAACGACACACGTAACCCGGAAAGTTAAGGCGTTATAATAGGGAGCATCATTATTTGAGCTATGTGGGTATCCGCTAAAACACGAAGGTTATGGTACCTACGTTTTAGGAGGTCACGGGCCACGGTGTAATTGCCTGCCTCAATCTTGAGGTGTTGTATCAATCGACGAGGTTCATCCGATAAGGCTCCTACTAAATAGTGTAGCTTCAAAGTCGGGGTAAGGCTAGGCTGGTTGTCAACCACGCTATCAAACTGGTCTATAAAACTGATCCAACTATCGGGACGGCCATCAAACTTAGGTATAGGTAGGTCAGATAATTTACTAGCCGGGTTATCAATAGCCAGGGATTTATTCTCCTTGAAGGGGGTGCTAGTACGGGACGTCTCAAATTGGTGAGGTCGTATTTCGTCTAACTTAATTTTTATGTCGTCTACTTTGTCCCTTACTACGCGCATCTCGTTCTTAACTTGCACATATTCTTGTTCATAAATCGCAGGATCGAGATTACCTAACAGCTTCGAACAAGCGGCAGAAAACTTATCGCACATAAGTGGCAGGTCGGAAAGACGCGCTCGCATACGATTGGAGAAAAAGGTCTCAAGAACTCGGTGGGAATCATCAACCCAGTCACTAATATAACGGAGTTCACCTATAGCTTCACGGTATTCAGCTGTATCCGTGTAAAGTACGGCCCTTACGGTCTCGTTGCCGGTTTCGGTATCCGACATTTTATTTACTTTAAATCGCAGGAAACAAGGTAGGTAAATTAAACTCACAAAAGATTCCAATAGGATGCGTAAAGGAACAAATAGTAAGGGACGGCACAGATGCACTAGGTATAGCAAACGTAACTCGTAAACAACTCGCACGCAGTCACGCGGTAATGGCGTGATCAATAGGGAAACAAAGCGCTCGCGCACCTCACTTGCACTCAAAGGGTAGGTAATTAACGCGCCAATCGATTTAATCGACACTTGTGTAAAAGGGGTTGTACTCGAATGGTATTAAGGAATTTACTGTAAATAGGATAGGTATATGACGAGACGTTTTGTTCAAATTACAAAGGAAAGCAGCAAATAAATAACTCTCAATTAAACAAATTACGTTACTAATTAGGGGTCCTAATAAAAGACTACGCTCTGCCACCAAAATGTTTGAGAGTTTAGGCAGATTACACGTGGTCGTGGAGGGCGACAATGATAGGAAAATCAGTCAGGTCTGAGCACTTATAGCTAGGTACTTGCCGGAACAGCTTTTGAGGGTTCAGGTATCACTTCACAGGCCACAATCACTCGAAATGTCTGTAAGGAGCTTCACAGGATACACACGCGGCGAAAGCACTCTGGTCAGTCTAGTACATGTGTCATAGGGAACGTCTCGATGTCGACTCGATCTTCGGGGTTCTCACGGTACGTTTTAAACAAATAAAGATAAGGCAGGTATGCGTGTGAGTGTGCGCGGCGTAGTATCAATAGGGTACACAAACAACCAAAATGTTGTAGTAAACACCTGGTCTCGTAAATACGCTTCATCCCAAAAGGTGATGTGGATGTCTATATTTTCGACATCTATTCTAGCCATCCGTGTTACTCAGGCTAGTATAACTGTGCGAGCGCCACGCGACCAGAACCGTAAATAAGTTTACAACTTTGTGAACGCACTCTTTTTGGCTTCAATGAAAAATGAATTGGTGTGACATGGTCGTGGACCTCTCCGCACTCCGGTACTTCTGCTCGTTTTCGGTAATCTTCACTCAACAGGATATTTTATAAGCGTTAACATGACTTGCATTTCGTGTAATCGTGTATCTTCCGCGTAGGTAGCAAAAACGTACCTACGCGCGGCGACCCCTAGGTAAGGGACTAAACAAGTTGGGTGTTGCTAGCCGGCAGCGACACGCTCCCGCGTTTTATTCACCGGGGGTGCGCGACACTAGGTTGCTGGTTGGACGAGCGTGAATAAAGTCCTAGAAAGATGCGCTAGATGGCGTAAGTAGCTTCTTGTGGCAGTCAACTCTATCGCGTTGCGTGATAGTTCGTCACTGAATAGGTTTAGTGTATTATGAATCATATTCCAGAGTTATAAGAATAAAATTATCTTGCAATATATTTCTGTAGGTGTCTACACGAAAATATTCTTGAGTCAGAGGCGAATTGAATTACACCATATCGTTAACAACATTGAGTAGATATTTCTTTGAATTTCATTGCACAGTCATACTTCTGTACGGAGTACTAGTACTTATTCTGTGGTGTAAGTCAGTTGGCCGTGTACGAGACTGAGTTGCAGATTCCAAGAAAGCTGCGTATATTCTATGCAAATATGAAACTTATATGATGGGATGATGTGGGGGCTTATTAATAACTGAAAGCTCCAAGTCAACCTCACCTACACGTGGTACATCCTGCTGAAAAACAAACGAGGCTCTGACGACAATATAACCTGCCAACACGCACTGGACCAGCGTGGTGGGTTTAAATGGTCCATACCCTCCAAACAAAAAATGCCAGTACAAACGAATCTAAGGCCCCAAGTTCCCGGCGGCACTAGTAGCAACAAAGGTGATGACGGTAACCTTACCAGTCCTAGCGCCAGGGGTGCTAAGAATCCCCGGGCGAGATCGAATCCCTGTTAAACGACCCAAGCTAACGCACATATGGACACAGATTATCTAGACGTTTTGACTTATAATGTTCGGACTTTATTATCAGACGAGCGTTTAATAGAATTAGAAAATTCGTTGAAACATATTAAGTGGGATGTGATGGGAATGTCTGAAGTCAGAAGAAATGGAGAACAAACAGAAGAAAGAGAAGAGAGTATATTCTATCACTATGGAGAAACACAGGGGCTTTATGGCGTTGGGTTTTTGGTATCAAAGAAATGGAAAAAATAATATAATCGAATTTGTTGGTTACTCAGAGAGGGTTGCAGTCCTAAAACTAAAATTAACACCTACCAAAACTTTAGTTCTAATTCAAGCGTACGCTCCCACCTGTAGTCACAATGACGAGGACGTTGAGGACTTTTACGATACCCTTGCAAAAGCCTGTGAAGAACAACGCGGCACATGGACAATGATACTGGGAGATTTTAACGCAAAGGTTGGCCCACGTCTATCCACGGACACACAAGAATTACTCGGACCACATGGATATGGTGTACGAAACGATCGAGGTACACGTTTGCTTTCTTTTGCCTTCGGACAAGGTTATAAAATAGCGAATAGCTTCTTTTTCAAAAAACACCATCGGAGATGGACATGGTCTTCACCAGGAAACATATTTAAAAACGAAATAGATTTTATCTTGACCTCCGATATCAACATATTAAAAGATGTAAATGTAATAAATCGCATTAAATTCAGTTCAGATCATAGGCCAATCAGAACAAAACTGCAATTCGACTTCAAATTGCTGCGAGCGATAACTTACAAAAAGCTTAATATAAAGCAACACGCTTATGCAGATCTCGCTGCAAACTATGAGACATTTAACCTGGAACTTAATAATCACTTCAGTGGACTGAATATAGAAGAAAACTGTTAGCGATCAATATAATAACATAGTTTCCGGAATCAAAACGGCAAGTAATAAAATAAAGAAAGAAAGAAGGAACAATAACAAATTAACACCGAAAACTTTAGACCTGATAGACGAAAGATTAAAAAATGAAATTGGTACAATGGAGTTTCGAGTTTTAGATAAAAAAGTCAAGCGCAACATCAGAGAAGATTTACGTAAGTTTAACACACGATTAGTAAGAGTCGCGTTGGTGAGAAACACTTCTTTTAGGATTGCTAAGAGGGGCTGCAATGAGAAAAAATCTTGGATAACTAACCTTTTGGATGAACAGGGTGTAAAACATAGCAACCGTGAAAAAATTATGAACATTTGCACTGATTTCTACAAATCCTTATATTCAGATAAAGACAAGAGTTTTGACCAATTCGACTACTTCTACGACTACCGCATACCAGATATAACAGAAAAAGAGACTGATAATGCGATTAAACGACTAAAATACAGCAAGAGTCCCGGGGAAGATGGTGTAACCTCAGAAGCACTGAAAATAGGCAAACTGAACCTACGTTTCCAGCTAACGAGACTTTTTAACCATATTCTCAAGACTGGATCATTACCACAAGGTTTCTGCCATTTTAACATTATAATACTTCACAAGAAAGGTGACACATCTGACATCAACAATTACAGACCTACTAGTTTGATTTCACACATCTATAAATTATTCATCTCTATTATACAAAATAGAATTGCATTTAAATTAGACCTCCATCAGCCTCCAGAACAAGCTGGGTTTAGACCAAACTTCTCAACCACAGATCACCTACATACCGTAAACCAGATCATTGAAAAGTTTGCAGAATTTAAAAAACCACTGTATCTGGCCGTTGTAGATTACTCAAAAGCATTTGATAGCATAACACATTCTTCAATCTTTACTGCGCTTAGCTACCAAGATATAGATCCGACCTATATACAACTTCTACAGAAAATCTACCAAACGAATTTAAAATTACACACGTCTGGCCAAATATTTGAAATCCAAAAAGGCGTTAAGCAGGGTGATCCCTTATCTCCAAAATTATTCACCAGTGTTCTTGAAGAGGTGTTCAAAGACCTGCCAAGTTCATGGCAATCAAAAGGGGTAAATGTAGGAGGTGAAAAATGTCATACTAACCTCCGATTTGCTGATGACATTGTCTTGTTTGCGAGCACTTCTACAGAGCTACAGGAGATGCTTGAAAACCTGAGCACTGCGAGCCTCAAGGTTGGATTGGCAATGAACAGGTCCAAAACAAAAATTATGACCAACAGCGCCAAGCGAAGAGTAGTGGTTGGGGATCAGGAGATGCAATACGTCGATGAATACATCTACTTGGGCCAGTTAGTCTCCTTCGTCAACAGGCAAGACAAGGAAATTAGCCGTCGTGTTGAGAATGCCTGGAAGAGCTACTGGTCCTTAAAAGCTTACCGCAAGCTTATCGACGTTTGCATTTTACCTGTCCTAACCTACGGTGCACAAACTTGGTCGCTGACCAAAAGCCAAAAGTCAAGGCTTGGGGTTTGCCAGAGGGCTATGGATATTTTATTCTACAGTGTTAATGAATAGGCAATGTTATTGTACCTCTTTTAGACATAAGAAGGTACATGCGCATCAAATCGTACATAAAATGATAGGAGAAATAGTCCAGGAGCCAAAACCAAAAATCAGTAGAGACTCACCCTGGTAGTTGAGGAACAGTTGCGTGAAGGGCGGCAGGCGCACCAGGTAGTGCAGCACTCCGCCGGAGTTGCTGTACAGCGACGCGTAGTGGTGCGGCTGCCGCTCCACCACCGGGCTGGAACCCTCGCGCCGTGCCGCCTTCATGTCCTGAACGACACCAATACGATTGCCGTTAGCATGGTAACATTCCTATAATAGTCCGACAAATTCACGCGAAACCTTCGCTGCAAGACACATCAACCGTCGGAAGATCGCGAACTTGTCCGACTATAGGCTGGTTACAGTCACACACGCACTTGTTCAGTTCATACGCATAACGTGCATGAGATAAGTACTATTAGTGTCTTGTAGCATTTTTGTAGCAATTTAAAGTAAAAATAAATAATTTATTTAATTTAGGGCTTGCTTGCTTGATTCTGCTTACGATTTAAGCTTCGTATAATGTGAGCGCCGCTCATCGATACCTCGACTTAGATGTGGTACTGGAGAAGAATTGATAGAATCAGCTGGAGAGAGAAGAAAACCAATGACAAAGTGCTCAAGACCGTAGGAGAAGAAAAAAACATTTTGATGACGATCGAGAGAACAGACGTGAAAATGTGATAGGTCACCTGATACGACATGACAACATAGAAGAAAGGAAGATTGCAGAAAGAAGAAGAAGAAGAAGACCAAGGAAAAGTTATTTCGACTAAATAATGGAAAAAATAAACGTCAAACTAGGACCAACGTCGTACCAGGAAATCAAAGCACAAGTAAACCAGAGAAAAGAATGGTAATTAATCCAGCGACAAGAGCCTAGCCATTAAAATTGTGATGACGATGATATTCTTTAAAACACAATTTTACGGATTACATCGCGATCTATTTACATTTAATTAAAACCTGACGTTTTGAACACTTTACAGCGTTCTTGGTCACAGGGAGACTAAGGTATTATTTGTCAATCACAAAATTTTGTTAAATTAACCAACCAAAAATACTTGCAAAAAACGGCGTTTTATTCCTCGAATGCTACGTAAGGCCATTGAAGTTAGAAAAACATCCAAATTTCAATAGAGAAGATGGTTGGAAAGTTCCACCGGCATGGGATCCTATTCTGGCAAAAACCAAAACAACACCTCGCAATGCAAGATCTCAAGACACGGTTAGCTCTTTCTGCGTAAATACATATAGGAACGTAAATTTATATTAATGAGTGATAGTAGTTTAATTTTTCAAAATTTTTTAATTGACAAATAATACCTTAGTCTCTCTGTGACCACGAATGTAAAGTGTTTGAAACGTCAGGTTTTAAATAAAATGTAAATAAATCGCAAAGTAATCCGTAAAATTGTGTTTTAATGATTCAACCATTCGCGTAGACGATAATTTTATGACAAAATAACATCATAAGCGACTACTTCTTAGCGTGCGGACTACATAATCCGGTTAGTCTTGAAAATAAACACAAAACATTGATCTGTAAAGTTATGGAGACATATTCATATTATAAATGCGAAAGTATGTCTGCCTGTCTGTCTGTCTGTTACATCGTAACGTTTAAGCTGCTGAATCGATAAGATGAAATTTGGTAGAGTAAGTTTGTGACTTTCAAGGACACAAGCAACTTTTTCGTGATATAAAAACATTAAGGGGGTGAAATGGGGTACGAATGTTTAAATGGAAAATCTGACATATCAGTACAGTCGCGGGCTAGTAAAAAATAAGTTTACAAGATCACTCACGTTGTAAGTCTTGATGTAGTGCTGCTCGCGGCTCTTGCGCTGCACAGCCATGGGTCGCGCGAGGTCGCGGAAGGACTCCGGCGCCGTGAGGTCGAGCACGCGTGACGCGTAGTCCGCCAGCACGAACGGCAGCACGGGGTACTGCATCAGGTCGTTGTACGACCGCCCGCCCAGCCCGTTCAGACGCATCAGGTACTCCCAGTTGGTGATCGCGCCGCTTCGCCACTGGCTCATCGCCTCGGATAGCGTGTCTTCTTCCATTCTGAGGGGATTATATTTGTTAATGGTAGCGATGGTGTTCATATTTGCAAGTAAGCGATCTGTGATGATGAAATCTACAAAGTAATTCATTCAGTAAATAATGTCTATCTTCAGACTTCCCACGGAATAGCGTGTCTTTTTACATTCTGAGGGATTGCATGTGTTAATGGTAACGAAGAAATTCATATTTGCCAGTCAATTAGCGATCTGTCTTCGAAGAATTGTTGATGATGAAATCTAAAATGGAATACATTCAGTAAATAATGCTTCTCTTGCCAATACACACAGAACACAACAACCTTGCAAAGTTTTTTGCTATGGCTAGAATAATTACTACATTTATGTAATTGTTGTTGACATGTCATCCTGAAAACATAGTTTCAAATTCATACATTCTAGTTGCAATTTAATTCAGCTCGGACGAGTATCTTTACTGCGGCACCTGTCACCTGCGGGAGTACGCACTTGCCGGGCAGGCGGCGGGGCCGCAGCGCCTTAAGGAAGGCGGCGCGCTCGTGCTGCGAGTCGAAGGCCAGCAGCTGCGCGTGGCCCGAGCTCAGGAACAGCTCGAGCGCGCGCTCCTGCAGGCACCAGCGCCGCGTGGCCACCTGCGTCACGCTGTCCAGCGACCAGCACGCCGCGTGCCCGCTCGACCACGCGTCGTCCTCGGAGTCCGACGCCGTGTCCTCGGGGACGAAATGGATGGATCTGATGGACGAAACATTAAATATTAATACGAAACGAGTAAAATAAATAATTCGATAAAAGTCATTTTGAATAGACTAAGACCACAGTTTATAGCAAATTAATTCATATTGTGGCTACTCAATCACTTGCGCTACACTACACTACACTACAGTACACTACGCGCACCTGTCAGTGAGCAGCAGCTCGCCGCGCGTCTCGCTGTCGACGGCCACGCGCGTGACGCGCGCCATGTACGCCACGCACTCGTCCAGCTGCAGCGTGGCCGCGAGTCCGTCACGTTCGGTTGCACTACGCCCTAGAACGCTTCGCAACGGTGCCGGACGACGTGCTAACTCTGAGAAGGTGAAATACGACAAACATTACATTTAGGCATAAAACTGAACATCAATGCAGCGGACGCAAATGCAGCTCGTCCTCGCGACTTGATCAAGAAGATTCAAATTAAGAAGTAGATTGATCGCGGTCGCTCTGCCTGCTGTTATTAAACAGCGGTCGTAATTAGCGTTGAGGTTAATAAATCTAATCTAATCATCTGTATGAAAGCACTCGAAAGTTGGTTTCATAACCGTGCTAGATGGCCCACCAATTTAAAGCGAAACTGCGCGAGTGCGAAGACACTGCAGCTATGATTTTCTTAACGGATCTTTTATCACAAATAGATTAAAACAAATGAAAAAGCGGGAAAATATAGACATTTTTTAGAGGCATTTGGGAAAGGTGCGTATGATAAAAATGTTTGGAGCCCTAGACATAGGCTGTACTCGTTCCTCGTGTCGGGTTTCTGGTATGCACTGAGCGCATTTCCGGGTGGTCCAGCCGCCACGACTGTGGGTAGCTGCGCGGGTCGTGCCGCACGCTGCAACACACTCACCCGGCTTGTGCTGGTGGCGCGGCTGCAGGAAGCGCGGGTCGTGCCGCACGCTGCAACACACTCACCCGGCTTGTGCTGGTGGCGCGGCTGCAGGAAGCGCGGGTCGTGCCGCACGCTGCAACACACTCACCCGGCTTGTGCTGGTGGCGCGGCTGCAGGAAGCGCGGGTCGTGCCGCACGCTGCAACACACTCACCCGGCTTGTGCTGGTGGCGCGGCTGCAGGAAGCGCGGGTCGTGCCGCACGCTGCAACACACTCACCCGGCTTGTGCTGGTGGCGCGGCTGCAGGAAGCGCGGGTCGTGCCGCACGCTGCAACACACTCACCCGGCTTGTGCTGGTGGCGCGGCTGCAGGAAGCGCGGGTCGTGCCGCACGCTGCAACACACTCACCCGGCTTGTGCTGGTGGCGCGGCTGCAGGAAGCGCGGGTCGTGCCGCACGCTGCAACACACTCACCCGGCTTGTGCTGGTGGCGCGGCTGCAGGAAGCGCGGGTCGTGCCGCACGCTGCAACACACTCACCCGGCTTGTGCTGGTGGCGCGGCTGCAGGAAGCGCGGGTCGTGCCGCACGCTGCAACACACTCACCCGGCTTGTGCTGGTGGCGCGGCTGCAGGAAGCGCGGGTCGTGCCGCACGCTGCAACACACTCACCCGGCTTGTGCTGGTGGCGCGGCTGCAGGAAGCGCGGGTCGTGCCGCACGCTGCAACACACTCACCCGGCTTGTGCTGGTGGCGCGGCTGCAGGAAGCGCGGGTCGTGCCGCACGCTGCAACACACTCACCCGGCTTGTGCTGGTGGCGCGGCTGCAGGAAGCGCGGGTCGTGCCGCACGCTGCAACACACTCACCCGGCTTGTGCTGGTGGCGCGGCTGCAGGAAGCGCGGGTCGTGCCGCACGCTGCAACACACTCACCCGGCTTGTGCTGGTGGCGCGGCTGCAGGAAGCGCGGGTCGTGCCGCACGCTGCAACACACTCACCCGGCTTGTGCTGGTGGCGCGGCTGCAGGAAGCGCGGGTCGTGCCGCACGCTGCAACACACTCACCCGGCTTGTGCTGGTGGCGCGGCTGCAGGAAGCGCGGGTCGTGCCGCACGCTGCAACACACTCACCCGGCTTGTGCTGGTGGCGCGGCTGCAGGAAGCGCGGGTCGTGCCGCACGCTGCAACACACTCACCCGGCTTGTGCTGGTGGCGCGGCTGCAGGAAGCGCGGGTCGTGCCGCACGCTGCAACACACTCACCCGGCTTGTGCTGGTGGCGCGGCTGCAGGAAGCGCGGGTCGTGCCGCACGCTGCAACACACTCACCCGGCTTGTGCTGGTGGCGCGGCTGCAGGAAGCGCGGGTCGTGCCGCACGCTGCAACACACTCACCCGGCTTGTGCTGGTGGCGCGGCTGCAGGAAGCGCGGGTCGTGCCGCACGCTGCAACACACTCACCCGGCTTGTGCTGGTGGCGCGGCTGCAGGAAGCGCGGGTCGTGCCGCACGCTGCAACACACTCACCCGGCTTGTGCTGGTGGCGCGGCTGCAGGAAGCGCGGGTCGTGCCGCACGCTGCAACACACTCACCCGGCTTGTGCTGGTGGCGCGGCTGCAGGAAGCGCGGGTCGTGCCGCACGCTGCAACACACTCACCCGGCTTGTGCTGGTGGCGCGGCTGCAGGAAGCGCGGCTGGATGCGCAGGTGCGCGCGCCGCAGCCGCACGCGCACGCGGCCCGGGCCCTCCGTCGGGTCCAGCTGCCACGACTGCGGGTAGCTGCGCGGGTCGTGCCACACGCCTGCAATACACACGAACACTTATTACACCATCCTATTTGTAGCTTCCTAACTACAGGACATGCTGGCATTAGTAACAGGGACAGTCACAGCCGTATACGGATATATTCTTACAGGGTAGGGCCCCAGACTACTACCTAGTCGCCTCCGTCATTCCTGCTCATCTGCACCGTTCGACGACGTCCCCGGAACCAGCCAGGGCAGTACAGGACACGACAGCAGACCCAAAACCCTGGGTCTGGCCCTGCCCTGGCATAGACCCACGACCCTTCATTTTTGTAAAAACCCTTAAAACTTAATGTTTTTTTTAATAAAAATTTACTTGACTTAACGCCGAAGCCCTCGCGCTCGGCTAGGAGGACGTCATCACTAGCTATGATACCCTTGTCGTGCGTGTCGTCCAGCACGAGCCGCTTTCAGCGCGCGGCGGCGCGGTGTCGCGCGGCGTGGAGCCGGCGCAGGTGCTGCATGAAGCCTCGCGCTCGGCTAGGAGGACGTCATCACTAGCTGTGTTACCCTTGTCGTGCGTGTGGTCCAGCACGAGCCGCTTCCAGCGCGCGGCGGCGCGGTGTCGCGCGGCGTGGAGCCGGCGCAGGTGCTGCATGAAGCTCTTCCGCTCGGCGTTCTGCGCCTCCACCACCTGCCGCGTCACCGCCATCGCGCCCTCCGCCAGCCGCGCGCACATGCCCTCCTTGCGGAACACCGCCCTGACACAACATATAGATAGATATACTCTTGCAACAAGAGAACACAGTGCAGACATTCATTGCTCAATTCCCAAAGTAAGTAGCTCAAGACAATATAAAATATGAATTTCGATACTGGCCGACCAGGGATCGAACCTAGGACTTCAGAAATGACGACACCTTGAAGACTAGTGTGCATGCCACTCAGCTGCGGAGGTCGTCAATAAAGGATATACTTCTTTTAATACGGGAAGAACCCAGGATCATTTTTTTGTGCTCAACCGTTCCTTTCAAAAAAAAATTGTTTAATACCTAGAACTGTGAACAATTTAGTACAGAAATTACCACTTAAGAATGGGAATTATACAAAATATTAATTTCGAACTGTCTTTTGTAGAATTATTTAAAAAAAAAGTTACGTCGGTTTTGTCTCTCTACAGGGCCACCCGTCTGTAAATCGTAGATCAAACAAAACACGGAGACAAAGAACGTTATTCCCGACAAAAAAATATTCTACAGTATACATTATGTGTAATAAGTATCGGGAATTTGTCAATTAAACAAAAAATACAAATTATTCATCTAAATTTATTTTATCGCCTTCAAAGTAGGCCCCATCGCTTGCAATACAACATCTCCACCGCTTCACCCAGTCTTCCATACATTTTTTATAGGCTATTTGCGGTATGCCCTTTAGCTCATTCAGCGAATTTTCTTTTATGGCTTCTATCGACTCAAAACGTTTTCCTCGAAGTGGTAATTTTAACTTGGGAAATAAAAAAAAGTCAGACGAAGCCATATCAGGTGAATACGATGCTTGGTCGAGAAATTTTGTTAAATTTTTCGCTAAAAACTCTTTCACTATAATGGCTGTCTGTGTGTGATGGTGCATTATCATGGTGCAGCATCCATGAGTTGTGTTGCCACAAATCTGGACGTTTTCGGCGGATACTTTCACGCAAACGCTTCATGACGCCTAAATAATATTCTTTATTCACTGTTTCTCCCTCTGGAAGGAATTCGGAGTGAACCTCGTTTTCGAGACACCATTCTGAAGACTGTTGGCTTGTTTGCATGTCGTACTCATAAACCCATGTCTTGTCGCCAGTTATTATACGTTTCATAAAGGTCGGATCCGTAGAAGCTCGGGAAACCACGTCTTCAGAGACATGCTTTCGCTGCGCTTTTTGAACAAAATTAAGCTCTTTGGAATTAGTCGAGCGACGACGCGTTTCATGCTTAAAATGTCATTGAGAATGTTGTGGACGGACTTAAAAGATATGTCCACCTCACTAGCCAACTCTCTCAGACTCATACGTCGATTTTCGAGCACTAGCTTCTTGATGTTGTCGATGTTTTCTTTGGTCGAAGCGGTTGAAGGTCTACCAGAACGAGGCAAGTGTACTACTACTTCTCGGCCTTCTTTAAAAGCCGTATACCATTTATAAGCCCTTGTTTTCGATATACACGATTCGTCGTAGGTATTTCGCAACATTTTTAGTGATTCACCACATGAAATATCATTCGAAACATAAAATTTAAGGCACACTCTTTGTTCAACAATATTTTCCATTGTAAAAATCGCCGAGGACTCAAAACTATGACCAACAAAAAATGTAGTTTAAAACAAATTAAATGACAGATCCCGCTCAAATTTTGCGCGCTAAATCAGTACAGTGCTACCAACATGCAGTTAAAAAATTAGAACGACCTTTTTTTACGCGGGTCTTTTTATTGACATATTCCCGATACTTTTTACATAGAGAAGTATACTTATCTCTTCATTCATTCTGTGATCGACCTAACGTGATGGAGTTGTTGGTGCTCTACCAGACGATGGCAGTGTCTCACCTGGCGACGGCGGGTCGCAGCCGTTTGTGCGCGCCGGCCCAGCGCGCCACGTCCCGCGCCAGCAGCGCCGCGCCCTCAGCGGCGAGCGAGTCTGCGGCGAGGCGCGACGGCAGCGCGGCCTGCGTGCTGACGGCCCAGCCGCGCGCCCAGTCCGTGATGGCCAGCTCCACGCTCGGCGACCCCGCCTCCGCCTGCAGGTGCTGGTGCTGCAGGATCAGCAGCAGGTATACCGCTAACTGCAGGTATAAAAAACATATTTGAGGACTGGTGTTCCACCCTTGGCTCACTTCACGATTTAGGTATGAATGAAACTCCAGTATACGCGCGGGTAGACTGTTCGTTAGGGCAGTCACACGCCAGCTGGATCGCACATAATAAGCGGTTTGTTGAGAAAACGTTACAAATTAGAAAGAGAGACAAATAGCTAGATACTTAGACTGATAAGTGATTGGCGTCTGAGGTTTTTCTAAGAGACTGTTAGTACTACAAACCTGTAATTTTATAGGTGGTAAAATAAAATTTTGAAAAATATATTTTTAGGGTAGCTCCCCTACGATGCTGAAGTGGAGATGTTTTTTTTGTCATTTACGTTATTGTGTGTGTAGTATCGTTGAGTAGGTCTTTTAAAATCTTACTAATATTTTTTGTTCTAGTAAGCCCCCCCCCCCACCCCTTCTAAAACTGCTGGCTTGAAAAATCGGCGCCGCAGGCGCGGCCGCAGCGGGCGGGCGGCGACACGTACCTTCCTGTTGAGCGCGGGCTCCTGCGGCGCGAGCGGAGCGAGGGCGGGCGGGCTGGCGCGGTAGAGGCGGCGCAGCAGGCGCGGCTGCAGCGGGCGGGCGGCGAGACGTACCTTCCTGTTGAGCGCGGGCTCCTGCGGCGCGAGGGGAGCGAGGGCGGGCGGGCTGGCGCGGTGGAGGCGGCGCAGCAGGCGCGGCCGCAGCGGGCGGGCGGCGACACGTACCTTCCTGTTGAGCGCGGGCTCCTGCGGCGCGAGCGGAGCGAGGGCGGGCGGGCTGGCGCGGTAGAGGCGGCGCAGCAGGCGCGGCCGCAGCGGGCGGGCGGCGAGACGTACCTTCCTGTTGAGCGCGGGCTCCTGCGGCGCGAGGGGAGCGAGGGCGGGCGGGCTGGCGCGGTGGAGGCGGCGCAGCAGGCGCGGCCGCAGCGGGCGGGCGGCGACACGTACCTTCCTGTTGAGCGCGGGCTCCTGCGGCGCGAGCGGAGCGAGGGCGGGCGGGCTGGCGCGGTAGAGGCGGCGCAGCAGGCGCGGCTGCAGCGGGCGGGCGGCGGCGGCAGGCGCGCCCCCCCACCACACCGCTTCCTGCAGCAGCGCCGCCCACTCCGCGCCGCCGCCCGACCACCAGCGCGGCCGGGACCCGCTCGACGACCCGCTTACAGCTGCGAGTGCGAAAGAAAAGAACATTCGTAATTATCATACGGATATTCAACTAAGAATCTATTATAAATTATTATTTTTAAGTGATAAGCATTCACTTTGCAATCTAAATAATTAGTGCACTTGAAAAAATTACCGCCAGAGGCGGGAATCGAACCCGCGTTCCTCGCATGCCGGTTCGATTCATCCTAATGGGTCGAATAAGCGTGCCACATCGGATATAATTTTCCTTTTTGTTACAGGTGCGGACAGCGGCGGTAAGTTCACCGAGTACTGAAAATCATCATCGATTCTGTTCCATGTAAGTCCTAATATTTGCCATATTTATATGTGTGGTGCCCTAATAGGAGCGCGTCTTTATGAGAAGGTTAGTAATTCTCTTCGGTTGAAACTGGATCGTATTTACTTCTGGACCGATTCCACCATAGTGTTGGGATGGTTGCATATGCTGCCTTCTAGACTTCAGCCCTTTGTACGCAACCGCGTTGCTGAAATACTAGAAAAGGCTGGCAATTGCACCTGGAAACATGTCCCAACTGATAAAAACCCTGCCGACCTGATATCTCGCGGAGTGGATATTAGTGTTCTGCAAACTAGACATGTGGTGGTCCGGTCCTGGGTATTTAGCTGAGGGTCCATATTCATGGCCTTCCCAACCTAAACAAGTTGAGACGTTGCCCGAGACTCGTACTGATGTGTCATTAAATGCTGTTTTAGACGATACCTGTGATAGTAACAGTTTAATAAAGTTTGATCGTTTTTCAAATTATTTGAGACTTGTTCGTACAGTTGCATATGTTCTGCGTTTTGTATGGTTGTGTAGAAATCACACTGTCTTTGCTTCCTTTTTAGAGGAGCACGAGCTGCGGAGCTCTTTGAATTTTATTATTAGACAGAGTCAAGATGAGTCATTTCCTGAATATAAATTATTATTGAATAAACAAAGCTTACCAAAGAAGAGTTCCCTGTTAAAATTTAACGTATTTTTAGACGAAGACAATATAATGCGCGTCGGCGGACGACTTGAAAATTCAAAATTTTCGTATGAGAAAAAGCATCCACTAACACTTTTACAAAAATATTATTTGATTTTGAACATAAGAAGCTGATGCACGCTGGCCCGCAATTATTGTTAGCATCTATTAGAGAATTGTATTGGCCCATAGGTGGTCGCAAATTGGCCAAAGCTTGTTATCATAAGTGCATTCGATGTACTCGTATGAAGGGTAAAATTTTAATTCCCTTAATGGGAAACCTACCACAGCAGCGACTCGTTTCCGACGGCTACCCGTTTCAGAATGTGGGTGTTGACTACGCAGGCCCCATCATGTGTGCAAGTCGTCAGGGACGTGGGTGTAGACTGGTTAAGACGTACATCGCTGTTTTTATTTGTTTTACAACTAAAGCTATTCACCTCGAACTGGTGGGAGACTTGACAAGTAATTGTTTTTTGTTGGCGTTGTATCGTTTCATGTCGCGGAGAGGTAAGCCTGTTAATATTTATTCAGACAGTGGCACCTCGTTTGTTGGCGCATTCAACGATTTATCGAAATTCCTGCAAAGTAACTGCAATTCATTAGGCGAGAGCTTAGCAAACGAAGGTATACATTTTCACTCTTTATACCTGCTTATACTCCTCATTTTGGTGGACTCTGGGAGGCGGGTGTAAAATCTGCCAAACACCATTTACAAAGAGTGCTGGGGAATTGTAATCTGACCTATGAGAAACTTAACACGACGCTCACGCAAATTGAGGCTATATTAAACTCCAGACCGCTGACTCCATTGTCCTCGGATCCTGCAGATTGCAATCCACTGACGCCAGGTCACTTTCTCATCGGCCGTCCACTTAACTCTCTTCCACAATGTGATCTCCAGCAACACTCCACCACTCATTTGACTCGCTTCCAACGCATTGAACAACTGCGACAGCACTTTTGGGCTCGTTGGAGCAAAGAGTACGTTGCTGAATTGCAGCAGCGGACAAAATGGCGTTCCTGCAAGGATGACTTGAAGCTGGACTCTTTAATTGTAGTCAAGGAGGATAACCTCCCTTCGTTGAAGTGGAAGCTCGGAAGAATAGTATCTGTTCATCCTGGTCCGGATGGAGTTGTTCGAGTAGCCGATATCAAGACCTCGACTGGCGTCATCCGACGGGCCTTCAGCAAGATATGCCCACTGCCAAGTTATGGTTGAAAGCACGGCTTTCAACGCCCGGGGGCATGTTCAAGCGCCTAATAGAAACTCCGTGGCAACGAATCACTCGCGGCAGTGTTTGCGAACTTTTTCGGACAGTATCGTCCCTCTCTCTCTTCTTCTCATGTATCAACGTCGAGTACATGTGTTATAATCGAATTTATTGTTTTAATAACGCCAAAGCCCAGTGAAGCCCTCAACACTCGGTGTTACCCTCAATTTCTAAAGTCATCGAAAGGCTCCTTAACTCTAGAATATCTAACCACTTATTTAAGTACAACATCCTATCTACCTCCCAATATGGCTTTAGAAAGAACATGTCGACTCTGGATGCTATCACAGATTTTACATCTGATATAACTAAAGAAATAGATAAAGGCAACAAATGTCTCGTGGCTTTTCTCGACCTGAAAAAAGCCTTCGACACTGTCTCTGTCCCCACGCTCATTTGCAGACTGGAAAGTGTCGGGTTTCGGGGTTCCGCTCTGTCCCTACTCACCAGTTACCTACAATATAGAGATCAGTAGGTGAAAATTAATGATCTTCTGAGTGATGAAGAAAAAATTACATTTGGGGTCCCACAGGGCAGTGTTCTCGGCCCAACGCTCTTTTTGATATATATTAACAATCTCTGTAACCTCCGCAACGTTGGGACGAGGTTACTGTCCTATGCTGACGACACTGCCATCATATTCGCTGGTAAATCTTGGGATGTAGTTAAATTGCAGGCTGAGGGGGGTCTGGCGAGGGTTGGTCACTGGCTTAGAGAGAATCTACTTACACTTAACACCCAAAAAACCAATTACGTATGCTTTACTCCTTATATTAGTACGCAGCCCTCGCCAGACTTTGTGATTAAAATACATTCTTGCCGCACTGTTTTATCTGACACATGTAATTGTCCTAAGATACACAAGGCCAGTAGTGTTAAATATCTCGGAGTGACTGTGGATCAAAGATTGAGTTGGTATCCACACTTAGAACTAACTATTGGGAGAGTCAAACTTATATGGGTGTTCAAATCTCTGAGTCAATGAGTACTGGACTGCTAAATAAAATCTACATTGCACTAGCCCAATCCGTAATGATCTACTGCATATCGGTATGGGGAGGTGCAGCCAAGTCATACTTTCTCAATCTGGAGCGGGCGCAAAGGTCCCCTCAAGGTTATGTACTATAGGCCACGCAAATTTTCTACTCATACACTTTACGTTGATGCTGGTCTGCTCTCCGTTAGGAAACTTTACATGTTACATATGATACTAAGATATCATAAAAAGTTAGCACTGGACCACAACAAACTTAATAGGAGACGTTGTGACATTGTAGCTCCTACTTACCCGGCTCGTACTGCCTTTGCTAGTAATCAAACTCTTACACGTGCCCCCTACATTTACAATAAAATTAACCGAAAGCTTAAAATCTACCCCTTGCTTCTGATTGAGTGTAAAAGAACCTTGACTGAATGGCTTTTTACTCTCAGCTACGATGAAGTAGAAGAATTATTGGTAAGACTGACCTAAATTTTTGCTACTTTTATTTGACACACACATATGTAGGTTTTGTGGCTCTTACACACACACAGACACACATACATACACACACACACACACACTCATACACACACTCACACACACACACACTCACACACACACACACACACACACACACACACACACACACACACTGAGAGAGTGAGACACGTCAAAGCCATCTCTGTTTACTTTCATCTTCTTGGTCTTACGTATTTTGATATTGATTTGATACAAATTCTTAACAACTACATAGAAAGATGTAAACTTGATTTATATACATATATCTTTTTCCTTTTTTTTCTTTATTAACTAGATGTACAACTTGGAGGAGCGAGGCTCTCCCAACACAAGTATCTTTAGATTACTTACTGGGAAGCCCCGGCAACTAAATTGTAAAAGATTGTTGAAATAAAGAACTTTTTTTTTATCGTTATCCGGGCGATCGCTCTTCCAACTGAGCTACAGAGGACGTTACTCACTCAGCGAATTTTTGTAGGTGCTTGTTACACCATTGAGCTGGCGTGTAATTTCAACAATGTTTTAAAAATCAAAAATCACAAAGAAAAGTTAGTAAATTCAATGAGTCTGGATGATCGTATCCAAGAACCGAAACACCGACAAAACTAGCAGATTAAAGTGATAAAAGACTGGCTAGGTTTAACGCATGCAGTTGAAAACAGACTCTGAAGTGAATCTAATGCACAAATCGTGTAACACCCAGTCACTCGACTCAGCGAAGACTGACGAGGTGCCTACACCTACACTCACCCAGCAGCAGCGTGGCTAGCAGGCGGTCGTAGAGCGCAGCGAGCGCGGCCGGCAGCGGCTCGTGCGGCGAGCGCGCCAGCAGGAAGGCGAGCGCGCGCGACACGGTGGCGAGATGCCGCGCGGCCAGCTCGGCGCGGTCCACGCGCGCACTCTCCCCGCTCCCGCCTCCACCCCCGCCCCCGCCCACCGACATCGCCGACGACAGCACTGCAACAACGAGCGCGACACTCGGTTACATAAACATAGATACATTAACGGTTCCAGGAGTGAATGCGATGAAATAAGGCCCTTACAGAAAAGCTGTACGGGAAAGTTGCACAAAGGTCCATAGGCCGAGTTCACACCACAAAAGACACGCTTCAAACTATGGGTAGTCGAGCTCATATGACTAATGCTCATAATCATCATCCAATTTAAGAGCTTAGCCAGGCCTGTCTCACTCCCTGTGTTGGTACCAAAAACGTACCTACGCGCGGTGTACTGCCGCGGCACTATAATTTAGTAAGAACTCGCGAGCATGCGTGCGCTTTACCGGCGGCGCGCGGCACTTGTTATCCTGAGAGTCAAATTGACGAATGGCCATACAGCTTCACTTAGAAGCACGTTTAGCGCCTCGATTGTATCCTCGCAAAGTAGTCGATGCCGGTGTTGGCTGCTCTGTGGACGGCACCTTCGTCAATAATATAAGTTACGCAGACGACATGGTGCTGCTGTGTCCATCGATCAGTGCTCTCAAAAGGCTGATTAGCATCTGTGAGCGATATGCGGTGGCCCACGGTCTTAGGTACTACACTGCTAAGAGTGAACTGCTAGTTTTTAAAGCTAAAAACAAGTCCTACAAAATTTCAGCTGTTAGGCTCAATGGCGCAGCTCTGAAGCAAGTACATAGTTTTAAATACCTAGACCACTGGGTGACCGAGTCGCTTAAAGATGACCTGGACTTGTAGCGAGAGCGCAGGGCATTGTGCGTTAGGGTTAACATGCTTGCTCGCAGGTTTTCGAGTTGTACTAAACAGGTAAAAGTTGTTTTACTGTTTAAAGCCTATTGTAACTCTCTGCTCAGCCGTGGACAAGCTATACCCAAACAGCCTACAGAGCCCTGTGCACTCAATACAATGACAATGCGCACTCAATATAATATCTCCCGCGCAGTTGGCTAATTAATCTCTGCTGAGATATGCCACTGTAGTAGAAATTCGGCTATAGGACATTATTATTGTTACCTAGAGATGTGCCGGATTATTAAACGGTACGAAACCGTTCGAACGGGAGTCCAAATAGCACTTGACTGTTTTTTTTTATTTGAAACAGAGTTGGCTTTTGACTCTATACTAAGCCTGTGGCGTAGAGTCGACGGTGAACTTTTAGCGAAACTAAATAGATAGCGAGTGCTTCTTGGCGGATATGAAAAAAAAGGGTAAAAGTTTTTTCCCCTAAATTAAAAACTAATTAATAATATGTAGGGGTTACGTTGTGCATACGCAGCGATAAGCCACGGGCAACCGCGCCCGATCGCTAGTCGATCGCCGGGAACCTAGACGAACACGCGTAACTTAGATCTTAATATTATCGCATGTACTTATTGTGTGCAAGGACAATAAATCAGGTCGTTTCGTGTATAAACTGTTTTATTGAGTTCTCCCTTGCCGTAGACAGGCATCCCTACAAGTACTTTCGAGCATCATCAATGTGTGCAACCGTATAATATACTGTATTAAAAATAAACTATTCTAAAACCGGGTAAATGTTGTGTAAATGTCTACTATGTTGTGGAACTAAGAGTATCTTCAATGACTAATCATAAATGTAATTATAAGCGGTCTATTAGACTAACTGCACAAATACAGTATTTCTACGATAAGATGCATACCGTACAGTCGTCTGCGTCGAGTCAAAGCGATACAGTGCAAGAGCTAAGGGCTGAATTAGCACGTAAGGACATAAAAATACAGACCTTGGAACGGGAAAAAAATATTGCGGTTTCACGGGCAAAAAATGCATCCAGGATTGCACAAGGTAGAAGAGTTAACGAATTTCAACTAAGTTACCACCTGGAACATTATTTGTACGTGATCGTCAAGAATAAATTGATTAAGGAATACGACCCAGAAGTTGGACTTTACTATATCCCCGGGAACAAAAATCTGAAAATGGAAAAAAATCGTCGCGGTATGAGGGAAGAGGAGCTGAGATTTATAACAATTCGTGGGCAACAACGATACTGTGAAAAACGACTTCCTGTATTATTGAAAAAATATGGTGACAACGCAGAATTGGTGATGGTACGGAAAGTGCCCGACCCCGTCAATGGCCTCAACCTGTGGCAGGAATTGGAATACATCGACATGAAAGGAGGCGTGCTAGGACGGACGAGGAGCGCCGACGCATTTACCGAAATTATGCAAGCTGCATCGTCCCCGCGTGGCTTTTCGAAGAAAAGTATTTCCATCGATGTGAAGGCCAAATTCTATTACGATAGTGAGCGAAGTAAAGTTGTTAAACAAACGAAAATAACCGATTACTACTAAAGTGATATGATAAATAAATACAAGTTGCAGAATGTTATCAATGTAATGTAATTAATATTTAATTGACTTGTCTACGTCAATCTAGTTTGAGGTTAGTGCCAAGGCAATGAATGGTCAGTGATGAATCCACTATCAATCGTTGACATACTTTTTAATATCTGTTACTAAAACACCTAAGTTAGTGTACAGAATAATAATAATAATAGATGGCACTGTAATCAATTATATTACTATTAAATCATGTTTTCAGCAAGGGTTGTTTCCTTTTTATCGTTTGCAATAGTTTGATTTGCCATCAATTCCCGACAATAACGTCAATTTAATACGAAGTTTTATTTTTAACCACCGACGCAAAAATAGAATACCGTAGCTCCTAAACGGATGAACCAAGGTTCATCCGTTGACAAGTCAAACCTTGTAAATTTTTTAATTTATAGTTATTATAAACAAAGTTATTGTTTCTAACATTTTAGATCTTTATACAAAATGGAATGTGTAATTTTGTAATGTTACTAAAAGTACAATTTTAATTGAAGTCAACATAATGTGGTTTATTTTTTAAACTCTTTTGCACACCATAAATAAAATGATAAAGCGATTAATAGAGAACGATGAAAAAAGTAGAACGATCTGCTACAAGTAACTTTTTTTGATAGTATCGTTCTCAAAAAAAGAATCATCTTAAATGTTTGAGAGTTTAGGCAGTGGATTACACGTGGAGGGCGACAATGATAGGTGGAAAATCGTCTGTCTTCGCACTTACAGCCAGGCACCTGCTGCATCAGTTCTCCGGGGTTTTTGGGGTAACTTCACACACTTCACAGGCCACAATCACTCGAAATGTCTGTAAGGAGCTTCACAGGATACACACGCGGCGAAAGCGCTCTCGTCGGTCTAGGTGTGTCATAGGTGACGTCTCGGTGACAACTAGGGGCTCCGGGGTTCTCACGGTACGTTTTAAACAAATAAAAACTAGGCAGGGACGCGTGCGAGTGCGCGCGGCGCAGTATCAATAGGGCACACAAACAAATCAAAATATTGTAGTAAACATATCGCCCGCCCTAAACACGTCAAGTGTTTACGAGAAGGTTAGGAAGCTAAGGAAAGGAAGTTCACTGGACAGGAAGATGAACTAATTTCGTCAAAGATCTCTTTAGGCTACCGGTAGGAGTTTTAACATCTACCACACGAACAACTTGGTCTTGGCCAGGGTATAAATTAATAATGCGTCCACGACGCCACTGCAAAGGGGGAAGGTTGTCATCTTTTATGAGTAGTAGCTCACCCACTTTAGGAGGATCACAAGGAGAGGTCCATTTATTTCTAATTTGTAATGTATTTAGGTATTCTAAATGCCAGCGAGACCAAAAGTGCTGGGTAATTTGTAGGATTAGCTGAAACCGTGTAAGGCGATGCAATTTTACGTCTTTATAAGGGTAAATATATTATTGCACTTGAAAAAAAAAAAACGACCACCAGAGGCGGGAATCGAACCCGCGTTCCTCGCATACCGGGCGATTGCCTAACCTCTCGGCCACCCTGGCGTTGGCAGAGCCTGTCGAAATTTTCAATTGCTTCTTAACGCTGTAATGCCGCGTTACTTTCATCAATGTTATTGGGATTGTACCCTCAACACTCGAAAGAAATACTATTGCAAGTATTTAACAATCGAAAGATGAAGCTTGCAAATAAGATAATTATTGTTTTTTAAGTGATAAGCATTCACTATGCAATCCAAATATTGAAAAAAAAAATTCTTTCTTTCAATAGTATTTCTTTCGAGTGTTGAGGGTACAATCCCAATAAAATTGATGAAAGCAACGCGGCATTACAGCGTTAAGAAGCACTTGAAAATTTCGACAGGCTCTGCCAACGCCAGGGTGGCCGAGAGGTTAGGCAATCGCCCGGTATGCGAGGAACGCGGGTTCGATTCCCGCCTCTGGTGGTCGTTTTTTTTTTTTCAAGTGCAATAATATATTTGGATTGCATAGTGAATGCTTATCACTTAAAAAACAATAATTATCTTATTTGCAAGCTTCATCTTTCGATTGTTAAATACTTGCAATAGTATTTCTTTCGAGTGTTGAGGGTACAATCCCAATAACATTGATGAAAGCAACGCGGCATTACAGCGTTAAGAAGCACTTGAAAATTTCGACCGGCTCTGCCAACGCCAGGGTGGCCGAGAGGTTAGGCAATCGCCCGGTATGCGAGGAACGCGGGTTCGATTCCCGCCTCTGGTGGTCGTTTTTTTTTTTTCAAGTGCAATAATATATTTGGATTGCATAGTGAATGCTTATCACTTAAAAAACAATAATTATCTTATTTGCAAGCTTCATCTTTCGATTGTTAAATACTTGCAATAGTATTTCTTTCGAGTGTTGAGGGTACAATCCCAATAACATTGATGAAAGCAACGCGGCATTACAGCGTTAAGAAGCACTTGAAAATTTCGACAGGCTCTGCCAACGCCAGGGTGGCCGAGAGGTTAGGCAATCGCCCGGTATGCGAGGAACGCGGGTTCGATTCCCGCCTCTGGTGGTCGTTTTTTTTTTTCAAGTGCAATAATATATTTGGATTGCATAGTGAATGCTTATCACTTAAAAAACAATAATTATCTTATTTGCAAGCTTCATCTTTCGATTGTTAAATACTTGCAATAGTATTTCTTTCGAGTGTTGAGGGTACAATCCCAATAACATTGATGAAAGCAACGCGGCATTACAGCGTTAAGAAGCACTTGAAAATTCGACAGGCTCTACCAACGCCAGGGTGGCCGAGAGGTTAGGCAATCGCCCGGTATGCGAGGAACGTGGGTTCGATTCCCGCCTCTGGTGGTCGTTTTTTTTTTTTCAAGTGCAATAATATATTTGGATTGCATAGTGAATGCTTATCACTTAAAAAACAATAATTATCTTATTTGCAAGCTTCATCTTTCGATTGTTAAATACTTGCAATAGTATTTCTTTCGAGTGTTGAGGGTACAATCCCAATAACATTGATGAAAGCAACGCGGCATTACAGCGTTAAGAAGCACTTGAAAATTTCGACAGGCTCTGCCAACGCCAGGGTGGCCGAGAGGTTAGGCAATCGCCCGGTATGCGAGGAACGCGGGTTCGATTCCCGCCTCTGGTGGTCGTTTTTTTTTTTTTTTTTTCCAAGTGCAATAATATATTTGGATTGCATAGTGAATGCTTATCACTTAAAAAACAATAATTATTTTATAAGGGTACTCCGGAAGTGCAGTTAAGGGTTGTCCACTTAAGAAGTGGCCGGGAGTTAACACTTCGACATCATTAGGGTCCGGAGAAAGTGGGCACAATGGGCGTGAATTTAAAACTGCTTCAATTTTAGCAAAAACAGTGGTCAGCTCTTCAAATGTCAGGGGGTATCGCCTACTACTCGTTTTAGGTGCGATTTCGCCGATTTAACCGCAGCTTCAAAAAGACCGCCCCAATGAGGGCAAACAGGAGGATCGAAAACCCAGGATATGTTCCGCTTTGAAAGCTCAGAACCAATAGCCGCCTGGTTTTGAGACAGGAAACACTCTAACTCTTTAAGGTAATTGTTGGCACCGATGTAATTTCGACCGCAATCGGATCGGATTAGGCGAGGTACACCACGACGCGACACGAATCGGGAAAAGGCCGCAATAAAGGCTTCAGTAGTTAGGTCCGACACAACCTCAAGGTGAACGGCTTTAGTAGAAAGGCAGACAAATACACACAGGTAACTTTTCACTAACCTTTTGTTCCTATAGGCCTGGACTTTGGTAAAAAAGGGTCCTGCAAAATCGGTACCTACACCGTCAAACGGTCTAGCAGCCGTGACGCGGTCTTTAGGTAGGTCACCCATGAAGGGTTGAGATACAGCCGCTTTGAGACGATAACAGGGAAGGCATTTAAAAATCACATGCTGAATAGCTCTGTGTGCAGACAAGATCCAAAACTCTCTATTTAACATGGCAAGAATTGCATTAACACCAGCATGAGCATTCTCGCGATGGTAATGTGAAATAAGGATGTTCACGAAATTACCATTCTTAGGCAGAAGAAGGGGATGGCGCGCATCAAAGGATAGGTCGGAGTTTCGTAATCGACCTCCAACTCGAATCAGGCCTCTGTCATCTAGAAATAAATTCAACTTTCTAAGGGAGTTGGTAATAGGATCGCCACGCCGTAAGCGATCAAGTTCATCAGAAAAGGAGGTAAATTGAACGATTTTCACTAAAAACAAAAGGGAATCTCTCCGTTCCTCAGGGCTCAGGTAGGACAAGTAAGATTTAGGAAATAAAAACCGCCTTAGGTAACAAGTCACGTTTATGAGCTAGTTCAAAGAACTATACCGCTCTAATAAGAATGAGGGATCCGGGGTAGGAACATCGGCAGAGACTACTAAACAACGTAGTCCAGGAAGATCACTACTTGGGTTAGGTTCCGAAATACCGGGCCAGTTGTCAGGAGACTGCGTCAACCACAAAGGTGAAAACCAAAGGGAGTGGTCGATCAGTCGGGTGACTGACATACCTCTCGATGCACAGTCACTAGGGTTCATGTAGCCTGGGACGTGCCTCCATTCACTAGATGTAGGACTATTATTAATCTGGGAGACACGATTAGCCTCAAAAGTCTGAAGGAGGTGAGAAGTGGTTTTTAACCAACACAGACGACCTTTGCAGACAAAGAGCGACGTGATGAAGTAATTTAGAAAGGAGGGTAGCTCCAACAATTCCAACTTGGGAATTGTTAAACGGGTCCGAACAGGGGCAACTTTAGATTTAGCCATAACAAGATGGACGGAGCAAACACCAGACGGAAGTTCCGCACGTAAATAAACAGCGGCAGCATATCCCAATTCAGAAGCATCACAGAACCCATGTAGGGATAAGGAGGAGGAACCTCTGGGAAGAATATGTCGCGGAATGGCCACTTCACTAACCTTCGCTAGGTCCTGAACAAATGCAGTCCACTCTAAAGACAGGGGTTCATTTAAAGGATCATCCCAGGATAAGCCTGACATCCATAAGCGTTGGATAAATTCCTTAGCCTTAAATACGACGGGAGATATCCAGCCACAAGGGTCATACATACGGGCAATCAAAGATAAAACTTTGCGTTTTGTAATAACTGCATCACGGGTATCACAGGTATAATTGTAGGTAAATGAGTCACTCACAGGATTGTACTGCACACCTAAAATAGCGACAGTCTGAGGATTATCTGGGTCTGAGAATGAATGAGGAAGTTGCAAATGATCCGGGGGCATATTCTCCAGGAGCTCGGGCCTGTTACTAATCCACTTACGGAGTTCATAACCACCAGAGGCCATTATTCCTATAAGCTCAGTTTTCAAGGCCCGGGCAGATGCAATAGTATCAGCACCAGTAAAACAATCGTCGACATAAATATCTCTCTCAAGGACTTCAGCAGCTCGAGGGAAGGTAAGTCTCTCTTGTTCAGCGAGCTCAAGAAGGGCACGAATTGCAATGAATGGACTGGAACGAAGACCATAGGTATTGGTATTAAGTTCATAGGCAAGAAGTGGCTGAGAGAGATCCTCACGCCAAAGCACAAGTTGGTACCTTCTATCATCAGGATGTACCCAAGTCATACGAAACATCATACGAATATCTGTTACAAACACTACCTCGTGCCTGCGGAAATTTAGGAGGATGTGAGAAATATCTCGCTGAAGCTTAGGGCCTGTATGTAAACATTGATTCAGGGACACTTTAGAGGACGTAGGACTACTACCATCGAACACAACACGTATTTTGTCACTAACGGACTTAAAAATTCCATGATGAGGGATAAAATAATGTTCCCGGGTCGAGTCATATGAAGAAAGGGACATATGGTTTAGGTCAAGGTACTCGCGCATAAAGGAAATATATTTCCCTCGAAAATTAGGATTGGCTTGCAAACGCTTCTCAAGATTATGGAATCGCCGTAAGGCATTGGTTTTAGAATCACCGAGAGGTGGACGATCATGAAGAAAAGGGAGTCTAACCATAAATCGACCATCGCTTTCACGAGTGGTAGTTGCTTTAAAAAAAGGTTTCACACTCTATATCCAAGGGGTTCGCAACTGGAGATTGGGGGGCCTCTTCGATTTTCCAGAATTTTTCAACTATTTGGGACAGCGAGACTCCAGTCATGGGGGGCTCCAAATCAGTAAATCCTCCATAAACAGGACCACACAGGACATAACCAAATATCGTCGAGATAGCGGTAAGGCCATCAGGGGACACAAACAACTGACCTCAAAAGGCGACCAATGACGTCAGCTCCAAGAAGTACACTTATAGTACCAGGTTTGTAAAATAAAGGGTCAGCAAGAGGGAGGTGCTTAGTACAGGTAATAACACTTTTAGGTAAGTCTACCTCTGGGAGGGTACCAGCAATCACATCAACAACTATTGCACTGGTAGAGATTTCTGGAAAGGCAGAATTAACTGGCTTAAATGAAAGGGATACAATGCCCGGGGAATTAATCGCTTGAACATTACCTATTCCACGAACAGGAACTGGAGAAGGAATGATAGGTAAGTTCATGTGGTCAACGACAAGCTCAGTAGTAAGAAGGCAGCCCTGAGCACCAGTGTCACATAAGGCACGCGCTTCCACATAATATCCAGACGAGGTTTTAACATGAATCAAGGCCGTAGGTAAAAGAACGAGAGAATTGCGAGGTAAAGATGTAAAAGCGGGTATGGAAGGGGGGCTGCTATCTAGTCAGAATTGTGGGGCCTCATTGTACTTATGATGAAATGCACGTTCATCCTGGGTTCTTTGACCTAGAGGGGCATTATAGGTACGGTTACCGTTGGGTGCAGTTGGGGATCGCCCGCCCGAACGGGGAGGTGATGCTCTACGGGAATCACGAGGGGGCGGGGTACGAACACGGTGCCATTCAGTACGTGGGGGTGACACACGGTCCGTTAAGTGACTTTGTGGGGATTGCCGCGGTTGGTTGGAAGCTAAGGCCGGGACGTCTCGGTATGAGCGCTCGCGATCGTAATTCACAGGAGAGGAGTCATTATAACACAGTAACGTGTGATGACTGGAACGACGGCACGTGCGACAGCGATAATCTCGCGTACATTGGGATATGGAGTGTCTATCCAGGCATCGATAGCACAGTCGGGCTTCTTTTACAAAGGTAACACGTTGACGTGTAGGAAGGCGAATAAAATCGGGACACTCGCGTAAGTAATGCGAAGTACTATTACAAAGGTGACATTTAGATGTCGTTGCAAAGGTAACAAAGGCTCTCGCAGGAGGTGGGGAACGCGCGTTAGGTTTAGGCAAACGAGGGGAGCTCACAGTAGGGGGGGTAGTAGTGTCAACGACAGAAGCACTACCTACATTGTCGTGGTGCCTACATTCATCCTCAAGAAAGGTAATAAGATGATCAAAAGTAGAGAGGTGATTAGGATTATCGCCATAACGACGTTCAAATCTCGATTTTAACTCTGAAGGCAGTTCAGCAAGGCATAAGTGAACTAATAGGTACGACCAATGTTTAACAGGAAGTTCCAATCTTTCTAAGCATCGATAAGTCGAAAGCAGGGGGTTCAGGAACGACACACGTAACCCGGAAAGTTTAGGCGTTATAATAGGGAGCATCATTATTTGAGCTATGTGGGTATCCGCTAAAACACGAAGGTTATGGTACCTACGTTTTAGGAGGTCACGGGCCACGGTGTAATTGCCCGCCTCAATCTTGAGGTGTTGTATTAATCGACGAGGTTCATCCGATAAGGCTCCTACTAAATAGTGTAGCTTCAAAGTCGGGGTAAGGCTAGGCTGGTTGTCCACCACGCTATCAAACTGGTCTATAAAACTGATCCAACTATCGGGACGGCCATCAAACTTAGGTATAGGTGGTCAGGTAATTTACTAGCCGGGCTATCAATAGCCAGGGATTTATTCTCCTTGAAGGGGGTGCTAGTACGGGACGTCTCAAATTGGTGAGGTCGAATTTCGTCTAACTTAATTTTTAAGTCGTCTACTTTGTCCCTTACTACGCGTATCTCGTTCTTAACTTGCACATATTCTTGTTCATAAATAGCAGGATCGAGATAACCTAACAGCTTGGAACAAGCGGCGGAAAACTTGTCGCACATAAGTGGCAGGTCGGAAAGACGCGCTCGCATACGATTGGAGGAAAAGGTCTCAAGAACTCGGTGGGAATCATCAACCCAGTCACTAATATAACGGAGTTCACCAATAGCTTCACGGTATTCAGCTGTATCCGTGTAAAGTACGGCCCTTACGGTCTCGTTGCCGGTTTCGGTATCCGACATTTTATTTACTTTAAATCGCAAGAAACAAGGTAGGTAAATTAAACTCACAAAAGATTTCAATACGATGCGTAAAGGAACAAACTTGCACGCGGTCACGCGGTAATGGCGTGATCAATAGGGAAACAAAGCGCTCGCGCACCTCACTTGCACTCAAAGGGTAGGTAATTAACGCGCTAATCGATTTAATCGACACTTATGTAAAAGAGGTTGTACTCGAATGTTATTAAGGAATTTACTGTAAATAGGTTAGGTATATGACGAGACGTTTTCTTCAAATTACAAAGGAAGGTAGCAAATAAATAACTCTCAATTAAACAAATTACGTTACTAATAAGGGGTCCTAATAAACAAAACTACGCTCTGCTACCAATATGTTTGAGAGTTTAGGCAGTGGATTACACGTGGAGGGCGACAATGATAGGTGGAAAATCGTCTGTCTTCGCACTTACAGCCAGGCACCTGCTGCATCAGTTCTCCGAGGTTTTTGGGGTAACTTCACACACTTCACAGGCCACAATCACTCGAAATGTCTGTAAGGAGCTTCACAGGATACACACGCGGCGAAAGCGCTCTCGTCGGTCTAGGTGTGTCATAGGTGACGTCTCGGTGACAACTAGGGCCTCCGGGGTTCTCACGGTACGTTTTAAACAAATAAAACTAGGCAGGGACGCGTGCGAGTGCGCGCGGCGCAGTATCAATAGGGCACACAAACAAATCAAAATATTGTAGTAAACATTAAATCTCTTCATTATTAGGGGTAATCTTTTAGTACGGCGAAGGTACTTGTTCTGTCGCCCAGCCGCTCCTCCAGCCGGTCAAGCTGTGCTGTGAGTCAGCAGCGCCTGCGCCGACGGCACAGTTCGCTAGACGGGGCGCAGTATACCGAGAGTGTCGCGTCACCTGTGCTGAAGTAGGTGGCGTACTTGTTGTGCGGCGCGCCACAGTCGCCCAGCCGCTCCTCCAGCTGATCGAGCTGTGCGTTAAACAGCGCCACCTGTGCCGCACTCGCCGCATCTCGCACGCCCTCTTCGTTTGAAGTTTCTTCAACGAATGTCAGCTGGTAGTGGATGTCGCTTATTGTCTGTACAAAGAAACAAGGGCGAAGGTTTATTTGACGTCTTAGAATGTATCGAGAAGTAACGTGTATGTCTCAAGTATTCTCGTAGACAGTGAGAAATACTAAGTATCATATTTCAAATAGCGATAGGAAGACAATTCCGCTGAGAATTTTGGATACATAATTGATGTCTCCAATTTTGCTTCAAATATGGCATGCGTATGAACGTATGTGATTAAGCTGAAAATACACACGTCGAAGAGACTTAGAACTAGATAAAGAGTGTCCCAATTTTTTTTATATTATTTATTTTTTCAACAAGGTAAAGTACATACCTTTTAACAATATTCTGCCAAACTGTGGACCAGTTTGTCGGCAGTAGCTCTTGTAAACCTAAATCTATTTTATAAGGCTACCACGGTCATAATAATGGAGGCTTTGTCCGGACGTTATATACGCCAGGCAACGTTACTGCGCTTGACAGCCCCGGCGTGTACCTGCAGGTCGCTTGGCAGACCAGCAGCCGCTGCAGGTCGCTTGGCAGCCCCGCGCGGCGTGTACCTGCAGGCCGTGGTGCGCGGCGAGCGCCTTGAGCGCGACGGCGACCAGCAGCCGCTGCAGGTCGCGCTGCAGCCCCGCGCGGCGTGTACCTGCAGACCGTGGTGCGCGGCGAGCGCCTTGAGCGCGACGGCGACCAGCAGCCGCTGCAGGTCGCGCTGCAGCCCCGCGCGGCGTGTACCTGCAGACCGTGGTGCGCGGCGAGCGCCTTGAGCGCGACGGCGACCAGCAGCCGCTGCAGGTCGCGCTGCAGCCCCGCGCGGCGTGTACCTGCAGACCGTGGTGCGCGGCGAGCGCCTTGAGCGCGACGGCGACCAGCAGCCGCTGCAGGTCGCGCTGCAGCCCCGCGCGGCGTGTACCTGCAGACCGTGGTGCGCGGCGAGCGCCTTGAGCGCGACGGCGACCAGCAGCCGCTGCAGGTCGCGCTGCAGCCCCGCGCGGCGTGTACCTGCAGACCGTGGTGCGCGGCGAGCGCCTTGAGCGCGACGGCGACCAGCAGCCGCTGCAGGTCGCGCTGCAGCCCCGCGCGGCCCGGCGGCGCGGCGGGCAGGCGGCCGACCGCGCGCACGCTGCGGATCACCACCTCCGTAAAGCACACCTCGCCCAGCGCACGCAGGGACGACTGCGAAAAAAAAATACAGATGTAATATAACTTCTTCTTATAATTACTCATGTTATGTCTTTTTCTTGTGTATGTAAAGGCAAAAATGCTTAATCCTGTAGATGTAGACGCTACTGTTGAACCGGCAATCACACAGTGACTACGGCAGCAGTGGTAATAGTGACGCCACGTCCGCCTGATCCCCGCCAGGACTATATTCCGAGAAGTTCATTCGCCACCTTCCTGCGCCTGCACGTCTTGCGGGGCGCAAGTAAGTGGCCAATCATACGCAATTGTCATAGGAAATTCCTTACCCCGCAACACCACCTGCCCCCGTTGAAACCTAGCATGCCTCGCCCTCGCACCTCTAGTAGGCCTGTGTAATTCCCCGCATAGGTAGCAAAAAACGTACATACGCGCGGCGACCCACCGTGCTGGGCTTACCATCAAGTTGAGTGTAGCGAGCGAGCAGCGACACGCGCGCGCGTTTTAATCACCGGCGATGCGCGGCACTACGTTGCCGGCTGGACTAATGTGCTAGAAAAATGCACTAGTCGTCAGTAGCTTCTAGCATTCGCATAATAGTACGTCACGGAATAGTACGGAGGACGGGGTAGTTTAGTGTATTATTAATCATATTCTGGTTATAAGAATTTCTAGTTATAAGAATGAAATTACCTTGCAATGTATTTCTGTAGGCGTCTGAAGAAAAATGTGCTTGACTCTGAGGCGAACTAAGTTACACCATATCGTTTGCGACATGAGGTAGATATTTCAAAGATATATTGCAAAGTCAAACTTCTGTACGTAGTACTAGTACTTATTGTGTGCCTCTGGCGACTAAGCGAGCTATACTACTACACTGACCGTGTCGACGACGCGCGCGAGCAGGCGCGTGACGCAGTGCGCGAGCGGCGCGTCGCGCAGGCAGCACGGCAGCAGCGCCAGCAGCGGCACGCAGCGCCACGTCCACTCCTCGCGCGCCTCCACCCAAATGTCCTCCTGTTCAAATAAACAAGTTAAAACAACTTTGTCATTGCTCTTGACCAAGTGCCTTGTTAGTCTCGCGATTGGCACGCTGACTTTTATTCGGATTCGAAATTTAAAATCCCGGGTCAAGCAATGGCTTGCGAACCTATGTGATTTTAGGATTTTCTGTCTTGATATAACTCTGAAACAGCACCAGTGTCAGGAAGTTATTTATGTTACCACTCTCGTGCCACTTGTTGTCTCACCAAACTATAAAAGTATTAAACAGTAAGAGCAACTGTGTATTGTTGCACACACACACACTGTTTAATAAAGATAATATTACTGAAACAAGATAATTATCCATGTTATTGGGAATGGCCACCCGTAGTAACTGAAATTCGTTACAAAATAAGACATGCCTATAGCATTTCTGTCAAGAGAATTTCGTCGTACAAAAGTTGATGGGCATCAAAATAGTAAAAACCACTCACGTCGAGTTGGTCCTCGAGCGGCACGTCGCACTTGGTCAGCAGCGCCGCGCACGCCGCCGCTAGCTCCCACGTGCCCTCGTACAGCGAAATCTGATGACAACGTAGATTTTACTATCTGTTAACACCTCACAGATTCTGTCTTTGTCCGTCAAAGAGACGAGGAAGCGCCAATCGCACACGACTGTTTCATTGAAAATCTCCTTCCCCGCAATACCACCCCCGCTACCATTAAGCATGCCTCGTCCCCCGAACGTTTCGCGCTCAGAATGACGGTCACCCACGAATTTGTCGGACTCTAAAATAACGTTTCCTGCGGCTGCTTATGATGATTAGGAATATTACAGAGTAAGTTATAACCATGTAAGTAATAATATGTTTTTATTAGCATGTCGATACTGAAGGATGTTTCTCCTTGCGTATTTTATACAGCACCGTTATGTCTGAAGATGTCCGTAGTCGAGAGGTTTGCACGTTTACCTTCATGGTTCACCTTCTGGGTGCTCGCTCCACCGTCGACTCTGTCTACGCCACGTCTGGCTAAGTCCTTGTAAATAAAAAACGTCAATTTGTGTGGAGTCAGCAGCCCGCTCTCACCTGGTTGGCGAGGTGCACGAGGTACTGGTGGTGGCGCAGCTTGCGCGCCAGCTCGGGCGGGTCGCTCTCACCTGGTTGGCGAGGTGCACGAGGTACTGGTGGTGGCGCAGCTTGCGCGCCAGCTCGGGCGGGTCGCTCTCACCTGGTTGGCGAGGTGCACGAGGTACTGGTGGTGGCGCAGCTTGCGCGCCAGCTCGGGCGGGTCGCTCTCACCTGGTTGGCGAGGTGCACGAGGTGCTGGTGGTGGCGCAGCTTGCGCGCCAGCTCGGGCGGGTCGCTCTCACCTGGTTGGCGAGGTGCACGAGGTACTGGTGGTGGCGCAGCTGGCGCGCCAGCTCGGGCGGGTCGCTCTCACCTGGTTGGCGAGGTGCACGAGGTACTGGTGGTGGCGCAGCTTGCGCGCCAGCTCGGGCGGGTCGCTCTCACCTGGTTGGCGAGGTGCACGAGGTACTGGTGGTGGCGCAGCTTGCGCACCAGCTCGGGCGGGTCGCTCTCACCTGGTTGGCGAGGTGCACGAGATACTGGTGGTGGCGCAGCTTGCGCGCCAGCTCGGGCGGGTCGCTCTCACCTGGTTGGCGAGGTGCACGAGATACTGGTGGTGGCGCAGCTTGCGCGCCAGCTCGGGCGGGTCGCTCTCACCTGGTTGGCGAGGTGCACGAGGTACTGGTGGTGGCGCAGCTTGCGCGCCAGCTCGGGCGGGTCGCTCTCACCTGGTTGGCGAGGTGCACGAGGTACTGGTGGTGGCGCAGCTTGCGGGCAAGCTCGGGCGGGTCGCGGCGCTGCAGCGCGGCCAGCACGCGCACGAGCGCCGCCCGCACGGCGCCGCTGCGGTGGTTCGCCAGCACGATCAGGCTCTCCACCGACACCGCGCCGCACAGCGCCTGCGCCCATCAAAACATCCTATCCATTAGCTTACATCTACAATAATATTATAAAAAGGAAAGTTTTGATTGTTTGTTTGTTTCATTGTTTGTATTGAATAGGCTCCGAAACTACTAGGACCGATTCAAATGAAATTCGGTAAAGAGATAGTTTGAGACTGGGATGGACATAGGCTACTTTTTGTTGTGATATAAAATCATCAGGGGGATTATATGGAGGATGCGTTTGTATGGAAAATCCGACTTCTGGCGCGGGCAAAGTCGCGGGAAACTGCTAGTGTATTTAAGACTTTGACTGCCACGGAACTAGACACAATAGAATTATATTGTTTGGGGGTCACCGGTGACCACCATGGCTCTCAATGTGTTAAAAAGGCAAGTTTGAGTTTAAGCACGCATCTCCCACACAACGAGGCTCGCTCCCGAGACATGTCTCGCGAGGTAACAGATAGTATGATATCAAAGGTGTTTAGTCCTAACATGTTGATATTCCGTAAAATTGAACTTCCAACGAAACTGGAAATTGAACCCAGGTTCAAAAGACCACACTACCGAAACATTCTATTAATATCCGACAAGCTTTTGCAAGACCCTCTTTGCACCCCGCAAGACGTGGGGCGAAGAAGCCCCAATAACTAGCAATTGTTAAAACCAACCCATTCCCCGCAGCATCACGCGTCACCCGCTGACATCTAACGTGCCTCTGCCCACTGCACCTCTGGCGACCGCAGGATGGTACGCGAACTTGTCGGACTATTAACAATACATTGCTTTCCAGTTTAAAAACAAAACACATTCAATAATCATATTAAAACTTAAGAGGGTGGTTATGGGAAGCCTATTGACCGTTTGTAGGGGGTATTCTTTCTCAAGACAAAGTAGAGAAGTGCACAAACGAAGCGTACCTGCGACAGCTGGTGTTCAGAGAGCACGGCGACGGCATCCCGCAGCAGCAGCAGCAGCCCCTCGCACGCCGTCCAGCCCGGCTCCGCACCCGCTCGCAATCGCCTCTGCGCACGAGCTCATTACACTTTATACTCGAACAACACCATCCTAGCGTTATCCCGATCCGCTGACCATGATCAAGGATACGGCAGATCAGGTAATTACAGTGGAGCGACTGCCATCTGACCTCCGTTACCCTGTTAACAGGGGAACCTGACCAGTTTTGGATCATGGTTATACATTCAGTCGCCTGTATGTGCAGGTTTCCTCACAATTTTTTCCCTCACCATAAGAGCATCGGTTAGTACAACTAATGTACATAACTCATAAAATGTTATTGGTACATGGTGGCACGTGGAATCGAACCCGGCTTCCTCCCGCATGAGCAACCCGCTAGCTACTGCGCTACCGCTGCGCTACTCTCTACACTTTACACTCAAACGATACTTAAAATAACAGTCTTAAAACATCATCATGTCCTCCATGACGTATCCGGCAACAGCGATTTCTGTAATCGCTTGGTTATGTAGTGTCTAAAATGGCTAACAAAACAAAAATTTAATTTAAAACTGCGGTTACACGGTCTAAAGTAAAGCTGAACATTAGAGTTGCAGACCCAAAAATAAAGTAAGATAAATCCTACTACTGCTGGGCAAAGGCCTCGCCTAAACTGTGGGGAGGAATGAGCAATAATTCACCTAGCGGGCTTAGTGCGGATTTGCGGGTCTGTAAGGCAAGTGACCGGTCGTACTGTCAGATGTTATCAGTAAGCCATTGATCATAAATCGTTTTTATAATATTTTCTAAGTAGGTTATTTTTACCTACAGTGTTCGATACACGGATGCGGACCGTGCGCAAGCCCACAACTACAAGATTTAATTGTTTTTTTTTTTTTACTTTGAGCTAGATTAACAAGCTACAGTACTTTATGATCTAATTTCGGTTTTGGAGGTCAGCTTGTCTGTAGTAAAGTATAATTTATTGAAGTTTTACCTATAAAGTTTTGACTGGACCTTCAAATCATTCATATTTTTAAATGCGTCAGGAATTTTATTTACCTATTGGAAACAAAAAGCATTAATGAATCAAGTATCATAGAAGAGAGAAAACAAGAACAGATATGCCTTAAAGAGTTTCACAAGTACAGTGGCCAGCGCATCTGATTAATTATATTTATTTTTGTCTATTATAACTAGACCTGACTGTCGTCCGTACAATTAAATTGTTGAAGCACTCAGAATCACATTTGGTGTTTCGTGCTATGCAGAATTTTTAACGTGCCTCAACTAAACAGTAGGTACGAGCAATTTTACCTGGTGGTATATCCCGCCGGTGTAGAGGTCGACGGTGGTGTGGCTGACGTCGTCGACATCTACAACAATGTACTCGGTGAGGTCGGCGTCGCCCCCTCCCGCACCTCCCGCACCCCCCGCACCCCCCGCACCCCCCGGCCCGCCCGCGCGCTCTGCAACCGCCACCCACTTGTACCGAGCGGTACTGGCCCTACACATACTACGCACGTGCGACATGACACAGAATGATAATATTTTGGAATAGACTACCTTGTTTCGTTTGAGCTACTCAATTTTAGTGAGTTCTAGGTTTTGTTTACTTCTAATAATAAAAATCTTTCTCTAGATGGCGATAATAAAATTAACTGCTTTTTTATTAACAAAAAATCATATAAAACTGCACGTTAATTATCTTTTTTGTCTCTAGTCTACGTAAGAAGATCAATATCGTTAGTCGATATAAGTCAAGTGTTTTAAGTCGCATGTGCGTAGTATTTGTTAATCAAGCAAAAGCCTAGTGCTTGCTAAAATATACAATTTTGTGTAGTCTTGCGAATTAGGTGCGAAGTTAATAAGGCTTTTAAGTTTTGTTTTAAGTGTTACGTAACATGCTATATTTACAATGTATTTTATTATTTACAACGCATTTTACACAGTGCGAATCATAATGCTTGTTTGTCAAATAACTTTTGTTTGCCCTACGACAAATGAGTAGGTATATAAACAGGATAGCGAAAAATGGTAAACATCTGCAATATGTACGAAAGCAAATCAAAATTTTGACAATAAAAATGTACTAGAGCAGATATTATCATTTCTCACTTAACCCAAAAAATCTTAGCAATATTTTTGTACACACGTAACACGAAAGTTCAACAGATTGTTTTCGTTAGTTAAGCTAGCCAATCAGGAAATTTAGTATTTAGTTGTAGTATTAGCATTGCAAATATTTACATAGCACGTATTTACAGCATAGTACTTATGTAGTAAAAAACCTCTCACCAAATCCGTAATTTTGTTGATAAGTACTCCAATTCCGTCAAAATTCGACGTACGTACGATAAATAAGTTAAATATTCTGACTCCTCACTCTTTACATGTTACAATAAAATCACAATCAATCAAGAGCATTTTTAATTAAAAAAATTGCTTACCCTCTGGCGCTGGCGGCTCTGAATTCTCAGATGCAGATGACGCATCCGTCAACTTTCTGAAAAGGAAGTAGGATCAATGTACTGTAATAGCGATTTATGCGACATGCACCTCAATTCAGGCTGTGGTGTCATGCAGTCAAATAACTTATTCATATATTGTAACGTTTGATTATCACTTTCGAGTCCAACTGCAAATAAAGACGATCCAGGCGAAAGTTAAAGAAATAGCAACCGACAGACAAGAACCTGAATTGAGACATTATTTTCGTAACCGAGTCAAAGCCACTATGGATAATATTTTACAGCAGTAACAAAACAATAATATTTGATTATTACAACGCGTTAAAACAAATGTGGAACTCACTGGCTCTCTTTGATCTGCATGTTGATGATCCCTTTCATCTGTTTAGTCGAGTCGATACTACTTTCAGGGTCTGTCTTATCGGCGTCAGTTTTATCTGGGTCCGGTTTGTCGTCTGCATCGGTCTGCTCGTTGAGACTGATGCTGTCTTCCGCGGAGACGGAGGAGACGCTGGCGCGAGGCTCGTGCTTTCGTCTCCGTGACGGTTTACGGTTGAACGAGTCGCTGTTGAACTCGCTCATCTCTTGCGTTTCCGGCGTGAGGAGAAAGTAGAAGTTCGCGCGGGAGTGCGTCACGAACGTGTCGCTTGCCTGTTGCAAAAAGGGGCGTTTACTTTAAGGCTGATGCAAACTTCCGTAAGGCTGATTTATACTAAATACGTACAGTAGCGAGTTTAGAAATGGGACAGCTAAGTATATACTAACTTGCAAATCACTGTTCAAACGTTGAAGAAATTTACTCGTCAAGACCGTAAGTTAGCTCGTTGTACAGTAGATGAGAACTATGAAAGGCAAGAAGCAATGTTGAATTACACAAGTTTGAACGGAACTCTCAGTGCGTGAGTCCGACTCACGCTTGCCCGCTTATTTTAATTTTATGCTGTGTCATACCTTCAACCAGTCAGATGAAAGTCTACAACCAATCTGTGTTATCAATGATAACATACTGAACATGGTCTCTAACCATGGGCCTTATAAGGAAGCTTAAGGTCGTGACCTTGAACGAGCTATGGAGAGAGCATTGCTGCATCTCTACGGGATTGAATCATAAAAAAGATACGGAGAAGAACTAAGTTAACGGCCCTGCGGATCAGTAAGCTCAAGTGGCAGAAGGGTACATTGCTCGAAGAACTGATGGGTGTTGGGTCTGAAAGGTTCTTGATTGGAAACTATTTGATCAAAAGCGTTGCGTAGGGTAACCACCGGCAAGATGGACAGACGATCTAATAAGTTTCGAAGGATGGCACTGGATGCAGGCCGCTTGTAACAGGTCACCTTGGAAATCTGTAGGGGAAGTCTACGTTCAGCAGTATACGACCAGCGGCAGACGATGATGTAGTGTCGTACCTGGTGCATCAGCAGCAGGAAGTCGCTGAGCAGCGCGATGTGGTGCAGCAGGGGCGGCGAGCCCACCAGCGCGCGCACCAGCTCCACCAGCGTGTTGCTCGTCGACGCGCTCAGCGGCGGGCAATCCGAGTTCAGGAACCTCTCCTGTCCGACATACACAACACGTCAATGATAATGCATTAAAAAAGAGGTAAATAGGTCACTAGCGCGCGGAAATCGTTTGCCTCAAATTATGTAATTTGCTCAATTTTGCATTCAAATATGACATTTGACACGTAAAAGAACATGAGCATCAAATTCGAATCGCCGCGCATTACGAGGTGACAGGTCTACCTCTTTTTTAAATAAATACACTGTCAGTGCAACACGTTATATTCTCGGTTTACGAGCTGATCTCGCACATTTTTGCACAAACACAAGGTTCACGGCCCGATTATTGCATTTTTGTGATCGTGGCATTTTACCTCATTCTTTTAAAACTTATAGCAATAAATGGGTGTCTTAAAAACATCCATATGGGAAAATTTTATATTTAACACTCTTGAAAGTAAGGAAGGTTTCCCCTGTTATCAAAGTCACGAAGGTCAGATGGCAGTCGCTCCACTGTAATTACCTGATCTGCCATATCTTGGATCATGGTTCAAAGCGGACCCTGGGTGCAAGTGCACCACCGGGACAAACATTGATATTTTTACAGAAACGGTAATACTTTTCGTCTTTCTAAAAATATTTGCTTTGTCGGACCAGTTTGTGTGCGACTGTTCTGCGAATGCTAGACATGCGGGGGTGAGGTATGCTAGATGTCAGCTAGAACTATATTGGGGATAGCCTACGACAGTCGCACGAACTTGTCTGACTATAATCTGCCGAATATACGAGTATGCCAGGCTGAATAAATTATGTAGAAAGATAAAAAGATATATTGTACAACTAATTATGCAGAAGGGTAAAAAAATACAGAACCACATGGTTGCTCCATTTCTTTACCGATGCATATTAGCTTTTTTACACGAATAGAAAAAGTGGCAAAGGTAATCTCTAGTCGGGAGGAATGCAATATGTATTACCCTCGACTAGTGATGGCCTAAGAGGTAAGAATCTCTGAAGCTAGGTGGCACTCGATATACAGCGCGTTATAGCCAGAGGTGGGACAGTAAAAGAGAGTAGCTCCTTCCTCACTAACGGCACGGGTTTAGTGGTTATTCCCCCGCCTCTCTGATGAGAGAGCGTCACATAACTTAAGGCGGCCCCCGTCGCCAGCATAGTATGTGTAAAACATTCCCTTCCAGCTGTTACCTTGCAGGCCAGCAGCAGGTGCCGCAGCAGGTCCACGCGCGCGGCCTGGTGGTGGTTGAAGCGTCGTCGCGGGTGGGCAGGTCGCAGCAGCGTGGCGCAGCACGCCAGCAGCAGCGCCCACGCAGACCCCTGCTCCCTGACGCCGGTGCCGTCCAGCTGTTACCTTGCAGGCCAGCAGCAGGTGCCGCAGCAGGTCCACGCGCGCGGCCTGGTGGTGGTTGAAGCGTCGTCGCGGGTGGGCAGGTCGCAGCAGCGTGGCGCAGCACGCCAGCAGCAGCGCCCACGCAGACCCCTGCTCCCTGACGCCGGTGCCTTCCACCTCCCATACTACGTCCTGCGTTAGAAAAGGCATTCGTTAGGACTTTTCTTAAAAGAAGTCCGAAAAGTGGCATAATCATTTGCAAGATTTTATGGTTATATTTGTTTTCTTTTATTGCGCACAAATAAAGAATATCTATCGATCTATATCATTTACCATACAATGTCATAATTTTTCTAGTAATTTTCCGCCGTAGGTGAAATTTAGCTAGGATATTGTTGCAATCACAAATATAAACACGAAACATTTAATTGCAAAAGAGGAAGAAATAAACTGACACGCTGAACTCTGCGTGGCAGATGTAAAAGAGTATAATGAGAATCGAGCATAATGTCTTATGTCCATTTGTTGCGTTTCCTTGTTAAGTCGTTGACTGCCACGAAACTACAAACAATAGAAAATAAGTAAATCTACTACTGCTTTAATACAACAACTCTTACTATGGGACGAAAAAATAATAATCAGCTGATCACTACTTCAGAGATATTGTTGGTAAATTTTAATATTTAGATGTTGAACTCATAGTAAAAGTTGTTACATTTGACGAGAACAAGCACTCCCAAACACAAAATCAACGAGAAATACTTAATTTTTACTTTAGAACAGTGATCGGCTGTTACAGTCTTTTTGAGTAATCTTTTTATTTTGATGTTGGTTCTATGTGTGTTGTCGGTCTTATTATTTTCAAGTGGTGCGTACCGGCGGCTTGTCGAAGTACTTCCAGGCGCGCATGGCCAGCACCAGCAGCGCGGGCTCCAGCAGCGCGGCGGACGAGCGCTGCACCGCCAGCACGCCGCTCGCGCTCGAAGAAAGCACTGGCCCACTGCACGCTTGATCTACTAGCACCTACAGTAACAAATAAACGTATTACAACAGCGTTGTCAAGAGATAAGACTAGGTAATATGATCATTTGTTTTTATTCATTTCATTACTTTGCATAGAGGCATGTCAAAATTTACTCTACATCGCCGTACTATCTAGTTAGAGGAATTTATCATGTTCTTAGGCTTGTGGTCAACAATATGTATATTTTTTCCGCAGGGCCGATTATTCTAATGCCATACTGAGAAATGATCAAACAAATGATATTTATAATTTGACATTAATTTATAATAATAAATTAATTGTTTATTCATTCCATTGTTACAGATAATAATTATAAAGCTTAAAATAACACAAGGTGCGCTAAGTAAGCCCCGAGGTCGTTAACTGCGGCGATTGCTTCAGCTTCTCGATGTCGTCTTCCGTGTCTGTGCTGATGATCACGCCACCGTTCTTTGTCTTGCGTAGCCCTCTTACGTGCAGTTTCATTTCCTCTGGTCGAATTATCTTCTGGACGAGAGTTTTGGTGTCGTCACTCGACTTCATTTTATCGGTAGGATAAATTGCAACTGACCTTATGTTACTTGCTTGAACAAAGTTATTGGCGCTTTTTTTGACCATATCGGCGAAGGAAGCAGGTCCTGCATCAGATTTGGAACACCCTTCAACGCTTTGTTTAAGGTCTTGAATTCGCTGGGAAAGGTCATGATTTTCTTGGAGGGCTTTTATGTTAACATGGGCTTGAATTGTTTTGTGTTTTACAGATTGATACTGTACGGCTAGTTGTGAAGTTCCATGGCTTACTTTTCTGCATAGGTTATGAATCCTCACTTTCTGGTCCGTATTCAATTTTCCCTCTGTTGCGATGGTGCAAGCCTCACTCAGACACTACTCCATACTGATCATCCATTTCTGGATCTCCGACGTAGGTACAACTCCGAGCTGGTTATCTTCCTGTTGGGCGGGCGACGGATGCGTGGGCGTGGGCGGCGGGCTTCGAGGCATTAGCGCACTTCGGTTAAAGGGACTCTCAGCCATTTTTCATCACACAGTACAAAGTGTCACAGTTTTTTTTTTTTTTTTAAATACACACCAATTACCTAGCCCCAAACTAAGCGTGAGCTTGTGCTATGGTGACTAGGATAACGGATAGAAATACTTAAATACATATAAACATCCATGACTTAGATTCTACGTGCGTAATGTAAAACTGGGTCAAGAATGTACAGTTTATTGTTAATTCACAAAATTAATAATCGAGTCGACACGTCTGATCTCATTGTCGGACATCTATTTATGTACACTGGTAGTGTATCTGAACGAAACATATCGACGAGCGCGCATTTGCCGCAGTCACAGCATACCTTCAGCAGGTGGTGGTCGGCGCGGCACTGCGCGCTGGCCAGCACCACCAGCAGCATGTCGAGCGCGGACGGCGCGTACATCGCCGCGTACAGCCGCGAGTCGACGCTGCATGCGCCGAGCAGGATGCGTAGCGCTGTGGCCTGCTCGGGACCGGAGCCGTCTAGTTCTACCACCTGGGAATACAAATTGAGATCAAAATTAGAACTGTATAAAAGCGATGGTGACAGTATACATGATACATTGAAATTAGGTGCTGCATCGGACACACGAAGCAGAATCTACCAGAGTAAGGGACGTGCGAAATTCAATGTAGTTGAGCGTTCAGGGTAACGCTCCGACGTTTCATCGCAGCACCTTTCCCCCGTTCCGTCTCCCCGGCCACTCGTCCATTGCGCGCGCGTTCCGTCGCCGAATGTCGTTTTGACGGACTGTGTGGCGTCAACACTCCGTAGCAACAACGAATGAAGTTTGTGGATGGCCCGCTAATGCTTTGAAAAAGTTTGGTAGTTATTACCCTCGCGAACAGGTACAGCAGCGCGTCGGGCCCGCCCCCGCCCAGCGCGTGCAGGGCGGGCGCGAGACCGCAGTGCCGGCTGGGCAGCGCGTCGCCCGCCCACGCCGCCAGTACGGCCTCGGGCGCGCCTGGCCCGCCCCCGCCCGACCCGCCGCCCGCCGTCGCGCGACCGCCGAACACTGCAACCGTAAACAGAGTATACCATGTCGAGTCCAGGTACGCAGCACGATCTTTAGATAACAAGTTTATTTTGCTTCTCATTAAGTATTTTACTAGTTTATTTAGCTTAATATTAAAGGACTTGGCCTCTTTTTGTATTGAGGCTGGTTTTTTATTCCAAGATATCACTAACCACCAATAACCTATATTTATCTTTAAGCTACAAAAATATAAAACACGTAACCATAGAAATCTGAATTTTAAACGTCTCCATTTTTGAGAAAAAAAAATTGTAATGAGGCATCATCCATTGATCATTACTTGTATTTCCTGACTGTATAGCTATGTACCATTGCCTTTTCACTGGTGAATAAATACTACTAGGTAGGTACTATCACAGATTATATAATAGGTACTACTGTCAGTGGAACGACATTTTGTTTTTCATGCGTTAATTGGTATAGGCGAAGGTGTGGTTTATGTACAGACAAAGATAAAAATTTATTTAAATTTTTCTCTTAATTGAAGGCCTTTAAAAATATATTAATTATGCAAAAAGGCTAGTTTTTGTGAACTCTTTCATATAATATTTAGTTTATTCTGGTCAGAAATATTGACGAATAAAAAACCATTAATGGACAAGTCCTTTAGCAGCATGAAAATGCCTTGCGTGTTTGCATAAAGAACTTGATCAAATATTTATTATGATAAAAAAGCACAAAGCACACAAAAGAAAATGTTGAAGATTCGTTTAAGTAATACCAGTAACATACGGTTATTTATTTTTTTATTTTTACCAGTAACACACCACTAATGTCACTACAAGAGCGATTGCTATTAAGGCGTAAAATAGGCGTTGATTAAAGGTTTTAAAATTAAGGATGACTTAAAACGAAGCGCGTGAGGGCTACAGCAGCTCGAAAACGTGAGCTTGATCATGAGAGCCGACGAGTCATTAGCCGATCTACATCCATCCTTAACTCTTCTACTGTCAAGTCGCTAGTGTAAGTACGGTCTCTATGTGCATTGCGGAATACTCCGTGCATATTCCACGCGACTAGCTTTCACTGCGTCCATGCATCATTATCATATTTAAACTCACCAGTAGGCGCGGCAAGCGAGGTCTGGTGGTAGAGGCAGACGACGGCGGGCGCGTGCGCGGAGAACGATAGAAGTAGTGAATCATGTATTTCGCGCAACGTACTAGATGGAACCTCGAACACCTGCACGATACGTAACGGGTTATAAACGGCCAACATGTAACAAGGGTTATTTAAGTAATGATCAAGAAATATTAGGTATAACCACGGTTGAATATAACGTGAGATGAGACTAACCTGCTCCCAATCGATATTTGAGTCGAGCACGTTCGGTGTCAATACTGAAGGGAAATTCGGAGATTCGCATCGGACCTAAAGCGAAATAATTAGATTAGTACAACTAGTCGCGAAAATAGCGAAATAATTAGATTAGTCACTAATGAGCTCAATTCCAATGCGCCCTGTCTAAGATTAAATTTAGGTTCAGTCTTTCTCTTTCTCTGTCAAACAAACGAAAAGAGACAGACTATAATAACTTAGAAAAGTCAGATTAAACAGCTGTCAGTTGCTAAGAAAATTAAAGAAGCCATAGACAATTTAGTAGGGATGTCATTCGATGACGACTAAGGTCAGACGAAAACACGCAAAAACTTGGTAAAATACGTAAGAAATAGCATCGCTTAATTTGACGTTTCTAAATTATTGTTCTCTGTCTCTTTTCGTTTGTTTGGCAGAGAAAGAGAGAGACTGAACCTAAATTTAATCTTAAGACAGGGCGCATTGGAATTGAGCCCAGTGCGTCATTATTATTATATAGAAATAGGTCTATAGTCACGCCTCGGACGGCTACCTACGTCGATCTTTATAATTATAATCGGGGCATTGCACTCACTACGTATATTACATAGAAAGTAGCCCCACTGAATTTGCCAGTTTGGGCCGAATCCACCTTTTTTTAACCCCCGACGCAAACACGACGGGGTGTTATAAGTTTGACGTGTCTGTTTGTGTGTGTATGTGTGTGTGTGTCTGTCTGTGGCATCGTAGCTCCTGAACGGATGAACCGATTTTGATTTAGTTTTTTTGTTTGCATGATTAATAAGTCGGGAGTGTTCTTAGCTATGAAGAAAATCGGTCCAAGGTGGCCGCCGTAACAAAATGGCGGATTACATATTTTTTTTAAACTCCTTCAATATGGGTATCAAATGAATGGGCTTGACTAGTAGAATACTATACACTATGAAAAATTTAAATCCAAGATGGCCGCCGTAACAAAATAGCTGATTATATATTTTTTTAAACTCCCTCAATATTGGTATCCAATGAAAGGGCTGACTAGTAGAATACTAAAATACACTATGCTGAATTTTAAATCCAAGATGGTTGCTATCACAAAATTGCGAATTGCTTTTTATTGCAAAGTTTACATACTTACTTTTCCTCAACTATTTTATAATAATTATAATTATTTATTATTGATTTAAAAAATCTGATGAAACACCAAATTACTTAAAATCTTAAAACGCAAGAAAATAATTGAAATGAAATAAAAAAAGCAAGTCCCCTAGAAAAAGCATGAAATAAAAAATAAATTTAAAATTTAAAAACCCCTGACACAAAATAATAGATGCACATAAAAATCCTAAAACAAGGTTTTATAACTATGGAATTATAGCAAAATACAATAAAGTTGACCCATTTTAACCCTATATATACACTGGTCAAAATTTCAGTTTTATTTTTTGCTTTTTATAGGGTTTCCATTTAAACCAACTTTATTGTATTTAGCTATCCATACTAATATTATAAATGCGAAAATAAAACCACTAAACCGATTGAGATGAAATTTGGTGTGAAGACAGTTCGAGACCCTGGAAAGGACATAGGCTATATTTTGTCGCGATATAACATTAAGGGGGTTGAAATGGGGGATGAAAGTTTATATGGAAAATCCAACTCTTGCGAGCAAAGTCGCGGGGAACCACTAGTAATTTCATAGTTATAAAACCTTGTTTTAGGATTTTTATGTGCATCTATTATTTTGTGTCGGGGGTTTTTAATTTTTTTTTAAAACAAATACACCAAGTTCTCAGCCCCAAACTAAGCGTGAGCTTGTTCTATGGCAACTAGGATAACGGATAGACATACTTATACAGTCAGTCCCGTCACCGATGTCGGAGCCTTCAAGAGGTGATAGATGAGTTCTCCTTTAACATTTTTCTTTATTACAAGAACCTCGAAAACTGACCAAAAAAAAATATCACCTTTCCATACAAAATGTACCTAGCTGATTTACTAAATAGTATGGGTAAGTGAAAAAATAATTTAGGATTTCAAAGTTGATCCTATTAAGAAAGTGGTAGCAATTTTGCTTCTTAGTCACCACGTGAAGGCTCTGACACCGGTGCCGGGACACATTGTATACGATTATACATCCATGACTTAGTTAGACACAAATGCTCGTGCACATCACACAAATATTTGTCCCTTGCGGGATTCGTCACTGTTTGTGTCAGTAATGCTAGTTTAATGGGGTTCATTCTGTGGTGGCACGAACTAATAAACCTATGATTAACTTTAAATGTTCATGTAACGTAGCACGTTCTCCGTTGAAGAAAAGAAGCGGAACTGCAGGGCAGACAGAGCCATACTCACGAGGCAGGCGTGATCGGGCCCGTGCGCGGCGAGGTGTAGCGCCGTGTACACGTTGAGTTCATGTCATTTCGTCTCTATAGGTCATGCGCTCGGTGGGTCGGTATATCGTCACTCACGTGGCAGGCGTGGTCGGGCCCGTGCGCGGCGAGGTGCAGTGCGGTGTACACGTTGAGGACGGGCGCGCGGTACACGGCAACGCGCGACAGGTGGTACGCGCCCGCACAAGCCCCGCCCTCCACCGCCCACCCGATCAGGAGGTTCGTCGGCGTCACTTTCCGGACTAGGATGCCTGTAGTAAATTATAAAATGAAATATGGTGAACGGTTACACCAGACAAAAGTTTGTCACCGCGTCAGCATTTCATATAGGTATCTTTGATTATAATTTATTCATATCATGTCGACTCACTTGTAAACTCATAGCAAAAATGTCAATACGTCGACCACGAACTACAGACGAAATTTCTTCTTCAACAGAGTGGCTACAGATTTTAACAAAACTATTCTAAAGATGTTGATTTGTTTACTGCAAGACCAAATTACTTTAGGAAACTAATTAACTCAATAATTACATTAAACTATTTAGGTCAGTACCTGACTTGGCATGACTTGGCTGTCCCTTTTAGTTACTGTTGTTATTTACTTGGTTAAAATTTTTGAATGCACATTTACATGTACTTGTATTGATCTACAAGTGAAAACTTATAAAGGCATATCTGTTTTTATTTTATCTCTTCTATGATACTTGTGTAATTAATGCTGTTTGTTTTCCAATAAATAAATAAAATAAAAATGAAACTGTCTTTAAATTTTGTGTGTGGTACTTTCGTGAAAACTTGCAAACAAATTGCTTAAATTATAAAAATAATTGTACGTCGTGGATTTATGATTTGACAAGATCCATCAAGCAAGAATATTAAGTGACTGCAACAAGGCATTGCTTTACATATGGCTTGATAATGATTAAAAATATCACCAAAATACGAAAAGAAGGAGAACGATTGAAACAATATGTCAAAGTTACTAACCTTGCAATGGTAGTGAGACAGTCTCGAACTCGTATCCGTTTACAAAGACGGTAATCTGAAAGGAATAGAAGATATTACTTTTAAACTTCATATTTTTCATAATTGAGTTCTCGTCTGCGGGGTACAGTGGCGCCGGGGGCGTGTAGGTAGGATGATAACAGGGACTGGGACTAGTTTGAATTCAAGAATGGGCCTGCCGGCCTGGCGCATTCTCAATTAAGCGGTCTACCTTATAACCAGGCCTGTGTAACTCTCCGCGTAGGTAGGTAAAACGTACCTACGCGCGGCGATTCACCGTGGTGGGCTAATTAAGTTCAGACTCGCGAGCAAGCAGTGTCACGCGCGCGCGTTTTAATCACCAGCGGCCCGCGGCACTACGTTCCTGGCTGGACGAGCATATATAAAGAGCTGGAAAGGTACGCTAGATAGCGTTAGTAGTTTCTTGTAGCAGTCGACCCTTTCGCGTCGCATGATAGTCCGTCACTGAATAGGTTTCGTGCATTATGAATCATATTCAAGAGTTATAAGAATGAAATTATCTTGCAATGTATTTCTGTGGGTGTCTTAACGGCAAATGTGCTTGACTCTGAGGCGAACTAAATTACACCATATCGTTGACGACATTGAGTAGATATTTCTTTGAATTTCATTGCAAGTCACACTTCTGTACGTAGTACTAGTACTTATTCTGTGGTATAAACCTAGTTGTAATGAAAGCCTGCTAAGTGTCTTCAGCAGCTATTATAGTAGTATACCTGTATGTGTATGCGGCGCTTGTGCACTCGCTCGGCGACGTTGAGCGCGAGGTGCGACCAGCGCCGCGGCGGGAAGCACGTGTCCAGTCGCGCTTCTGTGGCCGCGCTGCTTGATGATTCCGGGCGCGTCAGTCGAAACACTAGCGCACCTGTACAAAGAACGATAAACATAGAAAAATCACTAGGAATATAGAAATACAAGCAATATGCTTAGAACAGTGACCGCCATCTTATCCCATAAATGTAATTTATGTGACACGCTTTAAAAAAATGTTTTATGATTATTCTGTCATTTATTTTAAATGTACGTTGAAAAGATATGGATATAGTTGCTTAAAGCACTCCAACAATAATACCATGGACATCCAAACGAAAAAATGTGTCTGTGCTCTCACAACTCGAAATAAAGATTTGACTATCCACCACATGTCTACTAGGCATTGATTTGGACAAGTAATGCGGAAAAAGGATGGCAAATAAATAGCTAACAATAATATCATTTACGGACAAACGCACAAGTGATTTTGTTTTCTTCCAACTCGGCATAAAGATCTAACTATCCACCACATGTCTACTACGCACTTATCCTCCTAAATAAATAATAAATAAATAAATTGTTTCAACAAACACACCAATTACCTAGCCCCAAACTAAGCGTAAGCTTGTGCTATGGTGACTAGGATAACGGATAGACATACTTATATACATTTATAAACATCCATGACTTAGGTACAAATGCTCGTGCTCATCACACAAACATTTGCCCCTTGCGGGATTCGAACCCGCAACCGCCTGGTTTAGAAGTCCGGGCGCGTACCACTACACCAAGACGGTCTTCAAAGGTGGTCGGGAATACCGAAAAAAAAGATTAAATCATCATCTTAGCGTTATCCTAGATGTGCACTGGCACGCGAGAGCCTAGGGTCCGCTTTCTACCATGATCCAGGATATGGCAGATCAGGTAATGAAGAAAAAAAAACAAATAAACGAAAATAATAAAGGAGGTCTTCTCTCCAACCAAATCTACCAGGGTATGAGGGCTTGAAGGATTTAGACCAGAATCGATGGAAACAAACGTCTGTTTAAGAGGCTCGAGTGACTTAGCTCTTTAGTAATGAGTATAACTAGCATCGTCCTCAAGGTAAGTGTACCTGCGTGCGTGTCCAGCCAGGTCTCAAAGAGCAGCGATTCGTTCCCGAGGAATCATTCCCGAGAAAGGAAAGAAAAGGAGGGCTTGAGAGCATGAGAGAGAGGAAGAAACAAGCATCTGTTTAAGAGGCTCGAGTGACTAAGATCTAGTAATGTAGTAATGAAATACTGACTGACGAATATAAGAGAAAGTATAACTAGCATCGTTCTCAAGGTAAAAACGTACCCGTGTGCGTGTCCAGCCAGGTCTCGAAGAGCAGCGAGTCGTTTCCGAGCGACACCAGGTGCGCGAGCTGCGAGGCGCACGGTTGCGCCACCTTGCGCGGGCTCGCTTCCGACTCCGCAGACTCTTCTTGCCATTCGTCCACGTCATCTACGGGCATAGAGGAGTTTTTTTTGAGGAGGAGTAGATGATAGTTAGCTATACACGTAGAGGACGGAACAAAAGGCTAGCGGCCTTTTGTTCCGTCCTCTACGTGTCCGCTCGTGACGTAATTAGCAAATTTGCGGTATCAAGCGTTGGATTGCAGTTACCTTGATTCAATCGCAGTGAAGTGATTGTGATTATTCTAAAAGAATACAGAGAAAATGATATATCTATACTGTTGGTAGTAAAAAGTCGTTGCTACAAAATGTTGCTAGTTTATTTTTAAGAAGGGTTATTTAAATAATACAGAAATGAGGTCTTTCGGTCACGCTAAGTCGAGGGTCGTCTAACGTTGGAAGAGTTTAGGTAGTGGACGCTGGGCGGCATGTTACTATATAGACTTCTGAAAGGGACTCGGACTGAAGTGGAGCCTATCACTGCTAGTAAACAAGACATTCACCCAACTTGAAGTGAGTGTGCTCCATAGCGGCGAGCACCGCGCGAGTAGTTACAGACGCATGCGAGTGTGCACGGAGCCGTAGAGAAAGCGCCCGAAACCCACGCCCTCCACTTCACCCCGCCCACATCTAGCTAGTCTACGAGTCACCCCCACTTAGAATGGTCGTGCTTCGAAACGGAGGGCAGTTGCAGGCGCGTGTAGATGCACGCAACTGCAACTGCGTGACGACGCGAAGCCCACCTCCACTTTTCCCCACGTCCACGATTACACATGTCACTTACCCCACTTGGAGTGGTCGTGCTCCGAAGCGGTGGTTGTTGCTCGTGCAGTCGTAGGTGCGTGTGGGTGCGCACGTAGCCACAGTGTCAGCGAGAACCCCGCCCCCCACGCCGCCCACCCCGCACCCTCCACGCCGCATTGCACTGCGCAGGAGGCCCAAGCCGATCGAATGCCTGGCGGACGAATAGTCAAAGTCAAAACTCATTCATTCAATTCGGGACAGAAAATGCTACTTACGAACGTAAATGATAACGAATACGGGCTTAAATATGTCTCAATATTTTCATAATAAGCGCTGACAGAGTATTTATTTGATAAAGAGGTAGAGCTGTCATCTCGTACTGAGCGGCAATTCGAATTTGATGCTCCGAGCACAAGTTTTTTTACGTGTCAACGTTGATATTTGAATACAAAACTGAGCAAATTACACAATTTGAGGTAATCCATTTCCGCGCGCTAATGACCCGTCTACCTCTTTTTAAATGCACTATCATTAATAGTAAGAGTTTGTGAAGTCCATAGACAGTAAAATGAACAGTTTTCCTGGAGGTCGACGTTAGCTCGCGTCAATAAATAGCGCTAGAAGACTTGTAAGTAATAATTTCAAAAAGCGATAATAATGACGCAACAGAATCCTATTTATACAGTCAATGTACGAAAACATTTCTAAAATGCTCAATCTGTTATTTTTGACTTCCCAGAGAGAAAATAAGACGCATGAAACTAAATTAAAATTAAAGGTCATCAGGACTAATGTCTCGCCTCATTTATGTAATTTCATGACCACAAGGCAAAAAGTTTGATAAATTTCAATTTAAGATCCAAAACTGATCACAAGCCTGGTGAGTATTAGATCACACGTTTTCACCTACTCGTATATTATAGGGTAACTAGTGGTTCCCCGCGACTTCGCCCGCAAGAGTTGGATTTTCCATATAAACTTTCATCCCCCATTTCCCCCTTTTATTTTTTTATATCGCGACAAAATGTAGCCTGTGTCCTTTCCAGGGTCTCCAACTGTCTCCGTACCAAATTTCACCTCAATCGGTTCAGTGGTTTAAGCGTCAAGAGGTAACAGACAGATAGACAGACACACTTTCGCATTTATAATATTAGTATGGATTTAACGTGAATAAAAGAATGTAGAAATCAAGACAAGTTCATAGTTACCGGCTCGTAGGTGCGCATCGCACAGCCGCTTGGCGAGCGCTTCGGCGTGGTAGCTCTGCGCCGATACGCCGTTAAGCGACATATTCGCTACTTCTTCAGTAAGCGTCGTCACGGGATCTAGAAAAAGGTTCATAATATAGGCGAGGATTTAAACAAAACTTGTAAAACAAATTTTCAGCAAGTTAAGACGAAAGAATAGCACCATTTCTCCATACAAACGTAGTCCCCTGTTTCCTCCCTGGATATAGACTTAGGTTGAAAACTTTTTTTGCGTTAATATCTGCATTTACTACGGCTATGCTCCTATGTTTTGTTTTTTCCAATATTCAAATTAACATAGGAAATATGAGCCTTCAAACATTAGGAAAACTGCAAAATTTCAACCTCAAACTTTAGACACTCGCCAAAAAAAATCTACGCACATTAACACAAAAACTAAAACACAGGGACATAGTCCCATCCCTTCATTAATTATTTTTGAAAACAATATGATCATTGGTAAAGTTTTCGGCGAGAAAACAGGGGACTACGAAGTGCTGTTTTGGTCAGTTTTATAAATAAATAAATAAAATAAAATAACATTTATTTCAGGCATCTTGGCCCATAATTCTACATAAAAATTAAAAAATTAAATTAAAAATTAAAATACATATAAAATCGTAACAAATCATTCACACCAAATTGAACAAGCACATCAAGAGCCCAAGCTAATGAAGAACATGAAGAGCTTAAACTATAACTTAAATACTACTTTAACTATACTTTATCTTCAACTTTATGAAGCTAATTTTGGTCTGAGCTGCATTTGTCCCTTTCTTGCTTTAAGAGAAGAGGTTTGGGGGGTGGAGAATGTCGTAACAAATATGTATACATATAGTGATGTTTTATAGTCGATAATTATATCGATATGCCATTGTTGGCCTAATTGACATCGATGTATTAAGTTATATATTGTTTGATAATTAGCCTTTATATTTTTTTATCATTAGCTTTCTTCACTTTAACTTTTTAAAGTCTACTACTCCTCATTGGTGTTTCTATAGAAAAAAAAGGTGGTAGATGTTCCGTTGCTGACTCCTAGAATTACGTGCACATACATGTAAGCACTTACTTAGGACGTAACCTAAGTAGATTCATTTCAATTCGATAGATTGCAGCCAAGTTGATTTCTGATGTTGGTGGAAGCTAATTATAAGACATTGATTTTACTAGCGGTTGCCCACGACTTCGTCCGCGCACATGTCGAATTTAACATACAAACTTCCACTCCCATTTTCACGCTCTCTTCCGTTACGTTATTCTTAATTTCCAACCATTTTTGGCTAAATACAACATTTTGTCGATTTAGCTCCATAACTGAGCGAGTTTCATACAAACTTACTCCTTTTTTATCCCGTTAGGGGATGAATTTCCAAAAAACCTTTCTTAGTGCACCCCCAGACCCCTTATGGAACCTTTGATTTGGAGTCCCTGGACCCAGCAGTTTGAGCTGTGGGTTTATATGTCAGTTAGACATTAAGTCAGTTTTCATTTTTATATAAGTACATAAATTACATTATCTATTGTATGGTGTATAAGCACACTGTAGACAATCTGCAGATGCAGAACACTAAATCTCATAAAAATATACCTACTTATACTTTCTACAGGAGGAACACACACATGTCAGGTTCTTAAACCAATTAAACAAATTGTTACATAATATTGTTTTATTGCGCCAACTGCGAATCACTTGTTAGTATAATATACAATTATCTTCAAAACTAGGGTTAGTAACAAAGAAAGAAAATCAATTTTATTGTTACAACTATGAATGACGTTACACGAACACTTTTGAGACTGTAACAACAACATTCTGGTTAGACTGAGCCCGTCTTCTTGCGAATGATAGAGTAAAGAACATCAGTTCTATGCTTTGCAAATATCGCGGATGCGCTACCGTAACGAAAAAGTCTAAGTAGAGCCCTAACCCCGTAGTTATAGGTGCTACACACGCAGCATTATCCTGCCCCTGATATGAAATTGTCCGAGGGTATTGTATCGACTTTTGTCGGTTCTCTTCGCCCAAGATCCATCTTCGACCACTGTTATTAAAGGGATTCCGTCGTTTTCCTTCCACGCCAACATTAGGAATAATTAGCCTCTTCTCTTGCTGTGATCGTTTCGTGTAAAGCACATGATGTTTGTGCAGGTTGACCATTTGTGTCGAGCATATGAAACATAAGTATTCATGAATCCTGCATTTTATACGAAAATGATTTATTTCCGTTTTGCGATCATAAATAAATTATATTTACTTCATTTTCTTTAAAAGATAGTGGATTTCAACTTGTTATTGTTGCACAATTAGATAATGTCTTGTTGAAAGGTGTTGTCATTGTTGTCAATCAATCTTCATAAATAAAAAATTCCGTTCCACGTATGAACAAAATTTAAAAAAATAAATAATTCTTTAATTTTATAAACATTAAGCTTTTGCAAAATCATTCTTGTTGTTAAAGTAGACTGTCGTGTCTTGTCTTAATAGTATGTTTGTAAAGATATAAAAAATAAATATAAATTATTATTTTTGTAAAATATTTATTTAGTAACCTAATCGTAGTATGAGTGAACCGGAAAATGTCATCTGTCACCTCGCCTTCGTATTTCTAGGTATATCTTTGATAAACTATATTATAGGATATAATCATGAAACTGACAGTTACGGCATATATTTACATTTATTTTTTTCTTTTAATATAATGATGTATCATGTTCAAGCTCCTATATAAATAGCAACGTATTTATATCTTGCATAATGCCCAGCATGGCATAAAGATACAATAACGTAAATATTGGAATCAAAACACGAATTTTACTCAATATTGACTCTACCATAACCTGAATTTGAATAACTCTTTCTTCTTTGTTTTCATAGTTTAAAAAAACTTTTCACTAAAAGAATTGTGTACATATAGACTTTATTTTGTATTGCGTACTGTATCTTCGGTTATAGTTTATCAAAGAGTACAACATGTTTCTTGAAAATACTATATTTGAGCGAGTTTTGCGCGAGGTCCAGTGCGCACACACACTAACTTACGCTACTCACACAAAAATAGAGCAGTGCGGGGTGCGGGGGCGGCCGCCAGAGCATGCATCGAGACAGCAACATTTTATTCAAAAACCTTTTTTTCAAATGTCACTTAGACCGCGTTTCCTCTTAAGAATTGTTTCAAAAAGAACCGCAAAAGGTTTCAGCAGTGGCGGGACCACCATATAAGCCAAAAAGCCCGGCTTGCCTTAGTGTAAAAAAATAAAAAAGATCAAACACATTTTATTTACACTTAAATTTTCGCGCGTGCATTAATTCTTAATCGAAACTTGAGTAAAAACACGACACAAACCCGCGTTTTGCGCGCGATTTTAGAACGTTATCTAGCGTCTCTCTCGCACCAGTGAGCTTCTTATGAGGCTTGCTTCACGGCTCCGGACGAACTCTTCACACATATGGGAAAGTATGTAAAAGACGTATAACTACCGGTAAGTATCTATAGTCGGTCAGTATAAAGAATTAAGCCGGGCTTTCAAATGAAGTTCGTGCAAGTGCGAACTAAATGTGGGCGGGAGTAATGAATGAATAGGGTTTGTTTATGACCGAAAGAGGCGAACTTCACGTATATTGTCAGTCGAGCGAGTGAGAGTTTGAGGAAATTTAGTTGTGTTTTTTCTAAATTGTATGAAAGTTTGTTTCATTACAAAATGAGTGCCGCTAGTAATAATAACATTGTTCCTTGTGAAGGTTTGAAATGTGTGCAAGTATTAACAAACGGGGGCAAGGTAAAATCTTTAAATTTTGCTGAGAAAAAACAATTCATAGCTTCGCCAAAGCCGACACCGGTTTTAAATATTTCGCAAACAAATAAGTCTCACAAGAGACAATTTAACAGATCAGTTTATAAAACTCATTGGTTAGCTGGCTGCTCGCATTCCAATAAATTATATTGTTGGTGTTGCATATGTTTTTCTAATGAAAACCATGTTTGGAATACAACTGGTTATGACGACCTAAATAACTTATCAAACGCCATAAAAAGGCATCAAAATTCTCAGAAACACATGAACGCTGTTATTTCATTTTGCAGTTTTGGTAAACAACGTATAGAAACATCTTTGTAAAAAAGATGACGCATTGACTTAGAATACAAATAAAACAATTATACTATAATGTCCTGACACAGTTTTTTTTACCATTGTTTGTAATGTCGTATATTTTCTCGTGTATTATATTATTTCCTCATACTCAGCTCAACAACTTCAAAAGGCTTTTTTTCAAAGCCACCGAAGGTATGTCATTGCTGGTATGTTTCCACAATTCTGCCTGGTAGTAATATGCCTTCAGTGTGCTTTGATTAACTCGCCAGAAGCCGAAAGAACTGAATGTATTAGAGGTATGAAGAAAGAGTACAGTGAAACATGAAGAATCAAGTAATTTCATTTCAACAACAGCATTGCTCATTTTCAAGAGTCAAAAAAGACCATTAACTTGTGCCGAAGCTGTAGCTTGGCTTGCCCTGTCGCGATACCCCAGGCACGCCACTGGGTTTCAGGTACTATTTATTACACGCTGATTTACAAGATACACCGTAACATTTTTAATTTGATATACATTAAACAATGCATTACGAATTTTAAAATAAATCGATTGACAAGTTTGCAATAGCTAGCTATGGATAGAAAATAGTCAGTTTATAAACTAGAAATGCACCTTGCTCGCTGATTGGCTAAAGTTCACGTAACTGCACCGCCATCTTTGACTGTCATCCTGTCTATCAAACAACTGACTGCAGCTATAGTACGATAAGTTCGTGCGCGACCTTGGCTTTCTAGATGTCAGCGGGGATCGGTGGTGTTGCGGGGAAGGGGATTTCCGATGATAGTCGCGTGCGATTGATACCACCTTTCCCCTGCACGTTTTGCGGGAGCGCAGGAAGGTCGCGCTTGAACTTGTCGGACTTTAGAGTTTTACCATGCTTGTTGTTTAGTTGAAGGTCCCATGACTTCGTCGCCATATTTAACCGTCGTCCTTTAGGTTCCATGCAGATAGGCCACCGACTACAGCCATCAGTGGCTAACGTCAAGCTGTTTACATTGTTTTGAATACTTTTTGTATGGAGTCGCCGCACAAGAGAAGCGAGTGGCGTCCGTTCACCATTTTGACAATTTATCTGTCAAGGAATCTATAAACTGTACGAACGTGAGTGTCAAATTGTAGCGGCCACCGACCACCCTTGTTTGCGCGGGATCAAAGGATCGCTTTAGCCACCGGTGGCGGTGGTCGGTTGCGCATCTGCTCGGAGCTTCGGAGCCTTAGTCGTCAAACGTAATCAAAGCTACAGCTAGCACTCGTGCCAGTTGTAACGTTCAGGAACAGCGGTAGCAGCGCCGCCAGCTCGCTCCCGCCACTAGCGCCGACTCACCTCGCGACAGGCCCCGCGCCCGGAACCTCGCCCGCGGGAAGGTGAGTGTGGCCGCGGGCGTGTCGCGCTCGGCCGCGTCCACGAGCCGCAGCAGCGCCGCCAGCAGCGTGCCAAGCGGCGGCCGCTCGCTCAGGAACAGCCGCAGCAGCGCCGCCAGCGAGACCGGCTCTATGCTTTGCGAGGCCAGCACGTGGATCAGCTCGAGGATGCTGCGTTGCAGTTCTGAAATTAATCATGAATATCAATATTCCAAGTTTTAAACATACCTACTCCCACTTCCATCACAATGCGTGTAAAAACCTCTAACCAAGCATGAATCAGGACTCATCACACAAACAAACAAGCGCTGGTTTTGTAGTCGAGCACCACTAAACCAAGACTGTCATCATTAGAAGACATACCGAGTAGCGGCGGTTGCGGCGGGCGGGTGAGCAGCGCGGCGGCGGGCGGCGCCAGCAAGCGGCGCAGCAGCGGCACCGGCGCGCGCCCGCCGCAGCACAGCCGCGCGGCGCACGCGCGAGCCACGCCGGCTCCGACGCCAGCCACGCGCGCTGTCTCCTCGTCATATAGCGTGTTCTCTTCGATACCCGTCATCACTCTAGAAGGACAACTCAAGTTAAAAAAGTATCGTCTTTTGCGTACGGATAGGGAGTGGAATTCGTTGCCGGCTGAAGTGTTTCCTAAACACTATGATTTGGATTCCTTTCAGAAAAGAGTGAATAGGCTGACCCATTTTTGACCGCATCGTCGCTTACCATCAAATGAGATTGCGATCAAATGACTGCCTATTCATAAAAAAAGGTATTCAAAAACCACACCACACATTTACGACACGAGCTTAAAACGTAAGAAACTATTACTTCTTCGAACTTATGTTCGCCTAGGTGAGTTTGCCAGCCTAGTCGGTCTGGTGGTCGGCACACTGGTTTTTATTCACGAAGTTCCGGGTTTGAATCCCGGATCGGACCGAAAGTTTCCGGGTTTTTCAATTTTAAAATCCTCAGAAACAGCTTTGGAGTCAGGAAGTTGGTAGTGTTAACCCCCATGTCACAGATAGCAAATTTAACTGTTGGTCCTGCGTCTGATCTCTTTGCTTGATTACCGTATCACCAAACTATAACAGTGAAGGAACAGAGAGTGCACCTATGTATTGCACAAATACTTGTGCACTAATATATCTCCTTTGAACCGGTTTTTTTTCTCTTTATTTGGGACAACAAACAATTTCATTTTTAGCTTATTATAAAACTATACTAATTAAAATTACTTAAAATGTAATCAGTACCGTTGTCCACAGATAAATTAATAAATATAACACAATAAATACAAACGGTGGAGCGCACGAAATTTACAATTCATAATCAATTATTAGCACTCCAAGAACACACACGAGATTGACGAAGAGCGTAGGAGCGATATGGCACGGTTGATATCTGTTGGGATTGGCCGATTGAAAAATAGGGTAAGATTTACAGAGTTAAAAAATCCTATCATTATTAGACCCCGAAGAATACCTAGTTGGCGACTCTACAGTACAGAAACTCACTTGGCGATGATCTGCGTGAGGATGTCGACTACGATGACGCACAGCTCCGGGTGCGACAGCTTGCCGCCGTTCGGCTGCTCCCCGCACTCCGGCAGCAACGCTGGCTCGCCCACCATGCCGCTTACTAAAATACAAAGTAAATATTTCATCCTCATTTTCATTTAAGACAGATAGCGCATTGACAATCATGCCATATTTGAATGATGTAAACGTGTGGACCAGCTCGCACTAGTACAATTTCTGTATCTAAATATTATTTTTAAAAGACACTTTGACAATAGTGACTGAGTTTCTTGCGCTGCTTCTTCACAGCACTAGCCCACAATTTGTCCCAAAGCAGTGGAAGGGTTGAGAAAATATATGTTGGGACGTGTGTAAGTGCCCTCTGTGTACTTTTATGCCGCACTTGTCAGATTTTCTGTGTCGTAATTCGAAGCGCTAGCAGGGCTAAAAAATAAGGAGACATGCGCTGGCCCCTTAAGTGACATGGGCGAATATTTGTTATTGACGTTAATTGCTGGCGTCTTCTGTTCAAATTTGAATAAACGATTTTTGACTTTGACGACATTTTCCTTGTCTGCCGGTAAATTATCTAAGATCCTAAAATTAAGTTGAAAACATACACACACAACAACAAAGATTGAACTTACCAAATGAGTTGTCACTGAGCGGCAATGAAGAGGAAAGTTTTCTCGCTTTTTCCGCGACGATATCTAAATTACCAATTTCGACATCTGCCTGTGAATACAAATAAAAAAGTTCCATTAGACAACACTCGATTAACGTCACTGTTACGTGCTTAGTGGATTGTTTTGCTTGCATTAAGTAGTTCTGACTCGATTAATTGGTCCAGGTTATAAAATTTCTCTAAAATACATCAATCGATCATCCAAGGACAACTGTTCCTTGGATAAATGGATTACTCCATTGCTATAGTGGTCATACTTATATCGGTGGCAATTGGGTACATTCTAAGTCACGGATATTTGTTAGTGTATATGCCAATTCGCACTGAGACTATACTAGATTAACTTTTAAAGGAAACCGTGACTCAATATACAATATTGCCACTATATTTTGTATCTTAAAAAAATAAAAAGGTGAGATAACTCAATCGTCATCAATCTATTAGAGGTTAAAAGATAAAGATTGTGATTCTAACCTCATAACCCTCGTCGGGCCTGGCGGCGGTGGCGGCGGTGGCGGCGTCACTGTGCTCGCTGGCGTACGGCACCGCCACGCTCTCCTCGCTCGACGAGCACTCCGCAGAGCTGCCGCCGGAAGGGCACAGCAGCGGCGGCACCTGCCACTCATAATATTGAAGACACCTGCCTTTGAAGACACCTCACTAATTTATACCTTCTAAGTGATGCCTTGAGATGTATAAGGGAAACTAAAGCTAAAGCCGGCTGCCAAAAATATGATTTACCCCGTGCAAGGCGCGAAACACTCGTATACTTATAGAAAAAGTCTGCAACAAAAAGTCTACTGCAACTTCTGCTGCAGTAGACTTATTGTTCTACACGGATCAATATCGCTTAGCCTGCTTCAGAATGAAATGTCGTATGTCGCAAAACAATTTTGAATGTAATAAAATCTCCATATGATAATGAATTATATGAAGATTCTGTTAGTTTTCTTTAGGCCAAAAGCTCAGGTAAGTTAGGAGAAATAAGTAATTATTGCTTTAGGCTTTTAGACAAATGTTTGAAGAAAACTAATATACATAATGTGTAGACCATGTGCTAACTTGGGCGAGTATACTTCTTCAAAGCTGCCCTTTATAACGGGAGCCGCATCTTAAAGCTGAAAAAACAGTGTAACGTGTATGAAATGAGTGATAAATTGGTTAACAAGTGACAAAATAGAAACTGGGTAGAATACTTCTTTAAAAAAAACGGTAATTTAAAAAACTAAAAAACCCGACTGCTACAATTTTTTAATATGGGTACCAATGTAAACCGGGTATGACCTTGTTCTTGTTTAGGGTTTTTTAATTTCCAATTACACATTTACGCAGTCGGGTTTTTTAGTTTTTTAAATTACCGTTTTTTATTTTATTATTTTAAGTTTTATTATTCAAAACAAAACACCAGACTGCAAACTATAAATTCTATTTTTGAAATGGTCTTTTTACTGGCTTTCATTTAATACCCATATTGCTTTGCTAAGGAAAAAATCAATCCCCCCTTCCCCCTTTATTTCCGTTTGCGGGCGCCATTTTTAAAATTTATATAGCCTATGTCACTCTCACAATTTTGACAAATTTAACGACACCTCATATGTCAAAAACTGTCAAGCCGTTTAGGCTGTAGAGCGTGCCAAACAATTATACATACATACATACATACTCTCGAAAACCATAACCCTCCTTCCGCAGTCGGGTAAAAAGTAAGATTTCACATTTGTAGTAACGAGCATTGGAACTTGCCAACCATAGAAGTAGGCGCAATATCGATAAAAAGTTTCGCACAAGACATGCTACTAAAGCTTAAGATAGGCGAGTATTAAAACTCATATTATTATCGTACCATGTGGACAATACTATTATGGCATAAAAAAAAATTTACGCGCGTAAGAAATTACACGCCAAGTGCGGGTTAAGTGCAGTCCAAGAACGTTCAACTTTTTTAGACAATGATGATAATAACAATCATTAGAGTGCACAATTTCACAATTTCTTTGAATCCTTTAGTCACTTACCTTGCCGACCACTTTCCTAATCATTTCGATTGCACAATTTGTTACCAAAAATTCATCAACAGCTGTTTGCTGTCCAAAACAAAAACACAAACAAAATGCACTGGACAAGTCATAACAATCGGTCACTTGATTTATTCGATACAGTTTTTAACGTTGCACCGAAAAAGACTAGCAATCACAAAACACAACTAATAGCTGACTAATAAAGAAAAAACTAATCAAGTTTGTGGGCACTTCCTAGCCTAGAGAACGGGTTTGCGAATGTGTGAGTGTTGTACGGTGCCAGTAGATGTGTGCGCCCCGGCGAGCACGTGGGATCGCAGGCGAGATGACCGCACTTGTAAGGGTTCCGTAATAGGATTAACTAGAATGTAAATAGTCTAGAAGTCTAGAAATATGTACTCGCGTTAAAATTGTGCAATTTTAATGGATTTCTATTTTCGCCAGTTCCCTAAATTAAACTAGAGAATTCGTCTTAAATAAAGTAAATTGAATTTGAATTATACTCATTGTTACGCTTTCGTTTTTAAATAGTAACATACTGGCTTGGGTCAAATCTATCATATTCATGTGTGCATTTGCAATACGCATGCATGCATTTTTAAATAATATTTTGTTTTAAATGTCAAAAAAATGAGCAGTATCACAGGCTAGACATATGGCAGTAAAATCAACTGAAAGCTCATAAAGTTTGAGTGATCTTGAAATGTGTAAAAAAGTAGGTAACATAAATTCTATCAACTTAACCTTACACATTTACCGTCATAATTATATTACCTCAAAAATCTACAAACGCTTCATTAATTTGCCTGTTCACCTTGATAAAACATAAGTTCGCCGCGTTTACGGTAACGTTAAGGCGGCGCGCGCGCATCTCTGCGTCCCGCGACCGGTCGATCGTATCACTAATGAGCCGCTTTCCAAGACGCCTAATAGATTGAGCCTTTTTGGAATGCTAGTTACGGAAAGTTACCGGGTCGATCTAATAAATTATGCGCGATTAGACACTGGATATATGGAATGTGGGCGTGTTTTGTCGGTTTAAAGAATCTGATACAACTTAAGTGCATTACTTATAACTTCCTAATGCAGTATTAATACAGCGATTACCTTATTTTGCGATGCTAGATCATTTGAATAACATATCGATGTCACAGGTTTTTAAAAATTATTTTATTGTGTTTTTTTAATAGCGCTTTGGTAGTGATACCAAAAGTTAAGCAACCCACGGCGCGGTCGTGATTGGATGGGTGACCATTCCGACCATTTAAGTGACGTCCATGACAAGCATCTCCGTGCTTCGGAAGGCACGTTAAGTAGTTGGTCCCGGCTAATATCTGTGGTATTAGTCGTTAAGCCTAGTCAGAGGCCCTAGGGCGGCTTGATAACTTCTGACAGTAAGGTTTGTCACTTGCCTTACATACACCCCTCCACCAATCCGCACTGAGCCCGCGTGGTGAAGTATGGCTCGTTCCTCCTCATAGTTGAGGTGAGGCCTTTTCCCAGCAGTGGGATCTAATAGGCTGACTTATAATAGCCTGGACCCTGTGTCTGAATATTTACATGGTCAATGTTAGACCGTTTCATGCGAAATTTTAAATACCTGTATCAACAAAGTACCAACTTAAGCATGGCTGGCCGAGTCTAAGTCTCTCTAATCGCTTCTAGCATCCTTACTAGGATGGTAGGAACCAATCGGATCCTAGTTAGGATGCTGTAAATAGGGTGGTGTAATAAGTGCTTTACGCCTTTACCTTAGCATGATGGTGTCTCGGCATAGTGTCCGTGGCGCTGGCGTGCGCGGTGGCGACGCGTACTAGCGCCTCGCACAGTGCACGCAGACCGCCACCCGCACCCCCGCCCCCGCAGCCTGCCTCCACCAGCGCGCCCGGCGCCGCTAGAGCGGACCGGACGATGCTGCAGCTGGTGCGCTTCGACCGCCCTGATGTCACATCTAAATATAAACACTGTCATTATTGTCTGGATAAATCGAGTGGAGTAGGCATGGTGTCCGACCACACTGCGGGCCTAGCGCGGGCGCAATAGCCGACGCAACTTGTCAAACATATGAAAACGCCAGTGTCGCGCATTCCACCACTATGACCGCAGGCTCTTTTCATATGTTTGATGTTTCACGCCTCCGCTTAGGCCCGCAGTGTGGCCGAACAGATAGAGAGAGCTATCCGGAATAATGACGACGATGTTGATTTGACTCCGTAAGCCCCATCTCAAGTACTCTCTTGTTTTTTTTTTTTTTTTTTATTTATTGTTACTAAGAAAGAATACAAGTTTTACAAAAAAATAAATCTGCCAAACTGCTTCACAGTTTGTCGGCAGAGGTTCTCGTCCTTAGGTACTAACAATAAATAAGTAGGTATATTTCATGGTAAGTGTTTATCACTAATTTATAACTAACATATTACATTAATTTACACTACAAGTAAGACGTTAAATTAAAATAACTTAAAAACTGTTTATTCAAGAAAACATCGTTACATTTTTACGCCGAGATTTCTAAGTGAAGTGACCAATGATAGGTACTTGTGACGGGAATGTCTCGCTACTTCCCAGACGGTGAATAACAATATTTATTAAGTAATACATACAAACAGTTTAACAGTGAGTGCTTAATCTAATCTAGCTATAAATTTTAGATTTTATTTATATTATATTTTTAAGGTTTTTTGTTTAGTGTTAGTTCTAGTATTTATTATTTTTGTAGTAGTAGTAGTATTTTTATGAGTTACGTATTTTTTTTTTTATCAATTAGTGACAATGACAGGTAATTAATTTATCTAGCTTTAAGTATCTAGCGTGAGTGTCCTTGTGTGTGTGTGTGTGTGTGTGTGTGTGTGTATATGTGTGTATACGTATATTATCCTGTATTTTTTTTTTTTTTTTTTGCAAACTAAATAGGTAGTAAACGTTAACATTATTTTACATAGAATGTAACTAACTTGATAGGTACTACGCTTAATGATAATTATTAAACAACATCACATACATTACTCCGATCCCCGACCGGGAATCGAACCCGGGACCCCTAAGACGGCGTCACCCCGCAAACCGGCGCGCGAACCACTCGGCCACGGAGGTCGTCAATTATAAAGCGTAAAAAGCAGGGCGGAGGGTAGTGTGGCGAATTTGACATTTGCACGGGTGACCTTGCGGGAGATTGCCATGTTATGGGCATAGTGAGAGATAGTGTTTCTTAAGGATGTTCTTCATTTGGTTTTTAGACTGAACATCATCAAGCAGTTGTTGGGGTAATTCGTTGTAAATTGTAGGGATTATCCAGCACCTCGTGCGTTTGCCGTAGTAATTCTGCACTGTTGGTACTTCTAACTTTTTTAGCTTGGATTGCCGAGTTGGGTAGTTATACTCTCGTTTTGTTTTAAACTCGCTATTATTATATTGATCCAGTAGAAGTCGTATTTTAATTTTGTGGTCAATAGGTATAATTTTGCATATATTGTATAGTTTTTCATATTCATGATTGCATTCTCTTTTTACATTTTTATTTACTAGTAACTTTAAAATTCTAGTTTGTAATGACTTGATTTTATTTATATAGCTTGGAAACGTAAGCCCATAACTACTCAACCCGTAATCAATAGTCGCTTCCGCGAGCGCGTAGTAAAGCATGTAAAGTATACCCTTATTTACCATGAACTTTAAATAATATAACCTACCCATTATACCACGCAACTTAGCACAAACTCGGTCAACCTGGGTATTCCATACAAAGTGTCTGTCAACAGTTAGCCCTAGGTATTTATAAGACGAGACATATTCTAGGTTCTGGCAACAACAGCTGTTCGAATTAGTGTGCAGGCATTCATATGTATGACCTTTGATTAATATATTTATTTCTTTATGGTGGCTATATGGAGATGAGATTACCATGCATTTTGTTTTTTCTATATTAATAATTATACCATTGTCATGTGCCCATTTTATGATGTTGTTAAAATCTTGCTGAACCGCATTTCGAATAGAGCCTTGGTCTCTTCCGCAATACATCAAACAGGTGTCGTCGGCATACATATATGTAGTACATGACCTAATTACATTTATCATGGTGTTTACATGTATTATGTATCCGACGGGGCCAAATACAGACCCAGTCGGTACACCGTACTTTATGTTTCCCTGGCCACTATTAGTTCCTACTACATTTACCTCCAGAGTTCGGTTTTTGAGGTAATTTTGGAACCAAGACTTTACTGGTCCCCGTATACCACACTCGTCCATTGACTGCAACAAACCATCGTGATCAAGAGTATCGAATGCTTTTTTGAAGTCGATAAATATAACCAAAGCTATTTTTTTATCATTCAGCGCATTGTTGACATCATCTGTAAAATTTGAAAGTGCCATAGCAGTATTTCTTTTTGGCCTGAAACCATATTGTACGTCTGTAAGTATTTTATGTTCTTCAAGAAACTTGGACAATTGGGCTACAACTAATTTTTCTGTTATTTTATTTAATACATTTAGTATGGCAATGGGTCTATAGTTCGTGTATTCTTGATACGATCCCTGTTTGTAAATTGGTCTTATTATTGATTTTTTTAGTTCAGACGGATATGTGCCATTTTTCAAACAAAGATTTATAAATTTGGCAATAAGAGGACTGATGTTTTTCTTTACCGATTTTAGGTCTAAAACTCTGATAAGATCTGATCCCGGTGATTTGTTGCAGTCTAGCCTGTCTATTGTCTTGGATACATCATCAGATGATACTGGTACAAATCTGAAAGAGACACACGAATTATTGGAATAATCCTGTCTGTTCAGGAATTGTTGGTCGCATTTGTGCTTAATTGTGTCAATTTCTTTTGTAAATATTTCGCAGAACTTATTACATACTGTTTGCGGAGTTTCCGTTCGCAACATATGTTTTTGAATAATTGAATCTACAGACGTCTTACTTCTACCTATCCAATTATTAATTTTGCTCCATATTTTACGCATATCTCCGTTACACCTATTTATTTCTTGCATCCTATATGTATTTCGAGCCTTACTTATTAATTTTTGTACCTTATTTCTATATTTTGTATACTCTAATCTTAAACTTCTATTAGTAGGGTTACTTTTCCAAGTCCTAAATAATTTATCTTTAACATCTAACATATTTTTTAAGGTATTTGTTATCCAAGGTTGGCTTTCCCTTTTTTTCGTGTTTAGGTTAACGGTGGACTCATCATATATTTTACTAAAAACATTTCTAATAGAGGTATACAGCGCTATGGGATCATCAATGTTCATTAATTGCGCCCAGTCATATTCATACAATTTTTGTTTGACTATTTTATTATCTAGTCCAGTTTTTAAAGTCGCACGTGACATTAGTTTATCAACAGATAGCGATATTCCCGTTAGGTAGTGGTCTGCCACCTTACTTGTGAGTACATACGCGTTGACCTCGCTGATCTTGTCAGTCCGCACGAAGATATGATCGATGCACGACGTGGTGCACCGCTCCTTGACAATAGCCTCGCGCGTCACGTCCCGCACTCCACATTGTAGGCCCCATGCCGATAAGGTGTCTAGATACATGTAGGATAATGTGTCCAATTCATTCTCCAATATGTTTATATTGTAGTCACCAATAATGAGTAAGTTTCTGGTGGTAGCAAGCTGTCTCAATATCTGATCCAAGTCTTTTATAAATTTCCCTTTATTTGTTCGCGGCGGCCTATAGCCAACAAGTACGTCTGTTTCGTAGTGACGCAATCTGAGATTGCAATGCATAAGCTCACAGTACTCTGATTTCGTGTTGTAGGTCTTGATCTGTATATGTTTTTTTGCATAAACTATAATACCTCCTCCTCGTTGATCGTCTCTCGTTTTTGAGTATATATCAAAGTTTTCTATGTTAAACAGAGCTACTTCGTCTTGTTTTATGTTGACTTCTGTTAAACAAATTATATCTATATAATCAATACTATCTTTTATTAACGTTAAAAACTCGCTGTAGTGTTTTTTTAGGGAGCATACATTCATGTGAACTATTTGTAAGGTATTCTTTTGGATGTTAATATAGTTGGTCCATGTTTTTATTTCTTCAAATTTCGTGTATTCGATATCTTGCAATTGTGGGTGTGGATCAGTATTAGAACACATTATATGGGTATATTAATTTATTTTATAGGTATATTAATTTGTAGCGTAACGGTATGTATTTGGTTTAATGGTATAATATAAGAAATACAATTACTCCTGTTCAATACCGCTTAACAATGAAATAATATCTTTTTCTGAACGAATCTGGTATATCTTTTTGTTCTCGTCATCTTTTCTCACTAGAACCCGTGCATTCTGAATCCATATATACTTGTAGATTGGTTTGAGTTTGGTTTTAGTTTCCCAAAAAAGTTGTCGCGTGTAGCGTGTAATGTGCTCATTTATATAGATAGGCGTGCTGCTATTGTTTTTGTAAATGGTATGATTTGTAATTCGCACTTTTCTGCATTTAAGCCATTCAGATCGGGCTTCTCGAGACTTTAATGCCACTATTATTGGCCGGGTGACCTTACCGTTTTTGTCGCTACCGGTTTTCCAGACTTTGTCTATTTTTTCTCGGGGTAACTGTAGCTCATCTGCAAGAGTTTGAACAGTTTCCAGCACACTCTTCCCTTCTTGAGCTTCAACATTTATAAGTTCTATATTTAAGTCCAATTCTTTTTGTTCTAGTACGCATATGCGTTCCTCTAATGACATGTTATATTTTTCTAAATAAACGTTTTTCTGCACAATATCTTTTATTTTATTTTCTTGCGATTTCAACTTCTCAGTACATTCTCTGTTTGTATCTTCCATGTCTTTATATTTTTTGCCGAGGTAATCGAGTGACTCTTCAATATCTTCGTTAGTTTTTTTCAATTGATCGAATTTATTTTTTATATCAGATATGTCCCTATGAAAGGAAGAAAAACGTTCATTTTGTTGTTCTTTAATATCGTTTAGCGTACTTAACATTAGTTTCATTTCATCGCGAAATGATTCCATCATTGAATTTATGGCCTTAGTTGAGCAGCATGATTTATTTGTTTCTTTTTGTGTTCGCGCCACGGATGTGTCACTATCAGAATCGTTACATACTCTTTTCTTCGGTCTAGGATTAACCCAGTCTCCCGGTATGGTTTGCTTGATGGCATGTATATTTGACTCCGACCCATATATCGCAGTTGTCAAGCCCGGCGGTGTTCGCTCCATTTAGGCCTAACTCGATGCGATGCGATGCACTCCCGCAAAAATAATGAGTAATCGATGGGCGGGGCTTAGATAAGCTCCAACTTGTGGGCGGTCACCTGCGCGTGCGATGCAGCCGTAACTATGCGTAATGATTGTATCCTTTTTCGATCTATCACTGCATCCCATATAACTGACTCTTTCTTAAAATAAGATTATGATACGGAGTAATATTAGCGAAAAACACGTCCGCACGATTCCGCACTCGACGAGAACTGAGTTTAAGGGTACAGATATCTCTCTAAATCGCTTTTTGAATGTTAGAAGTACCTAGCCAACGTTCAACATAATTCCAATATTCACTCACTTATATACCACTTTATAAAATTCAAATGACTATTTCAAAACGTAAATAAATTAATACATCAAACAGTCATGAAATACGCTCATCCTATTTAACCTAAGTAATAACTTATCCCTTTCTCAACCGAACGTGAAACCCGATCTACCGTGAAATGTGCAGTTACTTCGGTAAATCATTGAAGACTAATACACGTTAGGACGACGATAATCATGCGTCTTAGCTATTCGGCCATAGTCAACATGCCAGTTTCAACTCTGTCATCTACGAACTACGATTTAAAATATCATGCAACTGATGATACGGAGTAGACGTAATAGGCTTTACCTATTGAGTTACATTGTCGATAGAAAAGCTATAAGTATTCTATGTTCGTCTTGTAAATGTATAGAGAGTATGATTAATCCGCCAATTGGTCTTATGTGTGTATCTTAGCTGCTAGTGATATCATTATGTACATCGACCAGTTTACCGGTCTATCGATTTTCGTTGCAAATCACCTCTATTGCTACCGCGTATTTAGCAGTCTACTTTATCAGTATCATTTATTATAGCACTTCCAATTCCAAAAGTTATATGACTAATTAACTACCGTGAACCACTGCATCTTGTAACTTTTTATATAATATTTGAAAATACAGTACATCTTCGTTTAAAAAAAATGTTTTAAAACCCAAAAAACAATAAAAATATAACTCACCAGAAACCGCGAATTGCACTGTGAGCAGCGCTTCCATTATCTTGATAAGCACGCGCATCTCTGCGGCGCCGCAATCGCGCGCGCGCAGTTGTCGCAGGGCCAGCTTTAGCAGCGCAAAGCTGTCCAGCAGCGCCGCCTCGCCGCTCACGAATTGACGGAACGTGGGGCTGTGCAGGCACAACCCCGCACACGTCTTCCAGAACGTACAAATATTCTTCAACACCTCCACGTAATCTTCTATACACTCGTCCACCGTCCCTTCAGAAAAAGGCACCTTTATCGCCTTCGGAGACGACATCCGTCTCCCCTGAACCTCTCTCGAAGGCGCGAACGCTAACATCTCCCGCTCTTTACTCATGTCACACAACTTTTCGAACTCCTCCTCGGGCAACTTTACCTTATAAATCTTGTAGAATTTATCCGTCATAGCCGCTAGCGACTTGAACAACATTTGCACCGAGGCGAGAGAACTCATTTCCCTGTAGTACGCCATATCGGAGTTCTCCTTCACGAGCTTAAATATTTCCACTGTTATTGCTATTTCGAGGATAGAACAACACTGATTCGAAAACTCGGTCATCGATACCAATTCGAGCACGTAGCTCAATCCACCTTTTTGGATAAATTGCTCGGCGAAAGAGATAGAATTTAGTAAACTAGCGAAGATGTTCAAACATGATACGGTTAGAAAATACGCGGATTCTTCCAGTCTTATCATATATCTGTGTTTAGCGACGATGAACGTCGGGTATATGACACTGAATAACAACTCATACTTCATTTCCGTCCGGCATTTCGGCGTGACACGCAGCAAGTGGCTGACTGTGGCATGAAGCACGTTATTGTGATTGTCTAGCTGTAATAAGGAGTTGTAGTGAATTAAAAAGGACCACATGCTTTTCCTTTCGATTGGGCTCACTCCATGGGGGCAGTATTTCCTTACCGTCTCCCGCCTATCATCATCGCATGGCTCGCAAATATTACACGGCAACTGATCTGTCACTTTAGGAATTAGAACACTAGCTCCCAGTTCACCATAAACTGTATATTCGAGAAGTTGAAGACACAGAGTCGCAACAGTGTGGTGGGTCAGCATAAGGCGGACGACGCTCTCCATGAGCACGCCAGGAGAGAAACAACAGCACACTCCGCAGTTGAGCATCACTTTTAATATCTTGTTTCGGAGCACAGAGTGCGCAGCGATCTCGTCGTCCGTCACGAGAGACGTGAGGGTCCCGTAGAGCACGGAGACACAGCAGGCGGAGGACATGGGCAGGCCGAGGCTGGCCTCGCCGAGGATGTCATGGTGGTGGTGCATGCCGGCTACCACGCGCGGGCGGCAAGCCTTGTGGCGCGCGCGCGGGCACGCCGCTGTGTGGACCACCTCGCTGCGCACGCGCTTCATGCTGCCCGCCAGTCTGCCCACCGATTCTATCAACTTCTTTATCAACACGACCGCCTCCTCCTCGTCCACGCCGGGTATTCGAATCATCAGCTCTATACAGTCTTTCAGTAACCCGCCCTTGAGGCATTCGCTGTAGAGCTTAAACTGTTCCGTGAACTCTCTGAGTTTGTCGACGCTTCGACATTGCATGAGCAGACAATGAAAGAAAGCCATTATTGAATATCCTATACCGAAAACGAATTTGAGCAAATTTTTAGCTTCTATTCTATTGGGCGTTTCGGTTTCTTTGGCACGATTGTGGCTGTCTATTTTTGATTGATACTTAGAGCTACATTTGCAAATCACATCTTCTAGTAATCTTAATAGCATTGGCAGGATTCCGTTATTGATTAATTTGGCACAAAGGTCGGAATGTATTAGTACTTTATCTAGTGACACTACGAGTAGTTCCGTGAGCGCCACCTTAATTCTAGATACTTCTTGAGGATTATGAGTTGAGGTCGCCCCGGTACCGAAGCTGAATTGTAGCGAACACAGGTTTCTGAGAGAGAAGTTTATGCATTGCACAGATATCTGTGACCCTTCTGAGCCTGATAGGCTGCTCTCAGCTTTACAGAGTTCCTGCAGTAGGTCTGTGATCATTATAATAAATTCGAAGGAAGATATTTCGGTATTGATGATTTCCCTGTGTTTGTCGTTCATGTAATCGTCCGCTTTGGGTTTTGTTTTCCGGGGGCTGTAGTAGGGGTCCCCGTAGAATGTCTCGTTTGGGTACTCATTGGTGGACCGCAGCGGGGAGGTGAAGTAGTCAAAGTCATCGCTGGGCGTGCACACCTTGATGGTCAGGGAGCGGTTGAGCACCTGTAAGTCATCGTTCGAATCTCCCGATTCTGATGACGGCTCACTTTCTTTTATGGACTTCCGTTTTGATTTCTCGACGAAATCTGATTTGCTTTGAGCAGTGTGTCTTGACCTAATATCAAAAAGAGCGTAAAATCAAATTAAAGCAACTTTGGAATAACAATAAAGCAAAATTGTAGTAAAGCATACCTTCCAACAGGAGAGCCTTTGTCAGATGAGTTTGTAGAGTGGATTTTAGGTCCAGTGTTTCCTAAAGGTTTTTGCTTGGACCATATTCTGTGAATAGAAAAAGTGATCAGATAACTGCTAAACTAGCCCTTGTGAGTTTAGGTAATCGAATGCTACTTTGAAGAATAACTAATACTTCTACCCCTCTGAAAGTGCAAGGAACGAGTGAGTATATGAATAACAGCTGGTAATCGGATTGTAAATGATCCCAGATCAATAAGTTTCAAGGACTTTACGAAGACATAAGTACAGTCACTAACAAAAGATCACTAACTTGTTAGAGAAGAGCTGGTGTATAGGCGTGCGTTCGCGCTCCACTTGAAGCGCAGGCGCAGCGCGACAGGACGCGGCCGGGGGCGCGGCGGGCGCGGGGGCGGTCGCAGCGGTTAGCTCTCCGAACACCCATACCAGCACAGAGCTTAGTTGACGGCAACAGGACAGACCCTAGTAAAGATTCTTCGGTTCAAAATCTTTCAAACTAGTTTATGAAATTTTATGATATGATTGTGTAGAACAGATGTTTACCCCAAGCACAGATAATATAACCCTAAGTATGGAATACATAGGTCAATTAAGTACGTTCTGTCAATAACCTAATCGGTTTATCAATTGATTATGTTTTAATTATATTAGGAGCCTGATGCTGTCTCAATGCACAGGGTAAAAGGCCTTCCTATTCTTTTTCCACTCTCCACGATTTTAAGCCACGGCCTCAACAAAATACCAAAAATTCCGTTCAGTATGACAAGCTAGGAACCGAATCCTAACGCGATGCGGTTAGGCTAGGGCAATGAACTCGAATAATGCACTGGTATTTACCGCAACTGTATCGGATTCATTCGGTAAGAAATAATAACAAAAATAGTGCACCGAGCGGAATATAAGACCGTCATAAAGTCTGACTTTCTTTGCTTAGCAAACATTGTAAACAATCTTGACATTCCTTTTAAACCAATAAATTCATTAATTATTTTTTAAATTAACAACCAATTATGGTAATTTCTCATTAAATAAATACATACCACTTAGTAAATCTAATACTAGTATTTTTTCAATAGTATTATTTTTAAAAGTCATAAAAAGATTGTTTACACTTGCAAATGCTGCACCTGCTCCAAATGATCATCTAAGCTTGTAGCTTTCTTTGCAGAATTCATATAAGAGATCATACTCGTGTGCCTTTAATACGGGCTAGGAGCCTTGAAAGCACTCGTACTTCATTAATTATTCAGAGCAGCAGAACTCCTATACATAAGTGCAATTCAATATAAAGAATTAATGTTACATAGTAAATTAATAATAATATAACGTGTTTACTCACACGGTGACTCGATATCGAATCGCAGAGCCTCAATTATTATTATAGTACATTCTAATTTTAACGCTATCGCGTACACGATACTCTAATGACCAGCATCTGATAGGACAACTCAATTAGCGTTGTTTAAATTTTCGCATTAATAATATATTATTGGGTGGTCTGGTAATAGCGGAAAACAGAATGCTGTTCGGATCGGATCACTTTACAATTACAATGTATCATCAAGCATTTAAACTACCTTAGCATTGAGATGTACACGAAATGTCATTAATTTGCTTTAAGAAAAAATCCGTGAAAACTTAGGGAGACCACCTACTTCGAGCACCGATTGCCTTCGAATGATCTGATTCAATATCAAGCATGTATCAAAGTCGATAATATGTATCAGGGCATGTATCTATCAAAAGTCAGTGTGTGGGCAGTGTATATCGAAAGTCGATGTTAGTGTTCGCAGGATCGAAGTATAGGGCAGCAGGGCCAATCTATGCTCCAGGTGGTAATCATACAGGGTGGTCCGGTAATTCTTAAGGTACAGATTAGTTACATCATGCCCTATTATATGCCAATAATATTTTTAGTAAAAGTCTTACCATTTTCGAGATATTAATATTTAATTGCTGTATGGTTACTTCTACAATTAATAACTTTTTAAAAGTCTGTTTCTATTGTAATACTCTCAAATATTCCAAACACCAAAATCAATAATAACTTTTTACTTAAAATGTTAGTAAGGCTCTCAAAAATCAAAAATTTAAAACCGAAATCTCTAAAATGGCAACACCTTTTACTTGTTTTTTTTTGGCATATAGTAGAAAATGATGTAACTAGTCTGTACCTAAAGGATTATCCTTCATTACCGGACCACCCTGTATAGGCCCAAACAAAATAATAGATTCAATAGAATAATAGATTCATCAATACTTGGGGAATGTACCCGCATGTATCCAATGGTAAGTATTGATGAAATCGAACGCCGGCTCACTGCCGTAGCAAGCACTTGCAAAAATTCGTCGACTGACTAACGTCCTCCGTAGCTTAGTTGGTAAGAGCACTCGCCCGGATAGCGAAGGGACGTGGGTTCGAGTCCCACGGATGACACAGTCGATTAATTTTTGTGAGTGAAATTTGATTTAATTTCGTAAAAACTTGCAAAATAATTGCTTAAGTTATAAAAATATAATAAAATAATGGGAAAGGGCCTATTGGTTTTTAGGGTTCCGTAGTCCGACAAGGAACCCTTATAAGATCGTTCAGTCCGTCTGTCCTAGTCTGTCACAGCAGAATATCTTCTACGTTTATGGACTGACTTGCTTGTAACTTGGTTCGAGGATACTTTACATATAGATCTCATTTTTTAAAATACGAAAAATTAAAACTACCCCTTTTTAAGGGTACCTCTCCATACATGTAAAGGAGGGGGTGAATTATTTTTTTAGTGCACCCCCTTGTGTGGGGTATCGTTGAAAAGGACTATGAAAATAAGGTAGGGTTTCCATACAACACTTTTTATCAGCTTTACCATTTGCGAGATATAGCCCGCCAAAGTCGTTTACACGGTGTCCCCCCCCCCCCCTGTAATCTCTGTCTTGGACCTATAGGTCCAAGACTTCAAATCACTCACGTAAAGAAACAGACGCAGAAACTCTTATTTCAAATTATTTCGGGTATCCTGTGATAAATACTTTTGAAATTATAAATAAACTAAAAATATATACTTTTTTTTGCCTATACTGTCTAATGTTTTAATGGTACGGAACCCTTCGCGCGCGAGTCCGACTCGCACTTGGCCGGTTTTTTTCTTTTAGAAGCACTTAGTGGTTTTTCTCGGAACTACGCTCTTGTTCGCCTCGATTTAGAAACATGAATTTAGAGCGACGCGTAGAAACTGCGCGGAAAGATAGCGATCAGCGCAAACATTGTGGCCTCCTTGGAGGAAATACTGCCTCTCGAATTGTTGTTTACCACTTGACAGTTCCAGGGAAGTACTAACACATTAACATCAATACATTGTGGTTATAATATAACATGACACTTAGCTCGACATAGCTTCAAGTGTATTATGATATGACTAGCATAGTAAAGAAGCTGACAGACAATGCGAAAAGGGCCATAGAAGGCAGCAGAGACTGGCAATGTTTCTGAACAAGCAAAACAAACTTTTTATAAACACCTAGGAGAAGTAAGTAACGTATGCTGAAATGTAATGAAAGTTTCATCAAGGTCGTAATTTTAATAATTACATGTAATTAGCCCTTAATGTTATCGAGACCCCGCAGCGTTCGCAACGAGCCGTAACAGACGTTTCCGACGCGGCGACCCGCGATTACCCGCGGCGGCGCACGCGCATAGCAGCGCGATACACTGTTGTAAAAACCTAACTTGAGATATTCAGACTAGATTTGTCCATAATCTATACCGGGTTTTTTCTTACAGCACTGTTGAACATTTTGTGGCATATAGATACATAACAAAAGCAGTATTGTCAGAAATATTTTGCGTTAGCTTATTTCGGATACTAGCATCGGACTGAAATGCATCAGCACTAACGCTTTAACATTTTGGGATTACATGACATTTTTATTGGTGATGATTGGAGATCAAAAGAAGAAAGAAGTCGAAAGTTCAAATTACGGTCGAATATTTTAAAGGTGCGCTTGATTATTAGTATAGTATCATACCTCGACTACCTAATACCCTGAGCATCGCGAGAAGACATTGCTCAGTAGGTACTTGCGGAGGGTCTCGCCCGACGGCTACGCGTTGGTGCACGGGATCAGTCTGGCCGGCTGCTACCTTGTCACCGCATCGTTCACCCCATGGTGCACTGTTAACGAGTAGGTATGTATCATACCTCGACTCCCAGCGCCCTAAGCAGCGCGAGGCAGCGCCAGAAGACGCCGCCCAGCAGGTATTTGCAGAGGGTCTCGCCTGACGGCTACGCGTTGGTGCGCGAGATCAGTCAGGCCAGCTGCTACCTTCTCACCGCACCCTTCACCTCATGGTGCACTGTGGACGAGTAGGTATGTATCATACCTCGACTCCCAACGCCCTGAGCAGCGCGAGGCAGCGCCAGAAGACGCCGCCCAGTAGGTACTTGCGGAGGGTCTCACCCGACGGCTGCGCGTTGGTGCGCGAGATCAGTCAGACCAGCTGCTACCTTCTCACCGCACCCTTCATCCCATGGTGCACTGTGGACGAGTAGGTATGTATCATACCTCGACTTCCAACGCCCTGAGCAGCGCGAGGCAGCGCCAGAAGACGCCGCCCAGCAGGTACTTGCGGAGGGTCTCGCCTGACGGCTACGCGTTGGTGCGCGGGATCAGTCTGGCCGACTGCTACCTTGTCACCGCATCCTTCACCCCATGGTGCACTGTGGACGAGTAGGTATGTATCATACCTCGACTCCCAGCGCCCTGAGCAGCGCGAGGCAGCGCCAGAAGACGCCGCCCAGCAGGTACTTGCGGAGGGTCTCGCCCGATGGCTGCGCGTTAGTACGTGAAAACAGGCTGGCCGGCTGCTTCGCTTCCGCATCTTTGAACTCCGATTCTGTGTACAAATAAGAAATTGCAATATGCAGCATCTGGGGCTGATGGCTTGAGAGCACGGTTTTGATATTTCTCCAATCGAATATTGGCTATAGCGAAAGCAATGTAGGCAAAATATAGGAAATTTATAGTTTCGCTTCGTGTACTATACGAGTATCATAGTCGTAATCCCATCGAATGTCCCATCGCATCACGCGGCATTTCAACATGACTGGTGAGAGATTTGCCCATTTGTCATTATTACAGTTACGTTTAATGCAAAATTGAAAGTAGTTTTCTTTTGATTGATAAGTACACAGCTGACACAACACACATGTAGCGAGTAGGTAGTTTATGAGTACCTGTACTGTGCCCAGGGGTTGCACTGTCCTCTGCCAGCTCTCGGGCCGAACAGGGCGCATCGAGGCCCTGCAGCGGCGGCGGGTAGTGCGCGTTGATCGAAGAGGTCACTCGGTGTAGCCCGCACAGCAGCTCGCATCCCACCAGTGTGACAACACCACTTACCGGGCTGGCAAAGAATAGTAGATTTTTATACAAGGGACGAAAGTGACCATTTCACTCGAGAAGTTTCTGGCGCTTGAAAGAAGTGAGAGCGCCAATAGCTCGAGAGTGGAATTGGTGCTTTCAACCGAGTTAAACATACTATTTTTCATTTCGACTGTGAGGAAAGAAATAGTGCATTTCTTTTTTTATGTGGTTCAATCAAAAGTGCCAGAAGGTGAAGGTTCTATTTCATATCCGCGAAGAGCCCGACCGGTATATTTTGGCGTTTCACTTGGTCCGCGAGCGGCGCCAAAGTGGTTAGCGTTGCGATATCGATAGTTGAGACAAAAGCAATAGTATCGATAGACTATCGATAGTTTTGGCGAAAGCAATAGTATCGATAAAAGTCATAAAAAGTCATAAAAGTCACTTATTTATGTATGTAGGCCCACAGGGGGCACTTATACACGTCCCAACATATTATTTTTTAATCCCTACCACTGCTTCGGGACAAATTGTGGGCTAGTGCTGAGAAGAAGCAGCGCAAGAAACTCAGTCACTATTGTCAAAGCCTCTTTTAAAAATAATGTTTAAATACAGAAATTGTACTAGTGCGAGCTGGTCCACACGTTTACATCATTCAAATAATCGTCTACTTTATAATAACCTTTTGTCATTAGGGTATCCTTAATAAATGATTTGAATTTGTTAATTGGTAATTCTACAATATTTTTCGGTAATTTGTTAAAGTAATTGACACATTTTCCCATGAAAGAATGACCAACTTTTTGAAGCCTGAATTGTGGAATAGCAAGCTTATTTTTATTTCTAGTGTTAAAATTATGATAGATAGTATCGATAGACTATAGATAGTTGAGGCAAAAGCAATAATACCGATAGAGTATCGATAGTTGAGTCAAAGGCAATAGTATCGATAAAATATCGATAGTATCGATAGCCTAGGCAAAAGCAATAGTATCGATGGAATATCGATAGACTATCGAAAGGTGTAGGCAAAAGCAATACTATCGATAGAATATCGATAGTATCGACAGTCTACCGATAGTAATGATACTATCGATACTCCGTTAATATAAATACTATCGACACATAGCAATACTATCGATAGTATCAAAGTTCAATATTAAAATCACTATCGGTAGCTGATACAGCTCTGACTATTGCAATAACTCGATAGTTATTGCAATATCAATACTCTCGATAGTGGCCTTTTACTCAATAGTAGGAGTATAAAGTAGGAGGAAAAAGCTATTTCCCACCCGGCTATCTACGCATGAAAGTTCAACTTTCCGAACAGGTGAGATGAAAAAACATTTGCTCTTGTAACTCAAGGAACAGCCCTGTCTTCTTTTTATTTATTGTTTACGAATAGAAACAAGTGAATCGTTCTGTGTAATAGATACTCTGGTGTATATGCATGACAAATTAAAGCGTGTATCAAATAGCAAATATACGAGGGCTCACCAAAATTTTATCAACTCTTTGGGATTGGCTCCGTCGTTGACTCGCACCAGAAACTCTGCCAGAAATAAATCTAGCCACGTCGATTTCTGTAAACAAATAGAACAATAAGAAAACGATATAACTTTGAACAAACTCCAAATACTGGGTCGAGTACCAAATAGAACAGTAATGTACGTCAACGATCGCCATCCGCTTGAGAGGTATGTAGATGCAATCAATCATTTAAGTTCAAGGCGAATGAATAGATTTGAATGGTTCCTTATCTACCTCTATTTATAATAAAGTAAATATTGATGGAGAGTATAGATGTAAGCTGAAATGAGTCGACTTGAACTAAGGTAACTCACGCACCAAAATCGATGACCGAACGACAAACCAACAAGCAAAGGAAACACAGACGCACAACAATATCAGGTGAAACAAACTTGTAAGAAACTTACCTCATATGTGCCAGTCTCAGACTTGAAGAAGTGCTCCCAGTAAACTTTCAGAGGGTCCGGTTTTTCTTCGGCGGCCATGGCTGCGGCTGCCTGTGTCAACAACAAGTACATAATCTGTGAGACATGTTCCTCTTATATAAATATGGCCCTACGTGCGTGTGACAGTGACTAGACTTGAAAATGCGCACATGACGGGTCAGATTTAGGAACTAACGAAATTATAAGTCATATCTTCTACGAGCCAAAAAAACATTTTCATGCCCCTAATATGACCAACAAGTAGTAGTTGTATCCTAGAGGTTGTGTAACAATATATATGTTGAGGGTAATCCGATATGATGTCATGACATGACAGACCAAATCGTCAATAGATAATCATTAGCTGCAGGTCTTCTAAGCTCGTCGAAGTGGATGTAATAATAAGGTAGTGCAGTTGTAGATAGTGCTCAAGTGCTCAAACATTATAATACCCCTTATGTCAATACACGATTACAACACCAAATACAGAAGCTTGATCAATGATCATTTGTAGTGTTTATTTATTCAAGTCGTACGCCGTAAAGGCTTGAAATGTTTTATAGGTAGGTGGGTATATCGACAACAATTGCATTCGGTAGCTTGACTGGTACTGTGCCCATCTATTATAACAGGATTTCGTAAAGGGCCTAACGATTCTATAATAATAAGAAATAAATAAGAGAATACGGAACACCTAGCAAATATCCGCAGATACCTATTCAGGTGAGTCAAGAGTGAGAGGAAGACCCACGAGCCCAAATCTTAAGAGGGTGTTTCTCTTTCCATTTTTACCATGGATTCTCTACATTCGAGGATTAAAGTGTAGGGAAAGATATAGAAAGTACATATAGGTAGCAATTGCCTTCCGATAAAAAATTGCCATAACTTGAACGATGTTCTTTGATTATCTATTGAACAATAGTTTCTGTTGCGTATCGCTCACGTTATAAGTACTCGTACATACACTTGGTCAGTGAAAGTTGAGCTAACAGGCATATTTTCAGCTTTGAAACTAATTGTGCTATTATGGTTACGAAAAATTATTATGTAGATGATATAATATAATTTTTATTCATATTGTCGTGCAGTGTAAGATAATAGACTAGACTGGCTAAGTTATAAAAACTTATTTTGCGTAGTAACGATCAAAAGTAGTAGGTACCCGTCGAATTTACTTACTTTAGGTCAAGTAGATAACTCAGAGGACTTTTTATTACGTTCATAGCGATACGAGCACAGTACACAAATTGAAAAATACGATAGGCCTATTTACGACACTAAGGAGGATTCCTTTTCCTCATTCGTAGTAACTTATAGTAACTACCAATATTTGTAAAGAATAAAAAATTGCCAAGGTAGGTAGGAAGCCTAAGAATCCGATCATACTTACACAAAGATGATACCAAAAAGTAGGTATGAACCTAAAAAAATATCAGACTGGCGTTTTATTTTTAATATAACAAAATGGTTGGTTCGTTCCATCAGATTTACAAATAAGGTACATTATTTTGAGGCAAAAGAGCTATTATGTTACCTATATTACAAATTGCGTAAACGTAGGGGCTGCTTACGATTACAGCACTGCAACGCGGTGCGAATACGTGCTTCGAATCGAATTGACGTCGTATGCCACTTGTTTGATATATTTAGGATCTAGTTTATCACTAAAGTCTCGCTGTGACAGCGGCGCTGTCATTCGAACTTCGAGTGAAAATGAAGAGAGTTCGGCCTGCTGCGCCCGCGTCGCGTCGCGTCGCACGGTTCGCACCGCGTGCTCGCACTCCCGCCGCCTCGACACTGAGTCGGGAAGCCTTATCGCAGCGGTCATTTCATTATTTATTGGATAGTAAGGAGACTATCGATAATTTCGTATGACAATATGTGACGTGTGAGATTCTCATGCAATTATGTTGAGGAATGTATACCTATCATATAAAATTTAATTTGAAAGCACTTAGATGATGAAGGTACGAATATTGATGTATGTTTGTAATGACGATGATGATGACACAAAAAAATTAATATTGAGTATAAAAAGAAAGAAAACTGAAAAAATCAAGTTATTTCTGAAAAAATGTTTAGTAGGTAAGTTACCCATTAAATTATTTAATAGATATTGTGAACCATATAAGGAATTGTATGCCCACAAAACAATGCTGCGAACTTTATTTCATTAAGGAGAGTTTTATTTGCTTTTTTCGGTAATGTGCATGCAATACTATAGGATTGTTAAACAAAATAACTGTCAGTTGCCAAGGTATTCAGCAAATCATGTGAGAGCAAGAACATGTGAGAGTGTGCAAAAAAAATTGCAACACTTAATTTGAAGTGTCGGAATTCTATTCTAATAGAAAAATTAAAATAAATTTGATTTAATTTTCCACTAAGAGAGGTGACGTAGGCACCAAACCACACCAATTACTGTTACTGCGTAATGTGTTGAGTATTAGTTCAAGCAAATGCAGAGGTGACGCGTTTAGCCACTTCACGCGGCATCCTCAGGAGATGTTGATGTCGCATGAAGTAGTAAATGCATCAACCGGTTTAGCCCTAATATACAAGAACTTTCTGAGCAATAGAGTAGTCAAAACATGGAATGGGCATCCGGAAGATGTGGTCTCCATCCAAAATATCAATCAATTAGAAAACCGACTAGACGCTCATCTAAGCACACTCAACTTAATATGAAAAACTGGATACAGGCAGTAATCGGTTGTCTCAACTGCCTGCCTGATGATAACTAATAATCATAATCCAAATTACCAGTCTTACCCCTTTCCAATTTTTCCCTGATGAACCTTAATGAGAAATGTTACTTGAAAGTTCTGCTCTATTAAGATTTGTTTGATTTTTGAAGGTGCAGTACAGTCCACTGATAGTGTATTTAACTCATCTAAGTCTATGCTTCCAAACTATATGAGCTACACATACAATTTAACATAAAATAATTTTTTGTAATACTTTTTATATTATTTTATTTGAATAATTTGCAGTACCTCCTTGTCACGTTACATCGGCTAGGGTTTGACTGAGATGTAAGTGTAGGTAAAAGAAATATCAAAATTACTAACTTCATAGTGATGTAAGCTGCTGCAGGGATTTTTTTGTTTTATAATTCGATACATAGGTTTCATGAGGTCTTCTTACTAATACTTGATCATTTAAATGATTTATGAATAAATCTGAGGATTATTAAAAAGTTTTTTACTTACCTGAAAGAGTTGGCCGAATTTGTGTAATTTTTAGCAGCTTAAGTATTGTTGGTTTAAGAAAATCTCATTAAAAATAACCGATTTTTCTTTATTTTATTCGTATTTATTTAATTTACAAAAAATACACATAAATATTAACTGAAAACAACACACACAACCTCAAAAAACTTTTTTGACATTTGATTGACTGACACAATAGGCTTGTTAAAAAAGTATCGATACATCGATATATTCGATATTTTGAATTTGATAAATCGATATTTTTTGCCGATATATTGTTAACCGATAAATCGATATATCGATATAAAATATCCAATATCGAAAATTGTATCAAAAACGATATTTTTATTTTATTTATGGATCTTGGCTTGGAAGTGCCTCCACAGCCGACGCCGGCTACCAATTCTAAAGTTAGAAGATCGCTTTTTTGTGTCTGATATGTATGTTATTTTGTCTAATAAAAAAGAATAACTATAAAAATACCTTCGTTTCGATTGAGATATTTGTACATTAAAATAATTTACATTTTTCATAAAAATTACTATTGATATTATTGCGCTAGGGTAAGCTTAATACACTGTTATTTTAAAACCACAATATTTTTTTAAAATTTTGCCGATATATCAACATATCGATCATTTTTCCGCGATATATCAATGCCAATATTGTTTTTTTTTAAAATATCGATGTATCGATATATCGATATTTTTTTTCACTTTCGACATCCCTATGACACAACCGACAGTGAGTACAGTGACACATGCATGTTTTTTTAATTACTTGACATAATATACAGGGGACATCAAATACAATGGACTCATTGCCCATGTGCCAAGAGTTAAAGTTCTAGTTCTAGGTAGTTTCTATCTTTCTATGTTAAACAAACGAAAAGAGACAGACTCGATATCTATTTTTACTAGTAATATTTATATCATAGATAAGCTATAAAGTACAGACACACACTACAAAACTAATTTGTAGTTTTTCACCGTAAATTGTAGAAAATGTCACAAAAAATCCTCTATGTTTTAGGGTTAAGCTTGGAAAAAAAACGGGACCCTGTTACTAAGACTCCTCTTCTGTCCGTACCGTATGTCAGACTGTCTGTGATCAGGCAGGCTGTATCTCATGAACCGTGATAGCCAGACAGTTGAAATTTTCATAGATGATTCCTGCTGCTGCCGCTTCATCAACAAATATTATCCTGTTTTTGATAACAGTTTCTTGATTTTTCTAATTTATAAGTTTATTTTATCTTCTTTTTTTCTAACAACTATATGGAACCTTGCATTCTGAAATAAACAGATTGAATTGACATACTAAAAACCGAATTAAATAAGTCTTTAAGTGGGGCTCCCATACAACATACGTGATTTGTTTTTGCCGTTTTTTGCTCTATAATAATAACATTTTTATATAGAACATATAGATCATAAAGACAACCATCTTAATTTTAAAGCTCATCTAGAACTTCTTGCTGGCGGAGTTAGCTCTTTCTGCAAATAGGAAAGCAAATTAATATTAATGAGTGACGACGGTAATTTAATTTTTTGCAGGGACGCTTAAATTATTCAAAATATTTAGTTGTAAATACAATTAAAAAATAAATGATTAAATGAAATTAGAAATATATGGGGCCTCCCATACAACAAACGGAATTATTACCATTTTTAAAATTTTAAAAACTTGTAATGGTGTCTAATGTTGTATTGATAATAAAACAACAGACAGAACCCTTCGTGAGCGAGTCTGTCTCGCACTTGACTGGTTTTTTGACAATGACAGCAGGTTGACAACAGTAGAGTTGCATACCAAACTATCGATAGTTAACTAGTATCAATATCGATAGCGCCATCGGTAGTATCGATAGTATTCATAGCATAATCACTGGCACAAATTAGCTATAATATTATTGATTGGAATCAATAGCATCGATACTATAAATACTGTTGATGTATATCAATACTATTGCCCTATCGATGCCCTAATAACTATCGATTATATCGATAGCACAAATTGATTCATTAATTGAACAATACTATTGACTGGAAGCAATATAATCAATACTATTGATGTTAGTATATCAATACTATTGCCCTGTATCAACAAATCAGCTAAAGCCTAATTTTAAATACGAAAGATGTATTTTATGAGGGGCGCAAATAAAAAAAAACCTCACTTGAAATATATCTTCCGTAGTCAAAATTGGGCTTATTATTATTTATTTAAAGCATTATTATCGAGCGTAATGTACGTTAACTGTCGATAAACTATTGACTATAAAGCGAAATGCGATAATCGACTATCGATAGGCAACACTAATTAAAAAATCTGAGGAGTTCTGACCTGACAGTTTCGATCGAGGTGGTGTGCGATTTATGTACCAAAATCACGCACGAAAAGAAAATAATTTTATGAAACTTATCTTTATTATTACGTAAAATTAATAAGACCATGTGGGACAACGCCATCGAATATTTAAAAGACCCTCTGCTTGTGGTGAAAGTGCAAAACTTTTTCGGTGTAATTTACAAAAGTGGCTGTGGTACTCGGCAGAGTAATGAATCATCTGAAGTGATACAATCCGACAGGCAAGAGTTCTTGCATGAGGAGTTTAACCTGAAACAGCACAAGCGGATTCCTAGTAACATATCGAGTAGTTCCCAGTCGTCACAGTCGTCATGTGATACGGATACGTCGCAGGAGAGTGGAGGCAAGGAGGTGGTGTGCACAATCAACAACAGGTTTTGGTACTATCTGTTCGTGCTGGGCACGGCGCTGGGCGACGAGATCTTCTATGCGACTTTTATTCCCTTTTGGTTCTGGAATATTGATGGTGCGGTCGGCAGGCGAGTCGTTCTAGTGTGGACCGTTGTTATGTACATAGGTAAATAAAATAAAAATAAATAAAGGTAAATACCCCTCTTTCTTGGGTAGTACCCATGAGAGCTAAAAACTTATTATTTTTTAAAGCAATTTGCTAAATCATATATAAATTCTTTGCCCTTTACCTTAAGAATTATCATCTCCCAAATATTAATTCCATTTCATAGGTTTCATGTAGTAAATTTTTATTTGGTTAATAATCATCAAATGAATTGCATTTGCTGTTAAATAAAAACTACATGCAGAACTATGATTGATATTTTCTTGTTGTAACTTACTCTATTACTATGTTATTCAACTAATTCATTTTCTTATCTTTGATTTCCAGGTCAAGGAATCAAAGATATTGTGCGCTGGCCCCGACCAGGCTATCCTGTAAAGAAGCTACAAGAGAAATGGGCTATAGAATATGGGATGCCCTCCACTCACGCCATGGTGGGGGTCTCAATACCATTCTCAGTGTTATTCTACACCATGGATAGGTACCAGTACCCTGTGCATTGGGGTACAGTGATCGCTGTGGCATGGTGCACTTTGATCTGTGTCAGCAGAGTCTATCTTGGAATGCACAGTGTGTTGGTTAGTGCTATTTAATTGTAGGGCCTCCTATATTTTTTTAAATTGATTTATTGATATTTGTCTTGAATATCTCACTTTTAAGTCGAAAATAGATATTATGTGTGTTGTGCATTCTTGTTCAATATATTGCAATAAAAACGTGTTGTTTTGAATAACAACCTGTGGAGCTGCTGCCATGCACTGGCCTTCAGACAATAATAAAATATCCATTGTCTCATTTTACCGTGTTTGACAGTTTGAACTTTAAACATGCTCAACACATGCTAACATGTATTGCTCAATAAAAATGCTTAAGATTAATAATTTGTTTCCAGGACATAGCTGCGGGTCTGTTTCTCTCAACAAGTCTGCTGGTCTTGCTGATTCCTGTAGTGGACTGGCTAGACGGGATCCTTCTAGCCAGCCACTGGTCTCCAGCAGCGGTAATTGCCGTTTCCATACTTGTTATAGTATTTTACCCCAATGCTGACAAGTGGACACCTACAAGGTAAATATTACTAGTCATAATCACATCATTTACAGATAGATATTGATTATTAGCACTATGAAAAAAGTCAATGATTTTCTATGCAATATAATTCAATAGATGGTTTATTTTAGTCTCAGAAGGATAAAGCTGTTTTATTCCTACCACTAACCATTATATACATAAGTTGTGTTCTGTGAGATTTAAAGAGTTGCAAAATATCTAATATAAAAAATGCAAATTTTATTACTGGGCTGTCACATTAACAATTTATTATTCACATCATCACTTCATATACCTAATGTTAAAATAAACTTAAGCTGCCTTAACATTTAATAATTTACCAATAATCTAATGAGAGTGTACTTTGTACTGTACTTCTTGTATAATGTCAGCATTGTATGAGTGATAGGTAAACTCACTCATACAATCAGCTGTGCTCAAATGCAATGTGCATTGAGCCACATAGATTTTGATAAGAAGAAAATTAACATAATTTAAGGTGTATTAAGGAAATGTTGTATGCTGTTTGTGTACTTTATCAGTGAAAAATATAAAAATATTGATTTCATACTTATATCAAAGTTGAACTTATCTGAATAGTTAACATTCATTTAACAATGGAATATTATGTTTGTATTGATAAATAAAAATTGCTTTTGCCTCTCACAATTTATACTAATATTATAAAGAGGAAAGATTTGTTTGTTTGTTTGTTTATTTGCATCAAATAGGCTCCGAAACTACTGGACCGAATCAAATGAAATTTGGCACAGAGATAGTTTGAGGCAATGGGAAGGACATAGGCTACTTTTTGTCGCGATATAAAATCATCAGGGGGGTGAAATGGGGGATGAAAATTTGTATGGAAAATCCGACTTTTGGCGCGGGCGAAGTCGCGGGGAACTGCTAGTGTAATATAAAAATCAAGTTATTTTCCTTTTCTAATAAATATAATTTTGTTTATAGAGGCGACACGACTATGATAGTGAGCGTGTGCGCGGGCATCCTAACCGGCTCGTGGACTAACTACCAGCTCGGCAACATGGCGGCCAGCAGCCTCGCTCCGCCCTACGAGATCATCTGGCCCTCCATCGAGATGCTGGGCTGCACCATCCTGAGGACCATCCTGGGCTTCTGCGGCGTTCTCGCCACGCGCGCCATCGGCAAGTCCTTCTCGTACGCGGTCATCTGCGCGCTGCTCGGCAAAGACAAAAACGAACTGCGCAACTCAGAGAACAGCCTCGACAACAAAAACAAAATCATCGTCGAACTCTGCTACAAGTACTTCACGTACGGCATGATCGGCTTCAACACGACGTACGTGTTCCCCAACGTATTCGATTTGCTGAAAATCAACAGACCAACCTACTACACCGAAATATAAGTCTAGTCATTGTGGATACCTGATACGATTGTATTGTCTTTAGTGATGCACCATTTCTATGTTATGGTAACGTGAAAGACTTCCTACACTGTGTAGCGGCCACTCGACATACTAAAACAATGGCGACAGAGTGCTATGCCTAATCGCCACGAGGCGAGTTTTTCAATTTGGACGCTTTACTATCGTTTGTAAAGCGTACGACTTTGAGGCAGAATTCCTTGAATAAATTGAATATTCAAGTTTTTAAATTATGCGTGTGTAGGTATTAAAAAATATCACCACAAATACTCCTTTTGCCATTTAAATGTAAGTAAATTCCTTTTTTTATTTAATTAGTATTCACAATGAAATTTTTTTCTCGATTGTCTTTTAAAAATAATAGAGTTCAAACTGTCATCATCATCAAATTTAAGAGCTAGGCTCTTGTCGGTGGAGTTTTTTCCATTCCTCTCTGCTTTCCGCCCTTCTCTTAACCTCCTGATACGACCCGACATTTATCTTTTCTTTTATTTGCTGCATGTAGCTTATTCTTGGTCTTCCTCGCTTCCTTTTTCCTTCTATTCTTCCTTCTATTATCGTTTTAATAAAATTGTCGTGTCGAATCAGGTGGCCTAACATTCGTCCCCTCCTACACTCTATTGTTTCCATCAATCTCCTTTTTTCCCTAACCATAGACAAAACTTCTTCATTTGTTTTATTCTCCGTCCAACGTATACGCTCCTTTCTCCTCCAGCACCACATCTCGAAGGCTTCCAGTCTCTCTCTGTCCCTCTTTGTCAATGTCCACGCTTCACATCCATAGAGTGCTATACTCCAAATGTACACTTTAACAAGTTTTTTGCGAACTTTGCTTGATATTCTGGCCTTGAGCAGGTGTTTTTTTTGCATTATAAGCTTGTCTCGCCATCGCTATCCTTGCTTTTATATCTGGTGTACATCTAGAGTCACTAGTTATCAAGCTACCTAGATATTTGAAGGTTTTAACCTGTTCATTTTTGTGTTATTTATTGAGAAAGGGCTATATTTTTCCTTTTTAGAAGCAATTAGTGTTTTTGTTTTATTTATGTTAATTTTGAGACCAAATTCTTTAAAAATAGTGTCCATTTCTGTAACCAGTTCTTCCAACTCCAATCTGTTTTCTGCAATGGCTGCAATATCGTCGGCAAAACGAATGAAATTAAATACGTCCCCATTAATTTTGACGCCCCCCTTTTTTGATTCCGTTATTCTGCGTATCGCACATTCTATGAATAAATTAAAAATTAGCGGTGAAAGTGGACATCCCTGCCTAACTCCCTGTCTTATTTTTGCCTTTCCGTTTTCCTCTCCTACTTCTATTACCGTTTCTTGGTTTTTATATAATTCATAAATAATCCTTCTGTCTCTATAATCCAATCCAGCTTCTTTGAGTACTTCCATCATTATTTTTAGTTCAAACTGTGAACTTGCTATTTACATCACCCAGCATTTTAGTATACTTAAATATTTATCATGACATCTACTATTTTTGTATTTATTGATAGTTTTTAGTTATTTGTAGAGGGTTATAGTATCCGAATTAGAATGATTTTTTTTAAATCTTCTTAGTTGATTCATAGATTTGTTAGATATATCCACGAAGGACATTAGCATTTTGTGTAATCAAAGTCAAAGTCAAAAAAATTTTTATTCAATTTAGGACAGAAAATGCCACTTATGAACGTCAAAAATTAAAAAAAATCAGTAACATTGGCCCTTATTTATAAGCTTTTCTTACTTCAGTGGTATTTTTGTTCACATTAATTGATTCGTTTGTAGCAGTAGTTCGTGATGTTGTAATAACAACTACAAAAGTTCCACAGACAGTACTATAAAACGAGTATACTATCTATCATCTGCTACATTCATCAAAATATCTTCTTAGGGACCTGAGAGATAAAAGAGAGAGAGTTGATTGTTAGTCATCAAGTGTCGTAGTTTTGTGCCTATAAAAGCGGGTGCTTTTCTTTATATGGGTATACCTATCAGGGTAGCTTTTAGTAATCGCTACAAGAAAATGTCTGCACTTAGGTTGTTTTTAATTCACAATCTATTTTTGTATGCATATCACACCATGTGTGAACCAGTTTATGTGTAATTAAGTATTATGTTTTAAGGCCTACCGGTTCAATGAGACGGCTTTGTGGGTACTTACCGAGTGAGGCTAATAACGCTAGATGTCTTTCTCGCCCGGACATCCCGGGAATCGTCACATTTAAATGGTAATCATACACAAGAGGTGCCTAATTTTATTGAAATTTTATAATATATCATCACATATTGCACAAAATGTTTGGTACGAATTTAAGGGGCAGGGTGGCAAAAACTAAATGTAACAATAATAAACTCGTGACTTATGTCTGCGTTCTATTTTTTTACTGAGTCGTTTATTTAATTATTAATAAGGTAAAGCAACATGTATCAACTAACAAATAATAAAATGCAGAGTTCTTAGTACAATATGTTTTTGCCAACTTGTCACTTAACCTATGGCATTAATATTTTTATCGGTATTTTTAAATGTAATTATGAATATCTAAGGGGAATGTGTAGACGGCAGTTTACACGAGATAGCGAAAACCCCGCGCTACTATACCTGGCTGGCCCGTTATTTAATAAGTCATACATTTTCCATGTTGACCTACACGTGCGCGAGCGCCGTCTGCAAAAGGAAATAGGTTGGAATATATAGGGTGGGTAAGACGTGCCTGACCAGTATTAAAACCATAGCCTATCAATATATACTTTGGTATTGATGAAACAAACAATAAGTATCGTAAAAATGATTACCTATCTAGTCCAAGGATAGGGCACAAAAACACAATTTACACCACCCTATATATTATTATAGGGTGGTTTTGATAAAGAATTCCCGCTCCTAATGCAAACAATGAGGTACCTGCATTGAGAATTTTAATGTTAGTTGTTATATTATAATGTTTATTCGAGTAAATCCGCCTAGGTTTTTCCATGATTAGTGCGAACGCATGCCATATCATTACACGTTTAACAAATCTTTGAAGCAGGTGTGCATAGAAGGAATAGGTACTTATAAATACTATTAATGAACTATGTACGCGCTATAACATAAATATTCATGTGTAAGAGCGCAGGCTCATCGTTGAATATTAAAATACCAACGCAAAACATTATCATATTTACATACCTAAGAAAATAACAGGGATGTATCCTAAATGTACCTATGGCGTATTTGCGTGTGCGTTCGTGCGAATCCCAACTGTGGTTGTTCACGAAATCATTCCAGTGCCTCACGTTAACCAGCGGTGATAATTGGGTGAATAATTGGTGTGTTAGTTGGTACTTTAGTGCTAACACTTGTGATAAATATTTTATAAAGTTACTGCCATTAATAAAAAAAAGTATTTGCACTATTACTATTAGTTTTGTTTCATTTCCCGGCCACACGGCCGCATCCGCACGTCAGGCTACCCTACTTTGTCCTTGAGACAGCCTTTATTCCTCACGTAATAAAAGCTGTGTTCGTAGTTTAAATGGATAACCTGACGAGCTTCCGACTGAACATTCGACCGCCTTGGTGTAGTGGTTTGCGCTATCGACTATTAAACCAGCGGTTGCGGGTTGGAATCCCGCAAGTTGCAAATGTTTGTGTGATGAGCACAAGCATTTGTACCTAAGTCATGGATTTTGAAACGTATATAAGTATGTCTATCCGTTATCCTAGTCGCTATCATACATAGCACAAGCTCACGCTCAGTTTGGAGCTAGGTAATTAGTGTTAGTTAAAAAAAAACCGGCTAAGTGCGAGTCGGACTCGCGCACGAAGGGTTCCGTACCATTATCTACAATACAACAGTAGACTTCTGACCTTTATTTAGTTTTAAATAGGTACGAAAAAAAAACAATTTTCTATAGAAGCCCCCTTAAATGTTTTTTTTTATTTTAATTGAATTATTTATAGTGTACATAGTAATATTCTGTGCACATTTCAAGCGTCTACCTGTTGCCATTATTAATATAATATTGAGCAAAAAACGGCAATAAAATAACGTTTGTTGTGTGGGAGCCCCCCTTAAATATTTATTATATTCTGTTTTTAGTATTTGTTGTTATAGCGGCAACAGAAATACATCATCTGTGAAAATTTCAACTGTCTAACTACCACGGTTCATTAGATACAGCCTGGTGACAGACAGACACCGGAGGCTTAGTAAAAGGGTCCTGTTTTTACCCTTTGGGTACGGAACCCTAAAAAGACGTTGCATAATTATACAACGCCCCTATTACAACTGCATACAATGCCGTAGCCGCAGTGTTTAGCTTGATGTGCTATCGTCTGTTCCTACATGCAAAAAATATTGTAGGATGCAACTCTTTAGAAATAATAATCCGGTATAAATCAATATTATTACATTTATTTATACAAAACATTTTACATAACAATACATAGAATACAATACCATAGCTTAACTATGAGTAAGTAGTATTTTTATATAATAATATAGCTACTATTTATCAACATTACCTGCATAAAATAAATATTTGATACTGTTATTTCAAAAACCTGTGAAAAAACAAATAATTCTGAATACTACGCAATTATTATGTCTGTAATATCCAATATTTATAAATAAATTTTACAAAAATAACCGTTACCAAAAACAGGTGGTGTCATTCTAGGTACTGTTTTTTCCAATCTTATTAACCAAATTATACATTATTATTTTCGAATTAAAATTAACATCCGCAATTTTAAGTAAGTACGCTCTCTATTGCACTTAAAAAACAAACGCGGACTTAATGCAAACCAGAGGCCTTCCTCAGTATGACCATGTCTGCATTTTCGACTGTAGCCGTCCCTGTCATTCGTGCCAGCATGACAGCGTGGACGAGCGTGATGGCTAGACTCTAAAATCTAAAGTTAGGCCTCGGACTACTTGTATTTAAAAAACAAATCTCGACTTAGATACTCGGGGTTCTTTTTTGCTTGTACTTAAAAAAAAGTTAACAAATTCTCTAGAAATCTTGGCAAATTTCTGACTGTAGAATAGCTGTAAGGAATTCTGTACAGCCCGACTCAAGAGACTTTGTACTCGTATTACCATTATATTTGTTTTTTAAAAAAACTGTCAACTTTACAGCAATACGTTACGCTGATCTGATGGCATCTCCCTTATTATAGTAGGCGGTACAATTAATAAAGTGATGAAGATTAAACCAGCCTTTGTATGTCCTAGTCATGGACTAAAATTGAACGGTATCAACAGTCCTTGGCTACCGTTACTACACACCTTTCTGTATTATGATTATGTTATGCATAATCGTAATGTATGTTGTGACGAATAGTTTATTAATATGGTATTTGTGGGACTATGTAAGAATAACAGTCTGATAAAGTAATATATGGCCGTCTTCAAAAAGTCATCATTCGGTACGTGACTTATTTACGTACCGAATGATGTGTCACAAGTTCTCTGACATGCAAATACAGTTCTTGTTTAATAGCAATAATATTGTTATTGAAGGAGTATAAACAGTAAAAATACCAATAAGTATTTTTGATAGCACCTTTTGATCAATAATATACTATGGACTCAAGTTCAGTCTCTCTCTTTCTCTACTAAACAAACAAAGATTTAGAAACGTAAGATTAATTGATGCGATTTCTTACGTATTTTTACAAGTTTTTGTGTGTTTTCGTCTAACTTTAGTCGTCATCAAATGACATCCCTACTAAATTGTCTATGGATACTCTAATTTCTTTAGCAACTGTCAGCTGTTTAGTCTGAATATACCCAGTCTCTCTTCTCTTTTGTTTGGCAGAGAAAGAGAGAGACTGATCTTAAATTTAATCTTGGACAATATACATTGGAATCGAGCCCAATAAGTATCTATTGTTTAGTGATGTAAAGAATCCTAATCGATATTCTTACTATTTTTTAACGGTCGATATGGTATCGATAGTTTGATTATTACTACAACAAACTATAATTTTCTGCCATGACACAGGCATATAGCGTCGTCTTGACAGACACTTTCATCAGAAAGCGAGCAAATCGAACGCTCTACTGATCCCGCGGAACCCGCGACCCTTGATGCTAAACTTAATATCTTCCCTGCCCCCATAAGATTCTAAGACGTCAGCACATCAAGCTTAACTCTGCAGCGTCTTATGCGGTTGTTAATAGAGAAGATTTTTTAACAAAAACGTATCAGCCCGATGAGCTGGCGACTGTACAATGATTTGATAACCGTGCTTTTAGTAGCGAGGCTTATCATGATGAAAGATGTCAAATAAGCTTAAAAACCGCATGCAGCCGACTCCAATGAACGCTAGGATTGAATGAAGATGTCCCGAGTGCATTCGTTTTAAACTAGTTTGACATCTAAGTTTTTCATGATTGTAAACCATAGTGCAATTTTTTATTTTGACCCTTGGTCACTTCTTAAGAAAAAAAGTCGTTCTGGAATCACTACAGGCATTCACTTTAGTTATATGGCAAAGTCGAAGAGTTGAGAAGAAAGGAAAAACTGTAATATGGTTTAGCCCAAAAAGGCAGTTTATTCGTTCAACTATCGCTATCTCGCCGTGTCCTTTGCGAGGTAGATACACAGAGCGTCATTTTCATACAACTATCTCATTCGCACAACTGCACGCGGGCGCCGAAATGTTAAATTTGCAAACAAATCACAATTTATAATAACTCCATTTTTAGGATAACTTTGCAAACAATATTACACAAGAGTTTAAATATACATTTAACTAACCAAACTGTACTGTATTAACTACATTAATATTAATAACTGAAATGTATGTGTGTTAATTTGAACACTGAGGGAAGACAAGTATTACAAAGGTACACACGACTCCAGTTAGGTATTTTTACACCGATTCAAACTCAACTATTCAATCGTGGACATAACTGCCACTTAGGTCCCCTACGGGGATACCAGGGGTCACACCCCATTTTAAGTGGTCACTGTTGCACGTCCTTGTTACAGCCAAACAAAGTCATTGTCAACGAATTTTCTAGACTAACAAAGAATCGACATTTTTAACCCAGGCAGAGCCCATATAGTTAGTAAAAATTTACCCTTTTAAGTGTTAGTAAATGAAAACTTTTTTATCCCATCTCAATTTCGTTTGGATTACCAATGTAAACGTTAATTCGTGATTTGACAGATTCGAGTGAGTTGCTACAAAAATCATTGACAAAGAACATTCTGGGCTGGACTAAATCTACATTGCCACATCAAACGTCTGGGCCTGTCACACGGCATTCCATATCGAGTGGCAGTCCCGATACATAAATAATTAAAAATAGATACATCATAGAATAACAGCTATGGATCACAAGAAGTGACTACAAGTCGGGCGTGGGAGGGACTGGGCAGGTTCGTTGCGCCCTCTGTCGAGCCTCGGAGGTGAACTTTTTAGTTTAGACTTTAGCCGGTAGATTTAGCACTTATGGTGGCGGCGCGTGGCCTCACGCGACGTTTATCGGGTTGAGGTTGTCCTTCAGGCGCTCGAATAGGTTATCGCCTTCGCTGTCGTACTGCAACAAAAGAAACACAGATATAAGCAACGTTGTTGTTAGAGGTGCTTGTGGCGCAGTGGCGGCAGCGCTTTGGTAGTGATACCAAAAGTTAAGCAACCCACGGCGCGGTCGTGATTGGATGGGTGACCATTCCGACCATTTAAGTGACGTCCATGACAAGCATCTCCGTGCTTCGGAAGGCACGTTAAGCAGTTGGTCCCGGCTAATATCTGTGGTATTAGTCGTTAAGCCTAGTCAGAGGCCCTAGGGCGGCTTGATAACTTCTGACAGTAAGGTTTGTCACTTGCCTTACATACACCCCTCCACCAATCCGCACTGAGCCCGCGTGGTGAAGTATGGCTCGTTCCTCCTCATAGTTGAGGTGAGGCCTTTTCCCAGCAGTGGGATCTAATAGGCTGACTTATATGTTGTTAGAAACCAAGTAGCTCAAGTTAGTATGTAGAATAATTGTTATCATAAGCGGTTTAAATCATAGTAGAGCATTCGATTCGACATTTTGTCTCCATGACTTCATTGACCGCGTCTATCGTTTGCTTCATGAAAAGATACCGTCGATTAACAATTTATTACTGGACCGACCAATCCGTAATTAACATTCATATAATGTCCTCCTAGCCGAATTTCGGCTACAGCGGCCCGTCTCAACAGAGATTAGCCAACTGCGCAGGAGATATTATAGTGCACAAGTGTGTGCGCAATACACAGGGGCACTCTCTGTTCCTTCGCTCTCATAATTCGGTGAGACGGCAGTCCGACATGACCGTAGAGAGATCAGGCGCAGGACCAACGGCTTAACGTGCTTTCCGAGGCACGGGGGTGTTAACACCACCAACTTCCTGACTCCGGAGCTGTTTCTGAGTTATTTCAAGACTGAAAAACCGAAACACTCTCGGCCCGACGTGGGATTCGAACCCGGGACCTCGTGGATAGTACCCAGCGTGCTGACCACTAGACCAAAGAGGACAAGAGGTTTAAACAAACAATGAAGTGCAACTATTTGTCCAATATAAAAACCCATTACGCTCAGAGAGCTAAAATGTTTTATAAACATTTCATCACATTTATGTTATCAGCGGTAGGTGACCCCCGATAAACTAATGCGTTCACGAAGTGCCAGGCAGTCATGCCAAAGATATAATATAACATTTATATTATAAATGAGCATATTAAATATTCCACTTAAACTTGTGAATGTGATGGGTTAAATTCTACTTAAACTTTATCGTTGTGATGTAAAAGGGTTATTTTTGCATTTGTCTGTCTAAAGCTTTGATTTATGTATGCCCGATTTGTAAACTTGTTCAGGTACTGTCCAAGTGGACAGTCGACTTATTTACGAGTTTTGTGGTTTTATAGCACTTCTTTGGCGACCAAGTTCCGCGTCATAGCACTTTTATGGAACAAACAATGGCAGCCTTCCCAAATACTACGCCGGCATGACGCAATAGTTAAAGTAACCTGCACGCGTAATGCTAACTCTACGAAATACACGTCATTGACTACTGTGACATAGTAATAATATTGATTGCATTTCAGCAGGAAAATTTTGTAAAATTCCCTATTTATCTGGGTTTAAAGTTCGAAAACAAACTTTCCTGGGTTTTGTTAAACAACAAAATGATTCGGTGCACTATTTATCAACATAGCTATTGCGCGGTAAACAATGCACACCAGCGCATATGTTTAAACAGTTTTAATTAAATAAATAAAATAAATTGTTTTAACAAACACACCAATTACCCAGCTCCAAACTAAGCATGAGCTATGGTTTTGTTATAGTGACTAGGATAATGGATAGACACACTTATATATATTTATAAACATCCATGACTTAGGTACAAATGCTCGTGCTCATCACACAAACACTTGCCCCTTGCGGGATTCGAACCCGCAATCGCCTGGTTTAGAAGTCCGGTGCGCGAACCATTACACCAAGACGGTCGTCTAATTGCGTAGACTTTTCCCGTGTTTAGGTCCAATCGAGCATGTTAGTCCAAATATTAAATTGCGTGTTTAGGTAGAAATCGAGCATGCCAAAATATTAAATCGGGCAGTAATATCGGGAGATTCACTCAAGAACTAAACCTGTCTTCTAAATTGACATCCAGAGGAAATAATGTACGTGATAGCTAGCACCAATAATCCAATCTCCGTCGCGATTTGATCGGGTCGGTAGTGACTGAGTTTCTTCGCTGCTTCTTCTCAGCACTAGCCCACAATAGGGAATATGACAGTAAGCAAAAATCTTTAAAATAATGTGTCTATCTAGTAAAATATAGTATTTAGATTATGGAAAAAAATATTTTTTTTATTTTTAAGACAATTTTATTAGTTTATTTTAGAAAATAAAATTGCAATATACTTAAAACCGCCATGTTTTTTAAAACACCAAACAGATTCGAGTTACGTCACACCTCAGTAAATACTGTCACTGCCACTGAATTATAATACGAATTTCGAATATAACACTAACGTTTGAAATATGTTTACTGAGGTGTGACGTCACAGCAGACGCCATGACACCCTGCCGCGTTTTGGCGCCAATTTATGAACATTTCATTTAAATTGCATTTTTTTTAAATATTACCTTTGTTGATACTTAAGAATATTTTAGAACACTTTTTCAAAGAACTGGTGACTTTTGTCACCGTGACTGTTGCGTCACTGTCACCGCGTACATCATCTCTAATGAAGGTGCACGCATTTGGAGACGTGACAATTGGGTGACTTTTTGTCCGCGGAGGACGGCAACATCCCCGTGACGCAACTGTCACCACATTCATAGATTTGTATTACCATGCGCGCAGTAGCAACTAAATGTTACTTTGAGTTGTGCAGCTCCGCAATTCTATAATGGCGTCAACGTCAACTCCGACGCAAAACGTGTGTTTTCATGAAGATGGTATAGACAACGACATACTGATTGATGAAATAGAGTTGAGGTCATTGATCTACGACAAATCTTTAATGGATTATTCTAATAGTAATTTGAAAGCTATAATAGTAATTGACTGCCTCGTTAGTCAGTGGTCAGCACGCTGGGTACTATCCACGAGGTCCCGGGTTCGTATCCCGGGTCGGGTCGAGAGTGTTTGTTTTTCTGTCTTGGAATTACTTAGACACAGCTCCGGAGTCAGGAAGTTGGTGGTGTTAACACCCCCGTGCCTCGGAAAGCACGTTAAGCCGTTGGTTCTGCGTCTGATCTCTCTACGTTAATGTGGGACTGCCGTGTCACCGAATTATGAGAGTGAAGGAATAGAGATGCACCTGTGTATTGCGCACCCACTTGTGCACTATAATATGTCGTGTGCAGTTGGCTAATCTCTGTTGAGATAGGCCGCCGTAGCCGAAATTCGGCTAGGAGAACATTTAATAATATTAATTTGAAAGCCAAATCATGGGAGGAAGTTTGCATTAAAGTATTCTGCAATATAATATTAGCCTTTAACACCGAAGCGGGTGAACCCAATACTTTTTTCCCTTGCATTTTTTTTTATACATCTTAAAAGGAGAGCACAGACAACCGAGATCCATCATAACGAATGCAAGAAAATTTCGTCACTGTCACCGCAAGTGCGCGCAGTAACAAAAAGTTAGGTGACGTGACAGTGACAAAGAATTTATTGTCACCCAGACAAAAGTCACCAGTGCGCGCTAGCTCAAAATCTGTCATCTTGTCTATTGTCCTGAAGCAGTGGTAGGGTTTTATTTATGTTGAAACGTGTATAAGTTCTTCTTGCGAGCTTATGTACAGATATAAATGAATTTTATTTTATGGTCGCCTGCCGCGGAGCATCTCCAGCTGATCGTTCAAACTCGGCTCGATAACTAAATAGGGTGCTCACATCATCATCATCATCGGTGCTCTCAGTGTCGGAGTCCGCGCGCACGCTGGCGAACAGTTTCTCGGCCTTGGTGCGCCTGGCGAGGCGGCGCGGCGTGCGGCCGCCGCAGTCGCGCGCGTCACGCACGACGCCCGCGCACTGCTCCAGCAGGTACTGCGACAGGCGCACGTCGCCGCGCCGCGCCGCTATGTGCAGTGCCGTCCAGCCCGCCAGACCCTCCTGTGGAAAATACTCTCGTTAGATAACCAGTCGAACATACCCACCCGTATATCTAACTGGTGTAGCGAGCATCCACCGAGGATACACTCCGCTTTCCTGGCGAATCAATTATTGGCCAATAAATTATTTTTTGACTTTGACTTTGAAGGAAACGAGACCCAAATTAGTTGAGAACGGGACTCTAAAAATAGGAATTACCAGCTCCAAAACCAGGGCATGTTTTTACTAATTTACTTCAAGTATTTTTAGACCTCTGATTAAGATACGACTGAATATCATAGAAAAACTTGTTCTTTTAAATATTTGACAAGAACATAGTTTAGTTATCGATTCCCGAACAAGTAAGCAAGTTCGCTATCTAAGGAATTAATTGTCTTTTGTGCAGGAGATTAGCATAATAAATATAACACCACCGAAATGCGCATGATGAAATTTATAAATTTTTAATTTTCCAATATTAACGCTACTATCAAACCAGTAGGCTTTATCATAATTTACAAGCCCCCCAAAGTTAGGAGATATCAAAATGACGTAGCACAGAATAAATAAAATAGTCAAATGCACGTCACCTACACGATTGTTTATAAAAAATGTTAAGTACCCAAAAAACCCCTCTAATGTATCTTATCATCAGCTGATTAACGGGGTTTTCCGCGCTCCACAAGCGCACAATCACGTAGTTCGTTATTGGGGATTTCAGTATTTTCAGCTTAAAACAATAATAACGATTATTAAGGTAGATAAGTAATCACTTAAGGACACATTCGCTATGATGAGTGCGTATTGGATTCCATTCCATAGTGCCCTCGAAAATGGCCTTCAGTTAAAAGCTGTAATGTATTGTTGCTATATCGACAATAATAAACTGTTAATTAAAAATATTTGTATGAACAAGAGCGAGACAATGAATCAATAAGAGAAAACTGATTCATGGGTATCGTTTGAGTTAGTAAATCCTGTTTCGGGTCGCCAATAGGATGCATCATCTTCCGAGAAAAAATACGATCTACTTCCTACCTAACGGTGTACACGTCACGACTGAGCAGTGGACGGCGTGGCCGTTACGTCATGGCTGCGACCACGCAGTCGCAGATTCTTGCCCATGGTCGGTTACATCACCCAGGAGTAAATATCTGTACCTTCCTAAGCTGATTGTAATTGTTCAAATAATACGTGAACGTTTTGGTACCTATATGATAGCGCGCAGAATCACTCGCGCTGGTTTCCTGACAAATGAATCAATATATCGACGATATTTGACATTGCAGTCACTGTTAAAAGGTTTACGTATAATCCGATGCCAATTTACGAGTATAGGTGTGTCACATTTTTAGTGGATTCACGTGGAGGATTACTAATTACGATTTAAGGTCTTTCCGTCTGATAAGGTTACGCAAAAGTGGAAACTTACTCTGGCGTTGATGTCAGCCCCGTAGTAGACCAGTGTCTGTAAGGTCTTGATGTGGCCTGCCGTCGCCGCTGTGTGCACGCATGTCTGGCCTGAAACAAGAAAAAGAAAATATTAGCAATAATAAAGAAATGAGAGACAAATAATTTTCTGAAAGCATGCATAGTTACCAAGCAAATAGTAAAACAAACAACTAAAATAGCTGGCAGATAATACGGTATAAGTGTTAAAAACACAAAAGAACGCCTGAAAAATATACAAGTTAAATACAAACAAGCAATTGGAATTTCCAAAAGTACGGCATTTATTGTCTTGGCTTCTTTGTTGACGTTTGAAGGTATGGGTTTTACGCGGCGAGGTGCGACCGTGCGACAGGTAATGTCATCAAAGACTATGCCACAGTTATAGCAGCTTAACATCTGAACTAAACCACCGTTAGTGCACTGTAAAGTAATTTCTTTGAATCAGGGCATGGATTAAGGTGACAAAAAATATCCAATCCATCAGCTTTAAATTAAAAGTATTAATAATTACACAGCAACACGAAATGCAATACTTTACAAACAAATTGAGTACCTACTAACTGGTTCATAATACAAAGGTACCCCGAGTATGGTTCAGAACATAGGATATGATGATATGAAGAAACATCAGAAATCACATTATAAGATAATGTCTTAGCTATGTCACTAGATCATTCTAGTAAAATTGCAATAAATAACTAATAGCTCTAATCAAGCAAAAACACGCCATTTTTCTTTGACGTCATGCGCACGCAGTGTGTAGAACATTTAATAAAATCGGCCCTAGTACAGCGCCTTGCGAAGTAGCCTCCTAGTAAAGTGTCTATTATTCATTAGATAGAATCCATGAGTGAACATTATTGCAGGGTTGTCAAAAATAATTTTAAGTCCCGACATTTTAATCAAAATAGGTTAAATTGTAAGATTCTGATAGTAGATTCTCGGCGTTACGTTGGTTGGCTTAGCTCCAAGTTTATTTAAAACGCACTAAAATAGACTGCTGGATTCAAAAACGGACCGGCACCTATTTTAACGTCTAAGGATGGCTTGAGTATTTTGGAAAGAATTTAATGAAGAATTCAATTGAACATAATATACTAAACTCACTCAAGTCACACCCCACGTAACTACGCAAGTGAATGGCTTCTACAAGCAACATAGTAGTGGCGAGTTCTCAAACACTCGGATCTAGCAATTTAGCTATTATAACGATTAAAGATGATTTTATAGCTGTTGTAAGTAGGAAAACATCCGCGTTCATGTAGTTCGATGACAATGCGGCAGTAATAACCTGTTTCATCCAATACGGAGATGCGTGAGCGCATCTCCTGCATCGAGTCTTTTTTATTAAGTCTAGCTAGAATAATTACTCTTTCTTTTACGTCGTGAGTAGTTCATTGATGGTGGTAATCTTAATTAGCTAGTTACTCTAAGTATAGTTCATTAATACTAATTAATCACGTATTTGTGCTGACACATGTGTGTTCATTCTGAATGACTGCGATTTCGGATAGAGACAATATCAAAGAGAAATCGAGTTGATAACTTTCTAATCATCGATTCGCAACAGCAGCATAACCACAGTGGACAATTCAGTAATGGATTTAGTTAAAGGCACTGAGGTACTATGCAAATATGTATAAGTGTTTGGTGCGTGAGATTTGTCGTCAGCTCGCGAGTAAGACAAGGCGCGGGGGGCGACGCGCGGGGCGGGTGTGGGGTTTTCCCAACAATGCGGTGTGACGATCGCACTGCGCGAGCGCCTCTGTCCTCACCAAATATAGACGCGAGCAAACGAACAACTAGCATATTCAAATGAATGAAAGGTGAAATCACCTTTTACATTTCTATGATCTTCCAAAAACTTTGAATGAAATTCAATTCTACCGATTAAGGTGAACTATTTATTATTTACGGGACGGGCATGCGGCAATCACTAGACCCTGCAACAAATCAGTAAGGTGTTTACATTACATTACCTATTCAATGACGACATTCTAATGGAGTGTCGACGAGCACTGATGTAAAATAGCTTTTGCGGTCAGTGAAGCTACCAGGAATTTTAAGTATTTTACGGCGAAAGTAAAAAAGGAACACGAATGCTATAATATAGGTAATACTAATAAACAACTGCGGTTTATTTTTTAGGGGGAAACACATCATTATTGCTAGATTAAAATAATAACTTATTTATTACGCAATCGCTACCATTCTAGTTAGGCAGAGTAAAAACATTTTGATGAGAAAAAACATGTTTGTTTACCTTAATGATTTTGTGCAATCGCACAAAATTCTATTCGTTTCGAAGGTTCCCATTTAGGAACATACAACATAATTGGATTGGAATACTGGATGGTTCGGATACAGACACATACAGATTCATTTATACATCAGCACAAAATCATCATGCTACCACTGCATTTCAATCAATGCGTAGTGTAAATACCCAGTAGGTATATTATTCACAGCGCAGTCGGTTGGATGAATGTTGAAATTTTCATTATGTGAGCAAATGGTTGCAAGGACAATGATGAGCAGCGACCCTTGGAAAACCCCGCGCTCCACAAAATCATTAAGTGCTTTTAGATAGCAATCGTATTATCTATTTGACAACATTGTGTGTTAAACTGATAAGAGGGAGTATTAGTTTTGTCAACAATACGAGTCAGCCGGTTATTTATTTAGTTATTGGCCTCCTGGCTTCCGACAATTTTCAACACAAAATATGCGCTTCCGTAAGAGAACATGGAAAACGTTCGATATTAAGGAGTTTAAAACAAGTTTGACATTGGTAGTTACCAGCTGACGCAAGTTAAGATTTCCTGGTCGTCGATAAAAAGATTGTGGGTTTTTTACTAATCGTTAAAAAAAAACAACCCGTATCCGTAATATATTCCGATAAGGTGCGAGTGTATGGCACCTAAAATAGAAAGCATCATCGTGTGATAATGTCGGCCATGTAAACGGTCACGACTTGGGAAACCCGCGCAGCTGCGCACGCGGCTCTTTCTGCCACACAGGTAGGTACACCGGCGCACTTTCACGTGGGAATAACCCGGCCACCCCTGCTCATCGCTGCCACAATGAATAAGGACACGTAAGCCTGCTTGCCAAAATTTGCAGGACGTGGGTTTTTAACACATCACGCCTATATTAGTGCCACGCTTCTCCCATATCATATTCGAGCAACCTACTACCTATCTTTTGTAACGAGTCAAGACTCGATAACCGCATGTGTGCATGATGTCAAGTATTTAGAAAAGCAAAAAAGCTATCCAAATAACTATTCTTTCCGATGAAATGATTGGAAAATGAAGAGATTAGGAAAAAAACCAGCCTTTGCAGATAAAATAACGTAAGTATTGCTGTTTTATTTTTTGTTTGAGTAGCTTCGCTAATCATCGCTGTGAGGAAGAGTTTTGGATACGCAACGGTGCCGAGGTGTTTCCATCAATTAACGAACGGAGTCTTGGGGTATCCCAGAGCGTTGCGGCGCGAAGATGCTTTCACTTGCGGTTACGTGACGCCGCGCCGCGAGTACCGACGGAAATACCCGTTCAGGGACGTAACAGATTGTCTCGACTCACCTCTCGAATTAAAGGTGTTGCTCGCTCTATAACAACACGGTCGTAATGTGAACGGAAGACATAACAGCACACCGAGACACAATTTCTCTGTCGAAACGAGTTCGCTCAGAATGACGGGTAAAACCATATGCAAATGGAGGCAGTTATAAGGCAGTTGATTCTTTTACGCGCCTCTGAGGTCGCGAGCGAGACTCGGGAAACCCAAAGATGGCGCGCATATCTGCGCTAATATATTTAACGAGATTGGGAATTCCGGACAATTTTCGCGTTTATTTTCTAATGTTAGGGGTTCGGTGACTTGGAGGGAACGTCACTGTCACTGTTTCGTACGTAACGTAGACAAGGTTCGCGGCTCGCTGAACTGGTTCCGAGGCTCCGGCTAGAGTGAATCCTAGAGAGTGGCGTGAGCGTGACGCGCCGCGCGCTGGGATGGGAACCGCACGAGGACACCCATTATTTCCATTGAAGGAAAACCGCAGTCTGCTAACGTTATTTCATAGGCAATAGGAATTACCGATCGCCAATTAGAACGGCCCCATGATGCAGCGGTTTTATTAAGAATTGGTTGGCTTTGAAATATTTTGGCAACAGGATAAATTTATATCCTTCAACACGCGTGGTCGTTTCAATTATAGAGGTTCGTCGACGATAAGCTGTTAGAGATATTTGCTTAGTATTTTATCTATACATACAGTTGGTTTTACAGTTTTATTATATAATAAAACTGTAAAACCAAAGTGTCTGTACATTGAGTATTTTTACGAAAAACTAATTGAGGGTGATGTTAAAATAGTAACAGAATAGGAATCTACAACTTTTAAATTTTTCGTCTGTTTGTCTGTTTGTACACGCTAATCTCCGGAACTACTGAACGGATTTGAATGAACGTTTTTTATTGTGTAGCTATTGAGTCTGGGCAAATACTAGGCTATAATTTATTTTAAAGATCGAAGTACCTGACGTGGAATCTTAGCAGTACACTTAAACTAAGAGAGATATCAAAATAGCGCTTTAAGAAAGGTTATTCAGCGTGATGAGCATTTTCTATTGACGTACACAAATTGAAGATCTGGAGCAACTGATATGGAATCCTAACAGTCCAGCTAAACTATAAGAGATATGAATAAAACGCCTTAGGGAACATTGTTCAGCGTGATGAGCCTTTTTTATTGACTTACACAAATTGAAGGTCTGTAGCAACTGATATGAAACCCTAGCAGCTCAGCTCAACTATAAGAGATATGAATAGAGCGCCTTAGAAAACATTGTTCAGCGTAATGAGCATTTTTTACTGACTTACACAAATTGAAGGTCTGAAGCAACTGATATGGAAGAACAGCAGGTCAGCTAAATTACTTTAGACTAATTTTTTCATTCCTTTCTTCTCCTTATGACACAATAGACTAAGAAATCATGATAGCTGGATGGCGATGGGAGTATAAAACATTTTGTATTATCAAGTCCACGCGGACGAAGTCGCGGGAAACAACTAGTAATTAATAATTTACAATAATCGTTCACTATTTTCGCGCGGTACTATGTGATGTAAGAGAAAGGATCGGTGCTGCAGATTTTTAAACTGATGAAGGTGCCCGTAATTTTAAAAATTTCGCACGCTTCTGGAATGAATTCATAATGTTTTTGTAAGACCAACAATATAAAATAAACGGTATTTCTGTGCGGGATCGGTGGAAAAACCTTCGAATGGGTTTTTACATTGTGATTCAGTAAGGCCAGCAAACTTAGAAATTCTTATACTCATAGACAATTTACAAGAACAGCTATTTCTTTAATATTGATGCCTCATATTAGTGGATCTACTTAACAAGACTATGAGGCCTCACTGACTAATAACACGATTTGATCTTTTTTGGAAGTCATCTAAAAATAGTCTTGAATGAATGATCTAGTAATGTAAATCTGACCAATAAGGTTTAGATTCCGCTGAAATATTGTTTGTTTTGTTTGCGGACGGTACATGACACACGATCAGCGCGTTGAGTTGATGACCAGCAGGAAATACCTCCGACCTTTTGGCCGTGCGGAAATGTCTACCATACCCACTTCATGCTGGCATTAATTATTGTATCCTACTAGCAGCATACTATGCCTATTATTCAATACAAAACACGGAAAATTATCGAATTCAAAATGTCGCTGTTAAATTTATTTATAGGCAAGGTCAACACTCTTGACATAAACATGCTGACTGTTGAGGTTTGTTTTTGTAGAGAAAATATCGCTTTAACTGTGTTAAGAGTTCTCAAATTCATTAAATTCGATTGAGTAATTACTTCGTTTTATTACGTATTATTAGCCCGAAAATCACAAAATCGTAGATTAGTAAAACGAATGATATGATCTAAGAGTCGAATTACCTAATAAAATAAGGTGGCAAAAAGTGTTATAAAACATCGTAAACTCAACTCACCATTGTAATCTTTTTGGTTTAAGATAGGTTTGAGGTTTCTGTGAGGCTGTTCGATGACGGGCGCAAGGAGTGCCTTCAAGCAGTCCACCGTTTTCGTCTCTGCGGCTATGTGTACCGGCGTCCTGCCACAGACGTCCCGGAGCGCCAGGGAGGCGCCGGCCAGCACCAGCATCCTGGTGATCACGGGGAACCCGCCCATCACCGCCAGGTGCAACGCTGTATGCCTGTAGTCGTTCTGAATGTTCAACCATGATTTCTCCGGACATAACTTGATGAGGATTCCCACTGATTCTTCACAACCGTGCACTGCCGCGATGTGTAGTTGTCTGCGAAACGATTGCAACTGTCAGCCAAGATTATGTTATGGGACAATGTAGGTTTTGGATGGGATTCTTCTCAAGTTCAGGGGAAAATACTGTACAGTCTAATTGCCACCCAAACATCGCCATTAAAATGAAAGGAATTAAAATCAAGAAGAATGAATTCAAAGCCTGATTAAATATTAAGTATTGATAACAGTTTTAGGTATTCTACTATAATTATATGTTGTCCTGGTCAATGAAGGTAATGGCCATACAAAACCATTAAAACAGGTAACACAATTTGTCAATTGGAAATTCCCAGCCATTGTTTACATTCTATTGTCTTTTTCAAACTTTCCTTGTTTTAGTTTTAGAGCATTTCATTCAGTAAAGTTAATTTTGGAAGTTACTTAGAAAAAAATAACTTGAAAGAAGGAATTTCAAAGATTTAATTAGTAGACAAGGTACTTAGTACTTATGCTTGAGATCATTGTTTTGGCTTGCAATAGAGACCATTAATTTTTGTTCCTAGCACCAAATGTGTCTTTCAATTTAATTTTGGACTGTCCTCTACCCAAAGGTTGTCTGGAAGAAATTGCTTTCAGCAATAAGACCACCCAAATTGTACCATTCTCTATGAACATTTATGTAAATTGATACTGTGTGGGGTGTGTAATATAGAGTATCTATCTATCTATATGCTGACAGACATCTTAAAAATATATATTTTGGTAAAATATTATTGTGACAGATAAAGATTTTAACAGGAATAAGAAATTTTGTTGAACTTAAAATTCATGAATACTTCAAAAATATTCATGCATATTGTTCTGATTGATTTGGAGTTTTTATCTAGAAAGTGTTTGCTGGGCATTTAGACAGCATCTGTTTTTAGCACTTGATAAAATTGTCAATAATGTACCTGATTCAATCAAAGTCCCATCTGCAATAAGCCTTGAATGTATTCTTAAACGCAAATAAACTATTCTATTCTTTTCATTAGATTAAAATTACATCAGCATTAGGAAGCATACCAAGATAACACTTGAATAATTCTTAAGAATATCATATAGTCAAATCAAGTCAAATTGTATATCACAGCTAATAAACCATAAAAATATCTTCTTATTCTGTGTTTATGATATTCTAAAACAATAAATGTTTGCTTTTTTTCTATTTTCTAGCTGAAATTAATGAAACATACACACATGAGCCCTGAAAACATAACACTCCTATTTTTGAGCAGTATTCACAATAAAAATTACATTATGGGGACAGTAAATGTTACAAAAGGTACATATCTGTTACAATATGTAATTTAGCCTGTGTTACCTGGGTCATCAAAACAAATTGATCAAAATCGGCTCAAAACCTTTATCAACATAAATGTATAATTGCATAGTTTGTTTATTTAGATTAAAATATAAAATATTATAGTGCAAACAAACACTTAAGAAGTATAAAAACATTGGAATCTGTATTATCATCATGGTTGATCTCATGGTACACCTGATGCTTAATGTGTATTTACAATATTTTATCATTTTACTTTATAACCCCTTGAGGATGGGAAGACCGCTGGCAGTCTCATAACAATTGATCTTCTGTCTGGAAACATGATCTCTGCTCTGCGGTATTTACATTAACATTGATCAATGACAATTATATGGAGGTATTAATTAATTTCAGGTATTGTACTCTGTTATGCTCCAAAGAGCATAATTTGGACTCATAAATGAACCCATATAGACGAAAAGGAAATGCAATGCAATAGCTTTATAGGCCATGTAGATAGCTTCAAGGTTATTAATAGAACCAGGCCGCCACTTACGTGTCTCCATCCTCGTCTTGTTGGAAAAGCACTCTGACTGGCAGATCCTGGCTGCTTTGAGTCGTCTGCTTATCACTCGGCCGCAAGGGCTCTGCTGTAGGGGTGTGTTCGCCACTAATTCCAAAACTAGAAAAATGTGTACACAAGTCTAAACCACTATCAGTGTTTTCTTCAAGCACTTCACTTTTCACTGTTTCACCAGGTGGACCCAAATCTTCCGAATCCAATCGGTCGATTGGACCCGACAAGAATCCTGAGTCTGTGTTCACGTCCACGGGAATTTTAGTATCGAATTCCTTGTCCGCACTCATTTTGATGGATGTTTATAACTTCACTAATTCACTGTACCTACCTATGTATGCTGATACTGTAACTTGATTAGTGGGTACTATGAACAATAACTGTGTTTGAACATTGTTGTTACGATGTATTTTTTACATTCACATGCGTATCACAGCAAAAACGCGTATGCAATGAAAATAAAACCAAGAAATGACAAACTAAATGAGCTATTGGCCTCTCTCGCAGAATAGGTATTTCCGCACTTTTACAACTACGCGTTCGGATACACAAGCAGGAGCTTAGTGAGAGTTTTTTCACGCACTCACCTTCGTTCGTGTGACCATGTATGGAATATAGCCTGACCAAAAATATATGGGACTTGGCCATGTTGCGGAAAACAACTGGAACTAATTTCTTTTACTGGCAACAGAAACCTCAAATTGTCATTGACATGTCATAATGATTAGTGCCAAAGCGGACGCGTGGCGCGTAACCGAATTTCCGACTAAGTGCAATTCTTATGTGATAAAAATACCGGGAACTATTCCTTTTGCGTAAAGAAAAGTGGTTTAGCATGGTGTTGAAGTGTTTTTCGACAAGAAAGTCTACGTGATCACTACGGTTTCTTTAAATTAATTACTGATATAGTTGTCATCACGAATTTTGGGATGTCATATAGTGCGAATAGTGAAAATTGGTTACTGGTGGATACGGAGAATATTTTAATAACGATTTCGGAAAATGTTTATAGTAATTACTTGGATATTTCAACTAAAATAGTTCGTAGAGTTTTCCATGATTTCCTACACATTATTTGAATATTATAAATGATATCATTAAGAAAAACAATGGATTAATGCTTTTTTTACCCGTTAGTGGTTTGGCAAAAGTTATTGTGTTTTGGTCAAAAATTCAAGGCCAATATAACAAAGAGTTACTGAATTTAAAAAGTACTCAATTTGCGAGTGCTCTGTCGTGTTTTTTTATAGTATAATCTGTTATCATTAGGCAGCAGGCTTAAAAAATTAACATGAATGTAAACTTATAAAAAATAGGTTGTTTATGTTCAGTTGCCAATCTACGCTGGTACGATTATACAAAGTGTTGTCATATAAAGTGGATTCGAAGCGCCCTTAATTCAGGTCCCATATATTCCTGGTCAGGCTATACCTATGTTCAGAAGACTTAGACAATATAAAATAAATAAAAATATTTTTTTAAATAAATTATTCCAACAATCACACCAATTACGTAGTCCCAAACTAAGCGTGAGCTTTTGTGCTATGGCGACTAGGATAACTAAAATTTATCAGCGCTCTTTAAGCTCTCAGCACCCTGTCAGCAGCACGTTAGCGAAACCGGTTTTTTAATAATATTATCGACACTTACAAGGCATGGTAGGTACTCAACTCCGATATTATTTTTTTATGTTAGAGAGACCAAACCCTAAAATTATGACCAGTCTGTAGTAAAAATATTTAGAAATAACATTATATTATATATTTGTGTTTTTTTATAATCTTTAACTATCAGGATGATTATTTTAAATAATAAAACATGTTTTTGGATAGTTACACCATCCATAATTACATTACACATAGTAACACAACATAACGTCAACAATGTGCTTTGAAAAAAAGTATTATAAATATCAAAAGCTCCCACGACAGAGGATTAAAATACCATAAACTGTTTTCGAAATTGAAGTTGAAAAGTGAAAAAACTAATGATGTAGTTAGTTGAGGTTTGAGGATAGCTATTTAAGCAGTTACTACTATATCATCATTATATAGTAGTGTCTGCTTAAATAGCTTATTGCATACTACGAGGGTCAAACTGAAAGTTCTTAGAAAATCAAAAACTGATTACATTAGCCAGTTATTAGTTTTATTATATCTTTTCAAAATATTGTCCATTGACGTCAATACACCGCTGCATGCGATGGAACCACTGGGAAAAGCACTTTGCCCACTCGTCCTTAGGGGTCTCTTCAATGGCATCGCGATACGCAGCCACCGCTTCTTCAGCATTCATAAACCGCTTTCCTTTAAGTTTTTCTTTAATTTTTGGAAATAAATAAAAATCACAAGGCGCGAGGTCGGGGCTATACGGCGGGTGACCCAGTAATTCAACGTTTGATGTCGCCAAATAGTCGATCGTTCGCTTGGCGGTGTGCGACGAGGCGTTGTCGTGGTGAAGGAGGATCCTACTGCGAGGTCGTTTCTCTCGAACTTTTTCCAAGACAAGTGGCAAACAATTGGTAGTGTACCATTCTGCAGAAACTGTTTTTTGATCCTCTAACACAATTGTTGCGAAATGACCTATCCTTCTAAAGAACGAGGCCACCATTTTTTTTCCCGCACTTCGATCTCTCTTCACTTTAGTTGGCAACTCCTCGAAAGGAAACACCCACTGAGCAGATTGTCTTTTGGTTTCAGGATCATAACAGTAAATCCAGCTTTCGTCACCTGTTAGTATGTCGAACACAGCATTTGAGTCACCTCCGTTAAATCTTTCAATCATTTTACGGCACCAATCCACACGATGGAGTTTTTGAGCCTTAGTCAAATTATGAGGTATCCACCGGGCGCAAAGCTTCCTGACCGCTAAATGTTCGTGGAGGATTTTGTGCACTTGACTCATACCGATGCCTAAGCTTGTCCGAATCTGCTGATAGGTCACTCTTTTGTCAGTCTCTATCATACGCCGCACAACACAGATGTTATTTTCAGTCGTCGCCGTAGAAGGCCGTCCCTCACGTACATCATCAGTGAGATTAGTGCGACCACGTTTAAACTCATTAAACCAGTTGTAAACAGTCGCACGAGATGGGGCTTCATCGTGAAAGGCCAATCGTAGTCTATCATAACTTTCTTGTTGACTTAAATGACATCGAAAGTCATAAAAAATCATTGCACGAAAATTTTCTCGTGTTAAATTCATTTTGACGTGACACAGACAATTTTCAATTTGCCGCCAAGTCGTAAAACAAATGACAAATGAATGAAATATATACTCAGTAATATTGGCAAAGAGTTCTATTTTCAAATTTTAGAATTTTTTTTTTATTATATTGTTTATAAGTGGCCAGTTCTAAGAACTTTCAGTTTGACCCTCGTATATCATCATCATTATATCATTCATTAAACATGAGTTAATGATTAGCATCGATCACTATAGAGTCGGTAGTTCGTTCACTAGGGAGAACACTACTAGAGGGGGTACCTCATTCTTTTAAAACAAGAATTAAATTGTAAAGATCGTAAAGATATAGTGGCACTTTCTATTGAGCGCACTATTGAATTTGCAAATGTCGATTAAGAACAATATATTATATTAAGTGTGTGTAGTCCCCCAGATGCAAATTACCAACTTTTTGAAGAAACTATGGAAAAAGCCTTAGATAAACTTTGTAAATCAAATAAAAAAATAATTGCACGTGGAGACTTTAGTATTGATATTTTAAAATCCACACCATATTCTATACGGTTCTTAGGTCTCTTCGAATCATTTGATCTTTTTAATGTATTTATAGGACCAACGAGAGTAACTCCTACACGGCGACTTGTATATATAACTTCTTTTATCATACAGAAAATACAAATAAATCAATTTTACAAATACTCAGTTCAGACCATAGGGGAAAAATATGATCTTATTGGAATATAATCATATTCCTAATACAGTGGAAACTGTTTTTAGGCCAGTTACTGCTAATAGGTTAGATAGATTTAAAGACAGAATAATCAATAGTATTAGTTTGGTCAAACCTAGCACTACCATCAATGTAGATAAGCTATATAAAAAACTTTTTAACCTCATCAAGAATGAATTTAACCATTTTTTTTATAAAAACAACAATAAACTATTGTCCAACTAAATATAAGTTCAATGTGTGGGCTACTACGCCTGGTATTTATATAAGTGACTCTCTTATTATTTAACATGTTAGAAACTTTTTTTTTAAAAGTATGTGCTGTCACTAAGTCAAAACAACTCCGTAGATTACATTTAGGTTCTTAGAATAACGCAAAAGCAACATGGAATATCATAAATAAGGAAACGTGTAAAACCAAATCAACAGACTGTCCTGTACATACTCACAACGAATGGAGAGTAAGAAAGGTAGAAATACTACCGATTAGTTACTCTCTTGAAACATGTATTTGATGCTTATGATAATTAATTAAACTTATTTCATAACGCAAAAAGTTAATGTCAATGGAGCTGAATCTTCCGTGTGCAACAGGGCTCGATATAAGGACCTTTTTTATTCTTAATTTATATAAATGATACTTTCCTTTTTTACCATCCATACTTTGTCGAGGGTCTTTGTGAGATAGTATTGTTTGCTGATGATTCGTTACTAATATTTACGACCCCTAGGGGTAAAGATAATTTTGACTATGTAGTATGTAGATCCAGTTGTCCAATAGATTTTTTCTGGCGTAATTTTGAAGATTTGTCTGAGAGACGATGTGAAGATGCTGCCTCTCAGCTTTACCAAATCAAACATTAAACATTTTTGTGGCCCCCCTTTTTAGATCCACCTAAAACGAACGGATAAAGACAAGTCCTGCCAAAGGAAATCTTCGGTTGACAAAACGCCGTTTGAAAAAATACGACATCCATTACGTTGAGAATTGGGCCGATAACAATTAATTTTCTATTGTGACTGGAAACATGACACGTGAAGGAATAATCTGTGATAAATTATATGGTTAAAAAAAACACTAGGCCTTTTATGTGGAAGTTACCTTCTGATATGTGTATCCGAACTCGTCACATTCATAATTAAAAGTAAAATGTCTCTGTATGTCAACTCTGCATAATCTGTGACTCTGCTCTGCCTTTGCGTCACTGTCAATGTCATGAATTGTCATGGGAATCACGGGATGATGGGTTCATCATAGAATTTGTTTGTTTGTTGTTTGTTGGTGATTTTGATTTTGTTTGTGTAATTTGGTTTTGTTGCTGTGTTCTCCTGTTACTTTTCTGATGAATGAAATCAAAACAAATGAGTTATCTTTGATAATTTAGTCTTATTACTGTTAATGAATTAAACTTGTTATTTATTAGTTTTTTATAATGTTCGCCGAAAAAGTAATTGAGTTGCTAAAAGAAGCCGAAAGAAATCCTGATACTATTGATCCATTTAATGTTAGTTAAATTTTTAAGGATAGTATGACGTGTTGCACAATCTGTTATTTACTAGTTTTATTTTTTGTAAACATACTTAAAATAATCAAAACCTAAAATGAATGGTGAAAACATGCCTGTTATTTCATGCTTAATTCATCGAATAATCTATTTTAGGATGAAAAGATTCGTCAAATACTGGAGGAAATGCATTTATTATTCAAATTGAATATGAATGATGCGTATGTATTTATGTTATTGCTCTTCAACAGGCTGTTATATTTGGTTGAAAGGCTAGTAGTAAGTGGAATGAGATCTCTTTTTTCTTGCAGTAATGCAACAAATGAAAACAAATCCCTGTGGACAACAGTGCAGGTTCGTCACTCTGCACTGGAGAGGAACAAGCGGTGTCTTCTTGCATACCTTTATGACCGGATGAAGAAGATAAAGACGCTGCGCTGGGAGTTTGGCTCAGTTCTACCTCCGGATGTACGAGAACTACTCTCTGATGAGGAGTACCAGTGGTTTTCAAAATATTCTACTAACTTGGCATCCTATATGAGATCTTTAGGACAGGTTTGTTAAAAAAATGTCCTCCTAGCCAAATTTTCACTACAATGGCCAATTCCTACAGAGATTAGCCAACTGCACAAAATATTAGTTTCTATGCAATAAATTGGAGGTGCTTGTGGCGCAGTGGCGGCAGCGCTTTGCTGCCGGAAAGTTGCTGGGTCGATCTAATAAATTATGCGCGATTAGACACTGGATATATGGAATGTGGGCGTGTTTTGTCGGTTTAAAGAATCTGATACAACTTAAGTGCATTACTTATAACTTCTTAATGCAGTATTAATACAGCGATTACCTTATTTTGCGATGCTAGATCATTTGAATAACATATCGACGTCACAGGTTTTTAAAAAATATTTTATTGTGTTTTTTTAATAGCGCTTTGGTAGTGATACCAAAAGTTAAGCAACCCACGGCGCGGTCGTGATTGGATGGGTGACCATTCCGACCATTTAAGTGACGTCCATGACAAGCATCTCCGTGCTTCGGAAGGCACGTTAAGCAGTTGGTCCCGGCTAATATCTGTGGTATTAGTCGTTAAGCCTAGTCAGAGGCCCTAGGGCGGCTTGATAACTTCTGACAGTAAGGTTTGTCACTTGCCTTACATACACCCCTCCACCAATCCGGACTGAGCCCGCGTGGTAAAGTATGGCTCGTTCCTCCTCATAGTTGAGGTGAGGCCTTTTCCCAGCAGTGAGATCTAATAGGCTGACTTATTATAATAAATTGGTTAACATAAAAAACCTTATAAAATATTTATTCTGCTGTGCTTATATGTTTTCAATCTGCCCTTTTAACTTATCTATGCCCGAGATCCCCCCAGTGTTCTCAGCCCACTCTTGTCTCCCCGGTGGGATTGAATTTGTATAGAAATTACATTTTTATTAAAATATTGATTTGAGCGTTGAGGGGCTAAGGTCTACCTATAGTTTGATGCAGTACCTATCCATGCATGTTTCTTATTAAAATTCAAGTGACATGATAGCGCAATGATTTTAATTGTATTTTACTAATATGAAAAGTAATGTTAGGTAGGGGTTTTTTCATAACAGGTACTGAAGTACCTAAACATTGTTTTATTTCTACCACAGGACATAGGCTATAGCGGCATTGACCTCACAGAGAACTTGAAGCCTCCGAAGTCCCTCTACATTGAGGTGCTATGTATGGCTGACCACGGCAAGCTGGAGTTGGAAGATGGAGATGTCATCACACTAAAAAGAAACAGTCGGCATTTCCTCCCTACTGCAGAGTGCCAGACGCTTATAAGGCAGGGGGTGCTCAAGCAAATAGTATGATATAAGTGGAATATTAGATTAAAGCTCTTTACGTTTACGTTTATGATTTTTATTTGTTGCGTACTTGCTAGCATTGGCAATTGATTTTCAAAATAATGATAAGCTAGGTCCTGTTGTCCCCAAATCGTAAGATTGATAATGATTTAAGGTGGAACTACCGGTGAAACTGGAAGCATAGTAAGGAATTCAGAACTTTTTTTAATAGGTCGACTATTGAAAAACGTTAACAAATTGATATTTCATTGAATGAAATGAGTTGTTTTCCAGTAGGTTATTATTCTTATTGAATCACTAGATGGTGCTACGTGTCTGTCGATCTTGACTACCTCAATAATCTATGACTAACTTCTAACTGTCCAGCACAGTGCGCAATACTTTTTATTCGTGTATTTTTAGATAAAACCGTAAATTATCGTCCGTAATTTGATAATTAAATTAATATTGGTTCTGTCAAGTTATGTGTCATCGTTGTTTCTACTTCGCTTCTACCGTTTTTTTTTAATTATCAGTGCGGTTGCTGCGGGTCAATATTCTTGGGGCTTTTCTCTTCGTAGTTTGCGGTGTGCAATATTACCTAATTTCCTTATGAAGGTACCTATTTTAGGTTTGTAGACTGTAATTTAGGCTAACTAGGTAATAATCGTTATTCGTCGCCATGTCGGTTTTCTATCTAGCAACTTGGACTGTGATAAGACGAACTTGTGTTTGTGGGTAGATATTGAAAAATGAAGGTAAATATTGAAGACTGCAAGCAGATATAAGGTTTGTAAAACTGACAATGAAAGCCAATAAGTATCTTTACACTAAAAAGAAACAAATAAGTATCTTTACACTTTATTTATTGGTTTATGTGAAAAATAAAATTGAAAAAGCTAATGAAAGTATTTCAGAATTGACGAACGGTTTTTGTAGGTTTAGCTGTTGAGCCGATCGCGACTGGTTGGTCGGACCTTTGGCGTTTCTCGAGCTGGGCTGGGTCCTCTTCATGGCGAATGATATGGTAAGTATACGAACTTTTTACTTCAAATTTTGAATGTGTTAATGTTACGGCTAATAGCCAAAGTGCGGCTACACCTATTTTTAGCCGGCTACAACTAGGTTAATCTTAGGTGTATCCTACTTATCTTCGGTTACAACTAGGTTTAGCCTTCATTATAGCGGCTAGAACTAGGTACAGCCGCACACTGGTGGTTAAACTTAGGTGCATTAAACTTAGGATTTTGGTTTTATATTAAGACTAGCGGTCCCCCGCGACTTCGTTCGCGTTAATTTAGGATTTCCTGTGGGCATTGTTAGGAGCGGAGTATTTTTTAAAACTGTGATATCTTAATCAAAACGCGTGTGAATAATATGAACATATTATTAATTATAAATAAATAAATAAAAAGTATTTATTTCAGACAACTATGATCCATAAAGTGTTAGTAAAAGCTTAATGACTATGTTAGTATTTTATTTGTAAAACGGACTTTGTCCTATTTATCATGAAGCCGATCAGTGGACAATCCCCACTATCAGCTATCTCTTTCAGTTCAGTTTCAGTTTCAGTTTTTAATTATAACGGCCCCCCGCGACTTCGTCCGTGCTTTTTGATTTAACTGCTTCCCCGTTGATTTCTAGGTAGTTATCATGCATTTTATAGCTCATACAAAGCGTTCCCCTAGAAATAAGCTATCTAACACAAAATATTTTTTTCAAATTGGCACAGCAGTTCCTGTTCCATCTTTTGTATCCTTGTCCTCCAGTTGTAGATTGGGCATTAGCAATTTTTAATTTAAAAAAATCACGTTATGTCTCTCAGGAATGGAGTAAAATCAATAGGTGCGCATAAAGTCCTCGGGGACTGCTATTTTTTGAACTGAAAACCTTGTTTTAGCCGATGATAAATAGGATACACCTAAGTTTAACCACCAGTGTGCGGTTGTACCTAGTTCTAGCCGCTATAATGAAGGCCGCTAAACCTAGTTGTAACCGAAGATAAGTAGGACACACCTAAGTTTAACAGCATGTGGCGGGCTGCACCTAGTTGTAGCCGGATAAAACTAGGTGTAGCCGCACTTCGGCTATTAGCCGTAACATTAACATTAGGTAGGAAGGTTCTCAACTCGGTCCAGGAGTTGCGCTCCGTAGGATTGATTTTTTGCAACGAACTTCTAAGTTCTACTAACTATGTAATACTTAGTTAAGTAAATGTATGTATTGTTTTAATGCTTACTATAAGTTTCCTTACAAGAAAGCCTATAATAAAACAAAAAGCTAAAGCAAGTCTAGGCGTAGTTGCAGGCACCTATGAAATTTTTTGATAGCTAATACTAGTACCTACTGAGTGGGTAAATTACATAGACTCGTAATAAATTAACTAATCACCTTGGATCATTCCAATGTTGTAAGATAATTAACCTATCTACACATATTTTTGTAAATACAAATTGCGCCGCACGAGTGCCGCGAAGCCCACCATCGCTTTGCTTTTTATTTGGTAATCCTGTAAACTATTTCTATTTAATGATAAATTGCTAACTTAAACATGATTCGAATACTACTACCTACTTATTAATACGTATCGAGTTTCAGCCGATTAAAGTTACCTTTACTAAGTCAGTTGGCAATAACTTAACTAATCTATCTCCAAGGAGTCGGTATGCGCAGCGAAGGCGCGAACTTCGGGTCCCAGGTCAGCGTTTTGCCTAATAAGGCATTGCAACTTTGGCTATAATTTAATTTTATGTGACATTAACGTGTTTTGCTGATAAATCGGCGGCTCTATCTTACCTGCGTTGTATTTGTTTGGGAGTCACCGGAGCGCGAAGATAATCTTCGGTCGGGGTTACCGTGAGGCGACCCAAATGATAGCGGGAGCCAAACATTTTACTTACTTTTTTAGGTACTTTTTTAATACTACCTCTAATCGTACTTCGGTTGACTTCGGTCGTACTGCATATGTATTCAGCAGGTCTAACTCAATGGCTTTTATCAAACTGACGTCAGTCAAGCAATGAGTCAGTTTGAAAATCACAGAATTAGGCGGTTGCCCGGTTGTCCTGCTAGTTTTGAAGATGGAAACCCCGAATCTGAGTTTAGATATTGTATTATTTGTATCTGGATTCTGTATATAATAAGTCAGCCTATTAGATCCCACTGCTGGGAAAAGGCCTCACCTCAACTATGAGGAGGAACGAGCCATACTTCACCACGCGGGCTCAGTGCGGATTGGTGGAGGGGTGTATGTAAGGCAAGTGACAAACCTTACTGTCAGAAGTTATCAAGCCGCCCTAGGGCCTCTGACTAGGCTTAACGACTAATACCACAGATATTAGCCGGGACCAACTGCTTAACGTGCCTTCCGAAGCACGGAGATGCTTGTCATGGACGTCACTTAAATGGTCGGAATGGTCATCCATCCAATCACGACCGCGCCGTGGGTTGCTTAACTTTTGGTATCACTACCAAAGCGCTGCCGCCACTGCGTCACAAGCACCTGCCTGGATTCTGTAGATAGTTTTATCTAGATTGTATGAAATCGGTCCAAAATTAGCTAAGACATTGAGAGCTATGCCGGTCGTATTAATTGCTCAACGCGCAACAGCCGTTACGATCACAACATCTGAATAATTACGTGTCGTGGCTGATCGACCCGCCATATGTAGTGGTGGCCATGTCATCGATATAAAATAAGTTGCCTCTGTACCCCTTTATTTTTATTGTCTTTCCTGTAGTTTCGTATTACGATTACACGTGTGCAGTTCTACGTATGCGAAGTTTTTTTTTTAATTATTTAGTTGCGACGATATCGTTAATTCGGCTGCTGTTTTCGTAGGTTTGTAGATTCAGTAAAGCGATAGTTATTGATAGGTTCTGTTGGGTTACTTACTGATATACAACAGTCTTACATACGTTTACACCAAACAACAGAGCAATCGATCTTAACGTGTATCAATAGATGTTACAGTTATATTTAGTGCTCATTAACATTTTCAGGACCTTAACAACGTCAAATCAAAAACCATTCAAAAATCGACAGCGCTTTGAGGAATTTAAAGTAATCGTTGAGAAGGTTGATGTAGTACGAGACACGAGTACGCATTGAGAAGTGACATTTTCGTGTGTCCTTAAGCGTTATTAATGTCATCAGTCTATAGCTATCAGTTTATAGCACCCCATCATCTCTATCGACAGCCATTAACATCGATTTCTCCGCGTCACTAGCAGCGGCGTCTCACAAACACAGTTTATGGTGAGCACTTGGTCTCTTGCCAACTCCATCTCGGTTTTATTCAGCATTCGGCGTTTTTTTATCTAAAATCTGGGAATAGAATATGGAATAGGAATACTAATAAATCTTTACTGGGGAATTATAACATTCTTAAAAGGAGCGCACATTCAGAACTAATGTTGCAATCGGTTATACTTATTTTGTGTTTTTGTGTCATACTGTTAAGTATAATGACTGCTCGTTGGTCTAGTGATCAGCACGTTGGGTACTATTCACGAGGTCCTGGGTTCGAATCCCGGGTCGGACCGAGAGTGTTTGGGTTTTTCTGTCTTGAAATTACTCAGACACAGCTCCGGAGTCAGGAAGTTGGTGGTGTTAACACCCCCGTGCCTCGGAAAGCACGTTAAGTAGTTGGTCCTGCGCCTGATCTCTCTACGGTCATGTCGGACTGCCGTCTCACCGAATTATGAGAGTGAAGGAACAGAGAGTGCACCTGTGTATTGCGCACACACTTGTGCACTATAATATGTCCCGCGCAGTTGGCTAATCTCTGCTGAGATAGGCCGCCGTAGTCGAAATTCGGCTAGGAGGACATTATTATCATTAAGTATGTTATGATTATGATAACTGTGTTACTACTTCTGCCGTTTTTAGAATTTCCTATTTGACAGATTGTCTTGTAAGTTAATCTGTGCCTCTTATGCCTCGTGCCTCGTGGCTGCCAACAGGAGATGGGGACGACTAGGTTTTGGTCCTCTGGCTGGTTTCGAAATTCGCGTCATTCGAATATAAATATTACATACAAATAGTGGACTTTGACTCGACCATAACGTCTGCTTGACGTCATCGCTCATCATCTAATGATGATGAGCGTCTAATGACGGCCTCATGTGCACGGGTAAGAACTGAGACCGGTCAATAGTCGAGTTATTTGTTGCCTTTGATTGAAGTGCAAGTATTTAATTACCCAATCTTAAAAAATATATAAGGGGAAGACCTTGCACCAAGAACCCATGGGGTAAATGGGATTTTGCTAAGTTAGTCGCTTGTAAGGAAGGAAGTCGTACATACCGTCGTCGTCGTCTTGTCTAGTTTGTAGAACTCTAAAAACTAGTCGAACTCCCCTTGGTTGAGTGGCTCGCACGCCGCTTTTCATAGTGTCGCACTCTCAGAGGTCCCGGGTTCTATCCCCGGTCGATATAGGAAACCATATTTTCTATATTTACCTACGTATCTGAAATAAAATTATTATTAAATAATATATTGATCTGGGTGGTATTTGCTATATTGATATTGTCCAATATTTATTTATTTACACACTACATTTTTTATAATGCTGCTGTATCTACCTAAGTGCTGAGACTGATAAGGTCAATAAATCATTATTTTTTCAGTTAGGTTAGGTTCTAGTCTCAGAACCGTTGTCTTAGAATAAGATTTATCGAAAAATAGGTTTTTTTCGTAAAGAAGCAAGTTCGTTTGAACATTGCATTGTGCTTCAAGATTCGGTCAGGATTACATACCTAGGTCTTTTTATCCAATACCTCACTAGCTTAATCGCTGCTTAGGGTAGGTATATAAGCATCTTTTACTTGAATTTACCTAGTGATATAACGCTTGATTACATAAGATACTATAGCTAAATAATTGGGTTCTGATTTTTCATATTTGTTTACTTAAATTACGCATTTATTTGAAACAAAACATCAGGATAACAAATTTATAAATGTACCATTTATAAAAGCTCCGCCAGCAAGATGTGTTATCCTTTCTCGATTTTAACGAAAAATATTTTATCAACATAATAACGTAAGTAATAGAATATGTAATCATTTGTAGCTGAAACTTCAAACTTCTATTTCTTCCTAGATTTCAGATCTAGATTCTCACTTGCAGTGCGGTCAGCTCTCCTGATTTTGTGGACTCTAAAGCTTCAAAGATGAACTTGGATGAATTGTAACGCTAGAATATTACGCCTTACATAATAAATTCAAAACATGGCACAACTTTAACTTCAAGTGACAGTAATCGGTAAAGTTTTGAATACGCACACAGATGTTACGGAAATAGCGATTCCCAGTATCGAAAGGTGACAAGAAGGAATAAAAATATATCGTCATATTAAGTCTGATATACCTAATTAATAATAAAAATATTTCAAAAAGTTGGGATAACTTAAAAAGTTCCAAATAATTAAAAGGTATGTATTTTATTTAGGTATAACATATTGCATACACAACATACTAGCTACCCTAAATAATTTTTTTCTACCACTTTGTCGGCTCGGTAGATAAGGATTAGGACTACGGAACCCTAAAATCTACCTGTTATTTCTAACTATGTAGGTGTTCCTTTTAAGAAACAGTGAAAATCTGAGTTTTACCAAGATTTAAAGTCCAATGTTGATAAAAGTGAACTTGTAGTTTCCCGCGGCTGTGTCGTGCGTTTACAGGCGTGCTGGATCAACGGATGATGAATGTAACATTTTGCGGTTACGGTTATAAGTAGTAAAACAAAAATAAATTCTTTGTAATCAATGAATCAACTATGACTTCAGTTGTAGTCCCCAGGCGGAACAAAACCAGGATAAAAGTCGTGAATCACGATTTTTGCCCAAAAACAGATTTTTTAATCATGTAAAAATGTTTGATTAATTTAAAATTGTACTCAAAATCGAAGTTAGTAAGTAGGTACTTCGGGAATAAATGGTCAAGGGAATTCACTATTCCATAGACTATAATTTTTCTAGTACTTACCCAGACGCTTAAAATTCCGACTATTTTTCTGGATAAGATCATCTGCTGGTTATTATTAGAGGATGCACAGTGTACGTACAGCTATTGGTACAGCCAGGCCTGTGTATCTCCCCGCGGAGGTAGCAAAAACGTACCTACGCACGGCGCACCTACGTAGGTGCTAAAACAAGTTGCGTGTCGCTACCGGCCAGAGCCACGCTCGCGCGTTTTATTCACCGGCGGCCGCACGGCTACGTTGCTGGCTGGACGAGAATGAATAAAGTACTAGAAAGAGGCGCTAGATGGCGTTAGAAGCTTCTCGTAGCAGTCAACCCTATCGCGTCGCGTGATATTACGTCACTGAATAGGCTTAGTGTATTATGAGTCATATTCCAGAGCAATAAGTATGAAATTATCTTGCAATGGATTTTTGTAGGTGTCTACACGAAAATGTGCTTGACTCTGAGGCGAACTAAATTACGCCATATTGTTGACGACATTGAGTAGACATTTCTTTGAATACAATTGCTAAGTCATACTTCTGTACGAAGTACTAGTATTCTGTGGTACAGCCGGCTGCAGCCCAACGAATTACCCCAAATTTACAAACAAATGTAGGTAATGTTACTTTTTTGGTTAGTACCGTTTTTGTTTTTAATTGAAATTACGCTTGGCATTGTAGAGGTTTTATGCAGGTGTGAAATGAAATAAAATTTACTGTGAACAAGAATTTGGGTACAATGTTAGCAGTTACAGTTGCATTTGGGGTATTTCCGCCAAACTTTACCTTTTTTAGGTGTATTCACATCATACTTAAAACTAATACTGATTTAATTGGCTTAATTTTATCTTAAAATTAATCGTTATCAAGAAAATCTTTAACGCTATAAAAACATTTTTCTAGTAGCCATGCCTTGACTAGTTTTTTAAATCTAATTATATTCAAATTTTTAAAACTATCTGGCAATTTATTAAATATAATAAGATACACATAATAAAAACATTTTTTGAGGTTAATGATAGATTGACATGGGGTTTATATAGTTTGTGTATGTATTGGTTGCGAATTCTTCTCTGTGTGGAATCCTGTATTTTTTTTAAAGAGATACTTATGCTTGAATACAAATAGGCATACTTCATATATATACAAGCATGGCAGCGGGAGTATATTAAGTTTTTTAAATTGTGGCCGACAGGATGTGTTTAGTAGGTACTATGTATTGCACTCTTTAGATATTCGAACGGTGAGTCAGTTCAGTTGGCGCCTACCTACGTTTGTTGATAATTTTAGACTTTGTTATGATGTATGATGTCAAGACAAAAGTCATAGGTATTTTTGTAGGTTGGGTCATACATATCAGCTGCGATTGTGACGTTGAATCAAATCAAATCAAGTTTATTTCTCATCACAAACAAACACAACTGAAAAACAGGATTCATTTGTAACAATTTACATTTATATTGTTTGTGTGAGACTGTAATAATTACTTGTGTAACAAGTCATCGGCCTCCCACTAAAGCGAACCGCCATAGAGCTGCGGAATTCTTATAAACAGCAGTGCTACAAAACGTTATGAAAAGTTAATAATAAACAATAATTAGCTTAGAATACTAACTAGATATACACGTGCCTTTTCATTTTACGTTTTAATCTTATGGGTAGAAATAACATAGTACCGTGTACGATGTGTGTGTGTGTGAGTGACACACTCACATTTACTCACACACACACACATACGCACACGCGTGTAATTGGGGTGAGTGAGTGTAAGTGACTAATGGAAATCATAATTGTAAGTGAAAATTTTCTGTAACAAAATTAATGACATTTTGTCTCTATAGGATAGGTTAGGTTATATGTGCTCGGTGCTAATGGGCAAGATAGATCACAGAACTGTGGCTGCAGTGTGGCTAGACGAAACTAATGGCAGGGCAGGCGGTCAGGTAATCGCCAAGACCACCAAGACGCCTGTAATCACCGATCTTCAAACTAGCCGGCATTTTGGTAATTAGGATAGATAGGAATAGATTAGGCTTAGGTACATGTTGAATGTTCTCTGCTTAGATGTTATTGCTTCTTGAGATAAGAGACATTTGAATATGTATAGGTAATAATTTTTACATGCTTCACTAACTGTAACATGTCCGCGAAAAATGACGAATTTTTCATACAAACTTTGTCACCCCTTTTCTCTTCCATTAGGGTGGGAGAGGAATTTATAAAAAAATATCAGTTATTATTATTGTATAAAAATCATTAGAAGTCTAATAATAAATGCTTTCGTGTAACAACTGCGTAAGAACATTGGACATAATAACATAACTATCATCCTCTTTATAAAACACATCAAATTACTATTATTATTATACCTATACTAGTGAAAGATAATACTGCTTAATGCATTATTAATTTTGGTCGATTATTTAGCTCTACAAATATTTACTAATGACAGGTGCCCATTATATTATGATGATTAGTATAATTTATAGTGCCTACATATAATTATATGTGTACAAGCGAGCAATTTGATTAAAACCCTGTGTATCTTATGAAGTAGTCGCTATTTGTATTTTTTTTTAATTTCACATTAATTTGGCGGTAAGAGAACCAAGTTACATATATTGACGGCTAATCACTCGCTTTAATGTATATATATTCGACTAACGACTTGATTAGCTTAGGGCTTGTATTTGTTAATGAATTTAAATTGGATTTTTGTCTTTTTAACACAATAATATATAATAATAATAATGACTATCGATAAAACGCAGATCAATAAGCGAGCGTTATTCGTTTTTTCCTTTAATGAACTAGATTCACTGCTCTTTTGTGAATTGAAAACTTTTGCTCCAAAGGAAAAAAAAAACTTAAGTTATGATGTATAAATAAATTGATCAAGTATCCGATCATCAAAAGTTATGAGACAGTATAAATCAGCTACGAAAGAGCGGGCCATCCTGACACAAGCATTCCGTTGCTTAAATGGGTGGTCCTAACCTTTATATTAGTTTATTAACTAAAGCGAAATAAATGACATATTCTCATTTTCATTTCACAAGTTGGTGTGAGGTATTTTTTTTTGCAGAAGTCGTGATTCGAAACGTTTACAGTTGCTGTCGTGAAGGAAGATAGAATGAAAGAATATTTTGTAATATTACTGTTTTTAACAATATATTTTGTCACATCGACCAATCCTCGCACCAACGTGCTTAATAAGGCGATTGATCCTGATTCTAAAGTGGTAAGTACCGAAGTAAGAGTATATCTACCTCATTATTCTAATATTTTTATCTTTTGGAGCTCACGAGAAGATTTCGAAAAGCTTGCCTTTTGAGTGAAATGACCGACTCTAGCCGGTTTGGCGATAAATGGCAGCCATTACAGCTTATAATTCGAGTGCGTATGACTAGTACATTGTTTCTGTATCACTTCATTCTGGATTTTGTCCTGCACAGAAACTCAAAGCAAGCGACTTTAAAATAATGCACCGAGCCCACCGCCTAGTGTTTAAGTTTATGTTCCGTCATGTCATTATGGGAAAGTGATGCAGCTATCCGAAGTTTTTCTTCAAAACTTTATAATCAGTAATTCTTTGCTTTTTGTATCGCTGACATTACAGAATAAAATCACTCCACCAACGTCCAGGTGCACTCACTCAATATGTGTGTAGAGAAGATTGACTTACCACTAATCATTAATTTTCACATGTATATTATTTCTGCATTTATAATTATTTATTACACTACATTTGTACGCCGCGAAGGCCGATCGCAGCGCCCTCTCCATTTCTTGTATTTATATACATTTAACATCTTTTCACCTTGCATCACGAATAAATTATTTGATTTGTTTTGACTAATTTTTCATCTTCCTCATGTTCTGCTCAGTTTGCTTTGCTCACCTGGGGGCACGGGCCCCCAGGGAGCAAACTGAGACAACAGAGCCCCCGACAAGCCGTTTTTTATTATTATTATATTAGAATACTTCTCTGCTTGCTAGGCTTTTTATAATACTTGCATATTAAACTTTAAAATTCATTTTTTTTGATCCAGTAGGTCGACCTCCCAAGCTTAACTGCTGACTTGCAAAATCTGAAAACAAAAAACACGATGATAGTGCATTTCATGAACTTTAAAGAAAGATTATAGCGGTTAAGATAACTTTATTATTTTAGCAGTAATGTTCGTTGAACGTGGGTGTTGGATAATTTTGTACCAAACACAAAATCGTTTAAAGTGACTAAGATGAAATAATTGCTTGTTAAAACTTAAAAAACCGGCCAAGTGCGAGTCGGACTCGCGCGCGAAGGGTTCCGTACCATTAACTTAAAACATTAGACAGTATAGGCAAAAAAAGTATATATTTTTATTTTATTTATAATTTCAAAAGTATTTATCACAGGATACCCGAAATAATTTGAAATAAGAGTTTCTGCGTCTGTTTCTTTACGTGAGTGATTTGAAGTTTATAGGTCCAAGACTTTAGAAATTTAGGGGGGGGGGGGACACCGTGTAGACGACTTTGGGGGGCTATATCTCGCAAATGGTAACGCTGATAAAAAAAGTGTTGTATGAAAACCCTACCTTATTTTCATAGTCCTTTTCAACGATACCCCACACAAGGGGGGTGCACTCAAAAAATAATTCACCTCCTCCTTTACATGTATGGGGAGGTACTCTTAAAAAGGGGTAATTTTTATTTTTTGTATTTTTAAAAATGAGATCTATATGTGAAGTATCCTCGAACCAAGTTACAAGCAAATCAGTCCATAAACGTAGAAGATATTCTGCTGTGACAGACTAGGACGGACGGACTGAACGATCTTATAAGGGTTCCTTGTCGGACTACGGAACCCTAAAAAGGTCATAATACATTATAGTGTCGAGTATATCGTGTACAGTATATTTTAATGGTACGGATCCCTTCGCGCGCGAGTCCGACTCGCACTTCGCCGGTTTTTTCTGTCTCAAAATAACTCGGACACAGCTCCGAGAGTCAGAAAGTTGGTGGTGTTAACACCCCCATGCCTCGGAATTACTCGGAAAGCACGTAAAATCGTTGGTCTTCGCCTGATCTCTCTCCGGTCATGCTAGACTGTTTTACCATTGAGTGTGCAGGAACAGAGAGGGCACCTGCGTATTGCGCACACACTTGTGCACTATAATGTCTCGCGCGTGGTTGACTAATCTCTCTGTTCAGATTGGCCGCGGTATTCAAAATTCGGCTGGGGATTTATATTATTCGTAGTACTAGAGTTGAATGAACGTATATTCAAAATTAAATCAAATTTCACCTACAAAAATTGATCGACTGTTTGCTACGCCAGTGAGCCGGCGTTCGTAGCAAGCACTTGCAAAAATTCGTCGACTGACTAACGTCCTCCGTAGCTTAGTTGGCAAGAGCACTCGCCCGGATAGCGAAGGGACGTGGGTTCGAGTCCCACCGTATGACACAGTCGATTTAGATAATTATTGTTTTTTAAGTGATAAGCATTCACTATTGTTTACTACAATATTTTGATTTGTTTGTGTACCCTATTGATACTGCGCCGCGCGCACCCGCACGCGTACCTGCCTAGTTTTTATTTGTTTAAAACGTACCGTGAGAACCCCGGAGCCCCCAGTCGACACCGAGACGTTACCTATGACACATGTACTAGACCGACTAGAGCGCTTTCGCAGCGTGTGTATCCTGTGAAGCTCCTTACAGACATTTCGAGTGATTGTGGCCTGTGAAGTGTGTGAAGTGACACCAAAAACCGATGTGGCAAGTACCTAGCTATAAGCGCCCGACCTACCCGACCTGACCAATTTTCCACCTATCATTGTCGCCCTCCACGTGTAATCCACTGCCCAAACTCTCAAACATTCTGGTAGCAGAGCGTAGTTTTTTATTAGGACCCCTTATTAGTAACGTAATTTGTTTAATTGAGAGAGAAAACGTCTCGTCATATACCTAACCTATTTACAGTAAATTCCTTAATAACATTCGAGTACAACCCCTTTTACATAAGTGTCGATTAAATCGATTAGCGCGTTAATTACCTACCCTTTGAGTGCAAGTGAGGTACGCGAGCGCTTTGTTTCCCTATTGATCACGCCATTACCGCGTGACCGCGTGCAAGTTGTTTACGAGTTACGTTTGCCATACCCGGTGCCGTCCCTTACTATTTGTTCCTTTACGCATCGTATTGAAATCTTTTGTTAGTTTAATTTACCTACCTTGTTTCTTGCGATTTAAAGTAAATAAAATGTCGGATACCGAAACCGGCAACGAGACCGTAAGGGCCGTACTTTACACGGATACAGCTGAATACCGTGAAGCTATTGGTGAACTCCGTTATATTAGTGACTGGGTTGATGATTCCCACCGAGTTCTTGAGACCTTTTCCTCCAATCGTATGCGAGCGCGTCTTTCCGACCTGCCACTTATGTGCGACAAGTTTTCCGCCGCTTGTTCCAAGCTGTTAGGTAATCTCGATCCTGCTATTTATGAACAAGAATATGTGCAAGTTAAGAACGAGATACGCGTAGTAAGGGACAAAGTAGACGACTTAAAAATTAAGTTAGACGAAATACGACCTCACCAATTTGAGACGTCCCGTACTAGCACCCCCTTCAAGGAGAATAAATCCCTGGCTATTGATAACCCGGCTAGTAAATTACCTGACCTACCTATACCTAAGTTTGATGGCCGTCCCGATAGTTGGATCAGTTTTATAGACCAGTTTGATAGCGTGGTGGACAACCAGCCTACCCTTACCCTGACTTTGAAGCTACACTATTTAGTGGGAGCCTTATCGGATGAACCTCGTCGATTAATACAACACCTCAAGATTGAGGCGGGCAATTACACCGTGGCCCGTGACCTCCTAAAACGTAGGTACCATAACCTGCGTGTTTTAGCGGATACCCACATTGCTCAAATAATGATGCTCCCTATTCTAACGCCTAAACTTTCCGGGTTACGTGTGTCGTTCCTGAACCCCCTGCTTTCGACTTATCGATGCTTAGAAAGATTGGAACTTCCTGTTAAACATTGGTCGTACCTATAAGTTCACTTATGCCTTGCTAAACTGCCTTCAGAGTTAAAATCGAGATTTGAACGTCGTTATGGCGATAATCCTAATCACCTCCCTACTTTTGATCATCTTATTACCTTTCTTGAGGATGAATGTAGGCACCACGACAATGTAGGTAGTGCTTCTGTCGTTGACACTACTACCCCCCCTACTGTGAGCTCCCCTCGTTTGCCTAAACCTAACGCGCGTTCCCCACCTCCTGCGAGAGCCTTTGTTAGTTTTGCGACGACATCTAAATGTCACCTTTGTAATAGTACTTCGCATTACTTACGCGAGTGTCCCGATTTTATTCGCCTTCCTACACGTCAACGTGTTACCTTTGTAAAAGAAGCCCGACTGTGCTATCGATGCCTGGATAGACACTCCATATCCCAATGCACGCGAGATTATCGCTGTCGCACGTGCCGTCGTTCCAGTCATCACACGTTACTGTGTTATAATGACTCCTCTCCTGTGAATTACGATCGCGAGCGCTCATACCGAGACGTCCCGGCCTTAGCTTTCAACCAACCGCGGCAATCCCCACAAAGTCACTTAACGGACCGTGTGTCACCCCCACGTACTGAATGGCACCGTGTTCGTACCCCGCCCCCTCGTGATTCTCGTAGAGCATAACCTCCCCGTTCGGGCGGGCGATCCCCACCTGCACCCAACGGTAACCGTACTTATAATGCCCCTCTAGGTCAAAGAACCCCTTGGATATAGTGTGTGAAACCTTTTTTAAAGCAACTACCACTCGTGAAAGCGATGGCCGATTTATGGTTAGACTCCCTTTTCTTCATGATCGTCCACCTCTCGGTGATTCTAAAACCAATGCCTTACGGCGATTCCATAATCTTGAGAAGCGTTTGCAAGCCAATCCTAATTTTCGAGAGAAATACATTTCCTTTATGCGCGAGTACCTTGACCTAAACCATATGTCCCTTTCATCATATGACTTGACCCGGGAACATTATTTTATCCCTCATCATGGAATTTTTAAGTCCGTTAGTGACAAAATACGTGTTGTGTTCGATGGTAGTAGTCCTACGTCCTCTAAAGTGTCCCTGAATCAATGTTTACATACAGGCCCTAAGCTTCAGCGAGATATTTCTCACATTCTCCTAAATTTCCGCAGGCACGAGGTAGTGTTTGTAACAGATATTCGTATGATGTTTCGTATGACTTGGGTACATCCTGATGATAGAAGGTACCAACTTGTGCTTTGGCGTGAGGATCCCTCTCAGCCACTTCTTGCCTATGAACTTAATACCAATACCTATGGTCTTCGTTCCAGTCCATTCATTGCAATTCGTGCCCTTCTTGAGCTCGCTGAACAAGAGAGACTTACCTTCCCTCGAGCTGCTGAAGTCCTTGAGAGAGATATTTATGTCGACGATTGTCTTACTGGTGCTGATACTATTGCGTCTGCCCGGGCGTTAAAAATTGAGCTTATAGGAATAATGGCCTCTGGTGGTTATGAACTCCGTAAGTGGATTAGTAACAGGCCCGAGCTCCTGGAGGATATGCCCCCGTATCATTTGCAACTTCCTCATTCATTCTCAGACCCAGATAATCCTCAGACTGTCGCTATTTTAGGTGTGCAGTACAATCCTGTGAGTGACTCATTTACCTACAATTATACCTGTGATATCCATGATGCAGTTATTACAAAACGCAAAGTTTTATCTTTGATTGCCCGTATGTATGACCCTTGTGGCTGGATATCTCCCGTCGTATTTAAGGCTAAGGAATTTATCCAACGCTTATGGATGTCAGGCTTATCCTGGGATGATCCTTTAAATGAACCCCTGTCTTTAGAGTGGACTGCATTTGTTCAGGACCTAGCGAAGGTTAGTGAAGTGGCCATTCCGCGACATATTCTTCCCAGAGGTTCCTCCTCCTTATCCCTACATGGGTTCTGTGATGCTTCTGAATTGGGATATGCTGCCGCTGTTTATTTACGTGCGGAACTTCCGTCTGGTGTTTGCTCCGTCCATCTTGTTATGGCTAAATCTAAAGTTGCCCCTGTTCGGACCCGTTTAACAATTCCCAAGTTGGAATTGTTGGGAGCTACCCTCCTCTCTAAATTACTTCATCACGTCGCTCTTTGTCTGCAAAGGTCGTCTGTGTTGACTTCAATCCATAGTTGGACGGATAGTAAAATCGTGTTGTGTTGGTTAAAAACCACTCCTCACCTCCTTCAGACTTTTGAGGCTAATCGTGTCTCCCAGATTAATAATAGTCCTACATCTAGTGAATGGAGGCACGTCCCAGGCTACATGAACCCTAGTGACTGTGCATCGAGAGGTATGTCAGTCACCCGACTGATCGACCACTCCCTTTGGTTTTCACCTTTGTGGTTGACGCAGTCTCCTGACAACTGGCCCGGTGTTTCGGAACCTAACCCAAGTAGTGATCTCCCTGGACTACGTCGTTTAGTTGTCTTTGCCGATGTTCCTACCCCGGATCTCTCATTCTTATTAGAGCGGTATAAACAAGCTAATAAACGTGACTTGTTACCTAAGGCGGTTTTTATTTCCTAAATCTTACTCGTCCTACCTAGGCCCTGAGGAACGGAGAGATTCCCTTTTGTTTTTGGTGAAAATCGTTCAATTTACCTCCTTTTCTGATGAACTTGATCGCTTACGGCGTGGCGATCCTATCACTAACTCCCTGAGAAAGTTGAATTTATTTCTAGATGACAGTGGCCTGATTCGAGTTGGAGGTCGATTACGAAACTCCGATCTATCCTTTGATGCGCGCCATCCCCTTCTTCTGCCTAAGAATGGTAATTTCGTGAACATCCTTATTTCACATTACCATCGCGAGAATGCTCATGCTGGTGTTAATGCAATTCTTGCCATGTTAAATAGAGAGTTTTGGATCTTGTCGGCACGCAGAGCTATTCAGCATGTGATTTTTAAATGCCTTCCCTGTTATCGTCTCAAAGCGGCTGTATCTCAACCCTTCATGGGTGACCTACCTAAAGACCGCGTCACGGCTGCTAGACCGTTTGACGGTGTAGGTACCGATTTTGCAGGACCCTTTTTTACCAAAGTCCAGGCCTATAGGAACAAAAGGTTAGTGAAAAGTTACCTGTGTGTATTTGTCTGCCTTTCTACTAAAGCCGTTCACCTTGAGGTTGTGTCGGACCTAACCACTGAAGCCTTTATTGCGGCCTTTTCCCGATTCGTGTCGCGTCGTGGTGTACCCCGCCTAATCCGATCTGATTGCGGTCGAAATTACATCGGTGCCAACAATTACCTTAAAGAGTTAGAGTGTTTCCTGTCTCAAAACCAGGCGGCTATTGGTTCTGAGCTTTCAAAGCGGAACATATCCTGGGTTTTCGATCCTCCTGTTTGCCCTCATTGGGGCGGTCTTTTTGAATCTGCGGTTAAATCGGCGAAATCGCACCTAAAACGAGTAGTAGGCGATACCCCCCTTACGTTTGAAGAGCTGACCACTGTTTTTGCTAAAATTGAAGCAGTTTTAAATTCACGCCCATTGTGCCCACTTTCTCCGGACCCTAATGATGTCGAAGTGTTAACTCCCGGCCATTTCTTAATTGGACAACCCTTAACTGCACTTCCGGAGTACCCTTATAAAGACGTAAAATTGCATCGCCTTACACGGTTTTAGCTAATCCAACAAATTACCCAGCACTTTTGGTCTCGCTGGCATTTAGAATACTTAAATACATTACAAATTAGAAATAAATGGACCTCTCCTTGTGATCCTCCTAAAGTAGGTGAGCTAGTACTCATAAAAGATGACAACCTTCCCCCTTTGCAGTGGCGTCGTGGACGCATTATTAATTTATACCCTGGCCAAGACCAAGTTGTTCGTGTGGTAGATGTTAAAACTCCTACCGGTAGCCTAAAGAGATCTTTGACGAAATTAGTTCGTCTTCCTGTCCAGTGAACTTCCTTTCCTTAGCTTCCTAACCTTCTCGTAAACACTTGACGTGTTTAGGGCGGGCGATATGTTTACTACAATATTTTGATTTGTTTGTGTACCCTATTGATACTGCGCCGCGCGCACCCGCACGCGTACCTGCCTAGTTTTTATTTGTTTAAAACGTACCGTGAGAACCCCGGAGCCCCCAGCCGACACCGAGACGTTACCTATGACACATGTACTAGACCGACTAGAGCGCTTTCGCCGCGTGTGTATCCTGTGAAGCTCCTTACAGACATTTCAAGTGATTGTGGCCTGTGAAGTGTGTGAAGTGACACAAAAAACCGATGTGGCAAGTACCTAGCTATAAGCGCCCGACCTACCCGACCTGACCAATTTTCCACCTATCATTGTCGCCCTCCACGTGTAATCCACTGCCTAAACTCTCAAACAACTATGCAATCTAAATATATTATTGCACTTGAAAAAAAACGACCACCAGCGGCGGTCCCGCCTCTGGTGGTCGTTTTTTTTCAAGTGCAATAATATATACAGTCGATTTATTTTTGTAAGTGAAATTTGATTTAATTTCGTAAAAACTTGCAAAATAATTGCTTAAGTTATAAAAATATAATAACGTATATTCAAATTATTTATGTGTTAGGGTCCATATGTGGCTAGATTCAAGGCCGTTCGCCACTGTTCTGCTAAAGAAGTGACCAGACGCCACAGAGGATATGGCCGTTTTGTACTATGGCATGCTGAACTATTTAATTCATCGGGATCAAGATTTATAAGAGCCAATCTTAGTGTGGTCAAGCGGATTGAAAATTTGAAGGTGAGTTGTTTTATTTCGATGAGAATAAATACATTTATTTAGAATATCATTATATTCTTTTTTATTATTGAATAACACTATTACTGCTTTTGACACGTTCTTCTTTATTTCTGTTAGAAATACCTACTTCGATTTTTTGTTAACAAATTTTGCGTTTCCGTTTGATAACGTGTGAGTGTTTTTGTATTTATTTTTTGAAGACGTGATATAATTCGAAAAAAAAAAACATTGGTGTAGGTACCTAATTAATATGAACCCGTTCTCAAACTTAACGGAGTCCCACTGAAGAGAGTGAAACTTAAATACATAGGACATTATATTGGCAAGGACTTCAAGGACGATGCAGACATTGGGCGTGAGCGCATCAGCGCAGGGCGTTGGCCGCAAGGTGTAACATGCTGGCTCACAGATTTGCTCGCTGTAATAGAGAGACCAAGATTACGCTTTTTAAATAATATTATCAAACCTTTTACACGAGCGCCCTGTGGACCAGTTACACCAACAAGACATTCAATGCACTGCAGGTGCAGTACAATAACGGATTAACAGTAGCCTCTCAATATATTTATGAAAATATTATGTATGTGCGTAAAAACTTGCATTTATTTACAAAGAAAAGTGATACGCATAATTTCAACACTAGAAATAAAAATAAACTTGCTATTCCACAATTCGGCTTCAAAAAGTTGGTCATTCTTTCATGGGAAAATGTGTCAATTACTTTAACAAATTACCGAAAAATATTGTAGAATTACCAATTAACAAATTTAAATCATTCATTAAGGATACCCTAATGACAAAAGGTTATTATAAAGTAGACGATTATTTGAATGATGTAAACGTGTGGACCAGCTCGCACTAGAACAATTTCTGTATTTTTAAACATTATTTTTAAAAGAGGCTTTGACAATAGTGACTGAGTTTCTTGCGCTGCTTCTTCTCAGCACTAGCCCACAATTTGTCCCGAAGCAGTGGTAGGGCTTAAAAAATAATATGTTGGGACGTGTATAAGTGCCCCCTGTGGGCCTACATACATTAATAAATGACTTTTATGACTTTTATGATAGCGGACGCGAGTAGACGACTTTTATGGCATGATAAGGAAAAAGACCGCTTTCTTTCTGTACAGAACGCGAACCAGCTTCTGAGCACGTTTAGTAATAAGCTGGCGAAACCTATCCTAAAGCATTTCATTAGCGTGCTGGTGCGATGGTATAACAGTGTGCAAAAAGAAATAATTTGATATGCATTTTGTTTTTAATCACTAACCTAGGCATAAGCTTTTTTACTAACAATCTTGGACCACTCTGTTGTCTTAAATAAAGAGATATTATTATTATTATTATAAGCAGTCCCCGACCACACAGCGGCAGGATACCAGAATGTAGTGGGGAGTTCAGTGGGATGAACTTCTCTACAAAAAGCTACAATATTCATTGACGATCCTGTGCCATGGCGAGTCAACGCCGCCATCAAATAAGCGTTCCCCTGGTGTTGTGCAGCAGCAATATCAGTACTGGCAAAAGGCCGAAGATATAGTATCAAGAAGGGCTTTTGACTGGATATTAAAATGCGGGATAAACCGGTTCTTAAACTGCGGTGTGGAAGGCAAGAGGGAAACCACCACACTATCTTTCCTAATTTGGAGTTTTATGAATATGGACGAAAAAACTCCACCGACAAGAGCCTAGCTCTAAAATTTGATGATAATGATTATTATTATATTTGGTAGAAATTTAAAAAAAAACTTGTTTCAGGCAGCCGTCCAAGGTTTTTTTTGGCAAAATAATCAGTGGCAGCCCCGTGAGCGTATTTCTGAACTCGGATGTCATAAAACAATTATCCGTTTTTTTTATCAACTTATAGGATTGCAAATTGACATCAAAAATAGATGTTCCGTAAACAAGGTAATACGACGACAAATCATGATTACTTATTGGTGCTTTTTTTGCATCGGCGTTAGCTCTGTAAACGTCATTAATGTTGTCTGTTGATTGTGCCGCGTTGTATAGGTACTCATCCATTTAGTATGGATATATATTATAAATGCGAAAGTCTGTCTGTCTGTCTGTTAGCTCTTGACGCTTAAACCACTGAACCGATTGAGATGAAATCTGGTATGGAGACAGTTCGAGACCCTGGAAAGGACATAGGCTACATTTTGTCGTGATATAAAAACATTAAGGGGGTGAAATGGGGGATGAAAGTTTATATGGAAAATCTAACTCTTGCGGGCGAAGTCGCGGGGAACCACTGGTATTCAATAATTATTTGAATTTTTAACGTATCCATTGCGACGGAAAATATTTAATTGCTTTAATACATAAGATTAATCAAAAATCCACAGACCCTGCAGTTCCCGCAATCTTCGGAGGCATTGAAAATGAATTTAAGAATGCAACAAATTTTTCGAAAATAATTTTTATTTTTTTAACATAACAAAAATCTTGTTACATAGTTCAATGAAGCCCTGAATGATAAACATTAAGAATTCAAATAAGAAATTACAATAAGTGCCTTGACTGCGAAGATTACAAATTCTTAATCTAGAGATTTTCTTGTGCCACTGAAACATCCAGAATCCTTGTCAGTTGAAGGTGTATCTCGGTCATCGACGATGGCGAATTCCAGGAAAGAAAGAAAATACATTTATTATTGAAAGACGATTTTCGGATCGTTCAGCGAAAAATCTGGCATCTTCTGTAATTTTCAATGTTTTCAGCCGTTTTTCTGGTATCGGCAGATAGCACAGACCGTCCACAGTAATCGTCAATCGTCAACCCGCTTCACGTGATCTTGAATCCGCTCACTGACAATACACACAAACTATGAATATAAATCGGATTCAGAACTAATTTCTTCCATGAGACTGGTTTCATACTTTTAGGGTCCTTTGGGTCACATAGTGAAATATGACAAAATCTTGTCTCTAGTTGCATATTTGTTCCTACTCACCAGTAGTCTATGGTGGGCAGTCTGGGCAGTAAACGCATATAACAATGGAAGCAGTCTCTTCATATTACTTTTCACACATATATTAGACGCAAAGGCAAAAAGGGCGGAAAGGTCTTAGAACTAGTAAAACATGGGCAATTTTGGAAAAAATATTAATTATATCATATTCATATTCAGTATTTCAGTTCCGATATCGAAAACGTGTTAAAGTGCAAACTATAATAATTTGTCTCATAAGTTTATGTGTCCAGTCTGAATAATTTTATAGGTGCAATTTACACATATTAAAGTTGTAATAGAACGTAACAGTGTATGTGGAGAGATAGAAATAACATGATACAACAATAACAACAAAAAATAAATGCAATACAATTTTAGTAATTATTTTCTAGATGAAGTATAGGATACAGCGAAATTCTATAGGTACAGCTGGTTGACGTCGTGTCGGATATGTTCTATTGTATTTTTCTTAATTAAAATTTTGCTACTTTTTCACTAGTTACAGAGGTATAGATTTATCGGTTCGATGGAAGGTATTGAACAAATAACATTTTCAGTATATAATTATGAGTTCAAAGACTTGATATTGGTGGTCGTGGTGGTTCTTTAAACAAAACTCTTGAATAAACAGATATGATAAATGGCCACTAAATCATAAAATATTTTTAAATCCGTAACATTCGTGAATTAAATAAGTAATAATTCCTTGAGAACCATAAAGTTTATCTAAAATAATATACTCGTATTGAAGATTCTTATAACGTAAGATTTTATTTTTGCAGCTCGGGGAATACAACTTTTACTTACCCATCATCGTATGATCACTTTTTCAAAACGACTGACAATTCATTTAAGTTTTTCTAAGACCATCCCTTTCATCTCGTTTGGCGTGATCCAATCGAACTGAAGCTAGCGGTTATAGGTTCGCCCGTAAATTCCGTGGGTTGCCGTCAGTTGTCAAACTTTGGACGAACGTCACTTCAGATAATCAGTTTAACTTATGGTGAATGGCGGCCTTAAACGTTTTTATGCTGAAGTGAATCAAGTAAAAGTTACTATTTAGGCAAAAAGTGTCCGCAAAATAATACATTATATCGTTCACTGCCTTTTGAATGTAAGAAACTAATTTAATGGGAGGGGATATTATACTTTTATGAAGTATACTTATTATAATAACTTGTAAACGTACATACACTTACTAAATACATATTTCTATTGTTATTAATTAAATTACTTAAGACTAAAAACATTTACACGAAGTACCCGGAAGGAATTATCGTCTAAAGGTAAGGCAAAGAAGTAGTTTTTCTCATCTTTGGAACGCAGAGAACATTAGTAATTTAATACTTCAGGGATTAAGTTTCCAGATACAATAGAAAATCAATTGGTTTGAGATTCCGATCCTCAAGGGGTTAAAGCTCTTGACAGGGAGTCCCTGTCAAGAGCTTTAACCCCTTGAGGTCTCTAGTAGAACCCCTAGTCTTCAATCTCTCCAGACATACAGCTTTCTTTACGAATTAGATGATGTGGAATCCTTTGAGGAAAAAACTAGGCAAATGCGAGTCGGAGTCATGCACTGGGAGTTCCGTCGAAATTCAGATTGATTGACTTTCTTGCTAAATTTTATGATTTTAGGTCTAGGACCGCAGCCATAAGTAGGTAGGTGTTTGAAGTTACATAATTTCAACTTAATACCTTTACGCGTTCCTAATAAAAACCAACTTTGACAGACAGACGGATTGGCGGATAACAAAGTGATCGTATAAGGATTCCGCTTTTTTACTTTTAATGTATGGAACACTAAAAACAGGAAAAAACCCTTTCAGTACGTAGGTTAAAATTATGTGGATATAACTATCAGTTGCCCGCGACTTCAACCGCGCAAATGCCGAATTTCGTATACAAACTTCAACCCCCTTTTCTTCCCCTTAGAGGTTGAATTTTCAAAAATACTAAATTACGTCATTCTTAATATTTAGCCAAATAGCTTAATACTAAATTTTGTCGATTTAGCTTCAAAACTGACAAAGTTTCATATAAACTTATCTCCACTTTTTAACCCCCCTTTTCTTAGTGCTCACCTACACTATAAATTAAAGCGCGGTGCAAAACAATCGAAGTTTCGAAGGTTCCCATCCCAATAGTTTGGGCTGTGCGTTGATATCAGTCAGTCAATAAGTCAGTTTACAATTTTATTGCATTAAGATAAAGGTTTAGGTAAATTAATAGGGACTTACAAAGTTTCTATCATAAGTGGTCCAAAATGTGAGAATGAACAATTTACTGCCTTGACTAATAATATATTTATTCCCTTACTTACTTCATTTGGCATAACAACATCCCCATATAAAATCACGAGTTGATTTTATTTTTTTATATGTGATGAATGAGTGTACTTATGTATGAAAATAATTTGTTTTTATATTTGCATAATTATATGTGTGATTTTCGCATCATTTAACTTTACATGAAGGCATTTAATTACCTTTGAATATTTTTTTTATTACAATCCCTTTGACAACCGATCGCCGTCATTGCTAGATACCGTCCGATAGCTCTCCGGTATCAATTTGAAGCTATCCGCCACCGCGGTGCCAATTTCGTTGGGTCATTTTTGTGCCTAAGAAATGCTTCCATAGTTTATATGAGTTCACTGAGGGTGTTAAGGTGTCATGTAGCCCACACACTCATACTCTCAACAACGGGTTGTACTCCGGGAGTGCCGACAGAAGTGTCGCTTCTGGCTTCAATGACATTGTAACAGTTTTTCGATCAGGTCACGTGACCGTCTTACGAATTTTCATCTGTCAAATTACTTTTGCAACGCGTAATTTTTTTTTGGTTCCGCGGGAACCTAAATTATAGCCTATATGTGTATTCACATTATAAGCTTTCTGTGTGCCAAACTTCATCAAAATCCGTGCAGTAGTGTTTGCGTGAAAGAGTAACAAACATCTATCTATCCAAAATTACAAACTTTCGCATTTATAATATTAGTGAGAAAACAACTATACTCGGCCCGGCGAACCTTGATCCCTATGACATTGACAGTTATTCCTACGACACAACATTGTAGTGGCGTCACCGTTACACTAGAATCGAATTGGAGGCTTCTATAAATGCCATTTATTAAATTTCGGTAGATATATGCCATTACAATGATATTCCGTCGGAATTATAACAATTCTTAACATTTACAAGAAATTATCTCATTCAGAATTTACGTTTACGTTCTGCAAAAGTTACTTCGTTCGGAAGATATCGACTAGTGCGGAAAAATATCGATAAACAAATGTCGATAATGGAAACGAGGATACATGATTTATAATAATTTTAGTAATAGGTGCTGAATGTTAAAAAGTTGCATGAAATTGTTTTTATTTCACTAAAATTTATAAAATATTTCTGGGGACACCAGGTTTTGTTTTATTTATGATTAAATTTTATTAGTATCAGTTTTCATGTGTGGCATAATTAAGTGATAAATTATGAGTGTCATTACTTTTTCATACTTACGTATTAGTTCACTCACTATTGAATAGAATGGAGCGCGGCATACATGCACTCACGATTGTATATCCAAGAGAATTAAAAAATTAACTGTAGGACAGAACCATATAAAACAAAACCTGTTCAGCGATCAATTATTTATATATTTTAATCTGAATCTGATAATGACATTAGGGTTTATGTTACGAACTCGGAATCTGAACTGCAGCTGCTGTCGCCTACGTTTATCAAAAACGGCTCATCTACAATGCTGTCGTATTGCACGTCTCGATCCCAATCATCAAAACAAAGTTTTAAAGCATTATATTGGCTGTGGTAGGGCGGTAGCCAAATCACATTAAGTTACATCGACACGACCCATCACTAACATGAACTGTCATAGGGATCAAGGTTCGCCGGGCCGGGTATAGACATATTTATTGACAAAGTAACGACAGTGACATCTTATGACAACACTGTCACAATACCAAAAATTATCATCTCAATTTGATAGGACACAATGGAGGCAAACACGGCACATCCGGATACACAAAACCATTTATAGTAGCCATCTTCGGAGTGCGGTGACATCGTGAAATACTAGACACACGTTTTTTTCACATTCGTAAAGGCACACCTACAGGATTATTAACCAATTTCATTCGGAGAGGTCTCAATCGACGCGTAATTTATCTTCGGAGATGCATTTTCCTCATTTTTTCGATATATGTAATAGTATGTTTTTCATTAATTACTTACTAAAAAAGATTTCTCAAAAACTATCCTGCCAATTTTCAAAATTCCTTCACTATCGGACACAGTAAAATTCTAAACCTGGGGACACTTGTTCCATGGCAAAATCTCAATTATTCTCGGAGATATAACGAAAATAGTGTATGGGCCGAAAAGGATTTGATAGTGTCATTTTCAGTGTCAAAAAAATGTCTACTTTTGAAAAAAAAATTGAAATTGAAATGCTTAGCCAAACAAAAATTATTTTCATTTGAAATGGCCAATACTGAAGACTGGCAATTTCATAGGTCTTTATAAAGATCAATTTATGATTTATCTAAGGGTCAAGTGTAAAGATTTGGTTACGGGTTGCAGGTTGCTGTGCTGCCGTTAGAACATTAGGAATCCTACTATGCAATGATTTGACACCATGTTGTCGCGTACAGTCAAGAGCAGTCAGTGCAGCCACTTGTACAGGGTCTGTCACTCGAAGTGTTACCAATTTAAAATGATGTTATTTGGTTAAATAAAGTACGATTCGGTAAATATTGTAACAAAGTGCTAACAGAAATATTGAATTCTAGGACAACCATTGCTATTGTTCGATACAGCCTATTGGCACTGATGATGGCACCAAGTCTTCCGGCATAGGCGCCACAGGCAGTACGAAGTTTGTATGCAGTATTCTGTTTCAATCCCACGGAGCGCTGCTTTCAGCATTTCCAAACTATCATATATTATTGTTGACGTCAAAGTGGCCTTCAAAATAGAACATATATAGAAATCTATTGGATTCATGTCTGAACAGTGGCCCTGTTGTGAACAAATGATCTTCTGAAAAAAAAAGGTTGTGTGAGGCGAGCTTTGTAGGGGGGTGACGGCCTCGTTAGAATTTTCAGCTATTATTACCGAATTTCTAACGTGCCCATGGTATTAGCGCATCATTTAACACTATTGCTGGTAAACTTGCTGGTTTACTTTGACGCCCATCTCGATAAATACGAGTAAAGAGCAACCATTTGCGGTCACTGCAGCTCAGACCACACCAGCAGCTGCCGCTTGGTTTCTAATGGCAACTCTCGTTTATATTTAAAAAAATGTCGTTGGACTTGCCCTATAGCCTATACTCGTACACAACCATTGGTTTGTTTACGTTCTGTTAGACGGTAAAAAATGTTCAACTGAAAAAAAACTCAGCTTGCTATTAATATACCTTTGTGCTAGGCTTTCAGTGTATTTCAGTGCTCGAGCTTGAAAATTTATTTTGAAATTCAACTTCGTACCTGCTCTATCTGCCTACTTTATCACAATGAAACAAACTGACATTTCACCAAAGTTTGCCGCGTTGTCATTATTATTTTACCAAAAATAGCAGTGAGAAGTTGGTAACAGTTTGAGTGATGGACTCTAATACAGGCGCTTTCGATTTGAGAACTTATTCTCTTATTACAATGACAACAAAATGCACCTGTATACATTTTGCTCGTGACTTTACACGAGACCTAAGACAAATAACCCTGTAAAGTGAAATATAATTAAGTTAGATCTCCTATTTCATTTCATTGAATGTATTGTGTGCCTAAACAAATAAAATAACGTAAATATTTTTTTTAGGCTTTCATTACGGTAAGTATGTTCGACATAAATATTTTAGCCCATGTATGGCAAATGCAAGCGGAGTACGGTTGGTGGCTGTGGGTCCTTGAGTTTACTTCAATGTCCAAGACATTCGAATGCGTCGCTGTAGAAGTAGAAGCTACATATGTGCCAGTAAATCCTCGTGACAAGGATACAATAAGGGCATAGAAAATTCAAGTTTATTAAATCATCTTTTGTATTATTAATAAAGTCGAGTGGTTAAGCTCTACAACCGGCTTAGTAAATCCTCAGACATCGATATATGTTCTATGTCACTTTGCAAATTCCGCAAGTCCCTGCACAGTGTAATATGATGTGTATTTCTTTTTAAAATCAGAGTATACGAGTGTCGTTACTTTCACACTTAAATATTGGGTGTATTTAAGAGCGATAGTAGTATTTGTAATGTAAAGTATATTCCCTGTTAAGTAGTATATGACTTTTTTTTCTTTATGCATGCTGTGTTCGCCTGTAAGAGACTATACATTTAGCACTGTTGTACCTATTACTTAGTCTTAGTTGTAATTACCAATGTATTAGTTGTTGGTGAACCTTTTTAAATAAATAAAATAAAGTCACACTGCAGGTAAAACTTGTAAAAGTACCTACCATCTTATTTACATGACTTGAGTTTATCCAATTGTTTGTATTACAATAAATATGTATATTATGATGGTTGTTTTAATAACTATTATCTTAGTTTTCACTTACTGGGTTTGTATGTATGTGTGTACAATGTATGTCTTGAACGTTATGGAATCTAAATCTGCTGAACAAATCTTAATATACCTAACTTCATCTTCCTAGCGTTATCCCAGTGTGCACTTGCACGCGAGTGCCAGGGTTCGCTGACCATGGTCCAGAATGTAGCAGATCAGGTAGTTACAGTGGAGCGACTGCCATCTGACCTCCGTGACCCTGTTAATAGGGGAACCTGACCAGGTTTTGGATCATGGTTACACATTCAGTCGCCTGAATGTGCAGGTTTCCTAACGATGTTTTCCCTCACCGTAAGAGCATCGGTTAGTAAAACAACTACTGTACATAACTAGGAAAAAGTAATTGGTACATGGCGGCACGTGGGATCGAACCGGTACCTCCCGCATGAAAGGCAATCCGTTAGCCACTGCGCCACCGACGCTCCTTAATATACCTAACGACAAAAGTTTAATTATGTATATTCCTGCTTGTAATCTAGGGTAGGTTTCATCCCGATAGTAAAAGTACATCCAGAGATACAGGTTGACCCTTCTGCGCCATACTTCACGGGACAAACAAGAAGTCACGATGACTGGATGGTTACGGGTACAATTCTTTTCATATAGTATAGGATCCCGATATAAAACGACCTTCACCGAGATTTTACCCAACGCTTGCATATTCTATGGGTTTCAAACTTTCGATTGGTATACAATTTGTCTAATAATCAAACCGGTGAAATGTTTAATTTTTTTTTTTAATTTTTAATTAATCATATCATGGACTGAAATTTGTTAGACAACCCATATGCAATATATTTATTGACATATTAAATTAAATATTAAATACGTTTCATCAAATAAACAACTCGGTGAAGGTAGTTTTATATCGGGATCTTTGACTAATACGTAAATGACAGGTGGCGGTACAGTGAATAGTATTTAACAATAAGTCCGCAATAAAATACAGGGGATATACATTTAGTGATACAGGGGGATCTCCCTTCACCATACGACGGAGTACAAATGAGAGACCACGATTACCTACTGGATGTCGATTTGTATCATCGAGTCCACGCAGACGAAGTCGCGGGCAACCACTAGTTTTTAAATAATTACCTACAGAAATTCGTTTTGCTCTAGCGGTCCTGTCACTCGAATTTTTCATAACACAACTTTCGAATGTCGTGGATATTGATTACGCAGCTTGTGTGTGCGTGCCCCTAGTACAAGCATGCTATCAGCTGTTTACAATGAATCAAGTCCAATCACTGCGTGGTTCTACGCAACACTACCAATGCAATTCGAAGAAAGATCGTAATGAATAAGGAAAAACGAAGCTCTTGTATTTTCGTTTATTTTGTATCGTTAATGAGTCCAACTAATTTCTGGAAATTATTCATAATAAGTTTTACAATGCGAAAGGTGAATAGTTTGTGTTTTTACCCGACTGCGGAAGGAGGGTTATGGTTTTCGAGAGTATGTATTTATGTATAACACAGGCCTGCAAAAAAAAATACTTTTTTTTTGGTGCAGCTCTGTTTGTGTCTATGGTCGATAAAGTAGGTAATGTACGATATATTGCCATAGGCCATTTTAACTCATCAGCTTTAGTTTACCTACTACCCTCATTTTAATTTTTTGCCGATCTTGTTGAACATCATCGAAAAAAAAAACATTATTACAATAGCATTGATAAAGTTTATGTTACCACTTAATTATGGCTAGTACGTCCAGATGCTGTGTTAAAGATCCTAATAAATTTTGTTATATTTGTGGTGAATACATACTAAAAGATCAGCGTAAACCAATTACAAACACTGTGAGTCGTATGTATTTTGCTTACTTCGGTATTGAAATTCGTCAGCAAGATAAAGTGTGGTTGCCTCAGAGTATATGTAAAGTATGTGTTGAACATTTGCGACATAAAATTGGCGCTAATGAAGCAATTTGTCAAGGCTCTCGACAGAAATGGGCAATGTTTTCAGTTTATTTCACTAAAAATTCCTTATTTAAGTACTGAAAAACTAAAAGCAGGTATCTTTGATGGGCCTCAAATACGTCAATTAATTAAAGACACCACACATTTTAAGACTTCTATGATTCAACTGGAAAGACTTGCGTGGAAATCTTTTGCAGAAGTAACGCACAATTTCCTCGGAAATCATAAGGCTGACAACTATGTAGAATTAGTAGAGGAAATGTTAGTTTGTTTCAAATATTTAGGCTGTCATATTAGTATAAAAGTACACTATCTCAATAGTCATCTAGACTAATTCCAACACAATTTAGGAGATCAAAGCGAAGAACAAGGAGAACGTTTTCACCAAGACATAAAAACCAAGGAAACTCATATGATGGCCGACTATTGTTGGGGAATCATGCGAGATTGCCCAAGTCAGTTGGAGTCATAGGAGGAAATCACTCAAAAGACAATTTCTTGATGGTTAATGCCAATAAAGTATCATTTTTTTGTGAAATGTGTATAAAAAAACCGGTAGCATTTTAGATATCAACATGTAAGACTTAGGTACTTTAAATCAGGTCTAAAATCCCCAGCACCAAAATCGTTGTAGGCCTGTGTAATTGTTTGGCAAGCCCTACAGCCCAAACGACAGTTTTTGACATATGAGGGGTATAGAATCAAAGGCAGCTATATCCACAAAAAGTCATTTTTGAACTGTGAATGCCGTCTTATTCTTCATATTATTCCACATAAGTTTACAAAATTGTTTGGCACCTAAAACAGCTAAATCCCAGCCAAAATTCCTGTTTAAAGAATCGGTTTAGAATCAAAGTCAGCTACATCCACACGGTTTGGAAACAAACACAGCTAGAATTGCGCTCGGCCAATCACAGGTATCCTTTTTCGTAATGACAAGATGGCGGATTTCATACTAAACAGTGTTTGCGTAGGTGTGATTTTTATCGAAATTGAATAGGATTTTGCATAGTTTTCTTACTAAAAACGTGTTATACGACTAGTTAAACGTGTAATGGAAGTGCCTGTAGTAGAAGCATTGCCAGGGAAAGGAAGAAAGCGCAAAAGACAGCCGGAGAAATGTAAGGCGCACAAAGCGAAAATTGATAGGTGAGCCTAGTCTAGTGATGTACTTAATCCGATGGAGTTCAATAGAATTTTCACGCAGTATTGAATAATTTAGACGAAGATGAGCTTCGGCAATTAGAAGAAAGGGGAGTTGAAGAGAACGATACTGTAGAAGATCTTTGTGAAGTTTAAGAAGAAGAAGATAATTTGATATATAATTATTTTTATATCTTAAGCAATTATTTTGCAAGTTTTTACGAAATTAAATTGAATTTGACTCAAAAAAATTAATCGACTGTGTCATCCGTTGGTGGAAGATAATTTAAGAATATGAAATTTAATTCATAATAAAAATGATTTTATTAAATATTCTTTTACTTACTGAATTATTAAAATTAGGTATCAATTTTTTAGCAATCTACGTGATAATGACGAACGCATTTCATTTCATTTTGGATAGAAAATCCTTAGATAAAGTTAATCTTAATGCACATCACTACTCCTGTGACGTCATCACCAAAGAATTGGTATCAAAAACAGCTATATCCATTACAATCAGAATCAAAGACAGCTAAATCCTTTTGTTGGTATCAAATACAGCTAAGTGATTTTAAAATTACCGCATAGAAGTTTAATCTTTGGATTGGTTGATGGGTGTGTTGTTCAGTGGTACCAACATTCCTAATACTTTCTTTAGGGCTTTTTTTATACGTGTTGCTACAGTAAAAATAAAATAAGACGTTTTTTTTGCTTTGTGAAAAAAATGCCTAGGTGGATATAGCTGCCTTTGATTCTATACCCCTCATATGTGGTGTCGTTGAATTTGTCAAAATGGTGAGAGTGACATAGGCTATATACATTTAAAAAATGGCGCCGGCAAATGGGAATAAAGGGGGGAGGGGGATTGTTTTTTCCTTATCGTAGCAATATGGGTATCAAATGAAAGCCAGTAAAAAGATCATTTCAAAAATATTATAGTTTTTGCAGTCAGGTGTTTTGTTTTTTCAAAAATTATGTTTGCTTTTTAAACACGTTTTTAATACATATTATAAGCAAAATGTAAGTTTACATTCACATATATATATATATATATATATATATATATATATATATATATATAAATTTGTGGACTTTAATGAGTTTCCCTTGATAGTGGATTCAATCTTGAGATTGCTGCTGTTTTTATGTCAAACAACAAATACCTACTCAAATGATATGAGCGTAAGTAGTACTGGTAAGTACAAATAAATATTGGACAACAATACATACATTGGTCACATCCCTAAGTATCTGAAACAACAGTGGTATCACAACACCCCGGCCCGCGACAGTAGAAAGTATAGAAAGTATGAATTAATATATTGACCGGACTGAAGCACGGGCAGGGGTGATCGCTGTACATAGAGTATTTTTACCAAAAACTAATTGAGAGTGATGCAAAAATAGTAAGAGAATATGAATCTACAACTTTTAATATTTTTGTCTGTTTGTCTGTTTGTCTGTTTCTACACGCTAATCTCCGAAACTACTGAACGGATTTGAATGAAACTTTTTTTATTGTGTAGCTATTGAGTCTGGGCAAATACTAGGCTATAACTTATTTTGAAGATCGGAGTACCTGACGTGGAACCTTAGCAGTACACATAAACTAAAAGAGATATAAAAGCAGCGCCTTAAAAAAGTTAGCGTGATAAGCATTTTCTATTGACGTACACAAATTGAAGGTCTGGAGCAACTGATATAGAACCCTAGCAGCTCAGCTCAACTATAAGAGATTTAAATAGAGCGCCTTAGGGAACATTGTTCAGCGTGATGAAAATTTTCTATTGACGTTTACAAATTGAAGGTCTAGAGCAACTGATATAGAACCCTAGCAGCTCAGCTTAACTATAAGATGTATGAATAGAGCGCCGTAGGGAACATTGTTCAGCGTGATGAGCATTTTCTATTGACTTACACAAATTAAAGATCTGAAGCAGTTGATATGCTAAATTACTTTAGACTGAGTTCCAAACTCCCAAGATAATCCTACTGTTTCCAAGTTACGGTCTGGTGACGGAAACCTGGAGAAATCGACAGAATCCTTCAGATTTTATAGGCATGTATAGTAGGCATGGTAGCGTTTACGTTTAGGAGTCATAATTTGATGGTGCTGACCTTAACGTTAAGTAGTTCGTGGATACCTTTACCACAGGCAGATTGTCGAAATTTGGTTGAATTACTGTATTATTAATAAAATATCTAAGTCAATTGGCACTATTTTAATACTACTTATTACTAACTAACGGAAATTGATCTACGAGTATAAGTAAAATCTTTACTTATTTTACGTTATAGAAGAAAGGGTAGGTAGGCCTTTGCCTTGCAGTGGGACACGACAGGCTCTTAATAATAATAATAACTTTACGATAGTAGTAATTTACAAACCGAGCTTTGAGTAGGCTAGGGACACAATAAATAAATGCTAGACCGCATTCATCTATTGCGGTAGGAAAGTTTGAGTCAGACTTTTTTCTGAACACTAAAACTAAAGTTACCTATATTTTTTTACAAACGAATAAAACTGCCTTCAATAAAGTAAACTAAAAAGTTAAAAAAATCCTTTACACTTTTACGAAGAAAGATACACTACAAAATTTAGTTTTGGAGTCGTTGTCACTGCTATGCGAAATTTTCTTGCCAGAGGAGGATGGCGAGGTGATAGTAACCTATCTAAAAAAGAGTGCCTATTGACCTTGATTTTTCATTCCTCTTTTCTCCTTACGACATGGTAGACTAAGAAATCATGATAGCTGGATGGGGACGGGAGTATAAAATATTTTGTATTATCGAGTCCACGCGTACGAAGTCGCGGGCAACAGCTAGTTATTAAAATTTATCAAGTGTGGTAAATAGTGATATGGTGACGTTCGAACATTTTTTTAATATTTGTCTTGAGAAGACTACCTACTTAGACAGACTAATTGCACTTAATAGTAACATCCTTTTAAAACCTTATTTATTTTACACACCATAGTGAGAATGTCTTACTTAACTAATGTGGATTCTGTGGCTATGTCCCATATGAATGGGTTTCTATCAGTAAGTCATCAATGCATGTAAGTTTTTGTTTTCCTCAATCGAGTGACGCTCTCGAGTGACGATGACGATTTATCTTTTTTACACAATAAACAAGAATCTCAATGTAATTACAAAGGTCACTGCTATGAGTGATTCGATTTTATCTATGTGATATTATTTATATTATGAATTCATTAAATTTACGTAAATCCTACCTAACAAGTAGAACGCAAAAAGTTTGCATCAATGGAATTGAGTCTTCTGGAGCACCTATGACAATGGGTGTGCCCCAGGGATCGATATTGGGACCTTTGTTGTTTTTGATTTATATAAATGACCTTCCACACTTTGTGGAAGATCTTTGTGATATAGTATTATTTGCTGATGATACTTCACTTATATTCAAAATTCCAAGGGGGAAAGATACTTTTGACGATGTAAATAATACTCTTTCACAAGTATTACATTGGTTTACCGTTAACAACCTATTACTTAACGGGAATGACTAAATGTGTTAAGTTTACTATGCCTAATGTCAGACAGGCCTCAACACATGTTTTGATAAAAGACAAATTGCTAAATACTATAGATTCAACAACATTTTTAGGCATAACTTTAGATTCAAAACTACAATGGGGTCCTCATATCGTGGCCTTGTCAGGAAGACTTAGTTCAGCTGCTTTTGCTGTAAAAAAGATACGGCGCTTGACTGATATTGAAACGGCCAGACTAGTATATTTTAGTTATTTCCACAGCTTGATGTTGTACGGTATTTTACTGTGGGGCTCAGCTGCTGATATCGAATCAGTTTTTGTACAACAAAAAAGGGCCGTACGTGCTATTTATAACCTCAAACCTCGAGATTCATTAAAAGATTTTTTTAAAGAGATAAGGATATTAAAGGTAGCCTCTCAATATATTTATGAAAATATTATATATGTGCGCAAAAACCTGCATCTATTTACAAAGAAAAGTAATACACATTGTTTTAACACTAGAAATAAAAATAAACTTGTTGTTCCACAATTCAGGCTTCAAAAGGTTGGTCAGTCTTTTATGGGGAAATGTATCAATTTCTTAAACAAATTACCACAACATATTGTAGAATTACCAATTAATAAATTTAAATCATTAATTAAGGATACTTTAATGACAAAGGCTTATTATAAGGTAGACGATTATTTGAATGATGTCAACGTGTGGACCAGCTCGCACAAGTAAAATTTTAATTTCTGTATCAAAATATTATTTTTAAAAGAGGCTTTGACAAAAGTGACTGAGTTTCTTGCGCTGCTTCTTCTCAGCACTAGCCCAGAATTTGTCCCGAAGCAGTGGTAGGTAAAAAACATATGTTGGGTCGTGTATAAGTGCCCTCAGTGGGTCTACATGCATAAATAAATGACTTTTATGACTTTTATCTTACGCCATTTGCTATCATAATTTTCACAATATTCCGAAGGCCAAAATTGTACCTATATTTTATGTAAGGGTCTTCTATTCGTTGAAAGACATTCCTCTATGGTTATCAAGGTGTCTTATTTTTATTTGAATAAATGAGATGACCGTGCATCGAATATGTTTTCTGATACTAATGATTTTCGAGGTACGGTAAGGTACGAGTAAGCAGGTAATAAGAATTTTATTACATATTTGTCATAATAATCTGTACACCGTGCAAACGTGATTTCATCCAAATTTTTCGTTAGTAAGTAACCTAATAGTATTGGAAATTCACTCTGTGGTATTTCCCTATTTATTGAAATACCAAGTGTTTAAATATAAATATTGTGATAAGCCCGCATTATTCATTCATTGGAAAACGGCTCAATATATCTGATACCTTCCCTGAATTGTGTCCAGTCTATGTCACATTTGGCCGGTTTTATTTATATTATTATTTTTGTTTGTTTTCAAGTAAGGCAACTTATTGATATTATCACAGCAACAGGTACCTTATGAGATTGTATGAAATAGTATAGGTACCTAAAGTCTGTTTTTCATTGCTTGTCCAACATGGTAAACAATCTTGACATTCCTTTTTAACGAAATTATTAATTTAAAAATAAGATATACACAAAAATTACATCCTAATATGGTAGTTTATCGTTTAATATATGCAGCTTTTTAATTTTTTTTCACCAGTATTAGTTTTAAAAGTCATAAAAAGATTGTTTACAATGTTTGACACGTAAAGAAAAACGGACTTTACCTACTACATCCTCTTCTTAGCTAATCTGTACCTACTTACGTACAGTATGAATATTTCCTGACATATATGTTTTCTGTAATTGTGCGTACAGAACTGCGAACAAAAAGTACAAATATTCAGAATAAAACCGTGACAGCGAAAACCATTAATCTCAGGAATTACCAGCGCTATAAAAATACTGTATGGAATCGGCATGTCAAACGATATCCGACACATGAAACCCCGCGCCCAGGGATTTCAGTTTCACTCTTTTGGTAATACTCGTACACCTACTGCTGTGGCGTTTTGACGTTTTGTGGATGCGTAGTGACGTGCATAAAACCGCCACGACATTGATAGAGGGTTTTTATAATCTATCTACGATGATTTGATTTTTCGTTAATAACACCTTAAAAAAAATATAACCCACTTCAACGAAAATAAAAAGTGTCTGTCTAATTTAAAGCGAAAAGTACTCTCGCGTGTAGGCAGGCAAGGAAACACTAGGCAAGGAAAACTATTATTTTCCAATAGGATCAACGGTTACAATAGCTTTCTCTTATCTCTATTACCTAATTTAAACTCATTATTAAATTATGTTATGATTTTTATTGTTTGTTTGTTGTTGTATACTGTTTACATATTTGTTTGTTTGCACCCCAGATAGACAACGGATGATGGAATTTCGTTCCAATGTACTTTTTTTAAGTGCTAGCCTGTAGTTCTATCATTTTATTAGTTTTTCCCCAGCTTTCGTTCAGGGCCGTTTTTCCCATTGGGCTCTTTGGGTAAGTGCCCAGTGCCCCGCGATCGATAGGGGCCCCCCTCAGATCAAATACAAAGTCCCCTGTTCATGTCAGATCACCAAACGATAACCAATATACAGGGCGTTTAGTGCATCGTTTGCCAAGTTGAAATGGCGGATAAAGCCATATCTCTCGTTCCCTTGTTAGGTAGACAAACCTGTTCGGCGCGAAAATTAGGCCTAAAATTTTTTTTTAAAGCTGAGTCGGTAGCAAATGACGGGTCCCTTATAGTTTTTTTATAATAAATAAATATATTAACTGAATTCAATATGATATGTATGTATGCATAAAAACATAACATGTGTCATTTTTTTTCGTTTCCATAAGTGATGGCGCTACCTAAGTCTATAATATAATAATACATTAAACTCAAAAAAAAATATACGCGTTCGGAAGTAATTGTTTTCTCTGTGAACCTTTTACTCTATAGTGTCGGGGCCGTAAACGCCTGGAGCCTAGACTATAAATAAGTCAGCCTATTAGATCCCACTGCTGGGAAAAGGCCTCACCTCAACTATGAGGAGGAACGAGCCATACTTCACCACGCGGGCTCAGTGCGGATTGGTGGAGGGGTGTATGTAAGGCAAGTGACAAACCTTACTGTCAGAAGTTATCAAGCCGCCCTAGGGCCTCTGACTAGGCTTAACGACTAATACCACAGATATTAGCCGGGACCAACTGCTTAACGTGCCTTCCGAAGCACGGAGATGCTTGTCATGGACGTCACTTAAATGGTCGGAATGGTCACCCATCCAATCACGACCGCGCCGTGGGTTGCTTAACTTTTGGTATCACTACCAAAGCGCTGCCGCCACTGCGCCACAAGCACCTCAGCCTAGACTATAATTGTATATGTCTATCCGTTATCCTAGTCACCATAGCACAAGCTCACGCTTAGTATGAGGCTAGGTAATTGGTGTGTTTGTTGGAACAATTTATTTATTTAATTTTAAAAATGAATTAAGAAGTAAAATGCTTCAAGAGAGATTAACCAGTTTGTCACTCATGTCTATAGAATCCGATGTGCTAAAAAGCATAGATTTTGAAGAACTGAATAACAATTTTGCCCTTCTGAAATCTCGAATCTGTTTAAAGAGTTACTTTTGTAGACTATAAGTATTACATTTATCTATTCGTTTCATGTTATTGTTAATAAAAACAAATATTTAACCTTGTTAGTTGTTTATCTACTTTCTTTGTCTATTCTAACAAAATAGTGTTCTGTCAAAGTCATAGGGGCCCCATTATCCCAATATGCCCAGGCCCCCAATAGGTTAAAAAAGGCCCAGCTTTCGTTAGTGAAATGAATTCCGGGCAACGATATGATTCCGGGTTTTTACGCCTGCTCACTGCAGATTTGGTGTTTCTTACTCATCTTTCGAGTGAAGGTTTACGCATTTCTTAGCATTTCTGGCAGTGGCATTAAGTCGAATATGATTCAATTTAATCCGGTTTCAACGTGATCAAAATGCGATTATGTCCTGCAACTTCAATCTTCACAAATAGTGTGTATTTCCAAGAGTGGATAGGTAACTACAAATTCAAAAGAACTCCTTTTTATGGTTTGTACCTAGGTACTGAATATTTTAGGATCTTGAATTGGTTATTGTTCCCCTGTTAACAGGGTCAGCGGAGATCAGACAGCAGTCGCTGTACTTTAAAATCCCTGGTCTACCTTATCCTGGATCATGGTCCAAAACGGACCCTGGGCCTTTTCGTGCGCGTGCACAACCGGGATAACGCTAAGATGATGATGTGATGGTATTGAATAAAATTGGTTAATTGTGAACTACTTATTCATTTCATTATTTACGTGTACTTGTATTCCTACATCATTCTGAATTTTGGCCATAAGTATTATATTTGTTTCTTACGTTTACGCGAATTGTTGAACTCACTAAAACACAATTTTACGGATTACTTTGCGATTTATTTACATTTTATTTTAAACCTGACGTTTCGAACACTTTACAGCGATCGTGGTCACAGGGAGACTAAGGTATTATTTGTCATTACAAAGTTTTGAAAAATTAAACTACCGTCACTCAATAATATTAATTATAATCATAAGTATTATGTTACCACTATCCACTATATTTTTGGCCATAAATAAGCTGTAAGTAACAGACTCGTAAACTTCATGCGAGTACATTATATTTGCTTATTATGAAAAAACTGGCTTAAATAGTTAGAACTAGTCAACCTACGCCTGTAGTATTCTTGGTCATACTTATTATAATAGTACACGGAACCCTTGGTATTATTATTGTCTTCGTGTGAGTGCGTAGCTATACCACGTACAGGAATGAGGAGAAAAACTACTTATTTCACTGAAATGTTTTCAAATATTTTACCATTGCAAGGTTCAGAGTATTATCACTATATTAATAGCTTTTAAGGGTTCCGTACCCGAAGGGTAAACATATTACCTACTAAGCCTCCGCTGTCTGTCTGTCACCAGGCTGTATCTCATGAAACGTGGTAGCTAGACAGTTGAAATTTTCACAGATGATGTATTTCTGTTGCCGCTATAACAAAAAATACTAAAAACAATAAAATATATATTTAAGGGGGGCTCCCATACAAAAAAAGGTATTTTTTTTGCATTTTTTTTGCTTGATAATTATAATGGAAACAAGCAGACGCTTAAAATATTCACAGAATATTATGTTGTTAAAAAAATAAGTAATTAAATTAAAATTTAAAAATATAATTAAGGGGAACTCCCATGCAAACGGGTTTTTCTCGCCTACACTGTCTAATGTTGCATATTAATGGTACGGAACCCTTCGTGTGCGAGACCGACTCGCACTTGGCCGAATTTTTTATTAATCAGTTATTCTTTATTTGCCCAAACTTACAGGTTATCTTACGGTGCTAGGCTTAATTTGAATAGTAGCTAGTTGTAAAAAATATAACGTGTTTTTTTTTAAACAGTGAATTCTACAAATACTACTATGGTTACCAATACTCCTATAGCCGACATGAGTACTAGTTACCAGTATAGTTATTTATAAATATATGAGTAGGTATTGTATGTCTGTATTTTTACGATTAGTTGAGCCGAAACTAAGATATTTGCCGAAAACTTCCCTTTGAAAAACTTCTTGTATGTCTATTTTTTTAACTTACGCATGACTGATAAGAGAAACAATTTTTTTTCATCTTTTCATTGTTTACAATAAACAGACTAAAGTCGTAGACAAGACGTCTGAAGCCGTAGTTACGAGTGTCTTGGCAGAGGTCATGGGGATGCTATCACCTTTGGAAGTTTGCCAGGGGGAGCGGAGACTTGGGAACAACTGAAACTTGTAAACTGTAACGTCCTGCCCTGAAGGATTTTTTCACGGTATTGTTAAAGGTATCAGGTTAAAGCAACTTTTAAAAATAGTTTATCAAATAAATAAATTATGCAATGCTTTAAAATGTGGTCACAATGTTTGGATAGCATCATTACAAATGGAAAGCTGATGTGTTGTTTTTTTAGGTAGACAATTTTGCGGTATACAAGGATTTAGGAAAGCAATTTATTTTTAAAACTGATATTTTCTTTTTTTTAGTAGCTGTTAAAACTTTTGATCTCTCTCCGGTCATGTAGGACTATCGTTTCACCGAACTTGGGAGTGAAGGAACAGAGAGTGTGAACACACTTGTGAACTATAATATCTCCCGCGCGATTGGCTGATCTCTGCTGAAATTGGCCACTGTAGTCGAAGTTCGGCTAGAAGGATACCAGGCTATCATTACAACTTTTAAATAGTCAATATTTGTAAGTTGTAGATTCTATAAGCGGTGTAGTCAGGCAAAAGTCAAAGCAGAGAACTTAGTTGTTTTTTTTGGAAACCACAAGACAAGAAAGATGACTTATTTTTGTTACCCTCTAACGTCATATTTGTTAATTTAACACAGTGAACCTCAGGATGTGTCGGGTAAGCTAGAAGCCGATTTGTTGACCTGGAAAACAGCTAGAAATTTCAGACTGTTTGATAAGTAAAAGAAACCGCTTTGTAACCCGATCATTATCATCTGCTGGCTTGGTGCCAGTGCGGTCCGGTGGTAACAATACGTACGGTCTTGCTACGCTGAGAAAAGATACAATAAAACTAAAAATGTTTACATTTTTGTTCATAATACCATCGCTTCTTTTGTGGTTGGAGCGCTACCATCCTTCTTTTTCTCAAGGCCGATTTTTGAACTGCCGGATAAAAAGTTACAGTTTTGCCGGATCTGGCGAAATTTTCACAGCTTGTGTACTATGTCATTATTTAAAAAAAAGTATTTCTTGCAGGGCCCTATTTCACGAAAGTTATTAGACTAATAATATGAGTCCATGAACTAATATTTTTTACAAGCTTACTAGTGTGTGTTTCTCGAAGCTACGGCAGTAAAATATTAGTTACTAGTTGCCAGCTAATAAATATAAGCAAACTTTACAAGAGTAAATTCTCTTGTAAAGTTCATTTTTAAACACTCTTGTAAATTACACTGATAAACCTATTAGTCTCAGAAGACTTGTAAAATATATTAGCTCAAACTATTAGACTTAAATTTACAACAAAAAAATAAATTTAAACAGTTTTTTTAAAATAAAATATGGTATTTTAACCAGAAGCACTTAAAATATGTCAATTATTAATTTACTTTAAATGAGACATTCCACTTCTAATTTTACCAAACAAAAAAATATATAAAACACAGCAAGAATGGAGGTCAGGCACAAGTATAGGAAAAAAACGAAATTTTGAGGTTACATTCGTTGAACAAAAAACATATGTTGCAATAACGCAAGATTGTTGCAAGTGCGCGAGTCAAACTTGCACTTGCCCGGTTTTTTTAAATCATGGATAAATAATATGTGCATGAACAATAATGAACATCTAAGCCAGCATAATATTTTCTATTAGTCTGCTACTATTAGTTATTAGTCTACTACCTGTTTTTGAGAAACAGAAAATATTAGGACTTGTAATTTTTACACTAGTAACTAATAGGTAATATACTAGTAAACTAATATTTTCGTGAAATAGGGCCCAGAAAACCATAAAAAAAGCCACTAAGTGCTAACACTTACTTACTTAGTAAAAGCTTACTTAAATATTAGTTTTTTTTTTTATTTCATCCTTTGATTCTGATTTAACATTGGTTTGTTAACAGTCCGTTTGCATAAAAACTGCCGGATTCAGTATAGTCGTGATTATATGGCGTTATTGGATTGACGTTTTGATCTCTCTTGTCTGAAGCTGCAGCACTGGCAACGCGTCTCCACATCCTCTGCTATCAGCAGATATTACAATATTTTTATACAGACTTATTCCAAGTTTTAGTTACCTAATTATTTCGTTATCCAATATTCTCAATTACGAGTACGTGCTTCGTGTGGGTAGATACCTACGCTCACACGGGTTGCAAAAATATGTTGATGGAATTTCAATGAGTCATTTTGTTTTTGTGTCTGATAAAACTTTGTTAGATAAAGAAGAGTTTGTTTGAGCTATCATAGTTAACAACATTATTTACTCTACTTGCCATTCGGGTTCAAGAGTCATACTTGTATTTTTTTTAAATGTGCGCTAAAAGTTTAATTTTGTAGAATTGTTTGGGTCATGGTAAAGTAAATGAGGTTGACTTCGTTTGATCAGATGTTAGTTCATTTGCAAAAGTTATTGTATACCTACCTACGCTTATTTACTACACGAGTTCAAGGATGTGCGCCGTAGTAAATTTAATAGGTTGAGTACAACTCGTAAACACCTAAACACGCCACGCCCACCGGGTTTCCCCGCGCGATCGCTATGATAAACAAAATGCGCACGCGTTCCGTTTTAACACAATTTTCCTTGTTGTTCTACCGCCAAGGCTACTCTCGCCCTTCTAGATCCGTGATGTAATATGAAAAATCACAAGTCCTTGTAGGGCTTGCCTATTGTATGGACGTCACTGGACTAGCGATCTAGTATGTTTAAAAAAAATTAGGATGTCCATTAGTGCCTCCTGTAGGTCTACTGCATAAATAAATGACTTTTACGAAGAATTGTTTTTCGCGAATATGATTATGCTCTCACAGACATTGCAACTATATTTAAGCACTAGACATTGTAACTATATTTGAGCACTGCATTTACCCTTTAGTATTATATGTAGAAATAGTCCTGCATAACTAGCGACCGCCCACGGCTCCGCTCCTGTCACTTAGGAAAGTCAAGAATAATGCATCTTTCTTCTTCTGAAAGAATTCTCAAAATTACAATATATACTTACAATCATGAAAACTTACAGACTCATAAACTTTACCTCTTTATAATATTAGTAGTAAGGCGTAGGCAGAGGCCCTAGGCTTTAGGGCGGCTTGGTGTCCTCTTACCTCTTACTCGTACAGTAAGGTTGGTCACTGCCTTACAGATCTCTCTACCAATCCGCACTGAGGCCGCGTGCTCTCATACCTCCTCATAGTTAAGGTGAGGCCTTTGCCCAGCAGTGGTAAGTTCATAGGCTAACGCAACTTTCTTTATTTTACTTAATAGTATCGATAGTAGATAGCCGTAGTCATAGTGTCGCCAGGCAGTACAGGTCGATCGAAAAATGAAATGATCAGTAATTATAACAAGATATGGTTCTGATTTACTTTTACCAAATACCTAGTCCGTATGTAGGTATCATCAAGTCAGCCTATTGCAGTCCACTGCTACACATAGGCCTCTCCAAGACTGCGCCAACTTTCACGGTCCTCCGCTTCTCGCATCCAGCCACCTTCCTCAGGTCGTCAATCCACCGAGCAGGGGGCGTCCAACACTACGTTTCCCGAGACGTGGTCTCCATTCGAGAACCTTTACACTCCAACGCCCGTCGGTTCTGCGACGTAGGTATACTTTAGTCAAATTAATATTTCTGTGAAACCTTCCTGATGTAGAAAGCTATAAAAAATCTCATCAGCGCGATGGTGCGTGTCGTGCATAGTAATGCGACTTCTTGGAGCACCTCGTTCCACTAATGTTTATTTGAACACCAATCTCAAGGAAAGGGTGGCTAAGCTAGAACTTGAATTCGTAATAATAATAATAAAAAATTAAAATATATTTTTTCTACATGGTATGTATGGAGGTAGTGATAGGTTTTAATCAAAGGGACGAACAAATAGGTAAATTAATAAAATTAAAGCTGAATTAGGAAAATAAGAAACCCGACTGCTGTAAGGAAAAAGGAAAAGTTAACCTGTTTGTGAATGAGCGAGAGAAATTTCGATTTGCACCTATCCTTCCTCTTGGAGCATAGAAAAGCCATTCGGAATTTTTCAACCCCAAATATGGTCAATTGAATACCAGGGCCCTATTTCACCAACGCGACAGGCGCGCAATTGTCACAAATATTTTTTTAAAGTTTTTTAATTAGTATATATTCTACAATGGTTTTATCTATTCTATATTTTTCTTTAAACTTAGAAAGCCCTTAGCATTTAAGTTTCCAAAAACCAATTTCAAACAAATAGCTAAATACCAAATTTTATCGATTTAGCTTCAAAACTGTCGGAGTTTCATACAAACTTGCCCCCTTTTTACCCACCTAGCTTGTGACTTGTGTGTGACATCCATTATGACCAATCGCCGACCGGTCGATCCGCGCATGTACTTGTAGCTTTCAGATTTTCGGAGTGAAAGAAAAGAGTCAGGCCTGTTTTAATCAAAGTAAGTCTCCAGCGTATATCCAATATCCTTTTCTTTTTAAACCCTGTTCTTATCGAGTTTCGTGCTCGGGAACACATTTGCCCTAATTACTCCACACTGATAGTATTTTTCCCTGAATTCAGATTTTCAGCGGGGTTTATACAGCTGACAAAGAGTAATGTACCTACGATAACTTAACCCGCTGTTTTTACATTTTCCTTTTGTACTTGGAAACTTGTAAGGGTAACTCCTATTGAACTAATTATAAAGGATAATATATGATTATTTTATTTGGAATTACTACAACCGCATATCACGGTTTTTTTGGATACCTACAAAGGATAATTGACATTTTGGCCTTAGGCTGTAACAGGTTAAGAAGGCTTGGGACCAAGTTCCATACGGTAGAGATGTGCCTATTGTCCTTTGTGGTTTTTTATGGTTGTATGCAATGTAGAGATAGAGAAATATTAATGAGTATAGAGTTAAGCTAAGTAATAAGTAATGACCCTTAAAATAGAGTGTCAAAATATAATTAAAGAAAAGGGAAAGAGTAGATAATAATGAATAAAAAAATTAAATCAATAATAATAATGTCCTCTTAACCGAATTTCGACTACGGCGGCCTATCTCAACAGAGATTAGCCAACTGCGCTAGACATATTATAGTGCACAAGTATGTACGCAATACACAGGTGCACTCTCTGTTCCTTCACTCTCATAATTCGGTGAGACGGCAGTCTGACATGATCGTAGAAATCAATAATAATGATAATATAACATAATTTGTAATCAATCTTGTAATAAGCATCATCCGGGATTATCCGGATACTATTACCAATAAATTTATCGCGGGTTTTAACAAAACCACAATGACAAGTGATATTAGTTCTATTTTATTAACTAGAGTTACCTCGCAATCTAATTGCCTAGCAAATTAACTACCTGCTTCAATTATACTTTGACACTCTATTTTGCGCTGCACAAATTATATATATATGATAAATTGTATACTAGAAGATAATAAATAATAAATAAATTGTTCCAACAAACACACCAATTACCTAGCCTCATTCTAAGCGTAAGCTTGTGCGATGGTGACTAGGATAACGGATAGACATACTTAAATACTTTTATAAACATCCATGACTTAGGTACAAATGCTCGTGCTCATCACACAAACATTTGCCCCTTGCGGGATTCGAACCTGCAACCGCCTGGTTTAGAAGTCCGTGGCGCGAACCACTACACCAAGACGGTCGTCTAAAGGAAAATATCCGATTACGATGCACCTCTTCTAATTTTATTTTCATGACAAAAATAGACCATGTTTTCAGTTACAAAAGTTTAATAAAATCCACCGTTATGATAATGACATAGACAAACTATCGGAATTATAAATAGGAAGGGATTCATAGAGCTTAATCCATCCATAACCGCGAAGCTAGGCCTAAAAACAGGTTTCCAGCTCTCAGCCACAAGCTCTCATCTATTTGTCAATGTCAGCCTGCCTTGTCTCCGCCCTTGAGACGACGACATAAACTTAGGACTAACTGCTTCCCACGGTCTGAATAGAAAGTGACTTCAACAGTATTCATTACACACTAAAATCTGAATATTATCTCTATTATCTATTATTATTTTTATCTCCGAAAACTTACGTATCTATGTGGGGTAAAAAAGCTCAGCATATTCTACCGTTGGCCTCACCTCACCTTAACGATGAGGGTAGGAAATACTCCACCACTTAGGCTTAGATTTTTGTAGATTAATATTTACTTCAGAGGTTCTTAATTTTTTGGGCTGAGGAATCTTAATTGATTTTACATTTTAGATGGATTCCTATTTTACAGCAAAAGTAATTAGGAACCTTGCAGTCTGAATAATCTTATGGCTGTGACTACTTTATTCGAACAACGATTTTATAACTTTTGGACGGAACGCAGAATCCTTGTGAACCCTGTGTTATCATCACGGACGAACCTGTGGGAACAGCTGATTTAAAAAATAATGGAAGGAGAAACTTAAAAAAGGCTAGTTTTCTTAGAATTCACCTTATCATACATAGCTGTAACTAAATCTAAAATGGACTTCTTAACAAACTAACAAAGTAGGTTCATACATACTTCAATTTTACATATTTATTGCTGTAATAAATATCTTAGGTAGGATAGTTGTAGTATTTATTACGAAGGTAATAGTAATGGCTTTTCCATTGTTTTATTAATTCTGTGGTGGAATTTCCACAGTTGCAAAGAAAAACAAATTTACACAGGTAAAACGTAATTTTAATTAGTAATGTTATTAATCGGCTTGAAAATTTAGTATTGTGGATTTTTTATAACGTAGGTATTCAATATGAAACCAATTTTGAGGAAAGCAGATTACTTAGGCACATGAACATAATTACTTGTTATGTAATGGAAATACAGTCAGCAGCACGCAAGGTTCCCGATTTGAATTACGAAAACAGCTTTTATTGTGTGTCCTCCTAGCCGAATTTCGACTACGGCGGAGAGAGTGCACCTGTGTATTGCGCACAAGTGTGTGCGCAATACACAGGTGCACTCTCTGTTCCTTCACTCTCATAATTCGGTGAGACGGCAGTCCAACATGACAGTTGAGAGATCAGGCGCAGGACCAACGGCTTAACGTGCTTTCCGAGGCACGGAGGTGTTAACACCACCAACTTCCTGACTCCGGAGCTGTGTCTGAGTAATTTCAAGACAGAAAAACCCAAACACTCTCGGCCCGACCCGGGATTCGAACCCGGGACCTCGTGGATAGTACCCAGCGTGCTGACCACTAGACCAACGAGGCAGTCAGCCATTATTACGTTGGGAATAGAGGCGGTCTCAAGGTCAAAGTGGGGTAGTCTGACGTGCGACCGTGTGTACATATAAAATCCCCATACTTTTTTAACATTGACTTTGAATATTTGCCTCGTGCGAACAGTGGCGGAAACTACGTTTTATTCATTTTACCTTATTTTATTATTTGTCTGTTGCCTCGGTAAGGTATCGACGTAAAGAAAAACATGGACTCCGTGTCGCCTACATTAAAACTGAAGCACAAAAGTAAGCCAGTCTTCATCGTACAACACACCATCTTCTCACGCACACACTCACACCAAAGTAAGCCGATCGACCGCCATTGTAACCCTATGATCTCGCACACACAGGCTTGAACCCTGCTTCACTCTTTAGTATCGCGGTACGGAGTCCATACTTTTTTCAAGTCGATGAGGTTAGGTACCTACTTATCGGTTGATCCACCAGGTATTGCTCTGAAGTGAGGTTAGGCACGTAGACACTTCTATTTAGAAGGAGGCAAACCGTTTGTACTTAAGTAACGCTCAACCCAGAGTAAGGCAGTACTCCACAAAACCGAGAATGAACTAATAACATTTTCGTTGGGTATTCCATTCCTACCTATTTACTGAAGAAGGCTCAATATCAATGTATACAATCACGAATTTCGGCAACAGTAGCCAATCGAAACTAAGAATAGTCATTTATGCTATTGGAGAAACTTATGTTTTTTGTCTTAACTCCTTACAATATAAGGCTGTGTTGTTCTGAGCTTGTTACGTGGAACCATTATTACCCGAGTGCGAAAGGAGGTTTATGTTTTTCGAGAGTATGTGTATGTATGTATGTTGTATGTATAATTGTTTAGCACGCCCTACAGCTAGCGTTGGGTTTACTCCCCGGAATATTTCCAACAGTTGGGTTTTTTCCCAAATTCGGGGAAAGTATGCGGAATATTTCCAATTCATCGGGAAAATAGGGAAAATACTCAAAAGTGTACTTAAAGTAATAAAATGCGAGAATTTTGCTATTTTGACAATGGTTTTTACGATTGTAGCACACCTTCACATAAAACCATAACAGCGGGACCACGCTAGTTTTGCCATTTTGTCAGTTTTATTACACCGAACGTAAACGGCATGTTCTAATGCTTAGGTTTCTGAGTCTCTCTTTCTTTGAGATTCGACGATCCTGTAGTATACTTCCTTCTACTGTGTCCACGATGTCGCAAAATGGTGCAGAAATGTAGACGTTTGAGAAGGATTGGAGAAATGTCGACATAAACAAACCGGGTCATAGTAAAATCTCTACATTAGAAACGGCAGTTTGGCTTCTGTTAAGTTTAAATATTTGAGACAAGTGATAATAAAGTTAAATCTTCGTTATTAAAAACAGGAAATTCAGAAAATAAAACGTGTAGGTTTGTTTTCTTCGAGGTGTCTAGGTGAACATACTTAAAGTCCCGAGTGTGGTAAGTGAGCTATCTACGGAATAGTAAAAGAAAGGCGCCTCTTTTTAATATTTTTTTGCTCGTAAACTCAAAACCTGCTTGTTTTATTTTAAGACACATTCATTTAGATTTTTTTCCATACGTCCAAAAGTGAACAAGATATTATACAAAGTATCTGATTTGATAACAAGTTCAAAAACTTAATTCCATATGCGGACAAATCGCGCAATGCTAATTTAATGTTTAAATCAAATAAAGGCGATTTTGCACATTTAATAGATGTAATTAAAGAGAATTGTAAGTTTTTTTTAGTGTTTGTATGAATAACAAAGTTATGTTTGCGGATGTTAAAATATGCTATACAAACATCAAAAAAAGTTTGAGATCACTAGCATAAACTGATATTATTCTTTAAATTTAACTTTTTCATGAAAATGTTTTGTTGTGTGTTTTCTTTAAATAGAAAAATCCTTTGAAATTAAGAAATAGAACTAAATTTTAACTTTCAAATAACAAAAATTGAGTAATTAACCATAATGTAATTGTAAGAGAAATTTGATATAAAAGAAAATACTGTTTAACCAAACTTAACAACAATTTATAACGACGACATATATACATAAAATGTTTTTATTCAATATAATACGAGGGTCAAACTGAAAGTTCTTAGAAAATCAAAAACTGATTACATTAGCCAGTTATTAGTTTTATTATATCTTTTCAAAATATTGTCCATTGACGTCAATACACCGCTGCATGCGATGGAACCACTGGGAAAAGCACTTTGCCCACTCGTCCTTAGGGGTCTCTTCAATGGCATCGCGATACGCAGCCACCGCTTCTTCAGCATTCATAAACCGCTTTCCTTTAAGTTTTTCTTTAATTTTTGGAAATAAATAAAAATCACAAGGCGCGAGGTCGGGGCTATACGGCGGGTGACCCAGTAATTCAACGTTTGATGTCGCCAAATAGTCGATCGTTCGCTTGGCGGTGTGCGACGAGGCGTTGTCGTGGTGAAGGAGGATCCTACTGCGAGGTCGTTTCTCTCGAACTTTTTCCAAGACAAGTGGCAAACAATTGGTAGTGTACCATTCTGCAGAAACTGTTTTTTGATCCTCTAACACAATTGTTGCGAAATGACCTATCCTTCCAAAGAACGAGGCCACCATTTTTTTTCCCGCACTTCGATCTTTCTTCACTTTAGTTGGCAACTCCTCGAAAGGAAACACCCACTGAGCAGATTGTCTTTTGGTTTCAGGATCATAACAGTAAATCCAGCTTTCGTCACCTGTTAGTATATCGAACACAGCATTTGAGTCACCTCCGTTAAATCTTTCAATCATTTTACGGCACCAATCCACACGATGGAGTTTTTGAGCATTAGTCAAATTATGAGGTATCCACCGGGCGCAAAGCTTCCTGACCGCTAAATGTTCGTGGAGGATTTTGTGCACTTGACTCATACCGATGCCTAAGCTTGTCCGAATCTGCTGATAGGTCACTCTTTTGTCAGTCTCTATCATACGCCGCACAACACAGATGTTATTTTCAGTCGTCGCCGTAGAAGGCCGTCCCTCACGTACATCATCAGTGAGATTAGTGCGACCACGTTTAAACTCATTAAACCAGTTGTAAACAGTCGCACGACATCTCAGCCCCATCGGGCTTCATCGTGAAAGGCCAATCGTAGTCTATCATAACTTTCTTGTTGACTTAAATGACATCGAAAGTCATAAAAAATCATTGCACGAAAATTTTCTCGTGTTAAATTCATTTTGACGTGACACAGACAATTTTCAATTTGCCGCCAAGTCGTAAAACAAATGACAAATGAATGAAATATATACTCAGTAATATTGGCAAAGAGTTCTATTTTCAAATTTTAGAATATTTTTTTTATTATATTGTTTATAAGTGGCCAGTTCTAAGAACTTTCAGTTTGACCCTCGTATAACTCCTCCCCCAGCTCGAACACATGCGGAGATCCTCCTGGGCATGCTAAGGTTTAAGTTATCCAGCATTTCTTGGGGTAACCTGTCCCATTCTTGAATAGCGGCTTCCCTGAGGTCTGGCACTGTCTGAGGACGTGGCTGACGGTTCCAAACAGCTCGCTTAAGAGCATCCAAGCGTGCTCTATTGGGTTTAAGTCAGGCGAGCCGGTAGGCTAGTCTAACCTTGTTATGTCGTATTTTCGGAGAGCAGCATTGAATCGTTGAGCTCGATGTGCGGGCGCATTATCATCGACCAGTACAAATTGGTGCCATGGTTTACTCGGAATGGTTTGACAATTCCATCAATAGCAACTGCTTTATACATGTCTGCTGTCAGGAAGCCTCAATACGGGATCAAAGGTGTTCTAGCTCCAATCATAATACCATCCTCAAAAGGAAACCGATTTCCCGCCTTGCTGAACTGTTCCTGTGGCAGTTCTTTGCCTTTCACGGTATCCTGGTCTTCTACAGACACGGAAGCGTCGGTTATCTGGATGAGTACTGATTCACGATTCGTCAATGAAGAGACAGTTTTGCCAACTGTTTTCTTCTTCATCTTCTTCATTCTGCCGAAGCCTAGCCCACTCCAATCTCTGTCGTTGACGTTGCCGGGAATTCAGAGGCGCTCACCAAGACCACCGTGCTCGTAATCCAGCCTGGTGCAAGCAATTTTGAATGGTCTGAGTACTTCAAGCCTAGAGGCGGCCTGAACTTCTGTTTTTATTATAGAAGCGTTGATTGTTGGGTCACGGGCTGCCAGCAATCTAATATAGCGCTTTTGGGCAGCAGTCCAAACAGTTGGGCGACCACTGCAGGGTCGGTCAAATTACCCATCCCGTGGTACCTCTGCAACGTGGTCACGACACAGGATTGGGATATAGCAAGTCTGCGTGCTATATCTCTCGTGCTGTATCCTTCTTCCCTCGAAGTTACTATTCACGTGAAACGTCTGATAATCCTCTTGGCATTTTTTCAATCACAACTTGCGAAAAAATATTCAAAATCCGTCAAAATTGACTAAATCAGATTTCTGAGTGAGCGTTAGCTATGACCGACTGCCTTTTAATATGGAAAAACAATTGAACTCTTTTATTGTTTTGTATTCTAATTGTATATTTTTAAATAAAGAATCTTAAAAGAAGAAGATATCATAATATAATCTACCGTAACAAAAAAGATTTCGATTTTTCAGTGATCGTAAACTTTTTTTGATGTGTGTGTATTTAAAAACTATACTGAATTTATCAATTTAGTTTTTTTTTACAATTTTTAAGTCAGATATCTTACCACTTTAGAAGTGTTTTCTTTATCAAAAAAATAGTATTGCGAGATTTGTCCGCAGTTGGAATTAAGTTTTTGAACTTGTTATCAAATCAGATACTGTGTAATATCTTGTTAACTTTTGGACCTATAGAAAAAAAAACTAAATGAATGTGTCTAAAAATAAAAAAAGCAGTTTTCGAGTTTACAAGAAAAAAAATATAAACAAAAGAAAAGCGCCTTTCTTTCACTATTTTGTTGATAGCTTACTGCGAAGCCAAACTGTCGTTTCTAATGTAGAGATTTTACTATGATCCTGTTACTTTACGTCGAGATTTCCCCAATCCTTCTCAAACGTCTTCATTTCTGCACCCATTCGCGACATCGTGGGTACAGTAATAGGAAGTATACTACAGGATCGTCGAATCTCAACGAAAAAAAGACTCAGATAAATCTAAGCATTAGAACATGCAGTTTACGTTTGGTGTAATAAAACTGACAAACAGGCAAAACTAGCGTGGTCCCGCTGTTATGGTTTTATGTAAGGGTGTGCTACAGGCGTAAAACCATTGTTACAGTAGCTTAATTCTCGCATTTTATTAATTTAAGTCCACTTTTGAGTATTTTCCCGCCGAATTTGAATATTTCCCAATCTTTCCGTTTTTTCCCATACTTTCCCGTATTTTTCTTTTCCATCCCAATTTTTTCTTTCTCTTGCCCATCGCTACCTACAGCCCAAACGGCCGGACAGTTTTTGACATATGCGGTGTCGTTCAATTTGTCAAAATTGTGAGAGTGACATAGGCTATATAATTTTTTTAAATGGCGCTCGCAAATGGAAATAAAGGGGGGAGGGGTAATTGATTTTTTCCTTACCATAGCAATATGGGTATCAAATGAAAGCCAGTAAAAAGTCAATTTCAAAAATATACATTTTATTGCAGTCGGGTGTTTTGTTTTTTTCGAAAATTATGTTTATTTGTCTACAGACTATGTATTCTGTGCTACAACCCCTTTAGGTGCTAGCTCTTTACCGAGACTTTGTCTGCATAGACTCGATAATACAAAATGTAAGAAGAACATACTTACACAATTAATATTTTGCAAATAAAACTTTTTTTTCCTTTAAATACTATTTTGTTAAAGGGGGTGCAGCGCGAAGCAAGTCGAGTAAGTTTAAATGATCTTCAAACAATGATTAATATGAGTAATTAGATCAATTTTATTTAAAGTTTTAGATTTGATGATTTAATTAGAACAATAGGTAGTTTTATTCTGCGCAATGCGCAAAACCATCAGACATTTGTGTTATAAACTGAAAAATTGTTCATATTTTCTTATTTATATTTTATTCGTGTATATTAAAAAGTTGGGGACCTGCGGAATATCAATACAATAATTTTCATGTACAAATTATTGTTTCATGCGTCAAAATCACCAAGTTATCGAAAAAAAATGCTCTTAGATATCATCAGCTACAAGTCATATTTATTATATCATAAAGAATTTGTTTCAAATTTCAACAAGACCAGGACCTTGTGCAATGATTAGGCTAACGTAAATAAGATGTTTTAATGTATTCAACTAATTCAGCTCATAGTACAAGTGATTTAGAAATACGTTAATTTTCTCAATTTCGTGCAGGACCGCCTTAAGCCTGCAGCGTATTCTGCTTCGAGATGATGCATCAAATGACTATTCCGATTATCTATTTTGTTAATCGAGTTGGTTGGTACCTTATTAAATAGTCTTGGTATAATAAGTACCACATTCCCGTTAAGCAGCACTTCGTTATATTTGCGCAATTACTCTACGTTTGCAGTAGAGAGTTAAACATTAATTATATCAAGACAATTAATAAGTAGTCGGAACAATGCACTGATCTGTTAGGTGGCTCAATGATTGATTCATAAGCACCATATACTCTGTTTTGGACGTATTGTAGTAAATCAAAATCAAACAAACGTGTTCATTTCTGCATAAAGGGTAGTAAGAATAGGACGACATTTTGAGTAGAGTGGTTGATTTAGAGTAAATTATTACTAATATAACGAATATATAATATAATTGAGGCTTATTGTCCTTGGTTTGGTAAATAATTTATTTGTCACAAACTGATAGGCAACAAAATTTAAAAAGGAAGAAATGTAGAAAAATCTGAAATATGTGGTTTCACTAAAAAAAAAACAAAAAATTTACGGTTTGATAGCTACAAACGTTCGTTTTGTTAAATATTTGATACTTATCAACCGTGTATCGTACGCAGGTAGTTGTTAAAAAGTAGAATATCCCAAGCCTTTTCCTTGTTGGCACACTGGCGAGCGAGGGTTCGATATACAGTCACGAGCAATGAAACGTATACTTACAGGTGGACAATTTGCGACCTTACGACAATGGTTTAGGAGCTGTTCTGTATGTTTTCGTTGCATACTGTACACGAGATGATTGATGTCGGCAGATCAATGAGCGATGGATCCAGCGGTAGCGAAACAGGGGCTGGCTTGAGGTATGGGATTCTTAAACGTTTATTTTGGAATAGATTCAGTTACGGGTAAGGCTATCGATTAAAGTATATTAATATAATTTAAATGTAAGTAACTGGTATAAAAATGCAAACTAAATGACCAAGATCAAATCATTTCAAGTTTTGATTCTCAATTATTGACAATAGTTTAGTACATAATCACATTTAGATTTCTATTGCTTTACGACAACTCCTAGTGCCTATTATTTAATATACCTATTAATACTGTTTTCCTATTTGCTTTATCTATCGTACCTAGAAATTGTTGACTGCTATGTCTATCACATATGTAAAAAGACAAAATACATTGTAGTCGTTACATAGCATTGAAGAACCTACGTACTGTATTCATGCGAATAATATTACTTTAATTTACAGAGGACCCTTAAAATATAATACGAAGTTTTAGTACCCACATTTCCGTATTCGTTATTTGCTTACACAGGGTTGTGTAAGCAAATAACGAACACGGGAAGGTAATAACTTCCAGTTATTCATTCAGTCATTCGGTTGTAAATTTCGCGGTTACTGCTACTTTGTCAACGTCATTCCTCGAACTAAACAGAGACCAAATGTTTTGTGGCTCCTGTCCACATAGCTAACATTTTGGGAATTTGTTTTTCGTTTGTCAAACGTGCTACACTTTTGTACTTTTATTTATTCTGTGGTGCTACTAACAAAAATACGAGCGCCTGCCAATATACACTACGCAAACGTTCCGGAGTGACACTATCGGTGCAATGCCCGGTTGGCGTTTGTTGTTTTTTAGGGTTCCGTACCCAAAGGTTAAAAACGGGACCCTATTACTAAGACTGTCAAAAAGTGTTTCTAACAAACAGACAACTTATTTTTACATAATAATGCATTATCAATTACGAAGAGCGGTTTAGCTTCGAACCAAAGTCTCAAAATGCAGATTTCCTAACTTAGGGATAATCTTAATTCCTATCATATTTGTTACATCTCTTCTTGTTATATGTTGCTAAAACTCCAAGTAAACGCATACCATTTAGAATATTGTAGCCAGCTGCAGTTTGGCAAACGCATCTCAGTGTGGGGTTTATTCAGCATAATCAGGTTTTGGCGCCATTTGCATACTAGTCACGTGATAACGTGGCACTTGACCTGTGAATTCTGGCGCGAAAACGAAGCTGCTGCGATGTGGTTCTATAATTTATATTAAACTGCTGAATTTTGTATACAGTGGCCAGGGTATTAGACTATACCTATGTATTATCGCAAAATCACACTTGTTACAACTGCATACGAGGTCACAGTGTTACGCTCGCCCGTATAACAGGTTTCGTATTTCGAATAGACCATACAGATCACGAGGCTTAACAAGGGCTGTTTCGGTATTTTCTTTCAGACAAATCTCAGTATTTTTTTAAATTTGCCAAATAAAGGATAAGATATAATAATATAAAATCTCATTTTTGACGTTTGATATGTAATTGGACTACCAGTCCTTGGCGGCCATTGTGTTTTCAGGTAGACAGTCACAGTCGTAGCGTTGTAACATTGTGTATTCAAACCGTAGCATACCGTAGTTCGCAGCATGAGATGGGACCCTAAGTGTTGTTTTATAAGTAATTTTATTAAAGTTTGTTAATACGCAAGACTTCGTGTATTGTCTCTTGCCTCTTCTGTTATGAGAGGCGAGTGCAATGCCCGTCGAAGTTTGAATTCGATTTCCTACACAAAGTTCAAATAAAACTGGCAGTATTTTTTCTATTGAAGGCTATTATTAATATCCTACAGATGAAATCATGATCAAGTGTAGGTAATCTCCAATCGAGACTTTTTGGGAACACAAGTACATTATTCATGAAAAACAAAGTCAAAACAAACCAAGACGGTAATTGATATACACAGCGAAGAACAAACGAATGCTTTCACGTTGTAACGTTTTTATAACGCGCCAAAACTTTTGTGCCCCAAACACTGGAGGGTCGGCAGAAAAGTAAAGCGTAAAAAAGTATACGTTGGAGTGTTGGGCAAAACGGTTCAGTGCACATTTTTTTCTGTCGAGACGTCATGGGCAGCGGCCGCGCGCAATCGTCCGAGTTCCTTGGAACAGGGTTGTATCAGGAGGAATTACTTGGGTTCAGAAAATAAAGGTGAAACTCCTGGTAATTTTTCAATGCACTATACCTCTTTCTGTAGCGTACAGCATTGTGCGATTCAAATTCATTTTGCGTTCAGCGTTTTAAGATTCAATTTGTTTGTCAAATAGGACAGAAGAGTTACTGACCAGACCTATTTTTCGGTTGGTAGTGTGTAAGAAGGTCAACGCTTTCGAGCATGTTTTGCGACGCTTATGTCAATAAAAACTGTATTTTCTTGTAGAAAATTATCTTGGCCGCAGATTGCTGTCGCTATATCGGACTTGTAACTTTACGTCGTGTGGCCCTTCCAGGAACCCTATTTTTGAATTCGTATGAAATTCTGTTGGCGAATGCGACAATTTTCACTCAATACATTGATTTTGACATTTATTTTATCGCTCGCCTTCTGTGACGAGTGGGTAGGGGCACTCGTTGCGATTTCGAGCGGTTGATTGCAGTCGATCAAGTGATTCACCGATGCTTTTTTTGATGACGAACGATAATCAGTACAAATCTGCACGCGAGTGATTTAAAAATAGAGTCCCAGTTCGCCTCTGTGGTCGCACAACACAATATTTTAGCAGGTTTTCCCAGCCGCCATGTCCGCTATGCTTTATGGGCCGAGTGCTCTATTACGCCGAGATTACGTTACAAATATGTTTCCACGCTCTCCCGACCTGCCTCGGAAGGGCCGATTGAGATTTATCGAATATCTCCCACGGTGTTGTGGGTGAATTCTAAAAGTTCAGACCCCGGGCTAAATTGTGAGCCGAAAGGGTCAAACCTATAGGCCGCTAAGTTGTGATAACGCCGAAGTTGAACGATGGGCGAAGTGATAGGAACTTAGTTCACAAAAAGGTTTATGTATGGAATTTTTAGCGTCTTTTTAGCAGTTTACTGGCTCGAGTCTCGAACGTTACAATTGAATTAAAAGTAGGTAAATTATGAATATTGTACAATTTAAAACATACCTAAAGCAAAATAATTATTCGTAGAAGAAATAAATAAAGAAAGAAAATATTGATGTGAATGCCCTTTAAACTTTTGTGCAAAACCTATGTTCGTATCTTTTCAGGATATCTCTTTTCTCATATTATACAAAATAAATTTTATAAACCAAACTTTCTATACATAGTTTTAACAAAGCGTGTCTGACTTTGAAACGCCGCGCCAATTCGTTCAGGCAATCAAAGTTTGCGCGGCAGAGAGCGACGGGAGATAAGAGTTTCCCAACCATCGAAAGTTAGTATAGCCTGGTAAAATGGACGATATCGATAGTATTTTTATTGATTATACTATCGTATTGATATGACAGATTGAAATGCAGCGATAATTTTGTACTGGACTTTTACTACCATAGATGCTGATGATCCTAGTAAATAATCTTAAATTCTACATTATTGATTCGATAGCATGCATGTGCCTTGGTGTCATCGATAGTCTGTCATTTTTTTTATTTTTATATTTTTATTACTTAAGCAATTATTTTGCAAGTTTTTACGAAATTAAATCAAATTTCACTTACAAAAATTAATCGACTGTGTCATCCGGTGGGACTCGAACCCACGTCCCTTCGCTATCCGGGCGAGTGCTCTTACCAACTAAGCTATGGAGGACGTTTAGTTGGTAAGAGCACTCGCCCGGATAGCGAAGGGACGTGGGTTCGAGTTCCACCGGATGACACAGTCGATTAATTTTTGTAAGTGAAATTTGATTAAATTCTGTAAAATATTATTACCACCGGCACGGGAAGCCGCGATCAGTGTTGAGTGATGATGCTGCGACAGGGCTGACACCAGTAGATAAATGACGGAAAATAATGACATAATAAATTCACACATAATTTAGTCGACCATGAAACTAATAGCTATCGATAAGTCTATCACTATTGGCACCACTAGTACATGTCAGGGCTGGCGCTGGCGCTGGTGCGTACAAGGGCTTATTCACACGGGATCCGTCATTGACAATTCGTCAAAATACAGGATACTTCATGACGGATGGACTTTCACATTGCATACGGAATCGTGCTTTTTCACGATTCGTCATATCCTAATTGAATTCGGTCAAAAATCCTTGTATTTTGACGAACGTGATTTTTAAAAACACGATACTAGATTTAAGACGTATTCGTCATTTTTCACGATTCATGATCCGTGTGAACATGGGCATTCAAAAAGCATTGCCGCCGATAAGAAAAAGGACGAATTGTGAAAATAGACGAATCATAAAAAACACGAAACGTCTTCGTGTGAATGAGCTCTAAGCCGGTTCATCCCGACGCATGCTGTGACAGGGCTGATAGCAGCGGATTGATGACAGAACATCATAATGCCTTGTCATTGTCAGGGGCACAGTAATCGCTATTTGATATGAGCTACTCATATCGTTGACAAAGCCAGGGCGATGCAAAGTCAAGAAGATTACCTAAGCTGTAAGCCTAATGAAAGGTCAAAGAAAGTTGAGAGTTATATAACCTACTGCATCTACGCTGATGATATTATTCAGGGTTACATTTCAAAGGGGTGACAAATTTTCAGAGGTGACTCAGAATCAGTAACTTAATCGTACTATGCAAATATATGTCATCTATGCATCGTTATCTATTTCAACTATGTTTATTTTATTGCTATCAACATCAAAGAAGTCAATTTAATATATTTATTTCAGGCAGAGCCCATATAATGTTAGTAACAATTTCCCTTATATAGTTTAGGTGATACAGAACATTGAAAAATATTAATAACTAATAACTCGTCGTATTTATATCGTGTGGGTATACTTCTTTTTAAATAATTGTTTTTAAGTGATAAGCATTCACTTTGCAACCTAAATATATTTTTTCAAGTGCAAAAATATATTTATCCTCCTCTTTGAACGAGAGTTTAGTCAAGTAATAATTATTAGTAAGTTAGCTCATTATAACAAGGGCTACCCGCGACTTCGTTCGTGATCGTGGTTCAATGTCCCCCCATAAAGCCTTAGCTTTAAATAGACGTTTTAAATAGCAGCTGATAAGCAAATCGAAAAGAATAACCATCAATCTATCTTGAAATCAGTCACTTGTAATATTTGGCCATCTGTCGTTGACTTGAGGTGCTAACATTTACCTAAACATATCAACAAATAAAGTAAAACAGTAGGTTTATTATTCCAAGTCTAAGAAAGGTCTACAGATGGAAACTACCATTGACCTTACAAAGTGCTCTTATTTCACCACAAATTTGTTTGTGTGGATTTGCTACAAACACAAATAATCCAACAGAAAACAACTACTAAAGTATCTAAGAAAAACCTATTACGATAGTCCACCTAAGCTTTTTTCCACGCTGAAAACATCACACACAGCACATTACGCGAGAGTAGATCTCGTCCGTGTCTCAAATATAAAGTGGTTCGTAGAAGTTGGGGGTTGTTTGTATACCCCCCTCGATTAACGAGCGATCCGATATCAGCGGCCCTTTATATATCATCGCTAGGTTTCCGCTAGGGCGGACTCGGGGTCCGCCGCCCGCCCTTGCCGGGTATAGCTTTACGAATAACACTTTCTAGGAATGCTTCATTTGGATTTGGAGCTTACAAAACGCGTGTTTGCGGATTGTGATATTATATTGTGGGATATTAGAGATTAGATCTGTTTTTAGGGTTACGTTGTCAACAAAGAACCCTTACGTTGTTATTACAATAAAATTAGACCATGTTTAAAATGGGTCTAAATATTAGCCGACAACAGAGGAATGAATGACACATTCGTGTCATAACCTGATACACAAGCGCTTTTCTAATTGCCTAGCTAATAGCTTAGTCCTGTCTTAAACCCGGTACCACTAAGTTTTTGGAATAACGGGGTGATACATAGTTTCGCCATGTCCGGCTGTTTGTCTGCGGTTTAGCAGAGACCTTTGGTACACAGGGATGGAAATTAGCGTTTGTTTGTATTCGGAAATGCGATATTTGCCGATGTGCATTATATAAATATAATATGTATCTTATTAATCACTATTAGCGTGTATATTACGAGTATGTACTTTGGCATTATTGGTGGATTATTTGGCACATGTCATAAACTGACCGTGATCAAATACATTAACATGACCTTTCACTTTAAATCCATGGTTGTTTTTATTTCAGCTTCTGAAAACGTTACCTTATCCGAAATCTTAACATGCTAAGAATATTTCCAATACATATAAAATAAAAATAACCCAGTGGTGTTGCAACAAAGGCAGCCACAAGACAAAACCATCAGGTGAGATTACGGTCAAATGTCTGCTACTAATAATTTAAAAAAAACAGCAGGAGGGCCAGCTCTTGAACTAAGCTGAATCTCCGACGTCTTATGAGCAAAAGCAAAAAACCTGTTAAGTAACGGGATTCCTACAAAATTAATATCAAATATAAAGACGCTGATGTTGAGTTAAATTATAATGATATAGAGAAACGGGTCACCTCGTCACGTCACATCACACAAGCTATTTTAGAAATTTGTACTTATAACACTCACACACTCATAGGTATTAGTGGATTATTTGAACATTGCTTCACCCAAAGCTGTGCTTCTGTTCGTACTTGTACTGTGCCTACGTCAGATCAAACACAACCGATGCGACGAAATTGGTCTCAAGCTGGCCCAGGATGAATTTATGTTGGGATGAGCTCGCGCAGGCCGGGGCCCGACGGCAGCGGAAAGCTGATACATAAGCAACAGCCATGGCGATTGTAAACATTGCTAGCGTGCGATGTTTAATCAATATTAGGTTATTAACACCTTTAGTGTAAAGCCACACTTTAAACCTGCTGTACCAACTACCTCCGAAACTACTGGAAAATTTGAATCGGTTACTTTATGTCGTGACATAAAATCATCACGGGGTCAAATGAAGGATGAAAGTTTGTTTGGAAAATCTGACTTTTGATGCGGGGAATTGCTAGTCAGAAATATCAACTAAGTATTTGACATGACGGGTCTGCTGCCCTAATCCGGTTGTCAGTATTTTCAAGTCTAGCCATCACGTTCGTTCGCGTTATCATTCTGGCGTGTGTGACAGGGACCGCTATATTCGAAGAAACTACGGGAATCGTCAACCGGAGTAAGGCCCCTAAACACGAATTTAGATTATAAGTATTTGATACTCACTGCTCGACGGCTCGGGTGGATTGCACCGGCCGGATTGGAGTGACCACAGTCACAAGTAAACTAATGTAACGCGACCAGAGTTAAGCAAACTGCGCAGGAGTGCACAAGTATGTGCGCAATACACAGGTGCACTTTATTCCTTCACTTTCGTAGTCCAGTGAGACGGCAATCCGACAGGAGAGAAATCAGGCGAGGGACCAACGGTTTAAGTTAAGTATTTTTCAAGGTACAAGAGTATTCAATTGGATCTAAATTAAATAGCAATTGAAATTTTTTGTATCTCGAGGCTGGGTGTTGTAATACTCCCGATGTTTCAGATTTCCGTAACTCAAGTGCTTTAGCTACTTACATTGGGATCTGAACAATCTATGTGATGTTGTGCAATCAATATTTATTTATTATCAAATTGACGCTTATAAAAGGCCATCGCTTTAGGCTTTCGCAGATTGCTCTATTGGAAACTGATAGTCGATATAAAATCTAATTTCTTTTCCAATTCTATTTATACGTTGCATTGTAACTGAGATGCGGCCCGGGTGTGGGTTTCAAAATTGTGAGAGCTATCCGATATTCCCTCTCAGTTGTGATTTTTCTAATAACAAACGCGAATAAGAGGTTTCCGGATAAAGAAAATTATTTATTAAAATAAAATTGTTTGGTCTAATGGCGCACTTTGAAATTCAAGGAGTTAAAATTAATATGTTTTTTATTTTTTCCTGTTTGTATTTTGGTAATGAATACTTTCTTTCTAAGTAAAGTTTGTAGGCTTCACTAAACACGTTCAAGTTAGTGAGTATTATGACTTTTCTTAAAAGTTTGTCATTAAACGACGAGGTTATGCAAAAATATTAAAAGCGATACAATTTTTTCAGGTATAAATAAAACAAAAAAAAACCTGTGTTATACTCACAAGCAAGGTTCTTGACATACCTGACATTTGTATTATTACCGATTAAGAAGTTTTAGAACAATGGAGCGATCAAACAATGGGGCGGCTTGCCATTGAATACCAACCAACTAACTTCTAACTTTTATTGAGATATCACTTCAAAGACAAGATCTGCCTTATTTAAATTAAAAAAAAAATGTATACCTAATAGCTTTTCATACAAACTTAATGTCAAAGTTACTATTTTTTTGCTTGTGATAAGTTCCTCCTCAGGACTTTTTGTCATCACATTACAGGACTTTTCAAGTAATATTAATTGCTGATTAATGATTGACTGCCTCGTTGGTCTAGAGGTCAGCACGATGGATACTATCCACGAGGTCACGGGTTCGAATCCCGGGTCGGGCTGAGAGTGTTGGGGTTTTCTAACTTAAAGTAATTCAGACACAGCTCAGGAGTTAGGAAGTTGGTGGTGTTAACACCCCCGTGCCTCGGAAAGCACGTTAAACCGTTGGTCCTGCGCTTGACCTCTCTACAGTCATGTCGGACTGCCGTGTCACCGAATTATGAGAGTGAAGGAACATAGAGTGCACTTGTGTATTGCTCACACACAGTTGGATAATCTCTTATGAGATAGGCCGCTGTAGTCAAAATTCGGCTAGATGGACATTATTAATAAATAAATAAATAAAACATTGTTTCAACAAACACACCAATTACCTAGCCCCAAACTAAGCGTGAGCATGTGCTATGGCGACTAGCATAACGAATAGACATACGTATATACGATATACATCCATGACTTAGGTACAAATGCTCGTGCTCATCACACAAACATTTACCCCTTGCGGGATTCGAACCCGCAACCTCTGGTTTTAGTAGTCCGGAGCGCGGACCACTGCACCAAGACGGTCGCCAAATTTTGTGTTGATATTGATTAGTAAGAGTGTTTGGCTTGTTCGTTCGCTTTCCGCCCACCGCGGTTCAAGCCAGTGAACCGTTCTTTGTGTTGCGTGCGCATTTCAAACGCGCGATCGCCGCCGGCGTAATCTTGCGCAGCTCATGATTTTGTTATTATAATCTGTAAAGCGGAGTCACTGAACTTTCCGCGCGATATGATCACTTTCAATCATATTAGTGGTTAATCCATGTACAAACATCGTGAAGAGAAAGAGTTTTACCAGCAATATTACCTTGGTTAAGCGCTGCACAGTAAATAATAATAAAGTTTAACCGAACCCTGCTACGGAAGCGCTACGAAAAGCTTAGTACTACGAGAGAGTTTCTAAGGTTCCATACCCAAAGGGTAAAAACCGGTTAAGTGCGAGTCGGATTTGCGCACGAAGGGTTCCGTACCATTAACTTGCAACATCAGTCAGTGTAGGCAAAAAAACACGTTTGTATGGGAGCCCCCTTAAATGTATTTTTTTATTTTAATTTAATTATTTGTTTTTAAAATAAAATACAACAAAATATTCTGTGAATATTTTGAGCGTCTACCAGTTTCCATTATAAATATCGAGCAAAAAATTGACGTTTTCTGTATGGAAGCCCCCCTTAAATATAATTATTATTTTAATTTAACCAGGCTGTATTTCAGAAATCGTGATAGCTTGACACTTGAAATTTTCACAGATGATGTATTTCTGTTGCCGCTATAATAACAAATACTAAAAACCGAAAATAATAATTATTTAAGGGGGGCTCCTATACAACCAACATGTTTTTTTGCCGTTTATTGCTCAATATTATTAATGGCATCAGCTAGACGCTAAAATGTTCATAGAATATAAACGTGGCGTTACAAACGTATATATTCACTAAAAATTAATAATTAAATTGAAACGTGATTTTTTGCCGTTTTTAATATTGTATCTATACAGTGGTACGGAACACTTCGTGCGGGAGTCCGACTCGCACTTGGCTAGTTTTCATGTATTTAACAACGACATGCTATACCATAACTAACGTAATATCGAGTTCGTGACTTTGAGGGAATCACTGGCTAATATTTATTCCATGTAACGCTAACGAGCGCAATTATAGTACCACTCGGCTCCAGTTGCTAAAAACTCGAGCGAGCGAAGCGGAGTGAGCGAGCTATCGAGAGTCTACTATGCACGTTTTGGTTTATTCAAATTATTATCTAATTAGTGGATGACTGAATGTGTAACCATGATCCAAAACTAGGCAGGTTCCCCTGTTAACAGGGTCACGGAGGTCAGATGGCAGTCGCTCCACTGTAATTACCTGAACTGCCACGTTCTGGATCATGGTCAGCGAACCTGGGCCCTCACGTGCGAGTGCACAACTGAGATAACGCTAGGATGATGATGATAATGATGTGTATGTAGGTTAAACTAATCCTAACTCGACAGCTAGTTTCCTTAGAGTTATTCGGACACAGTTATGTATTGTAGAAGATCTTTGTGATATAGTATAATTTGCTGATGATTGCTGACTTCGCTTATATTCAAAATTCCCAGGGGGAAAGATACTTTTGACGATGTGAATAATACTCTTTCACAAGTATTGCATTGGTTTACCGTTAACAACCTTTTGCTTAACGGGAATAAGACTAAATGTGTTAAGTTTACGATGCCTAATGTCAGACAGGCCTCAACAGATGTTTTGATAGAAGACAAACTGCTAAATACTATAAATTCAACAACATTTTTAGGAATTACTTTAGATTCAAAACTACAATGGGGTCCTCATATCGTGGCCTTGTCAGGAAGACTTAGTTCAGCTGCTTTTGCTGTAAAAAAGATACGGCGCTTGACTGATGTTGAAACGGCCAGACTAGTCTATTTTAGTTATTTTCACAGCTTGATGTCGTACGGTATTTTACTGTGGGGCTCAGCTGCTGATATAGAATCAATTTTTGTACTACAAAAAAGGGCCGTACGTGCTATTTATAACCTCAAACCTCAAGATTCATTGAAAGAATTTTTTAAAGAAATAAGAATATTAACAGTAGCCTCTCAATATATCTATGAAAATATTATGTATGTGCGTAAAAACTTGCATTTATTTACAAAGAAAAGTGATACGCATAATTTTAACACTAGAAATAACAATAAACTTGCTATTCCACAATTCAGGCTTCAAAAAGTTGGTCATTCTTTCATGGGAAAATGTGTCAATTACTTTAACAAATTACCGAAAAATATTGTAGAATTACCAATTAACAAATTCAAATCATTTATTAAGGATACCCTAATGACAAAAAGTTATTATAAAGTAGACGATTATTTGAATGATGTAAACGTGTGGACCAGCTCGCAATATTTGAATTTATGTATTTAAACATTATTTTTAAAGGAGGCTTTGACAATTGTGACTGAGTTTTTTGCGCTGCTTCTTCTCAGCACTAGCCCACAATTTATCCCGAAGCAGTGGTAGGGCTTAAAAAATAATATGTTGGGACGTATATAAGTGTCCCCTGTGGGCCTACATACATATATAAATGACTTTTACGACTTTTTTACTTTTATTAATATGTACTACATACTCATATTATAGTTTGATTTTCTACTACTTAATTTTTGGTCACTATAGGAGGTGTCGCGTTTTTAGGTAGAAATAATCAAATTCAAATTCAAATTCAATCATTTATTTGGCACTCAGATAGTTTTATAATAAATATTACTATATAATAATAATATTATTTATAATCAATTGAAGTTTGATGAACAATTAAAAAACATGTTTTAAAAATAAAATCAGACGGTGGGTGATGCGCATTTAAATTAAATTTGAAATAAAAGATAGACGTCGATGTTAAATATTACAAAAACTACACCAAGTTTAGGTTTTTCCCCCCGCTACTTCAGTGTTTAAATATGAGACTGCCCCGTTTTGAAAGAAAAGCACGGTCTACCTAATAGTATTTCGTAAAGTCTTCATTATGTTATGCCACAACACATTTCAAATGATCTATTTTTGGAATAAGGTCGAGAGATCAAATTTAATTATTTTTCAGCATTTTTTGTTGGCCCATAAAAAAATCAGCGGTCTTGCCTGCATTATTGGCCTGTGTGTTTGCAAGAATAGTTGCCACTCGAAGCATGTCCGGGATCGCATTCCTGGCGGTAGTTAGCAACTTTTCGGTGCTGGGTTTGATGCTCTTTGTTACTTCTGTAGTGAGGATAATGAGGTGAATTATGGATTTTTTGTTGAGTCAAATGTACTAGTTCCACTATCGTTTAACGCTTTTTTTTAATAGGCTGACCGCAATCTCATCTGATGGTAAGTGACGATGCGGCCGAAGATGGGTCATGTCTGACTAGTATTAGCCTATTCACTCTTTTCTTAAAGGAATCCAAATCATAGTGTTTAGGAAACAGTTCAGCCGGCTAAAATTGATGTGATGAATGCGTTTTTAGATAGAAAAACCAAAAAGATTACTTACACCTTACAAAACTCCTTACAAAATACAACGTTTGAATACCAATGGAACTTGTTTTTTAAAGACCATCTATTATGGGAACTGAAAATTCCCTTATTTACTATGGTAATGAATTAACAAAGTATTTAGCCTAATACAATGGTATTATTAAAAACATTCTAACCGTCGTTTTTAGGCTATTGTTCCAAACGTATCATTTCATCGTGTGGATTTCGCGAAAACCTTTTACTATTGAGTTACGATACCCATATTAAATTTTAAGTGCTCGTTAGGCCGACGTAAGAGATGCCATCAACGATCAAAGCTGTCTGAAGTTGGTCGCAAAAAGTTTGATTAGCGCATTTTATCCGAGGTCAGAGGGCCCGGGGCCCCGGCGCGGCTCGCCGCTGTATCGCGCAGGGCCCGGCGCCCCGGGGCTCCGTGTAACGGAGTGGCATTTATCGGCGACTCACGTCTGAAAACTGTGCAAGTTAGAAGCGGGGTATCGAAGGTAAGCATGGTACTTCTTTTTACTTTTAAAAAGAGGTTTTTGACTTTCATAGGAAGGTTTTTGAAATTATTTAAAACTCTGTATTCTACCTGATGCACATCTAAATTGTGTTTGTTTACTGTGTGCTCTCGTCAGTTTTATTTCAGTGACATGCTGGCTTGAATAAAAGAAACCATTTTATTTTAAGTTTCTACTAAACCTTGGCTATTTCTTCGGGATGAGTAATTAGAGGAACAGCAAATGAATTAGCAAATGTATAAGAACATAACCATAACAAGTTTTAAGGAATCGATGTGTACGTTGTGCTGTTGATATACTTAAATAAATAAAGAGGAGCAATCTGTGAAATGGTGTTAAGCGGTGCTAAGATGTGCAGTCCTTGAGACTTAGCCCGGAGTTCACCAAAAATTGTTTAATTTTTAATTAGCCGGTTTGGCATAATTTGCCATATTTTGTATGGGAATTCTGTCAATTTAACTGTCTATTGAGGTTTACCGGCTGTTTTTAACTTGGTGAGATCGGGTTTTAGTTCATTAAGATGTGTGAAATAAAATAACCCGCTTCAGCTTCCACCTCATCTTAGGGTTTCGCCGCCAGCATACAAATTGGTCAGCGTTGCTTGTTGCTAACTTTGTTCTCGATACCAATGAATTGCGCAACCGTCTTTCGCCGCCGCCGGCTCCATAATCATTCTATTTGTGCGACTTCAGGGCACCCACTACCTGTATTATGTCCTAATTATTGATAGCTTGGCTGCATGATCACATTATGTTTGGATTTGAGGCCTCTAACATCATGTTGGTGTAAGAGTTTAATGAATCTTTAAATGTATACTGTAGTCTAATAAGGTAGCAATCATACTTTGAACTATAATCCTTCAAATGAAAACCAATAAAAACTTCGTTAAATTATGCAGTATAAAGTTCAAAGAGTTTTTAATAATTTTTTAACACACACAGTGTTCTTTCTTTAAAAATCGTTAAAATCTGACCATCCTACAGACAAACTCAAACTGCTGTGACAGATTTTTACCACGAAGCTAAAATAAAAATTGCAATGGCGAAAGAAATACAGAATTGAGATTTCATTTGTATCGCAATATAGTCGGAACCCGGCGCGTTAATCTGATTGTTCAATTGCTTGAGTGCACTTGTGTCGAGGCAGGAATTGATTTTGCGATATCTTTTTTCTCTTCGCCCATTGTTTTTAGGTATACCCTGAATATTCATGCGTTTTTTCGCTTTTCCAGTTGTATCTGTTGGCGAGGGCCAATCGATGGAATAGCTCCTCCAATTCTAGTGGTAATATTATAAAATATTAGGGTATTCCACCGGATGACTCGGTCGATCAATTTTTGTGTGCGAATTTAATTTAACTAGGATGGTTACTTTTTGATACTCTTGTTTCTCAGTAAACTTTGAGCCGAATGTTTTGAAAGATATGAAGCGCCTTGTTCCGTTTGTGTCTTCATTAGTAAATGTGCCTGTGCCTTTTTCTTGTGCGATAAATTCACACAACACGAAAATGCTGGAAAATTGGTAGTTAATGCACATGGCATTAAGTCAGCCTTTTGTACAAAATTTTCAGTAGTGCAATAAAGCTTAAAGAAATAAACTGGTGATTTAAAATTAAGAACTCATCGCGTCTGATATCATGACACGTCTGATGTCAAATATTCGAATCGTGAGATCTAAATGTATAAGACATACTCCGCATCCCGCATTAATTACGGTAGGTATATAATTGCCCAAGTTACAATTACCTACATCCTGTTACTTCCATCACACACCCAACTAAGACAATGCTCGCGTGTTCCGAACGCTGCGCCCTATCTAAAGCCGTGGCCAGACGGGTGTAATTTTTTTTTTCAACAAACACACCAATTACGAGTACCTAGCCCCAAACTAGGCGTGAGTTTGTGGTTTGGCGACTAGGATAACGGATAGACATACTTATATACCGTTATAAACATCCATGACTCAGGTACAAATGCTCGTGCTCATCACACAAACATTTGCCCCTTGCGGGATTTGAACACGCAACCTCTGGTTTTGTGGTCCGGAGCGCGAACTACTACACCAAGATGGTCGTCAACTATGTAAAGATAACGTGTATTTTTTAATACACGTTATCGTAACGTCATATGTAAAGGTAGTATTTAACATGAATTGTGTGGACTGCACTGCGAGCGCCCTTTTGTCCTATATTATAGTACGGCCGCCTAACTGAGTCCTACCCCTGGGGGTATACGAGAAAGGGGATCGTGAGCGGTGCGGGCGGCAGGCGCATTCTTGTCAAAATTCAAATCGCCCAATGAAACTCAAGCGCCCGATGCCCGTACCGCTCGCGTTTACCTGTCTGTAGTCTGTACCCCGCAAGAACTCAATTAGGCGGTTGTACTATACTGTCAGATTACGGCCTTACATGTAAATGTTGAATATTAGCTAGTAGGGCCCAAAAAATATGTTAAGTTTAGGCCTCATATGGGCCAATTATGATTGATATTAATTATTGACGTTCATAAGTGGCATTTTGTGTGCTCGATTGAATATTTAGTTTTTAACTTTGACTTTGTACTAATTGTTTTCGTAAACAAACAAGCCCACGTTTATTCAACTGGCCGTGTAAATGTACTTAAACGTCATAAGAAGTGAGCTGTTATCTCGCACTCTCTGCAAATGCGCTCTCCGACTGTAAACTGTAATGTGTTACTTTGTAATAAATTAGCTTTTTTTGCCCATATCCCATCAGTTACAAATGTCTGGACCCGGCTTAACGACGTTATCATACGACATCCGGCTTCAGGCTCTATTCAGACCGCACGAAACTGTTTTAGTTTTCATCAAAGTTGTCCCGCAAACGAATGTTACGTCCCGCTCAAATGTCTGAGGGGGCTGTAGCTCCTCGCTGCCAGATAACTGCTTCTGAACATCCGAGATTACACGTGTTTTATCTTTAAATCGCTCGAAATAAAATGTTTTATTTATATTGAAGTTAGAAACCAATGAATAGGCATGTCCCATCCTCGACCGCATCGTCGCTTACTATCAGGTGAAATTACGGTCAAATGTCTGCCTATTAATTAAAAAAAAAAAACGTTTGAACTGATCCCTTATCAGTTCAAAGCCGCAAAAGTATAACAATTTCAGATCTCTGTTGCAGTAATGATATTGTGTATTTATACACAATCCGAAATTCTTTAGTGCTACAAGTGTGGTATACAATTTAGAAGTCTTTTATATCACTATTTATCACTCTCTTTCATGTTTATAGGTTTGACAAATTAATACAGTTTGATTCATGAAAGTAGACACATTCATAATTTAATTTTTTTAAGAAAAATATACAGGGTGTGGCGTAAATAGTGGTCCAAAGCAAAGGTGTGGATACACTGTACACTGAAGCACCACATACCAGTATTTAAAAAAAAAATATGTACAGGGTTTTCAAAAAAAAAATTTTTCTTAATTTTTTTAGAAATCGTTACCTTGCCTTACAAATTTGGTTATAATTTCCAAAAATGACGGTTTTTTTTTATCAATTTTTTATTATTATTGCTGATCACTTGTACTTAGTACTCCATTCGTTTTTTTTTTTTTACAAATTGAATTTAATAAAAAAAAATAAGTTTCTTTCAAAATTCAATACTCACTGCTAGCAAATCGTTTGACTTTCAATGCTTTTGGTGCAAAAAAAATGTACCACACTGTCAGTGCCCATTGTTTAAAAAAATGCCCATCTTTTGCAGATTCTAAAATGGTGCAACAATAAGTGTTACTACTTACAGAAATAAAGTTATTACTTTTCGAAACAAAAAAGAGCCTAGTTAAGAAAAACAATTTTTTTCAAGTTAGTTACATTACAAGTGTTGTTTTTTTTGTACCAATTATTCAGTTTTTTCTTAAATTTTAGGTTACTCTAGTGACAAAAAAAAACGGTGTACTGAAATCATCTTTATTAAAAAACAAAAGTCTTAACTTAAATCTTAAACTTAAACTAACAAATTAAACTTACAGTAAACCATAAGGTGTACCATACCAGTAAGGTAGTCATTTTGAACATTTAGTTTAGGCCCTATACTAAATGTTCAAAATGACCACCGTTAGCGGCGATGCAAGCTCTGCACCGTCTAATAAAAGAACGTTTGATTCTGCGTGCATACCCGCTAGTATTTATTTCTTCGGCCGCTCTTCCGATTCTTTGTCTCAGTTGATTTACTGAAGTGATTTCTTCATGATATACCTTTTCTTTAAGGCACCCCAGTAGAAAAAGTCGAGGGGGTTCAAATCAGGGGACCGAGGTGGCCATGTTATAGGCCCTAGTCGGCCAATTCATCTTTGAGGAAATGTCGCATTTAAAAATTCTCTTACGATAACAGCGTAATGGGCCGGACAGCCGTCATTTTGCAGCCACATCACTTCCCTCACCTCCGGATCGATCCCTCCGAGCAATTCCGGAAGTTCGTTCTGTAAAAAGTTTAGGTACCTTTCGCCATTTAGAGTTTCAGGTAACTCGAATGGGCCAATTATTTGCCCACCAATGATCCCAGTCCATAAATTGATTTTAAATTGATACTGGGATCTGTCTTGTCTAATTAGGTTGGGAATTTCAAGTTGCCAACTGTGTAAATTATGCATGTTAAAATATCCGTCTTTTTTACACGATGATTCGTCCGTCCATAATATTTTATCGAAGAAGCTTGAGTCGACTCGCATTCTGCGTAGCATTTCTCGGCAAAACTGAACCCGGAGTGGTCGATCACGGGGCAGTAAACTTTGCACTCTTTGATAGTGATACGGGTACAGTTCATGCCTTTTCAACACCCGATGCACCGTTCTGGTAGAAATTCCGGTCCTCCTTGCTATGGCACGAGCTGAAGTGGTAGGGTCTTCATGTACCAGTTCTAAAATTTGATTGTCATCATAGACCATTGGGCGTCCCTCACTTGCGCCGCCAACGCCTGTACCTGGTATCCTCCCTTCAAGGTATGCTTGATGCACTCTAATAAACACCCGATGATCAGGGTGTCGTCGATCAGGATACCTTTCTCTGTACAATCGAGCTGCTTCTCTACCATTGCATCCGCATTCGCCGTAAATTAAATACATTTCGGCGTATTCTCGCGGCGTGTACTGCGACATGGTTGATTCGTTACTGCCACAAACAGGTTCCAAGTCCAAATTGTGTAGCCAAAGTCGTAGGGATCACCAAATCAACAAATCCAAATCACGAAGCAAAACCAATCTGGTTTCAAGTCCAAATAACGTAGCAAAAGTCGTAGAGATCACCAAATTAACAAGTCCAATTCAAGAAGCAAAACAAAGTCCAAAAACAGCAATTTAACGGCAGAGATAGAAACCACAGGAAACACAAATGATAAGCGCATGCGACGTACGAAATCGCACTGACTCTGTCATCTATCATAGAGACGTGGTCAAAAATTAAGGAGAGGGAGGGGGTGTAAGCAGCGCCGGCGCACCAATCAATCATCCGGTGGTACACTCGGATAGTAAAATAACTGCTTCACGCGCTCGCATGTCAGCAGTCGTTTTCTATCAACATGACTCATCAATGTGAAGACTCACGGAACAAGAGCAATAAGCGGAAGCGAGACAGAAACACTCGCTATGAATTTATGACCCTAACCCGACTGAGACGACGGTACTGCCTTTATTGTTTGAGTTGCTGTCTCTTTCCTTTTTAAACTCGACCTTGAATTGAACTGTAAGGTCCCGTCTTATTCCTTTTACTTTAAATGAAAGGAAAAATTACCACGCGACGACAAATTACCACAAAAATTTCATAACCTGACACAAGTCGTCGTGGTAATTTTGAAAATGCTTAGAACATTTTTATGGATCCACGTTCTAAAAATTTTAAACGCCGTTTGAATAACCAAAATTAAAGAAAAACTAAATAATTGGTTAGAAAAAAATTACAACCCCTGTAAACCTCAAATAAATTGTTTTTCTGAATTGGGCTCCTTTTTGTTTCGAAAAGCAATAACTTTTTTCCTGTAAGTCGTAACACTTATTGTTGCACCATTTTAGAATCTGCAAAAGATGGACATTTTTGTAAAATAATGGGCACTAACATTGTGGTACATTTTTTTTGCACCAAAAGCATTTAAAGTCAAACGATTTGCTAGCAGTGAGTATTGAATTTTGAAAGTAACTTAATTTTTTTTTAATTAAATTCAGTTTGTAAAAAAAAAACGAATGGAATACTAAGTACATGTGATTAGCAATAATAATAAAAAAACTGCATAAAAAAATACCGTAATTTTTGGAAATTATAACCAAATTTGTAAGGCAAGGTAACGATTTTAAAAAAAAATTTTTTTTTGAAAACCCTGTACATAACTTTTTTTTAAATACTGGTATGTGGTGCTTCCTTGTACAGTGTATCCACACCTTAGCTTTGGACCACTATTTACGCCACACCCTGTATAAAGGCTAGGTAGTTATGATAGAATACAGTACACAACAATAGTCTACCATAACTTACCTTTGGTAGGTACCTAATTCATCCGAAGATTTATTTCTATTTCGCTCGATATTTTTCGAGTACTTACAGAATAGGAACATAAGGATGCGAATGCTATCTCTGCACACACGGGACCATTTGAAATGTTTACAGAACCATACAGAACTGAGCTAAGTCGTTCGACAGTAGGCAACTTATGTAATACTTACTTATGTAACATTTACTAAGTTATTGTTTTAACCTTAGAGACAGCGACAGAATGTTCGCAAAATATTGTTGTCCATTTGTTACTATAACCAGGCCTGTGTAACTCCCCGCGTAGGTAGCAAAAACGTACCTACGCGCGGCGACCCGTTGTAAGGGGCTAAACAAGTTGGGTGTTGCTAGCCGGCAGCGACACGTTCACGCGTTTTATTCACCGGGCGGTGCGCGGCACTAGGTTGCTGGTTGGACGAGCATGAATAAAGACCTAGAAAGATGCGCTAGATGGCGTAAGTAGCTTCTTGTGGCAGTCAACCCTATCGCGTTGCGTGATAGTACGTCACTGAATAGGTTTAGTGTATTATGAATCATATTCTAGTTATAAGAATGAAATTATCTTGAAATGTATTTCTGTAAATGTCTACACGAAAATGTGCTCGAGTCTGAGGCGAACTGAATTACACCATATAGTTGACAACATTGAGTAGATATTTCTTTGAATTTCATTGCAAAGTAATACTAGTACGGAATAAGTACTAGTACGGAGTACTAGTACTTATTCAGTACTAGTACTTATTCAGTACTAGTACTTATTCTGTGCTATAACAATGAACATAAATTAAAAAAAAAGGTCATGTCAATTCGGCCTCCTATTATCTTATTTGTTTATTTTATTTTGTGGCGATTTATTTGCTCTTAAAAGTTACAATATCTACAATTTGATGCCTACTTTCTCCATGTGCGCATGCTGGTTCTTTAAACAGAAAAGTTTTGATATTCATTACCATCAGACGTACTTTTCATACAACTGACAGTTACTAAGGACGCCAATTCAGCCTTGCCGTTGCTAAGGCTTGTACCTAACTTTCCTCTGCCATTTCCTGCTTTCTAAGAAGATTTAATACCATCTAAAGAAAGTGTACAGAATAGAGCGCTACGCAGGCGGAAAATCTTCGGTGCTAGTATTGTTTCCGACGAGACTAACGTGACAGGAGTCAAAGATGTCTTCATGTGTCATTCATATTATTTGGACAGTTTTTTTAAATAGTTGTGTTTTTGTATGTTATCTTTGTAAGTATTTTAATTATGAATAGTCCCACAAGGGTTACCTGTCCTTATTGTCCAGGTTCGTCAAGACTGTATGTTCAGCCAAGGGGTCTTAATGAGCATATAAGTAGGACTCATAGGGATGTGGCTCCACAAAATCGAGGTGCTTTGGGTTTACCAAATAACACCGATGTTAATACTCCTTCCTCTTGTCCTATACCGGGCAATACGTTTTTGCCGTCTTGTTTTGGGCAAAGTTTAAATGATTTACCTTCACTAAAGTCTAGTGTTAGAGTTCTGAGACATATACCCAAGGGAGCAAGGAGCCTGGCTGCCGGCAAGTTGTGTACAATCATAGAGGATTGACTGCGTACGAATAGCACGGAAGACTGGTTCAAGTTGTTGTCTTTCTCTTTTTTGGCTTTGAGGGTGCCAAGTGAGGGAAGAAGTAACTCTTTAACTTCTAAGGTAAAACATAATATAGACGAAGGAAATTTTTACTTTCGTGAAGAAAATTCTTTGTCAAAACCATTTTCAATTTATCGTGCTATTGAGGCCAAGGTTCACGACGGCGACTTAAGAGGTGCAGTGCGTTTGCTTCTCTCAAATTGCTCCCTCGCTGCGACGAGTGAGAGTACTTTAAGAGCTCTGAAGGATAAATATCCAGCCCCGTCTATGTCGAGAACATTGCCACCTGAACCAAGTATAACCAGCCCTTTTTTGACAGTGACACCGTCTGATGTGGCTGATGCAATTGCCTCTTTTTATAACGGATCGGCATCTGGTCTCGACGGTTTGCGCCCTCAGCACATAAAAGAGTTGACTTCATCAGCAGCAGGAAGCCACCACCACGTTTGTTGGAAACTATCACCAAACTTTGCAATTTTTTATTGAGAGGTATGTTGAACTTAGAGGTGAGGCCTTTCCTATATGGTGCTTCCCTGTGTGCCTTGTCAAAAAAGGACGGTGGTATCAGGCCGATTGCTGTAGGCAGCGTTTTTCGCCGCCTTACGGCTAAACTCTGTTGTAGATCTGTTCGGGAGGCAATGTCCTGCTACCTACAACCAAAGCAGGTTGGTTTTGGCACAATATTAGGTTGTGACTCTGCCATACATTCAACCCGGTCATTTGCTATGGGACATGAGGCATCGGCCGGTTTGATTGTCAAAATTGATATAAAAAATGCATTCAACAGCGTCGAAAGAGAAATTTTTTAAATGATGTACTGGAGCATACCCCATCACTGTACCCATTTATTTACCAGTGTTACTCATCTGCAAGTAATCTTTTCTTTTCCGATAGTATAATAAAGTCACAGGTTGGAGCTCAACAGGGTGACTCCTTGGGGCCTTTGTTATTTTGTTTAGCCATCCAAAAAACCATTTCAAATTTAAAATCTCCACTAAATGTTTGGTACTTGGATGACGGTACTTTGGGTGAAAGCCCAGATACGGTCCTTCAAGATTTGAAAACTTTAATTCCAGCTTTAAAATTATTAGGTTTAGAAATTAATACAGCCAAATGTGAAATTTTTGTGTGTAATAGTCAGGTCACAGATATTAGTAAATTTGAAAATCTTTTGCCTGGTATTGTTCAAATTGATAAATTGTCATTCAATCTGTTAGGTGCTCCTATTTTTCCTGAAGGTGTCAGCTCTGTTATTCAACTCAAAAGGCAGGCACTTTCCTCAGCGTGGGCGCATTTGACTCATCTTTCAGCACATGTGTCACTTATTTTGCTAAGAAATTGTCTTGTTTTGCCGCGGATGGTGTATGTCTTGCGAACATCACCAACCTGGTTATTCGATCAGGATTTAAAGGCCGTTGATGACACTTTAAAATTAACTTTAGAGTCCGTTCTGAATGTGAAGTTAAACGATTTGCAGTGGTGTCAGGCGACCTTACCTATTCGACACGGAGGTTTAGGAGTACGACGGGTTCAAGATTTAGGTCTAGTATCTTTTTTGGCTTCCGCACATGGATCGACGGACCTTGTTGCTCGCATCTTGTCACTCGATAGCAACAATTTACGTTTGCCATTTCTCTCTGAGGCTTTTGAAAGGTGGGCAATGCCAAGTCCCAATGACGCCCGACCTAACAACCCTGTGGTTCAGAGGGAATGGGACGACATTCTATGCAAAATAACGTACTCTCGTTTGTTGGATGGTGTCACGGGAGCTGATCTAGCTCGTTTAAAAGCAGTGACAAGGCCGGAATCTGGGGCGCGGCTACATGCTTTGCCTTCACCTCATTTGGATACACTGCTCGACAACGATTCTTTGAGGATAGCAGTAGCCCTGAGGCTTGGAGGCAAAGTATGTGAAGCTCATCGCTGCATTTGTGGCGCAATGGTGGAGGAGAACGGCCACCATGGTTTAAGTTGCCAGAGATGCGCCGGGCGCTTCCCGAGGCACCATTCAATTAACGACATTATCCGTCGAGCTATGGTTGCTGTAAACGTCCCATGTGTCTTGGAGCCACCGGGTTTGTCTCGTACGGACGGCAAGAGACCGGATGGTCTTACATTGATTCCTTGGCGGCGAGGCCGATGTCTCTTGTGGGACGCGACTTGCGTTAGCACGTTTGCTCCGTCTCACTTGAGACATACTGTGTGTTCGGCAGGTTCAGCTGCAGAAAACGCCGCTAAGTCAAAACACGCCAAATACTCCGCCTTGGAATCGATTTACGATTTCGTACCGGTCGCTGTGGAGACGGCGGGTCCATGGGGCGATGAGGCTCGTGACATTTTAGAGCACTGGGGCGTCGCCTAAGAGAAAAAGGGAATGATCCCCGCTCTAGATTTGCCATTTAGCGTGGCAATGCGGCTGGCATAATGGGGATCTTTGAATCAGTTAGGTTGCAGAGTGGGGAAACCGCCTTTTTGTAAATAGATTAGGATTTAGGTTTTTTTATATATATATTATGTTGTTAGTTTGTATTTAGTTTATAATTTTTAGTTATAATTGTGCTTAGTTTTAGGGTAATTTCTGTTTATTTTTGATCTTTTCTTTTTAAATAAAATATTTTTTCATTAAAGTTAGTTCCTATTAAGTATGTCTATTATATGGCCAAAGCTGTGTACGCCTATAATTGGCATCCATCTAAAAAGTGTAGTTTTTAGATTCCACATTGTGTATTATACAAATATGGCTTGCTGTTGGTGTACCTTTTTAAATAAATAAATCTATCTATTTTTTAATATCAATCTGCTGCTGTTTGTTTGTTTCCCTAATAAAAATAAAAATTAAGTAAAGATTATTCATTACATTTCAGTAAATTGTATTTTAATCTAATATTCCTTAATTTATAATACTTAAATTACCAAAATTGTGAGAGTAAGCACAATTAATAAAGATAAGAGAGGGAAAGAGTCGTCAAGATTTTTAATAACACTTAATTATGGTTTGTAAAAAGAGATACTTAAATCTATAGAATACAACAAAGCCATATCTGGATTACTGTCAAAATTATGAAAAACTTTATCTCCCTGATTGCTTAATAAGGAAAAAGGCAGGATATAAAATTTGTAACAGTTTTTTTATTAGCATCTCCGTGTAATAAACTGAAAGGGCCCGGCGTATCGAGTCAAACGAGTTTCCGCAACGTTTTATTATTTATTGGGTGCTCTTGAATATCTCACACTTAATTTATGGGATTCAATTAACTGGAAGGCATTAACATGAAACTGCTATTATGCGAATATTTTTAAGGACTTTACAATCTATTTTTGTTGATGTTGTTACAATGTTTACAAAGAAATAGATAAGAAATGAAAAAAAATCTGAAAGTTAGTTATTTTCCTAAAGTACTTAATTGACTTGAAAGGGTTTTTGTTTAAGTCTTTCTTTGCGTAAACGTGTGTATAAATTATATTTAAGCAAGTTGTGTTTGTCTGTAAATCTGTCGAACAATTAATTTGTTACCATTTGTGTTAAATATAAGCAAGCATTATTGTATCAGCAGTTGATAAACCTAATAAATAAAATAAAAAAATAAAAATAAATGCACGTATTAGCTTACTACTTCTACTTACACTCGAGGTTACTTTTTTTATAACTCTTGATCGTTATCTTAGCCCAAAAGCAAAGGTCTACTTGAAGTGAGTTTTCCCAGGAGAACCCTATTTACATGATCTTAACCTTCACATATCATGTTTCCAGACACAATAAAAATTTTGATAAAAACTTTCGCCTGCAAGAGCTATTGGTCCTTTAAAACCTTTATGAAAGGCAAATTACCAATATGCCTTAAGCGTTAGATCATGGGCATGTGTATTCTTCCCCCTCACGTATGGCGCCCAGACTTGGTCTTTAACTAATCGTCAGAGGTCCAGCCTGGAGGTCTGTCAGAGAGCAATGGAGCGCAGTATGCTGGGCGTAAAATTATCTGGTCGCAACCGAAATACCGTACTGCGCTCCAAAACTATCATTACTGATATCTCCAAGAAAGCTGCTCAGTTAAAGTGGGAATGAGCTGGACATGTCTGCCGCATGTCAAACGACCTCTAGGCCAAGATATGCACCAAGTGGGTCCCTTTAAATGGAAAACGACCACGCGGTAGACCCAGAAGGCGGTGGCGTGACAATTTAGACTCATATCGAGAAGACTGGGAGGCAGGCAGCAGGATATTTTAATGATAAAAACAGTATACTAACTATAGTATCGAGCTGTCGTAAATAAAATCGGCTGAGACTCCCAACTCTTCCTGTTTGTCGACTCGGACTTGAATTTATTTTATTGCGACACTCGTACCGAGAATATTTACAAGTGGCGAGATAATGTGTACGCTTTTTATTGCAACAATAAATAACTTAGAAAGAATTTGAAAAGAATAAAGTAGTAAGGATCTAAGGTTTCGGTACAGGAAAAGTGAGTAACGAGCGAAAAGAAAACGATAGATTTAAATCAGAATCAGTTAGTTCCGTATATTTATCAGTTATGATGAGATATGAGGAAGGTATAACGTCTGCCTCCAGTGAATATATTATAATAGTAGAATGAAATAGGGAGATAACGGACGATCATGGCTTTTTATACTAAATATTATTTGGTGTTGTCATTTTAATAATGTGTGTAAATAAAATAATTGATTTTTGTAATATTAAAAATATATATACCAGTGCCAATGAACTAAGAGAGTAAGTAAGTAAGAGGAAAAGTTACCTACGCTCTTGTCGAAGAAGTTTTAGAGGATAAAGGTGGAGTGATACGGAGAAAAGCATTAAAATGAGACAAAGACTATTATTATTGGTGCTTTGGTTTATTTTCTTAGTAATCACAAAATAATTATTAACTTTTATTTTGTTGCCAGATTTTTAATACAATTACTTACATCTATTCATCAATTCATTGACATCAGTTTTGATCTAGTTTTGATATTGTATAAAACTTATACCATTCATCTTTTTGTGGCGGTGCTGGTTGAAAATGTTAAAGTCAAAGTCAAAAATAATTTGTTTCATTTATTATAGAAAATAACACTGATAAACGTCACATCAATTAAGATCATTATTGGCCTATCTTGGGCCAGAAAATGTCTCATTTAGTAGCTACTATAGCAAGAAGACCGCCTAAACTGTACCATCCATACTAATATTATAAATGCGAAAGTGTGTCTGTCTATCTGTGTGTTACCTCTTGTTACTTAAACCACTAAACCGATTGAGATGAAATTTGGTATAGAGACAGTTGTCGCGATATAAAAACATTAAGGGGGTGAAATGGGGGATGAAAGTTTATATGCAAATCCAACTCTTGCGGGCGAAGTCGCGGGGAACCACTAGTTCTCTATAAATGTTTACTGTGTGTGGAGTATCTATCTATGTATTTATTTATCGATCTCTGTAGACCTTTTTTTCACAAAAGTATCTTTTATACGAAAAGACGCTTAATTTTGGTCAAGACCTCCATAAAAAACTGGACCACTTATATCATTCAGCCCAAAATAGTATTCTTAAGCCCCATTCAGGCCGTTTATCTCACGAAGCTAAAACACAGTTGAAGATCTACCACGAATGCAATCGGTTTGAAGACAGAAGGCTCACAAATAATTGAAGAATAGCTGGGCCCAAAAAAAGTGACCTCAGTAAGAATTATTTGGTACCGTTTGCTGGAGTTAGGCTACTGTTTTTTTTTCTGCTGGTTACCATATTTTTAAACGGTTTTATTTTTAAACGGTTTTTATTAAACGGTTTTATTTATTATTCTTGGGTCAAATTTAGTAATTCAAATTTCACCCTCTTCCTGTCAACCGATTAATCTGAAATTTTGTATACACTTTGGATTTTGGTGACAATACAATTATGTTTATTCATTATCATTATAAATTCAAGATGGCCGCCGCTACAAAATGGCGGATAATTTATGTTTTATTAATCCCATCAATATGGGTATCAAATGAAAGGGCTCAACAAGCAAAATACAATATACTATAAAAAAATTAAATCCAAGATGGCAGCCGTTACAAAATGGCGGATAACGTAGGTTTTATCAATCCCATCAGTATGGGTATCAAATGAAAGGGCTCAACAAGCAAAATATAATATACTATAAAAATTGAAATACAAGATGGCGGCCGCTACAAAATGGCGGATAACGTAGGTTTTATCGATCCCATCAATATGGGTATCAAATGAAAGTGCTCAACCAGTATAATACAATGTACTATATAAAATTAAAATCCAAGATGGCGGCCTCTACAAAATGGCGGATAACTTAGGTTTTATCAATCCCATCAACATGGGTATCAAATGAAAGGTTTCAACAAGTAGAATACAATTTACTATGCAAAATTGAAATCTAAGATGGCCGCCGCTACCAAACGATCTTTGCAGGGACTACGTATAGAGGAGTTGGACTGCAACAATTGACGTGCCCCACGGTTTTATTTTAGTCTAGTCTATGCATATGTTTATAATTCCCACGACTGTATCTATTTTATTATTTTTTGGTTTTTAGTATATTTATCTTAAACATTGCAATGTATGTTTAACATAAAACCGTTTAACTTAAAAAGTTTTTTACCTATTTTTTTGAATAAGCACTGCTAGAATGACTTAAAAATTATTTTTCATGTGTGCATTATTAATAATAAGCGCGCACAGGATAGTGTTCTTGCTACCTCGCAGTCGTTCTAGGAAAGACGCACAACACTTTCTTATGATGGCGTGAAAACCATCTACTAGGTAGCCGGAACAACATACTAAATGAATTGCGTGGTTAACAACGCTAGAATTAATCTTTTCTAATGAAATAAAAACTACCGGGATGATTAGAATGTCCTTTTCTAAGCCGGTCAATTTAAAATAAACGGTACATTCATGGTTGTCAAGCCATGTATTCATCATGTGAAGTATCATTCAATTATGTAACGTGTCATGAATTTGGCTTTTTGAATAACATTGTTTCATGGTATTGGAAAATTAATTGGTAATGTTATATAAAATACAACATTTATTTCAGACAAAGTCCATACTTGCATTAATTTGACATTCAGATAAAATACAATTAAAACCAAATTAAAAAATAAGATAAAATACATTAAAAATTAAACAAATAAATTAAATTGGAAATGTCTTTGGAATTGGAATTATGTCTTCTTTTTGGCACTTATTGTAAAAGTTAGGATTGGAAAAATTTTATGCTAGTGTATAAGCTAATTTGTTACCTTTTTAGATGTACTATAAGACAGCTGTTTGTTGCCTTAATAAAGATAAAATAAAAATAAATAAAAAATTTAAATAATACAACATTACAAAATTAAATTACCGAATTAAAATGAAATATTAAATAAATACCTACATACTGAATTAAAATATGGAACAAAAGTGTGATGAACATTTAAAAATATAAAATTTGTTCGTACTTTGAAAGTTGCAATTTAAAAGTGTATTGCGTATCAACTTTTGCAGGCCAATCCCTTTACTGTTTTGGACTTGGTTATGTTTTTCACCACAAATGTACTGTACTCTGGCAAATAAACGTTTTTACTTTTTACTTTTTTTTGTAAAAGACGTTTCTGAATACGTCTGTCTTGTGACAAAAGGCAATTTACACATTGCGGCCCTTTGGCTCGGCGATATATCATCGTCGCTCGGAAACTAGCCTAGGTTTATTCCCATCTATAAGCAGACCTTTTTCTTTCAACCATTTTTCATACTCAGTAAAAATTGGGCTGGCATTTTTTGTATATAGATTTTTCCTATAGTCCGACCGCTTATCTGAGACGCCACCTCCGAGGTACAGCGGTGCGGGTGGCAGGCGCTTGTGATTTAATTGTGTGTTTTGAATTTGGAAATTCGTAATACGCATTCTTTTTAAAATTCAAATGACCCTATCAAATCCTTGTTCTCGTGTTCCCTCGCACCCCTGTACCACAGATTATATAATAGTTACTATGTAACAGATAAATCACTCCAAGGAAAATCGTCCATACCTACTCTTATAATAGCCTACAATTTTTTGTCGCAGACCGCTGCGCCCGAAAATAAGCCTTAAGTTTCGAACATTACGTTATTATTCCTCTGCAGCTACGCGACCTTGGAGTAAAACTAATAAAGTCAGGGTTGCCTCGTTCGATACAAGGCCTATTTTATTTGTAGCTTGGTTTGAAATGTTTTACAATGATATAGTGTTTTACAGTTTTAATAAGTGGTAATGTGGAAAACAAGATCTAAGATGTTGTTCTGTGCTATTTTTTTTTAAATGTATTCATACATAGTTATAAAAAGCATCTGTGGTAACTTTCAGTTTGCCGTAAAATTATGATGACTTATTAAAATATTTAAAAAGTTCAAACGTTCCAGACTCTGATAAGTCCAGAATTTTATTTAAATCTGAGACTAATTCAGGACATATTATGCTTCTGGTTGCATTTGTACCGTAAATACCAGATGTATAAATCATATTACTTAATTAGTTTGCATAAAAACGAATCGACCATTACACAAATAATTCAACATTGCGTACGCGCGCGCCCGTCGGTTGTTGGCAGCCTACTGATTTACGCACCGCCGTCGGTGCGCTCGAGGGTAGGCTATTAACGCGCGCAAGTACATTGAGTGAGAGCTGCCTGCCTGTACCCTGCAGGCGAGGTCTCAGATAAGCAGTCGGACTATAGTAATGTTGTTATAAGTCAAACTACGCTTTCTTATATAAATCTGTCACTTGCAAAAAGTGAATCAAGCTTAAGTATTGAAACTGTGTAGCTGACGTATTTGATTACAACAAAGAGAGGTCTAATTGCAAAATGGTAATTGTCTTTAAGACAACTTTTGTGGCCAGTGACCATGTGATGTCATCGTTATATTGTACTTTGTCGTTAGTTAATGTCGATACATTTTTTTTTATTTCAACAAACATATCAATTACCTAGCCTACTAAGCGTGAGCTTGTGCTATGGCGACTAGGATAACGGATAGACATACTTTACGTTTATACAACCATGACTTAGGCACAAATGCTCGTGCTCATCACACAAACATTTGCCCCTTGCGGGATTCAAACCCGTAACCTCTGGTTTTGTAGTCCGGAGCACGGACCGCTAAACCGAGACGGTTATATCGATTCATGTTATATGAAGTCACAGATGACCTTATTTATCTATAACTTCAATTGTACATACCGGCTCTGTTGTATGGCAGATGTATCTTTTATCAGCGCTGTAGAGCGTGACCACAGGAGTAGGTAAATGGTACAGAGATAAAACTTCCTAAAAGCGCTCAAAATTTGTACCTGTTTTGGTAGGGTTGTCACATAAGGTTAGGACACCTAGATCCATCTAGCGAATCAATAAGCACCTACTGAAAATTGAGATTGAACTCCTCAATGAGGAGTTTGTATAAAACAATTCTTTATAGGAGATTAGTTTTTACGAGTATGAAGTAAAATACATAACCCTCGAAAAAGCTTTATAATTTATTAAAGCTATTTTCAATACTTTATAAAACACTCAATCTTGACAATGTGCTTGAAAATGTGCGCGCGGTAACCCTGAAATTGTCTACTGGCGTCCTGTCATAAGCCGTGTACATACAAGCGGCAGCGTCACGCACACATGCCCCCGCATGCTTATAGTAGTGCAATCAATTTGCGAGCATGTATGAAGCTTTGCCTCTGTATATATGTACTCTGTGGCGTGACTACGCACGTATGTGCTACGACGCCGAAATAAGTGTCGTAGCAATTATTCGCTCGAACGCCGTAGTTAATGCGATACTCGTAGCAATCCTAGACTAGACGCTGTAGCTGTCGTAGTCTCGTAGTCAAAGCCGCAATCTCGTAGCCAGATAGTGAGGGCTGTAGAAGTCATCCGACAGATTCTCAATAGCTTATCGATAAAATATCGATTACGACGTAGTCACAGTCTCGTAGTAAATTTTTATAGTAGATGTGTGCCAGTAGTAGAAATATATTTTGTCTGGCTAACAAAAATTTCGGAATATTGATACAGGTAGCAAAATACAAATAAATTTTATAGTCACGTATCAGAGCTGACAAGGTAACAATTAAATTTTATTGTGGCAACAATAAATGGAGCTGTTAACAGTGGGCCCCAAACTAAGAATGACCTGTGTTGTGCCGTGAATCATATCAGTAACTCTACATAGCTATCAACTATCGATAGACCAATTAATAATTTGTACTATAAGGTATTCTGTGATAGTATTAAGGATCAAGAATTAACACGCTACGTTTTATAATATCGATACTAACGTTTATCTAATTTAAATTTCTTTGTCTACGTTTCATGTAACAATAAAGAAAGAGATTAGTTACCTGGCTAGACAAGGATAGAACTATAGGTAAAAAAAGATAATGTATATAGTGCCGTGTGCAAAGTTCTATGGCCACGATTGGATAAATGTGCCAAGTGCATTAGTCATTAGCTTAACCGAAAATTGATAGGTAAACAGGAAAAGAACCTTGCACCTTGTCAGTGAAAGTAAACATTATACAGTCCACTTGCTAGGAAGTTCTATCAAAGGCCACATCAACTATCGATAGTTTCACCAGCCCGCCTTGTCTCGGTCAAGCTGCAAGAGCAGTAAACAGAAAATTTACGCGTTTTGCAGTGCCAATGTGTTCCAGCATTGCTGTTTCCAATCAAATGTTCCCCGGGCCGCGTGTTTTGCATATCTGCAATGTCTTTGCTATGGAGATGTACTCGTATAGCGGGTTGAATGCGTTGAGCGTACTTGTGGATGAACAGAAATTATTGATCTCACTATATGGCTTGTATTGTCAAATGGTTTTGATGACTGATGATGGAAAGAAATAATGATTTATATTGAAAATGAACATTAGGTTAAACGTAATTAAGATTTTGAAACATGGTTATGAGAGAGGGTAATTTATTTCAGAAATATTTGCAGTCTAATAAACAAATCAATGTTTGTCCTCTATGCGTTCCGAATCCGTCGATCAAATTGTGATGAAATGTTGGCAGGCTGATATCACATAAGTTCCTGGCCAAAATAATTATACTACATGCCACTTAGGTTTAGCTAGTGCGAAATGAACTCTATGCGAGCGTATCTACTAAGTGTAGATTAACAAATTTAAAGGGCAATACCCTTTTTATAGAGTTTAATCCAACAATTCCGACATCGACGACTGTCTGTACTTCAAACCCAGACGTATTAGTTTGTCCATTTGAAGGGTAAATCCCTTAAAAACTTTTGTCAATGTATTCTTAAATCTAGGATTGTAGTCGCGATACTCCTACTTATCGCTGTCTTTGTTTTAAGTACTTACCTACTAAGAAACAGAGTTAGTTAGGAGAACTGTTTTATTTATTTACTAAAAAAACTAGAAATCTCTACAAAATAAAACTGTAGAAAGGCGACTTTAGCACATTGATTTTAATAAATCAGAAATACTACCCCAGGCCTAAGTTTAGGTAAGTAGAGTGCAAAAATTTCGTTTTTTTAATTTTGTGTGTGTTATGTATATGTTACAGGAAATGTATACAATTCCGAAGCTATTTAGGTAATGTCAGGCCTGTGTATCTTCCCGCGTAAGTAGCAAAAACGTACCTACGCGCGGCGACCCCTAGGTAAGGGACTAAACAAGTTGGGTGTCGCTAGCCGGCAGCGACACGCTCCCGCGTTTTATTCACCGGCGGTGACACTAGGTTGCTGGTTGGACGAGCGTGAATAAAGTCCTAGAAAGATGCGCTAAATGGCGTAAGTATCTTCTTGTGGCAGTCAACCCTATCGCGTTGCGTGATAGTACGTCACTGAATAGGTTTAGTGTATTATGAATCATATTCCAGAGTTATAAGAATGAAATTATCTTGCAATGTATTTCTGTAGGTGTCTACACGAAAATGTTCTTGAGTCAGAGGCGAACTGAATTACACCATATCGTTATCAACATTGAGTAGATATTTCTTTGAATTTCATTGCAAAGTCATACTTCTGTACGGAGTACTGTACTTATTCTGTGGTAATGTATAAGATATTGAGTTTATTTTATACGCACATATCAGAAAAGCGGTCAGACTATACCAAAAGTTAAAAAAAAAAAAAGGTTTTGAACCTAATCTGCATGTAAAAGCCAGATTCCTTAGTTTTTCTTAAAGAGGTCAACTTTTACTGTAAAAAAATTTCTATTTTTATGATGGATCGTCTGGGTTTCGAAGTTCCGGACTTTGAAATAAAAACTCGGTGACAGCCAATTAAGGAGGCTTAATTGGGTCTACCATCGGCTATTGTTCAACTGCCTAGAGTTTCAGCGATGGGAACAATTTTTGTCTTGATTAGACTGATAGAATTGGCAAAACCGTCGCACATAATTGTATTCATGTATTCTAAATCAACCTACAAAGATCTTTAAATTTGCTAGTAACAGTTCCCTAAGCCTGTATTAGTATTTATAACGGGCACATATATTATTTTTACTTAGTTATCTAAATATATTACTACTACTACGAATAAAGAAACTTGAAATTTTTCAACATGATTCCTTTTATAGTAGTCACCAAAAAGGTTTTTTGGAAATTCTACCCTTAAAGGGGTAAAAGAGGGGGGTAAGTTTGTATGAAACTTCGTAAGTTTTAAAGCAGAATTGATAAAAATTGGTATTTGGTTAGGAATGAAGAATGACGTTCAGGATATTCATCAAATAAGAGTAAGAGACTGCCCGTGACCACGGTCTGTTTGTGCAAAAGGATCTACGCTAATATTATAAAGAGGAAATATTTGATTCTTTGTTTGTATTGAATAGGCTCCAAAACCACTAGACCGATTTAAATGAAATTTGGTTCATAGATAGTTTGAGACTCTGGGAACTGGGCTACTTTTTGTCGCGATATAAAATCATCAGGGGGTGAAAAGTTTGAATGGAAAATCCGACTTACGGTGCGGGCAAAGTCGCAGGGAACTGCGGAATAAAGGAAACATGTCTTCTTCTTATCGAAAACAAAGCTTCTCTGACAATAAAAATGGCACAAATGACTCCATTAAAAATGTGATTACAATTTTGAATTAATTTGGTCTACATCCCTTACATAGATCGACAACAAAAGATTACGAATAACAAATGGTTCAAGTAGTTGCTTTAAATGTGAACTTTGCTGCATTGACTTTAGGGCGAGAGTTCATCTTGAGTTGAATTCCAAATTTCAGGACACAGGTGTATCCTAAAACACGGATTGCGCAAAAACACGACCCTCGGCCAGGCTTGTACTGCATAAGCAATACGGCTGCATTCAATAGTGGACCTTACATGAACATTTTAAAGTCAAATGTATGTAGGTTAAGCGAGTGAGGACTTTATGACATAAGTAAATGTTTTTGTGGATTTTCGAGCGAACGTCGGTCTGCTTCGTTTGATGCTGAACAAACGATCATTAACAATACGAAAAGGTTAAAATATGTCATAAAAATACGTCATGGTCATAATAAAGATTTATACTTAATATATATTAATTCAAGTATATTGACAAGTCAACTTCAAGAAGCGCACTTCAACAAAAAAAAAACTGGCGACTATTTTACTATACAAAAAGTATTCACAAAAATCGAAACTGACTGGGTATTTTAATTTGACAGTAACCCGCCCGGCTTCGCAATGGTAGAAGCTAAAAACATATAAAAAGCTTTCTATATTTTATAGACGTATATCATCGCAGATATTTTGTATACTATAATAAATGAAAAATACTCACTCATACATTGTTTTGTGATTATCTCACATGACATGAATTACGCAGCGATATCGATGAAAGTTCAATGGTTTGATTTTTTCCGACCCGTCATATGTCACTTAATTTACAGAAAACCACTTACAGTTATTATACACACAACACAAACTTTCCTTAAAACACTTCAGATGGTAATAGCGTTGGCCCAGTTAGCTTAAAGAAGCTTAAAGCATAAGTTTAAACTTAGAATAGTCAACTACATTCAAAACTTACCCGCGCGTGCGAATTTTAGATTCCTTATTTTAACTTATATCCATACTAATATTATAAATGCAAAAGTGTCTGTCTGTCTGCTACCTCTTGACGCTTAAACGACTGAACCGATTGAGATGAAATGTAGTATGGAGACAGTTCGAGACCCTGGAAAGGTCATAGGCTACATTTTGTCGCAATATAAAAAAAATAAGAGGGTGAAATGGGGGATGAAAGTTTGTATGGAAAATCCAACTCTTGCGGGTGAAGTCGCGGGGAACCACTCGTAAATAATATAACAAAAAAATTTTTAAAAAATTAAAACTATTACCACAATTCAGGCATTTAAAATAGGCAGTAAATGAGTCTCAAGTCTTTTATTTATTTATTTATTCATTTATTGCAACATTGTACATAGCATAGAACTAGTAGTACAAACCCTGTAAGGGTATAGCAATTTTAAAACTAAGTAAAACTTAATTAACAAAGTAGGCATTATTGACATATAAGTATTAGCTAAAGCTTGTATAAAGATCTTAGTTATCTATTACTATAGGTAACTAATTTCTTTACTTAAGCATACTTGTTTATACATATGTATTTATTTTTAATGTACACAGTATAATATTCAGTTATAAATACTCTATGAGCATATAACATCCAAAATTATATAAATAATTAAAAATCATCAGTTTCATCTTAGGCTTCATAGAGTTTGTGGTCAGTAACTTATTTTAACTTATCTTTCATAAAATCTTCTGTAGAATAATAGCATTTTTCTATCAAGATTGATTTCAATTTAGATTCAAAGACGTTAATTTTTCCTTCAGTTTTCAGGGAATCTGGTAATTTGTTAAAGATTTGGATGCAACGGTACTCTGGGCCGCGCCTGAACATCTCGATTCTAGGGATTGGTAGAACTAACTGATTTTTGGGACGCGGATTTTTTTCATGTTGAAAGAGGCTTAAATTGTTTTAACAAATAAACAGGTTTTAAAAATATATAACTCAAGACCTCATCATGTTATTGTTCGCGGTCTCAAGATCGCAAAGCCGCTACTTGAGACACCGGTTTTTAATCGTCAAAGCACAATGATAATATGTAAATGATAAACTTCCTGCACGTGACTTCACACTTTGAGAAACCCTAATAAATTCAACCTTCAACTTCCTGTCTTGTAATTTTATTTCACACGTGTAATTTGGCGTCTAAAAATTACTATATAGTACCTAAGTACACATCACAGAACATACGAAAATGATCTTTACGTGAAGGTAGGCCATAATATTACCTTTTTACAATTCGGTTATCATGGCAGTCCGTGAGCATCAGATAAAATAAATAAAATTTATTTTTCGCGTTTGTCAGTTGTGTGTGTTATTTTATCAGAATTTCAACCTTTAAAAAATATTGTGATTCTTACAAAACCCTCACCCTCATATCAATAAACGATGGAAAACGGCGAAGGGTAAAACAGTAACTGAATAATAATAGCGTAGGCAGAATGTGGAGGTCTTAAAGCAAGTGAGCTACGACGAACTTAAATCAAAAAGATCAAAGCTACAGTCAAAGGCGCACATATCTCTCATAACACATTCAGTTTGCTAATTGGACCGCAGCTCACCGGACCACTGATTTGTCAGTTCTGGTTCATCAAAAACGTGCACAAAAACATATAATTTTCTTTAAAAATGCTCGGACTGAATGCATCGATGCCAGCGGTTTCGCGTAAATGTCCCTTATATCTTTTTGGCCTTTGAAAAATGGAGATTGAAAGCGCACCTCTTTTTGCTGTTTCGGTCGAATCGATATATGTGATTTTAATTGGTGCTACGACATAGAGTAGGTAAGAGAAGCAGTAGGTATGTTACAGCAGAAATACATCTAAGCAGTAACATTCATTCGTTAGTAGAAATAGTTAAAGAATCTGAGTCTACAGTATTAATTGACTGCCTACGAACGGACGTCATTGGCAGAAAAATATAGTACAGTTACCTACTCGAATCTTATAAGTTAATATGAATTTGTATTGTTCTTGCTTTATTATCCTTATTATCGCGACTGCCTCGTTGGTCTAGTGGTCAGCACGCTGGGTACTATCCACGAGGTCCCGGGTTCGAATCCCGGGTCGGGCCGAGAGTGTTTGGGTTTTTTTGTCTTGAAATTACTCAGACACAGCTCCGGAGTCAGGAAGTTGGTGGTGTTAACACCCGTGCCTCGGAAAGCACGTTAAGACGTTGGTCCTGCGCCTGATCTCTCTACGGTCATGTCGGACAGCCGTCTTACCGAATTATGAGAGTGAAGGAACAGAGAGTGCACCTGTGTATTGCGCACACACTTGTACACTATAATATGTCCTGCGCAGTTGGCTAATCTCTGTTGAAATAGGCCGCCGTAGTCGAAATCGGCTAGGAGGACATCATCATCATCTCATCATCATCATATCGCGATTCTAAATACGATCCGCGCCATCTTTTATTTATTTAATATAGGCTCAGTAATAATCAAGCAACCAAATACACTTATGTGGTTACGTTTCTAAATAAAAACATTGCGGGTTGAATGACCTAAAAAAACTATGCACAACATTACAAATAAACATTCAATCTACAAAAAAGACTATGGTTATGATTTAAAAAAAAAAGAAAAACAGTATTTATAACATATTAAGAATTTTTTTGAACGCCCAAGAACTCTGATTGTAAAGATCGAGGTCGGACGACAAGATATTTGATGGTGTACACTTATGTGGTTACGTTTCTAAATAAAAACATTGCGGGTTGAATGACCTAAAAAAACTATGCACAACATTACAAATAAACATTCAATCTACAAAAAAGACTATGGTTATGATTTAAAAAAAAAAGAAAAACAGTATTTATAACATATTAAGAATATTTTTGAACGCCCAAGAACTCTGATTGTAAAGATCGAGGTCGGACGACAAGATATTTGATGGTGTTAGGAACTACATAAGCATTATATAAGCGGGACTTCTGCGCCTCTTTGTGATGTGGCTTTACTTTTCACAAAGTCTATAGATAGATGGGAAACGCCGACGTTTTAAAAAGCATTTCATGTAAATATCTTCGCGTTGCTTCAGTTGCAATAAAAAGGCAAATTCAGTGTTGAAAATCGCTTTTGTATTAAAATGGACGAAGATATTGCAACTGAAGGCAGCCAGTATTTTTATGATGTCTTTTTGATTTAGTAAAAAGCTGTGTACGTGTGGTTACTTTATTTTTTATAGTCTATGTTAATCTGAGCTTAATTGGGATAACTTATATGGATACGTAAATAATCCCAACAAGTCAGTATTTAATCATTTTTGAATTGTTGGATCACGAAATCTTTTATAAATATTTCTTTTCCGTAGAAAATCACTTTTATTGGTAAAAAAGCTTACATTTACATGGACGATATTGTCTATTGTGACTTGATTTCCGTAATGGCACATTTAGGCACAGTATTAATATCCAGAACGTATAAAATTTCAGTTATGATGTCGTGTCGTTAAATGGCGGGAACCGTAATGGACCTGTGGTCTTGTTCAGGAAATAAGATCTTGTGAGAGAGTGCCGCGTTTAGGCCTAGTGGCCTTTGATTAACCACACCTGTAGATATGGACAGCTACGCGCAATTTAGTGATTTTGCTTACAACTATGTGACACTGTATTCAGACCTGATCACTAAACCTTAACCCCATTATTCCAAAAACTTAGTACCGGGTTTAAGACACGATTAAGCTATTAGCTAGCCAATTAGAAAAGCGCTCCTCTATTAGGTTTTATCACGATTGTGTAATTCATTCCTCTGTTGTCGGCTAATATTTAGACCTATTTTAAACCTGGTCTAATTTTTTTGTAATAACACCGTTATTGCCATTTCTTGTTGAACAGATTATGTTTTGTATGTCGTAATGTATCCTCAGGTAGCTTTATCAATGGTAATGCGCGTCAAACATGGGCGAAATTCAGTCCTGCTAACGGTGCCTCTTCGGTGTGTGGTATATTTTACTGGGAGATTGCGTAATTAATGTACTAGAAATTGAAGGCTAAAAATACCCAGACCTTGAAAATATTCGGTTTTTAAGATTTTTTAACACACACAGTGTTATTTTATATTTTTATAAGTTTAAATAAGAAACCAATAATTCGCACACGGGCAGGATCATTCTTTTTTAGTTGAAAATATTGTTGACCAGTACTACGAGTACATCCTAACAAAATGTAATAAATTTTAGATATCTATTTTATGGTGAATATTTTCCATCGCGAATGGTTTTGGTCGCGGGTTATCTGTAGTGCGGCGTAATCTAATAAAACTATTTTTTTTGTTTTGCTGCTGTATATTATATTTTGTTATGCTCAAAAACAATTTTTAACTGAGCTTTTTACGAGCATAGTCTCCCAATTATTGAGTGGAAAATATTTCTAAGCTAAAGCTGCTGTGTAAATGTGTTATAACTTGGAGATCATCAAATGATAATATCGATTAAACAACTAAGATATTATTTTTTATCTTTAAAGCTCCGCTAGAACAATGTCTGTAGCAAATATAACTTTGAAACTCTCTACAAAAAAACTATTTCTACATAAGATTACGGGTAAAGTCGACTAAATAATAAGTTAAATGCTGTTTTCAGCAATTTTTGATCAGCCGTTAAACCTAAATCGACTGTTAATTTGAAACAATTTCAATACAAAATATGTCCTAATAATTATATTATAATAATTAATTTCGAATACAGTGGCCAATCTCAACAGAGATAAGCCAACTGCGCGGGAGATATAGTACACAAGTGTGTGCGCAATACTTACTCGTAGATGCACTCTCTGTTCCTTCGCTCTCATAATTCGGTGAGATGGCAGTCCGATATAATAGTAATATTATAACGGCAGATAAAACATTTTATAGGTGTTTGTGAAATTGACACTAAGGGCCTTTATTATTAGAACCTACTTTGTTCACACCAAATACTTACCTCGTCCGAAATTCATAAGTTCACAGAGATGGATGCCTAGACTGCAAAGTTGGACAAGATGAACCATTGATGAGACGGAGTTGAACCGGCGGAAGCGCTCCGAGCGAGAGTTCAGAATAGTTCGCTCGTTTTTACAGTCAATAGGTAAAGTAGTTTGAAACGTGAAACGTCTGGGAATAAAGCACGAATATATTTTCAGGGAACCCATCTGCAGTTTTACAATGTAGTTTTGTGTTGGTCACTACATATAATTGAGATACTGAGAAACGTACCTCTGTACAGAATCAGAATATTTATTTGCATAAAAACACGGTATTTAAGGATGGTACTGTAGAGGTTTGGAGCTATGCGTAAAACCTCTGTCTCACTCGTTCGACTCTTCGATGTATAAAGAAAAAGAAAGTTTCTTTATAAGAAAATTTTAAAATACCGTCAGAGTTGAAAGAGAGAAAAAGTTATGTCAAGCGATTTTGATGTTGAAAAAGTGATACGTTCATAGTTACACAAAAATAAATCTGTAAAAGTGAAGTGAACAAATAAAGAACAAGGAATTAAAAGATTAGTATGAATTATTCATTATAAACACAATTTTATAAGTAGATAGGTATTTTTATAGGATAAATAGGGATAAATTAGTGCATATGCTTTTGCTCATTGTTGCCATTACAATCGTTACAAACAGCATGCAAAAATACATTGACATAATAATAAATAAATAATATCAATAATTAGGTGAAATAGTGTTAGAAAATGACATTGTCAGACAGCTCTTGTTGCATTTAGCAGACCTTAAGATAATGTCTGACAAAAGTTTATCAGGATCCTAAGGGATCCTCGCGTTCCTGTCAATTGCTTTCACAAACAAATTGGTATTTCTCTTCACAAAACAGCTGATTTCAAAAATATACGGTAGCAGGAGTAAATTTGAACTAACAAATGGCACTGAAATCATAGCGCACTATTTTGAATAGTTCAAGAGCTAGAGCCTATTTTCGATTTTCAGAAAATCTTTTCCTATTGATATACCTTGCATTTTTTCGGAATAATTTCTGGGGCACATTCGGCACATATTAAAACACACCAGCTCACAAAAAACCATATCTGTTCGTCCAGCCGTTCCGCAGATACAAAAATCCGCCAAACGTTACTCCAGCGGCATTTTCAATTACACAAAATCCACAAGGGGCACAAATGCCGCTGTTCGGCCAAGAGAGGGCTCATATTTAAGCTACCTTTTAAGCTACTTTAAATCTGGCTAAGACCAATAGGAAAAAATCATGCCGTTGGGGTAACGTTTTCAGACATTACTCCAGCGGCATCTTATTTTCTTAAATTACTCTGAGACCTTAATGGGCACTGATTTTTTTTTAAGGGCACATTCTTGGCATATAGGGCTCTAATTTTTCTATATATTTTCATCTCGACCCGAGTTGACTTGCCGTCCGGGTAATGGACACGTAGAAGAAGAACAAATAAAACATTTATAGTCGAAATATATTATTGAACTTGAAAAAAACGACCACCAGAGGCGGGAAGAGGTGGTCGTTTTTTTTCAAGTTCAATAATATATTTAGATTGCATAGTGAATGCTTATCACTTAAAAAAAAAAAAACAATAATTATTTATAGTCGATTTATTATTTTCATGTACATTTTCATATTTACGAGTATAGTGTCGGTTGTGAATAAAATTAAGGCGAAATGGTTTGTTTTGCACCTAAAAAAGCATTCACTAATGAAATGAAAATTGGCTTAAAAATAATGAATAGAGCGGTCATTGACCGCCTGCGCGATGTGTGCTAGTGTTGCCAAAATTGATTTATCGACAGTTTTTACATTGCGCAATTTATATTCCAGTGCCAATTTAATTACTCGATATCGAGTCAATATTGCATTTTTTACAGCAAAGTAAGACTTTTTATGTGGTAAATTGTACTATATTTATTCGGTGGTGATAATAAATAATACTGTAAACTGTGTTGTTATGAATTTTTTTATTACATAGTTTTCAGACATAGTGTGAGCGTTTTGGCTTCTCCTTTTTTCCTCGTAACCAGATTTGGTTAACCAATCGACAAACTAACTACAAACGTTAAATTGTGGTTACCTATACTTTTCTACGAGTAAGATAGTTGTGGTAAAAAAATGCGTTTGATAAAATGATGTCAAAAGAAAACATGAGACAGCATTTAAGAACAAAAAGTATTTATCGATACTACGTATCCACAACTCTAGCTATCAGGTAGGCATCTACATGCAATCAGCAACTCTATGTTTCGCCTGATATGATTTGGTTAAAATATTTAAATAAATAATGTAACGTAATAAAATCTTTTAACATTTATTTTTTATTTTAGAAGCTAGTTATGATGTAAATATGCCTTTCTAAAGCCTTTCATGTAATTGGAAGTTTACGAGTAATGTTAATAAAACGACCGGATCCATGACAACAAGTGAAGATTTATTAAATCCTGCATACAAAGTGGCGCTAGTGTTCCTTTTTTTTTTAAATCATATAAATAGGATAAGACTTTGTTACATTACCACACTCCCACTTAACAAAGTCAATAACAAAACATCTAACAGTCCGCAAGCCCTAGCATTTTTAAGAATTTATAATGTTTATTATAGCACAAACTTTTGGTAAGTACATCTGCAGGCATCTCTGCAGTCGACATGTATTTCACATCTACTAAATTATTATCTATACACTCTCTACAAAAATGGTAGGGCACATCTATGTGCTTAGATCTTTTATGATACATGGGGTTGACTGCTAATTTTAGCGCTGACTGATTGTCATTAAATATAGTTATTGGGTAGTTTTCATCAGTAATCTCAAGTATAAGTTTTTAAGATAAATGGCTTCCTTGCAGCAATTAGCCAAACCCATGTACTCTGCCTCTGTGCTAGATAAAGCAACTGTACATTGTTTTCTGGTTTCCCAGGCTACTGCAGAACCAGATAATTTAAAAAATACCCAGTATATTACTTTCTATCAATCTGATTACTAGCCCAATCTGCATCAACATATGCTTCTAACTGATTATTACCATTTTTGGTAAATATTAAACAAAAATCTTTAGTAGTATTTAAATATTTCAATACTCTTTTGGCATAAGTCCAATGTTCCTCAGTAAAAGAATTGGACGTAGTTAAACAGAAAGGACTCAATCCACACATTGGCCAAAATTGAGTTAAGGGTGCCATCGTACTTCTGATGGTCGAAACTTTAATGTAGTAAAAACCCTATTTTTAAAATGTACACAGAAACTAGTTTTTTTTTCTACTTCGACTCAACCCACAGTATGAAGAGCAAACAAAATGCTTTTGCTGAACGGATTCAATCCGCTTGAATTGTTTCTGATAAATGTATTTCTATGAGTGTGTTCATAAGGTCGATAAACCAGAATAAACTCAAACAGTTTGGATTCTTTCTAAGAAATAGTTTGATTCAAAATATTTTTTTTTAAATATCTAAAACGACTCAAACAGGTTAGGTCGTTTTTGTGTTATAGGTTTACTGAAATAAAATATTTACTTTTGTTTAACAGAAACGACTCTAAACACTTGAGATATTTTAGAAAAACTGGTTTAAGTGAGTTGTATATTGGACGTAGTTAAATAGAGAGAACTTAATCCACACAAAGTCACTTTTGAGTTATGAGCGTTTGAAGTTTCAGCGGTAATTTATCAAAGACAAAGTATTTTCTTTGTTTTTATTTCCGCATAATTCATTAAGGATAGGGGTATATTTTACTTATCCATCATTATGGTAACTAAATGTAAGTGCGTCAAGACGGGTATTTTTTTGATTTCCTGACTCAAAACTAAAGAACTTCAAAATCTTCTTCTGTAAACTAGATTAAAACACCTTTGCTTCTTTTTGACAAATCTAACGTTTGAATATCTCCACTCTCTGACGTCATATTATTTAAGTATTTATCTTCTTTTTTCAATAAAATCTGCTTGGTTTTCAGCCAGTTTACTTTTAATATATTTGTATATATTTTGAAGATAACATTTGTTTCATTTTTTTGTACTTAAAAAATCTTTTGTTTAATTCTAGTAACGTGAAGGGGATTTTTCTTTTTACAGATTTTCATATTTTTTTTATTTGAAATGGGTTTACTCTTTGACTCTAGACTAAGCCAGACGTAGAACAGACAGAGTCGATGATGGAGCGAGCTCACCCAGAAGATGTCTGTTCACTCTGAGTTTGAAGGTCTTTGGGTTGTAATCCGTTTGAAACACTGAAGCGGGTAGTGAGTTCCACAACTTAGCTGTGCGCATTATAAATGTTGATAAGAAGCGCTTAGTTCGTATCGTTGGAATATCAACGCGATATGGGTGGTATCCCGCGGTGCGTCTAAAAGTGCGGTGGTAGAACGGAGCCGGTGGAAGAAGATTATATAAATATAATCTTCTGGGGTGAAAATAGGATTTATTGAAAAGATAAATACTTAAATAATATGACGTCAGAGAGTGGAGATATTCAAACGTTAGATTTGTCAAAAAGAAGCAAAGGTGTTTTAATCTAGTTTACAGTAGAATATTTTGAAGTTCTTTGGCCCCAGGGAAAAGCTCGAAGATCCCAGATCTATATGTAGCTTGATACCTGAAGACTGTCATAAATTTTATAGTAACCTTAAGGGAAACAGCAATATCAATAAAGATATTGATAAATATGGACCAACTCTTGACTTTGATTTGGAGGAGGATGATGGCAATTAATATGCGCGCTCATTTTTGCGCTATTTTTCCAATTTATTTAAATGTTTTTAATTGCGTATTCACTTGATTTTGTCACATTTATGTTCAAGGACAATAAATAAATAACATTTTTATGATTTTACTTATTCAGTTTTTTATAATAACTTAATTTTTAGTCAAACAGTAGTTTTAAGTCCATTCTGAGAAATTAAAAAAAAAAATACCCGTCTTGACGCACTTACATTTCATTAAAAGAACTCAACCCACATTTCACTTAATTTCTCGAAACCCATTTCAAATATGTTACCATATATGATGGATAAGTAAAATATACCTCTATCCTTAATTAATTATGCGGAAATAAAAACAAAGAAAATACTTTGTCTTTGATAAATTACAGGTGAAACTTCAAACGCTCATAACTCAAAAGTGACTTTGTGTGGATTGAGTCCTTTCTATTTAACTACGTCCAATTATTGAACTGACTTAAATAGTTAACTGAAAAAACAATATGTGGTCTTGTGAGAACCGCTAAGTACATTATACTGCCTATCAACTGCTGATAAGCTAACTTTTTATCACAATCAGAACTTTTTGACAAATTTATTTTTTACATTTATGCTTTACAATCACTTACATTAAATTTCTGGACAAGCTCATTTATATAATCCTTCTGATTGATGCTAATAACACCATTAATTTTATCATAGTTGACATTCATACCAACGCACCTTCTCATACAACCAAGGTCCTTTATTTGGAAGCTATCTGACAGTATGCATTTTGATTTACTCATTTCTTCAGAACAATTTGTAAAAATAAAAAAATCATCGACATAAATCAATACAATAATTCTAGTTTTACCTTCATTTTTAGTAAACAGACATGGTTCTAGCTGAGATTTTTTATAACCATTACACTTTAATAAATCCTCAACTCGCTGATATCATGTTCTAGAAGATTGTTTTAAGCCGTAAATTGCTCGTTTAAGTTTAAGTACAGTATTATCATTACATTGCAAACCAACTGGCTTCTGCATATAAATTACCTCTGACAAGATACCATTCAGAAAAGCTGTTTTTACATCCATATGACACATATCTAAATTTAATTGTTGAATGGCGCAAAACTGGTGCAAAAGTTTCATCAAAGTCTATACCTGGCCTTTGTGTAAACCCCCTTGCGACCAACCTAGCCCTATACTGCACAGTATCATCAGAGTTCAACTTTTTTTGAAATACCCATTTACAAGAAACAACATTACCTTGCTCTGGTGGTTGTACTACCTCCCAAGCCTCATTGTCCTCAAATGACTTCAGTTCTTCTTCCATAGCCTGCTTCCACTGCAAACTCTCGGGTTCATTAAGAACATCATCAAGTCCATTTTCACTACCACTTTTAGCTACACTTGCAACAAACCTTTGGCGCAACTGGGTTGGGAAGGCAAAGGGAAGCGCTTCCTACCGACCGGTTGTTATGGTCGGGGACCAAGGTCCGATGGTCACCGTCTTGGTTTAGCTATATGTAGTCAAGCTCGTGCTAAATCTTACATATCGCGGTTTGTGTTGTATGGAGCGGGCTAACAGCGCCATCTAGCCTGTAGGAGCCGAGTCAGGGCGTCGCGTCTGGAAGTTGCTTGCTAATGTGAGCGACAGTGGTAAGATGTCGCTACAAACCAATCAGGCTTCTTACGCACACGTTTGGAACTAGTTACAGTGCCTTCTGCTTCTGGTACATCTGATACTTCTGTGTCTCCCACTGCTTTGTCACCTTCTTCAGGTAAGTTTTTCTTTATTTTATCTCCATCTTCTCTTGTTTCTATGCTTGTTTCTCCCAATATTTCTGTACTTTTTGACTTTTTCTCTGTCTTCATTTCTAAGAACTCTTCTGGTATGGATTCATCTATTTTTATCTCGACACAATCGTTTTGAGTGAATGACAATAATATCACGGCTTGTTAATATTTGCTTATTTTGAGGATTATAATATCTCATTAAAACTCAATTTTACGGATTACTTCGCGATTTATTTACATTTTATTTTAAACCTGACGTTTCGAACAGGGAGACTAAGGTATTATTTGTCATTACAAAGTTTTGAAAAATTTCAACTACCGTCACTCAATAATATTAATTTACGGTCCTATTTACGCAGAAAGAGCTAACCGTGTCTTGAGATCTTGCAGTGCTAGGTGTTGCTTTGGTTTTTGCTAGAATAGGATCCCATGCCGGTGGAACTTTCCAACCATCTTCTCTATTGAAATTTTGATGTTTTTTAATTTCAATGGCTTCACGTAGCATTCGAGGAATAAAACGCCGTTCTTTTGCAAGTATTTTAGGTTGGTTAAAAATGAATGAAGTGGTTGGGTTTGTCTAAGGCATGTTCACACACTGCAGATTTCGTGTTCCGTCTATGTTTTACGTCAGCTATGTGTTCTTTTATCCGCACGCCTATACTTCGCTTTGTTTGCCCGATGTAGGAGAGGCCACAGTCACACTCCAGCTTGTACACCCCTGCATCTTGAAGAGGAATGTTGCACTTGACAGGTGGTAGGAATTGGTTAATCTTCTTTTGCGGCTTGAAGTAAGTTTTGATTGAAGCACGCTTCAAGATATTCCCAATCTTGTCAGTGACTCCCTTCATGTATGATAGTACTGCAGGTTGGCGTTCAACTGTCGTAGGCTAGGCACGGGGTCTGCAACGACGTGGTACTGGAAGCTGGTTGTCCCGCAGTACCTTCCTTACATGATGAAGCTCAGCAGCCAGGTGTCGGTCGTCACAGGTGCCCCTCGCTCTCTGAAACAAAGTTTTGCCCACGGTAGCTAACTGTGAAGGATGATGGTGAGACGCACCACTGAGATATTTATCGGTATGGGTAGCTTTTCTAAAGACTGTGTGGCTAAGGGTATGATCCGAATTCCTAGTTAGTAAAATATCTAAGAAAGCTGGTTTACTGTCTGCCTCAATTTCCATAGTAAATTTAATTTTTGGATGTATTGAATTAAGATGATTAAGAAAAGCAGAAACACTATTGGTGGGTAAAATTGTAAAAGTGTCATCTACGTACCGCTTATAAAACCTTGGTTATATAGGTGATGTGCTCAGAGCTCGATCCTCAAAATCCTCCATTAATATATCAACAACAACTGGGGATACCGGAGAGCCCATTGCTACACCATCGGTTTGCAGATAGAACTCATCATCCCACAGTAAATAGCCAGATGTAAGGCAATGTTCCAATAGTTCTGCATATTCTATTGGCATGTCGAGTTGAACCAGCTTTCTTTTAGTAATTTCAATGCAGTCCTGTACTGGTAAGCTTGTGAATAGGGACTGTACATCAAAATGAAATGAAACTATGGTTAGTTTTGATGTACAGTCCCTATTCACACTTGGATTTTTCAACAATGGTTCTATTGAGCCTTTCACATAAGCCGTTTTGTTCTGGCGTGTATGGATTTGTCTTCTGGTGAATTATTCCTGCATCCTGTAAGTATTTCTCAAATTCCTTACTGCAAAATTCCAATCCATTGTCTGATCTCAGTGCTTTAATTTTCTTTCCTGTCTGATTTTCTACTAATGACATATCTCTTAAAACAACTAAATGCTTCATCTTTTGTTTTCAGGAAATATACATAAGCCATTCTGCTGCAGTCATCGACAAGCAATAAAAAATATTTGGAGCCACCCAAGGATCTTGTTTCCATTGGCCCACAAATATCTGTATGCACTATCTCAAGTAACTCTGTTATCACTAGTATTTGGGAATGGCAATCTGCTTTGCTTCCCTTCACAGCACACTATGCAATTTGATTTTGTAATCTGAGACTTATCTGTGAATGACATTCCTGTGACAGCTCCATCTTTCATTTTTTCCAGGTCACTGCTTTTCAAATGTCGAAGACGTCTATGCCACACAGTCCTCGGTACTGAAGATAATAAACATTGACTTTTTTCAATATTCAGTTTAAAAACTCCTTCTGTTAGACTTGCTGTTGCCACAAGCTGATCCTTTTTATTGTAAACAAAACCGTTATTAGCTGCGAAAGATACTCTGTTTTCCTGCTTCAATAACTGGCTGATAGATAATAAGTTTGTAGCAAGACTCGGAACACACAAAATACCTGTTACTGGAATGTCAAAGGTCGTATTCTTTATAACTGTTGTAATTTGGGTATTTCCACAACAAGTTACCGGCATTCTCGACCCATCCGCAATGACGATTTCCTTCACACTTAGGTTACTTTTGTTGAATAAACAATCTTCATTTGGTGTCATGTGTTTACTCGCTCCTGAGTCTATGTACCAATCTGAGCGACTAAAATTCCCACTAAGGAAAACCGCAGTAAATGCATTCGAAGATTGCTTGTTTTGTTTTCCACACTGACTTTTGTAGTGTCCCGGTTGTTTCCATTTGTAACAAATAATGGCGGCTTTGTTGTTGTTCGATTTTGACACATCTGACATTTGCATGTTGGTAGTCTTGTTTTTCTTCTGCTGCCAACTTTTCGACGCAAAAGCATTTTGTTGAATGTTGGTATCATTGCTATCCTCCATGTCGATCAATATGTTTTTGCTTACGTCGGCAGTTATTTCTTTGCTAGAATGTTCGATCGCCATGATCATTGGCGCAAATTTATCAGGCAAGCCCGCCAATAACAGTGAACCAATCCATTGGTCGTTTATCTCAAATCCTGTATTATTCAATCTCTGATTCGTTTCCACCATCTGCGTAACATACTGAGCCATTGAATCACAGTTTTCACGACGTATCGAAATGAGATTCCGTAGCAAACCAATCTTTCTAGAAAATCCTGTGTCATCAAACATCCTTTTCAATTTCAGCCATAATTATTTTGTAGTCGTCTCGTACTTTATATGAACTTAAAGACTCGGTTCAATAGTTAAAATAATCTTTGCCTTCGCTTTCGCGTCGTTTGTATCGCCGGTCTTGGAGATACATTCTTGCATACCTTCCAGAATAAGAAAATTTTCTTCTGTCAACTGTCTTCATAATTCTCTCTTCCTTTCAATTTCGGTATCGTAGAAATTACACTTGAAGCTATTTTAACTATCTTTCGCACTGTTTTATACTAATTAAATAATTTTTTTCGCGACGCCCATAACCTTTGTTACTAAAACGACCGGATCCATGACAACAAGTGAAGATTTATTAAACCGGAAATCCTGCATACAGAGTGGCGCTAGTGTTACATTTTTTTTAAATCATCTAAATAGGATAAGACTTTGTTATATTACCACAAGTAAAATGACTAAAGATTCTCTATTGTCAGTTATACGAGTTCGTCGAACCCAAGATCCTTAAAATATTATTTATAACTTTTTATAATTAAGTTACGAGGGAAGGATGTTTCTGTGCGAATAAAAAACGTAAAACATCTAAATAATGATATAATATTGTATTCTAATATTTCAGGCCACATGAACCCATACAAAAGTGTTAGTAAAATTTAAATTGAAATTTGAAATGAAAATGAAAATTAACTTCAAAATCAAAATCAGAATTTAAAACAAATTAAAATGAATGTAAAGGTAGGTTCACTATACATATTAGGCACATTACAATCTTTCGATTTTGAATAATTTAATATTTGAAAACAAAATGTCTAGGTGATAAAAGTTACGTTATTACTCTTCATAAATCGAATTTTACTAAAACAATGTACACTTTCGAAGTAGATCCAAAGCTTAAGTAAGTTTATCTTATCTTTCTTCGATATATCTGAGACTGATCATTAAGCATTAATAAACTTTGTATTTTTATGAGCGCTAAGTTCGCAAGTGACAGCGTAATCTTGTTACTTGCTGTCGAGACGGCTCTGGCATAGTTAAGTTCATCAGGCACACAAATAAACTTTGAAAAGACATAAAAATACCTAAGCATTTCGTTTTGCAGCAAATAAGAATAATTCATTAAAATTTAAATTTAACTTAAAATACTAGTTAAAACATTCAAAGACATAAAACATAAACATGTGCGGTAAATATTTAGACGACAAAATTAGGGAGAGCGACTGCTAAAATTACAGTTAATATGGTTTTAATAAGGAAATAAGAGACAAATGTACGTTTGGAATATTCACATTTCAACCATCATTTTATCAATCTCTTTTTTTATTCACCGGCAGAGGTGGCAATTTTGAATATTCCCTAATAAGAGAAGGAATATTATGTTGTGGAATAAATATTATGTAGGTACAGTTTCGTTGCCTTCACTAATGATGTTGTGTTCTATTAAATATGATATTGTGACGCTCAAGTACATTTCAGAGCCTTGTTATCGTCGTGCGGTACTATGAATTTTTACGATATAATATACGTAGTGGCTGGGATACTTTGCCCGTAACATATAAGGAATTTTGATTTAATATAGGAATTAAAATACAGGGTGACTGGTACTGAACCCGCTATAGCAAAAGCACATATAGAGGCGGTCATTGGCTAATTATTGAACACTACTTTCTCGAACTAAAGTTTCATGGTTTGGGAGATACGACAATTTTTAAACTTTATTGATTTTGACAAAATTTTACTTTTATTATAACAGAACTTATTTATTATTTGTTGGTAGTCATAAAAAATTGTGATAAAAACACGTTAGGACTTATCTCGAATTAGGCTAAAAAGGATCAGATATTAAGCTTTAAATTTTTTTGAAAAAAAATAATTAATATTGTTGTCTCATTTAACAAAAATATTTAAAAAAGTACGATGTTTGGATAAATAATTCTACTATAAATTAGTTTTCTAATTTGTAACCTTTCCAATGGGACAAAATTTTTATCAAAAAGTTTGATTTGCTAGACTTTACTTGTTGACTGTAAGGCAACTTTTCATATTAGCATCAGTGCTTAAACAACACTCCCTGATAGAATACAATCCCGAATGTAATCGTCGAAACCGTCTAATTAGAACCCTTCAAGTAAAAACTATGTTTAATCATCGTTTCTTCTTCTTTCTCGGCCCATAATTATATAAGATATTGAATGAAAAGTTAACTCTATATAATCTTAACCGATATAGACTCAAAATTGCACTTCTGAATTGGTTACTCAATCAATCATATGTTGAGACTGAAAAGCTCTTAACAGTACCTTTTTAGATTAACACTCCAAACAAATTAAACACGTACACACCTGGCACACACAACTGCGTGCACGAGCTTACACTCACACTTTGGGGATACACCAACAATTAGACACACACTCACACACATCACACACGCACACTCACACTCACACTCACACACACACACATACACACTAATTTCACCTCTTTACCTATTATTTTGTTATAAGTACATATCTTTTATTTAAGTTTAAGCAAGCTGATCAATTTTGTAAAGTTTTAGGTCTGAGATGGAGACCTGGTGACCTGTAATACAGGCTTCTTACCTACTACAGGCACCAGCGATCCACAAAATTATTACCCTCCTCATTGATCATATACAACTCAGCTGATTCTGTACTTTTAGTAATTGAGTTTATTTTAGTACTCATAAGTTGTACTGTAACCTTATATTGTTGTTTTTAGCTGTATTGTTTTTGTGGAACGAAAAAAACAGTTATTATTATTATTACTTTGGAAGGATTTTTCGGTCAACCAAAGTAGTTTTTATCAAAAATAGTAAACGTGCCAACGAAAGGATGAAGCGAAATTCGGAAAGTATTCTTCGCAAATTTACAAGGAGGCATAAAATAAAAATAATGAAGAGTTTATTTTACATTAATTACTTATCGAAAAACCGGAAATTAAGGCATCAAAAGCAAAAATTACGATAAAATTAAAGATTAAAACACAATTTTACGGATTACTTCGCGATTTATTTACACTTTACAGCGATCGTGGTCACAGGGAGTCTCCCTGTGACCACGATCGCTGTAAAGTGTTCGAAACGTCAGGTTTAAAATAAAATGTAAATAAATCGCGAAGTAATCCGTAAAATTGTGTTTTAATGAGTTCAACAATTCGCGTAAACGTAAGAAACAAATATAAAATTAAAGATTTTGCTCGAATTACAGGCCGTGATTTAAAAAAACGTGTCTGATATCTTTTTCTATCGCCGATTTAAGTATTTTAAGGATACCCTTCTCAAAAAGATATAACGGAACGGTAAGCTATTTAGCTTTACTTTGTTGTCCGTTTGTTCGTATTACCGTCCGTAGTCTGTTCATCACATCAAGAACTTTTTCTCTAAGACTTCTCAAATAAATATTTGCAGTTCCTTAAAGCTGTAAACAAAATCATGCTACCAAGTCGAAGCGGTTGAATTTGACAACAATGTTATTTTTTTTTGTAAATATTTTTAAAAGCTGAATATCTGATTCTTTTTAGCCTTGTTCTTGTTGTGTTTTTATCACAAATAATAAAAACGTTTTGTAATAATAAAAGAAATAGAAGTTACGATTGTTAGAAAGTAAAATTTTGGGAAAATATCAATAAAGTTTAAAATTTACATATCTCCCAAACCATGAAACTTTAGTTCGGGAAAGTAGTGTTCAATAATTAGCCAATGACCTGACGTGCTTTTGGTATGGCGGGTTCAGTACCAGTCACCCTGTATAAGGGTTTGAACCTAAAAAGTGATATTATAAATAATTGATTAAATAATTGATTTACCTTGCTTACCTTTTTTGGGTTCTGTATCCAAAGGGTATTTTTTTTACAGATGATGTATTTCTGTTGCCGCTATAACTACAAATACTAAAAACAGATTCAAATAGATATTTAAGGGGGGCTCCCAATTTCTAATGAATGAAATATAATGTTTGACAGGTCAACTCTGTGTTATTAAAACTGCCCATATTTTTTACTCGTAGGTAAGGCATAACCGTAAGGTATGGTCAACTATACCTACATAGAGATCTTCATAGAATTAACCAATGAATAACATATTTACTATATTTTTTATTTGTTTTGCAACATCTCTGTAACTTATTGTTTTATATTCTTAAATTGGTTTTTACCTTAGCCAGGTATGCTTCAGTTTTATAAAAATAAACTATTTACAGTTTAGTAAGTCCGGATTAGCTAATCTCGACAAACGCATGGCCTGGCATCTAAGTTGAAAGCTCATTTGCGCAATCCGGATAGGCTAGTCCGGAATCCGACCGGTTGCAGTCAAAACAAATGTCAATAATTTGCCAACTGCCAATCGATGACGACCGTCTTGGTGTAGTCGTTCGCGCACCGGACTTCTAAACCAGGCGGTTGCGGGTTCGAATCCCGCAAGGGGTAAATGTTTGTGCAATGAGCACGAGCGTTTGTACCTAAGTCATGGATGTTTATATGTATTTAAGTATTTCTATCCGTTATCCTAGTCACCATAGCACAAGCTCACGCTTAGTTTGGGGCTAGGTAATTGGTGTGTTTGTTGAAACAATTTACTTATTAATTTATTTAATCTTCGTACGAAAATCACTGGTTGACAAATGGTTTTAGTCACGGTAACGTAAATTGGTGCGACAGAGCCTTAACTTTCAGTTCGCCCCCCAAGTCCGTGCCTGAATGAATTAGCATACTTAACCGCGAATAAAATCGACACAGCAACACTCCGGGGATTGCATAAAAAATCAATATTTTAAATTATCATTTTAAAGTGCCAAATCTCTACATTGTTTTGGTAGGCGATTGCGTTTAAGCCGATGGACGGCGGGTGTGGTATACTTGAGCCTGAGGAGCAGACAAAGGAACATCGTAAGCGATTTGGTATACATACAAGTAAAAGTAAAGTCAGTTTATATAGATCCTACTGCTGGGGAAAAGGCTTCACCTTAACTATGAGGAGGTACGAGCCATACTCCACCACGCGGGTTCAGTACGGATTGGTAGAGGGGTGTCTGTAAGGCAAGTGACAAACCTTACTGTCAGATGTTATCAAGCTGCCCTAGGGCCCTGACTAGGCTTAACGACTAATATCATTAGATATTAGCCGGGACCAACTGCTTAACGTGCCTCCTTCGAAGAACGGAGATGCATGGACGTCACTTAAATGGTCGGAATTGTCACCCATCCAATCACGACCGCGCCATGGGTTGCTTAACTTTGGTATTACTACCAAAGCGCTGCCGCCACTGCGCCACAAGCACCTCGATACATACAAGTGGCTTGCAATAATTAATAAACTTGACTGTATGTGTAATCAGTATTATTTTACTTAACATTGACCTATTTCTGTCTAAATTTTACTTGACATTGTTTAATGGGTTGGCCTTAATAATAATATTGAATTTAATTGACATTGCTATGTAAACATTATTTTTATTTGTTCTAATTAAGTGATTATCTTGTTTGTGCTTTGGAACATTCAGTAAGCAGACTTGTATATTGAAAAAAATAGAAATAGAATGTGCATTTATTTGTTTCTTACGTTTGGCGAGAACAGTAGAATTCATTAAAACAAAATTTTGAGGATAACTTCGCAATTTATAAACAATTTTATTTCCTTATATTATAATCGTTCTAAATGGAACCAACTCATTCGCGCTTCATTAGCATGTGAAGTTGTTATTGCGTTCACGTTAGTAAATTGTATAATTTTAGTTTAACACCCGCCCGAGTGGGGTTCACAGTATCATAATTTGATGTTATGTCACTGTATTATTATTAAACTTGCATACGGTTTTCAAAAAAACTTTCATAATTAGTAGTTAATGCTCATGACAAGTAGTTCCACAATGAACGGCAGCTGATAATGTACCTACTTACATCAGATTTCTTTTCAAATCTTTTAATTAAGCGTGTATACAATTTTAGTTTACTAAGTATATTTTTAAGACTTGGACATAAAGAACGTACCTGATCATATCTTAACGCATTTTAAAAACGACTTTTTATCTCAACGATGCCTGATTTCAAATAACACTCGTCTGTCCATAAAACGTTTAAGTGTCTCTCGTGTTAAAGTAGAGAGTAGGGTTTCTAAAAGTTATTTTGCTATTAAAAATTTAATTAAGTTGGTGTCCGCGCCTGGCTCTCTACACGATGGGAAAAGAAAACTTAAGTTGCGCACTCATTTCGTCCATTAGGCCGTCAAGACACGGTACATTTGATTTGTTGAATGCTCGCGTTTCATTTTGAAAAAAAATTGCAAAAAAAAACAAATAATAAAAAAAAATTGCTAAATATGGCAAAAAATGTTGTGCTGCCATCAAACTATACCAACAAAGGCGATGCAGCCCCTGAGCCCTGACACTGACATAAGCCATCGAAATATCACGAGACTTTTGCATACATTTTGTTGGCGATAGCGAAGTTCGCTATAGAAAGATTGCATCTTGTCTAAGGGCCCTGAAACAAACGACCTTAGACCTTAGGACACTGTAAATTAAATAATTGTCGTCTAGTAAATTGTAGTTGCCAATAATTATGATAGCTAACTTTCATCTCTTGCGATGTTATAAATATTAATATACATATCTCTAAATATTATGGGAATTTTGAATAAGTACTTTGCCTGAACGTTACATTTGTAACCTTTTTTGTTATAGAGTATTAGAATTATCTATTCCTTTCTAATATCAATGATATTTGTTAATTACCGTAATATTTTTTTAATTCCTCACCACCCTTGAACTCACTGGTGAAAATGACCTGAAGATCACAGTTTTGCGTATAAAGGCGATGGTGTACAATGGCCAGCGCATTAAACTTAGAATTTTTGTGCAAATAACTGCTTTTAAAACTGCATAAAATGCCACGGTATTTACTTTGACGTGCTGTCGTCTGTTTAGTCTACGATACGGCTAAATTAAAATTATTTATTGGTTTTAGGTAAGTTTAGTGTATATTATTTAGTTTAATATTTCTGTTTGTGTTTATAATGTAAATAAATTAGATGTTTCTTTAGCACCACGTTACAAGAACAAAACAAGACAGCAGTTAAAAAATATAACGAAATAATATAATAGAAAACATCCACACAAGTACGTACAATTTAACATAGTGTACCAAAAACGTTCCGTCAGTGACGTGCTTAAAGGAGGCAGGCACAAAGCGTCTGCCGTTAATTTGTGCTAACATATACCGCACCGGTCTGTAATGACGTGTCTCCTATTACATAAATACATTTTCTAGCGACGTAGAAGCGTATCGTATAGGTAGAAAGGGTAGAACCTTTGCTAAAAGGGTTTTATTTTGCGATGATTGCTTCTCATTGCTATGTTGGTAAGCAAGTACTTTACAATTTAGGTAAAAAGTTTTTTGTTAAAATTGAATCGAATTTAAAATTCGTTTATGAAGCGAAAGTGCCTATTTATTAATAACGATGAAAATATAGCAGAAAGCTCTAATATTAAAATATACAGGTAAAAAAAGTACGTGCCAAATTCAAGGAGGTGGTTGTCAGTCAAGTCAAGAAAACAGGAAAAATAAAAAAAATAATAAGAAAATTGTTTAAAAAATCGTATTTCCATTAAATTTGTATATTATTTACTATATAGAAAATTCCACTGTCCGTCCATAGTAATTAGTGTAGTAATAATTTAAATCAATTATTAAGTAAATCCCCATAAAAATCATCAATCTAAACTTGGAGCCCCGCGCGCCGCTCTTCCTAACGCAGCCCGTACGGGTCAATATCCTCAGTTTAGTCTTGTAGGTAAGTTATGTGTACATGTATACAGCCCTTCGTACTTAACGAGCTTAGGACCGTCAGAATACAAAACTAAAATGTTAAACATTAAATCAAAGGTCTTCAAAATAAAATGTGATTTATTCAAATATTTTTCCTGTACTCTAGACTTGACTTTTAAACTCCGCCTTGAATTTGTCACGTACTTTTTTACAGCCTGTATTTTCAAAAGCTACCAAACATATTTTAAACTAACAAAAATACCAAAATCATAAACCTCGACTTGACAAACAACTGTTCTCTTATTTATCTGAAACATGATCATTCTGTAGTTATAAAATTATTAAGAGTCTATTACGGATTAGAAATTTCACAGAAAATTGTTTCACGATACGATTGCAGCTATTTGCTATAATTGGCATCGAACTGCGATCAACCCGCTTCCCTCGGGGCGCTGGTTGTACCTACTCACATCTGTTGCTTTGTATTGCAACAGAGCGATAAATACGGCCAGGTCATTTCAGGCCAAGAACACGGCCGCTTGTTAGACTGTCCTAATTCGACCTTGAGACAGCATCTATTCCCTGCGTAATAAAAGCTGTTTTCGTAGTACAAATGGGTAACCTGACGTGCTTTCGACTGTACTTATGGTACACAAGCAATGCATCAGTTCACCAAACCCACTTAAAGTTATAGCACTAGTGTCAATAGGTATAAAGATGTATTACCAGCACGGTGGTAGCAAGTTCTTCTTGTCTCTGTTTGTGTCTGTCTGTCTTGTCGTGGTCTTCAAGTGTTGCGAGGCGGAGGAGGGTCACACATAAACTTGTCGAACTATAGATTGTTATAAAAGTTTGACTGCCTCATTGGTCTTGTGGTCAGCACGCTGGGTACTATCCACGAGGTCCTGGGTTCAAATCCTGGATCGGACCGAAAGTGTTGGGTTTTTCTTGAAATAACTCAGACACAGCTCCGGAGTCAGAAAGTTGATGGTGTTAACACCCCGTGCCTCGGAAAGCACGTAAAGTCGTTGGCCCTGCGCTTGATCATGTCGGACTGCCGTCTCACCGAATTATGAAAGTGAAGGAACAGAGAGTGCACCTGTGTATTGCGCACACACGAATTTAAAAACGCTATAGCGTTGAAACGGGGAATGGGAGCGAAGCGCGGGAGATGGAGATCTGTAGCTAGGTTCTCGGAAATTTAGTCGCGATGGAGCACTTCACGGGTGAACAGCGTGCGTTCTGTGTAAAAAAATATTACAAAAATGCCGATTCGTGCGTTATTGTTCGACGTTTATTTCGCTCTCACTATAGATTGCATGACTTAAATCAGTGTCCGAGTGAAAGTTTGATTAGGGAGTGGGTTAGAAAGTTCGAGGCTACCGGTTCGACCCTCAATCAGAAACCTAAGGGACCCCAAAGGACAAAACGGTCAGAGGAAACCATAAACGAAGTCGGAGCTTCCGTACTACGTAATCCTGGGCAATCAACTCGCTTTCTGTATCAAGAACGACTTTGCGTCGAATTCTGAAGAATGATTTACAATTCACCCCTATAAACTTCAACTAGTGCAAGATTTGAAGCTGATGATCACAATTTACGACGTGATTTCGTTAAAACAATATTAGTGCGGTCTAACTAAACAGTCGTTATTGGGCCTCAGACAATCCACGTTTCAAACACCAAAAGCCTTTGCATTCGCCGAGAGTGACAATTCGGGTGGCTATTTCATCACACGGAATCATCGGACCCTTCTTCTTTGAAGACCAGCGAGGGAATTCTGTGACAGTAAATACTGAGCGATACATAGCCATGTTACGCAATTTATTTTTCCCGCAGCTGTTAGAATTTCACGGGTACAATAGTGCAACATGGTTTCAACAAGATGGCGCCACATGCCATACATCAAACGAGAGTTTGGCCGTCGTAAAGGAGATGTTTGCTGGAAAACTCATTTCGCGCCGAGGTGACATTCCATGGCCACCTAGGAGTCCGGATTTAACCCCACCAGACTTTTTCCTGTATACATGAAAAGTAGAGTCTACAGCAATAATCCGACCACAATTTCCCAGTTGAAGGCCAACATCCGCGGAGAAATGGCCGCTATTCCGCGCGCCATGTGCGAACGAGTTTTCGGCAATTTGAAGTCAAGATTCGAAGAGTGTTTGCAGCGCGACGGTGCACATCTAGATGATGTTATTTTTAAAATGTGAATTTCCCAAATGTTAACTTTAATTTAAAAATAAATTTATTTAAGTATTACTTTAGGTTCTTTTTTTATCATTTTTTCAAAATCGCAAAACTCCGTGGCCCACCCTGTATCTCCCGCGCAGTCGGCTAATCACTGTTGATATTGGCCACTGTTGTCGAAATTCGGCTAGTAGGATATTATTATTATATAAGTTGAAATTCTTATTCGTCACAAATTATTTTCGATGTTTTTGCACCCCTGGATCGTCAGTTTTAAGATTTGTCAGATCAAATTCATCCCTTTTCAATACTGTTCTTTATTTTTGAAATTGCCGTATTTTCTTGGCTGTGGTCGTGTTGCAGCTAGTTCAGCTGTGTGTTTATGCCACAGATTATACTATTAATAAGTGCTACTTGGGGCTTGTCTGGCAAGCGTTGTGTTTAATATCCCTTATTTATGAAGGAGACGCCGTTACTTCTGCATGCCATTTGTATCCCTGCAATGACTGCGCTATTTTTAAAGTTTAAGCAGTCAGCTAAAGGAAGCATAAAAATAAATTATTTACAGTCTGGGATTTTTAAAGTGAATTCTTAGTATTTGTAGTTTACTTACTGTGGATATGTAACAGTGTCTGGTTAAATCAGCCGTTACATGAAAGAACTAGACGGTTTATTAAATGCTAAGATTAGCTCAAACTACTATTTATTCTATTATTATTAATAATTTTTCGATAACATCAACGTATAACGATTTGACTAATTATAAGATCAAATGATGCTGATGAATTTTAATTTCATAATTGTAAAATAAAGAGATTTTAGTGCAACCTACAATAAAGCCGTGCCCTAATTGTATTTCCAGTGACCTTATTTCATTGATTCATAGGATTTACTTAGATTGTTGATTTATCCTAAGGCACTTTCGTTGTAAAAATAGTATCAACTTTTATTTTATTTATTATTTCTATGCAGACCTGACAGCTTAAATCCATAGCGAATGTAGCTGCACATCGAAATATTTTAGCACAAATTATTTATCAAATTTCAGTTTGCCTATTGACATATGGCATGAAATATATAGTATTAAAAAATAAATGAAACGATATTTCACGGTCAGAACCACAACTTGATTTGTGCATTTTAACGGACAATAATTAATTTCAAAACGTTGTGACGAAAATCGTACAACGTTCAACTTGTTTTTTTTCCAGCAAAAGCAGTGCTCATAAAAAGTCTTTACCGTATTTTATTTAGTATCTATTCAATAAAATCTCTCGCAATTTAAGTACCCAGTCGCGTCGGAGTCCGGGACAACAAAGCACGAATGCACCCAATAGTACCGAGGGAATATTTAAATGTACTTCTAGTTTAATTCACTCGTCCGTTCTCGTCCTGGACTTTGATATAGGGCCCATTAAGGCAGGTAGGCGATAGGGAAGCGTACCAACGGTTTTTTGAATAAAAGTCTTATTTGTGAGTTATGACTGCGACGCTTGAAGAATGAGGAATACTCTAGATGGTATGTCCTAATGTTCGGGCTTTGGAGATTAGAGGATTTGTTGAGCCATCTTTCATTCAAAACAAGAGCCAGTGGTAGAAGGCAACAACTGTTTGATCTGCCAGCGTGCAAAAATAATGTTACATACAACAACCCCTTGTTCCGTATGTGTCGACTGTATAATAGTAGTGGCAGAGAGTTGGACTTGTTTTCTTTGTCTCACTCGTCATACATAAAGTCACCAAAGACAAATTATAGTGAGCCACTGTTTTAATGCTGTATTCTATAATTCTATAAATTATATATATATATATATATATATATATATATATATATATATATATATATATAATTTCTGCTTAAGTTCTCAAACACGTAACTTATTTTAAGCAAATGTCGTGTTCAGCTGTAACCGGAATGCAAATTTACCACAGTGTTTGTTAAATTGTGTAATTAGTATGTAAGTTTTAATTTGTGTTCTGTTGCTGTTCCTAAATAAATAAATAAATAAATTAGTTTCACAGAGTTCAGTGTCTCCAATAATTCGTAGTTCTCTTTGTTCCATCAAATTTAATGTAGCTAGTTGGTATATGGCTTGACTCTGTACAAGATCGAACTTGTGCTTGGTAGAGTTGTAGTAGAAGCTGCCTCCATGTGAAGTAGTAGTCCTACTTGTACCGCCTTGAGCTATATTTTTGAATCACTCGCGTGCCTGATTTTCGTTCGTCATTTAAAACGACGCATCTTTAAAACACTCAATCGGCTGCGCTCGACCGATCGAAACCACGAGTGCCTCTATCCAGTCGTCACAGAAGGCGAGGGATAGAATAAACGACAAAATTTAAGTTTTTGAGTAAAAACTATGTAAAATTCGCCACCAGAATATCAAACAGAGCCCCTGACCTGACCTGACTAGAGAGGACTCCAAGTTTTCTAGCCGTAAGTGGTTTTAAATATTACGTTTCAGTGTATACTTGCATATTTTACTGTTTATATACTCTTTATTGCATACCACACACAGTAGACATTTTTTATCTAGAGTATTTTGTTATAAAACAACTTAAATGGCTAGCTCAGCATTTTCAGACCGCTAAATGTTAGCGGTCTGAAAATGCTGAGCTATATCCGAATTGGTAAAAAAATCCTGCATTTTTTACAACTAGGCTACGGACTATGATACTGTCGGAATGTGAGGGGTTGCTTTTACAAAATCCATTTGCACGGAGTAGTACAGTTGGCTTCAAAAATTTGTGCCTACATTGTTGTTATTACCTGACTGCAGAAGGAGGGTTATGTTTTTCGAGAGTATGTATGTATGTATAATTGTTTGGCACGCCCTACAGCCCAAACGGCTCGACAGTTTTTGACACATGAGGTGTCTTTGAATTTGTCAAAATTGTGAGAGTAACAATACATTTAAAAAATGGCGCCCGCAAATGGAAATAAAGGGGGGAGAGGGGATAGATGTTTTCCTCACCATAGCAATATGGGTATCTAATAAATGCTAGTACCGAGAACATTTTAAAAATATATTATTTTTTGCAGTCTGATGTTTTGACTAATAAACTAAAAATAATAGAATAAAAAAACGGTAATTTAAAAAACTAAAAAACCCGACTGCGTTTCTGTGTAATTGGAAATTAAAAAACCCTAAAACAAGAAAATGGTCATACCCGGGTTGAATTGGTACCCATATTAAAAACTGTAGCAGTCGGGACCCATGTGAGAAAGTCAGCCATCTCGTTAGTAGATTGGAGTAATCTGCCATATAATATAGAGGTAGGTATAGCCTCCATTTCTAGAATGGGTCCCGACTGCTATACGATTTTTAATACTGGTACCAATTTAACCCGGGTATGACCACTTTCTGGTTTAAGGGTTTTTTAATTTCCAATTACACAGAAACCCAGTCGGGTTTTTAGTTTTTAAATTACCGTTTTTTCACCAGTTTTATAATATGTGTGTCCAAAATGTAAACATATTCTGATAATGACTGTACCCGTAACTGTTACGTCCGTGGAGCAACGCATATTCGGGGGTGATTGCATTAGGATGATGCAGACACTTTTAGAGAAACAAATCTGGACATTATGTTTGCAACAAATTTTGCTTTTAGTTTATACAGAGCGGTGCAATGTTGGACTCGGGCATGGTGAAGAGATTGACCTCTTTCGAAGTTCACCCCAGTGGCGGTCGCGATTGAAACTTTTGATTAAAAGAAAAAGTTCCACTATAACATTAAAGGAAAAAAGTGTACACTCTTCTCAATATACAGTGCGAATAATTTATACCGGCGTATTTAAGTTATCCAGACATAGTTAACGACCGTATAAATTATATGAGATGCAATTTAGTTACATAGCTCTTAAGCTATATAATACTTTATTACTTATAATAAAAAGAGATAATATTTTTTTAAAGTAGAGCACCAATGTATTGCATCTGATTAGATATTTTACTTTTATTGAACTGTCATGATATTTCGTCCTTGGATCAGGATATTTTCAGACCTGTTAGGTTTTTCTTCTCGATTGGAGTATTTCAGAAAACGAAATAGATATTATGATTACTAAACTACAAAATATACTATAAATGTAGGTATCACATTATGTAAGTAACGTATTTCATATATAGGGTGTGGCGTAAATAGTGGTCCAAAGCAAAGGTGTGGATACACTGTACACTGAAGCACCACATACCAGTATTTAAAAAAAAAGTATGTACAGGGTTTTCAAAAAAAAAAAAATTTTTTAATTTTTTTAGAAATCGTTACCTTGCCTTACAAATTTGGTTATAATTTGCAAAAATGACGGTTTTTTTTTATCCATTTTTTTTATTATTATTGCTGATCACTTGTACTTAGTACTCCATTCGTTTTTTTTTTTACAAACTGAATTTAATAAAAAAAATTAAGTTTCTTTCAAAATTCAATACTCACTGCTAGCAAATCGTTTGACTTTCAATGCTTTTGGTGCAAAAAAAATGTACCACACTGTCAGTGGCCATTGTTTAAAAAAAATGCCCATCTTTTGCAGGTTCTAAAATGGTGCAACAATAAGTGTTACGACTTACAGGAAAAAAGTTATTGCTTTTCGAAACAAAAAGGAGCCCAATTCAGAAAAACAATTTATTTGAAGTTCAAGGGTTTACAAGGGTTGTAATTTTTTTCTGTGTGGTCCAAAGCAAAGGTGTGGATACACTGTACACTGAAGCACCACATACCAGTATTTAAAAAAAAAAATTATGTACAGGGTTTTCAAAAAAAAAAATTTTTTAAATTTATTTAGAAATCGTTACTTTGCCTTACAAATTTGGTTATAATTTCCAAAAATGACGGTTTTTTTTAATTATTATTGCTGATCACTTGTACTTAGTACTCCATTCGTTTTTTTTTTACAAACTGAATTTAAAAAAAAAACCCTGAAAACCCTGAAAACCCTGTACATATTTTTTTTTTAAATACTGGTATGTGGTGCTTCAGTGTACAGTGTATCCACACCTTTGCTTTGGACCACACAGAAAAAAATTACAACCCTTGTAAACCCTTGAACTTCAAATAAATTGTTTTTCTGAATTGGGCTCCTTTTTGTTTCGAAAAGCAATAACTTTTTTCCTGTAAGTCGTAACACTTATTGTTGCACCATTTTAGAATCTGCAAAAGATGGGCATTTTTTTTAAACAATGGGCACTGACAGTGTGGTACATTTTTTTTGCACCAAAAGCATTGAAAGTCAAACGATTTGCTAGCAGTGAGTATTGAATTTTGAAAGAAACTTAATTTTTTTTATTAAATTCAGTTTGTAAAAAAAAAAAACGAATGGAGTACTAAGTACAACTGATCAGCAATAATAATAAAAAAAATGGATACAAAAAAACCGTCATTTTTGGAAATTATAACCAAATTTGTAAGGCAAGGTAACGATTTCTAAAAAAATTAAAAAATTTTTTTTTTTTTGAAAACCCTGTACATAATTTTTTTTTAAATACTGGTATGTGGTGCTTCAGTGTACAGTGTATCCACACCTTTGCTTTGGACCACTATTTACGCCACACCTGTATACGTCTTTTGTAGCTTGTAACACAATTTTCTGGAACCTAATGGCCTAATGGTGTTTTGTAATGATGTGATAAGATGTGTTTTGCTTGGGGTATTCTTTCTTTTTACTAAAGTCATTTTTCTCCGAAAATATGCCGCATCCTGTAACAAAAGCATTAGGTAAAGTTCCACAAAAACGATGAACTTATGGATAAAAGCGTTTTTTGCGCCGCGTGCGCCCTACCCGCTGGTTGAGGGCGTCTTGCTCTGGTATCAGAAACTGGCCGGATACCAATACTAAGATCTTTTGGTTAATACCAAAATCAGACGACTTGTGTAACTTCATCTTTTAGTTGGTTTTATTATTGTTGTTCTTGATTTTGTGATATTAAAAGTTAAGTTAACCTATGAAACGTCCCATTGCTTGGTTCAGGCCCTACGTGAACTATGAGGTGATATGAGCCATGCTCCACCACGCGGGCTCATTGCGGATTGGTGGAGGAATGTCTGTAAGGCATGTGACCAACCTTACTATCAGATGTTTTTAAGCAGCCATACGGCTATAAGTTGGGGAACTTACATACGTCCCAATCTTGATAATTATAGGGTGTGGAGAAGAAGCAGTGCAAGAAACTCAGTCACTATTGTCATAACATCGTCTATGATTTAAGAGTTATGCTCAAAACTAGAAAACTTCATCAACAATGAAGTTCTCTATTCTTCTGAAATCTATGTCATCTCTTTGACCTCTTGGTACGATAAGAATGTTTTTTGACTAATATTTACCGTTATTAGTGTTTGATTTAGGCATTCTTAGTTACCCTTTCGGTGACATAGTAGAGGCATATAGCATCCTGGTTTGAATATCATGAATACGAGTATTTAGATGTCATTAATTTATTATTTGCTTACCATTTTGTATCCTATTTACAAATTAATAAAGCCGTCCAACAGTAGAACCAACGAATAGTTAATGAATTTGAATGTTAGTGTTAGTTTACCCGACAAAGTACTAGTTTATTCAATACCACAGGTAAACAATGTGCGAGGGTTATTTGTATTAGTTCGAGCGTCCCCTCGCCCCCAGTTAACACATCATTTGGTCATTGTTTTTGTCCCGTTGAATAGCATTTATCCTAACGTTCATCTGTTTGAAAATGTTATTTTATTTATTTATATTAAGGAGACCAAGGTTTCTCATCTAAAAGTAACTATAAATAGTAGCAATGAAAGAAAACCACTTATAGGTCCTAACTAATAGAAAATTGAATGTACGAGTAAAGCAGAAACAGAACAAAAAATAAATTTTTATTTATTTAGACCTGAAACATCCACTTGTTAGGTGGTAAAACGTAGTTCTACTTACGCCTTAAAATTAATAATTTCTGATAATTTTTAGGCTAGCAAATATTGTATGTCTTTTATGATTATTTTTTTAATGGTCGGAATAGTCACCTATTTAATCAAGACCGCGCCGTGTGTTGCTTAACTTTGGTATCACTACCAAAGTGTTGCCACCACTACGCCACAAGCACCTCAGATACCAGAGGCCATTATAAAATGATACCAGAAAGAAAATTGGTATCATTTCCACAGCACTAACATCACTATTGAGACATCCAGTGTCTGGTTTGCGGTTCTAATGAACGCAAGCTTTTTCTCCGGCCCGAGTTAGGCGGATATCCCCGTGATTAGTTCACTAATGAATTTAATTAATCTGACTAACATTAGACAAATGTTTGACTCGGATTTTTTTTTAAGACACAAAACAGGTTACAATCATTTGATGGTTACAAAGAGTTATAAATCTATGAATTAAGAGCTAAACTGTAACCTAAAACATGCATCGTTAAAGTACCAAACAGAAGTACAAACAATGAAGGAGGTACTACATAGTACCGCCTGCTGATTTAAGTCGGTGCAAACATAGTTTATAAGTAAATTAGATTAAAACAAAACAGGAATAAATCATGCGAAAACAGTTTCAATACTTCTACGGAAGGCGTTTGGATTCCTAGTGAAAATATCGATGTTAGGTTGATTAATTGCAACATCGTTGTAAAGGCGACACATACGAACGATTGGGTTCAAAAAAGACGTATTATTTCGGTACACAAGAAGGGAGAATAGTTTAGGGTTACGCGATCTGTAATTGGTGTTAAAGCTGATGGTCGACAGTAAGGGTTCAGAGTCGATCAGTGAGTTTATTATTTTGTGTAGGAAGATGAGCTCACTGCGCCTACGTCTCGTCTCTAGGGAGGTCATGTTAAAGTTACGTAATCTAGCTTTATAAGAACTTAGCTTACGATGAAGACCCTGCCGATAAGAGAGCACTCTGAGAAACTTTTTTTGTAATCTCTCAATCTGTTTTGTGTGAATTTTATAGAACGGAGACCAAACGATAGCTCCATATTCAAGTGTGCTCCTCACTAGAGTATTATAAAGGTAAACCAAGCTCATGGACTTTTTAAAGTGTTTTGTTACTCGGAGTACGAAACCAAGGATCCGGGATGCGTTGTTGCATATGAAGTCGTAGTGTTCGCGAAAAGTTAGTTTTTCGTCAAAAATTACACCCAAGTCCCTAGCTTGGTTACGGCGAGTTAATGTTTGGTTGTGGATTTTGTAAGCGAAGACAATTTTGTTGATTTTTCTAGTGAAAGTTATTATGAAACATTTCTTGACATTAAGAAACATTCTATTATCGTGACACCATTTAGAGATAGTATCCAGGTCACTCTGTAATGCCTCAGCTTCCATTGTGTTATTGATAGAAGAGTAAATTTTTAAGTCATCTGCGTACAGCAAGCAGGGACTTTTCAATTGACAGACTAGATCGTTAATAAAGATATTAAATAATAGCGGACCTAGATGTGATCCCTGAGGCACTCCAGAAGTCACCACGACGGGGTCAGAGAGTTCTCCCCTTAGAGCGACAAGTTGACTCCTCCTGGACAAATAGGACTCCACCCATCGAAACAGCGACCCGTGTATGCCCATAGATCGTAGCTTCTGACAAAGAATTGCATGATTAACCTTGTCAAATGCCTTTGAAAAATCCGTATAAATGGTATCCACTTGCATGTTCCTTGCAAAAGCCTCGCAAAGGTAATTTTTATACTCCAGTAGATTTGTGACCGTAGACTTCCTTCTAACAAAGCCATGTTGACTAGACGATATAAGAGGTTGGACATGTGAGTAAATTATGTCATAAACAATTGATTCAAAGACTTTAGGAAAGCAGGACAGTAAACTAATAGGTCTATAGTTCTTGCACTCTGACTTATTGCCATCTTTGTAGACTGGTATAACATGGGCCACTTTCCAAGCGTCAGGAAAGATGCCCATGCGTAGAGAGTGGTTAAACAAAAAGAATAGTGGTACTGACAACACGTCAGCGCATTGCCTGGCTACTAACGGTGGTATGCCATCTGGACCGGGCCCTTTTTTATGTCTAAACTTTTCAGTCTTCTTTAAATTTCGTCGATCGAGACTGAAGCGGAGGAAAGAGTGGAGTTAGAGATACAGGTTGTGTCGTTAACTTCAAAATCAGTAGAGTCTGTACTTTTCTCAAAAACAGAGCAGAAATACCTTGAGAACAATTCACACACTTCCTTTGGTTCAGAGGCACGGGTACCGTCGTAGTACATGATCTGAGGGACTGTGTTGCACATGTTGCGTTTGCTATTGACAAACCTCCAGAAGTACTTAACGTTACAACTTATCCCATTCTCGACTGATTCGATGTATTCTCTATAACACGTATTGATTAAACGCTTGCAACGAGCGCGAAGCAAGGAGAAAGTGTCATAGTCGCGTGGGTTTTGGTACCTTTTATAACGTTTATGGAATTTGTGTTTTTCAGTCAGGATTATTCGAACGATTCCAGAATTATTCTGCGCCACTAACGGGAATCCGTTTCCTGGAATCTCTTTGTTTGCAACAAGAAATATTAATCTATATTAATAATATAAACAGGAAAGATTTGATTGTATTGAATAGGCTCCGAAACTACTAGACCGATTGAAATGAATTGATACAGAGATATTTTGAGATCCTGGGAAGGACACAGGCTACTTTTTGTCGCGATATAAAATCATTAGGGGGGTGCTAAGTTGGGGATGATTTTTTTATGGGAAATCCGTCTTTTATGGGAGTCGCGGAGAGTTCCCCGTAAAAAGCTACATATTTAGCTTTTATTTAGGGCTAGTTTATTTTATAATTCCCATTTGGTTTGCTGCAGCATTCTGCTGGAATCTTTTTAAACTCTATGGCGTGTTCCATGATATGGTTTGTCATGGATTTTTTTAAGGGCTGACTAACAAAAATGTCAAATCTGATGTGCTGGCTACTGCAAATTGAAAATAAGCTACTGCGAAGGTAAGCTGTGAGCTGATCATCGTTTCAGGGTAGAAAGGCAACTTTATGAATGATACCATTATATTTGGACTGGCCACTGTACATAAACACGGAGTAACTACTTACATATTGTTGACTATTTTTGAATCACTTAGGAGACGCAATAGTTACAAGATAGCTATTTACCAGTTCCCAACATTAAATATAATAAAATAGAAATAAATCAGAAATATTGTGTGAGTAGTTGGGAATGCCAACTGACTGCAACCTATTCATTGACTGACCTGACTTAAATAAATAATTCACATATTGATTGAAACACAACTTTACTTAGCTTAAAAGTCGCACTTCAACTGAAAATAGATAGCAAGCTGATCTAAAAATCAATCTGAAAAAGAACAGGATTCGGTGGTGGCGGCCCTATTTTGTTAAAAATAACAATACGCGTATTTTTTTAAACAATACTTTCTTGATCTAGATGCAGATACATATTATTATTGTGTTCCTCAGTCATTCCCAACAACAATGCTACAGTCGTTTACTAGAACCTGTGTTCGAAGACTTCATAACTCATTCACGCGTACACTCGCGAGCAATTCATTCGCAATGTTCGTGTTGTGCACAAAGTGTCGTGTTCCAGCGATAAAACTTCGGATAAAATCTCGAATAAAGAGCCATGTCACTGGGACGTGGCGGGGAATTTACAAAAACTGGTTTAGGCAGGTACAATAAAGATTTTAACTCACCCTCGTTTGGGCTTTAACATCCAAACAATAACATGTCAAGTGTGTGAAACGGTTCATTTAGAGTTCCGCGGAGTTGCAAAATTAAATGTAGACGAATTGCAGAGTTTTAGTGTGGTTTTATCGTGGTTAGCTGAAATATAAATTCTGCGAAATTAAAAATTTTGGGATGCTTATACCTTAGTTGTAAGTAAATAACGTCAACGTATCACCGGATTCATGAGAGTGAAGGAATAGTGAGTATCACTCACAATATGTGTATTTCGTACACACTTGTACAGGCGGCAGCACGTCAGGTTACCCATTTGAACTACGAAACCCGCTTTTATTTAAGCGGTCTCAAGGTCAAAGAGGGGCACTTTGACGTGCGGCCGTCTGTACACTATAAAATAGTTTAGATCTGTACTCATTTCAAATTCGATTCCCGGTCAGGTCAATGTAGAAAAATATATTTCTGGGGTCTGGGTGTTTGTGGTACCTTCGTTGTTTCTGATTCCCATAACACAAGTGCTTTAGCTACTAACTTTGGGATCAGAACAATGTATGTGTTGTTGTCCACATTTATTTATTTTATTTGTTTATTTATTTATTTAAAATAGTTTTGTAGCAGAACTTGCTTTACTGTGAATTTTAAAATTTTGTACTAAAGTGCTATACCATTTAATGGAGTTGACAAGGAAACTGATTATTTTATTTCTAAAAAATTATCAAAATAAAATAAATGTTTTTGTTTATACTTACTCTATGAGCAAAAGCCTTTGAAATTTTCAAATCAAGCGTATGCTTTTGCTATAGGGCTAGTCACCATAGCAAAAGCATACGCTTGATTTGAAAATTTCAATTTGATAACGGATATTATTTTTTCCAGACATCCATGAACTGTAGATATTAAAGTATACAAATGGTTGCGCTTATCACACAAACAAAGGTCAAACCTTTGCAGGATTCGAATTGTTGTAACCGCTGCATGGTCAATGCACGAATAACTAATACGCTCGACATCATTACGATAATAAGTAGTGATATTAACAGACTAGTTCATAGTTTGTTAAAACAGTCTAAATGTGTTCTGTAAAACAGTGTGACGTTCACGCAAGGCTTCAAAAAAGGCAAGCAAAAAAAAAATGCTACTTGCGCAACTCTCCATGTTGCCCTAAAAATTCCATCCCAAAATTGTCAGTGATATATGAAAATGAACCCGTTGTGAGCAACCTCGTATTTATCAGGGGCACCTGCCCCTCAAAAGGCTTAAATGTGCAAAAAGTCTGTTAATTTATCCAATGAAAAACTACGCACGAAATGTAATGACTCCACACCGCAGAAGGGAGTGATTTATGACTTTATTAAAATAAAAATAAAAAATGCCAAGCCAAATGGAAGGTTTACATTTTGTAAAACAATGCGCAGTGAAATGTTTGGTTGCTTGTAATGTCATTGCCGAGCAAATGAGCTTAGAACTTTTTTCGTTTATAAAAAGCTAGTAAAACATTGTGTAATCGTAAAAAAGAAGCACCTTTTATCTTTAAAGCACGTATGAAACTTTTATGTTTATTGCCAGCAATTAAGATCTGATATTTTTATTTAATTGCCTTTTTAATGTTCTACATAAACACTAGAAACTATATTTTTATCCATAACATTTTAGCAACACTTAAAGTCTTTATTTGCTACATTAATCTTAACACGTGTTTTACGAAAGTGTAAAGGTAATGCGATATACCTAATTTAGATAAACGAAAAACGCATGATCGAAACAAAAGAAAAAAGTTAAAACTGATGGCTAAAAAAGCTGAATTAAATTATAATAATAAATACCTAAATAAATAAATGAATAAATATTGGATAACATCACATACATTGCAAAGATTCCAAAGTAAGAGCTTAAGCACTTGTGTTATGGAAATTTGAAATCTTAATGCACCCTTGCAAACGCAAAAATCATTTCAGTTTATAAATATGTGTATTCGCTATCATCATCACCATAGCACAAGCAAAGAAAGTGTGATTGGAAAGATTCCATAGACAAGAGGAGCATTGGTCGACCAAGGATAATATGGGTGGACGACATGAAGAATATAGCAGATGGAGAGTTGAATGGGTGAAAGTTGCCACAAATCGTCAAGTGTGGAAGCCATTACCCAAGAGGGACTATACACCACAAACGAATGAATTGCACTTCATTTTTTTTTCAATCTTTATCCTTATATGATGCGTATTTTGTTTTTGCAAATATGTGCGTGTGTGTTTTATCTATTTACGCTATGCCTGAAGGTTCCCGCTGAAAATCAGTGTTGTGACAAAACGTCTTTTTGTCACTAAAGACTTATTATAACTGAGCGGGGGGTCCTTTTTGGCACATTGCGTTTTTTGGTTCTGTTCTGTTCTGAAAAATTTTAACAGAAAACCAAGTAGAAATTTATTCTCAAGCGAAGTTCGCTATTGCTAACAAAATGTACGAAACTGATATAAGCCATCGAAACATCACGTGACTTTTGCATACATATTTTGACATTTCTTAGGCAATAGCGAAGTTTGCTCCAGAAAGCGGCTCTGTTTCAATTTTTTTAGTCGTTTTTATACTTTTTTTCTGTCTCGTGTGTTGTGTCAAATAAATGTTTCTATTTCTATAAATTCAGTCAGAAGACAAAAATTTAAAAGGTTTTCGGATACCCCACCCCTTATCAAAACGTATCGTATAACTAGTTTCTGTCTTATGCAGGTATTATTCTACTCCGACTGCAAGATCCATTTCTCTAAGTAATCTTCGGCGGCAGACACATGGCTGACAATTCGCCGATTGCTGACTTCACCGACGCCATTTTTGTGCTCCAAACACGTACCAAATTCGAGATATTGTCTGGAGTTTGCATAAAATAACACTTGGCGATTTGGTACGGCGAAGAAAACAATGCAGCACCTAATATGTTAAATACACGATTTTTTTTATTTATTTATACGATTAATGGTGAATGGAAATAAGTCGCTTTCAAGGTGGCGCTAAAGACTCCGCGTAAAATCTAGCTCCAAAATATGCGAAATTGTGGCTCATGATAACATGGACTTACTTGGTTTCTTTTTAAATTTATCCATTCCTACCGTGAAACGCTTATAATGTGCTCGTAGATTCCAGAAATATTTGTTTTCATTTAGATAACATAAGGCTTGGATTGTATAAATAGCAAGAAAGGTTTGCCTCTTTCATCGAATTCAAACTCCCAACCTATCTTAGTAGATCGGATCACAACTGTACCCGACGATCTTCAATACAAGCTTTCAAATATCTTTTTACCAAAAATTACTGCAATTTTTCCTCATATTCCATCGTGACCACATAAGTTATCTCTAAATCCGTCCCTGTCCTCCCCCGAGACAGATCGAGCTCACTGTTTTAATACGTTCTTCTATTCTAACCGCGTCGTTCGCCTATTTAAGCGCTGGCACTATGATTTAGTTGTGTGTCGGCATTCCATCCCTGGGGTCTGAGTGCTGCCCTGCTCTTTTGGTTAGCTCAGTTTGTTTGAGTTAATTTTGTGTTCTCATTCTACTACGTATGTTTCGCGGAACGTGAATACAATACGAGCTGGATGCCTTTTCATTATTATTCGACCGGGAGTTGTAAACTATGCTTGTAACGATGTAGATGAAATATTAATCTTGACTACGAACCTCACTTTGCTAGCAGAAAACAAAGCATTATTGCATTAAAAAAAATAGATAGATTCTTTATTGCAAACCACACACAGTATCAATTTACATAAATGTTCATAGAGAATGGTACAATTTAGGCGGTCTTATTGCTGAAAGCCTGTACTTTTGTGAATCGACAAACCGATCAAAATACATAATATTAGGTATTACTCTTAGGATATAGTCTGCCTGCAGTGCCCTGTAATAGATAAGTAAATATATAGGATAATTTAACACCTATGCCCTGCAAGGTAACCTACGTTGCAAACTGTACAACAAAAGCCGTGTATAGGGTAAATCTTGCAAAAAAAACTTGCCTATTGCAAAATTTAAAGCACCTACTTAGTGTTTTTTATTCAAACGGAAAAGGTGTCGGATTCTTATTTACTTACCTTTTATTTTCCAAATGTTTAATCCCTCGAGTAAAGTGGCTCTATATCTAAGCCTTGTATGACTTATTTTGACAGTGATCCGAGTTCTGGCATACGGGCCCAAGTCTGCTAAATTACATTAGCAAAATTGTAATGGAATCGTAATTGAATATCAAGCTTTTGACAGTTCTAGTATAAGCGACATGTCAAAATCATGCTATCCAATTACGACTCTATTACAGTTTTGCAAGTGTAATTTATTGGACTAGGAATACATTATACCCTTCTGAAATTATTATAAATATTTAGCATAATCACATAATCGATCAGGATCAAGGATAAGACCCATTTAAATTGCTCTGATCCAAAATAATGCATTTTGCAAAAGCACTTGTGTAACGGAAATCAGACACAGCTGGGGTACCAAAACAACCAATACAATTAAAACTATAGTTTTCTATATTGATCTGACCAGGGATCGAACCCTGACCTCAGAGATGGCGACTACGAATATCTTCAGTACTAAACCACGGCAAATTCCTACGATGCAGAATAATTAATAAATACGATAGGTACATTGCTTCAGAAAAAAGTTTTAGGTTTAGTGGTATCGTTGTAGCTTCTCGGCGATACGTTTTTTACCTTTTGCCACAGAATAAGTACTAGTACTTCGTACAGAAGTATGACTTAGCAATTGTATTCAAAGAAATGTCTACTCAATGTCGTCAACAATATGGCGTAATTTAGTTCGCCTCAGAGTCAAGCACATTTTCACGTAGACACCTACAAAAATCCATTGCAAGATAATTTCATACTTATTGCTCTGGAATATGATTAATAATACACTAAACCTATTCAGTGACGTAATATCGACGCGATAGGGTTGACTGCTACGAGAAGCTTCTAACGCCATCTAGCGCCTCTTTCTAGTACTTTATTCATTCTCGTCCAGCCAGCAACGTAGCCGCGCGGCAGCCGGTGAATAAAACGCGCGAGCGTGTCGCTGGCCGGTAACGACACGCAACTTGTTTTAGCCCCTAAGTAAGGGTCGCCGCGCGTAGGTACGTTTTTGCTACCTACGCGAGGAGATACACAGGCCTGATTTTGCAAAAGTAAATGTTCCACCAATTTCGTTATTGTGCACTAAAAAGTTTCCTAAACAAGGGCTGGTTTATGAGCGAGCACCGGCCGCCGTTAAATATATTTGAGAGAAAGTAATTCTCGTTTGCTTCAGGGCATAGTAAATAACAAAGTTTCGATGTTACTTTGTTGCCAGCTAACTGTTCTGTTTCTATTACAGACTACAGAGTTTTATTCACCGTGTAAAAGAATTAAGCACATGCTTATGGGGTATACTAAAAGGTATAAAACGATCTGATGTCAAGAAAGTAACTTACTAGTAGTAATTCAAGTTCTTGAAAGTTTGTATGTAACGACCAACAACTTTTAGTATTGTTGCTATACTTTTTTTATGTTTGTCCTGTGTCACCAAACGTTACTCCTGTTTTAAGCGATGCTTGATTAATAAAAATAATATGATTAGGGCCCGATTCTTTTTTTATATTATATTATTACTATGAGGTAAAAACCTAATGAATTACGTATTGCTTCACACGCTACATGTTACTGCCGGGTTTTCCCGAGATAGTTATCCTCTTGAGCTTCACCTCGGGATTAACCGGTGCCCCAAAGTTAAGAATGTGGGGGTGATTTACCTTATGGTCTATTCTGTAATCAAAAAGACTATTGAATTGTATTGTTAAATGTCAAAGATGTCAAATTTGTGTTTCCCTCTTATTATCTCGTAAGCAATGAGGGATTTTCTGAAAGCTCAATTTTTTTTTATGTTAATAGATAGATTCATCTAAGTTATGTAAATAATGCATCGAAATCATTGAACACAAAACAAAAACGAATTATTGCAATATTATGTGTACAGAAATGTAGTGGAAGTACTTACGTTAAAAATTTGCGAGTTTCTAAATGCATAATTAGAAAATAAAATTTAATGAAAAAAAAACGTCTTGATTATCACATTTTTAAAAAAGAAACCTGTTGGTACGCATTAATCTAAAACAGGTTAAACATAAGTATTATAACAATAAATGCTAAAACCAGTCTTTTTCTTAAATAAAAATCTACCTGACTGAGGTTGTTCATAGCCATCTAGCGGATTTTAAGTTTTGATTATTGACACTAGGAAAATCGCTCATTGGACAGAAAAAAAAACGTCGACACTCGATGATGTCCCGTCTGTATTATTTGTGTTTATTAAATAAAACTCTAAACAAAGTTACAATGAATATTTTGGCGGGAGTGATATTTCGGTGTGAATTTGCATACACATGCCATATGCGTGAAAATTGTTTAATCAGTCCCCGTGAGCAACCTGCGAATGAATTTTAATTTTAAATCGAACAGCATTAAATTTTATTGATGCATGTTTGCCACAAAATATGATAAACATACGAGGCAGTGCGGTCCATTTCATACGTTTTAAAATATTTGCACACATGCGCTCATTGTCATATTTAATTTTGCCAGTTAATGAAGCCAAATAGGAGTTTTCTTTATTATACCCGACTGTGGAGTCACCCAAGGAAGGAAATTGCGTTTTTACCATATTTTTATTTGGAAAATACTACAGTATTCTAATTCTTAAGGCGTATTAATGTTACCGTACAAGCTCAAACTTTGTGAAATTCTAAGATTTTCCAGGTTCTTTTTTTGCTTTACTCATACCTTCTGCCATGTGTATGGCAGAATCTTGTGTGAGAAAAGGAAATATACATTATTACCCACCCCAGTCCGTTAATCCCAATGTTACCTACTAGTAGAACCTAGAATTACCAATACACAGGCCTTTACAGTAACAACTAACAACAACAACTTGTGCCGATCTACTTTTAGGAAGGGATTAGTTATTGATATTGTTTAGATATGCGCTACAAAAGTATTCTGTAGGTTTAAGTGGAGACTGGCAAAAATATACCCATGGTCATGAAATCTAGATTAAGATTTAGTAAACAAACTTTTTATTGTTGGCAACCCTGACAACTCAGTCTTTCTACCGTACACGTACCGGCAGGAGGTGGTGAATTCTTGAAACAGAAGAACACACGGTCACACGTCAAACTACCCCACTTTGACCTTGAGACCGCTTCTATTCCCTACGTAATAAAAGCTGTTTTCATAGTTCAAATGGGTTGTGTGTTTTGCTGCCGACTGTACATCAAACAATGAACGTGTATTACAGAAGCAAAGCTATAAAATTCTTACCACAATTTATCGTTTCTTCAAGTTTGAATTCAACAGTCGAGTTTGTTTATCATTCACGAAATGTACCAAAACAATTGTTTGAAATTTCTAATAGACGACATTGTTTTACTCCTTCCGAACCGGGTCCCTACTCTGGATGTTCGTATTTACACGTTATACGTATCGCTCGCTGACTGAAACTGAGTTTCATACAAAATTCCCCTCTCCGCCCCCTTTTTAATCCACATAGGGGATAAATTTCCAAAAATTCATATAAGTCGTCGAAAACTGAAATGGCCAGTAAAGTGTGTAAAAAGTTTTTACTCAAACTATACGTAATGGTACTTTGGCGCAACTGAGTTAGGAAGGCAAAGGGAAGCGCTTCCTACCGACCGGTTGTTATGGTCGGGGACCAAGGTCCTATGGTCACCGACTTGGTTTATCTATATGTAGTCAAGCTCGTGCTAAATCTTACATATCGCGGTTTGTGTTGTATGGAGCGGGCTATCAGCGCCATCTAGCCTGTAGGAGCCGAGTCAAGGCGTCGCGTCTTGAAGTTGCTTGCTAGTGTGGGCGACAGTGGTAAGATGTCGCTACAGTACTATGGAAATTTTGATACTGTAGACGTAATGATACTATGGACGAAATGATACTGTAGACGTAATGCCACTATGGACCTTATGCACCAGAAGGACCCCTAGATCTCATGAGGGTCTCTAGACCCCGCAGTTTGGCCTGTGTGTTGATATGTCAGTCAGTCATCAGGTCAGTTTTCATTTTTATAGGTATTTTACGATTAAAAGTCGGACATCGTCTTTTTGCAGTTCGCACTACGTCAGGGCCCGTAGCCAAGTGGCAATTTATTCTCAAGCGAAGTTCGTTATCGCTAACAAAATGTATGAAATTGACATAAGCCATCGAAACATCACGTGACTTGCATACATATTTTGACATTTCATTGACGATAGCGAAGTTCGCTCCAGAACGATTGCCATTTGGCTACGGGCTCTGATCCGATAGCGTGTCCGTCAAACTTCGGTGCGGCGTAGTAGAGTTGACAGTTATGCACTACGTCAGTCCTACAAGGTCCGGTTTTCCATATTTAAAATCTAACTACGTACGTTGACGTATTTCGAATCGGACGTAGTGCGCTTACCGCTTGTTTACATAGTAGAACTCTGGCATAGTAACATGGGTGTGAAAGTGTGTTCTTACAAGTTTCTCGAAGTTTTGAGTAGGTCGCTGTTGTTTAAAGTCAATCATAAAGCGCCCTGAAAGTTAGTACTCAATATTAGTTGGTCTCAGTTATAACAATCTTATGGCAGCTGGATATTTGGGTTACACTGAGTTAGTATTTCAGCAATTGTTAGAACAGTACACAAGTATCGTACCTGTGTCGTACAAATTGTTGTCTAAGTTAATAATATATTGGTGTGTTTAAAACAATATAAGTTTATAACAGCTACACGCCAAGTTGTTAAGATACCGACCTACCTCTCAAAGCTAGCGGCTACCCACGACCTCGTCCTGGCAAATTTCGAATTTCCCATACAAACTTTCAATCCCCTTTTCTCCATCGTTCATTGACGATATGTCTTTGTCAAAGTTATTCAGCGGAAATGAGAGGAAAGTGAAAGGGATAGAAGAAAGGGATAGAATCCGGAACGAGATCATCCGCCAAAAGACGAAAGTCACAGATATCGTTCAGAGGTGCAGTAAGCTAAAGTGGCAGTGGGCTGGTCATGTCTGTCGCAGAACCGACGGGCGTTAGAGTAAGAAGGTTCTCGAATGGAGATCACGTCTCGGGAAACGTAGTGTTGGACGCCCCCCTGCTAGGTGGACCGACGACCTGAGGAAGGTGGCCGGTGGTGGCTGGATGCGAGAAGCGGAGGACCGTGAAAGTTGGCGCAGTCTTGGAGAGGCCTATGTCCAGCAGTGGACTGCAATAGGCTGATATGATGAGAGGAAAGTATTTTTTTTGACATCTTATTTGGCATTTCAAGTAGTAAAAATTAGTATTATATTAGTATAAAATGGGGTATAGAAACATTTCTAACCGCTAACCGCAGCAAATACATCGTGACAAACGCCCATTGCACTGCACCGACGAACACTCGTCGCTCGTAATATTTTATTAGGATTAAGTCGCGGCCGTATTTCACCGCCGATAAACAATCCGACAGCGAATGAGCTCAGTTTTTTGCAAACTCAATTTTCGAGGATATTTATTATCAGCACGGATAATATGGTTTAAGCTGGGCATTAGCGCGGTTAACAAATGGCAGTGAGGCAGATTGAGGCCACTTAGAGAAGACAAGGAAAACACTCATGCTTGCTGCAGTCCGACCGCTTATGTGAGACCAGGGATTTGTTTAAAGTCAGCCTAAAGGATCCCACTGCTGGGAAAAGGCCTAACCTCAACTATGAGCAGGTACGAGCCATACTCCACCACGCGGGCTCAGAGTGGAGTGGTGTCTGTAAGGCAAGTGACAACCCTTACTGTCAGATGTTATCAAGCCGCCCTAGGGCAGAGGCCCTAGTCAGAGGACTAGGCTTAACGACTCATACCAACAGATAATATTGATATTCGATATTTATGGCGGCCGTCTTGGTGTAGTAGTTCGCTTAAAGTGCCTTCCGAAGCATGCTTGTCATGGACGTCACTTAAATGGTCGGAATGGTTACCCATCCACGACCGCGCACGAGGGATTTGTTTGGGTGATTTGAATTATGAAAAGAATGCGAATTTTTAATTACAAAATTCAAATCACAGGCGCCTACTACCCACTACGCTCAGGACCCCCGACCGCGTCTACCCCCGCACCCCTTGTACCCCGCAAGCGACGTCGCAGATAATCCGTCAGACTATAGCAGTTCTAATGCGTTGTGTGTTCTCTCCCTAGTGATTCTCATAATTCGTTTTACTTAAATATATTTATCAGAACTGTTTTTGACGTTCTGTCTCTGTCGAATTTTCCAACAAGGGAATGAAAAGGTAATTACCGAAAATGTTACTATTGATTTGAATAGTATACCTCCTCTAAGGTAAGGTAGGGTGGTAAGGTAAAGTAAGGGTAAGGGTGTAACACACTGGTAATCTAAACCTTTAAGATTTTTTAACACTTACAGAGTAATTTTATTTTAATTAGTGTAAATGAGAAATAGCGTTGCCGATCAATAGTATTGATAGGCCACCGATAGTATTGATAGCTCCGTAAATATAAATATTATCGATAGGCCTATCGTACATTGACTATCGAGAGTGCGGTAACGCTAATGAGAAACCAAAAGTTTAACCTGTGTACGAATTTTTGACCTCTAATTTAAATTTATAAAGACACTGATACAGACACTGACCCTATTCATATGTCTACTGATCTGTTAATATTTGAAAGCATAATGTAATTACGCTTATTTACTTGTACTTCGTACGTAAAAGCAAGAATTAAGTAATAGTATGCCGCCACGGGGCCGTTTTGATGTAGTGTGCTTAGACTTATATTAACGAGAAAGTATGTTTAATTCATTTTCGCTTTTCAGTATTTTCCAAGCGAACACTAAAATAACTCTCTTAGCTGAATATAATGTGTGATGAGTGATGTTCGCATTCAGGTTAATGCAATGAAAGTCTAAGAATGTAATAATATTATTATTTGTGACAGCAATTTGGCGCGTTAGATTAAATATTCTTGCTAATGTATTCTTTTTCGAAATAATAATATTTTACTTTTGGCAGTAGATAAAAAACTGGAATGTGAATATAATATTTTTGGGAAAACTTAGTGGAAAATTAAAATACTCGTATGATGTACACTTACATTAGTTGGTAATGGCTTAAACGTACATTAATATAAAAAGTTATGTAAAATATCTCTGTGTGTGTGAGTGGCTAATGGATCAGTAGAAAATGCTTTATTACTTCTAAAGCTACATAATTACTTATTAGAATATATTTTAAAATAATATGTCATCATAAACAAAGACATAAAATAACATTTTAACTTCTGCTCATGTAAATCGAGCTTTGTTTTTTATACTGAAAGTGTAAAACAATGTTGCAACATAAATTGAATTCTTGAATCCTTGCCAAATAATCGACGCTTACCGATATCGTTTACCCGTAAAAAGAGTAAAAAAGTCAGTGTAAGTCCCAAGACAAATGTCCGGCAGTCCGTTAATACGGCTCATTACCGGAATGCACATAACGCGCGCTCGGCTCGCTTCGCTCTTTACGCTCGCTCCGCTTTGCTGCGCCGCTTTATAAATTGAAACACTTCATTATTGGACTGCTTTTTTGCGAGTATTGCCTCTTTGTACGCAATCAGGGCGAGGGCTTATTGGTGATTTTACGAAATTTTTTAGTCGCTTTTGCTGCAGGTATTTTCTGTTTTAATATGAAGTTATTAACATCTTACGAAAATTTATAGTCAATTATAAACAAATAATAATAAAAAAAATGCATGACTAATAAAAATATCTTTAAAAACGGAAAATTAGTAAATAAAATAAAAAGTAAATAAAAAGGGTGAAACGGGTGGGCTAGGTACTATATTTCGAAATAAACTGTATTTAATTGTTTCGTCAAAATATTATTTATTTTCCCCATGAATATTGCGACATTCCCCAGCGCAACGTAATAAAGGCGTCTTAATTAAGAAGCCTGTAAAATCAACCAAGGAAGTTATGATTAATGATTAGTATTAAAAGGAGCGACATCTTCAGCTTCCATTGTCCGGGATAAATAATTCCCTGGAAGCTTAGTAATAGTCCTTCGGGATCTGTTTTCTTTTCAAATTAAACGGAGTGAAATTTGATTTTCCGCCGATGGAGCATCGGCTTTGCCTTTGGTCTTATTAAATGCTTGATTTAGTTACAAATGTGCGTTAATTAGTTAATTAGCCGTTCCGCTGCTTCGCTGTAAGACCTTGGCGAAGTGATTTCGATTAATTTCTGTTTTCCTTCGTCGAAGTAGATTTTATTTTGTTCTTGTTGTTATGTTTTAAAACCAACAGCTTCAAAATTCTATCAATCTTTATATGCTTTGTACAGTCGGCAGTACGTCAAGTTAACAATTGAACAACGAAAACAGCTTATATTACGTAGGGAATACAGGTTTCAAGGTCAAAGTGGGATAGTCTGTCGTGCGGCGGTATGTGGATAGGTACTATCGAGAAAAAGTGCGCCTTACCAGTCTTAGGGCCAAAATTGTTTGCACATTGCATCGTAGTTTTTTATGGACACATAAAACCAAATAGTTATTCTAGCGACGTAACAATAAAGGACTTGTCCATTAATGGTTTTTTATTCGTTAATATTTCTGACCAGAATAAACTAAATATTATATGAAGGAGTTCACAAAAACTAGTTTTTCTGCATAATTAAAATATTTTTTAAGGCCTCCGATTTAGAGAAAAATTGAAATTAATTTTTTGCTTTGTCTGTACAGAAACCGCACCGTCGCCTATATCAACTATCGCATGAAAAAAAAATTGACAGCAAAATTGTCATTCCATTGACAGTAGTACCTATTATATAATCTGTGGTAGTACCTAGTAGTATTTATCCACCAGTAGAAAGTCAATGGTACATAGCCATACAGCCAGGAAATACAAGTAAGTGATCAATGAATAATGTCTGTTACAAAACATATTTTTTCTCAAAAATGGAGGCGTTTAAAATTCTGATAGCTTAAAGATTATAGGTTATTGGTGGTTGGTGATATCTTGAAATAAAACCGGCCAAGTGCGAGTCGGACTCGTGCACGAAGGGTTCCGTATTCCCTAGGGTGGCTACACCCTTATCACTTATAATGCTTTCACATTTAGGCGACTTTAGCAGCGCGACTATGGCGTATACAGTCGCGCTGTCGAAGCTTTTTAAAAGTGCCTTCAAAATGGTTATTGTTGTCCTATAATCTTGTCCTTTTTTTTTATCGTACCTCTTTTACCAGTCGTACTTAATGATAATGATTTACCTTTTCCAGAAATATCGCATCTTATCGCGAGTTAAAACCCAACAACGCCATCTATTGAGATTTTTTTGAACTAGAATTGTTTGTTCTTCGCGATAACTTCGCAAAAAGTTCTTTTTGTATTTGATTTAACGACAAATTAAGGGTTTTCGGACTTTTTCCTCAAATCATGATATAAGACCATCCTTCTTGCCAAATTTCATTGTTCTAGGTCTATGGAAAGTACCCTATAGGTTTTGATTCCCCTGAGAAATGGGGAAAAATGTTAGAAAATAGGACTTAATTGGCCGTATCTTTTGTTTGTGTTAACTTAAAAGCTTGATTCTTTTACAGCTTTAAGGGGCCATAGACATATGTATTTGATATTAATTTCAACCTTATACCTCCACGCGTTCCTGAGAAAAAGTGTCTTGACAGACAGACGGACAGACGTACAGACGGACAGACGTACAGACGGACAGACGGACAGACGGACAACAAAGTGATCCTATAAGGGTTCCTTTTTTCCTTTTGAGGTACGGAACCCTAAAAAAACCAGTCTCCATACAAAAAGAGGACAAGTCCTTTCAAACCCTTAGGTACACAATTTCAACTTACTTAGCGCTTGTAAATTTCTATGAAACAATTTGTTTATTTATAACATTGAGGTGTGTCAGGTGCATCGAAGAGATATTGTGAGCATGAAAATTGAGGAGAGCTTGGCCAAGGTAATATAGTGACCATAATTTACAGCAACTTGCAGGATGACATGGAAATGTACACTTCAAATACATTCCTAGGGCATGTTTACATAAGGCAGTTATTAGACTAAGCGGTATTCAGACAGTCTTACTAAGACTCAGCGTAGTGTAATAAGAGTTAGCCTGTAAGTCTGTCTGCCCCATCTCGCTCGTTCACAGTATGAAAGAGCGAGATGGGAGATAGACGCTCTGACTCAGATGAAGTAGTTGCTTGTTGTTATTAGAACCATTAACTCCTAAATATCTTGGCCACAAATTATTTTCAGAATATAAAGCAACGGAATCGTTATATATTATGATAACAGGCTACTACGGAACCCTAAACTGCACTGCCCGTGGCCCGACATACACTTGGCCGGTTTTTAATACTCAAGAACTGTATCCTAATTTTATCTCACTGTGTGGTAACACCAGTACTACTCGTCTCTCGGCAGCATGAATGGGACGTCTCGGAGTCCTCGGGACATTCCCTACGCCCTTGGGGTCGAGTATTTGCGCCAATTCGGAATTTGCTGGGAGCGCAAACTTGCAGCTCCACATAGTTAGGTTGATTTTTGTCAATAGTTCGCTCGACAGCTCAATATTTGCTAACAAGCACCTACCCGACATGTTCCGAGGAACGAACACATAATGGTACCAGGATATGTTTAGTATCATGTACTTTATTTTGCTTATTTGGAACTGGAAAAATTTACGAGTAGTTTTGCATAAGTGTCGTAAAGAATACAATAAACTGTACTTTATGAAACAGTACACATGATTTGATGAATTCATTGTCAATCTTAAATGTATGTTTAAATAGATAGCTGAAAATATTGAAATCGTAAGGTGCATAATCAATGACTATATTTTGTGAAATCCCAGTTTTTATTTTGCTCTATATTTCTAACACTCATAAGTTAACGTCAAGCAAAAAATACAATATCAAAGAAAATTAAATTAACGAAACAGCACTTACAATGTAACTGTAATAGTTTAAAATGACCGTTATTCGGGCGACGAATAAATCGCGCCGCGGACTACAAGATTTATTTGACAACGCTGTTTTAAACCGCGACGAAAAACAAGAAATAGCAGCGAAATAGAAAAAACCAACGCCGTTAGTTTCGTTATTTACTAAGCTTGTATGATGTAAGAAAGGTAAGCGAATTATTTCAAATCGGTTTCGCTCAGCTCATTAATTAATTGAGTGGGCTATCTGAAATGAGCGCACTTTGATTGGAAGTTGGGCGGCGGTAACAGTATAAAAAAAGAAAAAATATGCAGCTGGAAAGTAAGTTATAAGTACAAAGACTAAACGAGACTAAAAAATATATTTTAGTTACGCGTTGCATGGTAAAGATCTTGCTCAACGATGAGCCTGAATGAATTAAATAAATTCAAGTAATTATGTATCTGTTTAGTTTTAGCATTTAATCGTGTGATCTACATTTGCATGACACTATAAAAACTATAATCGAATCTATATAAATCCACTATAAAATTCATATTTGCTTTCCGTAAGCGTGAATTGAATTTTTGAGCCAGATATTGAATTGCATAATCATTAATTATGCGGTTGTGTCAAACCAAAACAGCTAAGTATAGAACTGTGCGTGTAACGCACGCACGTATTGGGCCCGCCGCAAATAATCAACGAATGTATCATACAAGAACGCACACTGGGGCGTATTTTGTATTATCACAAACAAAATATATTATTGCACTTGAAAAAAAAAAACAAGTGCAATAATATATTTAGATTGCATAGTGAATGCTTATCACTTAAAAACAATAATTATCATATTATCACAAACAAAAAATAGTAGTATTTGTTGTTATAGTGATATCATCTGTGAAAATTTGAACTGTTTCATGGTTCATAAGATACAGCCTGGTGTCCCTAGTAGGCTAGGGTCCCGATATTACCCTTGGGTACGGGACCCTAACAAGCATTTATTTATTTATCAATGTTTAGGACACACGGGGAAACCTAAAGCGAAGAAGCAGCAGCTGTTAGAACCTTCAGCTTTACGAAGGAGTTGTTTCTGACCCAATGGCCATCAGTCCCTCACGATACCGTTGACGAAACAATGTTTTTCGTCCCTTTTTTCAATACCTTTAAGATTTAAAATTACACTCTGCGATTTTTGAAATACGTACCTACAATGTACATTCATATTTGTGCCAAATTGCAGTTTGAAGTCTTTGCGCTAGGCAGCGGACAGTCACACGCGAAGTTATGAGGGTTTCATATTGACTACGGAACCCTAAAAGAGCGCCTTCTTCAAGAAAGCCTCAGAGAAATTTTTCTTTTCACGAGGCGCTTTTGAATATATTCCTTTGTTAAATACATTCGTGCTACATTTAGAAAAAGACGGCAACATTCGGACGCGGGGTATGAGTAGTATTATCTCCATAATTTATATACCAGTACGTTAATGTTTACCTGCTAGTTTATTAAGGGTCGGTGGATTATCTGCGGCTGAACTCACACCGAAGACTTATGCTTTTTAAGTTTCATTTAAAGGTAATTGCATTTAATTTAAAAAAAGTTATAATTCACATTATTGTACCCCATAAACGCATTAGTATCCTCATGAATGAAAACCGAGATAGATATAACTATTAATTAATTTGTGCTAATCTTTACGTGCATGAGGAGCTTGTGGCGCAGGGGCGGCAGCGCTTTGGTAGTGATACCAAAAGTCAAGCAACCCACGGCGCGGCCGTGATTGAATGGGTGACCATTCCGACCATTTAAGTGACGTCCATGACAAGCATCTCCGTGCTTCGGAAGGCACGTTAAGCAGTTGGTCCCGGCTAATCTGTGGTATTAGTCGTTAAGCCTAGTAAGAGGCCCTAGGGCGGCTTGATAACTTCTGACAGTAAGGTTTGTCACTTGCCTTACATACACCCTCCACCAATCCGCACTGAGTCCGCGAGGTGGAGTATGGCTCGTACCTCCTCATAGTTGAGGTGAGGCCTTTTCCCAGCAGTGTGATCTAATAGGCTGACTTTACTTTTTTTAAAATCTTTACGGGTTTGCTCTTGAATCTAGACTAAACCAGACGTGGCGTAGTCAGAGTCGACGGTAGAGTGAGCTCACTATACTGGCTTTTCAGTTTTATTTGTCCAAGGTTCAGCACCTTTAAGTCTTTAATGTGCTGATTTCTCTGTTAATGCAGCTTAAGTACTTATTGCATTTTCAAGCGCAGAATAAAAGCTTATTTTCACTTAACATTGAAGTGAAGTACATGCTACGGATCAGTACTGGCCATTAGCGTTTTTTGCGTAAATTGCGATTTTCACTTGGCCGAATTGTTTTAGTCTCGTTTATGAGAGTTAAATAGAGCTTTCCATTTGCAAGCAAGAGTGGCAAAGACGAAAAGTATATTAGACAGCTTTGCATTCCTAAGTGTGTAGGTACCTAAAACTTTATTATTTTCTCGGATTTAAACTCATGCTTTTCGTTCTACTTTTAAAAAGTAGGCAATCTCCCAGTAAGTTCATGAATATTAGTAAAAGTATAACGTAATAATATATGTGAAATATAAAGTCTAAAAACTCTTAAAGGTTTTGGTTGTAAGTAGATGTAATTAAAAAAAAAATATTTACCGTTTTGCAACAATTCACAGAATTATTCTAATAGCTGAGTACTTAAACCACTATAATTGTGATGACGTGACCTGAGTCGTATGGAATGACACTATTCATATTTTGAATTTTATATCACATCATATTTAGTCTAATCCATACTAATATTATAAATGCGAAAGTGTGTCTGTCTGTCTGTTACCTCTTGACGCTTAAACCACTGAACCGGTTAAGATGAAATTTGCTATGGAGACAGTTCGAGACCCTGGAAAGAACATTTCGTCACGATATAAAAACATTAAGGGGATGAAAGTTTATTTGAAAAATCCAACTTTTGCGGGCGAAGTCGCGGGGAACCACTAGTATAATCATAATAATCAGTCGCAGGGCATTCCTTTTGCAAAATGGCTGCAGATCGTTTGTTCAACTCGTACTAAGTGGCATTTTTAAATTAACCCTCAGTTATTTGTTCCACTACGGTGTGCTGGCGTCCAAATAGCCCCATCGCGTCACGTAACCGGTTGAATGTGGTGTCCTAGACCCGTAATGAGGAATATTATCACCTCTGCGCGTGACCTACCCTCCGTCCTCCGCCGCACTTAATTAAAGGCATTTTTTGGCCAACCCCGCCTTGGAATATAAACTAGTTAAATGAACTGCCTGTAAAATGCAATAGTTTCTTCGAAGCGCAGCCACTTTTAGGGGCTAGTACCTCAAAAAAGCTGATTACTTTGATGTTCCTCTATTGAGATTTCCTAGAATTAAAATAATGCTCCTAGCCTAATTTTGACTATAGTGGCCAATCTCAACAGAGGTTAGCCGATTGCGCTGGAGATATTATAGTGCAGATACACAGGTGCACTCTCTGTTCCTTCAATCTCATAATTCGGTGAGATGGCAGTCCGACATGACCGTAAAGAGATCAGGCGCAGGACCAACGGCTTAACGTGTTTTCCGAGGCACAGGGGTGTTAACACCACCAACTTCCTGACTCCGGAGCTGTGTCTGAGTTATTTCAAGACAAAAAAACTCAACGCTTGCGGCCCGACCCGGGATACGAACCCGGTACCTCGTGAATAGTACCCAGAGTGCTGACCATTAGACCAATAACGAGGCAGGCTTGAGTTTGATATTCTTAATCAGAGGCTAAGACAGTTAGCTGTACGATATTCACCTTTAGGTCGGTCGTGAATCAAATTGACTATACCTAAGATACTTCAATATTTTTTACCATTGGGAGTCCGAGTTCATACAGAACCCTTATAGCGCGATTCAGACGCACACTGTTCCATTCTCACGCTGGCACGGTTTTCACGTAATAATGTAGCGTACGTTGAAGTGTTTATATGATAGTTTGCACCTTATTTATTTCGCCACTTTACAAGCGAGCTATACGAGTTCCTGGCATTCGGAAAAACGCGCCACTGAGCTCAGCGATTTTCAATGTTGGATTTACAACAAGTCGGGGTACCTAACAAGGATCTATGCTCGCTAGTAAGCGACGAGTTATTTAGATTGTTTTGTTTAAAAAAATTAAAGTAATGCACGTATTTTAAAATAACCAGTAAGTTAGCAAACCCTAATTGGGTGACCGGAAGTTGAGACAGTAAAACATAAACGACTTGTAGTATCATTTTCTTTTCAGATTGCAATATTATATCAAAGCGTTTTACTTAATACTTGTGCCGGCTTCACACGGGTAAATAAAAATAAGAAGACTTTTTAAAATCAAGTTGGAGTTCCAGAAATTACCTCCTACAGTCACTTTTTGTAATATTTAATTACGTTTATAATATTATACTTTAGCCTTTTATGAATAATGATCATGCCACTGATATAACGTTTGAATATATATGAGACAGCTGATTTGAAAAGTTTTTCTTCACTGTGTGTCCTATCTGTCAATTTATACAAGTGTTGGCAGAATCATTATTAGTACGGGTGTAGGTACATAAAGGCAATGTGCCTGTAGTTGCCTATGTATACCTACTTGCTTTTCAGTGCTCAGTTTGTGCTCGATACGTAGTCTTTTCTTTATCTTAAACAACTGTTATCTGTGAAGACCTATAAGTGGTTTAATTGTTTTTAGACTGTACTTTTATCATCCGTTTGTAAACATGGTACAGAAAAGCCAGATTTATATTTGTCTGGACGTGACGTGACGAATCAGAAGGGAATCATCATACGTTTGCACAAGCCATCACGACATGTCACAACACACTAGTATTACTTCCTCATACTAAATGTATGAAAGCGATTCCGTTCTGATACGTGTCGACACACCACGTCAGACAAGTATAAATCCGCCTTAAAGCGTTTTCATCGAGTAAGTGCGACGTCGAGATGAAAGAAAACGTGCGTGTATCTCACTGGGGGCTCTGTTCCGTATTAAACTTTGTAAAATCTATGGTTAGGTACAGCGGGTCTAATAGATGCTCGTCTTGTGCCTGGAACGCCGCATGCCGCCGCGACTGCTCGCATTCCGCTCGCTTCGCTCAAGCACAAATTACCGAGAGTACAGATGACAATCTACATACAAAGCGAGCTCGAGCAACGCACACAGACACCGCTCACGGACACTATATCTCAGAATGGTTGGAAACATGACGAGCGCGAGTGTATACTCCGCTTGAGACACGCATCTGTCAACATTTTTTTGCAAAAATGGATTAACAATAACAAACTATTATAACTATTTAGTGAACGGTTGTTTAAACTCAAAATTAAACGGTATATGGTCGTTTTTTAAGGTACCTGTTGTTTCAAGGAGTAAGTCTCTAAGTTTCATCATTTGCTTTCCAGTGTCTGTAATCCAAGGATAACTTTGTTTCTTAACATATGACTTTTTTAAGGGTGCATGCCTATCAAAGAGGTTCAATATTAGACTGTTGAAAGCAATCACAGATTCATTTATATTATCACTGAGAACATTTTTCCAAGCAATGCTATTAACGTCTGAATTAAAAAGTTCCAGGTCAATCTGGTTAAGGGGCCTATAGTACACCTAGTGCGGTGACGGTTTAGGTTTTTTTATATTTAATTCAAATGAAATGAAGGCATGATGACTAAGATCAGGTATGTATTCAACTAATACTTTTGAGACTTTCGCAGTGCTGCAAATAACGTCCAGCAACGTCTCAGAGTGGTCAGTGAAATGTGTAGGTTTAGTGACATATTAAGTAAGATTCATACAATCAAGAAATTTAAGTAATTTAACAGATTTATCTTCATCGGGCTTAAGTAAATTTACATTGAAATCGCCCATTAATACAATTTGGTCATAATCTGAAAAAGAACTAATGGATTCGGTCAAAGCATCCAAGAGAGTGTCCAAACACAACCATGGCGGACGGTATGATTGCAGAATTAATTATGTGATTAATTTAAAAAAACGTGATTAAGTGTTACTTTTAAACCCCTATTCATTAGATTATTTAAAAAATACAATTATAAATGCAATTATAATTCAAAACAAGATTTTTGAAATATAAACTACAAAGACGCAATTTAGGCCCGGCTTTGGTCAATATCCTTTAAGTTGTAATAAAACATAAAAATTTAATTATATTAGTTATGGTATTATCCTTATCCTGTTATACTGTTTATTTTCAACAATAAATTAAACAAATACATACGAGTTTCACTACCAGAAAAGTTTTTTTTACATAATCCAGTGCGAGCACCGAGCGTAGGTATGAAAAGTGAAGTACATAGGTGTTTGTCTTCTGTACTCTCGGTATTTTGTGACTCAAGTGCCGCTTCGGAGTCGTTGCTTTCGCTTTGAACGCGCCGTGAGAGGCGTCGATCTTAATCGCAACGAAATAGGTCAGGATCAGTTTTAGTAGGTCAGCAAAACAGGGTAATAAAGGCTATGGTTAAGCTCTACAAGTTTAGCCAATCTTCAGCTATGGATATTTATGTTCTGTTTTGGTGAGTCCCTACACAGTGTATGATATTTCAACCTTTTTAAACAAATAAGCTGCTTTTTATTTGAGTCATCTCGGATAATACATATAACCATCAATGGATTAAGTGCGATGTCTTGAAAACAAACAAATGAAAGGCACGAAAACTGTGATGTCATAAAGATGGTGATACCAATGCAGCGCATCCTTTCATATTACGGCCTCAAGATGCGCAGAGGTAACAATAGCCTGAAAAAATCGATTTGGTTGGGAACACGGAATGTGTGAAAAGAAAAGTTCGCGTGGTCAGTCACCAATAAAATAGATTGATCAAGTAAAAGAATCCTCCTCCAAATTCTACGAGGTTGTAAAAAACGCGTTTGCACAGAAATAGGTGAAGGCAAATAGTCCGCTCTGGAGCGGAGCCTGCATCTGGATGCAGGCTTGATACTGATAACGATTTTTAGATCTTGAGCAGCGTTAACCACTTTTATTATGGAACCAATATTTATTGAATCGTTTACTTCTTTTAATACGTAACTTGTTTAAACAAAGGTGATATTAGGGTTACTTAGATCAACCTATCTAGGATGTAAGACTAGCTAAAGATAGGGAGGAATGGCAGAGACTGGGGGAGGCCTACGCTAAAAAAGCGACTTTCATAATAAAAAAAATGAAAAATGTAAATAGTGAGAGTGATAATTTATGCCAGAATAAAGGATTATTTTATTTTAATTTTTGTATCTAGTAAGTAATTAGGTATTTTAACAGCATTGTCGGCCGCTGGCCGGTCGCTTCGCTCGCAAACACTAGCATAGCAAGTGTTCGTCTTGTTATTGATGAATGATAATTACACGGCTACATGTTTTTGAATAAGTGTTAATTGTTTTTTAATACTACCCTCGCGCATACGATTTAAAAAACCATATAACTTGTTTAATTTTTAAGTTCTCATATAAATGAAATGTACTATTTCTTTTGAGAATAAATTTTCTTTAACCCTATTGTAACTAAAATTCTACAGTTGAAGCATCTCTTGTCCCCGTTCGCCGTATCGCACTAATACGCGACCAGATATTAAAAAAAATGTTCTAAAATAAGACTCAAATGACGGTCTCTTTGGATCATCATATCAGGCTGTTGCAGTTCACTGCTGAACTTAGGCCTCTCCAAGACGGCGCCAACTTTCACGGTCTTCTCGCATCTAGCCACCACCGGCCACCTTCCTCAGGTCATCGGTCCAGCTAGCAGGGGGGCGTCCAGCACTACGTTTCCCGAGACGTGGTCTCCATTCGAGAACCTTCCTACTCCAACGCCCGTCGGTTCTACGACAGACATGACCAGCCCACTGCCATTTCAGCTTACTGCACCTCTGAACGGTATCTATGACTTTCGTCTTTTGGCGGATGATCTCTTTGGATTGTGTTGACTTAAAAGCTTAATATTCTACAACCACAACAAGGGATCACAGACAATGATTAGATTTTATTAATTTCAACTTGATACCTCCAAGCATTCCTGAGAAAAAGATTCTCGACAGACAGACGGACAACAAAATGATCTCATAAGGGTTCCTATTTTCCCCTAAAAACTTACAACCTTAAAACGTAATTCATTAATGGAATAGTACTAAGTCAAGTCGGTTGAAATGATGAAACGAGCAAATTATGTTCTTAGGTGTCTTTAGACCTATGTCTTTGTGACTTTGACACGTCTTGTGTCAAAGTCACTAGACGAAGCTTACCAAGTTTGAAAAACCGCTAGATTCATCACGAACACACTCCTAATGTGACTTCAGTTCGTTAATGTGGTTATTCCGAAGATGTAGAGGTATAAAGCTGAGTCCAAAAGAGCTGTCTCCATTCTAGGCACGTAGGCTAGGCTACTGTAGAACGTGCCAAGTTAAAGGTGCGTTTGAAAAGTGGCTGCTATTAAGAACTATGGCTGGAACTGCCACAGTCTATAGCAAGACATTAGTTAGGCATCGTCACAGACGGATGCACATCAAAAGCGGCTCATAATTTAAGTTTAAAGCAGTGATAGTGCATTTTAAAAGAGGTACATGGGTCATTTTCATTCAAATGTGACATTTGACACAGAACATGTGCTCGGAGCATCGAATTCAAATCGCCGCGCAGTACGGGATGACAGGTCTACCCTTTTTTAAACAAATACACTGTCTGTAGTTTAAACAGTGTTTTTTTATTCGAAATCGGTTTGCTCTTGACCCTAGACTAAGCCAGACGTGGCGTAGATAGAGTCGACAGTGGACTTTGAAGATTTTTGGGTTGTAATCCATTGGAAACACTTATTTATTAAATACGTTTTTAGGAAGGTAAACAATTTTTTGTAAATTTCAAGTTCACCAATGTGTCATTCATGTTTAATTTGTCTGTTATTATGTTGTTCTGGTTTATACCGATTTATACCGAAAAGCTAATCTGTGGTTTGAACCTAACTTTATTGTAATAACTTAAATCCCTCCACCACCAAAGACTTAAAATCATGAAAGGCAAGAAGGAACACAAGTACCTAAAGGGAGTAATTCAAAAACTGCAAATCTGGTTCGTCGTATCATCGTTACTGCCACAGAATAAGTACTAGTACTTCGTACAGAAGTATGACTTTGCTATGAAGTTAAGGTTTAAGGTTTAAGGTTTAAGATATTTATTCTCATAAAGAATTACAGGAATTCGCTTACAATGAGAACATAAAATTTCATTTAAACAATATTTCGGAGAGCTTAAAAAGTGAGGGTACATGAAAAATAGTCAACTGGCGCTAGGCGTAGATGGCACACATTGTAAACAAAGAAGCGATCACGGATATAGATTCTGACTACGCTCACGGTATACTAGAAGTTCAAAGAAATATCTACTTAATGTCGTAAATGATATGGCGTAATTTAGTTGGCCTCAGAGTCAAGAGCATGTTCATTTAGACACCTACAGAAATCCATTGCTATGATAATTTCATTCTTATAACTCTGGAATATGAATCATAATACACTAAACCTATTCAGTGACGTAATACCATGCGACGCGATAGGGTTGACTGCTACAAGAAGCTCCTTACGCCATCTAGCGCACCATTTCTAGCACTTTATTCATGCTCGTCCAGCCAGCAACGACCACACATTAGTGCCGTGCGCCGCCGGTGAATAAAACGCGTTGGCATGGCGTCTCGTTGCTCGCTCGCGACACCCAACTTGATTTAGCACCTTCCAAGGGGTCGCCGCGCGTAGGTACGTTTTTGCTATCTACGCGGGGAGTCACACAGGCCTGTTACTGCTTAGAAATAACCTTTGTAAGGAACCCTTAACGCGCAAGTCCGATTCACACTTGCCCGGTTTTTAATATATCAAGCAATGCCCTCCAACACCTGCTAGGTGGACCGATGACCTGAGGAAGGTGGCGGTGGTGGCTGGATGCGAGAAGCGGAGGACCGTGAAAGTTAGCGCAGTCCTAGAGAGGCCTATGTCCAGCAGTGGACTGCAACAGGCTGATATGATAAAGCAATGCCGTACCTGCGCAGGCGTCCATATAATATTAAATATAAGGAATTATACGGCGTTGTCACCTTTGCTAATATAATCACGCATTGAACTTGTTGCCCTGTTCCTGTTTAAGACAAATCGTATCCACTCTATCATCTCGTAAACTCGATGGCTATTAACAAAGACGTCCATGCCGCACTGGGCACAGAGGTCTTACTCCGGTTGACGATGTCCGTATTTTTACCCGACTGCGGAAAGAGGGTTATGTGTTTCGAAAGTATGTATTTATGTATGTATATAATTGTTTGGCACGCCCTATACAGCCCGAACGGCTGGACAGTTTTCGAGGTGTCGTTTAATTTGACAAAACTGTGAGAGTGGCATAGGCTATATACATTCAAAAATGGCGCCCGCAAATGAAAATGAAGGGGAGGAGGGGGATTGATTTTTTCCTTGCCATAGCAAATGCGTATCAAATGAAAGCCAGTAAAATAAATTTCAAAAATATAATAATTTTTGCAGTTGGGTGTTTTGTTTTTTCAATAATTATGTTTGCTTGTTGAATCTATCCGTCCCTGTCAGTCACGCTAGATGACAACGCGAACGAGCGAGATGTCTAGACTCGAAAATAAGGGTTTATCAACCAGAGTAGGGCCTTAAAGCGAACGCAATCCATGAACCCGGCTTGGCGCTCCGCCATAGTTTATCGATTGTTCAATATACGCGATCATTGCCTTATACCTCTTAAGTTGCGCTATCGTCCGATTGCGTTAAGTTATGGTCGTGGCGTTTACATCTCGAGCAAAGGTTTGCACATGTTGATACACCTGGTAGTGGATTATGTAACTTTGAATGAAATTATTTCAATCAAAGTTTTGTTGCTAAAGTTGGCCATTCACGGCCAGTTACACTAATTAGTCGGTCTGAGGTACGACTAAAATTTTACGTTTTCAATATTGGTGATAAAAATCTAGGCTATAGGCATAAATACTAAAAAAGTAACTTAACGTTATTATATTTTTCCACAATTGCCCATATTTTACCGGTTCTAAGACTGAACTGACCGTGAATGGCCAGCTTAACAGAGTAACTGAAGTTGTCAAATGTGTCATTTTCAAGCGATTTCAATCCTGAATTGTTAGGAACAGAGTTACGTAATTAGCCCCCTGGGCCCGTAGCCAAATGGCAATTTATTCTTAAGCGAGGTTCGTTATCGCTAACAAAATGTATGAATCTGACATAAGCCATCGAAACATCACGTGACTTTTGCATACATTTCGTTGGCCATAGCGAAGTTCGCTTAAAAAAGATTGTCATTTGGCTACGGGCCCTGAATGTATGACATCGGTTAAGTAATAGTAGATAGACACTCTTTATTGCACACCACACACAGTATACATTAATTGCGCTGTCGTCCAATTGCGTTTAGTTATACCACCACGGGATATACGGGATACCACCCAAATCGCGCGTTATATTCCAACGATACGAACTAAGCGCTTCCTATCAACATTTATAATGCGCACAGCTAAGTTGTGGAACTCACTACCCGCTTCAGTGTTTCCAACGGATTACAACCCAAAGACCTTCAAACTCAGAGTGAACAGGCTTCTTCTGGGTGAGCTCGCTCCATCATCGACTCTGTCTGTGCCACGTCTGGCTTAGTCTAAAGTCAAGAGCAAACCCATTTCAAATTAAAAAAAAAAGTTTCTTCCAGACAACCTTCGGGGAGAAGAAAGTCAAAAAATTTAATAGGGTTGGCGGTGATAACTATCAAAATAAAGGGAAATGGGTAAAGAACCGTACTAGACCTCGGTACGCTTTGATCTTGTTTTATTATTTTCGAAAGTGAAGGGATGTACTATCGAGGACAAGTGCGCCTTACCAGATAGCGCCATAGATTTCAAATTGTCGTATTGAGATATGTAGTTACATTCAGAACGCACGATATTGTCACAGACTGTAATGCAGTATATGCCTCGGACAGAACAAGTAAAATGAAATAATTTATTGTGACCGTCTTGGCGCACTGCCACTATTTAGGTAAATCGATTGTTCTATTACTTGAACCTATCACTCTGCGTCGTGTTATTGCATGTTTGAGGGCAAAAAGCAGTCAGCTACATAGACATGTCACACTGCTTAGCCTAGCTTTGCCATTTTATTCCCAAAATAAATATTGGTTCATCGAAAAAAGTAATTTGAAATGTAGTATCTGTATTTTCGTCTGTAGTTCCAACTAAAGAAAGATTTTTCCCTATAGTTTGATTTACACTTAAAGTACTTAGAGGTTGTCAAAATATTTGTAACTAAAGAAAGAAATGAGACTAGTTTTTATTTACAGAGAAATTAAACTGAAATCAATTAATAGTGTCACAGAACTCAAAGTATACATTAAATAGTTACATTGTGGATTCTGTTTCTGCCATGCTCGGCTTATAAATAACAATAATAAATAATAAATTGTTTCAACAAACACACCAATTACCTAGCCCCAAACTAAGCGTGAGCTTGTGCTATTGTGACTAGGATAACGGATAGACATACTTATATACATTTATAAACATCCATGACTTAGGTACAGATGCTCGTGCTCATCACACAAACATTTGCCCCTTGCGGGATTCGAACCCGCAACCGCCTGGTTCAGAAGTCCGTGGCGCGAACCACTACACCAAGACGGTCGTCGAATAAAAAAACTATTTATTTATCGGACACCAAAAATACATTCGGGTGTTAGTATAATTAAAAACCTAATCACTAGTGTTAGTACCTAATCTAGAGTCACGATCAAAACTATTCGAATGAAACAAAAACTCCAATGATGTATCTTAAATGTAAAAATTTTGTTCACATTCAAAGAGTAAGACAACAATGGCTATCCTTCATTACCAATTCATGTTACTACATAAATTAAACCAGCTCTACGTCCTAATGAGTCTCTGAGGAGCTTTCATTGCAGACTGAATACAACCGGCCGTAGGCAGAAAACAGATCTAAGTCTGTCAGAACGTCGTGTTATTCCAATTTACGTCAGAGATTATTTCGCAGATGCGTTAATTGATGCATGTGCTTGTCGGAAACGGTTTAGTGGCGTTTTTGGGAAAATCTAAATTAGTACAGGGGTGCGGGGGAAGACGAGAACGGGATTCATGAGCGATGCGCAGGCGCTTGTGATTTGAATTTTGCAAATAGAAAATCGCATTCTTTTCAAAATTCAAATCACTCAATCAAATCAAAAACGCCTACTGACCGCACCGCTCTTGGGCTCCTTTCTCATCTACCCCTGCATCCCTAAACCCCGCAGACGATGACTCAACTAGGCGGTCGGCCTATAGAATTACCTAATTTACCCGTTGCTTTCAGCTTGCTTATTACCAGTGTAATTGTTTCATCATATCAGTCTATTGCAGTCCACTACAAGTCATAGGCCTCTCCAAGACTGCGCCAACTTTCACGGTCCTCCGCTTCTCGCATCCAGCCAACACCGGCCACCATCCTTAGGTCATCGGTCCACCTAGCAGGCACAACACTACGTTTCCCGAGACGTGGTCTCCATTCGTGAACCTTCCTACTCGAACGCCCGTCGGTTCTGCGACAGACCATGTAATCGTTTAGTAACACAATTTAGACATTTACTCTGTAGCAAAAACTAGCACCAGTAAATGCCTAACCTAGTACTCGTATAGTACATAAATTACTCCAAGTAATAAACATTATTACATCCGTGACCTAACATCATATAAGAACTTTACGCCTGCGAGGCGGGAATACTAATACTAAGGAATATTGTTAGTACTTTTGTGCTAGTAGGCGTAGCTAGAAAGCTTATGATATTGTTAAGACGTTTCGAGGACCTTCTTTTGATTAATTGAAGAGGGCAAAGAATAAAAAGAACATTCATTTGCAATTAGATATACTATAGTTTATTTGTAGGTACTATTAAATGCTTCTATTTTTATGTAGTATGACAGTTATAGAATTTTGCGCACTGGTTTTCCCGTGTACTTTTTATGTTCTGTAGTCCGACAAGGAACCCTTATAAGATCGTTCAGTCCGTCCGTCCTAGTCTGTCACAGCAGAATATCTTCTACGTTTATGGACTGATTTGCATGTAACTTGGTTCGAGGATACTTCACATATAAATCTCAATTTTAAAAATGGGCAATGTCTATAGAATGGGTCCCGACAGATTGCCACGTGAGGTCATGCTAGGTCAAATTGCTGATTCCAAAAGATCTGTGGGCCGTCCGATGTTGAGACTCAAGGACTCCTGTAAGCGCGACATGAGTTCTTTTCAAATCAACCCTGACACCTAGGAGAAACGCTCCGTAATGAGACCAGAGTGGCGTCATGATATATCCCTTGGCATGTCACAGCATGATGAGGCCTGGTTGGGACACCTAAAGAGGAAAAGACTTCATCGCAGTGCCGCGCCTCCCCCTGACTCTCGATTCATCTATGACAGGTGTGGCAAGAGATGTTGTGCTGCCATCGGACTTTATAGTCACCGGAGACGTTGCATCCCCCAAAATATACCCCCGTGATGCTGCAACAATCATCTGTAAAGATGCTGTGGCCAATGATGTCTAATGTTTTAAGTTAATAGTACGGAACCCTTCGCGCGCGAGTCCGACTCGCACTTGGCTGGTTTTGTATTATAAGACACCTTTCACTGTATTATAGTTACATCAAACAGTAAGGAGGTTTTTTCTCATCAGTCCGGTGCGTCTCAATGGTTAACAATTTCTCACCCTTAAAAAAGGCATCGTACTAAGCGCACAGTTTGGGCAAAAAAGTCCGCTAAGTGTTACGAATGAATGCGCAACTTTTAAGGGTTCCGCTCTCTGACCAAAAAGACAAAAATCATGATGGCAGAATACTCCGCTCCTGATAAAAAATGCTTTTAAAAACATTAGCGCAAACTTGCTTTGGTTTTTTTAAAGACTGCATAACTATTCTAAAGGAGGTTCATGCGCACAAAATAAATGTATGTGTGTTTAAAAAACAAATAGAATACAGTGTTATACTTTTTAATTTTTCACCCGTTAGAATTTTTGACTACGAGTACTCATAGTTAATTCGTGAACAAGAAGAATGACGGAGATGCCTATTTGTAGCCGATCGACGTAGTACTGCTGTAATTCCTTTGATGGAAAGAGGACAAATACCGAGACGATAGTTTGGTTTATATATGATGCAGATGATACTACTACACCTCTATACACTAAACTAACCTAAAACTTAACTAAAAGTAAAATAATAATTATTTATTTATTTGAAATGGGTTTTGCTTTTGACTCGATCAAGACTTAGCCAGACGTGGCATTAGACAGAGTAATAAATAAAATAAAAATAAACAGAATAAAATACTCAAGCAAACTGATTCATTATTCGAATATAACAACGAACCTGCAGTGAGTGCCATATTTGACTTACTTTTTAGGTAAGGTGATTAAGTAAATCGTGCTAAACTATTATAAAAATTAATAGAATTGATGGTATTTTTGCTACGGGCGACAGCACATCAATGTAAACTCAGTCACTGTGACATCTTATGCAGTTAATAGGAAGACGTTGCCGCAAAATGTATAGTCTAAATGCATTACAACTGGCCCCAACTGACATCTAGCATGCCTTGCCCCCCGGCACCTCTGGCGACCGCAGCACAGAATAATTATACTTATTCCCTTTACGAAACGGATTAACTAAGCAGGATATGGATTTGTTTCGTTGCCTTTAAAGACCCAAAAAAAAAGAAACTTGCGCCCATTTCCGGAGGTACCTGTCAATGTCATTAAGTTTAAAGTAAAATCATAAACAACCCTACAATTTCAATGAACAGAGAGGGTAAATAGGGTGGGAGTACCGTATCGTAAAGGGAACTTCGTATAATTAAGATTGAACTTCACTTCCAGGTAAGTTCGTTTAATCTAATAAATAATAGTAACAAGTACCTCAGAAGGAGCGCATGAACTTGTCGGACTATATCTACTTAGTTCTGCAAGTCATACTGAATTGCCAGATAGAAAAAACTCCAAAGAAGTACAGGCAGGACGAAAAAAATACGCTACAAGTAGGCGTCAAAGTGTCCGTGAGTTGCGAGAACTGGGAAAACTTTGTCTGGGGAATGAGGGTCGTCTGCAGTGCGCCTTCGTGTCAAGTTGGTGTTGACGGTAACAAGCGGTAGAAATGCTCTTACTAACAATATTATTTGAAGTTCAATTCCTATTTGCTTTTACGAAACGAGCTTCTTGATAAACTTTGCTTAGATTTCAGATACATGCATACCATAGGCCTACCCCATTTACAGTTTTTAAAATGGCGTACCTACTGATGTCTTGGAGACCTACGGCTTATTTAGATAATTCAAAATATCTTTGACTTTTCATTGCTTTCAAATTGATTTGAAAGCCATTTTTGATGCTTTCGAGTGAGGCAGTATGATAAGGCTTAGCGTAGGCAATGAGATGTCAAAGTAATAATGAAATCAAACGCTGGCTAGAAAGCTAGGTAACTCAGTTAGGGACGTGGGTAAGGCCACAGTCTTCCAGACGGTCGATGAGTTGTTGTGTGCAAAATTTACTTTAGTACTTTCTTGCCCAGAAATCGCTTAAGTTATGAACACAATTATATTGAGACGTCAGTTTGAAAGCAATCAAGGTATGGGCACAGAATAAGTACTAGTACTTCGTACAGAAGTATGACTTAGCAATTGTATTCAAAGAAATGTCTACTCAATGTCGTCAACAATATGGAGTAATTTAGTTCGCCTCAGAGTCAAGCACATTTTCGTGTAGACACCTACAAAAATCCATTGCAAGATAATTTCATACTTATTGCTCTGGAATATGATTCATAATACACTAAACCTATTCAGTGACGTAATATCACGCGACGCGATAGGGTTGACTGCTACGAGAAGCTTCTGACGCCATCTAGCGCCTCTTTCTAGTATTTTATTCATTCTCGTCCAGCCAGCAACGTAGCCGCGCGGCCGCCGGTGAATAAAACGCGCGAGCGTGTCGCTGGCCGGTAGCGACATGCAACTTGTTTTAGCCCCTAACTAAGGGTGGCCGCGCGTAGGTACGTTTTTGCTACCTACGCGGGGAGATACACAGGCCTGGTATGGGTGACCTGCAGGTACCTCGTGGGCTTTGACGATGCACGGTAGGTAACTGATGCTAATATATACATTTCGTAAACAAAACGATTAATCAAATAAAGGGGCGAATACCGTTGGTTTCAACTTGGAAAGAAACAAACAAATCAGCTTTTAAAGCTGGCTGAAAAACGCCAAGTGGCGCAAATACGAGTCTCTTGCAGGTGATTATGTGTTTGCACCGTTTGGCGTTGAAACTTTTGGACCGTGGGGACCTAACGCCAAATTATTTTTAGAAAAATAGTCCCTAAATTAAATACAATTCTGGAAAACAAAAAAGCTGGCTCGTTTCTCGCTCAGAGGTTAAGTATGGCTATACAACGCGGAAACGCAGCCAGCATTCTCGCTTCCTTGCCTCAAGGACACGGTTAAATTTTTGAATAAGTAGATTTTTAAGTTTTGTTAAGTGTACATATTTAGTTAACTGATTATTTTTATGTGATTTAATAAAATACTTTATTATTTATTTGGCTTAAAATGTCAAAAAGAGCTTACTTGGAAAGCCGTTCCGTTGTGTGTTAAAATTAAATACTAATTTGACAGTAACGTCTACTGAGTTTCGAGCACAGTACAGCACAGGTTGTCGAGGTAAATTGAAACGAGCCGAAGTTGGAAGTACCGGCAGCAGTGCATAACCGTCTGCCGCTAACCGGGAATGCGCTTAAAACACATTACTGCAGTTTGCCTCATTCCACGCGATGGTTTAATTAAAACAGACTAACGCAACTTTGTATTAACTAATTATAATTTAAATTCAAGCCGGGTAGGTGTTTGAAAGCTCGTTATTGAAGTTTTGTATCATCACGTTGATAGGCGTAATCCATACTCGTGCATGGATTTTTGGTTATGAATCGTTCTGTCAAATCATAACTATTAGACTTTTTTTTTTGGTTCACCAATGGAATGTAACGTACACATGTTTAGGTGACAGCAAAAAACTTAAATTACACGTTCATTTTAAAAACAGTGAACACTGCATGCAATAACATGGTGGACATGGTTATAAGTTATAAAAAAAATGAATTAAAAACAGACAGACAAACAAATACGTACAAAAGGAGGTTACCTGCAAAGAGGAGGTACCTATTTAACTACAGGTAGGTAAGTATTCTATTAAACCAATAGACATGACGGGTTGAATTTAGAATTTATCACTTACTGCTTGAAGTTTCTCCGGTTTTATTTATTTATATATTGAAGACAGCCACAAATCATATCTACACCACACTTGAATGTTACATAAAATTTATACATTACATGATATAATATATTACATGGTATTGCCTTAATTATAGGCTGCCACGACATGTACTCGTATATGTACAAGGGAAACATTCTTAAAAAGACAAAATCTTAAAACACTTAAAATAAACCAAATAATAAATGTTTATACTATCTCGTTATACTTTTCTACATCTAATATTATAAAGATGAAAGTTTGTATGCAAAAACCTGACTTTTGGCGCGGGCGAAGTCGCGGGGAATTGCTAGTATGAAATAAATCGGAAAGCGTACGTCTGAATTAACGTAGCGAATAAGACACGTTGAACGGTATGTCGTTGTATTGATAAAACCGAACATGAAAATCCTTTCAGTACCTACCTATATAGTTTATAATTATTTTTATAACTTAAGCAATTATTTTGTAAGTTTTTACGAAATTTAATTCAACTACTTACCAATAGTTTTTAAAATCATCGCGAACATACATATATACAGACGCGGCGCGGACTTTATTTTACAAGACATTATGGACGAAGAAACGAATATAAAAAAAACAAGTTATTCTTGTCACCGATTACAATAGTTGAAAATCAAAGAGGGTCCTTTTGTCGTTGTTTACGCTGAGTAAGCGGATGTGTGCGCACGCTCATTGTGTTGTCCCAATGGGGATTTGATAGCATTATAATGACACAGACGTTTTTCCCCGAAAACGATATTACCGCCTCTACAACACTGGGATAAAGTAATTTGGCGGAAATCGGAGATATGAAACTGACGTCTCAAAAGAAATAACAATTCATATTAAGTCATCATCATCAAATTTAAGAGCTAGGCTCTTGTCAGTGGAGTTTATTTTATTCCTCTCTGCTTTCCGCCCTTCTCTTAACCTCCTGATACGACCCGACATTTATCTTTTCTTTTATTTGCTGCATGTAGCTTATTCTTGGTCTTCCTCGCTTCCTTTTTCCTTCTATTCTTCCTTCTATTATCGTTTTAATAAAATTGTCGTGTCGAATCAGGTGGCCTAACATTCGTCCCCTCCTACACTCTATTGTTTCCATCAATCTCCTTTTTTCCCTAACCATAGACAAAACTTCTTCATTTGTTTTCTTCTCCGTCCAACTTATACGCTCCATTCTCCTCCAGCACCACATCTCGAAGGCTTCCAGTCTCTCTCTGTCCCTCTTTGTCAATGTCCACGCTTCACATCCATAGAGTGCTATACTCTAAATGTACACTAACAAGTTTTTTGCGAACTTTGCTTGATATTCTGGCCTTGAGCAGGTGCTTTTTTGCATTATAAGCTTGTCTCGCCATCGCTATCCTTGCTTTTATATCTGGTGTACATCTGGAGTCACTAGTTATCAAGCTACCTAGATATTTGAAGGTTTTAACCTGTTCTATTTTTGTGTTATTTATTGAGATAGGTCTATATTTTTCCTTTTTAGAAGCAATTAGTGTTTTTGTTTTATTTATGTTAATTTTGAGACCAAATTCTTTAAAAATAGTGTCCATTTCTGTAACCAGTTCTTCCAACTCCAATCTGTTTTCTGCAATGGCTGCAATATCGTCGGCAAAACGAATGAATTTAAATACGTCCCCATTAATTTTGACGCCCCCCTTTTTTGATTCCGTTATTCTGCGTATCGCACATTCTATGAATAAATTAAAAATTAGCGGTGAAAGTGGACATCCCTGCCTAACTCCCTGTCTTATTTTTGCCTTTCCGTTTTCCTCCCCTACTTCTATTACCGTTTCTTGGTTTTTATATAATTCATAAATAATCCTTCTGTCTCTATAATCCAATCCAGCTTCTTTGAGTACTTCCATCATTATTATCCAATTGACCTTATCGAACGCCTTTTCTAAGTCGATAAAAGCTATATGTGTGTCCATGTCAAAATCCAGTCTCCTGTCTATTACCAATCTCAAAGCTAGTATCGCTTCTCTGGTTCCCTTCTCTTGTTGAAACCCATATTGATCCGGTCCCAAAAAGCACTCTGTTAACGATCTTATTCTGTTCTAAATTATTTTTATTAAAATTTTACTTGCCTGTGAAATAATACTTAGTGTTCTATGTTCTTCGCATTTAAGTGTGTTTGCTTTTTTCGGTAGTGTTACAGTCTTGCTTAAATTAAAATCTTGAGGTATTTTGCCTGTTTTATACATTTCTTGAATTAAATTAAAAATTTCCTCTTTCAACTGATTGCAAACTGCATATTTAACCATCTCAATATAAATATTATCAACTCCTGCTGTTTTCCCGTTTTGAATACATTTCAAAGCTATTTCGAATTCTTCTTTCAATATCAGAGGTCCCAGTTCTAAAGTATCTACATCTTCTTCTTTTTCCATATAGCTTTCTGACATCCCTTCTCCTGAATAAAGCTCTTCTATATACTCTATCCATCTTTTAACAATTTTTTTAGAGTCCATTAGTATTTTCCCTTCTTTATCTAATATAGCTGTTCTTCGTCTCTTATGTTTATATTAAGTCATTAATTCTAATTTCAATCCTAGGACCTATTTTCAAATGAGACGGCAGGCTTGCAGTTAATCTGTGAGTTACAGTCAATGCCTTCCTTTCAAATTGGACAACATTTTGATTAAGTTTCGCGCCTTGATCGGGCCTGAGGTCCGCAAAATTTAATAACAAGAAAGTTTCTTAATTGTGCATACATTTTCGGGGACGATGCCAATAAGTCAACATAATTAACGAGCCGCTGTTGATATGTCACCGAGATAATTAGTTATCGGCCCATTTATAATCTTGGCTGCCCTAAATAATAGCTTCGTAGAATTTCATGAAGAATATTTTGCTTTCTGAGTAGGTTTCAAAGAAAAGCTATTTTAGTATTCAGTGGGAGTTCTGAGATTGTATTTGATTCTAATTTGATTATGAGAGTGCGTAATACTCTCATAATCAAATTAGATTTAAATGTATGATGTAGTAAACAAAATAACAGCAAATAATACGCTTAATTAGTAGGTAACAATATGACTAATTTAGCTAGCCTATATTTTATTCAAGGTGTAACAGAATAAAGACAATATGATTTCATTCTGTAAAATTATACAATATACAGTAGGATTACCTCGGAGATAGTGCACATTTCTTGTCTATGTATTCAGTATCGGTAATAGACAAATTTCGTGAAAAAAATGTAGGTATTATTATTATTCATAAGTTTTATTTCCTATTTTTAAATAATGATTTTGATGGTTCTAAGCCGGTTTAACCCAGATAAACCTACCGACCCATACATGGGATCTGAGAAATAAAAAAATCTACCCTCGTTATTTTAATTATTTTTGACAAATGGTAAATATTTTTAGAATCTTTAGTCGTTACTTGTTTATTGTAGTGACAAGCATCAAAGCCAATTTGTTAATTACTAGTTGCTTTTTGTGCTCAAACTAATTGCATTTGGAATGTGTGAGACATGTCCTCGATAAGGTAAGTTTACATTGCAGTATTGTTATTATATACAAAACGGCAATGTGTAAATAAAAACATAAATAGATTATAGAATTGATAGTGAAAAATAAAAGGGTTATAGTTTATTTTTTTACAATTTTATTTAGGCACCAATTCAACGAACCCATACATGGTTCGGTCGGCACAACCACAATGTATTGGACTGACCGTAGTAGCTTTGTTTCAAAGGCCAGTATAGAGGAACAGATACTGGTTTGTAAATGGAATGATAACAGTGTGGTAACTGTTACCTCTAATGCACTGTCCCTGGAACCTTTACAAAAAACAAGACGGTTCTCTCAGTATAAAAAATACATATTTTTTATGCTATTAAGGCATGTTGACCAACCATACCTTGTAAAAATTTACAACGGAAATATAGGCGGCGTTGATTGTTATGATCAGAATATAGGTCTCTACAGAACCTGTATCAGAGGCAAAAAATGGAATTTCCCCTTATTTTGTCACAGTATTGATATGGCATAGCAGAAATTATGGCAATTATATCGTCTTGATGGTGGCGTCGTCTGTTACAAGAGCCCGCTTAGAAACTTATAAAAGGTGTGAAAAACGTTGACCCGTCCTACACCTAAAAGACATCTTGAGGATTTAAGATATGATCAACTAGATTACCTAATTAATTAAATACAGGGAAGATTATCAAATGCAAAGTCTGCAAAAAAAACTGAAATTTTGTTTGCGTGAAATGCAACATACATTTACACTCAAAGAATGTTTTTTGAATTACCATACTGCATAAAACGTTTACTATTATTAGATTTATGATTAAATATTATAAATAACAAATTTGTTGCGATATAAGTGTTTTATTTATGTTTTCATACATTACTGAAAGCATGTTTGCAATAAGCATTAGTCGTGCCGACCAACCCATATATGGGATATGATTTTCCGGCTTTTCCGGAAGTCGATATATATTTTTTTAATTTTATCCTAATATGTTTGGACTAAATGGAACCGTATATAAAAATTCGCAGGTTTCCATGACAAAAATAGTTTCAGGCTTATCTGGGTTAAGTATGTAGAAAGAATATATTGGTGTAATTACTCGCCTTAACGTAGTAAATTGTTGTTGATTACCGCTGTGCTGCAGACTATATCAACTGAATTTAAATGTTGTTGTTCGAAGTATGGTAAAATAAATATGTGTTTTGTGCTATGTTTCCGAGGCAACCCTATTAGTCTCGCCAGCGACACAACCAAACATTGACATTTCGATCTCCGCAAAGTTTTACAATATTATTAGGCCTGGCCTTCCTGTTTAGGGTTGACTAGACGAGGACTTGGAGCGTAAGTTGCCCCTGCTACAATATTTATCGTCTTGTTGGCTGTTTGATCGATCCGCAGGGAACGGCCCATCTGGTACAAGTCTCAGCGTGGCACCAACTCTGCGCCATGTTAAGTTAGCATTACGGGTTATTATAGTTACAAGGTGGTTAAAAAAACGGTTATTAAAAAACTAAAAAAACCGACTGCGTTTCTGTGTAATTGTAAAAACCTTAAAACAAGAAAGTGGCCATACCCGGGTTAAATTGGTACCCATATTAAAAATTGTATAGCAGTCGGGACCTGGATAAACCTGCTTTGTTTGGCACATTTAATTTCTGTTCGGTATCAACCCTAGTGTTTACACATGATGGCTAAATGTCTCCGGCAGTTGACCACTGTCGGTCAAATTTAAACAATTCACTCCAATAATAATAAATTGTTTTAACAAACACCAATAACCTAGCCCCAAACTAAGCGTGAGCTTGTGCTGTGGCGACTAGGATATCGGATAGACATACATAGATGCGTTTATAGCATGACTTATGCTCGTGCTCATCACCCAAACATTTGCCCCGTGCGGGATTTAAACCCACAAGCTCTATTTTTTAGTCCGGAGCGCGAACCACTTAGGCTTCGTTTACACGGCATTGTCCTGCACGGTTTTTTGCAGTACACGTCTTAACGTATAAATGGTGACCATACAACGTACATGGATCCATTCACACGTCGATTGTACAGCATAAAAACGTGTACCGCTTATGCGTTTAAACGCATACTCAACGGACTTGTCAAGAAAATCGAATAAACTTTGACGTATTCGGTTCGCAGTGGCACATGGTGTAGGTTTGTCTCCTTCACACAGCACGACGTCATACGTTTTTATCGAATAGCTACTCATTGTGACAACTGTGTGAAGACTGCGGCTATTCGTCTTTTACACGAATGAAAATTTACCCTGTGTAGACCTGGGTGATTGTACGTTAAAAAAACGAATACGAAAAAAACGTGCAGGACAATGCCGTGTGAACGAAGCCTAAGACAGCCATCATCAGCAAGTTCATCTTTGCGTTTACTGCTCTAAATCGAGTTCAAATTTGTATCAACTTTCGTCCACTTGATATTGATACGTCAAATCAATACGACCGGTTTTTGTCCTAGCTAGAGTCAATACTCCGAGACCGCATTGTTAGTCACCTTAATATTGAAGGGCTCTAGAGGATCTAGTGCTCTGTACTCCATCCCAGATATTGATATCACTCGTACTTAAAAACTGGCTTGTGTAAGAGAGACGGCTAGGCAAAATACGGACAATACAGTCAGTGGTACAGAGTTCGGCCTTTAGTCATTGAATTTGAACCCATAGCTTCTGTGAGAAGTTCACACAGGTTTGATGATAAATGATCAAAGATAGAAAGAGAGAAAAGAAAAGAAAGAAAAAGCATTTATTCGGAGATCGGTGAACAAGAAACAATTTACAAATTATAAAAATGTGATCTGCCGAATATATATAATAAGTCAGCCTATTAGATCCCACTGCTGGGAAAAGGCCTCACCTCAACTATGAGGAGGAACGAGCCATAACGAGCCCGCGTGGTGAACCACGCGGGCTCAGTGCGGATTGGTGGAGGGGTGTATGTAAGGCAAGTGACAAACCTTACTGTCAGAAGTTATCAAGCCGCCCTAGGGCCTCTGACTAGGCTTAACGACTAATACCACAGATATTAGCCGGGACCAACTGCTTAACGTGCCTTCCGAAGCACGGAGATGCTTGTCATGGACGTCACTTAAATGGTCGGAATGGTCACCCATCCAATCACGACCGCGCCGTGGGTTGCTAACTTTTGGTATCACTACCAAAGCGCTGCCGCCACTGCGCCACAAGCACCTGCCGAATATATATTTAGGTAATTTGATATTTAAATTGATTCACTGCTGTCCGGTGATCATTATTTTAATCGCTAATTTCCTTCAGTTATTTAATAAGCATTCACTTTGCAATCTAAACATTAGATATTGCACTTGAAAAATAACCGTCTGAGCCGGGAATTGAACCTCGTACTCGCATACAAAAGTGGTAATTTTCAAGTGATTATTACTAACGCTGTAATGCCGCGTTGCTTTCATCATTGCTATAGGGATTACTTACACCCTCAACACTAGAAATAAGAACTGTTGTATGTATTTAACGGATCAAAAGATGAAGTTCTTAGGATTGCAAAGTGAATACTTATCACTTAAAACAATAATTTAACAATACTAGATGGATGATGTCATTATCAACAGTCAGTTGAAGATCCCGAGATTGTACTATAACAACTGTAGACTGGACTATTGCTTTCGAGTACTATTCGAAGGCTATTGCTCAAAATTTTAGGTTCCGTAGTGAAAAAGTTGAATAATTGTCTCTTGTTCGTCTGTCACGGCGCTATGGCTCCCGATTTACGGCCAGCGCGAATATATCCCCACACCAGATGGCGCTGCAATAGCCATATTAATATTTACAAGGGATGTCTGATTGGAGTTTAATTACGCGTAGGTATATCCTGTCTATTATGTCCGCATTGGCAATTCAGGATATAAACGAAATTTTGTAGGTTGTTGAAATTTATGATTGTTGTTTTTTTTTTAATTGACATATTTTAAAGTTCGATTATTTTCAATATGAAATTCAATAGTGTCTGTTCTAATGTTCCTAAATAGAAAAAAAATATACATAAATTAATGAGTTTTTAAATATTGTAAGGCATTAGGCACATCAGCACAGAATACTAGTACTTCGTACAGAAGCATGACTTAGCAATTGTATTCAAAGAAATGTCTACTCAATGTCGTCAACAATATGGCGTAATTTAGTTCGCCTCAGAGTCAAGCACATTTTCGTGTAGACACCTACAAAAATCCATTGCAAGATAATTTCATACTTATTGCTCTGGAATATGATTCATAATACACTAAACCTATTCAGTGACGTAATATCACGCGTCGCGATAGGGTTGACTGCTATGAAAAGCTTCTAACGCCATCTAGCGCCTCTTTCTAGTACTTTATTCATTCTCGTCCAGCCAGCAACGTAGCCGCGCGGCCGCCGGTGAATAAAACGCGCGAGCGTGGCTCTGGCCGGTAGCGACACGCAACTTGTTTTAGCACCTACGTAGGTGCGCCGCGCGTAGGTACGTTTTTGCTACCTCCGCGGGGAGATACACAGGCCTGCTAAGGGGAAGCTTATCTCTAAAATATTCTTAGGTGTTCCCAAGACAAATTACGAAAGACAGCGCCCCATCTTCAAAACTGGCGCGTAATTCAACCAAACAATCTTCTCTGTTTTTAAGCAGATTTAAATAATATTTTTTCATATCTTGAACACTTGGTATTTCATTTCCGCAGTATTTTTCTGTTGCGTAGGCATGTAGAAAAATGGCAAGCTCTCGATTATGTAACCTGTTTGATTTCGATCTAGGTGCTTGTGGCGCAGTAGCGGTAGCGCTTTGGTAGTGATACCAAAAGTTAGGCAGCCCACGGCGCGGTCGTGATTGGATGGGTGACCATTCCGACCATTTAAGTGACGTCCATGACAAGCATCTCCGTGCTTCGGAAGTCACGTAAAGCAGTTGGTCCCGGCGAATATCTGTTGGTATTAGTCTTTAAGCCTAGTCAGAGGCCTTGATAACATTTGACAGTAAGGGTTGTCACTTGCCTTACAGACACCACTTCACCAATCCGCAATGCGCCCGCGTGGTGGAGTATGGCTCGTAGCTCTTCATAGTTGAGGTGAGGCGTTTTCCTAGCAGTGGAATATATTTTGAGTGACTTTACATGATTTCGATCGCAAGGTAGCGATTGGTCCATGCAGTGATTTACGAATTCAAATCGCATCGTGGCAGCGCAAAAACGTATCAAAGTGAAGAAAAACACCAAAGCGAAAATGTTATTTGAGGCCCAAAAATACTCGGTGACTACCTAAGTATCCTATAATAGTACAAATAAGCTGTAAGCAGATTTTTTTATTTATAAGAAGTAATGAAAAAAAATTACCCTTGATTTATACTTAAACACGTTCCAACCGTCTCGGTCTATCTTTCAGAATTATCGAAAATGTACATATTCGGTTAGGTGACATCTCTAGCCCAAGTCAGGTTTCCTTACCTTGTGTCCCCTGATATCGTTTTAAAAGTTCACTTAATGCCATAATTTAGGCAGACACTTTGAAGTTATTCATCATGCCTGAATGTCTGTTACCTCCACGAACTTTAAGGAAGTTAGGGAAAGTTGGCAGTAATGTTTTAAGGCACTCCCAGTGTTGGCTTTTTACGTAATTATCACATTTTCTGTGAAAAATCACGGCGAGGTGTGGGTAATTAAATAAGCTACGTTTTTTAAAACAATTTATTTTTATTCAACCATAAAACGTGTCTTTAGTAACGAAAGTCAGTCTTCTTATTTTCATTATAAACGCATAGTTGAGACACAAATAATTAAAACGTTAAAAATGAAACTTGTCTGCTATCCGACATAATGAATGCTGTTTATGATGCAACAAAAAACGTATTCTTTGTTTTGCTCCATTATATTGAAAGTTAAACAGCTACTTTCTTGAATTATATCAGTTTCTTGGAGATTTTTTACTGAGCGTTTGCCCCGCGGAAGCCATGGTACGACAACGTCGTTCGTAAGAACTAGGAAAACTTTCAAGAGATAAATTCCGACATGAAAAATATCAGCATCACTTAAACTTACTTAATTTCACACCCGATGAAACCTATTACAGTTTAATGGAGTCACTAAATCCTTGGTTTTTTCACACCAGACACGATGATGTATTTTTTTCAAGAAGTGAACACTTACCCTCTTACTAATAATGAATTTGTCATTGCTATATTTATTCTTTTATATGGTACACAAAACATATTATGTCATAAAAAACATAACCCTCCTTCTGGCGCAGTCGGGTAATGTAAATAATAATGATAAATAAATTGTTTTAACAAACACATCAATTACCTAGCTCCAAACTAAGCGTTACCAAACCCCCAAACTAACTAACTAAGCTTGTGCTATGGTGACTAGGATAACGGATAGACATACTTATATACGTTTATACATCCATGACTTAGGTACAAATGCTCATGCTCATCACACAAACATTTGCCCCTTGCGGGATTCGAACCCGCAACCGCCTGGTTTAGTAGTTCGGTTTGCGAACCACTATACCAAGACGGTCGTCGTCGGACGTCGTAATAAAACTATGCTACATACTGATGATGATGATGATGATGTCCTCCTAGCCGATTTCGACTACGGCGTCCTATCTCAACAGAGACACAGAATACTAGTACTTCGTACAGAAGTATGACTTAGCAATTGTATTCAAAGAATTGTCTACTCAATGTCGTCAACAATATGGCGTAATTTAGTTCGCCTCAGAGTCAAGCACATTTTCGTATAGACACCTACAAAAATCCATTGCAAGATAATTTCATACTTATTGCTCTGGAATATGATTCATAATACACTAAACCTATTCAGTGACGTAATATCACGCGACGCGATAGGGTTGACTGCTACGAGAAGCTTCTAACGCCATCTAGCGCCTCTTTCTAGTACTTTATTCATTCTCGTCCAGCCAGCAACGTAGCCGAGCGGCCGCCGGTGAATAAAACGCGCGAGCGTGGCTCTGGCCGGTAGCGACACGCAACTTGTTTTAGCACCTACGTAGGTGCGCCGCGCGTAGGTACGTTTTTGCTACCTCCGCGGGGAGATACACAGGCCTGTCAGAGATTAGCCAACTGCGCAGGACATATTATAGTGCACAAGTGTGTGCGCAATACACAGGTGCACTCTCTGTTCCTTCACTCTCATAATTCGGTGAGACGGCAGTCCGACATGACCGTAGAAAAATCAGATTCGAACCCGGGACCTCGTGGATAGTACCCAGCGTGCTGACCACTAGACCAACGAGGCAGTCAAAAAAATGAAATTTTAATAAAAAATTTTAGTTGAATTTTAGGTACTAAGCCTACGGTTGTATGTGGTTGGCACCCAGGGCGATCCTGCCTGTACAGTATAAGAGGTACAAGTTGTATTATCGGCCGTTGATAAAAGTAGCAGGGTCGCCCCGACTCACCCCGCGGGTGACACAGTTTCTCGGCGGGACACGCTAAACTGACGTTTATTGCCTGTTAAAACTGCCGGCTAAGTCTGGCCAAGTCGCTTTAATGCCGAGAAAAATGCTACACTAGAATTTTCTTTTAAAACTATTAAGAACGTTAGTGTTAAATGAAAATTAAGGCTTAGTTGAAATATAATTGTATCAAATAAATTAAGCTAACATAAAGTCATCCTACCTACCAATTACTAAGTACAAAGATTGTTTGTGCAACTGAAAAATGCGACAAAAATGCTATTATTTTTAGTCAACAGAAATATATTCGAAAAAAGAGAGTATAAATTTTTACGTAATTAGTTTTTTTCACTATAATAATACAATAATAATCATATCGTGCGTGAACTCTCTACCCTTAGCTATCAGACAATCCGAGTCTCTTTTCATATTCAAAAATCGACTTGTAAATTAATTATACTGCCGTTGGTTGAGTACTTGTCATATTGGTATATAATACGTATATTATGTATGATTTATATGTAGGTATATTGATATTTTTATGTATATATAATATGTGTAGTATATTATAGTGATAGTATATAATATGTGTATGTATGTCTGTTTCGTACCTATTATTTTATAATATGTCTTTTGCACCAATCACCCCCTTCCTGTGATTAAGTATTTCCTATACCCAAAGGTTGTCTGGAAGAGATCGATCTTAGCGATAAGACCGCCTAATTTGTACATCTTTCTATGTAAATTGTATTGTTGTTATTTTTATGGTGTGCAATAAAGAGTTATCTATCTATCTATCTATCGTGGTATTTTAGTCACTGATTTTGAAATTATTCAACGCCAAAATCGTATAGTAAGTATAGTCGTATAGTAGTAAGTAAAATAAAATTGTGAAATAACTAATTGCGTTATTCATCATAAAGTATAATATCAAAATGGCACCCTACTTTTACTAAGTGTGTCTTAAAATACAATTCCAGTATTGTCATCATACAAATTCGCAGAAAACTAACATAAGTATGTAAAATAAAATTATTGTAAAATATAATTATAAGTATGGATACCCTACAGACCAAAGAGCCCGGGGCGCACACGAAGCTGGCCAATAATAATTGTGCCGAGGAACTCTAAAACTCTCTAACTACATCCACTAATGCCGGTTCCGTTTTGCAGATTATTCTTTGCCGGTTCCTTATCCCGGAACTTTGTCCGGCTGGATATTGTGCCCGGACTTTCAGCATTCCGTGTGTGAAACGGAACGAATAAAATGTTTTGTATGCTAGTCGGGGGTTGTCAATAAAGGAGTACTATTTTCGAATTAAATAGATAGATAGATATTCTTTATTGCACAATAAAAAAACAAAGATGCAATGAATTTTAAAATTAATTAATTTAAAGCAGGGGGTCTTATCGCGGTCTTATCGCTGAAAAAGATCTCTTCCAGACAACTTTTGGGTAAAGGTAGTACGGTGCAAGAAAACACTACTAACTATAATAAGTTAAACATACATGAAATATATAAATTGATAAGATATCAATAAAATATAAATAAATTAAAAATGGTATACATTATAAATTCGTGTAGATTTCAAATTTCAGGCAAAGATCGACATTTTCTTAGGTGTTATACACATTAGTCGATCTTTTCCTTAAAATATCTCGGTCAAGTTACACTTTAGGGTACCATGTACTTGAAATTTTTTGTCCTCAATGTGTCTATACATGCATACATACATAGATATCACTATCGTCGTGTGCCGCGATTTTAGAAAAAAATGGCGGCGGGGGTTGATATGCCAACTTCTATACAAAAAGTTTCAAACCCCTTCCCTGTTATTCCAAAAACTTAGTACCGGGTTTAAGACAAGACTAAGCTTTTAGCTAACTAATTTGAAAAGCGCTTCTCTATTAGGTTATGTCACGAACGTGTCACTCATTCCTTTGTTGTCAGCTAATATTTAGACCCATTTTAAACCTGGTCTATTTTTTTTGTAATAACTGGCGTAGCAAGCACTTGCAAAAATTCGTCGACTGACTAACGTCCTCCGTAGCTTAGTTGGTAAGAGCACTCGCCCGGACAGCGAAGGGACGTGGGTTCGAGTCCCACCGGATGACACAGTCGATTAATTTTTGTAAGTGAAATTTGATTTAATTTCGTAAAAGCTTGCAAAATTATTGCTTAAGATATAAAAATATAATAACACCGCTTTAGTCTAAGCTGAGCCAAGTGCAGTGTAGGGCAGAGTTGTTACAATTCTAATTGGTGATGTGTGAAACAGTCACTTAAATATATTGTTGCACTTGAAAAAATGACCGCCAGAGGCGGGAATCGAACCATTTTTTCAAGTGCAATAATATATTTAGATTGCATAGTGAATGCTTATCACTTAAAACCAATAATTTATCGTATTTGCAAGCTTCATCTTTCGATTGTTAAATACTTGCAATAGTATTTCTTTCGAGTGTTGAGGGTATAATCCCAATAACATTGATGAAAGCAACGCGGCATTACAGCGTTAAGAAGCACTTGAAAATTTCGACAGGCTCTGCCAACGCCAGGGTGGCCGAGAGGTTAGGCAATCGCCCGGCATGCGAGGAACGCGGGTTCGATTCCCGCCTCTGGCGGTCATTTTTACATGTGCAATAATATATTTAGATTACATAGTGAATGCTTATCACTTAAAACCAATAATTTAACAGTCACTTAAATTAACTCATAGTATTCTAATAGCCAATTATATTTTTAATTGTTTTTGGTGCACAAAAAGAGAACCACAAGACTTCGTACTAGCTCGTATTTTTGTTATATAGAGACTAGAAAGATGGTAAAATATAATGATTAAACATTATCTTCTATTCGTATTATCCTCTGACGAACTCCGTGGTTGAGTGGCTTACACACCGGTTTTCAAGGTGTGCCACCTCTGAGGTCCCGGGTTCGATCCCCGGCCGGGTAATGACCCGACCGGGGATCGAACTCCATATCAGATAGAAATCCATATTTTCTATATTATCCCGGGTTTGGGTGTTGTGGTATGTTTCTTATTTCCAAAACTCAAGTGCTTTCGCATAGCAAATGACTTCGGGATGAAAACAATGTATGTGATGTTGTCCAATGTTTACAATATGTATTTATTATTATTTCACTCGTGACAAAACGACTCCATATTTCGTGTAATGTACGGAACACTGGTTACAATACTGCAACGTGCATCGCTCTGATTTTTTGCAGACGGAATTTTGTAGCGTTTTCTAATTTCGCAGAGCTGTTTCCTTAAATGCAGTAAGATAGTTTTTCTGGACCGAGAGATAAACTTCGCTGTTGTATAGTAGTAATGCGGATAGTTTGTTTTGGAGCAAGGTTTGTTGTTTTTGGAATGAGTTGAAACTTCTTCTTTTAGTGTCGATTCCTGTATTTTTGAGGACCAACATTTAGCGACTAGCAGAGCATTAGCAGTAGCGTTGTACAGGTCCTCACTGTCAGGTGTAGCAGTTGAAACTTAACAGTAATGAAATAAAAATCAAAATTAGGCCAGAGTATAGCTACATTATTAACACAGTTGATATTAAATATATTAATATAATATATTAATGAGTGAAAGTAGTTTGATTTTTCAAAACTTTGAAATAACACCTTAGTTAAACTGCGTGTAAAGTATCCGAATTGAAGGTTTTACTCCATAAAATTGCGATGAGAAATGTATGTGATGTTGTACAATACTTATGACCATTAACATAGGCCAGTTGCGCAAGTCCGGATTAGCTAATCCGGACTTGCACAAGTGAGCTTTCAACTCAAAATCTAGGACTTGTGTTTGTCTCGATTAGCTGATCCAGATAGCAGCAAGTGGGCTTTCAACTCAGATCATAGGATATGCGCAAGTCCAGATTAGCTAATCCAGACATGCGCAAGTGGGCTTTTAACCCAGATCATAGGCCTTCACAAGTAGTGGGCCTAAGTACAAACCCATAACTTAATATTAGCAGAGCGTTAATTTTCATTTTCTGAAATAAAGAAGGCACCCACAAATGGAATCGACTTTACTACACTTAACCGGGCAGCATAATTAAAGCAGTGCTTTTAGAGAATCGCTACAATAAAGGCACGTTTTGTACTACACACGCCAAATGAACACTCCTAATGATATTGCTGAACAACACACGTACACTCTTTGTGAGCGAAAACCAAAAAAGCAGATCCAGACAGTTTCTGCGCACGTACGAAGCGTTAAAACGTAAAATAGGTACACTACACAAAGCAATACAAAAGTAGCGTTTAACTCCCAAAAAATAAGGGCCACATTCCCGCTCTCCGTATCCGCAACTGTACGCGGCATGCAGAGTGAAATAAATAAAAGCGCCTTTACATTGTGAGACCGGGCCCAATTGCTATGTATAGCCTGAAAGGCACTTCCAATGTGTAGTGATGGGCTAACGCGATAGCGATTCGATTAAGTTGCGATTCGATAGGCTTTGCCTGTCGTCTCTTTGGCGGGAGATGACTAACGGCTCGGTTTGGTTCGGAATGGCTATGCAAATAGTGATGTAGATACGTGCGATCGCTATTCGATCACCGATAATGGCGCGCCGCCCGAGCGCGATCGCTTGCTGACATCTTTGTAAAAACCTTTTCTTATGATGTGGAAATCAAGACTAATATTTGTTTCTTTCGTTTACGCGAATTGTTGAACTCATTAAAACACAATTTTACGGATTACTTCGCGATTTATTTACACAGGGAGACCCTGTGACCACGAACGCTGTAAAGTGTTCGAAACGTCAGTTTTAAATAAAATGTAAATAAATCGCGAAGTAATCCGTAAAATTGTGTTTTAATGAATCAAGACTAACTTAGTGTGGGTCTGACGTGAATTTTGAACTAAAACCCCATAGCAACGTAATAATATCATAATTAATATGGGCTATTACATTTAACTATCCCTAAATCCTGTGATCATTAAAATTTTAGGTAAGATTTTAAAATTGGTACCCAGACAATTTTTAATAAAGAGATCTGCCTCTAAAAGGTTATAAAAATATTTTGAAACTAAATTGTTGTAATTAAATTTTTCGCTCGATAATACACATTAGCCTCGAGCGTCTAGCCTTAATTTATTTTGTCAGCATTAATTTAAAAACCCGCCGACGTCACCACACCCAGCGGCACGGTATTATTACTTTTACCATAATTTATTTTGTAAATATCCCTCCTAGACGTCTCATATCGAAATTTGATGATATTATCACTCAGGTTTAAAATGTTTACTGGATAATATTTTGCGGCTAAAAGTAGTCGCCAAAATGTCACGATGTTTAATTTTCCGCTTATTTAAAAAAAAAGTAAGTATGATATACTTACTTTTTTTTAAAATAAGCGGAATAATTCTTTCTAGTTTTAAGGCGTATCTGTCTTGAAATTACGCAGTCAGCTTAGATTCAGGTAGTGTTTGGTGTTACACCCTCCTGCCACGGCATGTTCAGTAATCAGTTGGCCCTGTGTGTGATTTTTCTGTGGTCATGTCGGGTTGCCATCGGAATGCCAGTGGAAGAACCAAGAGAAAAAGATTGCACACTTTTGCAAGGATATTATTGACAGTGGCAGTGGCGGATTTGTAGTCTTGGCCTTAGTTGGTCTCAAGTCAAGAAGTAAGAACCATCCGTCCGTTTCTCAGCACTCAACGTAAAGATTGGCCGCTCTAGGCCCGGTCCTACAGGGCCTTAGGGCAAATCTGCCACTGGATAGCGCTGATTTCCAACAGGCTCTCTCTAGGAGTAATTTGTTTTTCTTTTTGTTGAAAAGAGACAGACGACAACGATTGAGCACTGTCAGTTGGTATAGAATCAATTTTGGTGCGGATATCAAACGATAACGATAAAAATTTGTCAAAAACCCCAGAGATTTACATAACATAAAATTCATGACAAATCACATCGCTAAATTTGACGTTACAAAATTGTTGTTTTCTCTTTGGTTTCAAGAAAGAGACAGATGGACTTAAAATAGGTCTTCGTGCTGCGGCGAATCAGGCCCAGTTTTTTCAATGGAACAAATTCATTGGCCGTATCATACTATCTTGTATCGCCTAGGACATCTCTAAGCCTGTACTACAGCAGCGAGACTGCAAGAGCGAGTGATGGCAGAGCGTCAGGATCTCCGGGATGTTTACGGGCGAGGGTAGCCGCACTTTTTCACCGGCTTTGTGTCGCCTGCCTGGGATTTATTTTAAAGTCTTCCTATTCCAGCCTCCGCCGATGTAGGTACGTGACAAGTGGTAGCCGGGAATGGAATGTTTTTATTTCAGAGTGAGTTAAGGTACGCACACCGGAGCAGAGCCGACAAATTGGTAGCTCTATTAAATTAAGTAGTTCGGTATGAATTGCTCAAAATAAAATGCTTCGGATTCGGCCTCCATTTCATTTATAGAAGCTGCTACTACTGCTGTATAGAAGTGGCAGCTAGCGTACAGATAGCTTTATCGATTATGTAAATAAAGATACGGCAATTTTAATGCAATTGCGACTTCTCCTTTTTAGTAATGATATTATTTAATGAAGGGAACTTTATTTTAATTGTTTAAATATTTGACATTTACCATAGCAGTAGAGTAAGAAAACTGTTTAAGATATACCAGATTAGAGTATCAATAACATTATCACTATACGGGAATTTATGCAACGTACTTATCTAAGTAGGTATTTTGTTTTTAATCCCGTCGTTTCGGCCCAATTGTCGTCCATATGACAACTACTTTACAGCCGCAGTTCACGTGTGTCGGTGGAAAAAAAACATCGCTGACGTCACGAAATGACGTATTTAAAAGAGACCAAGAATTTCGCAGGGGTGGATGCACGGTAGCTCATTTGGTAAGAGCGTAAGCCCGGTTAGCCAAAGGTCATGGGTTATAATGTAAATGAAAGGGTTTATGCAGGCGGCTGTTTTACAAAATAATGCGGGTATCATAGAAGATATGGGGGTAATAAGGTCCTTTTTACCGGCTATCCCGAGAAGAGCTACCACGGCATAAGGGGTCCACGATATAAAGAATAAAGCTATTACGGCCATAACTAGGAACGCCAGTTTTATTTCGGCTTTACTTTTCGCTCTTTCCTTGACGTGTCGGGTTGAGAGCCTCTGTTCTTGACTGGTTGTGGAAATGTTTCTGTTGCAAACGACCACGCGGAAGATGCTGAGATAACAGAAGGAGATAGTGCAGAATGGTGCGACCCACGCGGCACAAATCCTGCCCGTGTGCGAAGTTTGTGTTTCTTATTTAGAAGTTATAGAAATAAAAAAAAAAATTTCAGTTAATTATGACAACTGCAAAGCAGCATGATATTCGAAGAGAAGTGTCTCTCAAAACATGGCGACTAAGTGATATTGACAGCCCCCGAAAGTTTCTAATTGTTATTGGCACAAACATCGAGTGATGGCCGAACTTGCCTTGTTGCTGAAGCCGCTGTGACTAAACCTTTTAGTTTGATAGTTTTGTTTTGGGTTATGATATAGGGACTTACAGGCCTATCGACTAGCTCGATTGATTTCAAAAGCTATATTTGTCAGAAGAGCAATTAAATAATTATTTTTGTAACTTAAACAATTATTTTGCAAGTTTTTAAGAAATTGAATCAAATTTCGCTCACAAAAATTAATCGACTGTGTGACTGTCTTACCGGATGACACAGTCGATTAATTTTTGTGAGCGAATTTTTTTTTTTTTAATATGACTAATATTTTGAAAACGAACAACAAAACCTACGAAATTTACAGGATTTAGAAGATAAAAACCCGCAACTTAATTGGCTACGCTACGCTATAGTTAAGCTTAGACAAATCGAGCAGAATAATTCAACCCGTTTAATACTGCGAATAAAATAATTTGACGTTAAAACGTTTGCAAAAAGGTAGGATAACAATTTATTTTTTCGCCACAAAACATGCGCATACATTTTGTACCTAATCCAGCAATTTGTGAAAAACAATATGAAAAACGTAAAAGTGTGAACAAAATATAAATAAAATAGACCAGACGCGCCCTCAACAGCATCGTACAAATTAACGAATGAAAAATACAAAACGATGTAATGCTCAGTTTTGAACCCGTTACTTTATAATAACCGTACCGTATATATGAAACACATTTGTATTGAATAATTATTTCACGAATCTTCATTAGTCAGCATTATCAAGCAGTGACATGGTACGTCTAACTTACTATTTAGTTAAATTCTACATATTATTTGGTTCGGAAGAATTTTTATAGAAGTCACACGTCAGACTTCCCCACTTTGACCTTATGACTGCCTCTATACCCTACGTTATATAAGCCGTTTTTGTAGTTTAAATGGGTAACCTGATGTGCTGCTGACTCTACCTATGACAATATTAATGAAACCGTGATGGTCGATTCATTCAACTATTTAAATATTGAGAGGGCTTGTTAGAAGTAAATACAATTCGTACTAATAAATGTCGACGATTATGCAAAGATTTCCCTAATTCACCACAAAGGTAAGCCGATACAATGCCAAATTACTCGCTTTGCGATACTTTTTTCATCGAATTTGCTATATTGTTAGGGGTCTTTTGTGCCCCAGTAATTGGCGGTCGTTACAACTTAGAACAAAGGACTTTTTATTTATTACGGTTCCGAAAATGTCAAAATAGGACGCTGGGGGGTAATTCTGCGACTCTTTCGACTCTGCCTACTGATCATCGCCGGTCTTAAGACCGCAGTTTATAACTATACCTTAGGCATAACTATACCTTAGTTATCAAAGTAAGGTATTGCAGACAACATTGCAAAAATAACGCTTAGGAATTGCAATCGTCATCACGATTGCTTTCAAGTAACGCGGTAGGTCTGCAGTATATGACATCTGGATTAATAGTGAAAGTAAAACACTTAAACAGAAGGAAGAAACAAAATAAGATGTGGCCAACGTTGTTGGATTTATAAGGAGCACTAGTGTTTAATAATGCATAATGTAAATATTGTATTGTGAATCTGTTTGTGGTCCAAATTAATAATTAAACAAAAAAAAATTGCGAATAAAGCGTTTGACCGGGAAATCTGACAAGTACGCGGACAAAGTCGCAGGAAACCACTAGTATTGTGTAGAGGTATTCGATTAGGAACATTGAATTGAAGTGTGTTTTGGGTTATTCGCCTTGAATATCAAATGACATTTGGTGAGGACTCGAATCGGCTTTGAATTGTTTGTTTATGCACTTTGATCACTGGATATATTTTTTTACTCTGATGCTATCATAGCGAACAACTTTTGTAATAAATGAAGATGTAAAATTCGCATTAAAATTTTGGGTTACAGAATACAGATTAATTTGTATTATTTCGTTTCTATAGGTAAGAAGTTACATTGCTGGTTCGTCATCTCTATGTAAAAAACCTGTTCAATATAATACAACAAGTTTTAAGACCAATATAGAAATTTCAATAAAAAGAAATCACGTTTTCCATACATTATTGAAACTGTAACAGTCGGTAAATTTAACGGGGAAGATTTCGATGTAAGTTCCATACAAAAAGTTGTTGTATTATTGTATATAAGTACTGTAAAAATCCATCATAGATTCACCTCTTTTTATATTGGACAGGTTTTTTATCCACAATTGGCTACATTAGAATTTTTTATTGCATAATCGCCCCTACTACAATAGCATAAACTGCCGCACTGGTTTTCGGAATAAATGGTTTCAATTAATCCCTAATGCGCGCTTAAAAGTACCTACCTGTCTTCACTGAGTCCGTCTGTCTGTCTGCATACTGCTTCTGTTTATAAAATGCACGGGCCATATGTCGCAGGCGTACTGTACAGTCCACCGTGTGTTAGGTTATCTTTTCAAATTGCATCAATCAAGTCTTATGCTTTTTAAATTGCAATATAATAATTGTTATAGCTTTTAATATTTTACACTGAAAAAAAAAAGGATCAACCAAACCAGTTTTGTTAGTTGAAGGTTTGGTTGTAGGCAAGTAAATTTTTGATAAATATAAACAATCTTTTGATTATCAGTAACAGAAGTTCACAAGTCACTAGATTACAGCCTACTAGTAGCCAAATTTTGGTTACTGTTAAGCAATCATTTCTTTCAGTGTAGATTAAAATATTGGGCCTATAAAAGGCTCATGTTACAGTCCCACAGAAAACCAGCGCCATGGCTTGCCATAGCATAAAAGCTGGGTGGGTACCAGTTTGGTAACATTACAAGCTCTATTTTATTTAAATTTTATATGTGCTTGTTTTTATGTGTAATGTTCCGAATAAAAAAATTTTCTTTCTTTCTTTTCTTTCTTTAAACTTTTCCATTTTTTAATTTTTTTTTGGCATTAATGGCTATTGGACCAATATAATGTGCGGTACCAACCTGCATTAATTTACTCTAAAATATTTACTTGAAAAACATAAAAGACTCCATTCTTATGGTTCTTAGGAATTTTGCTAGTTCATCAAATGTCATCGACAAAACACCCCCATGTTAGGTTCTTACTCCCCTCCTCTTAAAAACGCAGTCATTTTAATTATTTGTTTAAAATACTTTTTCTATGAATCTGGAGGTCCTAACAGTTCAAAATAATTCATTTGAAAGGTAACGCTGTCACCTATCAAGTGAAATAAACATCTGCCCTGGGTATTTTTAAAAATTGGCGCATCTGAACTAAAATTCCTATATAGTAGCTTAGTATAAGTAATAGTTTTGACACCTAAGTGCCAAGGCCTTGGTTCTTATTCTTCTCTGTAGGATCCAAGGTTGATCTGAAGTTTGATTTTTATTGTGCTAGTAACTTTTTCAGTTATATACGAGTACATAGTTTAAAAATCTTTTCTGCTTAATGTACTTTACAGATAGAGGCACTTACCTACAGTTATGATGTTCGGCACTTACGGAAAATAAATTATGTAGATATGTGTACTACCTAGTGCCTGTATCTTAGAGATTCTTCCTCTAAAGTACCTGGTAAGCTAGAAATGTAACAGTGCAAAATTTCTGACTTGATATTACTGTGTTCCCAGTATGAAACACAATACTACTGCCCATAGTACCTACTAACGTTTTTTTTATTTTATCTTATTATTATTAAAATTATTCTTGTAAGGCTTAATAACTAAGCCGAATTTAGGGATAATTTTCGTAAATCAATAGCAAAAAAGTTTGTCAATATACGAGTAGATAATACCTACCTACGACAACATATTTGTGCAAACGGAATTGTTAGAAAGTTTGGAGTTTTTTATCAAGTGTGGTGCGATGCGCGCTCGGAAATGGTCGCGTCCGCAACTTAGCACCTTTTACTTATTAATTACGTGATTTGCGCGGCTAAGCCGCTGCTCGCTACTGCCGCTATGGGTTCCGAACAACTCATAGCTAACGAACTGTTGGCGTTTGTACAACACGCCATCGACACCATGGATGAGGTCAGCATCATGCAGATCTGCAAGTCCAATTTCACCGAAGAGGATATTCGCAGTGGCAAGGTGCTGCTCTACCAGACGCTCGGCAAGACCGACCGAATGCCGTCTCGCAGGAGGGACGAAAGAGGTGAAAGTAGTCTCCAAGACATCATCACGCTACTTAAGGAGACCGACCCGGACGACGTGCCTACGTTCGTGGCGAGGGAGCTACACAAGCTGCCCCCTGTCACTTTTGACCACGTCGACGTCACCAGGCTTCTGAAGGACATAATGTCCTTGAAGACAAGCCTGGCCAAGCAGCTGAAGGTAGAGGCCTCGGAATCTACCATCTCCGAACTACGTGCCGAGTTATTGTATCTCAAAAATAGTGACTCGGTTAGTAGGTCGCCCGTGGCCTCTTACGTCAACACGCGTCGTCGAGGTGCGCAAAACGCATCGGTCAGCAGTGTAGAGTCGCCGCCGGCTGTTGCTGACCGCAGCGCCCCGCCGCCCTTCGCCTCCCGCCCCGCTCCCGCGGAGCCGATGAAAAGCGTTGTCACGAGCCCCCCGCCCCGTGCCTACGCAGCCACTGCTGCCACACCTCGGCAGACCAACCATCGGGGAAATCTACTAAGAAGTCGACACCGACACCGTGTCCACCGAGGGATCGTTGCGATGAGCAGGGCTTTTTGAAAGTTGAAAGAAGGAGGAGAAAGCCCGCCAGCCGGAACCACCACGGCACCGCACCGACCGGACCCGCACATCCGCTGCGTCCCGAAATACGCTCAACGCAGCTGTATGTGTCCCGCCTGCACTGGTCTACGAAGGTAGAGGAGGTCGTAGACTATGTACGGATGAAGTCCAACTTCACCTTGAGGGTCGAACGGTAGGAATCTCGCCACAAGGTGAATTTTAGTTCGTGGTACCGACCCACCATCTGGCGACCTTCATGAAGGAGGACTTTTGGCCGCAGGGAGTCGTGTTCCGGAAGTTCCGAGGACGGCTGCCAGCCGACACCGCGCGCCTACAACCAAGTCGCTAACGCGTGTTATTCATAATTTATTGAAATGTATTTATATTTTATATGTATGTTAGTCTTTAAGGTATTTATTATATGGGCCAAAATTTTGTGTAAAAATTTGTTGCCTGAAATAAATGATTATTATTATTATTTCTTTGTACACTTTTGTGTCTCAGCTTTTCAGCCGGTATTATAAGAGAGCACGGGCCTAAGCCAAGTGCAATCCCAATAAAACTTGTTGGTGTGTTTGTGTGGAGTGGTTTGTTTGGACGGAATTGTGTAGTTGTGTTGTGTAGTGCTGAGTGGGTGAGTCTAATTGTGTGGGTACTTCTGTATGTGGTATCGATTCTTGAGTAGCCTGAAAGAATTTTCGAACAATCCTACAAGTATTCAGTACTACTGCCTTTTGGAGTGATATGTATGTCGGTGGTGGTAAATTGAGACTCTTGAGTGATTCGTGCAGTTGCTTGGGGATAACTCCTGTAGTTGACAGCACGATAGGAACAATGCTTACGTCGTTAAGGAGCCACATTCGTCTGATCTTTTCTTTAAGGTCTGTATATTTTGTCAATTTTTCTGATATTGTGTTTTGTAAATTGTGAGTGTTCGGAATTGCAATATCTATAATGGTGGCAGTGCGGTTCAACTTGTCCTGAAGTGTGATGTCGGGTCTGTTATAGTGTGTAGTTCTGTCGGTCAGTATAGCTCGGTCAAAATAAAGTCTGTATTTATTATTTTCGAGAACGGGTTCTGGTGTGTATTTACAGTATGGTGTAGGCTTTTGACTTTCCGGTATGAGTTTATACTTGTCCGCTAGTTTTTGGTGTATTATATTAACGACTTGATCATGGCGGTGTTTGTAATCAGTCTGTACTATTGATTTGCATGCTCCTGTTATATGCTGTATGGTTTCTGAACTACTATTGCATTTTCTGCACAAGTCTGTCGCTAAGTTTGCGATCCTCATGATATGCCTCTGGTAATTACGGGTCTCAATAATTTGGTCCTGTATGGCAATCATGAACCCTTCAGTCTCAGGGAAGAGTTCACCACGACTCAGCAAGGCGTTCGACGCAACTTTGTCGGCATTGGGTTGGCATAAGTCGTGGCGGTGTCTCCCATTTAGAGACTTTCGGGACCACTCATGTATTTTGGCTTGTTCTGTAACTTGTGTCTCATTCTTCTGAAATATTTTGTCTTGTAGGTTTAATGGTGTTAATTTTATGTCTGCTTCGGTAGTTGCTTTATGGAGAGTAGCTTTTTCATGGAAGTAAGAACGGAGAGTTGTTATTTGTTTATTATGGAGGTTTTGGATGTCTATTATGCCTCTACCTCCCTCGTGGCGAGGCAGTGTCTGTCGCTGTACACATGCTCGAGGGTGGTGTTTTCTGTGTTTGGTTAAGTTTGTGTTAATTATTCTCTGAGTATTCTTCAGTTCTGTTTTTGACCAAGGAATAATGCCGAATGAGTATGTCAACACAGGTATAGCAAAAGTGTTTATGGCGTTAGTTAAGTTACGGGAAAATAACTGAGATTTTAATAGAGAGTTGAGTCTGTGTTTGAACTGCTGCAAGAGTTTAGTTTTAGTGTCTTTGTACTGTATTTGTTTCGCCTGATTATATCCTAAATATTTATAAACCTCTTTCTCTTCTAACGAGTCGATATGCTGTCCTGAGTCTAGCTGATATGAATGTTGTTGGTTCTGTCCAGCCTTGATTGCATTAATTTTGCACTTATCAATCCCGAATTCCATACAAATGTCCTGTGAATATTGCTCTGTGCGGTTGGCCAGCTGATATAAACTGCTCTGTGATTGTGCGTACAATTTGATATCATCCATATACATGAGATGATTTATCTGGGTCTGGATTAGCTCATTATTAGTGTTTTTATATTTTAAGTTGTATCCTGCATTTGTGTCATTTAAAATATTGGAGAGTGGATTCAAGGCTAGGCAGAACCACAGTGGGCTCAAGGAGTCCCCTTGAAAGATTCCTCGTTTGATGTGTATGGGGTCTGTTTCAGTTTGCGCTACTTTGAGACTTGTTATCCACTTTTGCATAACGGATTGTAAGAAATTTGTCAGGGTAGGATGTATTTTGTAAATGTCTAGTACTTTGAGAAGCCACGAGTGAGGTACGGAATCGTAGGCTTTTTTATAATCAATATACATGGAATGGAGTTCACCTTACTGTTTTTGCACTTGGCGTAATACGACGGAGTCAATGATCAGTTGCTCTTTACATCCCTGGCTAAACTTCCTGCAACCTTTCTGCTGTTCGGCTAGTATTTGATTTGCTTCTATATGTTGATAGATTAAATTGGTTACGCATGAACTTATCATTTTGTATATGGTTTGGAGGCAAGTTATCGGTCGGTATTTGGCTGGGTGTGTCAGAAAGGTCTTTTGGGATCATGTATGTAGTTCCTTCCATTATGTAGCCTGGTATAGTGTGCGGATTTTGGATAAATTTGTTTATGTAGTTGTGTAAAAACGGATGGGTGAATGTTAGTTTTTTATACCAGAAATTGTGTACTTTATCAGTCCCTGGGGCCTTCCAATTATGGAGTTGACTAATTACATTTTGAAATATATCTATCGGAATAATTTCAAAAGACATTTGTGGTAAGTGCTCGTTCCTCTTATACTCTGATTCTAACCAATCTGCATTGTCATTATGTTCCTTAAGTGCTTCCCATATTTCGGCCCAAAATTTTCGAAGTATGTCAGGTGATGGAGGGTTTGGAGTACTAGAGGAGTTAATATTGGTTGGTGTATTGTTAATTGTGGTTGTTTTTAAGTTGCGATAGAAATGTTTCTCGTTGTTTTGAAACTGGGTGTTCTGTGTTTTGCGTAGGGTACATGCTCGATATCTATTTATCCTACTTGTAATAACCGTAAGTTTTTGTTTGAGTGTGTCTATGAAATGTGATATTTGTGTGTTTGGCTCTTCATGTATTGAATGTATCCTATACTGTTCCAATATTTTCTTAACTTGGGCCACTAAGGTCGGGCACCTGTTTCCGTTTTTATATTGAATTAATCTGCCTATTTTCGCTCTTAGATCTTCTTTCTTTCTCTCTAGCCTAATCTCCCACTTCGGTCTATTAGATCTCACTCTATGTGTGCTTTCATTTGCATTCATGACCATTTTTGTCCCATTACAACTAGCTGCTGTCCACGCAGCGCAATAAATTATTGTTTGGAGTGTTTTGAAATCTGTGTCAATATTCAAGTATTTTGGTAGGATTGAGTTATTAATGTAGTGTCTTATTATTGCAAGCTTTTTTGAAGTTTTCTGTTTTGGGATAAATGGCCTATTAGTGGGTTCACTATCTGTAAAACTTTTGAGTGCTTCTTCGAATGCATTATCAATTACAAGTGAATCTAAGTTTTCATTGTGAGTATTGTGTGTTATTCTTGTTAAATTGATGTCTTCTATCGTATTTTGGATACTAGTGTCAGGATGTGCATCGTTTGATTGTGTAAGTGTTCTTGAGTTATGGGCGGATTCGGTTACAGTATCCTGAGTCTAAGAGATAATGCTTGTCACTTCTTCTGCGCTATGTAATTCAGGGCATGTGTCGAAATTAATGTTGGCATTCTGTACTTCGTCTTTAAGTTCTTGTAATCTACTATGTTGTAGCAGTCTATTATTAATTATCGAACGCTGTTGATCCGATAGATAGATAGATTTGGGTGACGTTGTGTAAATATGTTCTGAAGTTTTTTCCGGTATTCTGTCATGTTTGTCTCTACTTCTGTAACAATATAATAACATCTGATTAAGGTTTCATTTAATTCGTCTGTCCATCTCATTTTGCTGTTGGTGTCAGTGTTGGCAGGTGTGTCAGCAGTTTGTGTGTCACTGCTTACGGTGTTACGAAGTTCTTCGGCAACATCTTTTCTGATTTCTTGTAAACGGCTATTGCTTATTAGTTTATTCCGTAATATTAGGCGTTTTTGATCGGCTATTCTTTGTTCAGAAACATGTGAAAGGTCTGGGAATGTTGTAATAAACTGCTGGTGTAATTGTTTTCTGTATGTGATCCTAATAGATTCCAATTTAGTGATGTGGTAATAGGACCTAATTATTGCTTCATTATATTCATTGGTCCATTTTACTCTAGGATTTATAGTTTTCAAAACGGTGTGCGCAGATTTACTGACAGATTTTGTCTCCTGTGCAACATCCGCTGAAAACTCACTGGTTGTGTACGATGATGGTGAACTCGGGTTTGGGGTTTGGTAAGATTTTGAGGATGAGATTGGTGACTGGAAAAGGCTCTTTGTGGATGATACCGGAGACGGAGTATTACTGGATCTATTGGTTTCGGCTGTAGTATTTTTGTCGACGGGAGCCCGCCTGCTCAGCTCCTCGTCGCCGGCGGATCGCATGCTGGAACACCCAGCACCGGCTCCAGGTGTGCCCCGGCGATAGCCCCCGGGCAGCGACTCTATACTCAAAACTTTCTTCGAACGTAGCTCCATTTTGAATGGGTCACCTATGCCTTGTTGGCCGCGTAAGTTTCAGCAGTACGCGTGTCCGCCCCCTACGTGGTCTGATGTTCGACTCGGACGTAAAGTAGGATTTTAGGGGGCTTATTATTATTATTATTATCAAAATGTATCACACATTGTACCTACGCACAAGTTCATAAATAATATGTATAATGTAAAGAATAGATATATGTTAATTTTGTAACGGACAGTTCTGTTATCATGCCTAATGTAGTTAAGTTAAATCAAATTAGACCCGTGTTCATCAAGTTCCATGGGTAATTTGACAGAATTCCCATACAAAATATGTCAAATAATGCTAAACCGACTAATTAAAAATAATACATGTGTGGCTGGAGATCACCACTCCAGCCTTAAAATATATCAACAACATTCATCTGCATTTTTACAGTGCTATTCCACGGTACATTTAACGTCTCTTGTAACTAACTGACGCTATTCCCAACTCCCTAAAACATCACTAAACAGCCCCTTAACTCTACGTCCAGCTGGCGGGCTTAAGCGTTGTATCCCCTCGCCACTAAACTCGAACTAAAACTAGTTAAATTGACGTGTAAAGTATACTCGAAGTTGTCTGAGCTGGCCGGAGCCAGGTATTGAGCGGAGGGGCTGGCGACCTGCCAGAGACGCATAATGACAAACGCCAAGCCGGGGTCCGTGTTCGATTAGGTTTTCTAATGCTTCACATCGATAAGACGTGGCGTTTGTGCCTTGTTGGGCACAAGAGATCACTGCATGAATTAAAGTGTAGATAATTTGTTATAGATAGACAACAAGCAAATATATTTTAAAAAAAACCAAAACACCCGACTGTAAAAATTATTATATTTTTGAAATGCACTGTTTACTGGCTTTCATTTGATACCCATATTGCTATGGTAAGGAAAAAATCAATCCCCCCTCTCCCCTTTATTTCCATTTGCGTGCGCCATTTTTAAATGTGTGTAGCCTATGTCACTCTCAAAATTTTGACAAATTCAACGACACCTCATATGTCAAAAACAGTCTAGCCGTTTGGGCTGTAGGGCGTGCCAAACCATTATACATACATACATACTTATTCTATTTTTATACCTTAAGCAATTATTTTGCAAGTTTTTACGAAATTAAATCAAATTTCACTTACAAACATTAATCGACTGTGTCATCCGGTGGCGAAGGGACGTGGGTTCGAGTCCCACCGGATGACAGTCGATTAATTTTTGTAAGTGAAATTTGATTTAATTACATACATACTCTCGAAAAACAAAACTCTCCTTCCGCAGTCGGGTAAAAATAGCGGAGGACCGAGAAAGTTGACGCAGTCTTGGAGAGGCCTATGTCCAGCAGTGAACTGCAATAGGCTGGTATGATGATGAGACAAAAGTAGAAGGTATATTTCAAATCTAAGATTTTGTAAATTTTGTAAGATAAAGAATACAAATGCAAGGGCAGGTATGTAACAAAAGAAAAGTCTAATCACTTGTTATTATCCAGTCAAATCTCGATATCACTACAGTTTCTGACGTTCTGTCTCTCCCTAATTTTCCAAGAAAAAGAGGGTTATTTTTAGACATTAGATAATGTAATTTGATTATGTTTTATACCAGTTACATAAATAGGACCCCAGCTTATACTAACAAATGGTTATTGTTCATATTATAATTACCTTAGGCCCACCGCACGTCCGGATTTCCTAATCTGGATTTGTTCAAAGCTAATCTGAGTCGAAAGCCTACTGAAAGCTCATCTGGACTGATGCAAGTGGACCTTCTGGATTAGCAAATGCAGACTTGTGCAAGTGGGCCTTTTAACAGTCGAATGTTGATCAGGTCTGAAACATGGTAGGCTTTGTAAACTGATAACTAGTTATCGTTCACGCCTCACGCCGTTTCACGCCGGCGGCGCCACCGGTTTCGACACCACATTTGATTTAACACCGGTGGAGATAGATGACCACAAGTAGTAGAACTTCCTGCTTGAAATTGGGTTTAAGCTGAGTTTGAACTATAGCTGCCGTTTGTTAATGATAAGGCTAGATGCTTTTGATTTTCTTAAAAAACCCTATTTATGCCTATTATTGTTAGTGTTCTAGAATAATAAATAATATTACGTTGGCTACGTAATCTTAAAAAGACGCCTGTTTTTATAGGGCTACCTAACCTCTTTTGTTGAAATACATTGTATTCTATTTTCTTTACTAAGAATGAAGAATCCACTAACATGAATCTTTTAACATAACGTAGTAAAAACAAAAAACATTTGAAGGTGCAAATTTTATTGAATATTTCTTCACTCATAAGTGCTTTTTCTAAAAACACAAAGGATTTGCTTTAAAGAACGCGTAGAATTTAGCGCTAAATATTTGAAAATGTCTTTACCAAGCTCTGAGAAGCCACTAAAATACAAGCTAAAATACTTTTGCATAGTGCCTTTGTGTTTTATTTTATTAAGTTTACTTACAAGACTGCAGAGCCACTAGAGATGACTAGAAGCTTCTTTTAGAAAATTACGTTAACAGCACAAAGTTGATTATTGAAAATCTTTTGTGCTTACTTACTTATACCAGTACTTTTTTATATAAGCAGGCAAATAGATGTGAATAATATTTTTCATCAGCTGATATTTAAAGAAAATAAAGTTTGCAGTATTTATTTGCGCTATTTCAGGGAGCTCATCTAACTTTGGGTAACGATATAGTTTATATCGTATTCTTAAGGTAGTTTTACACTTTATTTAAGCAGCTTGGTCACAATTTACTTCGCTGCTCTGTAATGCCAAATTTCGAAAACGTGAATTTCGAAGTACAAATCATTATATAATTATAGCCGCATTTACGCGGATGGACAGTTATTTTGTCTCGTCGGAGTTGTATACCTCTTGATTATGGGTCGTGATCATTAAGTGGAATGAAACACCCACACAACGTCTTAAGTACTTGGCAACTTTACTTCAGTTTTGTGAAACTCAATGGTATAGGCCAGAGGACGATGTCTCGACTTTACGGATAAGTGGTTAAGCTATCTCTTTTCGCCTATCCCTACTTATGTACACTAACCATAGAGTATACATTTAAAATTGTAGATTACTGTTTGCGCACATAAACTGTGTGAGAATTAATGTATCAAATATTAAACTGCTTAATGGTATCGTTTTCAAGATGTACGAGATGTGTTGAGATATTCAAAAGATGAGAAATGTCCTTATTAATTTTTAAAAGACAGGGAATTTATGACAGCTGAGTGGGAGAGGGGAGTGCATAAATTATGAGGCGTGAGGAAGGGCTAAGTTCCAGCGCTCGCCAGCTGTACAGCTTAACAAAATAATATATTACCGGCATTGTCGGAGCTCACAATTCTAGGAAATATAACGTGGGAAAAATTGGCCAAGTGCGATAAAGCGTTGCACTATTGGAAAATGTTGGTACATAGAGTTGTACAACTCTATGTACCAACATTTTTAATAATCAGATAAAAAATATTCGTCAAATAAAACTGAAAATGATATCAATCAGCTGACTGTTCATAGAACAGATTACCATAAAGCAGATGCAATGGAAAAAAAACTGAATGACTAAATGACTATGTAGGTTTCACGCACACAGTGAATCTCTCTCTATCTCTCTACCTATCACGGTACACAAGCTTGCTGGCAACCCAATAGATTTACGAATGGACAGGCGGAAGGACGAATAGTGTAGGTTGAAGTAGTGGGGTCCCGTACCCGTTGGCATCTTTTGAGTACGAAGTCAAAAAAAGAAAATTCATTTCACCAAGCGGCCTCAATACGAATCTGTACCTAGCTTAAGTATGCTTTATGTTTGCAGAAAATTACAATGAGCTAGATTCCAATATCGTATGCCCTGTCTAAGACTAATTTTAAGTTCAGTCTATTTCTTTCTATGCTAATTAAACGAAATGAGACAATCTACTAAAATTCAGAAAAGTCAAACTAAGTGATACGATTTCTTGCGAATTTTACACATTTTTATGTGTTTTGTCTCTAGTCGTCTAGTCGTCAAAAAAATGCTAATTAGATTAGTCAATCTGGACTGGCGTAAGTGGACCTTTCGGATTAGCTAATCCGGACTAGCGCAAGTGGGCTTTCAACTCAGATAATAGGCCTTGAACATGTCCGGATTAACAAACACGGACTTGCGCAAGCGGGTCTTAGCAACCTACAGTTGTTTAATCTGACTTTTATAAATTATATAAGACTCTATTCCCGTTATTACAAAAACTGAGTATCGGGTTTAAGCCAGGACTAAGCTATTAGCTAGCCAATTAGAAAAGCGTTTCTCTATTAGGTTATGTCATGGATGTGTCATTCATTCCTTTGTTGTTGGCTAATATTTAGACCTAGTTTAAACCTGGTCTATTTTTTTTTTGTAATAACACCGTATTGGTTTGTTTAACACAGAAAGAAATAGACTGAATTAAAAAGATTTTTAGAGAGGGCACATTGGAATAGAGCCCTAGTTCAATCTTTTAGTCTGGAATTTACTAACACCCGTTTAATTTTTATTTTTAATCAGCCTGTTTAGCATTTTTTGACCTATTTTGTATAGGAATTCTATCAAATTATCCGTCAGTCAAGGTTAAGCTGTTTAAAAATTAGTGAACTTGTCTAAGAATACCTACTTTGTCGATCAACGATGTATATGTCGTTTTTGCAAAAAACCTAACTTTTTAGCAAGATTGAAAAATATTGTCTAATTAACCGTGTTTTCGCAAAATCTCTATAATTTTCGCGATAATTCTAATTATCATATGATCCTACGACATATACACAATGTCACAGCGCTATTTGTCGTGATCCAAACGAAAGTAATAATCCATTTCGTTCTGTCTGCACCAGGCTTTTTCATAATAGAATCGCACACAAAGGCTGAATCTTGTGCGCGTGATTGCATGGCCCGTATCTATTGGTTCTATTATATTATCCGATGATTTGTGATTGTCTCCTTATTGTAACATAAATCTTACCATGTCCGAAGGTTGGCAGGCACCGGATAGGTACACTAGATTTATCCTAGGGCTGTCAAAACTACTTTATAATATCCGAGGAGGGAAGATAATAATGTGTGTTTGAAAATCTTCCAGGCACAGGACGTCTGTTGCTACATCTCCCCCCTCCTCCCATGGTTTTCCTCAGAGATGTTTGTGGTGTGTACAAGGTCTTCTGTCTAGCTGGTGGATTTCCTACAATGGGTTTCATTAAGGTGGCATTAGAGTATTGAGAAGCACTTAAAACTTTCGATAGGCTCTGTCAACGTTTGGGTGACCGAATGGCTAGACAACCGCCCGGTATGAGAGTAACGCGGGTTCGACTATTTTACTATGTATATTGGATTTGAAAAAAATCTTCTGTGATGGAAATTTCCCAACTACGAATTTGTTGCAGTGTAGCAATGCTGATTCACTTCATTGGCGCAACATTAGTTCGAGAGCGATGTAATCCCTCTTGAACCTTTAATTTTTAATTTTTTTAAGAGTCCCAATGCCGCCAATGCTCGTTGTTGCTTAAGAGGCCTGTGAATTCGCCAATCTAGCGTCAAAATAACGTTAAACCGATAAATCGCGTTAAAAATAGTAAAAGACAAATGACAAATCAGCCATAAAATTGACAAAAAACCTTCGGAGGCACTTTGCAATATATTTACACGACCGCTTATTTGCAAGCGTCTGGCGGGGTAGTAAATAAGTCACACTTAAGTCGATGTTAAGAGCTAATTAATTTCCCCCGGCACGCCACGCCTGGATTACAAGGGGAATTGTTGCTCGGGAAATGGTAAAAATGGTTATTTCTGATTTTCTGGTAGGTGTTGACTTGATTGGAGCATTGTATGGCGTAAGAATCCTTTTACCATGATATCATAAACAGGGCATCCCGAAAAGAGTGTTAGTAAAACAGCAAGTGCCTTTTATTAGAAGACTACCAGAAAGAAGATTGGCATTAATCCACCCAATAGATAGAGACACCGTACTCAGTGAAATATAAATATCACTTTATAAGCGAAATTTTATATGATTTTATGGTAATTTACAAAGCAGGAATTTAATATTTAAAATATTTTCAGAATGTAGGTACAAATTATTAACTAAACGTCTTCAAGGATGCAAAAACAAAACGAAAGACGTGAAAGAACTTTGACGTGTCAGTCAAGCATGAAGTATATGTTTTATATCAAACGTCACTGGTGACCCGATTGTACATTGTCTAAATGTCAGTCCGACATAATGCACCAAATAAAATGTTGTTCAATGTCAGTTATATAATTTTTTCCTCTGTACAGTTTAAGGATTTTCACCAAGGACTCAAACATGCCAGCATTTGGGGCTGAGCATCAAAAAACTTCGCCGTTCTTCTTACAGTTGTGCGTGTTAGTATTCGTATTAATTTTTTGTTTTTTCAGGCCATATGATTGCCACCTCGATCAATGATTGGTCTATTAAGGCCTCTAGAGAGAAGACACTAAAGCCTCTTTTGGACTTAGCTCTAGCTCAAACTTTTTATATATTCAGTGAAATTCTATGTGTTAATGCTTCAACCATCATAAACATTAAACGATTCGAATGGAATGGAATATATTAATAATTTGGGAAACCTATTATGATCATGCATTAATAACTAGCGACTAATATTTAGATCCATTTTGAGTGAATAATTTACATTAATAGCATTTGTCTGAGTTTACTAAAACACAGATAGAGATAATGAAATATAGGTCACAGTAAAAACAACAGTGCATCATAAAATGGCCGACAGTGACATAAAGTACCGTCAAACTCAACCCTGCCCAAACGCACAATTAAGATCTGACGAAACGCCCAAGAGTCATCGAGCTAGAGATGTTGGCACCTTGGAATGCTTATCGATAAACTTAGCTATTTGTAAATGGATTAATCCATGTATGTAGATCCATTATAAAATTAAAGAAATAGGTACATTATTACTACTAGATCTAGACCACTTCTGCGAAGACTGGTCAACCCAGACCGGTAATCGCGACCACTGGAGAAGCCCTATGCCCAGCAGTGGGACAATAACGGCTAAGTAAAAAGTAAAAATTATTAGATTTAAACTAAAGTTCTATTTTGTGGGATATATTAATGTAGTATGACAAACGTTTGCTGCAAACTAGACAAATTACTACTGTGGGAATATTGGATGTGATAGGCAAAGGAGGCTTTATTTTGAGTACATACGAACGTATACTTACGAACGAGTATGACTTTCGCTTTGCATGCGTATTGCCTATCGTGAGGTGTGTGTATCAATAGTAGATTGGCACTTTAAGCTTTCATAAACCTTGAGTTATATACCTCGCTAAGAGTAAAGTAGTTTTTTACCTACAGTCAAAAAAAGTGAAATTTTCGAAGCGAAGGGACGTGGGTTCGAGTCCCACCGGATGACACAGTCGATTAATTTTTGTGAGCGAAATTCAATTTGATTTTGAAATTTTCGATATTAATTGTAGTCAAGTGATAAAAATTAAATGTATTATTTCTTTATTATTTTGGATTAAATATTTAAAAGTATAAGAGTGTCGATATTTTTTTTATATTTTCGCAAAAAAATTTCATCACTAGATTTCCTATAAAAATAATGCGGCTCATAGCACTACGGACAAACAGTTGTACGGAGCAATAAAACACGGTCACCAGTTTATACCGGATTTCATTTCGTTTATCGGCGGAATTTAAAGGGCGGGTTATTTTATGAATGCTTTAAAGTGCCGATTTACTGTAGATACGAACAGCAATAGTATAAATACATTACAAGCAGTAATGAGTCCAAACGATTGCCAGTTAGGATTTAATTTAATATTTTTAATTAAAAAACTGCATCAATGGAATGACACGTATTTCTTCTTTTTACATGACTGCGGAAGGAGGGTTATGTTTTTAGAAAGTATGTACAAGAAAATGGTCATACCCGGGTTAAATTGATACCCATTTTAAAAGTTGTAGCAGTCGGGACCCATGTTAGAAAGTCAGCCGTCTCGACAAAAGATTGAAGTAATCTGCAATGTAATATAGAGGTAGGTATGTGCTCTAAACTCACTAAGCCTCCATTTCTAGAATGGGTCCCGACTGCTATATTTTTTTTAATATGGGTACCAATTTAACCCCGGTATGACCACTTTCTTGTTTTAGAGTTTTTTAATTTCCAATTACACAGAAATGCAGTCAGATTTTTTAGTTTTTTTAACAACTGAAGAAAGAAAATAAATTTATTTGGCATTTACACAACCAAACAAAGATTACAGGACTAGTACACAATGGTGAGAGCCGAAAAGGCATCCACTCAGCATTATTTGTGGCACCCGACTAAACGGCATGCCTCGAAACTGATTCCGAGCGGATGCCTTGGGCAACAAGTTAACACAACACAACACAGAAAAAGGAAAGCACAAAGAATAAAAATAAAACAAAGAACAAAAAATATATATAAATTCAATGAGGGATTTTCTGGCAACTCAAGTGTATAAAGAGGGAAGATTTGATTGTTTGTTTGTTTGTATTGAATAGGCACGAAACTACTGGACCGATTCATTTGGTACAGAGATAGTTTGAGACCCTGCGAAGGACATAGGCTCTTTGTCGCGATTTAACATCACCAGAGGCGTTAAATGGGGGATGAAAGTTTGTATGGAAAAATCCGATTATTGGCGCCAGCGAAGTCGCGGGGAACTGCTAGTATTGATATAACGTACATTGATAAGAAGACTGTATCTAAGCAAAATTGAACTTTTTCCATTAAGAGCGTTTTAAGTTTCGTTAACATTACTTTGCTAGTTTGAACGCATTTAACTAAAAAACATATATTTTCGTAAAGTGTCAGTCTTCTTATCGTACTTTACTCATATCAGAAGTCCGTGGTTGAAATCTCTCGGGTTACTATTTTCCCATCGTGTATAATTAATTCCGATTACTGATGTCAGTCACAAGTAAAGTTAGCCGGTAGGTGTTGCCTAACGAATAGCCTTTCCCCGTTTTTATTACAGATTTTACACCGTATCCCACTGAGCCTGTGTGCGCGTGTGGTTCATACCACTTCCGCTTAGAGGTAAGGTCTGCTGAATCGAGCAGTGCATGTAAGTAGGCTTACTTTTTTCCTAAGCCCATACAAGTAACGATATCAACATATAATTTTGGTCGAGTTTCGAGGTCGAACTGGAGTTGATGGATTAATAAAAAATATTATTTCTCTCTATTTTAGGAAACTAGTGAAATATAACTGTATGTTCTTTGCTCTTGTGCTGTATGGGAAAAGGCGCCAAAAGGCATCATTTTGTATTGTTTAAAATAATCTTGCTAACCTACTTGGCTGAACTTTGGTCCGCAGACCAACGCCAAAACGGAGATAGGCGGCATGGACTTCTAATAAATGACCAACAATATTTTGGGATTTTCTAGACCACATGTTGTAGGAAGTTATTGACTGTCTTTCTACTGCAGTGTTTCTCGAAATGTGCAGTTACGTCTCTTTGGGGTGCTTAGATTCCGAGGAGTATAATAAATAATAGTAAAATAATCCTTGCTTACAATAGCTGACTATTGGAAAAAAGGATTTTTTAATTGCAGGTTTCTAGTTAACAGTTTACAGTGATTTATCAGGTTTTCCTTTAAAGTAGTCTTACTGCCGCACTCAGAGACGTCAATTAAGTTTAATTTATAATCAAGTCTCGTTCGGTCACTTTCTTTGTCAATGAAGTAAAAAAGGACGGCATGAGACTTAATGACGGATTAACTTTTATTGACGTTTCTGAGTACGGCAGTTAGACACTTGGATTGGTAATAACTCGCAACTTCCCTTACGACGTACCTTAGACTATATTAACCTAAATCTATAAATAGGTATATTATATTATCTAACAGGATAAGGATATAATAATAGGTGTGATCGGAATTAAGCTATTTTTTGTTTCTAAAGAGAATGAGTGAATAACACAATCAATCTATCTATCATACACTTATTACAAGTAAAGACTATAAATATCTTCATTTGCACCGACGCCATGTCTCAAGCAATTTACAAAGACAACGGCTATAGAAGCATACGTAATATAGACCATTGTCTGGCTTCTGGGAGTCTGGACCGCAATTATTATGCAACTCACGTCAATGCACACTTGACCAAGTTTTCCTAGCACTGCTTGGCTCTGAAAAATGGTTTTGAGAATGACATTTGACCATCGTCAACTATTTCCACACACCTTTTATTATTGCTTCAAACCAACCAAGAAAAAAAATCATCAAATAGACCATATCAGCACATAAAATCTTAAAATATTGCTTTAAGGTTAGGTAATGAACAAGTCAAAAAAATATGTAAGTTTTCCCACAAGCCTATGTATATTTTCTTACAGAGATATACTTACAAACTCATACATATTCAGCAGGCAACACTCTGTGGCAATTCAAAATTCTTCCCACCATTATACAAGTTTTGAAACACGAATAAATTCAGTAATGAATACTAAAACTTGGCTGAGTTACTCCAAGCAGATTCTTCTTCAAGTAACTTTCAATTTATTCGTACTAAACAGCGATTAAAATTCTAAACCTCGACGCTCTTTCGACCTAGGCTTAATATTGTTTAGGACTCAATTAACATAGTAACAAGATTACTTAGTGTAAAATTTTCCATTTCAGTAACATTCCATTAGGCAAATGTTATTTTTGATGTTCAGTTTAGAAGATTTAGGTACGTTGCAATGAGTGACAAAAACGGTAAGAAACAAGTAGGTATACAAGGGGAAGTATGAAAATGGTGCCTGTGACAAAAAAAAAACCGTTTCCAAAACCACTTGACAAATTAGGACAATTTTGAGGCTTGACCAATAATGCTCCAAATAAATTATTTTGGTATGGATATGTGATGAGGAGGGAGGGACAACATGTGACGAAAAGATTTATGAGTATGAATGTTAGGATGAAAGGAAAGAGGTCGACCGAGAAAGAGATGGATGAACTGAAAAGAGCACGATATGATTGTGAGTCGACGATATATGATATGAGATACGATTGTGTACATTGTGCTGTTGATATACTTTAATAAATAAATAAATTCAATAATAAGAATTAGGAAACATACTGCGCTGAGCCTAAATGTAATGAGAACAGGGCAATGATTACAGATTAGGTAGTACCTACCTAACAGAGAAAAAAATACAACATTTTTACATAATTTACATTAGCATATTCTTGTTTTTACTTTTGGCAATAGGTACGTAAAAATGTAGGCCCAACCAAACCCAGGATTCGAATTATAGATAGAAAGTCAGCCCACCACTAAACCAAAGAGGTGAATCTACATCTTCACTAATATTATAAAGAGGAAAGATTTGATTATTTGTTTCAATTAAATAGGCTCCGAAACTACTTGACCAATTCAATCAAAATTTGGTACAGAGATAGTTTGAGACATGGGCTAGTAAATCATCAGGGGGGTGAAACGAAAGTTTGTATGGAAAATCCGAGTTTTGTGTGTGTAATATAAATATTTAATTCGTATCCAATAAAACACGATCCTCAATTAAAACCATGCAAAGAGTTTTATTCCAAACCCCATTAATACAATTAAATCTACATCAAAAGCATTTACGAACGTGGGTCCACCCGAAGACCGCCCACATAAATCGACTGGTTCCGATTTTGTTCGCGAAATTAATCAACAATACGTAAATCAGAGCCGGTCGTTGGGAGTTAAACCGACTCATATTTTATTTACCGTCAAACTCTGTACTGGATGATGTCCAAAAATTGTGTCGCGAGTGACACGTCCGTGATGTAAGGGGTTCAGTAGCCCTGAAGCGGAGAATTATTATAGCGTTATGTTATGGCACAATCAGAAGTTGAACGAGGGATATGGACTAAATTGACAACATTTAATGGTTGCGCTATTTACACGACAAAAGAGCTGTATTGATGTAATGATAAAATAAATTAAAAAAAAAGAAAATAATGAAAGCATTACCAGGGAAAAAAAGAAACTGCCGAACGAATAACTCAAAAATCTGATGTAATATCCTCCTAGCCAAATTTCGACTATAGAGCGCCCATTCTCAACAGAGATTATCTGCGTGGGAGATAAAGTAGGTACACAAGTGTGTGCACAATACACAGGTGCACTCTGTTCCGCTACTTTCATAGTTCGATGAATATCTTCTTGTGCTTTATTGTCAAAGTATATCCGTGTCTTCAAGTCACCAAGTTAGTGAAGTTGGTTGTGTCTACATTGAAAGCCCTGTCTAGTTTACCTACAGCTTCTTCACTTTTGGATTATTTTTCATTAATGGTTTAGTACGGTACCCTAAAACGAAATAGAGGGGCACATAAAACGGTTCACGTTTCGACAATTTGCAAACGGCGGTGCGCCCTGACCTGCCTCTATTTATTATCTCGGGTTCCGTAGGGACGGCCGAAATAATTTTTAGCCTGTTTATTTTATTATGACAGATAAAACATAAAACAGAGTTTAAAATGTATGTCTAATACGTCACGCAATGACATATTCAAAAGAGACCAATAATTTCGCACGGGTGGATGGACTGCACGGTAGCTCAGTTGGTAAGGTTAGCCAAAGGTCGTGAGTTCAAATCCTGCGCGTGTGCAAATATCTGATTTATTTAAACATATTTGAACTTATTTAAACAAGAAAGAACACTGTGAGTTGTAAATTTTTTGAAAAGTAATGTACGTCTAAAGTTTTGGTACCAATCATCTGCTGTTGCTTTAAAGAAAAAAAGTATAAATCTGTATTAAAAGACTAATTATATAAAAGTATTATTACTTGAAAACACTAACCAGGTAAGTACTCATAATAGCAACAAAATTTAATTTATTACTTATAATTATTTCGAAATTTACGTTTTAAAGTGTTTTAGGGTCAAAATGTCTCTTAATTTTTTCTGCTCTTGCTATCCCACTCACTCGTCAGTATCCCAGTGGGCGTGAGAGCGATATCGAATGAAAGTACAGTCTTACAGAATAATGCTTGCGGTCATTTGCGACCGACAGCGTCGTGCGACCTCGCCGAGACAATGCTATTATTACTCACCATCAGTTCTGTAGGGATGGGATAGCTCTAAGCAAGTAACTAGACACGGAATAGTCTGTGTCCAGTTACTTGCTGAAGAGCCATCACCGAAACGACCTAATACCAAGCCTGGTACACTTCACAATTTACCTTAAAGCTACAAGTGCGCGGATCGACCGGTCGGCGTTTAGTCGTAATGGATGTCATAATCCGGCCGCTACTGGCGTGCCGCGGTCATAATTTGCAAGACTCGCTATTTACTTAACTAACTTCGCGGAGTGGTCCCTCTGCACTTGTACTATTATGTATTCTGTGATGATATTCAAAATAACTTATGTTTATTTTGATATTTTTGTCTGTTATTTATTTCAAGAGTGTCGCGATCAGCCTGTACCATGAGTTTACGGTGGTTTTACTCGCTAGCGACGACGTAAAAAAAGTGTATGGAGAATTTCAGTTCTCCAAGTAACCGCTAAAGGCGCTGTGCAATTTTTCATACACTTTTTTAACGTCATCGCTAGCGAGTATATAACCGGTGTAAACTCATGATAACGGTACTGTTCAAGCAGAGCTATTCATCACTCACACGTCTTCACAGACAAATAATATTGAAGTAAAACTTTAATTAACTATTTCAGTAAATGTTAATAACATACTGCTATTCCATAGCACAAGCTCACGCTTAGTTTGGGGCTAGGTAATTGGTGTGTTTGTTAATTGGTGTGTTTGCTAAAAACGTCAATATTAAAATATATCATTCGGAAGGCAGTATCATTTACTTAGTTGAACATATTTTATTACGTAACCGAAATTCTGTAATTAAAATTGGTGAACCTAATTGTGAAACCAAATGCCTTACTTTAAATTCATAACAAACATAATAATATTGGTACACAGCTTTTTGAACGAAGCTTTTGACTCTATTTAACGTTTACGAACATGTTGATGCATATATTAATTTAAATTAATCTAGAATTAATTTAACAAAAATAGGTGTTTTCTTTTATTCGAAATGGGTTTGCTCTTGACTCTAGACTAAGCCAGACGTGGCGCAGACAGATAAATAAATAAATTAAGTGTTCCAACAAACACACCAATTACCTAGCCCCAAACTAAGCGTGAGCTTGTGCTATGGTGACTAGGATAACGGATAGACATACTTATATATATTAATAAACATCAATGACTTAGGTACAAATGCTCGTGCTCATCACACAAACATTCACCCCTTGCGGGATTCGAACCCGCAACCGCCTGGTTTAGAAGTCTGGTGCACGAACCACTACACCAAGGCGGTCGTTAAGATAGATAGATAGATAGATGTTGAAGGGTAGATAGACCGAATAGCATCAATAAAGTCACGTAGGTTAATATATGATATTACTCCGTTTTACACTACCAAATATATTTCTAGGAATACTCTGACGTGATAATCAGTTCTACGAAACCACTCTGAAAAATGTTTTTTTGGTCACATAAATATCGAATGACGAGATAATGGAACATCACTAGACTTGCCAATAAAATGGATATCGGTGGCTAATTTACGTTCGCCCTGGCTTGCCCTTTCGCGACACAAAAGATGTTTTTTCTAAGCCGGAATCTCGTTAAAAGTTGACTGTGGAGGTATCGATTGTAGACTAGTAATTACATTAAATTACCTTACATGGCGTCATTTTACAGACAACATACACAAAACAAGAGGTTAATTGTTAGAAAGTGCCAAAACTCTATCATAATTTCATACCTACCTTTTAAAGCTCAAGTAAGTCCGTTTTTCTTTCCTTCGCAAACATTGTAAACGATCTTGACGTTTCTTTTTAACGAAATTTTTTTAAATAAAAATCTACTAGGTATGGATATTTATCATTAAATATTTACAACTTACTGATTTTAAATTTCTTTTTTTACTTATTATTATTTTTAAAAGTTATGAAAATAATGATGACAAGGTTTGACAAGTGAAGAAAAACGGACTTGAGTATTTTGCTATGATTCGCTGTAGGGTCCCGTAGCGCATCTGCTACGAATCCTCGTAGTAGGCTGTAGCACCTGTAGTAGCACGCAGAGTTTTCGGGATAAAAGTTTATTTATTTATTATCTATATGATAAATAATAGTACATTATGAAACAAGTGAGTAAAGTTGCTCATTATACACAAGGCTGTGGGCTGCAGTAAATCAGCCGAGTGTATATTGAGCAAGTTGCTCACGAGTTTCATACGAACTTTTTCAACACACTTGCGAGGAAAAAACAAACAAGTATTGTATAAATAGTTTAATTATTAAAACACTTGGTAAATGTACAATTTTTTAAATCGATATTGGGTTGTTGCTTTTCACTAGATTTGGCTTTCGTTTGCATATTGTGCTGCATTCAGCATTTCTGGCTGGGTTAAATCTATTAATATTGTTCATGTTTGAGAGTTTAGGCAGTGGATTACACGTGGAGGGCGACAATGATAGGTGGAAAATTAGTCAGGTCTGAGCACTTATAGCTAGGTACTTGCCGCATCAGCTTTCAGGGTCAGGTATCACTTCACAGGCCACAATCACTCGAAATGTCGGTAAGGAGCTTCACAGGATACACACGCGGCGAAAGCACTCTGGTCAGTCTAGTACATGTGTCATAGGGAACGTCTCGATGTCGACTCGATCTTCGGGGTTCTCACGGTACGTTTTAAACAAATAAAAATAAGGCAGGTATGCGTGTGAGTGTGCGCGGCGTAGTATCAATAGGGTACACAAACAAATCAAAATATTGTAGTAAACAGTCCATGTTCTGTACTTAAACTCATTTTTACAATATATACCACACAAGACCTCACAGCAACAAATGCGATAACAAACAAAATATGAAAATCATGACAAATGTCGCCCAAATTTTTTTTTCACGTACTTCAAAATTATAACTTTAGTGATAAAATGGAAATATTTTGCGAGTTGTAAATAATTTGATAACAATAAAAATGTTTTTTATTAATTAGGGTCACAATATTCATTCCAAAAATGTTAATAGGTTTTCAGTTTTGCATTTGCAGTTAGGTACTAACTTAACTTTTTAGCGTTAATTCTGTTACGCACTAGTTATATATTAGTATGCACGCGTGGGTTATAGTTCGGTTTATGGCCCTAAGAACGGTGTAATAAGGCTCACTTTACGAGCAAGTGTGTTGAAAATTATATTTTATGATAGAACGCGTTGTGTTATACTTTCTAACGGTGATGCGAAAGCCCTCCGATGACAGCTAACAACTCGCATGTAGGAATGTGCGTTGCGCGGCACCCCTCGGAATCAGGTTAATGGTAGTGTAGTTGGTCATATCATAGTAAGAATGAGCAATCATTTAGTTTTTGACAGAAAAACCTAGTAACAGCCGACTGTCACTGTCCTAGACACCCCCACTCGAGGTTATAACCCGGGATCTCTGACCTTTTGTACAAATAACTGCGTGCTGATCACTAAACCAACAAGGTGATCAATAAAATATGGTATTTAGTGCCGTTGTCTGTCTTTGATTTATAAACGCGTTTATAGTTTAATTATAATTATTAGTATTTTAATTTTTGTTCTGAATTATTGCCTTGACCGTATTTAATTTTCCTGTGTCTTGTGCCAAATAACAATTATTCTTTTCTATTCTATAATTACCATCATAATAGCTGATCATCATTAATAAAAACGTTATATTGGCTATTGTAAAAATATTGGTTGGTAATCGTATAGCAAAAATACGTAGACAAATTGCAGTAGTTCACCGTAGTAACTTCCAGCATCATTCATGCAAACTCAAGGCGAGGCTCAACTCAAAACGTATCATTTTTGAGATGCATAATATGCATGGAACGATCAAATATATCTGTGTCAGGGCAAACAGCAATGCAATTTGTTTAGCACGAACGGACAGACCGCGAAATAGATATAGAAGCGAAAGATATTGTCTTATTTGTTAGTAAATTGTTGGAATATCATATGGCTTACATTCTATAAAAAAAATTAAGGTCCTCCTACCCGAATTTCGACTACGGCGGCCTATCTCAACAGAAATTAGCCAACTGCGCGTGACATATTATAGTGCACAAGTGTGTGCGCAATACACAGGTGCACTCTGTTCTTTTACTCTCATAATTCGGTAAGACGGCAGTCTGATATAACCGTAGAGAGGTCAGGCGCAGGACCAACGGCTTAACGTGCTTTCCGAGGCACGGGGGTGTTAACACCACCAACTTTCTAACTCCGGAACTGTGTATGAGTTATTTCAAAACAGAAAATCCCAACACTCTCGGCCCGATCTGGGATTCGAACCCGGGACCTCGTTTACCCAGCGAGCTGACTACTAGACCAAAGAGGCAGTCATTCTATAATATAATAAATTAATGAATATAAAGAGCGTCAGTGGCGTAGTTGCTAGCGGGTTGCCTCTCGTGCAGGAGGTACCGGGTTCGATCCCACGTGTCACCATGTACCAATGACTTTTTATAAGTCGGTTAGTGAAACAACCGATTTACATCTTAGTTGTTCCTCTAACCGATACTCTTACGGTGAGGGAAAACATCATGAGGAAACCTGTACATTCAGGAGACTGAATTTGTAACCATGATCCAAACTGGTCAGGTTTTCCTGTTAACAGGGTCACGAAGGTCAGATGGCAGTGGCTCTACTATAATTACCTGATCTGCCATATCCCAGATCATGGTCCAAAGCGGACTCTGGGCCCTCGCGTGTGAGTGCATAACCGGGAAAACGCTAGGATGAGAATGATGATTCTATGATATAAATTGAATATTGAACATTGTTTTCATATTGATTTGTTACGTGGCAGTATCATGTTAACGTTATTGTAAGTTTATTCTTTGATAGCTGTACGGTTTTGCAGAAATACCTAATATTTACTTGGAAATAACGATACCAGTCCCGTGGTATCGTCCTATTTACACCTAATACATTTGCTGTTAACCGTACTGCCAAGCGTAATCATACTTAAATATCCAATTCATACCTAAATTTTGCTTCATCATTATCACCATGGTAGGACGTCCACCAGCAAGATAGACAGACGACCTTGTACAGATTGCAGGATGACACTGGATGCAGCCACTTGCAACCTTGCAAGTCGTTGTGGAAAACCATGGAGGAGGCCTATCTATGTTCAGCAATGGACGCCTGTGACATTGGCTGACAATGATGATGATGATACTTACATTTTGCTTAATATCTTTCTATATTTCCAGTAACAGTGTTGGTCCTATTGCCATCTCACTAGACTATGGAGTGAAGGCGCTGAAAGTGTAACTGTGTATTGTGCATGTGCACACACTTGTTATAATCACCCCCGAAGTTGGCTAATCTCTGTTGAGATTGGTCACTGTATTGTCGAAATTCGGATAAGAGGACATTAAAAAAAATTGGTGCTATAGGTTACCCTTATAATAAACGGTTTCTGTGTCTTTACCGTTCACCGCAAAGAGAATAGTCGCGGTATATTTCTCAAGACATTATTTTGCAGGAAATAGAAGCTAATGTGCGGCAAGGGAACAGTTTACTGTACAAACGAAGTTTTATTTTATATTTCTCGGTAAAAGGTATCCGGCTGTTTTAAACTCATCACGTCAAGACTTAGGAACGAAGTGAAATGTAATTTATGTACCTCAGAATAAAGATTAGAATCAGTAGAAATATGCGCTGGTTAACTAAGGTGTAACCCAACATAACCTATTGTACAGGCTGTCCCGTTAAGAGCGTGCCAGACTGACTCTGGAGATAGCTTATAGTACGTGCCAGATAAACGTGCATAAAAAGGTCGTTCACCCTGACCGATAAAACCTTGTGATACGTATCATTTGTTAAGACAAATAGTAATTAGCATTTTTCAATAGCTGATAGTAAGCTATCAGCTATTAAAAAATGGTGGTGACACATGCCAATTTTTTGGGTTCGAGGTCGACCCGTACCGAGGGTCATTTGTTAGACAGATTCGTATCGCTACGGCTTATAGTTAGGGTCGCCGCGCATCACATACTGGCGTGCAATGGTACACGGCTGACGGTCGGGTCACTGACTTTTTATGCACCGTTAAATGGCACGGACTATAGCCTTATACGTTTAAGATAAACTCTAAAAGAAGTATTTGTCTAGTTCGGGAAATATTGACACTTTTTGTCCAAAAATGCCACGCCAGACTGACACTAAAAATAGCTTAGCCATAAACCTTTTTAATAAAAATAATATGACTCTAGTATAAAAGTGTAATAGTTTGGTAGATAATGACCATATATTTATAATAATTTGGTAGCTACTTTCTTGAATTCTTCATACAAAAAAAAAATGGCACTTACTTCCAAGCCATGAGACTTTTATTCTTTACGGGTCACCCTGTATATTTATTTAAATACATTTACACAGTTTATAAGTTTAAAAAATCGTTTGCGATAAATAAAATATAAAGAAAAATAAAAATTCTAAAAGGGTCCTTGTGGTAAGGTTCCCAAGATGCAGCATTACCCCGCTGTATGGTCATAGTACCTATACGCTGTGCAAGGTAGCTACCAGCTCTTGGGTCAGCACTGATGTCAACCAGCCAACAAGATTATTTTATTTTCAATATCAAGCTATTTCTTTGCAAGAGAGTATAGTGGCTATTATCCTCTGTGGCTCAGTTAGGAGAGCATTCACCCAGGCCGCTACAATTGACACTCATTTGCTAGATCCTTTGACAGATGTTTTGTCAAATTGCGGAGTGGCCACCACTGGTGGCGTGTCGCGAACACTGAGTTGCGAGTGACTGCCACTCGATTCACGTCTGCGGCGACGTATTAAAAATAATGTAAACAGCTTATCGCCACCGATGGCTGTGGTTGATGGCCCATCTGCAAGGAGCCTAAACCATAACTTCTAAATCAATGAATACTACACCCAAAACGAGCTAAGTAATATAACCCCAAATATGTTTTACAATAGGACGACCGTCTTGGTGTAGTCTTTCGCGCACCGACCGGACTTCTAAACCAGGCGGTTGCGGGTTCGAATCCCGCAAGGGGCAAATGTTTGTGTGATGAGCACGAGCATTTGTACCTAAGTCATGGATGTTTACATGTATTTAAGTATTTCTATCCGTTATCCTAGTCACCATAAAACAAGCTCACGCTTAGTTTGGATCTAGGTAATTGGTGTGTTTGTTGAAACAATTTATTATTATTACAATTTACCAGATCAATGAAAATACTATCGAACAAGACGAACGAATTTTCCAACTACCCAACACACAAATATGATGTGTACGTTCTATTATTGAATGACCTAAGGAATTTGATTTCTGTTATCGAATTTCCCTTGCCGATATTACGTCGTAATATTATTTGGTACCTAAATATGTTTAAGGAACATTTTCCCTTAAAATATTTCTTACCTTTCCGATCTACGCGAATATAAGTAGGTATCCTCATGTAAAAGTCATGAATTTGCTTTGGAATTTGTTCTTACGGAAACAAAACATAAACTTCTTAAACTGGTTTTCAAGTAATGTGTACCTTCAACTGTTTTTGCAAAATAAATTATATTCAGGGCCTACTTAAAATACAGATGGTATTTTTAGATACTAAAAAGAAGTTTATTTTTCTTTTAAATATAAATAAGTCAGCCTATTAGATCCCACTGCTGGGAAAAGGCCTCACCTCAACTATGAGGAGGAACGAGCCATACTTCACCACGCGGGCTCAGTGCGGATTGGTGGAGGGGTGTATGTAAGGCAAGTGACAAACCTTACTGTCAGAAGTTATCAAGCCGCCCTAGGGCCTCTGACTAGGCTTAACGACTAATACCACAGATATTAGCCGGGACCAACTGCTTAACGTGCCTTCCGAAGCACGGAGATGCTTGTCATGGACGTCACTTAAATGGTCGGAATGGTCACCCATCCAATCACGACCGCGCCGTGGGTTGCTTAACTTTTGGTATCACTACCAAAGCACCTTATTTTTCTTTTGCTGACACAAAATTCTTTAGGAGGAATATACAGCATTAGTAACTTATACAAGTACAACACTTGCCAATTAAAAAAAAAACAGTTTTTGTGAAATGTAATTTAGGCTTTAACCAACCCTTTTATTTTGAAACTCCAAATTATCGCAACTCACCATTCATATGAACCTCTTTCTAAAGCAATAATATTCATACCATGTAATTGAAAAAGCATGTTACGACAAACATTGGAAATAATAAGTATATGAAATTATTAATATTTCACAAAATACGACGATGGAAAAGGATTTCACAGAATTCAGTCATACGCGGGGCTGGCTGTCGAGCGCAATGCGTAATGTCTTGGAGAAAGTTCCGTATACTTGCACGTAAAAAGTTTTTTTTGATAATTGGATTACTTAATTTATCATATTGGACCACAAAAACAGCAAAAAAAAAACTCTTTAAACAAATAAGCATATGAAATTACTACACTACATTATACTTGAAATCGAGAACTATTTTATCACTTCTGAATAAGTCTCTGGTATCTCTCTGGAACTATATTTTCGTTTTTTAAAGAATTTAATTGAATATATATATATATATCTGTGGAATTAAAAATGTCTTATTGTTTGTAATCTAACGATTAAACTATTTACATTATTTATTTTAATATGCTACATCTACCCCAGAGCAATCACTAAGAGAGAACAGGACGAGGAAATGATGATTTATAATAACGGTTCATCAAAGCTAGCAAAACAGTAGCTCCATTTTTAAATAACTCTTATGGCATTTTGTTGGCGGATGCGACATAATTTTCACTTAACACATGCATTGTAACGTTTATTCTAGTAGTCATAGCAGGGGCACTCATTGCGGTTTCGAGCGGTCGAATGCAGTCGATCGAGTGATTAAAAGATGCGGAGTCTTAGATAAGAAGAAGAAGTAGAAATCTACATGCTAGTGATTCAAAAATAGAGCTCCAGACCTTACATAAAATTAAGATTCATAACATACCTTTACGAGATTCAAATAGTTCTCTTGGGGGTTTAATTAATATTCATATCCAATAAATAAGGACACATTCGATTCCGCAACTCCATCTTGGGTTCCGTGTTCCCTTCGTGGATCTACAAAATCCGAAAATCAAAGGAAAATAAATTATTAATACCATATTCGGGACGACAGGCGCTCGGGATTAAAAATTTCATTTGATCCCGAAACTTCTGGGGCGTAATTGATTCAATCCCGGACGTATAACGAAGACCAACCTGCTTGTGACAGGGGCACTGGTCCTGATGACGATTTTAAGGATTTAATTAAATTTGAACTAGAGGGTTTAAATGAATGTAATAGGAGAGAATCATTCGAAGTAAATGTGCAGCAAACTGGGCAGTTAGATTGACTTTGTAAATAACTCCTTTCTTTAGTAGGTACGTATGGGAGTACGAGTACGTATGTGAAACCTAAAGTTAAATAATAATAAAAGTTAATAAATCTTAATAAAAATTGAATTTGGTCCCATGAAAGAGGAATAAGCCCTGCAGACCCACCAACTAACTCCATTGATTTGAAACCGCAATTGTTATAGTTTTCAGGAAAACAATAATAACTTTTGAAAACAATTAAAGTTCATTTTGATACGGCTGATTGACTATGTATGGGCGATCGGTGGGCTAGCGCATTTCTAAGCCAACGTTTTAGTTAGTTTTTAATATTTTTAACACTCACAGTGTTTTTCTTTTTTATATATCGTCACGCAATGACGTAAGACAAAAGACACCAGGAATTTCACACGGTTGGATGAACTGCACAGTGGCTCAGTTGGTAAGAGCGTTGGCCTGGTTAGCCAAAGGTCGTAGGTTCAAATCCTACCTGTGTGCGAATTTTTGGTTTCTTATTTAAACCAACGTATTAGGTTGGACATTTAACGTGGAAATGCACCATTCTGGGAAATTTGTTACATCCCTTAGACGGCAACTTGGGATTTACTTTATTAGTGGGTAAATATTTTAATATACACCATTTTCTTTACCGGTACACTCGTAGATCAGATATTTCTGCTTATTTGTGAGCCGAATTTATGTATGAAAATAAGTTGGTAACAACCAGGCGAATGATTACTTGTTAGCGCATATGCTTACTTGTGTATTAGTTCATTGATGAGGCTTGGTCCGACAGCCTAGGTCCAAAGAGTGCAAGAAACCCGTTAGGCAGCTCTGTGATCACACTGCCCCACATCAACCTACCCTGGTCTGTCAAATTTCCACAACCATATATTAGCCTTATGTTGATCACATAGTGTTATATTATTTAAGATAATTTGACTGATTTGAGTATGGAGTAAGTAAGCACAGTAGTGATGTTAAAAAGATATAGAAACGAATGACCTAGAAGTGGAAACATGTAAATGCCCTTTTCTTCTACTGTATTAATTATTATTTTGCTAGCTGTAACATTCCCGAAAGTTGTTAAATAAAATAAAACTCTCACCCAAATAACACCTTATATTATATTTGCTGTATATGCCATTGAATCTCTCACTGAAATGTAAAATGTGCATGCTTCTTGAATCATAAAGATGCAAATGCCGAATGATAATAATAAGAATCCAAACCAATAAAACCATAACCATGGCAAAGTAAACAGTAATAAATATCAGAAAACGTAAAGTAACAGACCCGCATTCAAGACACAATACGGACTCGACCGCATTTTGAATTATACCCGAGCCCATAACATAAAAACGGCATAATGGCGCAAGATTACCCCCAAAGTATCGGATTACAAAACGCTTCGGATCGTAATCTAGAATACGTAATACCTGGATAATAAGGCATATTTTAAGAGGGATGGGCAAAATTCGATTGTAAGGCTATAGACGAGCCGGAAAATATTGTGATCTATACATCATGGAAATATTCGTAGACCTTCTATAGTGCCTGCCAAATAAACGTGCATAAAAGGTCGTTCACCTTGACAGCTAAAACCTTGTGACACCTCGTGAAAACTAGCGATTATTACGACTTTTGATTTTTGGGTTTAAGGTCGACCCGTATCGAGGTTCATTTGTTAGACAGATTCGTATCGCTACGGCTTATAGTTAGGGTCGCCGCGCTTCGCATACTGGCGTGCAGTGGTACACGGGTGACGGTGTGCAGGGGTGACGGGTCAATGACTTTTTATGCACCGTTAAATGGCACGGACTATACGTGTAGTAGATAGACAGATCGATATACTCTTAATTGCACACCACACACAGTATACATTTAAATAAACACTCATATACAATGGCACAATGTAGGCGGTCTTATTGCTATAAACAAATAATGTAGGAATTAGTGTGGTTTTTAACTTTGCCAGCTTTTATTTGTCTGGTTTGTCGTTTATATAAACAATTTATCTATGGAATCTTCTTTTCAAACGGTATTGAACAACCAGACCGTGCGTTTTTTTAACAAGAAAAAGGAATTGTTTTTATAGTTTATGCAAATTTTTTCGCAAGTTAATACAAAAGTAAATTTCGTCCACATTAAACCATCGACCGTTTTTTGGTGAACTTTATAAGAAAGTAGTACTAGTAGTTTTGTGTCATTCTTGCTTTTTTCATTAGTTGTATGATAAACTTAACGGTATGCAAAGCTTAAATGTAAATCACGATTGATCGTTTGAAAACAAATTTTGACTTACTCGTACTTTTTTTTCAAGTCACAGCCGATTGGTCGCTTAAAGAAAATTTTCGACATTACAATTATTTTTTAAAGTCTCAGCTACTGTATTAAAATATAAACGGATAAACGACCTCGTTTCGCACATACTCGTAGCGATAAGGGCTCTCGCCTTTTCGCCCATTTTTCATTCGGGTCGAAACCCGGCCGAACGTCCGGCCCAGCACTACCGATCTGAATTTATCTAGGCGGTCGCATCGGATTTGGACCATTACGAATTTCGGATCGGGTCGTGTTTTACGGGCCGGATAAACACACTTATCAGCTATGAATGGCATATGATACGTGAAACTCCGATTCGACGTTATTAAACTCCAAGGGTTGAAGTATTGTTGAGTATAATAATGAATTCTGTATTTGCACTCATCTTCCGTTACAAGCATATGTATTTATATTAGCAGACGTGAGGTGCTTGTGGCGCAGTGGCGGCAGCGCTTTGGTAGTGATACCAAAGTTAAGCAACCCACGGCGCGGTCGTGATTAGATGGGTGACCATTCTGACCATTTAAGTGATGTCCATGACAAGCATCTCCGTGTTTCGGAAGGCACGTTAAGCAGTTGGTCCCGGCTAATATCTGTTGGTATTAGTCGTTCAGCCTAGTCAGAGGCCTTAGGGCGGCTTTATAACATCTGACAGTAAGGTTATTCACTTGCCTTACAGACACCCGGCCACCAATCCGCACTGAGCCCGCGTGATGGAGTATGGCTCGTACCTCCTCATAGTTGGGGTGAGGCCTTTTCCCAGCAGTGGGATCTATATAGGCTGACCTTACTACACGTGAGGTCGATGACGTGTTACTCATGGTGTCGTGTAGCCTTTCGCGAAAATGACGGATATAACCGATACTTTAGTTTATCACATTACCTCAAAGCATATTATTTTTTAATTAATTAAAATTTTCCACATACGAAAAATATGATCATTCATGTTAAATGTACTAATTATTTATTTGTAAGTCCCAGTAAAGCAACTTAATAAGTACCTATCTACTAATAAAAAATCTTTTGTAAAAAAACTGTTGAATTTTATTTTACCATGGATTTTACTGATTGCCGTTGATCGCAAGTCGCAAATAAGGGCTGGTGACGGGAAACTTGATTTCGAAGCTCAAATTGGTGTTGACAGAGTCTTAACCGTGCCTTCCGAAAGCGAATCGCAACAATCCACAAGCTCCAGCGATTTCAAAAAGCCATTGAACTGCAAAATAATCTACATCTTAATCTGTTCCAGAATGGGTGAATCAAACTGCTATGGAAAATAGCTTGACTAATGAATGACTTATACGTAAAATTTAAATACAGCGCACATGATCAAGAGGTTTATATTTTTAAAATTGTAATAATTTAGTACTAAATTAATATAGTATGTTAACGCGCACACTACCCGCGCTATACGCCTTATTGGCGATATGCTCGCATATGACTACGAGACTGACTTATTTTTGGATAGCTTTGGACAACTATGCAACAAAGCCCTTCTATTTTTGACATCAATTTTTGAATTATTGTAATTTAACAGTTTAATCTTAGGTAGGTAATTTGACAATTGTTTAATTTATTTGATATAATCTTTTGACATTTGACATCATCTATTTGACATGTATGTTCAATTATTCATTGTGTTGTTATTATCTACGTATTTGACAACTTACTTTTTTTTATGTCATCCATAATCTTTTTTTTGACATCAGCTAATCTATTGACATGTGTTTATAATTTGACATAAATCTTGTTTATTAATAATATTGTAATTAAAACTGTACTTTGTAAATTAGCATGCTAGCGTTTTGGGCAAACTGTAAGCCAGCATGCACACTGTTATATAATAAATAAATAAGTAATTAATATTGAGCAAGTTTCTGCTATATCGACTAACGACTTAAGCACAAAGCTAGTGCTCATCATATAGGTACATTGGCTCCTGCCAAATTTGCACCCACAACCTCTAGGGCTATATTCTGGTTGATGTAGTCCGTAACTTCGAGTCTAGCCATCATGTTCGTTCGCACTGTCATGGTGGTACGAGAAACAGGGACGACTACACTTGAAAGTACATCGTCAACCGGAGTAAGCTCTCTTTTTTCGTAGTCCGGGGCGCGCATCACAAGACCAAGACGGTTGTTAATGGTCACCAAAAGGTATGGAAGGTATCTTACACCTTTAAACGAGCAATTCTTGTATAATTATTTATATATATGTCACCGTAAGATTATAAACATCGTTTGATTACAATCTATCTCGTGAGATTGTAAACTGTCGAAAAATTGTGAACCGTAACATATGATTGCAATTTAACGCATTATTTTAATCTATCTATATTGTAATCTATCGATTGGAAGCGGTCAAATTGTAAACCGGCGTAGAACGGAATGCATCTCAGGCGCTGATTGGTGAAACGTTATGTGCCCCCACCGCCCCGGCACTCGCCATATTTGTTTGTTATTTGGTTTGTTGTTGAATGGAAACTACTGTGTTTTCATGATTATAAATTAATTTCGTGTTGAAAATAACTTATATCTATAGAACTAATGATGTAAAATTATTGTGGACGCAAAATTTTTTGTGATTAACAAAAAAAAGCAGTTTGAATGATATTTGTTTTAGTATTTATTTCATTTCTAACTCTACGGGGACAAAGAACGGCTGGTCGTGATTGGTCGCTCTTACAATAAGACCGACCAATCAGGAAGAAATTTCGGACAGTTGACAATTTGACGCGGGGCAGATTGTAATTTAACAGTTTCACTTCAATAGATTTGTGGCAAAACCTTGCCATGTTTAGAATTAAGAAAAAACCAAGGCAACATCACGGTGCTGCCATCTAGGTTAGGACAGGCCTGTGTATCTCCCCGCGGAGGTAGCAAAAACGTACCTACGCGCGGCGCATCTACGTAGGTGCTAAAAAAAGTTGTGTGTCGCTACCGGCCAGAGCCACGCTCGCGCTTTTTATTCACCGGCGGCCGCGCGAATACGTTGATGGCTGGACGAGAATGAATAAAGTACTAAAAAGAGGCGCCAGATGGCGTTAGAAGCTTCTCGTAGCAGTCAACTCTATCGCGTCGCGTGATATTACGTCACTGAATAGGTTTAGTGTATTATGAATCATATTCCAGAGCAATAAGTATGAAATTACTTGCAATGGATTTTTGTAGGTGTCTACACGAAAATGTGCTTGACTCTGAGGCGAACTAAATTACGCCATATTGTTGACGACATTGAGTAGACATTTCTTTGAATACAATTGCAAAGTCATACTTCTGTACGAAGTACTAGTATTCTGTGGTTAGGACGATTATTATCTATCTTGTCATGGCGGCAAGCGCAAACATTGAAAAAATTATTTAATTACCATTTGATTGTAATTGCTGTTGAAGCATAATACAATTCAACGTTACCAAGAAGTGAAACGAGTTTAATTCAATTACCAATCAAGATGGATGTCCTGACACTATTACTCTGATAATAAATGGAGCTGTCTGTAAGAGCTCCAAATTGGTGACCCCGACGCGACGTGAGTAAATCAATCGCATAACTACGGAATTAAATATCTTCCTTTGGTACCTACTGTTAAAAGAAGCAACTACAGAATTTGCATGGAATTACATCTTTATGATTCCCGAATTCCTAACCGAGTGGTACAAAGTTGGCCCCATATTTTGTTCGATATTTTCGCCGTGAAAATGCATCACAACAATCGATCATAGAATCTGCATGGATAGTCAACGCTAAGGAAGATTAAATCTACAAAGTTCAAACATAAGGTTGCAAGTACATTGACATTGCTTAGTTTATTTATTTTTATCATCTCGAGTTTGCCGCCATTTTACTTGTTTCATTTTTTATTCTTTTCTTCTTCGCGCGACAAAGTGTGCGTTCCGTTTTACGTAATAGGTATAGCTATAATACATATGTTTTTTTTGAAATAATAGATGTAGGCAAAAGTACCAATGTGTAAAATTCTCTTACCTTTAACTTTTTTTTCTCAGTAATTGTGCCAACAATACAACTTTAGGTATATATCTAACTTTAGAAATTGTGCAATACAACATTATTTTAATCCTTTAAGAATCTACCTATTTGAAGTAGAGTTTGTGATAACTGTGTGTTTTGGTATGCTATGGGACATTATTCGAGTAGTAACAGGCAGTTTGACGACAAAAACTTGAAATCTTAATATCTTTCATCATCATTTGATTCAGTTTATTATTTTATGAATTAGTGTTCTTTTACCTCTTAAAAATGGCAGAACTAAAAGAATTACAGGAGATGCTTGAAAAACTCTTGTCTCAAAACAACAAAATACAGAATTAAAAAATAGGCTCGCAACTCAACCTCGTACAAATGTAAGTAACGATAAACCAGAACAACCAAGCGATTCTGCTCCTAGAGCATTTGCAGTTAGTCCAAAACTAGCTCCCTTCTGGATTGATTGTCCTGCGGCTTGGTTCGCACATTATAGAGGCGCAGTTTGCGTTAGCTCAAATATCAGTTGACGAAACAAAATATAAAATTACGTTGTAGCTCAGATTGATTCCAGATTAGCAAATGAAGTTACGAGTGGATTAAGGAGGAAATGATTTGCAGATTTTCAGTATCTGAAGTACAGCGTGTAAGACAACTCATATCTGGAGAAGAGATTGGTGATCGCAAGCCTAGCCAATTCTTACGTCATTTAAAATCACTTGCAGGTTCCTGCCTTTCTGATGACAAAATCTTACGCGAGTTGTGGATGCAGAGATTACCTAATAGCGTCCAAGCAATTCTAACAATTCAAGCGGATTTACCGCTTGAAAAGGTTGCAGAAATTGCAGATAAAATTATCGAAGTTACTCCAATTAATGTTCATTCTGTCAAGTCGTTAGAGCCTTCCATAAATTTAGCAGCGATCACTTCCCAACTACAACATTTAAGTAGTCAAGGTGCCGCCCTTACTGCTCAACACATTTAACGTGGAAATGCACCATTCTGGGAAATTTGTTACATCCCTTGGATGGCAACTTGGGATTTACTTTATTAGTGGGTAAATATTTTAATATACACCATTTTCTTTACCGGTACACTCGTAGATCAGATATTTCTGCTTATTTGTGAGCCGAATTTATGTATGAAAATAAGTTGGTAACAACCAGGCGAATGATTACTTGTTAGCGCATATGCTTACTTGTGTATTAGTTCATTGATGAGGCTTGGTCCGACAGCCTAGGTCCAAAGAGTGCAAGAAACCCGTTAGGCAGCTCTGTGATCACACTGCCCCACATCAACCTACCCTGGTCTGTCAAATTTCCACAACCATATATTAGCCTTATGTTGATCACATAGTGTTATATTATTTAAGATAATTTGACTGATTTGAGTATGGAGTAAGTAAGCACAGTAGTGATGTTAAAAAGATATAGAAACGAATGACCTAGAAGTGGAAACATGTAAATGCCCTTTTCTTCTACTGTATTAATTATTATTTTGCTAGCTGTAACATTCCCGAAAGTTGTTAAATAAAATAAAACTCTCACCCAAATAACACCTTATATTATATTTGCTGTATATGCCATTGAATCTCTCACTGAAATGTAAAATGTGCATGCTTCTTGAATCATAAAGATGCAAATGCCGAATGATAATAATAAGAATCCAAACCAATAAAACCATAACCATGGCAAAGTAAACAGTAATAAATATCAGAAAACGTAAAGTAACAGACCCGCATTCAAGACACAATACGGACTCGACCGCATTTTGAATTATACCCGAGCCCATAACATAAAAACGGCATAATGGCGCAAGATTACCCCCAAAGTATCGGATTACAAAACGCTTCGGATCGTAATCTAGAATACGTAATACCTGGATAATAAGGCATATTTTAAGAGGGATGGGCAAAATTCGATTGTAAGGCTATAGACGAGCCGGAAAATATTGTGATCTATACATCATGGAAATATTCGTAGACCTTCTATAGTGCCTGCCAAATAAACGTGCATAAAAGGTCGTTCACCTTGACAGCTAAAACCTTGTGACACCTCGTGAAAACTAGCAATTATTACGACTTTTGATTTTTGGGTTTAAGGTCGACCCGTATCGAGGTTCATTTGTTAGACAGATTCGTATCGCTACGGCTTATAGTTAGGGTCGCCGCGCTTCGCATACTGGCGTGCAGTGGTACACGGGTGACGGTGTGCAGGGGTGACGGGTCAATGACTTTTTATGCACCGTTAAATGGCACGGACTATACGTGTAGTAGATAGACAGATCGATATACTCTTAATTGCACACCACACACAGTATACATTTAAATAAACACTCATATACAATGGCACAATGTAGGCGGTCTTATTGCTATAAACAAATAATGTAGGAATTAGTGTGGTTTTTAACTTTGCCAGCTTTTATTTGTCTGGTTTGTCGTTTATATAAACAATTTATCTATGGAATCTTCTTTTCAAACGGTATTGAACAACCAGACCGTGCGTTTTTTTAACAAGAAAAAGGAATTGTTTTTATAGTTTATGCTCGTAGCGATAAGGGCTCTCGCCTTTTCGCCCATTTTTCATTCGGGTCGAAACCCGGCCGAACGTCCGGCCCAGCACTACCGATCTGAATTTATCTACGCGGTCGCATCGGATTTGGACCATTACGAATTCCGGATCGGGTCGTGTTTTACGGGCCGGATAAACACACTTATCAGCTATGAATGGCATATGATACGTGAAACTCCGATTCGACGTTATTAAACTCCAAGGGTTGAAGTATTGTTGAGTATAATAATGAATTCTGTATTTGCACTCATCTTCCGTTACAAGCATATGTATTTATATTAGCAGACGTGAGGTGCTTGTGGCGCAGTGGCGGCAGCGCTTTGGTAGTGATACCAAAGTTAAGCAACCCACGGCGCGGTCGTGATTAGATGGGTGACCATTCTGACCATTTAAGTGATGTCCATGACAAGCATCTCCGTGTTTCGGAAGGCACGTTAAGCAGTTGGTCCCGGCTAATATCTGTTGGTATTAGTCGTTCAGCCTAGTCAGAGGCCTTAGGGCGGCTTTATAACATCTGACAGTAAGGTTATTCACTTGCCTTACAGACACCCGGCCACCAATCCGCACTGAGCCCGCGTGATGGAGTATGGCTCGTACCTCCTCATAGTTGGGGTGAGGCCTTTTCCCAGCAGTGGGATCTATATAGGCTGACCTTACTACACGTGAGGTCGATGACGTGTTACTCATGGTGTCGTGTAGCCTTTCGCGAAAATGACGGATATAACCGATACTTTAGTTTATCACATTACCTCAAAGCATATTATTTTTTAATTAATTAAAATTTTCCACATACGAAAAATATGATCATTCATGTTAAATGTACTAATTATTTATTTGTAAGTCCCAGTAAAGCTACTTAATAAGTACCTATCTACTAATAAAAAATCTTTTGTAAAAAAACTGTTGAATTTTATTTTACCATGGATTTTACTGATTGCCGTTGATCGCAAGTCGCAAATAAGGGCTGGTGACGGGAAACTTGATTTCGAAGCTCAAATTGGTGTTGACAGAGTCTTAACCGTGCCTTCCGAAAGCGAATCGCAACAATCCACAAGCTCCAGCGATTTCAAAAAGCCATTGAACTGCAAAATAATCTACATCTTAATCTGTTCCAGAATGGGTGAATCAAACTGCTATGGAAAATAGCTTGACTAATGAATGACTTATACGTAAAATTTAAATACAGCGCACATGATCAAGAGGTTTATATTTTTAAAATTGTAATAATTTAGTACTAAATTAATATAGTATGTTAACGCGCACACTACCCGCGCTATACGCCTTATTGGCGATATGCTCGCATATGACTACGAGACTGACTTATTTTTGGATAGCTTTGGACAACTATGCAACAAAGCCCTTCTATTTTTGACATCAATTTTTGAATTATTGTAATTTAACAGTTTAATCTTAGGTAGGTAATTTGACAATTGTTTAATTTATTTGATATAATCTTTTGACATTTGACATCATCTATTTGACATGTATGTTCAATTATTCATTGTGTTGTTATTATCTACGTATTTGACAACTTACTTTTTTTTATGTCATCCATAATCTTTTTTTTGACATCAGCTAATCTATTGACATGTGTTTTTAATTTGACATAAATCTTGTTTATTAATAATATTGTAATTAAAACTGTACTTTGTAAATTAGCATGCTAGCGTTTTGGGCAAACTGTAAGCCAGCATGCACACTGTTATATAATAAATAAATAAGTAATTAATATTGAGCAAGTTTCTGCTATATCGACTAACGACTTAAGCACAAAGCTAGTGCTCATCATATAGGTACATTGGCTCCTGCCAAATTTGCACCCACAACCTCTAGGGCTATATTCTGGTTGATGTAGTCCGTAACTTCGAGTCTAGCCATCATGTTCGTTCGCACTGTCATGGTGGTACGAGAAACAGGGACGACTACACTTGAAAGTACATCGTCAACCGGAGTAAGCTCTCTTTTTTCGTAGTCCGGGGCGCGCATCACAAGACCAAGACGGTTGTTAATGGTCACCAAAAGGTATGGAAGGTATCTTACACCTTTAAACGATCAATTCTTGTATAATTATTTATATATATGTCACCGTAAGATTATAAACATCGTTTGATTACAATCTATCTCGTGAGATTGTAAACTGTCGAAAAATTGTGAACCGTAACATATGATTGCAATTTAACGCATTATTTTAATCTATCTATATTGTAATCTATCGATTGGAAGCGGTCAAATTGTAAACCGGCGTAGAACGGAATGCATCTCAGGCGCTGATTGGTGAAACGTTATGTGCCCCCGCCGCCCCGGCACTCGCCATATTTGTTTGTTATTTGGTTTGTTGTTGAATGTAAACTACTGTGTTTTCATGATTATAAATTAATTTCGTGTTGAAAATAACTTATATCTATAGAACTAGTGATGTAAAATTATTGTGGACGCAAAATTTTTTGTGATTAACAAAAAAAAGCAGTTTGAATGATATTTGTTTTAGTATTTATTTCATTTCTAACTCTACGGGGACAAAGAACGGCTGGTCGTGATTGGTCGCTCTTACAATAAGACCGACCAATCAGGAAGAAATTTCGGGCAGTTGACAATTTGACGCGGGGCAGATTGTAATTTAACAGTTTCACTTCAATAGATTTGTGGCAAAACCTTGCCATGTTTAGAATTAAGAAAAAACCAAGGCAACATCACGGTGCTGCCATCTAGGTTAGGACAGGCCTGTGTATCTCCCCGCGGAGGTAGCAAAAACGTACCTACGCGCGGCGCATCTACGTAGGTGCTAAAAAAAGTTGTGTGTCGCTACCGGCCAGAGCCACGCTCGCGCTTTTTATTCACCGGCGGCCGCGCGAATACGTTGATGGCTGGACGAGAATGAATAAAGTACTAAAAAGAGGCGCCAGATGGCGTTAGAAGCTTCTCGTAGCAGTCAACTCTATCGCGTCGCGTGATATTACGTCACTGAATAGGTTTAGTGTATTATGAATCATATTCCAGAGCAATAAGTATGAAATTACTTGCAATGGATTTTTGTAGGTGTCTACACGAAAATGTGCTTGACTCTGAGGCGAACTAAATTACGCCATATTGTTGACGACATTGAGTAGACATTTCTTTGAATACAATTGCAAAGTCATACTTCTGTACGAAGTACTAGTATTCTGTGGTTAGGACGATTATTATCTATCTTGTCATGGCGGCAAGCGCAAACATTGAAAAAATTATTTAATTACCATTTGATTGTAATTGCTGTTGAAGCATAATACAATTCAACGTTACCAAGAAGTGAAACGAGTTTAATTCAATTACCAATCAAGATGGATGTCCTGACACTATTACTCTGATAATAAATGGAGCTGTCTGTAAGAGCTCCAAATTGGTGACCCCGACGCGACGTGAGTAAATCAATCGCATAACTACGGAATTAAATATCTTCCTTTGGTACCTACTGTTAAAAGAAGCAACTACAGAATTTGCATGGAATTACATCTTTATGATTCCCGAATTCCTAACCGAGTGGTACAAAGTTGGCCCCATATTTTGTTCGATATTTTCGCCGTGAAAATGCATCACAACAATCGATCATAGAATCTGCATGGATAGTCAACGCTAAGGAAGATTAAATCTACAAAGTTCAAACATAAGGTTGCAAGTACATTGACATTGCTTAGTTTATTTATTTTTATCATCTCGAGTTTGCCGCCATTTTACTTGTTTCATTTTTTATTCTTTTCTTCTTCGCGCGACAAAGTGTGCGTTCCGTTTTACGTAATAGGTATAGCTATAATACATATGTTTTTTTTGAAATAATAGATGTAGGCAAAAGTACCAATGTGTAAAATTCTCTTACCTTTAACTTTTTTTTCTCAGTAATTGTGCCAACAATACAACTTTAGGTATATATCTAACTTTAGAAATTGTGCAATACAACATTATTTTAATCCTTTAAGAATCTACCTATTTGAAGTAGAGTTTGTGATAACTGTGTGTTTTGGTATGCTATGGGACATTATTCGAGTAGTAACAGGCAGTTTGACGACAAAAACTTGAAATCTTAATATCTTTCATCATCATTTGATTCAGTTTATTATTTTATGAATTAGTGTTCTTTTACCTCTTAAAAATGGCAGAACTAAAAGAATTACAGGAGATGCTTGAAAAACTCTTGTCTCAAAACAACAAAATACAGAATTAAAAAATAGGCTCGCAACTCAACCTCGTACAAATGTAAGTAACGATAAACCAGAACAACCAAGCGATTCTGCTCCTAGAGCATTTGCAGTTAGTCCAAAACTAGCTCCCTTCTGGATTGATTGTCCTGCGGCTTGGTTCGCACATTATAGAGGCGCAGTTTGCGTTAGCTCAAATATCAGTTGACGAAACAAAATATAAAATTACGTTGTAGCTCAGATTGATTCCAGATTAGCAAATGAAGTTACGAGTGGATTAAGGAGGAAATGATTTGCAGATTTTCAGTATCTGAAGTACAGCGTGTAAGACAACTCATATCTGGAGAAGAGATTGGTGATCGCAAGCCTAGCCAATTCTTACGTCATTTAAAATCACTTGCAGGTTCCTGCCTTTCTGATGACAAAATCTTACGCGAGTTGTGGATGCAGAGATTACCTAATAGCGTCCAAGCAATTCTAACAATTCAAGCGGATTTACCGCTTGAAAAGGTTGCAGAAATTGCAGATAAAATTATCGAAGTTACTCCAATTAATGTTCATTCTGTCAAGTCGTTAGAGCCTTCCATAAATTTAGCAGCGATCACTTCCCAACTACAACATTTAAGTAGTCAAGGTGCCGCCCTTACTGCTCAACACATTTAACGTGGAAATGCACCATTCTGGGAAATTTGTTACATCCCTTGGATGGCAACTTGGGATTTACTTTATTAGTGGGTAAATATTTTAATATACACCATTTTCTTTACCGGTACACTCGTAGATCAGATATTTCTGCTTATTTGTGAGCCGAATTTATGTATGAAAATAAGTTGGTAACAACCAGGCGAATGATTACTTGTTAGCGCATATGCTTACTTGTGTATTAGTTCATTGATGAGGCTTGGTCCGACAGCCTAGGTCCAAAGAGTGCAAGAAACCCGTTAGGCAGCTCTGTGATCACACTGCCCCACATCAACCTACCCTGGTCTGTCAAATTTCCACAACCATATATTAGCCTTATGTTGATCACATAGTGTTATATTATTTAAGATAATTTGACTGATTTGAGTATGGAGTAAGTAAGCACAGTAGTGATGTTAAAAAGATATAGAAACGAATGACCTAGAAGTGGAAACATGTAAATGCCCTTTTCTTCTACTGTATTAATTATTATTTTGCTAGCTGTAACATTCCCGAAAGTTGTTAAATAAAATAAAACTCTCACCCAAATAACACCTTATATTATATTTGCTGTATATGCCATTGAATCTCTCACTGAAATGTAAAATGTGCATGCTTCTTGAATCATAAAGATGCAAATGCCGAATGATAATAATAAGAATCCAAACCAATAAAACCATAACCATGGCAAAGTAAACAGTAATAAATATCAGAAAACGTAAAGTAACAGACCCGCATTCAAGACACAATACGGACTCGACCGCATTTTGAATTATACCCGAGCCCATAACATAAAAACGGCATAATGGCGCAAGATTACCCCCAAAGTATCGGATTACAAAACGCTTCGGATCGTAATCTAGAATACGTAATACCTGGATAATAAGGCATATTTTAAGAGGGATGGGCAAAATTCGATTGTAAGGCTATAGACGAGCCGGAAAATATTGTGATCTATACATCATGGAAATATTCGTAGACCTTCTATAGTGCCTGCCAAATAAACGTGCATAAAAGGTCGTTCACCTTGACAGCTAAAACCTTGTGACACCTCGTGAAAACTAGCAATTATTACGACTTTTGATTTTTGGGTTTAAGGTCGACCCGTATCGAGGTTCATTTGTTAGACAGATTCGTATCGCTACGGCTTATAGTTAGGGTCGCCGCGCTTCGCATACTGGCGTGCAGTGGTACACGGGTGACGGTGTGCAGGGGTGACGGGTCAATGACTTTTTATGCACCGTTAAATGGCACGGACTATACGTGTAGTAGATAGACAGATCGATATACTCTTAATTGCACACCACACACAGTATACATTTAAATAAACACTCATATACAATGGCACAATGTAGGCGGTCTTATTGCTATAAACAAATAATGTAGGAATTAGTGTGGTTTTTAACTTTGCCAGCTTTTATTTGTCTGGTTTGTCGTTTATATAAACAATTTATCTATGGAATCTTCTTTTCAAACGGTATTGAACAACCAGACCGTGCGTTTTTTTAACAAGAAAAAGGAATTGTTTTTATAGTTTATGCAAATTTTTTCGCAAGTTAATACAAAAGTAAATTTCGTCCACATTAAACCATCGACCGTTTTTTGGTGAACTTTATAAGAAAGTAGTACTAGTAGTTTTGTGTCATTCTTGCTTTTTTCATTAGTTGTATGATAAACTTAACGGTACGCAAAGCTTAAATGTAAATCACGATTGATCGTTTGAAAACAAATTTTGACTTACTCGTACTTTTTTTTCAAGTCACAGCCGATCGGTCGCTTAAAGAAAATTTTTGACATTACAATAATTTTTTAAAGTCTCAGCTACTGTATTAAAATATAAACGGATAAACGACCTCGTTTCGCATATACTCGTAGCGATAAGGGCTCTCGCCTTTTCGCCCATTTTTCATTCGGGTCGAAACCCGGCCGAACGTCCGGCCCAGCACTACCGATCTGAATTTATCTACGCGGTCGCATCGGATTTGGACCATTACGAATTCCGGATCGGGTCGTGTTTTACGGGCCGGATAAACACACTTATCAGCTATGAATGGCATATGATACGTGAAACTCCGATTCGACGTTATTAAACTCCAAGGGTTGAAGTATTGTTGAGTATAATAATGAATTCTGTATTTGCACTCATCTTCCGTTACAAGCATATGTATTTATATTAGCAGACGTGAGGTGCTTGTGGCGCAGTGGCGGCAGCGCTTTGGTAGTGATACCAAAGTTAAGCAACCCACGGCGCGGTCGTGATTAGATGGGTGACCATTCTGACCATTTAAGTGATGTCCATGACAAGCATCTCCGTGTTTCGGAAGGCACGTTAAGCAGTTGGTCCCGGCTAATATCTGTTGGTATTAGTCGTTCAGCCTAGTCAGAGGCCTTAGGGCGGCTTTATAACATCTGACAGTAAGGTTATTCACTTGCCTTACAGACACCCGGCCACCAATCCGCACTGAGCCCGCGTGATGGAGTATGGCTCGTACCTCCTCATAGTTGGGGTGAGGCCTTTTCCCAGCAGTGGGATCTATATAGGCTGACCTTACTACACGTGAGGTCGATGACGTGTTACTCATGGTGTCGTGTAGCCTTTCGCGAAAATGACGGATATAACCGATACTTTAGTTTATCACATTACCTCAAAGCATATTATTTTTTAATTAATTAAAATTTTCCACATACGAAAAATATGATCATTCATGTTAAATGTACTAATTATTTATTTGTAAGTCCCAGTAAAGCTACTTAATAAGTACCTATCTACTAATAAAAAATCTTTTGTAAAAAAACTGTTGAATTTTATTTTACCATGGATTTTACTGATTGCCGTTGATCGCAAGTCGCAAATAAGGGCTGGTGACGGGAAACTTGATTTCGAAGCTCAAATTGGTGTTGACAGAGTCTTAACCGTGCCTTCCGAAAGCGAATCGCAACAATCCACAAGCTCCAGCGATTTCAAAAAGCCATTGAACTGCAAAATAATCTACATCTTAATCTGTTCCAGAATGGGTGAATCAAACTGCTATGGAAAATAGCTTGACTAATGAATGACTTATACGTAAAATTTAAATACAGCGCACATGATCAAGAGGTTTATATTTTTAAAATTGTAATAATTTAGTACTAAATTAATATAGTATGTTAACGCGCACACTACCCGCGCTATACGCCTTATTGGCGATATGCTCGCATATGACTACGAGACTGACTTATTTTTGGATAGCTTTGGACAACTATGCAACAAAGCCCTTCTATTTTTGACATCAATTTTTGAATTATTGTAATTTAACAGTTTAATCTTAGGTAGGTAATTTGACAATTGTTTAATTTATTTGATATAATCTTTTGACATTTGACATCATCTATTTGACATGTATGTTCAATTATTCATTGTGTTGTTATTATCTACGTATTTGACAACTTACTTTTTTTTATGTCATCCATAATCTTTTTTTTGACATCAGCTAATCTATTGACATGTGTTTTTAATTTGACATAAATCTTGTTTATTAATAATATTGTAATTAAAACTGTACTTTGTAAATTAGCATGCTAGCGTTTTGGGCAAACTGTAAGCCAGCATGCACACTGTTATATAATAAATAAATAAGTAATTAATATTGAGCAAGTTTCTGCTATATCGACTAACGACTTAAGCACAAAGCTAGTGCTCATCATATAGGTACATTGGCTCCTGCCAAATTTGCACCCACAACCTCTAGGGCTATATTCTGGTTGATGTAGTCCGTAACTTCGAGTCTAGCCATCATGTTCGTTCGCACTGTCATGGTGGTACGAGAAACAGGGACGACTACACTTGAAAGTACATCGTCAACCGGAGTAAGCTCTCTTTTTTCGTAGTCCGGGGCGCGCATCACAAGACCAAGACGGTTGTTAATGGTCACCAAAAGGTATGGAAGGTATCTTACACCTTTAAACGAGCAATTCTTGTATAATTATTTATATATATGTCACCGTAAGATTATAAACATCGTTTGATTACAATCTATCTCGTGAGATTGTAAACTGTCGAAAAATTGTGAACCGTAACATATGATTGCAATTTAACGCATTATTTTAATCTATCTATATTGTAATCTATCGATTGGAAGCGGTCAAATTGTAAACCGGCGTAGAACGGAATGCATCTCAGGCGCTGATTGGTGAAACGTTATGTGCCCCCGCCGCCCCGGCACTCGCCATATTTGTTTGTTATTTGGTTTGTTGTTGAATGTAAACTACTGTGTTTTCGTGATTATAAATTAATTTCGTGTTGAAAATAACTTATATCTATAGAACTAGTGATGTAAAATTATTGTGGACGCAAAATTTTTTGTGATTAACAAAAAAAAGCAGTTTGAATGATATTTGTTTTAGTATTTATTTCATTTCTAACTCTACGGGGACAAAGAACGGCTGGTCGTGATTGGTCGCTCTTACAATAAGACCGACCAATCAGGAAGAAATTTCGGACAGTTGACAATTTGACGCGGGGCAGATTGTAATTTAACAGTTTCACTTCAATAGATTTGTGGCAAAACCTTGCCATGTTTAGAATTAAGAAAAAACCAAGGCAACATCACGGTGCTGCCATCTAGGTTAGGACAGGCCTGTGTATCTCCCCGCGGAGGTAGCAAAAACGTACCTACGCGCGGCGCATCTACGTAGGTGCTAAAAAAAGTTGTGTGTCGCTACCGGCCAGAGCCACGCTCGCGCTTTTTATTCACCGGCGGCCGCGCGAATACGTTGATGGCTGGACGAGAATGAATTAAGTACTAGAAAGAGGCGCTAGATGGCGTTAGAAGCTTTTCGTAGCAGTCAACCCTATCGCGTCGCGTGATATTACGTCACTGAATAGGTTTAGTGTATTATGAATCATATTCCAGAGCAATAAGTATGAAATTACTTGCAATGGATTTTTGTAGGTGTCTACACGAAAATGTGCTTGACTCTGAGGCGAACTAAATTACGCCATATTGTTGACGACATTGAGTAGACATTTCTTTGAATACAATTGCAAAGTCATACTTCTGTACGAAGTACTAGTATTCTGTGGTTAGGACGATTATTATCTATCTTGTCATGGCGGCAAACGCAAACATTGAAAAAATTATTTAATTACCATTTGATTGTAATTGCTGTTGAAGCATAATACAATTCAACGTTACCAAGAAGTGAAACGAGTTTAATTCAATTACCAATCAAGATGGATGTCCTGACACTATTACTCTGATAATAAATGGAGCTGTCTGTAAGAGCTCCAAATTGGTGACCCCGACGCGACGTGAGTAAATCAATCGCATAACTACGGAATTAAATATCTTCCTTTGGTACCTACTGTTAAAAGAAGCAACTACAGAATTTGCATGGAATTACATCTTTATGATTCCCGAATTCCTAACCGAGTGGTACAAAGTTGGCCCCATATTTTGTTCGATATTTTCGCCGTGAAAATGCATCACAACAATCGATCATAGAATCTGCATGGATAGTCAACGCTAAGGAAGATTAAATCTACAAAGTTCAAACATAAGGTTGCAAGTACATTGACATTGCTTAGTTTATTTATTTTTATCATCTCGAGTTTGCCGCCATTTTACTTGTTTCATTTTTTATTCTTTTCTTCTTCGCGCGACAAAGTGTGCGTTCCGTTTTACGTAATAGGTATAGCTATAATACATATGTTTTTTTTGAAATAATAGATGTAGGCAAAAGTACCAATGTGTAAAATTCTCTTACCTTTAACTTTTTTTTCTCAGTAATTGTGCCAACAATACAACTTTAGGTATATATCTAACTTTAGAAATTGTGCAATACAACATTATTTTAATCCTTTAAGAATCTACCTATTTGAAGTAGAGTTTGTGATAACTGTGTGTTTTGGTATGCTATGGGACATTATTCGAGTAGTAACAGGCAGTTTGACGACAAAAACTTGAAATCTTAATATCTTTCATCATCATTTGATTCAGTTTATTATTTTATGAATTAGTGTTCTTTTACCTCTTAAAAATGGCAGAACTAAAAGAATTACAGGAGATGCTTGAAAAACTCTTGTCTCAAAACAACAAAATACAGAATTAAAAAATAGGCTCGCAACTCAACCTCGTACAAATGTAAGTAACGATAAACCAGAACAACCAAGCGATTCTGCTCCTAGAGCATTTGCAGTTAGTCCAAAACTAGCTCCCTTCTGGATTGATTGTCCTGCGGCTTGGTTCGCACATTATAGAGGCGCAGTTTGCGTTAGCTCAAATATCAGTTGACGAAACAAAATATAAAATTACGTTGTAGCTCAGATTGATTCCAGATTAGCAAATGAAGTTACGAGTGGATTAAGGAGGAAATGATTTGCAGATTTTCAGTATCTGAAGTACAGCGTGTAAGACAACTCATATCTGGAGAAGAGATTGGTGATCGCAAGCCTAGCCAATTCTTACGTCATTTAAAATCACTTGCAGGTTCCTGCCTTTCTGATGACAAAATCTTACGCGAGTTGTGGATGCAGAGATTACCTAATAGCGTCCAAGCAATTCTAACAATTCAAGCGGATTTACCGCTTGAAAAGGTTGCAGAAATTGCAGATAAAATTATCGAAGTTACTCCAATTAATGTTCATTCTGTCAAGTCGTTAGAGCCTTCCATAAATTTAGCAGCGATCACTTCCCAACTACAACATTTAAGTAGTCAAGGTGCCGCCCTTACTGCTCAACACAAGTCTAGGGAGTCTTCGAGGTCTCGCCCCAGATCTAGGTCATCTTCTCCTGGATCTGCAAGTGGACAGCGCTTATGTTGGTACTATTACCGTTTTGGTGTTAAAGCCAAAAATGTATTGAACCTTGCTCTTGGGTTTCATCGGAAAACCTTTCCAACAGTCAGTGATGGCGACCTCTGACTGTAACCTAATCTGTCGCCGTCTCTTTATCACCGACAAAATTAGTAAGATACAATTGTTAATAGATACCGGTTCTGATCTGTGTATATTTCCAAGGAAAATAATAAACTCTTAGCGCCACCTATCGTCGCATTGTCGAACTAAGATGACATCGATTAGCGCCACCTACCAACGCTTCAGTGGACTACCTGATGACATCAATCAACATCGGCGATCGAACGTGACTACGGAATACCACCACCAGGGACCAGATGGCGCTGCGGCTCTCCCCTATAAAAGGAATTGCAGACGTCTCCGCGACCTCTTTTTTCCCACCGACCACTTCGCCCTCCATATAATAATTACCTACTCTGTACCTTGTATCTAAATCATTTCCAATAAATTCTTGCATCCCTTATTAATAAATTAATCATTTGGCCAGTCTACAACCCCTCAGCAATCCTATGGATTCATTCACTCAGTAATTTCAGTAGTTAGGCAGGCAGTATAATCAACAAACTCAAACCAAAAATCGACCGGTTTTCAATTATGTGCAGCTGGCACGACCATTAATACCTATGGCTGCCACACATTAGTACTAAATTTTGGCTTACGGCGTGATTTTAAATGGAATTTCGCTATCGCTGACGTTGATACAGCAATCATTGGATCCGATTTTCTGGCGTATTATAATCTTTTTCCAGATTGTCGTCACAAACTCCTGCGAGATGGCCAAACAGGTTTGACAGCTCCCGCATCTTTTGGATCTCATCGCCAAATTAGCGTTAAGTCGATTCAAAACGATTCTCCTTTTGCAGACCTTTTACGAGAGTTTCCAGATCTTACACGACCGCCAGGCCTAACCAGGGAAGTTAAGCACAAAACAGTTCATCATATACTTACAACTGATGGTCCTCCAGTCTGCTGCCGCCCGCGCCGACTCGCGCCTCAGAAGATGCTAGCTGCGAAAAAGGAATTCAAGGACATCGTGAAATGTGGTATAGCTCGACCTTCGAATAGTCCATGGGACGCACCCCTTCATGTGGCTCCCAAAAAGGACACTGCATGGCGGCCTTGTGGCGATTATCGTGCATTAAACGCACGTACTATCCCTGATCGCTATCCAGTTAAACATATTGAAGATTTCAGTCATAACTTGGATGGTTCTACGATTTTTAGTACAATCGATTTAGCTAAAGCATATCATCAGATTCCCGTGCATCCAGACGATATATGCAAAACCGCCATTACAACACCGTTTGGATTGTACGAATTTCCTTATATGACTTTTGGACTCAGAAATGCAGGACAAACCTTTCAACGATTTGTAAATGAAGTCGTAAGAGGTCTAAATTTTTGTTTTGCCTACGTCGATGACATTTTAGTCTACTCAAAGAACATGTCCGAACACAAAATACACCTAAAAATTCTATTCGAAAGGCTCAACGATTACGGCATGATGATAAATTCTGCAAAGTGTGTTTTAGGAGCAAAACAAGTCACATTCTTGGGCTATTCAATTAATGCAAGCGGAACTAGTCCCCCAGTCAACCGCATTCAAGACCTTCTCGATTTTCCACCTCCCAAAACCGTTCAAGGTGTTCGGCGGTTCCTTGGCATGATAAACTTCTACCGTCGTTTTCTGCCTAAAGCCGCTCAGCATCAAGCACCCCTGATTGATGCACTTACAGCAATAGGTGGAAAAGGTTTAAAGGCTTTTACATGGACTAATGATTTACTTCAACATTTTGAAGATTATAAAAGGAGCTTATGTACTGTCACGAGTTTAGCTCATCCTAAATCAGGAGTACCCTTGGGTCTCTTTACAGACGCTTCTAGCACCCATATAGGTGCTTGTTTACAGCAAAAAGTCGAAGGGTATTGGCAACCGTTGGCATTTTTTAATAGAAAATTATCTAAGAACCAGGCCGTATTACCAACTTTTTACAGGGAACTCTTGGTAGTCTACGAAAGTGTTCAACATTTCCGGCATATCTTAGAAGTCCAACACACTACAATATATACTGACCACAAGCCTCTACTTTACACCTTCGCGCAACGACGAGAAAAACTACCACCTCCACAGCTTAATCAACTTTCTTTTATCGGCCAATTCACAACTGACATACAATATATTAAAGGACAAGAAAATGTATTTGCCGACGCTTTATCGAGGGTCGACGTTATTTCTTTGTCACACGATTATGAAGCCCTTGCAAAATCTCAAACATCTGATCCGGAGCTTACTGAGCTTCGAAAAGGTGGCTCTAGCCTTGATCTGACGCAAGTTCCAAGTCCCAGGAACCTGTACTTCAATACTTTGCGACGTGTCCACAGGTAAACCACGCCCATTTTTGACTGAGCCATTCCGAAGAGCAGCCTTTGATGATTGCCATGGGCTCAGTCACCCTGGTATTGCCGCCACCACTCAGCTTGTATCAGACCGTTTTGTATGAAAAAAGATTGTGGACCAGAGAATGCATTGCATGTCAGAAAAGTAAAGTGAGCACACACGTTAAGTCTCCTCTTGGTACGTTTGCCACCCCGACAGCGAGGTTCAAGCATATCCATATGGATTTAATAGGTCCTTTGCCAGTATCGAATGGTTTTAACTACTGTTTAACGGTAATAGACAGAGTTTCACGTTGGCCGGAAGTTTTCCCAATGGTGAGTATTACCGCCGAGGAAGTTGCCGATCGTTTTATACATGGTTGGATTTCTCGTTTTGGCGTGCCAACGACTGTTACCACAGACCAAGGTAGGCAGTTTGAGTCGGCTCTATTTAACAAGCTTATGACTTTGGGTGCCACAAAACGAATACGAACTACCAGCTACCATCCTCAAGCGAATGGTATGGTAGAGCGATTTCATCGGCAACTAAAAGCAGCCTTTATGTGCCACCAAGAATCTTGGTATCGTGCTCTTCCGTTAGTCCTACTCGGCATTCATTCGGCGCTTAAGGAAGATCTCAAATGTTCTTCGGCTGAGCTAGTTTATGGCGAACCATTGCGTTTACCAGGAGAACTCATAGTTCCTGGTAGTCAACCCTTTATAGAATCCTCGGACGATATCATTGCTAATCTGCGGTCAATTATGGCAAAGTTGCGTCCGACGCCTGCGTCAAATCATTCCGTTCAAAAACCTTTCATTTTTAAGGACCTTGCTAAATCATCTCACATATTCTTGCGGGATGATTCAGTACGTAAATCGCTTCAACCGCCTTACACCGGTCCTTACAAAGTTCTTGAACGTAAGAATAAAACTATTATTTTTGTTATTAATAACATAATTACTTATGTTCTTGTCTTATTTTAACATGGCTATTGTTATTTGAGAAAGTAAAGTATGTCGCCTAGTATTTATTTTTAAAATATTTATATTTTGATACTAGTTGTATAAATTATTCTTTTAAATATAAACTTAGTTTTAAGCTACTCCGTGGGGGGGTGATGTGGCAAAACCTTGCCATGTTTAGAATTAAGAAAAAACCAAGGCAACATCACGGTGCTGCCATCTAGGTTAGGACGATTATTATCTATCTTGTCATGGCGGCAAGCGCAAACATCGTAAAAATTATTTGATTACCATTTGATTGTAATTGCTGTCGAAGCATAATATATTCAACGTTACCAAGAAGTGAAACGAGTTTAATTCAATTACCAATCAAGATGGATGTCCTGACACTATTACTCTGATAATAAATAGAGCTGTCTGTAAGAGCTCCAAAGATTATAATAAAGCGATAAATAATGCGTTAAATTGCAATCATATGTTACGGTTCACAATTGTTCGACAGTTTACAATCTCACGAGATAGATTGTAATCGAACGATGTTTATAATCTTACGGTGACATATACATATATTTGTGATGTCGGAAGCGGCTCTAAAGACCTCGCTAAAATTTGGTATGTGGGGGTTCGGGGTTAAAAAATCAATCTAGATTAGTCTTATGTTTGGAAAAATGCGCGTTTTCAAGTGTTAATATTTCGTAATTGTTCGATGCAGATTTAGGTCGCTAATTTCGTCCCGGTGACCATGGACATCGTGGTGGGATGTGTAAGACGTCAGACTCAAGAAACGTAGAAGACGTGTATGGGAATTTCCCATTTTTTGTTCTTTTTGTTTTTTTTGTATTTATTCCGGTTTATAGTTTTATTTTTAAACAAGACTTACGAATTATAAAGCTATTTCATTAATAGTAGTAACCGTGCAAAGCTCGGTCTGGTTTTTATAAAATAAGTAAAACCCATAACGGTTTATAGCTCTGCAGCTTCCTTTTTGCGCCACCAATTTGTCCATTTTATATTATCACTTTTCTTTACAGAAGAACTTAAAACGAAACGAAGAAAATTACCTTGAATGCCGGGGATGATTACACAAAGGAGATTCCTTAAATGTAGGCCGGCATGGATTCCCAGTAACCCGATTCAATTAGATTTAAAGAATGAAATAAGATTTATTTTACCTTACATTTACATGGATCTGGTAAGTACAGACGGTAGCACGTCAGGTCACCCATGTAAACTACAATAACAACTTTTATTACGTAGGGAATAGAGGCGCTCTCAAGATCAAAGTGGAGTAGTCTGACGTACTGCCGTATGTACAGTGGACCACGCATTAACTTACCAAAATCTGTCAAAATATCTCTTATGATATGGAACTCTATCTGATCAACGTAAGGTTGAAATATAGTTGCGGAAAGAACAATAGCAAAAAATTGACTGAGTTTTTTAAAACGCCCATAAATATAATTTATACCAAACGATTTTTTTTTAAATATTTTTCAAATATCTACTAATTGACTTAAAAGGCGGCGTTAAATTGAGTTTTTTAAAAGAATATCTAATGATGTCAGAGTTTTCCATCTTTTTTTTATCGATTTGAATAATCGTATTAATGATATCGATTAATCGACATAGATTTCCACAAAACAGTTTTTAAGTAGTTTTTAAGATGATGATGAATGGTTTACGGTCATAGCTTTCATGCCATTCAAGCATTTACCGTTTTTATATAGAGTTAAAATAACCAAGTACTGCTTAATAATATCAATACTCTAATAGTAAGTAATGATAAGTATCGAATAAAATCGTGCTGAGGAAAAAAAAGTTCTTTTCACCACAGACTAGAAAAGATTGTCACTTTGACAGATCACATAATTCTCTGCGCTTTTTCTCGTCGGTTGTTGTTTTGTGTGTTTTTCGGTTTCCGTTAATAATTCTTTACCTGGACTGCTTTACGGACTCTGATTTACTTCCTCGTGTGACTATTGCGTGCCCAAAGGACTCCGATTCTGCTTCTGCGTGACATTGTGCTTTTCCCTACTGGACTCGGTTTGCCTTGTGAATTGTATTCGTTTTTCAATCATAAGCGATCACGGGCGACAATCTAAAATAAAAAAAAACGATACCTATAACCTAAAATAAAAAAAACAAATTTCTTTTTTTTCTGGCCTTCTTAAATTAAAATGACTTACACACATATTGAATCTACAAGTTTTGCTGAATCTTTCGACATTATTTTTTGTTTAAGTACGCTCATCTTTTATATTAGACCATTTTTAGTATGGACGTTTGCCATTGTTCTTTGACAGATCAGGGTAGGTTGATGTGTGACCCACTGTACTTACATTCGAGCTGATGTGAACGAATAGGCGGCCATTGCGTATTTTATTTCGCACAGTTGCCAAAAACCACTAACCCTTAGGTAATGCAGATGCAGGTTTATTCATGACAAGCAGTTCCCCGCGGCATAGCCCGCGCCAAGTCGATTTTTTTATACAATCTTTCATCCCCCATTTCACCCCCATGTTTTTATATCGCGAAAAAAAGTAGCATATGTTCTTCCTAGGGGCCCCAACGAAAATAACTTTTTTACTTGCGCGTAAATATATAATTCCCTATTATGTAAATTTATGACGGCGCATTGCCAGCGCCATCTGTAGAAATACGCGGGAACAAGATTTGACAGCCGTCAGTCTGGCGAAGCGTCGTATCTATGGCGGGCGCGGCCATGTTGGACTTCACTTGTTTTGGAGTTGCGACGGCGAGCGCGCACCACAGTCACGACGAATCCCCTTTGTTCCGCGTAATCTTGTGCTATTCTGTCTCAGGAATAATTGCTACTGACTAATTAAGTGATTTCCTAATCGACAGTGAACTGATTTTGGTGTAATCCGTGCAATTAAATAACTTTGATTTGCAAGTTCGACTAATTGCTTTATTGGTTCCTACCCACATTTCTGATGTCTGATTTGGAAGAAGATGGGCATCCGCCCACATATAAATAATATGGAAGTCATTAAAAACACCTAGTATTTTAATGTGTCGTCAGATTAAGTAGGTAGGTACTTCAACTAGTTATATTTTTGTTATTTCGTATTACCTTATATATATTTTTTTAATTTTATTTGTTCGACTAGTTCTTAGAAAAGCCTGCTTAAACCAAAAGGCACGACTACATTGAATAATAGTTCACGGTTAATTGAGAGAACAAACAAAGTTAATTGAGAGAGTTTATTGAAATTTGCTCTAGGCCAATTTAAAGTTGTGATTTAATAACTTTATTGCTGAAGCAATACTCAACTCGTAAGTCAGGATAAAGTTGTAAATAAGAAAATCTGAGCTTCAGCAGAATTGCTTTTTAAACTTTATTAGTACAATAAAACAAATTTGCTCATGAATAAACACGCTGTATAGTAACAATTTTAGTTGAAAATAAGTTATTTATTTGAAAGAAAGAAGAAATAATATACATTTATTAATAAATGGACATCACTTAACACACGTAAACAAACAACGTAACGGGCACGGTTATAAAACAAGAAACACAGCAAAATAACAATTTATGTGGGTAAACCAGTCGGACTGTGCAGTTATGCGCCTGTGATGTCCATATTAAAAGGGCCTTCAGCTCAAGCTTCAGCTTAAGCCGTGACCCGCTAGGGGCCCCGCCGCTGGTTTTCAGTAGACCCTAGCCGAGTGAGGTCACGGACAGATACGCCAAACATTAATAAAAATAACAATACATATTATTATTCATAGTGATGATGATGATGTCCTCCTAGCCGATTTCGACTACGGCGGCCTATCTCAACAGAGATTAGCCAACTGCGCAGGACATATTATAGTGCACAAGTGTGTGCGCAATACACAGATGCACTCTCTGTTCCTTCACTCTCATAATTCGGTGAGACGGCAGTCCGACATGACTGTAGAGAGATCAGGCGCAGGACCAACGGCTTAACGTGCTTTCCGAGGCATGGGTGTTAACACCACCAACTTCCTGACTCCGGAGCTGTGTCTGAGTAATTTCAAGACAGAAAAACCCAAACACTCTCGGCCCGACCTAGGATTCGAACCCGGGACCTCGTGGATAGTACCCAGCGTGCTGACCACTAGAACAACGAGGCCGTCATTATTCATAGTAATAAACTAAATAATAGTCAAATATATATATCACGTGTATTAGTGAAAAATATTAAGTACAGCACGGACAGATATTCGGGTCACCAACTCATGCAAAACGTAATTATTGCTACGCTCATTTAACTTCGTAATTCGTACCTACAAAACAAGATTCAAGAATCGCTGCGAGAATATTACTAGGAAGAATAATATTATTTACATGACAGAAACTGAGGCATTTGAAGGTCGTTTAAAACGTGGTTAGACCAAATTAATATTTTGATTTACCTACCTGGTAAAATTATTAGGCTTTGATTTATTAATCCATTCACTAGTGCATGTGACCACTAAATGCGTTATCAGCGTATATCTATAACAGCCAGTAGTAATTATTTACACAATAAAAAGATATGCAGAATGTTTACTAATGACGCGTTCTAATGCAATGCAAAAACACCTTCTGTACCGTTACCATGAGTTTACGGCGGTTTTACTCGCTAGCGACGACGTAAAAAAAGTGTATGGAAAATTGCACAGCGCCTCTAGCGGTTACTTGGAGAACTAAAATTTTTACGTCGCCGCTAGCGAGTAAAATCACCGTAACTCATGGTAACGGTACTGGGTAATTTTGACAAAACGAGTTTTAGTAGACTCAAGCAGTATGTTTGAAAAATAAATCGTTTTGCTTATGATTTGTAAAATGTTTATGTAAAGATATTTGACAAATCGTAAGCAAAAGGATCAACATTATGTTGGAGTGCTAACTTCCCGGCTATAAGGGTTTAGTACAAAGTGATGGAGATCTGATAAAAATCAAATTTTACTAGGTAACTAAGATTGTTTGGCGATTTTTGTTCATTGCGAATTTTTCGACAACAGTTTGAAATATCATTGAAACACAATTTTACGGATTAATTCGCGATTTATTTACATTTTATTTAAAACCTGACGTTTCGAACACTTTACAGCGTGTGGTCACAGGGAGACATGTCACAATGAGTTCAACAATTCGCGTAAACGTAAGAAACAAATAAGTTTGAAATACGAGTATCTTCAGAACTGCGATGATGTACAAAAATTCGGCTGACTCACGTCCTCCGTAGCTCAGTTGGTAAGAGCACTCGCCCGGATAGCGAAGGGACGTGGTTCGAGTCCCACCGGATGACACAGTCGATTAATTTTTGTAAGCGAAATTTGATTCAATATACAAAAATGTTATAATATTCTAATAGAATCAGCAGTGATGAGCTATCAATATCAATATATTATTTAGAAAAACAATGCATTAATGTTTCTGTTACCCATTAGTGGTTTTGCAAAAAGAATTGTTTTCAATTCCAAAATTCAAGACCAACATTACAAAGAGTTACTGAATTTAATAAGTACTCAATTTGCGAGTGTTCTGTTGTGTTATTTTATCGTAGAATCTGTTATCATTGAGCAGCGGGCTTAAAAAATGAACATGGATGAACATAAAAACAAATAAAACATGAACATAAAAAATATGTTGCTATGTTCAGTTGCCAATCTGCGCTGGTATGACTATACCGAGTGTTGTCATATAAAGTGCATTCGAAGCGCCCTTAATTCAGGTCCCATATATTTCTGGTCAGGCTATAATGTGATGTCCATTCATTAATAAATGTATTTTCTTTCTTTCTTTCTTTCAATATTGTGACTAACACGATATTGTTTTATAAAAAAAGGCCTAGACTACTATACCAATCTCTATTATGAACTAATTACCAAACACTGATCAAGCTTTGATAACCACTACATCGCTTGGGAGTACTAATACTGTTAGCAGCTGATATATGAGCAATGCTTGTCAAATATCTGAAAGAGATAATCTTGAGTTATAAGAGTCAGATAGTTAATATGATTCGTATTGTATACAATTCGAAGTTAAATATTTGCAGAATATTGTGTATAAGAATTCATTGCATTAATTCTGCAAGGGACAAAATGTTTAAGTGATGAGCACGAGCATGATTGTTTATAAACTTACTAGTGGTTCCCCGCGACTTCGCCCGCAAGAGTTGGGTTTTTCATATAAACTTTCATCCCCCATTTCACCCTCTCAATATTTTTATATCGCGACAAAATGTAGCCTATGTTCTTTCCAGGGTCTCGAAATGTCTCCACACCAAATTTCATCTCAATCGGTATAGTGGTTTAAGCGTCAAGAGGTAACAGATAGACAGACACACTTTCGCATTTATAATATTAGTTTTGATAAAAGTATGTCTATGGTTTTTCCATAGTCTATGGTATAAAACCTTCCTCCTTGCTAAATTTCATAAATTCTAAGTATAGATTTCCATAGGAAAAGTATCCTATGCCCAATAGGTTTTGACTCCCCTGTGAAATATTAGAAAATATGGCTAAAAGGACCGTAGGTATCTTTAGATTGCGTTTACTTAAAAAACTTGATATTTCCACAGCTTTTTAGGGACCGCAGCTATAAGTATGTCAAAGCATGAGGCGATTGGCGTCGTTTATTTTGAAGTTTCGAGCTGTCAGAACACGATGACAGACGTCATTCGGTTTTGACGTTTAAACATCACATCATACGCTTACGTCAAACTGTGGCTATTTATCGAGTTCAGTCGGAAACGTCAAGTAGTTTACTTGGGCATGGTCGATACGGCGGTGGTAGCACTTGCTTCTGTCATTTTGACGTTTCGTTTGACGGGAACATGAGAACCCCGTGGGATTGTTATGGCCGGAGTGCCGACTCAAATGGTTGTGTGGTTGTGTCTTGTCGAGTTTTGCGTCGCCGTATTGAACTTGCCGCGTTTCTTGACTGTAATCCGAAGCCATTCTGTTAACTGTTTGTTATTATGTGTTAAATTGATTGTGATACTGAAAATAGACGACTGTAATAACTAACCGGACTAATATTTCGTGTACGCCACCATGTATGAGCCTTCTGATAAGGATCCCTCTTACGTCTACGTCGTTAAGTATTTAATGTTTAATCATCTGACAGTAAGGTGTGTCACTTGCCTTAAAGACACCCTTCCACCAATCCGCACTGAGCCCGCGTGGTGGAGTATGGCTCGTACCTCCTCATAGTTGAGGTGAGGCCTTTTCCCAGCAGTGGGAAATGTATAGGCTGACTATAAGTTGCCTATACTCGGCCCGGCGAACCTTGATCCCTATGACATTGACAGTTATTCCTACGACACAACATTGTAGTGGCGTCACCGGTACATTAGAATCAAATTGGAGGCTTCTAAAAATGTCATTAACTTAATTTCGGTAGATACATGTTATTACAATGATATTCCGTCGGAATTATAACAATTCTTAAATTAACAAGAAATTATCTCAATCAGACTTTACGTTTACGTCCTGCAAAAGTTAATTCGTTTGGAAGATATCGACTAGTGCGGATAAATATCGATAAACAAATGTCGATAATGGAAACGATTGTACATGATTTATAATCGACCGTTGACGACCGTCTTGGTGTAGTGGTTCGCGCCACGGACTTCTAAACCAGGCGGTTGCGGGTTCGAATCCCGCAAGGGGCACATGTTTGTGTGATGAGCACGAGCATTTGTACCTAAGTCATGGATGTTTATAAAAGTATTTAAGTATGTCTATTCGTAATCCTAGTCATCATAGCACAAGATCACGCTTAGTATGAAGCTAATTGGTGTGTTTGTTGGAACAATTTATTTATTATTTTATTATAATCCTTTAATTTATAAAAAAGTTAAGTTACATCGACAAGACCCATCACTAACATGAACTGTCATAGGGATCAAGGTTCGCCGGGCCGAGAATAGTGCATCCATATACATAATATACAATACACAGATAAAATATAAATGAAGTAATTCAATAAGAGTTCTCTGACCTACATTTCAATCGGCTTCAATACAACAAAAGGAATATATTCAGTAAACTTAGTCCTTACAAAGTAAGCACGTAATTTTATGGTTCCGTAGCGCTACCAAATTGGTTGTTGGACAACCATCGCTATCACAGTCACAATATTGATTGTGACTGTGATAGCGATGGCTGTGGTGACTAAAAAGCCCAACCAATAATAATCTTTGCCGAAAACTTTCAAACAGTGTGTTTATTTTATCTGTAAGTAAAATCATCCCGAAATTTATTTAACACATTTTAGCATTCCGGCGAAGGTACCGATAAATTATTTTTAAATGACAATTAAGAAAGAAAAAACGTATTATTTCTGCAGTCCATGAATTTTATGAGTAAGAACTAAAACTTTTCTTACGCCATCTTTATGAGGACTCAGCCTTCTGGGCGTACTCCAATTATGTTAATACTTTTACAATCGCAGCGCGTTCATTCTTCTCAATCCAATATACGGTTATGACTGTCGTCTAAAGTAATTACTTTATCAATATGGAATCAGTCGACAAATGAAAGACACTTATACGTAGTACGACGCCCCCTCTCGGATAAAAGGGATTTTCTATACTTTCCGCGGACGCACGTGATCCAAGTACGGATCCTCGGAAAGAGGCGCATTAGGTGGAAACATAAGGTTGTGTATTGCGTCAAATATCGTCACTTTTCCTGGTTATCGTCACTTCTCCTGTTGTAAAATGAAGATGTGGTTCAAATTGTTTAACGGATATAAGGCTGAAATTATGGAGTCTATTCACGAATCTTCGGGTAATATGTTTTCGCCACATGACACACTTATAAGTGTACTTACTATCAGCCGGGAAAGAGTGAGTCCTCCTAGCCGAATTTCGACTACAGTGGCCAACATCTACAAAGATTAGCCAACTGCGCGGGAGATATTACAGTGCACTAGTGGGTGCGCTATACACAGGTGCACCCTCTGTTCCTCCACGCTTATAATTAGGTGAGACGGCAGGCCGACATGACCGTAGAGAGATCAGGCGCAGGACCAACGGATTAACGTGCTTTCCGAGGCACGGGGGTGTTAACAACGCTTAAGTCCTGACTCCGGAGCTGTGTCAGAGTATTTATTGCTTTTACTAATAGGCGGATATAAACTAGTCTAAGCCGTGCCTACACGTATCATCAATCAAGTGTCGTAGCAATTAAACTTGCATACAAAAATCCTTAGTTTTTTGATATTTTTAACACTCACAGTGTCCTTTTTTATTTTTTATTTATTGTTAATTTACAGAGTAATGACATATTCAAAAGAGACCTAGAATTTCACACGGCTGGACAGACTGCATAGTAGATCCGTTAGTAAGAGCGTTGGTCCGGTTACCCAAAAGGACGTGGGTTCAAGTCCTGCCTATGTGCGAATATTTGGTTTCTTATTCAAACTTATACAAAATCCTTTTTTAGTTAACAACCGTACTGAAGCAGTAATGTTACTTGTGTTTGTAGACAAAATATATTTAATACGATTCTAACGCAAAGTTAAATCGCGCGGGCCAGCTTGTTTTCTCTTCCCATACGTCCACCACGCCTGCTCAAACCAGAAAGCACTCTTTCCGATGGGCACTCGTGAGGGCCGCACTTTGTCCGGAGGGTCTGCGTCATTCATGTTCTAAGTAAGCGATTCATTTGAGCCCCTAAAAAGGAATACGGCCCTGGGCTATTGGCTTTTTAGTCGCCCGTATCGGAGTGAAGGTAAGATTAGGCTAAGTTCGATTAGGGCTCTTACATAGTTGTAGAGGAAATATATTTGAACCCCAACTGGCCTTCGCCATTTTTCCACGGACGTGATAAAATTTTACTATTCAGTTATAATAATAATGTTCTCTTAGCCGAATTTCGAATGCCCCGGTCAATCTCAACCGAGATAAATGAGTAAAATCTACGTTCCTTTTGCGTATAGATATGACGACCGTCTTGGTGTAGTGGTTTGCGCCACGGACTTCTAAACCAGGCGGTTGCGGGTTCGAATCCCGCAAGGGGAAAATGTTTGTGTGATGAGCACGAGCATTTGTACCTAAGTCATGGATGTTTATAAAAGTATTTAAGTATGTCTATCCGTTATCCTAGTCACCATAGCACAAGCTCACGCTTAGTATGACGCTAGGTAATTGGTGTGTTTGTTGGAACAATTTATTTATTTATTTTATATACGTTGCCGGCTGAAGTGTTTCCTTAACACTATCATCTGGATTAATTTAAGAAAATAATGAATAGGCTGTTACTAGTAAGACATAACCCATTATCGGCCGCATCGTCACTTATCACAGGTGAGATTGCGGTAAAGTATTTACCTATTAGCTTAAAAAAAATAGCAAACAGCGCGGGTGATATGACAGTGCACAAGTATGTGCCCAATACAGAAGTACAACGGTTAGACGCCAATCCGACATGACTGGAGAGAAATTTGGCGCAGGACCAAAGGTACTAACGTAGTTTTTAGAGACATTTTGTAAAAAAATTGTGGTACGATTGAGGCGGTCTAATTTCCAAAAGCATCTTCATCTACACTAATATTATAAAAAGAAAAGATTTGATTGTTAGTATTGAATAGGCTCCGAAACTACTAGACCGATTCAAATAAAATTTGGTAGAGAGATAGTTTGAGACCCTAGGCATAGGCTACTTTAGTCATCAGTCATCAAAGGGGTTAAATTGGGGGATGAAATTGGGAAGGTAAACAGGAAGAGTTTTGTATGGAAAATCCGACTTTTGGCGCAGGCGAATCTTATATACTTATGTAACAGATCCCACGGTGTTTATCTATTTAAAAAAAAGACCAAAACTTAGTTAAGTGATTATAAGTTTCAGAAATGTTTCATCGTCGTTAAGAAACACTTTTTTTCCCCGATTTTTTTAACCGGTTAAAAGTTTTTATGCCGTCAAATTTAATCACAGTAGAGCTTTCTCAAGCTTGAAAAATCCAATCTGTAAACCTTTTAAATACCTGTCTGGACGGGTTCTCGGGTCAAAGCAATTAGCTGACGCTCTTTGACACTGACGTCTTGATGGATGTTAAGCAGAGAGGCAAAATGGTTTTTCTTTTCAAGACTAGCATTTAATTTCACACTAGCAGTTGCCAGCGACTTAATCTGTGTCATCTTCATCGTCCTAGTGTTATCCCGGTTGTGCACTCGCACGAGAGTGCCCAGGGTCCGCGCTTTGGACCATGATCCAGGATGTGGTAGATCAGGTAATTAAAGTGGAGCGACTGCCATCCGACTTCCCCTTGACCCTATTAAAAGGGAAACCTGAACAGATTGGATCATGGTTACACATTCACTTAGTTGGCGGCTTGGTCTGCGTAGCCGCAATAATACAAAATTACTCAGCGATGGTCAAGGGAAAGAAAAAAATGGGATGAAAAAGAAAAATACGGGAAAATATGGGAAAAAACTTAAAGATTGGGAAATATTCAAATTCGGCGGGAAAATAGGGAAAATACTCAAAAGTGGACTTAAAAAAATAAAATGTGAGAATTTAGCTATTTTGACAATGGTTTTTCGCCAGTAGCACACCTTCACATAAAACCATAACAGCGGGACCACGCAAATTTGCCTGACAAACAGGGAAATTTGCATGGTCCCGCTGTAGTTTTATTACACCAAACGTAAACAGCATGTTCGAATGCTTAGAATAATCTGAGTCTCTCTTTCTTTGAGATTCGACGATCCTGTAGTATACTTCCTACTACTGTGCCTACGATGCCGCAAATGGGTGCAGAAATGTAGACGTTTGCGAAAGATTGAAGAAATTTCGAAATAAAGAAACAGGGTCATAGTAAAATCTCTACATTAAAAAAGGCAGTTTGGCTTCTGTTAAGGTTGAAGATTTGAGACAAATGATAACAAATTTAAATCTTCGTTATTAAAAACAAGAAATTCGGAAAAATAAAACGTGAAGGTTTGTATTCTTCGAGGTGTCTAGGTGAACATACTTAAAGTCCCGAGTGTAGTAAGTGAGCTATCAGCGGGAGAGTGAAAGAAAGATGCCTCTTTTGTTTATATTTTATTTGCTTGTAAACTCAAAAACTGCTTATTTTATTTTAAGACAACAAGTCATCAAATTAGATACTTTGTAATATCTTGTTAACTTTCGGACCTACAGAAAAAAAATCTAAATGAATTTGTCTTAAAATAAAATACATTCATTGTTAAAATAGCTAAATTCTCGCATATTATTAATTTAAGTGTACTTTTGAGTATTTTCCCTATTTTCCCGACGAATTGGAAATATTCCGCATATTTTTCCCGGAATTGGGAATAAACCCAACAGTTGGAAGTATTCCGGGGAGTAAACCCAACGCTACTCATACTCCATCGCTGTTCAGCAATCATGATCTCTTAGTTGTACTGTGTCGTATGATGAAGAGGTGCCCTGTTTCTCTGGATGTACTTACCGTATTGTGATGAAACATAGCCTAGGTTGTGCATTGGACTATACCTGTTCAAATTGTCACAAAATTAATTTAACAGATTTTAAGTAACATACATACGTGATTACTGGACGACAATGAGGGTGTGAGTCTTTTTCTGTTATTGAAACTCGCAGATGAAGTAACAGGCAACAACTTGTTGCTGGAAAAAATAATTAATAAATATTTATACACTTATTTTAGCTAAAGACATTGACAATGTTCTAAATTGTGTCATCATGCCTAAAGGCAAGTTTACCAAAACCTTTTAACGTTTACCCCTATTACAGAAGACGATAAGTTACCTCGTACTCTAGAATAATAAACAAAAATACAAAATTGATGAACAATAGATCTTTAGTATGGTGAGGTAACACAACATTCGTATGTAGAGGTTTCAAGAACATTATTTTAGCTAGAATATTTTAATAATTTAAACTTTGCGTGCGCCTCAACAGTTTACAAACATAAATTTTATTCAAAACACAAAAGCTTGAATAGAATATATCATCATTTATTTGCGTCAACACATGGTAGGTGGTAAAATTTTGTAGGTGCACTACTTGTCTATTTCATCAAAACTTTTTTGTGCGGAAAAAAAATTAGGGTTTAATCTATGGATTAGGACGATAAAACGCTGCTTTATCACATACTAGATTCTCAATTTGGTTGTAGCATAAACTTTCTAGTCTTAACATGTTACTAGAGAGCGATTTAGAAGTTCAAATCTAAACGCTAATAACTTTTTAGAAAAATAGTTCGTACTTCGTGTTGTATATCCCTTGAGTGCTAAGTTCGTAGTTAATAGTTTGGAATCAATGTGCAAACAAACTTAAGTCCTAAGCTAGCACGCAGTTTGGTTTTCCGAATAGGAATTGCAACACGTAGCTAGTTAAAAGTAAACAGTTAGCTTTAAGTTTTATAGAGGTAATAAGTCAAGGAATACATTTACTTGACGCAACTTTTGTTGAGAAATGGCACTCTTCATTAACACAATTTTATTAAAATAGCTATATTTGACATCAAAATTTAAATTTATCATGCCCTACTCAAAATATACATACAGGGTGATTTGAAGAACACTAATAACTTCGTAAGGGCCGCTATTAGTGCTCAAATATAGCAACTTTCTCTTAAAGACCAACAGCGAAATCGTGAAAAAAACTTTTGCTTCCCCATAATAAATTGCCAGAAATCTCTTGATGGTATTTTTGAGATTTCAAGCACCATTGACTTTGGAGTAAATACATTATAATATTTTATGAACCCAATCCAATTCAAAATCTCATTTTTATCCTTATTTCAATCTTAGTTACTTACAAAAAGTTTTCGAGTTTGATCTTGAGAATCCCCATCCGGATTTGGCTGGATTTGGGCAGGGTTCTTTTTTAGGGTGCCGTAGTCGGACAAGGAACCCTTATAAGATTGTTCAGTCCGTCCGTTCCGTCCGTCCTAGTCTGTCACAGCAGAATATCTTCTACGTTTATGGACTGATTTGCATGTAACTTGGTTCGAGAATACTTCACATATAGATCTAATTTTTAAAATTACAAAAAAATAAAATTACTCCTTTTTAAGGGTACCTCCCCATATATGTAAAGAGGGGAGTTATTTTTTTGAGTGCACCCCCTTGTGTGGGGTATCGTTGAAAAGGACTATGAAAATAAGGTAGGGTTTTCATACAACACTTTTTTATCAGCTTTACCATTTGCGAGATATAGCCCGCCAAATTCGTTTACACGGTGTCCCCCCCCCCACCCCCCCGTAATTTATAAAGTCTTGGACCTATAAACTTCAAATCACTAACGTAAAGAAACAGGCACGGAAACTGTTATTTAAAATTGTTTCGGGTATCCTGTGATAAATACTTTCGCAATTATAAATAAAATAAAAATATATTTTTTTTCCAAAAGAACAGTTTAAACTTAAAAAGTTTTTTTTGCCTATACTGTCTAATGTTGTAAGTTAATGGTACGGAACCCTTCGTGCTCGAGTCCGACTCGCACTTGGCCAGTTTTTTTTACATATAGTATACATGCATATCCTAAAACAATACTCCGTTCGCGGACCCATAATGTTTTCCTACGATTTTCTTCACGTGTCACACCTTAATGTCACTGATTTCCTTGCTTCTGCGAATTAGACAAGTAAATAGTAGGACGCAAGTCATTCAAGGCATGTTGGGCTAATCTCGATGCCCGCGGTTAAGGGAAATTTCCTGCTGCGTAGCCCTACAGACTGATTCAATCTTACAAGATATATGAATGCACTGGAAGCGACTCTTTAAACAAATAGTCAATTGCATCATATACAGGGTGTGGCGTAAATAGTGGTCCAAAGCAAAGGTGTGGATACACTGTACACTGAAGCACCACATACCAGTATTTAAAAAAAAATTATGTACAGGGTTTTCAAAAAAAAAATTTTTTTTAATTTTTTTAGAAATCGTTACCTTGCCTTACAAATTTGGTTATAATTTCCAAAAATGACGGTTTTTTTTTATCCATTTTTTTATTATTATTGCTGATCACTTGTACTTAGTACTCCATTCGTTTTTTTTTTTACAAACTGAATTTAATAAAAAAAATTAAGTTTCTTTCAAAATTCAATACTCACTGCTAGCAAATCGTTTGACTTTCAATGCTTTTGGTGCAAAAAAAATGTACCACACTGTCAGTGCCCATTGTTTAAAAAAATGCCCATCTTTTGCAGATTCTAAAATGGTGCAACAATAAGTGTTACGACTTACAGGAAAAAAGTTATTGCTTTTCGAAACAAAAAGGAGCCCAATTCAGAAAAACAATTTATTTGAAGTTCAAGGGTTTACAAGGGTTGTAATTTTATTCTGTGTGGTCCAAAGCAAAGGTGTGGATACACTGTACACTGAAGCACCACATACCAGTATTTAAAAAAAAATATGTACAGGGTTTTCAAAAAAAAAAATTTTTTTAATTTTTTTAGAAATCGTTACCTTGCCTTACAAATTTGGTTATAATTTCCAAAAATGACGGTTTTTTTTTATCCATTTTTTTTATTATTATTGCTGATCACTTGTACTTAGTACTCCATTCGTTTTTTTTTTTACAAACTGAATTTAATAAAAAAAACCCTGAAAACCCTGTACATAATTTTTTTTTAAATACTGGTATGTGGTGCTTCAGTGTACAGTGTATCCACACCTTTGCTTTGGACCACTATTTACGCCACACCCTGTATACTATTAGTACCTCAAGGTATGATCACCAATCAAGGTATGGTTTATGCTACATTAGGGTTGAAAGAAAGAAAGAAAAGACATTTATTCGGCATCCAAACACAGAAAGCTTACAAACAAAGATTACAGGACTAGGTATTACAATAGTGAGTGCAGAAAAGGCATCCGCTCAGCATTATTCGTGGTATCCGAGTAAACGGCATGCCTCGAAACTGATTTTCAGCGGATGCCTTGGGCAACGAGTTAACACAACACAGCACAGAAGAAGAAAATAAAACACAAAGAACAATATATTAATGAGGGATTTTGTAATATCATATTATGTTGATAGGTCGCGCCATTCATCCAAGTTACAAATGTTGCATCGAAAACATTAAGCTTAAAACAAAAAATCTACCTGGGGGCTTAGTGCGAGTTTTTTACGCTCTCACCTTCATCCGATGAAAACTTGTATAGAAACTTGGTCAGCACCCCTAGCGGCACTTTTGCGAAACCTGTTTTTCTATGACACTCATTCGATCGTGAGCGCATGTAATAAGTGAAACACACTTATTAAATTGATCGAAACTACCTTTTGCCCCGTATAAGGAATAGTACACATTTTGACTAAGCGATAACTGCCGTATGATGTCAGAGTATGCAAGTGATCCCGCATACACTTGTGCAGTATAGTATCTTCTGGTTTGTTCTTGCTTTGACCGTCAATTGGTATCAATACTAATTAATGTACAACTTAATAAAGTGCATTACCTTAGGTAATATAATTACTCATCCAGCTCGTACTATTGAGTGAACAATACTTATCTTCCATGTGTTTAGTGAAGAAACTTGCATATAAATGATTGGTTCTAAGCTGTGTGTAAACAGAAAAGACAGCAGCAAATTATTTCACGAAATTATCAGCGAAGATAGTGTTTCTGTTCCACATAAGGGACACAAAACCGTAAGTTATGATGACGTACTATAAACTATACGAGTACAACGTTACAAAATATACCGACTAAGTGATCATTTGTTTAATTACTTACATCTATTTGTCCCAAACATATAAGGTGGCTTTATTGGGTCCTCCTGGGCACCATTGATAGGTTCGACGTTGACTTAATCTGGGCGAGGTTGCATAACCGCTTGGTTTTGGTCGGGCGGCTGCGGCTTCTCGATCTTCCTCGCCCATCCCAGAGCGTGTCCCTCCTTAACTGCTGGTTTTACCGGAGCTGAGCCCTTGAGCCTGGCCGAACGATGCAGTATCGAATCGAATCGAATCGAAAACATATAAGGTGGCTTTATTGGGCCCTCCTGGGCACTATTGATAGGTTTGACGTTGACTTAATGTTTTTTTGTTTGATTTGAGAAACGATCCCGTATCTAGTGTTTCTAATTCCGTGAATCACCTGCGGGCAGCCCACTACTAATAATCATATCGGCGAAGACTGAGCTGACGCCCACCTCAGACGCTCTACTCCGATTCACGATGATCGTATTTTCGAATGTAGCCGTCCTTGTCACTCACGCCAAAATGACAACGCGAGCGAGTGTGAATGCAAGACTCAAACTACGGACATCATCGTCCGGAGTAGGACCTCAGGCCCTGGAGGTAATGGGAGAAGAGCTTTCTAGTCACGCGCTCCGTGTCACCTTTAGACAGGGTGAAAGTCGGATAACGTTGAAACTTTAAGAAAAAAATTAAGACGTTAAAGTTTTCTTCTTTTTAAACTATTGCTTATACAAGGTGAAACTTTAAGAAAAAAATTGAGACGCTTAATGATAAAATTTTCTTCTTTTTAAATTGTTGCTATTGTGAAAACCAATTTATAAGAAGTTTAATTGTTTTCTACCCTGTACCTATTAGATATATAATCTTTTGGTAAACCCTGGTTTTATTAATTAATAATATTATTTTCCTGTGAATTTTTTGTTAATACGATTTGGGTACCCAATTACTTTTAAAAAACCTGATTTTCTGCGCAACTTTTTTTAAATTACAATCTTTCATTTTATCTAACTACAGTTTTTAATTACAATCTTTTATTTTATTTGTCATGACATTAACCAAAAATAAGAGCAGGAAAACACTTTTTTTTTGTTTCTACCGCCATAAAGGCAACTTCGTGCCACCCAATTTGTGACAACCCTAAATGCAAAAGTATTATCGACTGACACTCCCATTAAAAGCAACTTCGCCCATCAAATGCAACACAGAGAACAACACGACCGATAACAAAACGCCATAAAACACCTATTTATTCCCGCGATCTATCAAAACAAGGCACATTAACGGAGCAACCCTGAATGTATCCACAGCTCGAAGAATAACAGCCAGTGCACTCTCGATAATAATAGTAATACGCGTTTGGAGCCCAGTTTCAAGCAGTTTCCTGTGCCCTGTCGGTAAGTGGGAGTGCCAGAACCCTCCTAGGTGAGCTCGCTTCACCGACGACTCTGTCTACGCCTAGTCTGCCTTAGTTTATAGTCAAGAGCAAACCCATTTCAAATAAAAAAATAGTACTAATATATTTTTCTTTGCGTCGATGTACTATTAGCTACTTTTCAACTCGTAAAAAAGTGACGTTATGAATATGTGCCGTAGTTGGTATATATCAATTATTGTTTGAGAGTTTAGGCAGTGGATTACACGTAGAGGGCGACAATGATAGGTGGAAAATAGGTCATGTCTTAGCACTTATAGCTAGGTACTTGCCACATCAGCTTTCAGTTATCACTTCACAGGCCACAATCACTCGAAATGTCTGTAAGGAGCTTCACAGGATACACACGCGGCGAAAGCGCTCTGGTCGGTCTAGTACATGTGTCATAGGTAACGTCTCGATGGCGACTGGGGCTCCGGGGTTCTCACGGTACGTTTTAAACAAATAAAAACAAGGCAATTACGCGTGCGAGTGCGCGCGGCGCAGTATCAATAGGGTACACAAACAAATCAAAATGTTGTAGTAAACAATTATTATTATTGGAACCGAGGAAAGCTTTTGGTTTAAGTTCGCCATTTGTACCATTGTAATCGATAGACTATTTTATTCAATAAAAGAAAATAAACACAAAGACATGCATGAAATAAAAAATAATAAACTTAAAACCTACTTAATCAAAAATAAACCCGTGTCCTTGAGGCAAGGAGGCGAGAATGCTGGCTGCGTTACCGCGTTGGATAGCTATACTTATCCTTTGAGCGAGGAACGAGCCAGCTTTACTATTTGCTAAAACATAATTTAATTTAGGTGCAATTTTTCCAAAAAGTAATTTAGCGGATGGTCCCCATGGTCCAAAAGTTTCAACGCCAAACGGCGCAAACACATAATCACTTGCAAGTGATGCATACTTGCGTCGTTAGGCGTTTTCAGCTAACTCCGCCGCCGCTCCAAAAAAGTACCGAGGACCGTGAAAGTTGACAATAGGCTGATATAGCCTATTGTCAACTTTCACGATGATGAATTATTGTATTATTGTATTGTATGATGATGAATTATTATTATTTGTTGCAATATGTTATTTTGAGACTACGTTAAAATAAGAGTTTGTTAAGATATTTTATCAGTTCTTTTCGCGAAAGCTGAGCCCATCGCAGCAAAAATACTCCCCTTATGATCGCGAGCTCCTAGCCATATACGAAAGCATAAAATACTTTCGTCATATGCTGGAGGCAAGACATTTCGTGGTATACACAGACCACAAGCCGTTATGTTACTCCTTCCACGAAAGGAAAAGTAACTGCTCGCCTCGTCAACACCGCCACCTCGATTACATTTCGCAATTCACGACTGACATTCGCCATATTTCCGGCAAAGACAATGTCGTGGCCGACACATTGTCACGCGTCGATGAATTGCAGATGCCAATCGACTTGGACGTTCTTGCCTCATCACAAGCCGCAGATCCTGAACTTGCCCATTACCTGAGCCAAGAAACTTCTCTCCGTCTCATGAAATTACAGATTTTCAACGGCAGTTCCGAAGTCTACTGTGACGTAAGTACTTCATCACCTAGACCCTTCGTGACTAAACCCCTTCGTAAACAACTCTTCGATAGCCTTCATAGTCTGAGCCACCCTAGCGCTAGCGCGACCGCTAAATTAGTCGCAGAACGCTTCGTTTGGCCCGGAGTGCGCAAAGACTTTCGAGAGTGGGCACGAAAATGCCTCTCGTGTCAACGCGCCAAGGTTAATCGTCACGTGTCGTCCCCTTTTGGCACCTTTGATCTTCCTCGCGCTAGATTTTCTTTTATTCACGTGGACATTATTGGACCTCTTCCTCCATCTCAAGGTTTTCGATATTGTTTGACTGCTGTGGATCGTTTCACAAGGTGGCCGGAAGTTACACCGATGGTCGATATGACAGCCGAAACAGTTGGTAAGGCTCTAATATCGTGGATCTCCAGATTTGGATGTCCAACTGATATTGTCACCGACCGCGGACGACAGTTTGAATCCACGCTTTTCCAATATCTTGGAAAAATGATCGGATTCAAACATCGTCGAACCACCGCGTACCATCCTGCGTGTAATGGCCTAGTGGAACGATTCCATACCGTCAACTTAAAGCCGCCATAATGTGCCACGCTGACTGCAACTGGGCTGACTCGTTACCCTTAGTCCTCTTGGGTATACGAAGCTCGTTCAAAGAAGACTTAAAGGCTTCCTCGGCTGAATTGGTCTATGGCGAGCCGTTGGCGTCCGTCCCTGATTCCACCGATATATCGGAATTCACGACTCGCCTTCGCCATTTCGCCGTAAAGCTTCAGCCATCTCCAGCTGCCCGTCACAATAAAGACAAAATATTTATTTATAAAGATCTGGCTTCTTCCAGCCATGTATTTCTACGTGACGATGCATTGCGAGGCGCCTTACAGCCTCCATATTCTGGCCCGTATGAGGTAGTCGAGAGAGGAGATAAAGTTTTCAAAATTAGTGTCAAAGGCAAAACCATTACGGTTTCCATAGACCGCCTTAAACCGGCCTACATGCTTCTTGACCCCACTCCTACTCTTACTTCTCCTACTACTCCAACCGTGATACCTACCGCTACACCTTCTACTCCTACCACCTTACCAGACCCAGTACCGGTACAAAACACTGTTAGGACGACTCGATCAGGTCGCGTAGTTCGCTTACCTAACTTATACCGCCCATGACGGTCTCTGGGGGGGAGTGATGTAGCCTACTCACGTATTCTACATTTTATTATTAATCCTAAATAGCATTTTATTTACACAAAACAAATACACGCAACTTATAACTTAACTTAACCTAACACTTAACTTACTAAAATAAATAAAATACTAATATAAAATTACTTATTTAGTTTCCTAATTTATATCTAAGTTTCATATGTACAAAGTTACTAGCTACTATTTACATAACAAAATTATCCTAATGTTTAAAATAGATTGTTATCGATAGTCGATATCGACACAGCGTCATCGACTTGCGGAAGCACTATGCGTTGCAATTCAGCAGACGCAGCGGTTTTCGCCACACGGAAGGTGCGACGTCTCGCTCGCCCTCGCGGTCCGCGCGTCGCTTGCGCAGCCGATATTGCCTATTTATTTCGCGATCTTTATTTCGGATAAAAATTAGATCTTATTTAGGTTTATCGCGTACTGTTAAGTAACTATTTGCTCTCTGCACTCCTTCTATTAATTCCTGGTGTGACTGTAAACCTGTGTACGTGCTATTTGGGACAATACAACTGATTTATATTAAAAAAAAAAAAAAAAGGTGTAGCGACATCTTACCACTGTCGCTAACACTAGCAAGCAACTTCAAGACGCGACGCCCTGACTCGGCTCCTACAGGCTAGATGGCGCTGTTAGCCCGCTCCATACAACACAAACCGCGATATGTAAGATTTAGCACGAGCTTGACTACATATAGCTAAATCAAGACGGTGACCATTGGACCAAGGTCCAAGGTAAGATGTCGCTACACCACTCCCCCCGAAGAACCGGAGGTTGATTGAGCCAGGGTGGTAGTGAGCTTGCAAGTGCCAGTGCTTGTTGAGTCCACAATGTGCCGGGATGAGCATGCGCGATGTCCACGGTGAGTTGGGATGGGCATGCGTAATGTCCACGGCGAGTCGGGATGCGCGATGTCCACGGTGAGTCGGGATGAGTGCGCGATGTCCACACGATGAGTCGGGATGCACATGCGTGATATCCACAGTGAGTCGGGATGAGCATCTGTGATGTCTACGATGCGTGCGGGAGAGCTCTAAGTCCACAGTGAGTCGGGATGATGAGTTGGATGAGGCTGCCGAGGAACCAGGTAGAACCGGTGCGGTCTGCGGTGGTGTCCTTAAGGCTGGTGAGCTGGCTTGCAGGAGACTGCTGGCTGGATGCTGCTGGCTGGGTGCTGTTGGCAAGGGAGAAGGCGATGATAATGATGACGACGGTGAGGCTCCATGCTCCAGTGTAGATCACGTCGGGGTCACCACTTTGGCGCAACTGGGTTAGGAAGGCAAAGGGAAGCGCTTCCTACCGACCGGTTGTTATGGTCGGGGACCAAGGTCCAATGGTCACCGTCTTGGTTTAGCTATATGTAGTCAAGCTCGTGCTAAATCTTACATATCGCGGTTTGTGTTGTATGGAGCGGGCTAACAGCGCCATCTAGCCTGTAGGAGCCGAGTCAGGGCGTCGCGTCTTGAAGTTGCTTGCTAGTGTTAGCGACAGTGGTAAGATGTCGCTACAAACACGATGAAAGCACTGCGTCATACCGCTTTGAAATCCATTTTATACATTGTTTTGGGCTGTGACTTCGCAGTGTCTGCCCTCATTTATATCGGCTATTATGTTTCCCGTGAATACTACAAAGGTAATTGTTATATTGCTCTTTCACCTCCAACGGCATTTTATTGACGACCACTCCAAAGAGAATTCCGACAGAATGCGATGTTAAAAGGTTTTGTTCCTATCTAAACGCAAAGAGTCCCATTTAAAACTCAATCGCCATACAATTGCATATTCAATGGCGGCGAAATGAAAAAACAACGGCGCTACTTATGCACGTTAGTGTTGAGAAAACGCGAAAAAGGAAGCAAATAAAAGACGTACATACGTTTATTTACTAAACAATGCCATTTACTTGACAGCATATTATTTCCACGGAACAAAATGTCGAAAATACTATTGGAAGGTAGCAATTATCTGTTTTTAGAGTTTCCAAAATATTCCTGCATGTGTGTGTTTTAGACTGTAAATAATATTGATCACAAGTGGGATATTAAATTTGACTAAAGTTGTAGATGTTTTGAAAATAGACGCTAAAACAAAATAATAGACAATCACTTGCTAAGCGCGCTTTGTTGTTGTGCAACTTAAAGCATATCTGGTGGAAATTAAATGTTCTGAATAAGATGTCTGCATCTTATCATTTATTTGATCAGTCAAACCTAAGTTTTATACCGTGTGTACGCAGTATCCTTACCAAGTTAGTCAAGGTAGTTAATTAATGTATCAACCATAGGTGTTAAACGTAACCAACAATCAGAAAATGATACTTCTGTGATTAAATATTAGTTTGTATGTCACTAGCTCCTCCTGGATCCTTCTTAAGAAGCTTTGTTTAGTTCCGATAAAAATGTGAACACCACTAAGTTCATCAACTTATTGACAGCTGGTTAACCTTGATTGACAGTTATTTTTGACAGAATTGCCACTGATTAAAGATTAAACAGGTGTTGGTGAGCTCCAGGCCAAAAGGTTTTAGTGTTAGTTTTGACAAGTCACGAGGTTACATTGTGTCCTAAGATTCGTTCTACATTTTTCTATTACGTCTACTTACATAGTATTTGTGGTATATTACTGACAACTATAGAACACACTAAGGTGAAATCAAATCAGTACATGTGTATGCAGGGAACTTCCGGCTACAGTGGCGCCACCAAACACTCCAAGTAACAAGTTTGTTGTGAGGTTCCACTGGTTAGTAACTATATTTGTATTAACACCAGGAAATTGTCGCGTCTGTCAGGTGACCCCACGTTTTAGAAATAAGAAGCCGTTTAGTCAATTATTTTGCATAGTTTATTAGAATGTATGTTTTTGAATGTATGAATTATGTAGTTTATTAGAGGTTTGGTAGTGATACCAAAAGTTAAGCAACCCACGGCGCGGTCGTGATTGGATGGGTGACCATTCCGACCATTTAAGTGACGTCCATGACAAACATCTCCGTGCTTCGGAAGGCACGTTAAGCAGTTGGTCCCGGCTAATATCTGTGGTATTAGTCGTTAAGCCTAGTCAGAGGCCCTAGGGCGGCTTGATAACTTCTGACAGTAAGATTTGTCACTTGCCTTACATACACCCCTCCACCAATCCGCACTGAGCCCGCGTGGTGAAGTATGGCTCGTTCCTCCTCATAGTTGAGGTGAGGCCTTTTCCCAGCAGTGGGATCTAATAGGCTGACTTATTATTAGAATGTATCGTAAATTATTAACTAATAGCAATGAGTCCTGATGGTAAACTTATGGTTGCTCGCCACCAATAAAAAGAAGAAGAAGATATGCGAATGTGCGCTATGAGGGCCTTCATTCATGTACCTAAGTACAGTCTGATTAGTATCATAATATTGAAAAAACTATTATTACTACTAGTATTTTCCTCACATCTCGAGAAAGTTTTGACAGAGACGAAACGCCAATGAAGTGCAATAATATCGATATTTTAGTGAAAAAAGGAGAATAAAGCCATATGAAGATGTAATTTCATCATCGTCTAAGCCTTAGTAAAAGTTATATCGTGGTGGTATTAGGCCTCCTTCAAAATATTCCACTTTGTTTTGTTTTGGGCCACACTTATCCAATTTGTGCCCACATGTCTTACGATGTCGTCCTTCTACCGCGTTTGTGGTCTCCCGGCGGGTCTTTTCGATCCTATGGCCTCCATTCCAGGCTCCACAGCTATGTGTCCAGCCCATGACCATTATTTATACAACCTAGCCAACGAATTTGCCCGAGCAATTATATCGGATTTACCGTAACGACTTTGATCGCCTATAAGGCATGGTATCTGGAATAAAATACATCCTGTACTTTCCAGGATCTTAAACTTTCAAAGCTTAAAAACGACTCATGAAATCTGACACCATGATTTTTTCTATCCTGAGATGATCAAATAAGATCGTGATCCAGATTTCAAAAGTCGAACTTCTCGAAACCTTATGATAATAGTAAATTAAGGCTTTCTTCTTCCTCCGGAAGTATTTCTATAGTGTTTGCACCATAAAATTCTCCCGATAGATCTAATTAGATTCTGTGTGGTCACCCTACACACACACTTGGCCCTGTTACGGCTGGTCTCGTGCAGGCTTCTGTAGTGACTGAGTTACGAAAGAGAATTGCTTAAGTTCACGACGTGTGCACCCCTTCTTTGAAACGAGTCAGTGTTTGATTACATTTGAATACTCACTGATGACAGGAGGATGACTAAGAGATGAAGCTAATGTTTCCTAATCCGCTTAGTATTTGACCGAACAATTTGTATGAGGGTTTAATATCCGTTTTTCATTGTCTAGTTGTCCATTAAAATAGAATTCCAAATTTTAAAGGGTTCAGAACAGATGTTAGTGTGTTACGCTCTTAGCTCTTAGCTCCAAAATTTATTTCTTAATTCATGGCTTATAAAATAAATACCTTATAATCAGTAAATATAAAAAAAAAACAAAAATAAAAAACAGTATGTGACGCTAGACTTAAAATCTAAATAGAACTATTTTTACTTAACTTACTCTAACTTACTATAAAAGTTGTTAATTTTCACACCAAAAACCGGCTTAGCCTGAAGTTCACCAACACATGTTTAATATTTAATCAGCCCGGTTTAGCAATATTTGACATATTTTGTATGGAAATGGACACACCGTCAATCAAAGTTTAACGGTTTAAAAATTGGTTAACTCGGGTCTTCTTTGTGATGTCACTACAAACATACGAGTTTGTTATTTAATTGATTAAAGCTAACTCGGAAAACTGCGTACAGCCAGGCCTGTGTATCTTCCCGCGTAGGTAACAAAAACGTACCTACGCGCGGCGACCCCTTGGTAAGGGACTAAACAAGTTCGGTATCGCTAGCCGGCAGCGACACGCTCCCGCGTTTTATTCACCGGCGGAGCGCGACACTAGGTTGCTGGTTGGACGAGCGTGAATAAAGTCGTAGAAAGATGCGCTAGATGGCGTAAGTAGCTTCTTGTGGCAGTCAACCCTATCGCGTTGCGTGATAGTACGTCACTAAATAGGTTTAGTGTATTATGATTCATATTCCAGAGTTATAAGAATGAAATTATCTTGCAATGTATTTCTGTAGGTGTCTACACAAAAATGTGCTTGAGTCAGAGGCGAACTGAATTACACCATATCGTTAACAACATTGAGTAGATATTTCTTTGAATTTCATTGCAAAGTCATACTTCTGTACGGAGTACTAATACTTATTCTGTGGTACAGCTTTAAGGCAGATTTTTATTTTTTTCTATTTAACTCACAATTTTTTCTCTTCCTTAAAACCTTCCTCGGTCTCGGTCAATTTAACGGTTCATTCACGTGTAAAAACACATTACTAACAATACTCTAACAACCAGTAAATGTACTTTACACTTAAGTAAAAGTACGAACAAATCATGTTCAAAACAAATTATACTGCTTACTTGCTTCGCAATACAACTTGTTCAGTAATATTTACAAGAAATCTCCAACTGAGTTCCGATCTAAGAATAGAAGTTGCAAAATATACTCCACAACTTTCTGGGGATATTGCCAAGCGAAACTCCGGTGATTCTGCGCCTTACTGTGTTACTTAAGTGACGAAATTATGTTTCGCTTTTAGATGTTCGCTTTTTATTGTGAATAAGTAATGCAATAGTTATTATGACATTTATTCATGTAAAAATTATAATTAGTTATGTTATTACCACCAGGCATCCGCTGAAAACCAGTTTCGTGGTATGATCCTGGGCTGCCATGATTTTTGCTGAGCGGATGCCTTTTCGGTGGATCATCTTGCTTTTTCAAATTTTAATGGCGCAATATGTATGTTGATTATATTCGCATATTTCGCCCTTGATCACATTAGGGGCGAGTTCACAAACACATGGATAATTTATAAACAGCCGATATTTGGTTCGACAAAATTTGTAAGGGAAACAAGAGAAATTAACCATCGATTTAGGCTTTTAAAAATTGGTGAACTCTGCTCTTAACCTGATATACGAGCAAAGCTGAACTAATTCAACTTTACATGACTAATTTTTGTACTACGTCATCGTCAGATCTATAGTAAAATTATTAAGAGTAGCTATCTAATCAATCACAGTAATAAACAGATGTAAGGCATCTATCATGTGCATACCTTATCAATGTTTAATCAAGTTCGTATTTATTTTGATTGATTCAATAGTCTCTTGACAACCAATCACAGTAAGCAGATTTAGAGCTAGGTTTCTTATCACGACATCAGTTTTTAGACAGCGTACTGAAAACGCAGTGGCTGGGTAAAAACTTACGTCATCTTTGTTCTTGAACAAAAGTAATATTTTCCTAAAGAATTTGAAAAATATATATATATATACACGGTGTTACTTTCCATCCTTGCCATATTCACAGAGATAAAAGAAGGGAAAAAAAGAAGAAAAAAAAGAAGAAGAAGAAGGGGCGGCGTTTATGATGTTACAAAGAGAGCGCAATCGCCGCAGCTCTTTTGTGCCGATGAACACCCAACAGTGATGTGTATGCGCTACGATAGTTAATGGTGTGCGTAACAGATTGTCGATAAAATTAAATAATCAAGATTAAAAATCCAAATTTTAGGTCACAATTTTTTTAATGATTTGAGTTCAGTGTCCGTAATTACCTCTGTAAATATGGCAGGGATACAAACTAACATGTATATTACATAGCACAAATAAGTGTGTGCGCCAATCGTACGGTGAGATGACAGTCTTAAATGACCGAAGAGAGATCCGGTGTAGAAGCAACAGCTTAATAACGTGCTTGAAATGCTGCACCACCAACTTCCTGATTCCGGAGCTGCTGTTTCTGAGTTTTTTCAAGACAGAAAAACTGAGAGATATGTTTCTGCCCGACCCGGGATTAGAATGACACAGTGTGGTCAACAACGAGGCAGTATATCTTACACAAATAACTTATCATATAGAGGTATATCTGACAGGCTAGATAACATTATATTGAATCATATTGAACATATCACATCATATTGAACGTAGCCATACAGTCTGGTGTATTGTATGTAAATTCGATACACGATCCGCAAAGTGGCAGGCTATCAACAACAATAAAAAGGGCCGGGGATCGAACTCCAGACCTCAAGCGCGGCTGACCTACTGAATATCGGCACTGTGACAAGTGAAAAGAAAGGAGCGTTTTTTTGAACTAACAAAATAAGTATAAGAAATCAAAATTCAGCAGACAAAGTTTTAGTTCAGTTTCAAGATTCGGTTGAATCATGGTTATGAAAATGAAAAACTTTTTTTTTTACATTTCAAGACATTGTCACGTTTCCTAAGCAGACTTAATTAAGAAGACCGGAGAGCATTAAGGTTTGACAGCAAAACGGAAAATTTAGAGACCGTTGCAATTTTTCTAATATAAAGAAAAAGTGTGTGTCTTGTAAGTTCTACCAGCCTGGTTCACTCCACAATTTAGCTTAAAGCTACCAGTAAATGCGCGGATCGAGCGGTCGATATGGGTAAGTCAGCCAGATCGAAGACTCACGCGCGCGTTCGGCGTCGCGTCAGTTGACTCTACGCTGTCAGGTAAATGAGGTTATGCTAGAGAAAGAGAGGCAAACATCTAGGTGCTTATAGCGGTAGGCTATTGGCGTGCCGCGATATCAATTTGCACTTTATTGTATCGTAGCAAGAGTCGCTATTACTTAAATAACTTTGCGGAGTGATCCCTCTGGACTTGTACTATTATTAATTCTGTGGTTCTAGCTTAATACTATGGAGTTTTTGGCAATAGTCTTTGCCCTAACTAACTTCTATCTTTTCATCTTAATATTAATTTCAAGTACAGGACGACCATTCCAACTACTCAAGGCCCCTCTCCCGCTCACATCTTGAGCCATCATTTGACAAATCGGACGAAGTTCCAACCCGGAATCAGGCCGAGATGTGGGGGGAGGGGGGATCGAGGGTTGGCGGCATAAATCAGTTGAGACGTGCCAAAGGCCCTACTCTTTTTGACGATGTCCGTATATTCGAGTCTAGCCATCACGCTCGTTCGCGTTGTCATTCTGTCCTGAGAGAAAAGGCGGCTACATTTGAAAATACGTCTGGCTGACGTTGTTCGTCAGCCGGAGTAAGACCTCAGCTTAGTCGCCGTCCTCATGTTACGTTATTATTACTGTGAACGGTCAATTTTCAAGTTCCATCATGCGTGACCCCTGCGAGGGAAATTGACTTCGTTCAGTTATTGCGCTTGGGCCAGCATTGGGAGTCCTAGTTTGCCTCTGTTTGTTATGCTGGTAAAATGATTTTGAATTGATTCGTATGGTGCTAGTGGCGTAGTAAAAAATAAATATATATATTTTTACCCAACTCAGTCTACACAGTGTTAGTAAAGATTAACCTCAGAAACTATGTTAGTAACAATACTGCAAAGAAAAGACAATTTTATTCAGTGAGAGTAGGTAGGTAAGTTTCATTGATTTACACGCTTAACGTGTAAATTGATAAAACAACCATATACGGCTGAGACCAGCCTTTCTGCAATCATCATCAGAGTTCCGTTCCTGCTTGCCCTCAGTCTTTGTAAGACACGGTTGTTTTATAATAGCATAAAAATCATCGGTATGGGCATTGGCAAATATGCCAGAGGCACTTCAGTGAACTGAACAGTACTGGTGGCAGCGCTTTGGTAGTGATACCAAAGTTATGCAACCAACGGCATGGTCGTGATGGTCGGGATGCGTGACCATTCGGACCATTATTAAGTGACGTCTATCACAAGCACCTTTGTGCTTCGGAAGGCACGCTAAGCAGTTTGTCCCGGCGAATATCAGTTGATATTAGACGTTAAAGCCTAATAGAAGCCCTAGGGCGTGACTGAGAGTAAGGCTGGCTGCCTTACAAACACCCCTTCATTAAACCGCACAGAGCCGGCGTGGTGGAGTAAAACTTCTCTCCTCTTCTCCTCCTCCTTTCTTCTCCTCGTTGAGGTAAGGCCTTTGCCCCGCATTGGGATGTGTTTAGGCTAACTTCTCGTTTTTATTGATTTTCTTAGAAAGGAACTGTCAATCGACTGATATTAAGGCTATTGAGACTCGTTACATATGTTAATTCGTTTTCGTTGGATTTCTTTGGTTATCGACTATTATTATTAATTGTATGGTTTCATATTAACACTATTGATCAGTTGATGCTTTAAAATCGATAATGAGTGGTCTAAATGGCTTGAAATTGACAGCATCCCAAAACACTAACTGCACAAAGCCAATTTGTGTTTTATATCCTACTTAAAATGTGCTAATGCTCGCCATCAAACAAACTTCTCACTAAAGAACAGAGTATTTAAACCAACTCCGCATTTAAATAATCTACCTACATCATGAAGATAAACTGGTGCTTAAGCCATTGGGGCCAAGCTGCAGACACAATCATACTTTATCCTATAGTTCTAAGCTGCACGTCTAGGTCATCGATTCTCAACATAAGGACCACTGTCCGGTCCATGTATTCTCTGCCTGAACGTCTTTCAAGAGCAATTTTCTTCGGAATTCGTAGGTGAACTTTATTACACTTTTTTCTTAGACCAGAAACATAAAATTTCCGGAAAGCAAAATCTTACGATATGATACCAGTAATGGTGAAAATCCGAAAACCGTCAGTTAAACTAGTACATGTACTCGGGCACATTAGAACTACACACACGTAGATAACCCTTAAGAAAAAGAGGTCAAATAACACTGGTGCATCAAGCTAGAAAAGTCTTTAAAATAAATTTACATGGTTGACAAGTTTGTACAGAACTCTCTCGGACTCGATTTAATGCCCTTAGTTAGATGGTTAACTGTACTTGTAGATATTTGATAAAACGGAGAGTCGCAGGTTATTTTTATGTTTAATTTTACAAAATTTGGGGAAATTAAATCGTGTGTAAATATAACAATTAACCAGTAATGGACAACGAACCGTCCAAATGTTGTACCATTAGGTTTTTGTTTTGATTGTACCCAAAATTCGATTTGAACTAAGGGAAACATAAATTACTGTTTTTAAGTGACTAGCATTCACTTTGCACTCTAAATTATATTATTGCAATAATATAATTAATAGAATCAGGCGTTATTTTGCGGAAATCCATTATTAGATGGGAAAAAATAAAATACAATTATTTTGCTTTAAATTTCCGCTAAAAGACGCTAGCGCAGGCACCAAAGCCACACCACAGAATACTAGTACTTCGTACAGAAGCATGACTTAGCAATTGTATTCAAAGAAATGTCTACTCAATGTCGTCAACAATATGGCGTAATTTAGTTCGCCTCAGAGTCAAGCACATTTTCGTGTAGACACCTACAAAAATCCATTGCAAGATAATTTCATACTTATTGCTCTGGAATATGATTCATAATACACTAAACCTATTCAGTGACGTAATATCACGCGACGCGATAGGGTTGACTGCTACGAAAAGCTTCTAACGCCATCTGGCGCCTCTTTCTAGTACTTTATTCATTCTCGTCCAGCCAGCAACGTAGCCGCGCGGCCGCCGGTGAATAAAACGCGCGAGCGTGGCTCTGGCCGGTAGCGACACGCAACTTGTTTTAGCACCTACGTAGGTGCGCCGCGCGTAGTTACGTTTTTGCTACCTACGCGGGGAGATACACAGGCCTGCAAATGCAAAATGCACCGCCCTCCCTCCCTCAATACGCATGCACTACAGCTAATGCAGTTGTTAGTTACCAACACCAACGTGCAAAAAACCTCGACGCGTTTCGCCACTCCACGCGGCATCCTTAGGAGATGTTGTCGCCTCGGCTGAGCACGGACGACTGAAATGAGTCGCTGAAAGACCTGCTCGCCAGCAGCCAGGTTTTTTGCACGTTGGTACTAAAGGGCCAGGCTCCCAGGGCTCTATCTCTGCTAAATAACCTAACTCAAACTGTCCAAGACGTCGACGTTTTTTCAAATTCACTAAGTGTTTTTGTAAATAGATTAAGATTGTTTTTGTCTACTAACTAATGTTAATTTTAAGTCTACCTACTAACATTGTAACATTTATGTATCAAAATTAGCAATCTGAGCACTTTGGAATTTTCTGTAAGCTCACTTGCAACTTTTAAATAAATAAATAAACTAACAACTGCATTAGCTGTAGTGCATGCGTATTGAGGGAGGGAGGGCGGTGCATTTTGCATTTGCCTGAACTGGTACTCAACGCGGTTGCGGTTGGTGCCTGCGCTAGCGTCTTTTAGCGGAAATTTAAAGCAAAATAATTGTATTTTATTTTTCCCATCCAATAATATAATTAAGGAAAACATGTTTAGAACCGCAACTATAACTAAATGTTATACGTGGCTGGCTAAACCTTTATCATTGTTAACGGATTTCGTCCTCCGAAGATGAGCGCGGGCGTCACGTTGTTAAACCTTGAATTTAGAGCTTCATTTTATACGTGGGTTTACTTTAAAACAGCGCTTGCAGCCACGAGATGTCTTTACGCTGGAATTTCCCAGCGTTATTAAAGTTCTGGTGGAATTCTTCATATTTGTCGCTTGTCCGGAATAGGAAAGTAACTGGTAATTTTATACGGATGGCACGAAATATGGTAGCCGTCTTTGTAGAGTACATTTTTGAGGCAGAATATCATGTTTTAGTTCCTCTTTATATAAAATTCAAGGAAAATTTTTTTTGCTCAAATAAGGGGTAGAGATTATGAACTAGATTAGATTGTTTTTTCAATCACACAATATGTGGATAAAGTTGTTGGTTGTGCAATAATGTTACTCATCTTTATTAAGATTATTTATAAAGAGTATTGTACAATTGTTTTTTGTCCTAAATAAAATAAAATAAATAGAGATATTACTTTTCTAGTATTTCTATCTAGATTACTCTACTACTACTTGTAATTAAATATTTTAGTGTTTCAGATTTGAATCTTTGCGACTTGAATCGATTAAAAAAAAGCATACTTACTCGTTAGTCCTTTGCTAAACTTTTACTTATCCTTGTACAAAGTTATTTATAAAAGAAAAATTGATTTTTCAGTGCCAGTTAAACAACATATAATATCTACATGCAGAGATAACAAAAAATAACATATTGAGTGCCGAAATGGCTCCGCTCAGCATTAATCGTGTATTTGTTGTAGTAAAGTATTTTAGAATCAAGTAACATTTGAATCTTTCTTTAGTAACGTAGACTGCATAGTATCTCCAAAACTGAGATTTTATGATAAAGTTTTTTAACTTTTCAATTACTGTGACAGCAAAGACAAAGTTACGCGAAAGAAATCTTACCGCGATGTTTCCAAACAACTCGCAAGTTTCGGAATAGCAAATGCATCGGCGTACAACTAGTTGAAATTTCAAATCTTAGGCCGCTTTCACACTGAAATGATATAGCCGCTCCAGCGCGCGATTGTTTTGCATTTTAAAATATTGTAAACGACATAACTAAGTATCTAAGAAATTAATTTCTTGTTAGTAGGCACCTTTGTCTTAAACTTATGTCTTAAGGTTGTCTGAAGACATCGTTTATAGCAATAAGACCGCCTACATTGTACATCTTTTTGTGTAAATCGCTGTACTTTGTATTTTCTGATACGCTTTTCAATAAAGAGTATTTTTTCTATCTATATCCGACTAAAATGTATATAATAAATGCCGTTTCAGCCCAGTGGCAGTGGCAGCATAATTGACAATCATACTTGTCACTGTCAAAATTTTAGCCAGTCAGTCTGTCAGCGTCTCAGCGATGAAAGTTAAAAATTACGCATAATATTCAGGCTTATGATATAATAGGAATCAAAGAACATAATTTATCTTTGTCATTCGAAGCTTTATTTTTTTAACTTATGAATATTTGAATATGCGATTTTTCATTAAGTAACTACGCTTGATGTAAATGTGGCCTAAAACTCGCTGCAACCGGTGAATATTTATTGGCAAATGGCGTCGTTACTTCACACTATAGTTTATTTTACGTAGAGATACTCGTAGTTGAGTTGCGATTATTCACGTTTTGAATTTTATTTATATAACCATTTATAAATTAGGTTTTGGTGTGTCTTCTATTTCGTATTTTAGTTCAAACAATAACTTTGTGTTGCTACTTTGCAAAATTGCTGGATTGTCAACCAGTGAAAATAAAAAGTACTGAAATGTTACTAAAGATCGCACGATAAGAAAACATGTTTGTGGAAATTGCTCAGAAACAGAAACATATCTATTGTGGCGTTTGATATGATTTTATTCAATTTTGACCCAGTTAATAAATTTCAAAGTAGTAAGGGACGAAATTAGGCTGTTTTTTCCATGATAATCAAACCAATGGATCTCGTTTTTGTTTTTGCCAAGCCCATGATTGAACAGACAAGCAAAAACACCCAATCGGTCTTTACGGCCTTACTAAAAGTAGGCGATAGGCAGTAACACATATAAGTTCTGTCGTAAATTACCCGCAAGTCGCTATAAATTGTTTTTGCAGTCACAGGCGCAAATATCATTCAATCTAAATTGATCGGGTGCGAGCGAGTTCCATGTCATGAAATGTGAAATCATTACTGACCTCCATAGTACAAGTACGCTGGACAAAACATTCTCTAAGAAATGACAGATAATTTTTGTGCCGAATCAAAGGCCCTAACGACTGTACAGGGAACTAAAATAGAGTAACTTCCATTTGTTTATGTCAATTGTCTACTTGCAACCACCAATGCGTCGACGTACTTTTAATAAACTGTCAAACGCTTTTCTTACATTGATTTTGTATGGTAATACTAAACTATGACGTCACAATTTACTATACTCAACTAACGTACTTTTTATCGAGTTTAGCTTAATTAAAAATTAAATACTACAGATAGTTTAAAAATATCAATGAAGGTGTGTTTAAAATACGCTATTATTTTCAAAAAGTAGGGTTTCGGAATTATTTGTGGATAGTGTCAAGTACCCTGTACCCCAATTCTCATTAGTTCCGTGGACGGTTACCACAAGCTTACTATAGCCGTCAGCGCCAAAATGGCGATAATCAAATAGCTTCATTGTTAGGTTGACAGCAGTCCAGCGTACTTGTACTATAAAGGTCAATGGGAACTATACACTTGTGATTTTAATGAGAACCTTTCCAGAAGTATTCTTTTTGATTAACTAGATGGCGCTGGAGTAACGTCGAGGTAATGTACTTGTAAATAAAACGATAGTAAAGGAGGCAATCAAATTTTATTAATGTTGTAACGATTGCGTAATTCGCCAGCTCTTAAAATATGACTTTTTAAGGTTTAAATCAAGTGGAAGGTTTATGTAGGTATAATATAAGATGCATATTGCACCCATGCAAAGCCGGGGCGGGGCGCTATAACCTATCATACAAAATCATGGATAGTAAAAAAACGATATAAAAGTTGGAAAAAGGTACATAATAATTTAAAGGTACATAATATTATTATGTATGTAGTCTATAATATAGACTAAAAAAAACATAGCAATAGACATATTATGTCTATTGCTATGTTCATTTTTATTCATTGCTATGCTTCTTTTGCATTGGTTTTCTCGGCATCATCTTTTTCCTAATTTACGACATCTTGCACCGCCTATATTTCTCTGTTTGGACCTATGGTTGACTGGTAGATAATGCTTTTAGCGTTCAGTCCGTCATTTGTACAATAAACAGTGTACGAAAAGTTTTAAAAAATAAATAATAATCCTTGCAAACAATTTTTGACAAATAGGGTTGATAAATCCCATAAATTATGTAGATCGCCATTATACTTAATACTATCATCGGAGCTTAATGCGAAAACATATTAACGTATCGGCTCGTTTGCACTGACACGGAAAAATCTCGTGGATTTTTTAATATAGTTGATAAAATCGTATTTTTCACGCGTGACCTTCGGCGCCATCAGTGTGAAATATTGACAAATAAAGTAAAAAAAAAAATTACATATTTCTTATCAAGCATTGACGACTATCTTGGTGTCGCGGTTCGCGCCACGGACTAAACCAGGCGGTTGCGGGTTCGAATCCCGCTATGGGCAAATGTTTGTGTGATGAGCACGAGCATTTGTACCTAAGTCATGGATGTGTATAAATATGTCTATCCGTTATCCTAGTCACCATAGCACAAGCTCACGCTTAGTTTGGGGCTACGTAATTGGTGTGTTTGTTGAAACAATTTATTTATTTTATTCTGCAATAAACACTGGAATAAAGGCTCGTTTTGATATTTGACTCGTTCAAACAGTGTCAAAACTATGTTAATATTTAGACCCGAGTTCACCAATTATTAAACAGCCGGTAAACATCATTGACGGTTAATTTGACAGAATTCCCATACAAAATATGTCAAATGATGCTTAACCAGCTGATTAAAATTAAACATGTGTAGATGAACTCCAGATTTAGCCACTTATTATCAGCAAAGATTCATGCAAGCCAATCTTTGAAAATAGCTAGTTAATAAAGGATTTTTCTAGACTCAAAACCGATCTAGTTTTTTGAACCTAAAACTAGATTGGTTTGGATAACTTACTTAACGTTACTAATTGCTTGACTTAAAAGACATTCCGGGCATATTGACCAAAAAGTGCCCGTGTAAGAACTCCTTAATGGGTAAAATCACACCCCTGAGGGTGTGCCTTCGCACTTCTTTTGCTAAGCGGTTGATAAAGGACAGAATAACGTTCATTTGTTCACGATTTTATTGTTTTACTCGAACAAACATTTTATTTTAATAATTTACTTTACCATATCACGCACTCGAAATATTTGTGTTGATTACTATAATATTTGCCAAAAGAGACCTATTTTTGCTGCTAAATAGTATTAAAAGCGCATTCCGTTGTTCGTAAATAAATGAAAATGTTCGGTATCAATAAACTACTGATTGTGAAACGTTCTGAAATTTAATTATAACCGTAACTATTCGTTTGTGTTGGCATAAATGAATTTAATGCTAGCAAAAACGAATTATTTAATATTATTAACATGACAAAACTTAAATGGGACTGGGCGGGCCACGTTCTTAGGATGTGTCCTGAAAAATGGTCCAAGATCGCCACCCATTGGCTGCCTACCGATGGACGCCGTCCGAAAGGCAGACCACGAAAGCGATGGCGCGACGATCTTGACCAATATTATGAGGACTGGCAAACCCTTACCGGCAACAGGGACGCGTGGTGTAGTTTGGGGGAGGCCTTTGCCCAGCAGTGGGACAAAAACGGCTAACAAAAAAAAAAAAAAACATGACAACACCGAATAATATTTAGGCTGTGGTTTAGTATAAAAAGCCATTCACGCCCGTTACTCTCTCTTCTTTTCGTTCTACGAATCACTGTGCTAGGAGGCAGACGTTATACCTTCCTTGTATCTCGTAAGTGATAATTACACGAGACTAACTGATTCTGATTTAAACCTGTCTTTCCCATCTTCGCTCGTTACCCTATTTATTTATTTATTTATAAGGTACACCAACGGTAATAACAATGATGCTAACTTAAGATTAACAATATTTAAAAACTAATTGCATTATAACTAATATATATTACCTATAGTTTGTTTGTAGTGTGTTATTGAACATTTTCATAGTGTACTCTCTCAAGCAATTTATTACGTTTTTTAATGGTGAATGAGACGAGCTTTATTGAAATTTAAATTGTGACTAAGCAAAATAATGTTGCGCGTTTAAATATCTCATCTTAAATAAGAAAGAACGTAATATAAAAAATGTGAGATTAAGATATAATATCGGGCAGCCAGTAAACAGGTCGCAATCACGTGATTCGGGGAACAATGAATTTAATCAACGATAAAAAACGGATACAAAGCGAATGACGGACGTCTCCAGAATAAACCTGGGACGAGGGAGTTTACGACGGCGTATGAAAACAGAATACAGACTGATTACACGAAAGATACATCTAAAAGCCATAACGGACATTTATTACTCAAAAAGATCTTACAAAAGAATAGATACCCTAATTTAAGTCTTAGACCCGAGTTCGCCAATTTTTAAACAGCCGGTGAACCTCCATTTAGATATCCTAATTAATCAAGTCATACTAAAATTCGGTAAAGATTTACAAAAACATAAAAATAATTTAAAAATTTAACAAATGATAGTGGTAGTACTTTGTAATTAAGCTTGTTGGTATGTTTCTTTAGCAAAACTAATTTGTCTTTCAAGATTGGGCTGACAGTATTGAGCTTAATTTATTGAAGTAAGTATAAAATATGAAAAAAAAGACATTACAAATTAAACATTTAAAACAGATACGCAGAACTTTATACATATTGGTACGGACTCTATATACCCAAGTGGTCTTTGCGTATGAAATAAGAGCCTAAAATATAAAACAGAAATAAAAGAGAACCCTAAAAGAATCTGGAAGTTTCTGAAATGTCTTCTTAGTACCAAAGGCACGTAGAATACTTGCAAACACGAATTGATAGAATCGTATTAAGAAGTCGAATAATACTTCTGTGGTGGTAGGTGCGCGGTGATATGTACAGGAATGTGTTGAGAGACAAAGTAAACAATCCTTCTTGATAACAACAAAATACGTTAGTTGCAGTCGGAGGATCGAAAAAAAACCAAATTTACTTAACGAAATATTTAATTAAAGATTTAATTATAAAAATTACATTAATTGCCTATAATTACGGAGATGAGACCTAATCGAAGTATGATTATGGAATGGTAAAATAATGATTTACAATTTTTAGGAAGATGTCTATTTGACGTCACTTTCACTGATCATGCAATTGCACTTCGAACCATTGCACTAAAGTAGAGCAGCGACTCAGCGATCTTCATATTGGGCGATATCGTAATTCCTCCCCCCTGAGAACGTCAACTATTTTAGCACGTTGAGTGAAAATGTTGACGGGATAGCTCTAAGATCCTTCGGGTCTTCGGGTGTTGACGGCGGCTGTTCGTCTTCTGTAGATTGATTGCATGTCCTGATACTGTAGCGTCGGCGTAGCACGATGATGATAAGTGCACCTGCACTTATTAATACGACGTAGAAAGGTATAGTCGTATGGTATAGGGTTTCAATATGATCGTTATTTATTTGTATCGGGGCTTGCATCATAATCTTGCCTTGGATTCTGTGTAGTTCTTGCAGGTCAATGGAGTTGAGATTGATGTGAGATGATATCTTCATTGGTTCTTCCGTATTGAATGGGATTTCCGTGAGTTTCAGAGGCTGTCCTTTTATTTCGTCGTTGTCGTTGGTGATGGTGAACTCCGTGGTTTTCAAATGGCAATGAACGGGAATAGTGAAGAGGAAACTTCCTTGGAGAGTGGTGTAGTCTTGCCTTCCGCAGAAGAGTTGAACTTTGGTGGAATGTGGGAATGATAGGACGTAATGTTGGTCGTCCAGCTTTTCTATGGCTTCTTTCTTCAATATTACTGTTGAAAATTCGCAGGTCTCCTTCAGGATCTGGTTGACAATGAGCTCATGGATGCAGTCAGACTTGGTGCGAAGCTGATGATGGGCGGTAGTTTCACACAGAAACCAGTTGTTTAGCTTCGGACATTCTGTCTCTATGTACATGAATGAAATCTCATTTGTTGCTATGAAGGGATAGGTTGGGATAAGAGCCTGTGCTTTTTTATTAGGAACTATTGATAGGTGGTACAAATTATATACATCTCTAGAGATGATAGGGAATTTAAATATAAAAACTATTTGATTTCTGTAATAATATGAGCCTGGTTTAATTATATCGTAATATTGTCTCAATTCCAGATCAATTATTTGTTCATCACCATAAATGTCCTTAAGTTTACCTATCATTGAATTTAAAATATCTATATCTATCATAGAATGGTGTGTGCTTGATGCACGAATAAAAGCTAAACTATTTTCTAACTTAATTAATTCTTGAGCAAGGTTCTCAATGTTCTCACTTAATATTACTAAAAGTTGGGAAAATCTGGCGTATTTAGTCAGGCTTTCTTTGTAGGCATTACTATTCAATATTAGCTCAAGAGTAGTGTTAATTTTATTCTGATTATCTACTAACTGCGTTAAAATATTATTATGTTTAGACATCCACTCTTTACTTATGCTTACATGATTATTAAATTCAGTTACTATTTTATCTTGATTATTTTTTAAGAAATTGATTGCCTTATTATATCTTTCAGCATCAGTGTGGTCTAAGTTACCAGTTATGCTCTTTATGACCGAGCCAAGGCCATCTACAATACCTCGTTTTACTCTATTCGGCTCTAAAGATTTTAACTGTTTAACTATATTGCCAAGTTTGTCAGATAAATAGTCAATCTGTGTTTCAAATAGTAGGTAAGTGTGGTTGGATAGTCGATTTCTGTAACTTGTTAATTGAGTCTGTAATGAGTCAACTTTGTCTTCGATGTCATGTAATTGTACATACTGTATGAACGTATGATAGTGAGTTGTCAATCTCATAGGTCCAAGTTTGTGCGGTAGTAGTCCTGGTCCGTCAGCTAAACTCGCAAGTTTTATCTCCTGAGCTCGGGTGATCCGAAGGATCATTACTAGAAGTATCCTGCAACAAATTGACTGCTTTAGGGATACGTTTCAGGCGTGATTTGGCGACGGGGCCACGTTTTTTAGAAGTATATATGTGGATTGGCAAGTCTGCTAAAACTGTATCCTGTGTATAACGAGGGGCTGTCTTCTGACGGCTAGCTAAGGGATTCTTGATGAATATCTGTTGTTCGGGTGCATACTGTATTTCAGGTTCCCTATCCTTATTCCTGTTTTCTATTAAGGCTGTACGATTTGCTAGAGATGTGCTATTTACGATGTCATAGACCCTTTTCATTTGTTCCCTATGATTTTGAAGGTATTGTTGTAATAAATGTTGGGTTATGTCAATGTCTAAGCAGTCTCGTGGATCAAAATGTCCTGTCAGTAAGTCAAATGGTCTGCATTTCGTGAAGCTATGGATGGAACTGTTATAGGCTATGAGTGCATATGGCATAAGGTTTACTACCGGTTCTTCTTTATGCTGCAATTTAAGGAGTCTAAGATGTTCAAGGATGGTGGAATGAAATCTTTCAATGCTGCCATTGTCATTAGGGGAATGGGGTAGAATTCTATGATGGTTAATTTTATGCAATCTTGTGAACTCCAAGAAGAGCTGGTTGGTGAATTCTGTTCCATTGTCAGTTATGATAGTTATGGGCACACCATGGTGAGTACAGAATTGCAGTAAGGCTTGAAGTATACTGAGAGCTGTGCCGTCACGCAAGTGGTAAGCTTGACCATATTTTGTGAAGACATCTATAAAAGTAACATATTTCTCTGATTGTACGGTAAAGAGATCCATGTGGACTATTTCGAAGGGTTTAGTGGCTGGAGGCACAACATTAAACTGTGGTCTAACGGGGTTCCTGTCATATTTGCCTTGACCGCAGATGGTGCATTCATTTATAAATTTAGTGATCTGATCCTTCATTTTAGGCCAGAAATATTTTCGGGATAAAGCCAGATAACACTCATTGATGCCGCGATGGTTAGTTTTACCATCATGGTAATGGCGAATTATCTCTTGTTGGCGAAGATACTCTTTTACGTTCTCGATCTCAGATTTGGTAAGTACTAAGTTCATTGATGAGCCTTTGAGTTTATCCTGTAGGATGGGAATGATGGAGTACATTGCAAGTCGAGGAGTAATTAGGAGGGCTGTCCTAACCTTAGGATTCACGTATTCCTTTACAGCGTTTATTACGTCTTCTTCAAGGTTAGTTTCTGACAGTTGTATGCTTGTCCGTGTGTGAGTGTCGAAAGGTTTGGTCACGGTAGGTTTTCGTTTGACGTCATTAACTACAGTAAAACATATCTGTCGGTTAAATTAATTAAGTGGTTCGTCAGTAATTGGGATTTCGAGTATAGGGTGTTCGTTGCTAGTATGTTCTGTTTCGGTAGAAGAGTTTAGTTTGGTAAGTATGGTTTCTGCTGGATTACCTAACATGGAATTCAGTTCGTCTATTTGTTCCATTAGAGATCTAGTGTCACCAAGGTGGATTTCTACACGAGAAAGAGCGTCGGCATTGGTGTTAATTTTGCCTTTCTTGTATTGTACAGTAAAGTCATATTCGCTCAGTCTTAGTCGCCATCTGGTGAGACGTGAATTTGGTTCCTTCAAATTCATCATCCACTCCAAGGGTTTATGGTCAGTCAGTACTTTAAATTTCCTTCCAAATAGATAAGGCCTGAAGTATTTTGTAGCCCATACTATTGCTAGGAGTTCCTTTTTGATAGTGCTATAGTTCATTTCGCTATCGTTTAAGGTTCGGGAAGCATAACACACAGGTTTATCTGAACCTACTGGACCTTGTGATAACACGGCTCCAATGGCAACGTTTGAAGCATCGATGGTAAGATTAAACTCCTTAGTGAAATCTGGATATTGGAGGATTGGGTCGTTTGTGAGTAAGGTTTTACACCTTTCGAAGCAGTTGACATATTCGGGATCAAGAGTGATCTTTCTGCCTTTCTTAAGACATTGGGTTAGGGGTTTGGTAGTACGAGCAAAGTCTGGGATGAATTTTCGGTAGTAACCGAGAAGACCTAAGAATTGCTTGATTTCCTTAGTTGTTTTTGGGATAGGATATTTCAGTATGGCTGAGATCTTATCAGGATTTGGTTTTACACCATCCCTACTGATTATATGCCCGAGGTAAGCCGTCTCAAGCTTCAAAAATTCGGATTTATCCATCTGAATCTTGAAGTTTGATTCTCGGAGTCTCTGGAATACCTTTTCCAGGTTTACCATGTGTTCCTGCAGTGATGTACTGAACACTATTATATCATCAAGGTATACCAAGCAAATATCGTTCTGGAGACCTCTAAGGACATTATCCATCACTCGTTGGAAAGTAGATGGAGAATTTTTAAGTCCCATGGGCATTCTGAGAAATTCAAAGTGTCCATGCTCAACATTGAAGGCTGTCTTTGAAATATCCTTGGGGTCCATCTATACCTGGTAGAAGCCACTGGCTAAATCCAGGGTGGTAAAGTACTGACACTTCCCTAACTTGTCAAGTACGTCAGTTATATTTGGTATGGGATACTTGTCGTCAATCGTCTTTTCGTTCAGTTTGCGGAAGTCAACTACAAGTCTCCACTTTTGTCTACCTGAGGCGTCTATTTTCTTTGGCACAACCCAGATGAGTGAGCTCCAAGCAGAGTCGGAAGGTCTAATAATACCCTGCTCTAACATTTTCTGTATCTGATTCCTGACTTCTTCCCGGTGCACAAATGGATAACGATAGGTTTTAGCGTGCACTGGCACATCGTCAGTTGTCCTAATCTGATGTTTGATTTTATTAGTAAAAGTTAACTGTTCACCTTCTATATAAAAGACATCTGCATAACGAGAGCATAGAGTAACTAAGTTAGCCTTTTCTTCTTCGTTTAGGTGTTCTGTACGTAAGCGCGAGATGACGTCTTTGGTACGAGTATCCGGTTGTTGAGTGCGCGTGCACTCGATATTAAGCAACTCCGCGTGCGCCGGTCTATCGAGTGAAAATATTATATCATTCGCGGTCGGGTTTTCGATTTCTAAATAGCCGAGGTTACTCGTTGCGTTAGTTAGGCACTCGTGAATGATACAATTACAGATAACTTGTTCCTGAATAAAGGCGTTACCTTCCGTCACATCGAGGGGGACCTTAATGACTTTCGAGGAAAATGCTGGTATAATGTCCTCGTACAGGTTCACGTTCCGCGAGTTATACATCTTAATAGTATTGGCAGCAGAACGAGTTATAAGTTGTCCTTCTTTTAGATCTATGCGCGCCTCCCATTTACTTAACAGGTCTAATCCTATAAGTCCGTCGAAATAGTCGTGAAACCTATATATAAATAACTTCATACTGTCTTGATCATTGAACTCGGGGAAGCACGGTAATGTAATTGAATAGTCATTTCTACTGGTTGCATGTATGTTTGTCACCTCAAACGGGTCAAAGTTAAGGGGAAAGTCGGGAAAAAATTGTTCTACAGCCTCGGGACTGATAAAAGACTGGTTTGCTCCGGTATCTATCAAAAGTTTCAAAGGAGGATGAGCTATTTGAATGTATGGTAACTGTCTTTGTGTTTGAAGATTTAATTCTATTTTGGCTTTTTTAATGTCGAGATTTCCCGAAAATCCTGCTCAGAATGGCTGGGGCCTGGCTGTGATTGAGGCTCCTCAAACATTTGACTTTCGTCAGTCATAGTGTAATAATTAAATTCGGACGTACAGTCGGGTGTATCACTAGTATAGTAAGAATAGTCAGTGTAGTAATCGTACACCGGCTCATATTCGTAGTTATTGTAATAATGTAGGTCATCGTATGTCACGCAATCGTTTACGTTCATTTCTCGCGATTTAAAATAATTAGTGGGTGGCGGATTCCCTGATTTAGTCCAGTCATGTCCTGTCATTTGGGAATGCGGGAGAGCCCTAGGGGTGAATCGTTGGACTCCACTCATAGGTTGGGGCGCTTGAGATTGTGGTGGATTGTTTCGAGGCGGGAGACGAAACATATTACTGCGAGGATTATAGTTAGGAGGTGGTGCACTAAACATCCTTTGGGTATTAGTAGGCATGCGCATAGGCTGTTGGTTCTGAACCGGGAACCTAAAAGGCTGAGGCGGGGGCCTCATGGATTGTTGTCCTATGGGAGCAGGCCAGCTAGGCAAAGGTGTTGGGAAGTTATGTGCTCGCGGTGGTGGAGCAAATGAAGACGGTCCTGGCAGTGATAATTTTGGGATAGAGTGAGTTTTAGCGGGTTCATTTCGCTGTTGAAGGTACATGATGTTAAGTTCTTCCTGGACGAATTCCAGGGCCTTCTCTATGGTAGCGGGGCGCATACAACGAATGCGACAACCTAGGGGTTCTTTTAAGCCGCGAACGTATGCCTGCATAGTAACTTTCTTATATAATTCCCGTTTAGCTTCTATAGTAGTTAACACTGATTCATGTAAAGTCACGTAAGTCATTATCGTACTGAACAACGTTTGGCAATGGTCATAAAATTCCTGCGGGGTCTTATTTCCCTGCGTAGCAAGTGAGAGGTCATTGTACAAGGCCGTGTCGTCACGCTGGTCAGAAAAGTTATTAATAAGAGCTGTTCGAATACCTAACCAACTGTCAGGTATCCCGTTGGAATTAATTGTACATGCAGCGGGTCCTGTTATTTTATTAAGTATGCCATTTAATAAACATAAGTTGGAAAATTCACTACCTGGCGTGTTACTAAGATATTTTACAGCCAGTTGGTCACAGATATTAATAAACCTTGTCAAAATGTTAGGATTCCCGTCAAAGTCTGCCTGTCTCGATTCAGACTCCCGATTACTATTGGCTCTAGGGTGATAAATCTTGAAGTTTAAGATTTAAAATAAGTTTAAGATAAAACACTAGGATAAAAAGGAAGCAACACGAGATCAATTCAAGTGTACTCACATAGATTTCATATCTGGTTCTGTCGTGAATCGAAGTCTGGATTCTCCTCCGGGTCTGCAACTGGTCCGTAGATTCTGGATACCCGACGATGGGACTTGATAGCCGCCCGGGCGACTCGCGACGCGAATTAGTTAATAAGAAGCCTATTCCCGTCTCGCGAACCGGCCCGCGAGTATCCTACCGACTGCGCCAAATACGTTAGTTGCAGTCGGAGGATCGAAAAAAAAACAAATTTACTTAACGAAATATTAATTTAAAGATTTAATTATAAAAATTACATTAATTGCCTATAATTACGGAGATGAGACCTAATCGAAGTATGATTATGGAATGGTAAAATAATGATTAACATTTTTTAGGAAGATGTCTATTTGACGTCACTTTCACTGATCATGCAATTGCACTTCGAACCATTGCACTAAAGTAGAGCAGCGACTCAGCGATCTTCATATTGGGCGATATCGTAATTAACACGAACAGTTAATTATGTACACAAAATACGATAAATTATTTTCTTTTAGTGATAAGCATTCACTTTGCAATCTAAATATATTACTGCACTTGAAAAAATGACCGCCAGATGCGGGAATCGAACCCGCGTTCCTCGCATGCCGGGCGATTGCCTAACCTCTCGGCCACCCTGGCGTTGGCAGAGCCTGTCGAAATTTTCAAGTGCTTCTTAACGCTGTAATGCCGCGTTGCTTTCATCAATGTTATTGGGATTACACCCTCAACACTCGAAAGAAATACTATTGCAAGTATTTAACAATCGAAAGATGAAGCTTGCAAATACGATAAATTATTTTTTTAAGTGATAAGCATTCACTTTGCACACCGGGCGATTGCCTAACCTCTCGGCCACCCTGCGGCATGCGAGGAACGCGGGTTCGATTCCCGCCTCTGGCGGTCATTTTTTCAAGTGCAGTAATATATTTATGTACACAAAACTCACAGCAATCAGTACAACACACGAAATAGAAGGAGTAGTAGCAAGTATGGATGGACAGACGATATTAAAATATAAAACACGAACGAGATCGCAAATATTGTTATGGTCGTTAGGTAAAAGCATCTATGCGACTGTGTTGTAAACATTCCAGCGCGCGGCGGCGGCCGGCCGCGGCATAGCTGCGCGCGCAGGCCGGCCGGCGGCCATGTTGCGTGCGCCGCTGGTGATGCGATGCTAGCGTGAATTTATCTAATAAGATACAGAACACGTTGTCCGTTTGTCCATTGATACTAAATATGACATTATAATTTATTTTAACAAATGTGATTTATTTGTTTCTTACGTTTACGCGAATTGTTGAACTCATTAAAACACAATTTAACGGATTACTTCGCGATTTATTTACATTTTATTTTAAACCTGACGTTTCGAACACTTTACAGCGATCGTGGTCACAGGGAGACTAAGGTATTATTTGTCATTACAAAGTTTTGAAAAAATTTTAACTACCGTCACTCAATAATATTAATTTACGTTCCTATTTACGCAGAAAGAGCTAACCGTGTCTTAAGATCTTGCAGTGCTAGGTGTTGCTTTGGTTTTTGTTAGAATAGGATCCCATGCCAGTGGAACTTTCCAACCATCTTCTCTATTGAAATTTGGATGTTTTCTAATTTCAATGGCTTCACGTAGCATTCGAGAAATAAAACGCCGTTCTTTTGCAAGTATTTAGGTTGGTCAAAACGAATGAAGTGGTTGGGTTTGTCTAAGGCATGTTCACACACTGCAGATTTCATGTTCCGTCTATGTTTTACGTCAGCTATGTGTTCTTTTATCCGCACGCCTATACTTCGCTTTGTTTGCCCGATGTAGGAGAGGCCACAGTCACACTCCAGCTTGTACACCCCTGCATCTTGAAGAGGTATGTTGCACTTGACAGGTGGTAGGAATTGGTTAATCTTCTTTTGCGGCTTGAGGTAAGTTTTGATTGAAGCACGCTTCAAGATATTCCCAATCTTGTCAGTGACTCCCTTCATGTATGGTAGTACTGCAGGTTGGCGTTCAACTGTCGTAGGCTTGGCACGGGGTCTGCAACGACGTGGTACTGGAAGCTGGTTGTCCCGTAGTACCTTCCTTACATGCTGAAGCTCAGCAGCCAGGTGTCGGTCGTCACAGATGCCCCTCGCTCTCTGAAACAAAGTTTTGCCCACGGTAGCTAACTGTGAAGGATGATGGTGAGACGCACCATTGAGATATTTATCGATATGGGTGGCTTTTCTAAAGACTGTGTGGCTAAGGGTATGATCCGAATTCCTAGTTAGTAAAATATCTAAGAAAGCTAGTTTACTGTCTGCCTTAATTTTGCTGGAATGTGATTTAAATAATGTGTTTTAGAATTAGGTTAGTTATACAATTTAGATTTAAGTTATTTATAATTGTTAGTTGTACATTATATTTTATATTTCTATTTAATGTTGTTTCAGTTGCAATTTATATTGAAATAGTTATATTTCCTATAATACAAATAATAGGTACTTAATTAAATAATGAAAGTAAATGTGGTAGCACGCCACACTTCAACCACTCAAATTGGGAGTTTGAACCAGATATTTGGCGTTTTTTTGCGATATAACTGTAAGAGTAAAAACGTACCGAGACCGACGAGAGCAAACCCAGCTAAACGCTGATGAACGCTAATCCAGCTGTACGGTAATTCAGGTATGGCTGGCAACTGTATAATTATTATTGCTGATATTTTGGCCAAATACAAGCCAGCTCAACCATTGATTGGTCTATTGTGGCAGCCCTTTTGATTATAGCTTACTACTTATGCCCGTTGAATCCAAGAAGCGCCAGATTTTTCGGAGAGTGGGATTTGTTATCTCTTCCGGGTGCATTATATGCTGCCCTAAATGAATACTTCTTGTACTCATAAGCGGTCCTCATGAGCAGAGTATGTGCATTGCCGTTTCTTCTGTCGAGAGGCGGAATCGGCACATGGTGTCCTAGGTAAACTTCATGGTTGCCATTGCGTTTGTTTAGTTTGCAGTGACCCGTCAATATTCTGGTCACAGCACATGGTTTATATCTTTTGAGCTTTAGCAGTTCTTTAGATACTTTGATGTTGTATCCTTGTATGAGCGCTTTAAAGTGTTCTTGTCCTTGTGCGGATTTCCACGACTCAAGAGCCTCTTGTTTACAAAGGGTAGAAGCCTAATGGCTCTTTGTTTGGTAATACCACAGAACAATTTGGGCCGATTTGAGGGTCATCGGCTCCTTTTCTGGCGAGCTCGTCTGTTACTGTATAGCAACTGTATCTATTGCTTAGAAATTAAACACAAACTTCGACGGTTCAACATTTTGCTTTTGCTTTTTTTGTTCACCATTTCAATAGTTTAAAACGGGATTGCTACCATTTCCTTTTTTATTCGGGAGTTCCGATATTTCCGCTCTGTTGCAAGTGCCCACGGTTACCCCGGAAGATCTTCAGTTATCCTTGCCCCTCACACGTCTTGCGGAAGAATTCGAGGCGTGGCAGAATGGTCGCGCACGGACTTGTCGAAATAAAATGTATCATAAACTAAGTACAAGTTATAATAATAAGTCCGAAAACTTTGCCTGCTCTATGTATCCCGACATACGTAATGATGACAACATAATTATAACATAACATCTGACTATTAACAATCCTCTGCCTAGTCGTACAAACTTTCACGTTACTAATGTATTTGTTTCAAAACTGTTTTGTGCATATTTATATATATTTATACCTTTGTCAAGTAGAACAATAGATACTCACCTACTAGGTTGGATGAAATATAGATTGAGAGCGAACGAAAACAATTATTCAAAAGAAAATTATTAACAACGTGCAATCTTCCATCGCTAGCAGTAATTATAACATGATTTTAACTTTGAAGATGACATATTTGTAACAAAAGATATTCGAGCCCGAATATTGTTGGTTTGAACATTGGACGACATTCTATTGAATATCACCCGCAGACATATTGGAAAAGCAATTCATTTTGCTTTTGCTGCCATGCATAGTCGTTCAGTATTCGTTTTTAAGGTGCATGTCCACTACCAGATATGTGAGTAAAGGCAGTTGTTTTTTTTGTGACTAAAATATTTTGTTTTACCATATCAGTGATAGGTACATATATTTCTTGTAATTTCCAACACGAGCGTTAGATAAGGATCGTAATCATCTAGTAAGCATCATAAAACCATGACTCCCGGCTATGCTTTAATTTCTAACGTAGCAAAAACGCGATAAAATATTACTTTTCAGAGAACAGATTGCTGGTAGTTACTAAAAGCTAAAACTCAATCAGGAAGATGTTCCAATTGTGTTTTGCGAAAAGAATTAATTTAACTTTGTATGAGAATCGTGTGAGAGTCGTTACACACAATTCGATATTGAAGTAGGAACGTATGTAAACGAGCCTAGTACAACACTGACTAGTGTGAAAAAAAATGTTTTAAAATAAAAATAACTACTTTAAAAAAATATCTCGCAAAAAGTGACAAACCTTTTATCGCTAAGTGAAAGAATCGTGAAAGGGAGTTTATCTGGCTAGTGCCCTTGTTCATTGCTGAACGAAGGCCTCCTCCATAGATTTCCAAAGTGACCTGTTACAAGCGGCATCCAGTGCGATCCTGTGACTTTTAATAGGTGGTCGTTGGTCCATCTTACCGGTAGACGACCGCCCTACGCCAAGATTTTCAAATGGATCATCCATTTGAAAAGTCTCCAACCAAGAACTATTTTACCCCAGCTGCCATTATAAAAATAAATAAATAAATATTGGACAAAATCACATACATTGCTCAGATCTTAAGAAAGTAGCTAAAGCACTTGTGTTTTGGAAATCTGAAACAACGGTGGTATTTGTTATAACATCCAGACCCGAGACAATAAAAAAAAATGTGAAATTATATTTGACCCGACCGGGGGTCGAACCCGTGACCTCAGAGATGGCGACAACTTGAAAACCGGTGTGCGAGCCACTCCGTTACAGAAGCCGTCAAAATTATGAGTAGTTCTTCGCGCAATGTGCCCTGCCCACTGCCACTTAAGCTTACTAATCCACAAGGCCATGTCCGTTTAAATAATCGCGTAGCTTAATTTATTTAGTGGAAGCCAAGTCTTAGCCCAACTTTAGGTTAGACTGGACCTTACAAATGGCAGAAAACACGGCGGCAGCGCATTGTCCCCGTTTGCTTGTCACACTGTGGTTCGAACTTGTGTCAAATCGGCCAAAGTAGCATTAACTTTTGCGTTCTTAAGAGAGTTAGGTTTTAGTGCCGTGATCATAACCACTAAGAGTGGTTTTACATCGTCGTTTTGGGATCGGAATAGTTCATTAAAAAAGTAAAATATAGATCTATATTAAGTGGACTGTAATTTTTAATTATTTTTTTAGTTTGCAAGTTTTTACAAAACTAAATTAAATTTCACTCACAAAAATTGATGTCATCCGATGGGACCCGAACCCATGACCTTTCGCTTTGTTTTTATTTCAAATTGTGCAGTCCACAGAAAACCACTTGCAAAAACACGAGAATATGGCGAAAAGTGAGAGAAAAATACATGCGCACTAACTGGTCGTCTCCTTGATGTGATCTTCCTATAGACTGTGCTTCTTTTATGCTTTTCCTGGCCCTTCACTTCACTCTTAATTATAGGTAGGTGCATTAACACTCCTGTCAGTTTAAAGGCGGTAAATCAACCTTAAGATAAATCTCGTCCGCGCACTTGTCCGTCTTAGTTGGCTCTATTTTTTACGTTGCCCTGACTCATTGGCTTCCGTGACCTTTACCAGATCGTCAGCTTGCCTTATTTAAAAAAAAAACAATTTTTATTTTTTTTATGGTTTTAGTATACGGACCACTGTGCGCCAACACCGACGTCAGACGACATGAGTAACGGTGCATCTGGCCCTAGCACGAGATCTCCGTTTGCTTTATGGATACCAGTAATAAGTTGCATGTTGGAACGGGGATCTGAGCACTGTGCAAACGGCGCTAAGTTTACGACGACTAATTTACTTAGCAAGATACGCTTAGTATTACGATGGGAATTTGTGTGATCTGTTATTTGTAAAGAGATATAGATTTCTACAAACAGGGTACTTCCTGAAGTAATTTCTGTACGTCAAAGTAGAAACTGAGATGTGGTCTTGATATTTGTTAATAAACCAAGATACTTCTTACACATAAACTTCTTAGACGTAAAAGCAGGCAAGTTTGACTGTCCCTTGAGAGGTTCCGTACAGTGTTGTTGCAATAGATAATAATAATAAATAATAAATTGTTTCAACAAACACACCAATTACCTAGCCCCAAACTAAGCGTGAGCTTGTGCTATGGTGACTAGGATAACGGATACAAATACTTAAATACATGTAAACATCCATGACTTAGGTACAAATGCTCGTGCTCATCACACAAACATTTGCCCCTTGCGGGATTCGAACTCGCAACCGCCTGGTTTAGAAGTCCGGTGCACGAACGATTACACCAAGACGGTCGTCAAGATGTTTGCGGACTGTATTTCTATACGTGTGGTGAGGTCACTGGAGCTTGTAGAAGATGATTGTAAATGAAAACACTGCTTTTGATATATTTTTCCAATAAAATATATCGTATGATCAGAAAACAAATGTTGTTGTTCTACAAGCGCTCCTATTAATACCGTTTACCTTAACATGCTGTCCTCTGTATAAAAGGCGTAAGAAGAGTGCTATAAAAAATAATCGGTCAAGTGTGAGTCGGACTAGCGCACCAAGGGTTCCGTATCATCCGTATCTTTTAACCATTGCAAGCGTCTACTTGTTGCCGTTATTCATATCGAGTAAGAAACGGCAAAAATACAGACAGACAGACAGCGGAGTCTCAGTATAGGGTCCCATTTTAACCTTTGAGTACGGAACCCTAAAAAACTACCTTCGGTACAGGGAAAAAGTTAGACAAAATCTTAAAGATAAAATATTCATCTGTAAGATCGTGTAACATAAATTACGTGTAATGTAATTAACCTACGCGTTAATTGATAAGAGCTTCTATAAATTTAAATAAGGAACCAGAAATTCACACACGGACAGGGCAAGAGCGTCTATTTTTAGAGTGGATTAAGAAGTAAATATGATCTTCTATAATTACACTACACAAGTCTTTCTTTACTTCAAATCACAAAAAAAAATGATCACCCAAAATCCATGCATCATTCGATCCACAAATCAAACTTGAAGGTTAATGCTTTGATCTTATGTTCCAGTGAATGAATTATATTAACATAAAGAGTACAGTAGAATGGTAATGTTTATAAGTTATGGAGAAAAGACGAGATATTATATTATGATTTTGGATCATAACAAAACTTTTGATAAATCCATTTCAAGTATCTGCGTCTCGAGACAGAAAAGCAACATAATAATAATGGATAAGCGAGGTTCCCAATTTAACTATACTGAAAAAAATGATTAGTTAACAGTAACCAAAATTTGGCTCCTAGTAGGCCGTAATCTAGTAACTTGCGAACCAGAAGATTGTTTATATTTAACAAACATTGACTTCCCTACAACGAAACCTTCAACTAACAAAACTAGTTTGGTTGATCCTTTTTTTCAGTACATAAAAGTTACAAGCTGTTCTTAACTATTATGCTCTTGAATGTTAAATCATTAACTAGCATAACATTTTCATAGATTCTCGCAGCTAAGAAGTCCATAAAGCGATGTAAACTAGTCTGGCAACTTTACACCTAAGGTCCGCTGGCGGAACCCTATAAATATTTGATCGCAGCCCGTCTCGAGATGTTCTCTTTGTCTTCCTAAGGAACCCTATTTTGTGGAAATTGCCATCAGTAAACTTAGGAGCTGAAGTTCGGTGGTTTTGCGCTTGTAATCCTTATTTTGTGTGTTTTGTTTAAACATTGAATTTTGTGTATCGAAAATAGAATTTTGCACTCTGTTTTAAGGATCTACAATTACGTACATTGATCGAGCAAATGTAATATTTATTGATGTAGCAAATGTAATGGTTTTCTGATAATATTTTGATTTTTGGTATTCATCGCATTAATTTAAATTTGACCACTATCTTTAAATAACACAAGTTTTTTTGTTGTGTTGAGTTGTTCTAAACATTAAAATTGTTATACGTAGTTTTTGATACAATTTGCTAGAGGATTCTTGAGAGAAACACTTTAACGATACAAGTTATTTATCACAAATATTATCACTTCAATGAATACCAAAATCTTTAAAAAAATTGTTGAACTAAATCAGTGCGCAGACGGAAATACATGAAGCCTAGGTATGATACGGGCGACCAACTCCGTAGTATGCTGAATTTTGCTACAAAACTAAAAAAAATTTTTACTTAACACATTTTGTTTTCTAAATAACTTAATCTCGCGCAAAATATCCTATGAGAAAACTTATAAGTTGACATTCTGTCTGTTGCTTAGATAGAAACTTGACTAAGTACTGAAGATTGCATTCTGCACAAGTTGTGCGATTTCTTCGTGGGCACTATTGTCTGCTCGAGCACACGTTTTACGGGGAATTGCTAACAATTTCATATTTCCCGGAATAAGGTGTGGAAAATAGAGGAGGAAACTTGCTATTCTTGATATGACATAAGAAGTGATAAAACGCGTACATTTTCTCATCACGAGTATAAAATAATACAACAAGAGGTTCTTTTTAAATTATCTTTATTTTTAAACGTTGACAAAAAAAATACTGTTCCACGTTTGAACAAAGTGCTTTTTATAAAAATAAATACCAATTGAAGTAGGTACAGCCTCATTTTAGGGTTGTAGTTTTTATGTAAAGTCAGTACATAAATTGCTTAGTGTGTCGTTAAGCGCAAAACACGAGAATGGCCATTAAGCTCTTTTCTTATTATAAAATTTAGTTAAAAGGTTTTCATGGAGAACAAGAACGGAAAAATGTGAGAACAACTGAAAATCTAACCTAAGACGGTACGGAATTTGCCCCGTCAGCCAATAGGAAAAGAACTAAAGAAACTGAAATGCTCTTAAAGCATTTCCTATTATTTAATCAATTTTTAGTTGATTATTTTATTTTATTATTATTTTAAGTGCAAGTGCCTTCCAAGCATAAGCCGATCGAAACTGAATCACGCACGTACTTCTCCGCTAATTCCGAGGCTAGTGGATTAAAGATGGCGGTTCCCCTAAATCTTATCTTATCTTATCTTATCTTTATAGGGGCCATGGGCATTAACCCACGGAGCACCTCGACCCACTAGGATCTTTTGTGACTCCCCATACCTTTACTCTTCAGTGTTCCTTAAAGACTTCCTTTATAAATTTTACTATGTCTTTAGGTCTGAAGAGCCTATAGTCTTCCGAGTCTGGGTAAGCCAATCCAAGAAGACCCATTCGGGTTCTAGCCAGTGCATCGCATTCACACATCAAGTGCTTCATGTCTTCTGGCTCTTCCCCACAGGCTCTGCAGCTGCCGTCCTGAGTTAGCCCCATTCTGAGAAGCATTTTATTTGTGGCGTAGTGACCAGTTAATGCCCCCATCAGAGGTCTCGAGTGTTGGCGGCTGTTAAGCATTAGGTATTTGTACCATTTTCTAGCATTCAGATCAAGAAAGGCTTTAGAGTGATCCAGGGCATTTATTCTGGACCATTCCTGGGCATGTTTGGCCTTTATGTGGTTCTTGAATGCCGTGTTAATTGTTCCATTCGACAATCCTATAAAAGGCTCAGGGCCAATTAGTCTAGCCGATGAGCCCCATCTCGCTAATTCATCTGCTTTCTCGTTACCCTCGTAACCTGTGTGACCCGGTATCCATATTAAACGTAGTTTATTATGTTTGCCGAGTCTGTTAAGTACTTCAATGGCATTTATGACTAATTTTGAGTTCACTTTTGCCCTTGACAGTGCCTTTAACGCAGCTTGACTGTCACTGAGAATATAGATAGTGCGGTTTTTCACACCTTGATCTAGATTCCTCAATGCACATGAGAGTATAGCATAGGTTTCCGCTTGGAAAACTGTTGCCATTACACCCATGCATTGACTTTCTTGGAAGTCTTTCAGGTAAACTCCCGCACCTGTGCCGCTATCCATTTTGGATCCATCCGTATAGCAGATTATGCTATCCGGTTCCGGCTTGGGTGGGCGTTGTTTCCAGTCATCCCTTGTAGGGAGGTGGACTTTGTATAGTCTTTGGAAGTAAAATTTTGGACTTGTTCGATCACAGTCCATTTGAAGGATCCTGTTCAAATCCGAATTTCCTTCCCATAGAGTGTGATTCGTTTGAGGTTTGGATGCATCCCAAAGCTGGGAGACCTTAAGTCTTTGCAGTGCCTTCCTTGCCTCAGTCTCTATCACAATATGCAGCGGAGGAAGTTCTAGTGCTACTTCCATTGCTGCCGTTGGAGTGCTTCTGAAGGCCCCCGTTATCGCTAGACAAGCAGTTCTTTGTAATTTTTCCAAAGCCTTTCTGCATGTTACTAGCCTTGTCCTTGTCCACCAGACAATGCTGCCATATGTAATTATAGGTCGCACCATCATTGTGTATATCCATCTTATAATCCTTGGGTTTAATCCCCATGTTTTACCATAGGCCGCTCGACACATTCCAAAAACTCTTGTTGCTTTAGAAATTGTTATGTCAGTGTGCTTGCTCCAATTGAGTTCCTTATCTAGTGTTAATCCTAGATACTTAACCTCTTTGGACCATTGTAGCTGGGTTTCATATAATGTTATCGTCCCAAGCCCTTGGAGATTTCTCATTCTTGTAAACGGAACCACTGTTGTTTTGCTGGGATTGACCATCAGATGATTGCTTTCGCACCAGTTCTGAAGGATGTTCAGCGCTCTTTGCATTAGTTCCGATACCGTCCTCGGAAATTTTCCGTTGACCATTATTACAAGGTCATCTGCATAACCTACTGTGTAGTAAGGTCCTTCATTTAGTCTGGCCAGTAGCGAGTCTACAACTAAGCTCCACAAAAGCGGCGATAAGACTCCGCCTTGGGGGCATCCTCTAGTGGTTTTCAAAGTAAGATGTTCTCCCACTAGCTCAGAGTGTATTATTCTTCCTTTGAGCATGCAATCTATCCATCTGCAGATAGTTTTAGATATGCCGTGCTCATTCGCGGATGCTCTTATGGATTCGAATGTTGTGCGGTCGAAGGCACCTTCTATGTCCACAAAAGCCCCTAGGCACAGTTCCTTATGTTCTAGAGCGTACTCTGCTCTTTTTGTGACATAGTGAAGTGCGGTCTCCGTTGATTTGCCGGACTGATAAGCGCACTGTAGACCGTGTAGAGGAAATTTTCTCAATGCACCTTCCCTGATATGCCTATCAACCATTTTTTCCAACGTTTTTAGTAGGAATGATTGTAAGCTGATCGGTCTGAACGCTTTTGGTTCCTCATAATCTGCTTTACCTGGTTTAGGAATAAAGATTACTTTAACTTGTCTCCACCTTTTTGGTATATATCCAAATGCTATGCATGCTCTATAAAGTCTACATAGGTATGGATTCAGGATCGAGACACCTTGTTGTAGTACAATGGGGTAAATGCCGTCTGGACCAGGCGCTTTAAATGGCTGAAAGGATTTAAGCGCCCAGCTCACTTTGGCAGCATCCACTACCTTCTTCGCCACTAGCCAGTCGCTTTGCGTGGTCCTTCTCGCTTGGTCTTCCTGGCTAATGGCATCTTCGTTTTCACCTATAGTCTTGGCGCCGGGAAAGTGGGTTTTAATCATTACTTTCAGCGTTTCGGCTCCGACCTTTGTGCGTTCTCCATTCTCATTTGTTACTGTTGACAGTGGAGCTGATTTTGTGGTGGAGATCGCTTTTGTCAGTCTCATTCCTTCTGGTACTGAGCTGATCTTCTCGCAGTGAGCTCTCCAGGCAGAACGTTTTGCCTTTCGAACCGCAGTGCTGTATCGCGTTAGTGCCTTTTTGTATTCACTGAAGTTATTCGTAGCTTTAGCTACATTGAATGCCCTCCTTGTCTCTTTTCTGATTTGAGCTACCTCTTGGGTCCACCATGGTAGTCTCCTTGCAATTGCTTTGTTTTCCGGGCAGTTGCCTTTCCATGTAACTTCTAGCGCATTATTAATTCTATCTGCCTCGAATTCTATATCTAGTATAGAGTTCAGCTCAACTCTTTGTTGATTAAGTTCAACTTTAAGTTCAGTCTTGAAGTTATCCCATCTTGTATTCCTGGGATTTCTTCTGCGAACAGTTTCGGTAGGCGTATCCAAACTGTACCCAAAGCATATGTAGTTGTGGTCCGAAAGCGAGACCTCGTCTGACACATGCCAGCTAATAATGTTCTTGGCAGCTTTGTTGTTCGCTACGGTTATGTCGATCACCTCCGCCCTACGAGCATTGAAGAATGTCGCCTTATTTCCTGAATTTAATAATTGAAGGGGAGAGCTTACCACATAGTGCCATAACTTCTCTCCTCTATCGTTGATGTCCGAGCTTCCCCAGACCACGTGGTGTGCATTCGCATCACATCCGATGACCAGGTTGTCATCTTCTCGACTGCAGGAGTCCACCAGATCCCGTAAAAGTGGTGTAACTGGATCTTTATCTTCATAGGGGAGATAAGCTGACGAGAATATTACTGCCCGCTTTCCTCCCGCCCCCGTATGGACCTTGACCGTAGTCAGGTCCCTGGAACAGAAAGCAAAGAGAGGAACTGCGTTGAGGTCATTTTTGACATAGACACAGCTCCTCACATCATTAGTAGAGCAGTTGTAGTAAATTTTTCCTGCTTGGCTACCTAGACCCTTAACTTGCCCCTTATATAGATAAGGTTCTTGAATGAGGGCAATATCGTATTTATTACATTGAAGCTCTCGTGCCAGAAGGGCAGTCGCAGCTCGACAGTGATGTAGATTTATCTGCACACACCTTAAATTCGCCATCTCTGCTAGCAGTCTGATAGGAGGACCTCTTCGTCCTCCTGTGCCATCGGCGACGAATGACCCAGGTAGAGCGAGTCCATGGCACCAAGCACCTCCTCTGACCTTGGGGACCCCTCACTTGGTCGCCCCAGAGGCAAGCACTCAGCGCCACATTCTCGCGCCAACCCTGATGGGCCCGGAACTGCAAGGTCCTGGGTGCCAGCGTCAGGCTCCTTATCTGCAGCCTGTACCTCGCTGTTCTTTGCATCGACCTGAGCAGCCGCAGGCCTCACCGCCTCTTCCAGAAGCTTGAAGGTGCTCAGGTCGATGCCAGTACTCAGGCAGTAGCCTCTTGCCCCTATGTATTTCGCAGAGGCTCCATCCATCAGTACGATCCGACGAGTGGTGCGACCCTCCTCCTTCGTGTCCACCACCCGCCAGTTCGCAGTCTTTACTTCCGGATGTATCCTCTGCACAATACCCAGAAGCCTCGAGACGTCTGCCTTCGTCGTCTTGGTCTTCCAGGCCATCTTAATGGGCTTAGGAAGGTCCCTGGCTATGACCACCTTTAGCTTGACTCCCTTAATGGTCTCGCCATTAAAGGATTCAAGCCATTTCGCGGAGTGGTCTCCATTGCATGAAACGGGGATCACCCCATTGGAAGTGAACCCCATGTGTACTTGAGGAAGGGGATCCGGTGTCGATTCCAGCCTGTCGAGAATGGCAAGCTGGATGTCATCGAATATCTCTTCCTCAAGCATTGTCGCGGGATAGTTGTCAGGGATGATCGCCATTTTGATAGTCCCCAGTGCCTCTGCGTAAGAACTCGATGTCTTAACGCGTTTGGCACTGGTTTCCACAGGGCCCTCATCACTGACCTCTCTCACTCGCTTTGAACGATCGCCCGAGGCGGCATCCTCAGCCTGCTGCCTTTGCAGAATAGCCTGAGCATGCCGCCTCTGGGCTCCCGTCCTACTGCGTTACTTGTCGTTCGGCCCATCCCTGGACAGATCCTGTCCCGGAATCGGCCGAGCGGGCGCCGATGAAGTGTCAGGTAGCGGGGCCCCACCCCTGGAGTTACCGGCACCTTCGCGTGGCAGGCCGACGCCCCTTTGGTCACCGTCCCGACCGCGTGACGGTCCTAAGTCCCCTTCACGCGGCGGTTCCCGTACCGTCCGGCTGACGTGGTCCCCTCCACTTGTCGGTCCGGGTCTCCGTTGTGGTGGTGCTGTGTGCTGACCCCTTCCTTTGGCCTTGGAGGAGCCCCCACCTGGCGGTCTGTCAGTCTTCTGACTGGCAGAGCCTCCAGGTTTCGTCTCACACCCCTGCCTCTGGAGTTGCTGTCCTGGCACTCTACCACCTCTACTTGCACCAGAACCGCCTCGTTTCGCAACTGTACGCCATCCTCCACGCGCCAGTTCAGAGTCCGATAAGGATTCCTCCCTGTCACGGTTGGTGCGTGTACCTGCCGTCTCGGTGGTCCTGCTTGGAGCATAACCAACCCGTGATGTCTCTGCTGAGACCTCCAGCTCCCCCGTAGGATTGCCGGTGCCGCCACCTGCGGCCGCATGGGTAAGCAATTTTGTGCCCCCCCCAGAATACGTGGGGCAGCCCGAGCTTTGCTCGGGGAGGGATTCTCCAGCACCGCTGGTACCCTCCTGGGGTAAATTCTTTTTCAAATTTGCCTCCATATTTGTTGTTGGGATTAAGAAAAGTTACGCGTAGCCCCTTCCCACAGAGCTACTGCCACACTTTTAGGGGCGATTTCCCGCGCTCATGGCCTGTGGTGGCCTGTATTATGGTTATACCGCCATTGTTCGGTTGGGTCCTTTTAGTGTCCACTCAAGGCCGCCCACGCCTCATCGGTTGCTTGCCGGAAATGGTTATACCGCCATTGATTCGGTAGCATGAGACTTTTAGTAAGGCAGCGGTCCCTTAAGAAAAATTTTTTCGCTACCAACGTCCGTCCATCATCAGGTTACAGCGCCTTTTGTAGGGGTATGCCACGCCACTGGCTCCCCAGCACCCTTCAGGACGGACTGCCTGATTACTGCACCCGGTGGCAACAGGCCCTGCCCCCTGAGAATGGACTCTCAGAGTAAGACCCAAGTGCAAGAGATCACTCTACAGTCCACCATCATATTTTAGATGATGGACACGCAGGGACATGACCTCATCATCCCGGCGATAGTTCGTCTGAAGGTTTCTGTTACGTCTATTTCTGAGGGAATTAGACCAATAGCAGAGTGTCAACCGCGTGCAGGAGAACTCTTCAGGCTTGCCTTGAGGATCATCACGACTGTAGCGCTCTCCCTCAAAGCCATTCGCCACCTTACTCGCCAAGAGACGAGTAAGGTAGGCCAGTACCTATACTATACAAGCAGCAAAGCAGAAGCAGAGTGCAAGCTAGGCATCGCAACTATTAAAGCATAGACACTTCCCCTAAATACTGTAAACCCCCAAATAGCCTCGTTTATATCCGGGAGCACCGATGCCTCCTTTGAATCACAGCAGAAATCGAAGCCAGTAAGCACATAGACATAAATAAAGGTGACACGCACAAACGGAATTATTTTTCGTCGCCACGCTCTAGGTCGTGGCCGTCAAATCAGTGGTTATTCAGCAATCCATTATCGTGCTTTAGTTTTTCTTGATCATTGAGAGGACCCTTGAGTACAGTTTTGTCGCGGTCAGTTCAACGCATTGGCACTACTAAAGTAAGAATATGAAAAATCACGCTGTTTGATACTGAGAATTACAGACTACAAATACGTTTAAATTAAAGATATTTTTGCTATCAACATAGATTCTACAAACCTTTTTTTAAACTTAGCATAGCTCCTGTATGTCATATGAAGTTCATATCACCACAAGGATTTTTTATCGATGTTAAATATTTATGGTAAACATTGTTTTTCTTGGAGCAGACTGTATTAATTGTAACGTTTAGAGAGTAAGTTGTATCGATACTGCTTTACCTTGTTCTACTATGTGAGAACCTTTTCGTCGGATATTACAGATATTTGCATACTAAGGACAGGTTAAATTTTGTTGGCCACCGCTAGCGGCACTAATGTTGAAATGACAACGGCACTAAGCGTTTTTTGTGCTATCTCGTCGTTTAGCTAAAGATGGGCCCGATGTAAAGCCCTGATATATTGGTTACCGGATAATGTTACGGCTGAAAAATCTAATTCAAGGTTATTTTTTGATGTTATTTCCACCTAAAATATACAAATAAACCGCTGTTCAAGTACCTTAGGTACCAACCTCAACTTGCTCAGTGTTATCCATTTAGTGCTAGGTTTTGTAATTCTAAAAACATTACTATTATGCTAACCCAGACAATATAACGTGGCGGTTTTGTCTATACTAGTAAGTGAGCTTCTTCTTTCGTTCTTCAAACGACTAAATAGTTAATAGTATTATAGTTATTTACAAAAACCAGCCAAGTGCGAGTCAGACTCGCGCGCGAAGGGTTCCGTACCATTAACATAAAACATTAGACAGTATAGGCAGGCCTGTGTATCTTCCCGTGTAGGTAGAAAAAACGTACCTACGCGCGGCGACCCCTTGGTAACGGCTAAACAAGTTAGGTGTCGCTAGCCGGCAGCGACACGCTCGCGCGTTTTATTCACCGGCGGTGCGCGACACTAGGTTGCTGATTGGACGGGCATGAATAAAGTCCTAAAAAGATGCGCTAGATGGTGTAAGTAGCTTCTTGTGGCAGTCGTCAACCCTATCGCGTTGCGTGATAATAAGGGTTCCTTGTCGGACTACGGAACCCTAAAAACACTTATATTTATTCTAGTTTACACAATGTCGCAAAGATTTAGTTAACAAAATTAGGAGTAACAATACCAAAGTGTTTCCAATATCTAACTAACCGTATCAATTCACTTTACTGACTTTTTTCTCTGAAGCACTGGTGTGGTGAGGTGCTTTATTCCATTTTACACACATGTGAAAAAAGTTTTAACTTGTCCGTTCTGGAACAATTAGAAATCATAAAACATAATAAAGATAATACGCTTACATTGTTGAACGAACAGGTCAGTTATACCACCTCCCCACTTTTGAATCTATTTTCAAATCAACAAAATATTATTAATAACCATCAGTCACCAACGGTTTTACTTTTTAATTTTTTAACTTTAACTTTTTGTTTGCGTTTACGTAACGATCGCGTTAACGTAACGATTAGGTACCTACGTCAGCTCATCAGTGGGGAACGGTATAAAAGACCTGTTCGCCAGCGACTCATTTCAGTCGTCCTTGCTCAGCCGTGGCGACAACATCTCCTGAGGATGCCGCGGGGAGTAGCGAAACGCGTCGAGGTTTTTTGCACGTTGGTGTTGGTAACTAACAACTGTAGTGCATGTGTATTGAGGGAGGAAGGGGGGGTGCATTCTGCATTTGCCTGAACTGGTACTCAACGCGGTTGCGGTTGGTGTGGTTTTGGTGCCTGCGCTAGCGTCTCTTAGCGGAAATTTAAAGCAAAATAATTGTATAATTTTTTTTCCATCTAAGGAAATATGAGCCTTCAAAAATTAAGAAATTTGCCTTAAGACGAAAGAATAGCACCATTTCTCCATACAAACGTAGTCCCCTGTTTCCTCCCTGGATATAGACTAAGGTCGAATTTTTTTTTGCTATAATATCTGCATTTACTACGGCTATGCTCCTATGTTTCGTTTTTTCCGATATTCGAATTAACACAGGAAATATGGGCCTCCAAACACTAAGAAAATTGCCAAATTTCAACCTCAAACTTTAGACGCTCGCTAAATAAAATCTACTCACTTTAAGACAAAAACTAAAACATAGGAGCATAGTCCCATCCTTTGTTTAATTTTTTTAAAAACAATACTTTCATTGGTAAAGTTTTCGTCGAGAAAACAGGGGACTACGAAATGCTGTTTTGGTCAGTTTTATGAAGCGAATTTCGGTCTGAGCTGCATTTGTCCCTTTCTTGCTTTAAGAGGAGAGGTTTGGGGGGTGGGTAATGTCATAACAAATACGTATACGTACAGTGATGCTTTATAGTTGATAATTATATCGATATGCCATTGTTGGCCTAATCGACATCGATGCATTAGGTTATTATATCGTCTTGATAATTTGTATTAATATTTTTTATCATTAGCTTTCATCACTTTGGCTCTTAAAGGTCAACTACTCCTACTCCTCAGTGTCTCTAGACCCAGCAGTTTGGGCTGTGGGTTGATATGTCAGTCAGTCATTAAGTCAGTTTTCATTTTTATATACATATTTAGAAGATAAGGTTAGTAAAGGCTTATTGGAGTATCTACCAAGACGTTTAATAAATTACATTATCTATTGCATGGTTTATAAGAACACTGTTGACAATCTGCAGATGCAGATCACTAAATCTTATAAGAAAAATACCTATTTTTACTTTCTACAGGAGGGACACACTTATGCCAGCTTCGAACCAATTAAACAAATTGTTTCATAATATAGTTTTTATTGCGCCAATTGCGAACCACTTGTTAGTAGATATTTACAATCACATTTAAAACTAAGGTAAGTAACAAAGAAAGAAAAACGATTTTATTATTACAACTATGAATGTCGTTACACGAACACATTAAGGCTGTAACAACAACATTCTGGTCAGACTGAGCCCGTTTTCTTGCGAATGATTGAGTAAAGATCATCAGTTCTAATTTTCGCAAACATCGCAGATGCGCTACAGTAACGAAAGAGTCCAAGCAGAGCCCTGAATCCGTTGTTATAGGTGCTTCACACGCAGCATAATCCTGCACCTGATATGAAATTGTTCCAGGGTATTGTATCCACTTTTGTCGGTTCTCTTCGCTCAAGATCCATCTCCGACCACTGTTATTGAAGAAATTCGGTCGTTTTCAGTCCACGCCAACATTTAGAATAATTAGCCTCTTCTCTTGTTGCGATCGCTTCGTGTAAAGCACATGATGCTTGAGCAGTTTGACTTATTTGTATCGGGCATATGAAACATTTCATGAAGTATTCATGAATCCTGCATTTTATAAGAAAATGATGTTCTTCCGTTTAGCTGTCATAAATAAACGACATTACTTCATTTTCTTTAAAATGTAGTGGATTTCAACTTGTTATTGTTGCACAATTAGATAATGTCTTGTTGTAAGGTGTTGTCATTGTTGTCAATCAATCTCCATAAGTAAAAAGTTCCGTTCCACGTATGAACAAAAAAAAAAAAATAATGACTATAATTTCATAAATATTAAGCTTTTGCAAAATCATTCTTGCTGTTAAAGTGGATTGTCGTGTCGTATCTTACTAGTATGTTTGTAAAGATATAAAAGTTTTATGTAAATTGTTATTTTTGTAAAATATTAATTAAGTTACCTACTCGTAGTATGAGTAAACTGGAAAATGTCATCTGTCACCTCTCCTTCGTGTTTCTAGGTATATCTTTGATAAACTATATAAAAGGATGTAATCATGATACACAGCCACGACACTTATTTACATTATTTTTTTTTTCTTTTAATTTAATGATGTATCATGTTCAAGCTCCTATATATATAATATGCCCTGTTATAAAGATATAATAACGTAAATATTAGAATCAAAACACGATTTTTTTCAATATTGACTCCACAATAACCTGAATTTGAATAACTTTTTCTTCTTTGTTTTTATAGTTTTAAGAAACTTTCCACCAAAAAGAATTGTGTGTACATAGGCTTTATTTTGTATTGCGTACTGTATCTTTGGTTATAGTTTATCAAAGAGTACATCATGTTTCTTGAAAATATTTTATTTTAACGAGTTTTGCGCGAGGTCCAGTGCGCACACACACTAACTTACGCTACTCACACATGGATAAAGCAGTGCGGGGTGCGGGGGCGGCCGCCAGAGCATGCATCGAGACAGCAACATTTTATTCAAAAACCCATTTTTCAAATTCATTAAAACACAATTTTACGGATTACTTCGCGATACACAGGGAGTCTCCCTGTGACCACGATCGCTGTAAAGTGTTCGAAACGTCAGGTTTAAAATAAAATGTAAATAAATCGCGAAGTAATCCGTAAAATTGTGTTTTAATGAGTTCAACAATTCGCGTAAACGTAAGAAACTATTTTTCAAATGTCACTTAGACCGCGTTTCCTCTTAATTCAACCTCAACTTTCAGACGCTCGCCAAAAAAATCTACGCAAATAAACACTAAAACTAAAACAGGAGCATAGTCCCACCTTTTGAAAAACTTTTTCAATAGCAAATTTATTATCATTTATCGAATTTTGGACTAGGAAATAAGGGGCCTTCGAAATGCTGTTACGAAGGATTTATCGGTTTGAGCTCATTTGTCCCTTTCTAGCTTAAGCGGCTACCAGAGATCGCATCGAGACAGCAACAATACCTATTCTTCAGATACCACGTGACCGCGTTTCCTCTTAAGTGTTGTAACTCCACACAACTATATGTAAATATCGAGTGTATCTCAAAATTGTAGCATAATTGCGCATCTTGTTTACGAGGGAACAACAACCATCAGTGGCTTTACGACCAAACCCGAGTGCTAAACTTTACTATGTGCACGCCATTCTGAATCTTAATGCTACAGCAATAAGCTAGCCCATAACAATAATACTGTACTCAAATCGAATAAATGCGCAACTTTTTATTGTTTGAGAATTTATTATTTGTGTCACGAGTCGTAATTTGTAGAGCGAAATAAGGGTAGAATATTTTGTGTCAGCAGGTCACACTAGACGGGAAACAAAACTAAAATGGATATGATGGATATTTTGAATAGCGCCACATCATTATTAAAAAAAGCATATTAACTGCCGCACTTAGAGACGTCAATTAAATTGAATCTATAATTAAGTCTCGTGCTTTCACTTTCTTTGTCAATGAAATAGAAAAGGACGGCATGAGACTAAATAAAGATTAGCTTTAATTGACGTCTCTGGGTAATGTATCGTCAACTCAACCACAGTGGGATGCTTAATCCTATAAAGCAAAGATGTCACTTTATTTTGCATCCAAAGGAAATTGACATGTTTGCAATAGTTTTCATTTCACTTTTGAAATAAAAACTATTGCATATGTTTATTGTGTATGTAAAGGTTCATTGTTATTTTCCAGTAGTAATTTCGTTCGGCAGCAATAAATTGAATATTGTACACATTTTAACGAGAAAACTGTTGTAAATTATATTAACAGAACTAAATAATGTGTACTGAGAAGGTATTAAATCCCTAATATTATTTAAAGAAAGAAAGAAAAGAGTTTTTTGAATTGGGACAGCACAAGCACACACACACACACAAACGCTTACAAAATAATAACATAAACACAAAGCTGCAAAATAAGATTTATGAATATTATATGTTCCGAACGCATTCTAACTTAAAAATACATTGTGACATATTTGTAAACGCATCCATAATTCTTAGGGTGAGTGAAAGCGCTGCTGTATAGTAATTCGTATCGAGAAGTATTTAAACAAAAAAGACAGCTGTGAAAAATTAAAAATATTATTACTACAATATAGATATACTCGTATGAGTCTGCTTAATTATATAGCCTTTCCACTAATTTAAAAGTGATTTTATAAAGTAAAAACTTTTAATTTTATGATTTTTTGTGATGAAAATCTATTCAGTGGTCTTTTCCTGTGTGTTTTATTTTTGAATGTAAATGTATCAACCTATAAACTCTGTTGATAATGTTCTAAAATGGATTGAAACAAAAAAATGTTTCAATCTATGTTTCGACAAATACCTAAAATGGAAACGCAGTACACAATATTATATAAACTGTAATATTTTTAAATGAAATCCCTATAGCAGTACTTTCAAGGATACGGGATTTACAGAGTAGGATAAAAATGAAAGTGACACATTTTAGTGCTACGCGGCTTTATGTATTTTTCGACTTACCTGTGTTTGCACGTTGAATTTCAAATCAAAGATTTTTACCCATCTTTTACTCATCTGAAGGAAGGTAAAATAAAGTTCATTTTCGTTTATCGTGTAGAGTACTTTATTTATTTTGCTATGAATGGCTTGGCAGCTGCAGTAGCAGCAAAATGCGTATAAATTAGCTAGATTTTACTATTAAATACTATAGAGTCTTTAAATACCACCAACATAGTAATAAAATAAAATACACATGATTTAAAAATGAGTTTGTAAATACATGTTTTTGAAGATAATACAACAACGTTTTGTTAAACATAATGATGAGTCATAATGAGTTTAAGTCAAGTATCCTTTTATTCTAGATGACAAAGCTAAGCTTAGGAATATCATAGAATACAACTCATTATATCCTAATACTAATTAGTACCTAACCGACGGCACATAAAAGGATCTGTGGATTTTTTAACGAAAATCAGTATCTTATGGTTACTGATTTGCAAATAATTTTCATAAGAATAACCTTAATATTGAAAAAAGGTAAATTTCGTTAAATATAACTGTGCTGTATAATGTCCAATTATATCAGGAAGCCTCATGAGTGTGTTTGTCAAACAAATCACGAAGAGTACAGCGGAATCCTCAAGACTCGCTATCAATCTCCAAGATCTCAATTCCCTATCATTACAAGTTCTCAACTCGTTGAAGATTTTCTCACAGTAGAAATAGAAAAGATTATTCATTAATAGTACTTACAGAGTTGAAAGTTCAAGGTCAGTGAAGCGAATCAAAGTGAATGCCTATCACTTAAAAAAAAATAATGCGTTATTTCGCTTTATCACTCGCGCAACCTGATAAACCATATTTCGTAGGATGGAAAAAAACTATGGGCCCTGGAGGGGAACTACCTTAAATCATTTAGTTAGCTCATTTTACTAAAAAGAAAGTTCCTTTTTTAAAAAAAGAAACTGCATTCATAGATTGTTTAAAATTCCCGTGTCTCATCAGGGAATCGAACTAACTAAAAATCAAAATAAAATCTTCGCTATTTTATTTTACGAATCCGTAGGATTATTGTTTAGGATATTCAAAAAACATTTCATTTAGTCTTCGAAATAAAATGAGGTAAAAACTAACTATCTTTTCAGGTTTTTTTAATAGTGAGTGTTTTTTTCCCTTTATCTTTAATTATCTTTATACTTATGCAGTTTTTTTACAATAAAGGAATTTTTACTTACTGTAAAACGAGCTAGCTAAAGAATTTAAGGTAGTTCCCCTTCAGGGCCCATGGATTTTATCCAACCTGTATCAGTTTGCATAAGCATCATCGTACCATCAGTAGAGTATTATCGTATATATATCGAACTTCGCTGTATTTAATAGTCAAAGGCAAAGTCAAAAAATATTTTACACTTGACGTTTAACGTTTCATATTGTCACTTGACGTCAAACATTTGACGTTTTACATTTTGTCTACGGGATCTGGTATGGTTGAAAGCTAAGTAAAAAGTAAGTTACCTATATATATACATAATATAAAGATCCCATTTGCTGGGCAAAGACCACCCCTCAACTATGAGAAGGTACGAGCTATAATCCACTACGCGGGCTCAGTGCGGATTGTGCGCAGTGACCAACCTTACTGTCAGATGTTATCAAGCCTAACTACTAATATCAACTGATATTAGCCGTGACCAACTGTTTAACGTGCCTTCCGAAGCACGGAGATGCTTTTCTTGGTCTTATTAGATAGCTATCTGTACTTATTTTGCTATATGTTGATCACATAACGCGTCGGCGAGCAGACTCAGCGAAAACAAAACCATTCACTCTTCGTGAAGCAATAATAAGAAGTACACAAAGTTTGCGCACGTTACCGCGAAATAGGGGCCTATTTTATGGGAACTGGGGATAAAACGTTTTCATTTTATTATTATATTTGTAAAGGCTTTTTTGGCGACATCGAGTGTGTCATGTAAATTACACTGAAAAAAAAAGTATCAACCATACTAGTTTTGTTAGTTGAAGGTTTCGTTGTAGGGAAGTCAATACTAAACTTGGCTGCCGACAGTGAAGATTTGTTTACGTGTTCACAGGCCGAGTTCGCAAAAGTTACCTTGCACATAATATGTTATAGATTATAATTTTAATTGTGAAATAGGATTATGTAATTATTATATACTAGCAGTTCCCCGCGACATCGCCCGCGCCAAAAGTCGAATTTTCCATACAAATTTTCACCCCCCATTTCACCCCCCTGATGATTTTATATCGCGACAAAAAGTAGCCTATGTCCTTCCCAGTGTCTCAAACTATCTCTGTGCCAAATTTCATTTAATTCGGTCCAATAGTTTCGAAGCCTATTCGATGCAAATAAACAAACAAACAAATCCTTCCCTTTTTATAATATTATAGTATAGATTATTGGTGTTAATATCTGTTGTTACTAGTCGTTTAGCCTAGTCAGAGGCCCTAGGGCCTTACAGACACCCCTCCACTAATCCGCACTGAGCCCGCGTGGTGGAGTATGGCTCGTACCTCCTCATAGTTGAGGTAGAGGCCTTTTCCCGCAGTGGGATCTATATAGGCTGACTTTACTTATATTGGTGTTATTGATATGGATTTTTATAATAATTTTTTAAATATTTGTTATGTGTGAATGTTTTTTTTATTATTTTAAAATGGTTATTATTATTATTATATGTTTGTATCATCAGATTGGTTTGCTGCATTTATCTTTATGGGATTACTGTAGGGATAAATGTTAGTAAGATAAATACATATTTTTTTGTTAAATATAAACAATCTTAACAGACTAGTTTTGTTACTGATAACCAGAAGTTCGCAAGTCACTAGATTACGGCCTACTAGTAGCCAAATTTTGGTTACTGTTAGCCAATCATTTTTTTCAGTGTAGAGAGTACATAAGTTTTGTGAATTGTTAATCATTGTTATTGTAAACAAAACGTGTTTTAGATTCCATGAATGGTTTTGCTAATTGTCATCGCCATTAGTTATAGCTTTTTATTTAAGTACTAAAGTATAATAAGTAGAAGAAAGTGCTAACTATATTAAACTAGTGGTTTCCCGCGACTTCGCCCGCAAGAGTTGAATTTTCCAAATCAACTTTCATCCCCCATTTCACCCCCTTAATGTTTTGATATCATGACCAAATGTAGCCTATGTCCTTTCCAGGGTCTCGAACTATCTCCATATCAAATTTCATCTCAATCGGTTTAGTGGTTTAAGCGCCAAGAGCTAACAGACAGACACACTTTCACATTTATAATATTAGTATGGATGTAGCGTTAGTACGAGAACTCTGACATAACTTGCCATCTAAGTGAATGTTGAGTTTAGACCCAAGTTCACCAAATTTAAAATGCCCGGTAAACATGGATTGATGGTTTGTTTGACACAATTTCCATACAAAATATGGCAATATGGCAAAATAACGGCTGTTTAAGAGTAAACATGTGCTGGTGAACTTTACCCTTAATCGTAGTACATAATTTATAAAGTATTGGTTAACACAGTTGCCGCGTGACATGGTTACTCGTAATTTAAACATATTGCAAAAGCCAATTATAATCGAAAACCTAAAGTTGATTAAATCAGTACAGTCAAACGCCGTGCACAGCCTTAGGGTAGAGTTCACGGACAGATGATTAATTTATGACAGCCGTGTTAATATTATTTGACATATTTTGTATGGAAATAGTGTCAAATAAATAGTTTATCTATGTTGACCATCTGTTTAAAAATTGGTGAACTCGGGTTTTAGTCGTTGGCAACGTCGTAGCTAACGCGTAATGGAGAATGTCTTTTTTAATTTATGAAAGTACGTAAGCTAAAGATAAAATACAGTTTACTTAGCTTCAGCATTCCTGTAAGAAAATGCAACGAGAATATCACAGAAGACAGTCGCACGTAAGCACACAGAACGGAACCGAATTAGGGCGGCTCCGCTGTATGTTACAGTTGCAGACTCGTCTAAAAGACAAATGTTACGACTGCATTAAAATAATATGTTAGTGCACTTCTTTACTAAGGGTTACTTGCGCAAGTTTGGATTAGCTAATCTGGACTTGCGCCAGTGGACCTCCGTGATAAGCAGAGTTCGGAATTAGGTAGAGTTATTTATTTACTTGCATCGAAATGTTGATATTAATGTGGACTTTCCCGGGATTTCTAATGGACAAACCCGTGTAGCCAACAATATTACAAATAAATAATAATAAAAACCTCAGAGATAGACACATAAAACAAAGATAATTAACATAAAATTTTTATTAGTTAGTTAGACGAACCGAGGTAAACGAATGAGCTGTGTGAATGAGTAAACCGATTTATTGCTAATAGATAGTTTGAATGCGGTAGAAAGAGACAATATCTAGTTAATTTCGTTACGCGGGGAGTGCTCCGCATTTTCGCTATTGTATTCTTTTGTTCTCACAAGCTATGTTGTGCGAACTACTAATGTGGCAACATCGCGCGTATTGGAATTTTGCAACTTCGGACATCCGATGTCATTGATGTAAGTTAAAGTTTGCTGATGACACATGTTTACTAATTGCTCATGACGATCTGAATATGGCGTGTGATTTGCTACAGTCAGACTTTGATATGCTTGCAAAATGGTGTCATGACGCTGGATTAGTTCTTAACTCGGGTAAAACCAAATTGCTACACATAAAGTCACCCTACGTCAAGACTACCTTATCAAAGCGCATAATTGCTCACAATCATAGTTGCCTCCACTCCTCCAGGAGTAACTCATGTGTTTGCCCATCTATAGATCTTGTCACAACACAAACATACCTTGGACTACAGATCGACAGTAAGTTTACATGGCATAAACATATTGAACATGTTTGCAACAAATTAAGGCAATTCTTGGCCAATATTATAATTTTAAAAAAGAGAATACCATTCCATGTACAGCTTATGCTGTATCACTCTCTTGCAGAATCTTATATACTTTACGGTTTAGGAAGTTATGGACGAACTTTTAACACTTATTTGAATAAAATATACACACTCCAGATACGAATCTTAAAAAACATTGTTTCAGATAAAATCCGTCGGCAACTTCAGGATGATGACAGTTCGCTCTTCGAGCACTGTAGTGTTCTCCCAGTCCATACGCAGTTGAAATATGTACTTTTAAAAAAACACTTTTTTGACGACACATTAAAACAGGCAATAAATCACCCCGTGTGTACGCGCGCGGTAAGCAGTCGTAAGCTACAGACTAGTCGTGCAAACAACATGTACGGGGAGCGAACGGCGAGTTTTATTATTCCAAGACTGATAAACACGTTACCTACCGAATTGCGCGATAGCTTAAATATGAAAAATATAAAACGAAAGTTAAAATTATACCTCCTAGAAAACTTATAATTAGATCCGTTGGCAGATGTGCGTTTTCTCGATTCCTCCTTTTTGGTTGTTAAGTAGTTTTATTATGTCTGTTATTTATTAATTCTTACCTACTACTTTTATTATTAATTTAAACGTCGACTCAGGTCGTGTCAATACAAACCTCAGTGGTTTCAGAATGCGACTTTCATAACTATGTCTTTCATGTTTTTTTTTTGATATGGTAAATAAATGAAAAAAAAAAAAAAGTTTAACAACGTCGCGAGTGTAGTAGTTAAAATTGTGTAAAAATAGTTAACTTTTTATTTAAAAAATCACGGGATTTTTTCTGCTCTTTAAAATTTAACACGGGATTTGAGGCATATCCACTTTATTCTTTCGCTGTATGGAATCATTATAAGTACATGAATAACTCTACCCAATTCCGACCTCTGGTGATAAGCTAATCGAGACGAAGCGCAATTAGGCTTTCAAATTTGATAATAGGCCTTGTACAAGTCCGGATTACTTAACCTGGACTCGCGCACGTAGGCCTTAAGGTACCAATGTGGAAATAAATCAATCGACCTGCGGCAGAGGCATTCCCAAAATAAACAGCTAATATTTAATAATAACGAAATATTATTCAGGTGTACTTTTATAAACTTTATAAATGTCACTCAACGCTCATTTATTGATATGATCAATTCATATGACGGTGTTTATTTTATTTGACAAATATAGTCACCACTTTAGCTCTCTGAACTTGAATTTTTCCAAAAAATATATTTACAGGAAATAGTTATCTTTTAGTTACGTACCAGAAGGAGGCCAACGGACTCTTATATATGTGTTTATCAGTGGTGTCACATGATTATAAATGATATATGAGTGATATATTACGAAGTTGTAATATTCTGGGAAGGTGCTTAAAAGCACACTTACGACAACTTTTATTATTAGAAAATCTAAATTTTAAAAAAGAACATCGCGTTTCCTTACTCAAGTCATCGTTATTTTTGTCTACTACGACTATTAATAAAGGCTTTTAAATACGTTTTTATAATATTGTTACTTCGTAACATATCACATTGTAAGAAACAAGTACTTTCGACCGCAAGTCAGACTACCCCACCTTGACCTTGAGAGCACCTCTATTCGGGTTATTCCCAGAGGTCCACGATTCAAAAGTACAGTCAGTAAAAACAAATTCTTATCGAAATTATAAAGAATAATATTTTAATAAAATTCTATGTTTTAGGTTAAATTTTCAAGATTTTTAATGGTTTCTCCTGTATTTGTACAAAAAACAGCTTCAATATCATGTTTTTCTTACTAATCTAATCAAAAATTACATTTTTCGCTTTTTTTTTCGACAAAATTATGTGTAAAATTAGCATCCGAAGTTTGTACAGTGGTCCTCAGGACAGATTGCGTATTCTTTTATTTCATAGAAAGAGGTATTATACATTTATCCTTGAGCCAAGCTTTCATTGCTGACTATATCAAACATTCTCATGGACCCAACGGGAAAGAAAAATTTACTACTTTAAAAAGTCGTGGACCCGTTTGGGAACTCAAGTATGAAATTTTCATATTTTGAGAACAATAGACCATGGACCTTTGAGAACAACCCCTCTATTCCCTACTTAATAAAAACTGTTTTCATAGTTCAAATGGGTAAGCTAACGTTCTTCCGACTGTACCATAGTAAAATAGGTTGTACGATGATACGGAACGGTACGTCGGTGAGTCAGGCTTGCACTTGGCCAGTTTTTTCTTTCGCGATATCAAAGTAGTAATTTGTGAAAATTAAAATCTTAAATAAATTCGAACCATAAATTCACTGTAATTAATTGCGAGTCTGCTAATTACTCAGTCCACTGCATTCGAGTGTAAGTTTTTATGTTTAAGTGCCAGTTAAGTTTCATGCTTAATTTTCATGAATAATAATTGGTAGTTTTCGCTCTCTACCATTATTTTTATTGGATACTAGCAGTTCCCGGCGACTTCGCCCGCGCCAAAAATGGGATTTTCCACACAAACTTCATCCCCCATTTCACCCCCCTGATGGTTTTAAATCGCGACAAAAAGTATCATCAGCAGCATCTGTCCTACCCAGGGTCTCAAACTGTGTCTGTACCAAATTTCATTTGAATCGGTTTAGTAGTTTCAGATCTTATTCAATACAAATAAACAATCAAATCTTTCTTCTTTATAATATTAGCGTAGACTAGCAAAACACTAGCGTCCCGCTCTGGAATCCCACGCATGCAATTTCGTTTATTCCATTTTAATTTTATTATTTGACATATTATTTTGTGTCAAATTAACCGCCGTATAAGGTTTACCGGCCGTTTAGAAATTGGTGAATTCGGGTATCAGTAATAATGGATGGATGGTGATAAAAACTACCATTTGATTGCGACATTGTTGACAAGATTTGCGATTCAGCATACTCTTTGTTAGTATATTACAGAAACAAATCTACCTATTTAAAGTCTACTAAAACACTGTAATCTACTTATTTCACTGATAATAGTCCAAAGTAGTGATCACCCCCTGGTTGTTTTCAAAATTGAAAAAATGCACTATAATTGAAAAAAAAAAAACTCTTAAAAAGAGTTCTACCCTTTTTAAGAGATTTTTTTTTCGAATGCAGTGGACTGTTAAACTCGAATGCAGTGGAATGAGCAGTGAATTTTTAAGTGTTATTTGACGTTTCATGTACACAGAGTACTTTTACATGTAAATTGGCTTAAGCGTTGAGATGTTATAGTGGAAAAAACGTACATACATACATGAACTCTAAAAACATTACACTCTGTTTTTTGGGTAGTCGTGTAAAAATACAACAAACTAAAATAAACTGACGAATCACGCTCGCTTCGTTCATCAACCGCGCAACAACGAATTTTATCACGAGACAAAATTATGATGCATTTTATTTTCAAGCTTACAGACACGCTTGCGTCGTCCTTACCCTAACGAGGGTAAATCAATACCTCCCCACATTGAGGGTTTAGGGAAACGGGGAAATGGGAGAAATTTGAGCGCCCACGCGATAGACTTGTGAACGTCTGAGGGATCGTGCGATCAAGTTACTGTTGAGAATAAGACTTTTTCGCAGGATCTTTTATGTCGAGGTTTTTGGCAGTGCCCAGTAGATAGTTTTTTGATAATCTTTATGTCTGTGTTGTACCTATATTAAGAATTATTTAACAAACATTTGATTTTTTGTATGAAAATCAAGTGTTTGTTAATTTATTGTATATAAATCAAGTGTTTGTTAATTTATTGTATATAAATCAAGTGTTTGTTAATTTATTGTATATAAATCAAGTGTTTGTTAATTTATTGTATATAAATCAAGTGTTTGTTAATTTATTGTATATAAATCAAGTGTTTGTTAATTTATTGTATATAAATCAAGTGTTTGTTAATTTATTGTATATAAATCAAGTGTTTGTTAATTTATTGTATATAAATCAAGTGTTTGTTAATTTATTGTATATAAATCAAGTGTTTGTTAATTTATTGTTTATGAATCAAGTGTTTATTAATTTATTGTATATAAATCAAGTGTTTGTTAAATAATTGTTTTTAATATGTAGAACGAAATATTATGACAAATTTATTGTTATCGATTTAATGAAAGGAAATCAGTAACAAATCTAGCTAGAAATTAGGACATCATTAAGTCTATTTTAATAGGTCTTATAATATTGTTTCCGCCACTAACGTGAAATGTTAAAAAAACTTGAATTAATTACCTACCTCAATCGCGTTGAGTAAACAACTTAAAGTCTTAAAGTACCCTTCAAGACTCGAGTATATTTATTTTGTAAAAAGCTTTCATTAGTATACAACAAGTGGCCGTAAGAATATCTCAACAAGTTTAATATAAAATATGCCCCACAGATCTCCGAAGAAAAGTTCAAGCTTATCTAAATAACAATGTCCATCTCGGTCATTACTTTGAAATATCTCCACGGCCAAATTAAATCCAAGTCTTATTCAGAGTAGCAGAAAGTCGAGCAATTATAAAAGTTTAAAGTATTTTTGTAGATAACAGTAAACAGATGGCTCCATTATTATTGTGATACAAAAGGTTGGTTTAATCTTGCTAGAATACTTGGGGCGTTGCTTCTGAAATGGGTGACGTGAACGGTTGGGGTTAAGGGGATGTAAGTAATTAAAGCCATAATATTTAATTTGAAAAAAAGATTGAAAAACGAGAAGTTACGTGCTGTCTACTTTTATTTGTAATTAAAAGTATAAAATACCTAGTATGTACATTAACTCCTTCACGAAGTTCTAGGAAGGAAGTCATGAATTAGTCAAAGACTGACACAACGCTTACAAGTCCGTATTTTTCATAAAACAAAATGCATTTATTTCTGTCCTACATACTGTAATGAATTTCTGAACGCAATCCTTTGCTACGGTGCACGCGCATTCGCGCCAAGTTTTTTACATGTATCTTCCCTCTCACTTACACGATTCTCTGTACGCGGCGTCATATTTCTTGTGAATTTATGTAATTTATTAATTAAAATGTGTTTACTACAATATTTTGATTTGTTTGTGTACCCTATTGATACTGCGCCGCGCGCACCCGCACGCGTACCTGCCTAGTTTTTATTTGTTTAAAACGTACCGTGAGAACCCCGGAGCCCCCAGTCGACGACGAGACGTTACCTATGACACATGTCTTAGACCGACCAGAGCGCTTTCGCCGCGTGTGTATCCTGTGAAGCTCCTTACAGACATTTCGAGTGATTGTGGCCTGTGAAGTGTGTGAAGTGACACCAAAAACCGATGTGGCAAGTACCTAGCTATAAGCGCCCGACCTACCCGACCTAACAATTTTCCACCTATCATTGTCGCCCTCCACGTGTAATCCACTGCCTAAACTCTCAAACATTTTTGGTAGCAGAGCGTAGTTTTTTATTAGGACCCCTTATTAGTAACGTAATTTGTTTAATTGAGAGTTATTTATTTGCTACCTTCCTTTGTAATTTGAAGAAAACGTCTCGTCATATACCTAACCTATTTACAGTAAATTCCTTAATACCATTCGAGTACAACCCCCTTTTACATAAGTGTCGAATAAATCGATTAGCGCGTTAATTACCTACCCTTTGAGTGCAAGTGAGGTGCGCGAGCGCTTTGTTTCCCTATTGATCAAGCCATTACCGCGTGACCGCGTGCGAGCTGTTTACGAGTTACGTTTGATATACCCGGTGCATCAGTGCCGTCCCTTACTATTTGTTCCTTTACGCATCCTATTGAAATCTTTTGTGAGTTTAATTTACCTACCTTGTTTCTTGCGATTTAAAGTAAATAAAATGTCGGATACCGAAACCGGCAACGAGACCGTAAGGGCCGTACTTTACACTGATACAGCTGAATACCGTGAAGCTATTGGTGAACGCCGTTATATTAGTGACTGGGTTGATGATTCCCACCGAGTTCTTGAGACCTTTTCCTCCAATCGTATACGAGCGCGTCTTTCCGACCTGCCACTTATGTGCGACAAGTTTTCCGCCGCTTGTTCTAAGCTGTTAGGTAATCTCGATCCTGCTATTTATGAACAAGAATATGTGCAAGTTAAGAACGAGATACGCGTAGTAAGGGACAAAGTAGACGACTTAAAAATTAAGTTAGACGAAATACGACCTCACCAATTTGAGACGTCCCATACTAGCACCCCCTACAAGGAGAATAAATCCCTGGCTATTGATAACCCGGCTAGTAAATTACCTGACCTACCTATACCTAAGTTTGATAGCCGTCCCGATAGTTGGATCAGTTTTATAGACCAGTTTGATAGCGTGGTGGACAACCAGCCTACCCTTACCCCGACTTTGAAGCTACACTATTTAGTGGGAGCCTTATCGGATGAACCTCGTCGATTAATACAACACCTCAAGATTGAGGCGGGCAATTACACCGTGGCCCGTGACCTCCTAAAACGTAGGTACCATAACCTGCGTGTTTTAGCGGATACCCACATTGCTCAAATAATGATGCTCCCTACTATAACGCCTAAACTTTCCGGGTTACGTGTGTCGTTCCTGAACCCCCTGCTTTCGACTTATCGATGCTTAGAAAGATTGGAACTTCCTGTTAAACATTGGTCATACCTATTAGTTCACTTATGCCTTGCTAAACTGCCTTCAGAGTTAAAATCGAGATTTGAACGTCGTTATGGCGATAATCCTAATCACCTCCCTACTTTTGATCATCTTATTACCTTTCTTGAGGATGAATGTAGGCACCACGACAATGTAGGTAGTGCTTCTGTCGTTGACACTACTACCCCCCCTACTGTGAGCTCCCCTCGTTTGCCTAAACCTAACGCGCGTTCCCCACCTCCTGCGAGAGCCTTTGTTACCTTTGCAACGACATCTAAATGTCACCTTTGTAATAGTACTTCGCATTACTTACGCGAGTGTCCCGATTTTATTCGCCTTCCTACACGTCAACGTGTTACCTTTGTAAAAGAAGCCCGACTGTGCTATCGATGCCTGGATAGACACTCCATATCCCAATGCACGCGAGATTATCGCTGTCGTACGTGCCGTCGTTCCAGTCATCACACGTTACTGTGTTATAATGACTCCTCTCCTGTGAATTACGATCGCGAGCGCTTATACCGAGACGTCCCGGCCTTAGCTTCTAACCAACCGCGGCAATCCCCACAAAGTCACTTAACGGACCGTGTGTCACCCCCACGTACTGAATGGCACCGTGTTCGTACCCCGCCCCCTCGTGATTCCCGTAGAGCATCACCTCCCCGTTCGGGCGGGCGATCCCCACCTGCACCCAGCGGCAACCGTACTTATAATGCCCCTCTAGGTCAGAGAACCCAGGCTGAACGTGCATTTCATCATAACTACAATGAGGCCCCACAATTCTGACTAGATAGCAGCTCCCCTTCCATACCCGCTTTTACATCTTTACCTCGCAATTCTCTCGATCTTTTACCTACGGCCTTGATTCATGTTAAAACCTCGTCTGGATATTATGTGGAAGCGCGTGCCTTATGTGACACTGGTGCTCAGGGCTGCCTTCTTACTACTGAGCTTGTTGTTGACCACATGAACTTACCTATCATTCCTTCTCCAGTTCCTGTTCGTGGAATAGGTAATGTTCAAGTGATTAATTCCCCGGGCATTGTATCCTTTTCATTTAAGCCAGTTAATTCTGCCTTTCCAGAAATCTCCACCAGTGCAATAGTTGTTGATGTGATTGCTGGTACCCTGTTATTACCTGTACTAAGCACCTCCCTCTTGCTGACCCTTTATTTTACAAACCTGGTACTATAAGTGTACTTCTTGGAGCTGACGTCATTGGTCGCCTTTTGGGGTCCGAGTTGTTTGTGTCCCCTGATGGCCTTACTGCCATCTCGACGATATTTGGTTATGTCCTGTGTGGTCCTGTTTATGGAGGATTTACTGATTTGGAACCCCCCATGACTGGAGTCTCGCTGTCCCAAATAGTTGAAAAATTCTGGAAAATCGAAGAGGCCCCCCAATCTCCAGTTGCGAACCCCTTGGATATAGAGTGTGAAACCTTTTTTAAAGAAACTACCACTCGTGGAAGCGATGGTAGATTTATGGTTAGACTCCCTTTTCTTCATGATCGTCCACCTCTCGGTGATTCTAAAACCAATGCCTTACGGCGATTCCATAATCTTGAGAAGCGTTTGCAAGCCAATCCTAATTTTCGAGAGAAATACATTTCCTTTATGCGCGAGTACCTTGACCTAAACCATATGTCCCTTTCATCATATGACTCGACCCGGGAACATTATTTTATCTCTCATCATGGAATTTTTAAGTCTGTTAGTGACAAAATACGTGTTGTGTTCGATGGTAGTAGTCCTACGTCCTCTAAAGTATCCCTGAATCAATGTTTACATACAGGCCCTAAGCTTCAGCGAGATATTTCTCACATCCTCCTAAATTTCCGCAGGCACGAGGTAGTGTTTGTAACAGATATTCGTATGATGTTTCGTATGACTTGGGTACATCCTGATGATAGAAGGTACCAACTTGTGCTTTGGCGTGAGGATCCCTCTCAGCCACTTCTTGCCTATGAACTTAATACCAATACCTATGGTCTTCGTTCCAGTCCATTCATTGCAATTGAGCTCGCTGAACAAGAGAGACTTACCTTCCCTCGAGCTGCTGAAGTCCTTGAGAGAGATATTTATGTCGACGATTGTCTTACTGGTGCTGATACTATTGCGTCTGCCCGGGCCTTAAAAACTGAACTTATAGGAATAATGGCCTCTGGTGGTTATGAACTCCGTAAGTGGATTAGTAACAGGCCCGAGCTCCTGGAGGATATGCCCCCGGATCATTTGCAACTTCCTCATTCATTCTCAGACCCAGATAATCCTCAGACTGTCGCTATTTTAGGTGTGCAGTACAATCCTGTGAGTGACTCATTTACCTAAAATTATACCTGTGATACCCGTGATGCAGTTATTACAAAACGCAAAGTTTTATCTTTGATTGCCCGTATGTATGACCCTTGTGGCTGGATATCTCCCGTCGTATTTAAGGCTAAGGAATTTATCCAACGCTTATGGATGTCAGGCTTATCCTGGGATGATCCTTTAAATGAACCCCTGTCTTTAGAGTGGACTGCATTTGTTCAGGACTTAGCGAAGGTTAGTGAAGTGGCCATTCCGCGACATATTCTTCCCAGAGGTTCCTCCTCCTTATCCTAACATGGGTTCTGTGATGCTTCTGAATTGGGATATGCTGCCGCTGTTTATTTACATGCGGAACTTCCGTCTAGTGTCTGCTCCGTCCATCTTGTTATGGCTAAATCTAAAGTTGCCTCTGTTCGGACCCGTTTAACAATTCCCAAGTTGGAATTGTTGGGAGCTACCCTCCTCTCTAAATTACTTCATCACGTCGCTCTTTGTCTGCAAAGTTCGTCTGTGTTGACTTCAATCCATAGTTGGACGGATAGTAAAATCGTGTTGTGTTGGTTAAAAACCACTCCTCACCTCCTTCAGACTTTTGAGGCTAATCGTGTCTCCCAGATAAATAATAATCCTACATCTAGTGAATGAAGGCACGTTCCAGGCTACATGAACCCTAGTGACTGTGCATCGAGAGGTATGTCAGTCACCCGACTGATCGACCACTCCCTTTGGTTTTCACCTTTGTGGTTGACGCAGTCTCTTGACAACTGGCCCGGTATTTCGGAACCTAACCCAAGTAGTGATCTTCCTGGACTACGTTGTTTAGTAGTCTCTGCCGATGTTCCTACCCCGGATCCCTCATTCTTATTAGAGCGGTATAGTTCTTTTAACAAGCTAATAAACGTGACTTGTTACCTAAGGCGGTTTTTATTTCCTAAATCTTACTTGTCCTACCTGAGCCCTGAGGAACGAAGAGATTGCCTTTTGTTTTTAGTGAAAATCGTTTAATTTACCTCCTTTTCTGATGAACTTGATCGCTTACGGCGTGGCGATCCTATCACTAACTCCCTGAGAAAATTGAATTTATTTCTGGATAACGGTGACCTAATTTGAGTTGGAGGTCGATTACGAAACTCCGATCTATCCTTTGATGCGCGCCATCCCCTTCTTCTACCTAAGAATGGTAATTTCGTGAACATCCTTATTTCACATTACCATCGCGAGAATGCTCATGCTGGTGTTAATGCAATTCTTGCCATGTTAAATAGAGAGTTTTGGATCTTGTCGACACGCAGAGCTATTCAGCATGTGATTTTTAAATGCCTTCCCTGTTATCGTCTCAAAGCGGCTGTATCTTAACCCTTCATGGGTGACCTACCTAAAGACCGCGTCACGGCTGCTAGACCGTTTGACGGTGTAGGTACCGATTTTGCAGGACCCTTTTTTACCAAAGTCCAGGCCTATAGGAACAAAAGGTTAGTGAAAAGTTACCAGTGTGTATTTGTCTGCCTTTCTACTAAAGCCGTTCACCTTGAGGTTGTGTCGGACCTAACTACTGAAGCCTTTATTGCGGCCTTTTCCCGATTCGTGTCGCGTCGTGGTGTACCTCGCCTAATCCGATCCGATTGCGGTCGAAATTACATCGGTGCCAACAATTACCTTAAAGAGTTAGAGTGTTTCCTGTCTCAAAACCAGGCGGCTATTGGTACTGAGCTTTCAAAGCGGAACATATCCTGGGTTTTCGATCCTCCTGTTTGCCCTCATTGGGGCGGTCTTTTTGAAGCTGCGGTTAAATCGGCGAAATCGCATCTAAAACGAGTAGTAGGCGATACCCCCCTTACGTTTGAAGAGCTGACCACTGTTTTTGCTAAAATTGAAGCAGTTTTAAATTCACGCCCATTGTGCCCACTTTCTCCGGACCCTAATGATGTTGAAGTGTTAACTCCCGGCCATTTCTTAATTGGACAACCCTTAACTGCACTTCCGGAGTACCCTTATAAAGACGTAAAATTGCATCGCCTTACACGATTTCAGCTAATCCAACAAATTACCCAGCACTTTTGGTCTCGCTGGCATTTAGAATACTTAAATACATTACAAATTAGAAATAAATGGACCTCTCCTTGTGATCCTCCTAAAGTGGGTGAGCTAGTACTCATAAAAGATGACAACCCTTCCCCTTTGCAGTGGCGTCGTGGACGCATTATTAATTTATACCCTGGCCAAGACCAAGTTGTTCGTGTGGTAGATGTTAAAACTCCTACCGGTAGCCTAAAGAGATCTTTGACGAAATTAGTTCGTCTTCCTGTCCAGTGAACTTCCTTTCCTTAGCTTCCTAACCTTCTCGTAAACACTTGACGTGTTTAGGGCGGGCGATATGTTTACTAAAATATTTTGATTTGTTTGTGTACCCTAATGATACTGCGCCGCGCGCACCCGCACGCGTACCTGCCTAGTTTTTATTTGTTTAAAACGTACCGTGAGAACCCCGGAGCCCCCAGTCGACGACGAGACGTTACCTATGACACATGTCCTAGACCGACCAGAGCGCTTTCGCCGCGTGTGTATCCTGTGAAGCTCCTTACAGACATTTCGAGTGATTGTGGCCTGTGAAGTGTGTGAAGTGACACCAAAAACCGATGTGGCAAGTACCTAGCTATAAGCGCCCGACCTACCCGACCTAACAATTTTCCACCTATCATTGTCGCCCTCCACGTGTAATCCACTGCCTAAACTCTCAAACAAAATGTGTTTTAACTGAGCTCCCGCACAATACCTACCTACCCGAAAAGAGCAATTAAAATATAGAACTCAACTTACATTTCAATTTATTTACCCAACCAAATTTATTTTAGTATGAGAATTTCTCTTCCAATTCATCCCTTAACACATGACAAATACAACTTAAGTCCCTACTTTATACATACATTATCACGTTTTAAATAATTAACGGGATTTTCTTGGGTATCTATGGGTTAAAAGTTTGAGAACGTCGTCCGTGAACCTCGAAGGTTATATATCGTGCGGACAGGCGGGCGGGTAAAAAATCTCACTCATAACTCATTCAGGGTGCAGAGCGACGCGTCTGCGCTTCTCCAGACATGTATTAGGCGAGACTACTTAAAATATAACTTTGAAAAGGACGCATAGTTTTTTTCCTAGTTGTAAAGATAAGTGGCTTCCACTTTGTTTTTTATTCTTGGTAAAAAAAAATCATATCGCGAAATACTTTAAGCGGTTTTTCCAAGTGCAATATCTTATGTTTAAGCTATCGTTATAAAAAATAAAAGAAAATAAAAATGGTAATCAACCAAAGTCGAGCAAAGTTATGTAGTCATCAGAAAACTTACACGTGATTCAATAAACGAACAGTACAATTTATTATCCGTGTTGTTGATAAACAAAAACAAGATGCTTACCTAAATCAAAATAAAGGTCCTAAAATTAATCATGAATTCTTTTTTAATTTTTATAAGTCGGAAAAAAACCGTATTTCTTTGGGAGAGCAGTTAATTAAAACGCAATTAGTATCCACTTCAAGGGTTCACGAACTAATATTCTCCTATTTCCTATTTCAAATTAAGCAAAGAGAGTCCTCAAAACACCCAACTTGTTAGCAACATGGCAAAATAAACAACAGTCGAATCGATAACTTTTAATTCCGGCCGCCCTCAGACGGTAAACACCGACCAACTTTTAGCTCGCAAATAATTTTCACCCTGTATGGCGAGAAATTGGTCGGCATGGTGTCAAAAAACCCGACACGGACATGGCAGTCAAAAGTGATCGTTAGGAAGTTATCCAGGATATGAAACGGTTACGCAGCAGCACCAACAAAGCCACACCATTTTGGAATGTAACTGAATTTATAATACGCACCGATACGACCTCTAGTATCGGTACGGATTTTCGGAGCACCTCTGCTTGTGGCGCATTGGCAGGAGCGCTTTGGTAGTGATACTAAATTTAGGCAACCCACGGCGCGGTCGTAATTGGACCATTCCGACCATTTAAGTGACGTTCATGACAAGCATCTTCACGCGTCGGAAGGCACGTTAAGCAGTTGGTGTCGGCTAATATCTATTGATATTAGTCGTTAAGCCTAGTCAGAGGCCCTAAGGCGGCTTAGTGACAGTAAGGTTGGTCACTTGCCTTACAGACACCCCTCCACCAATTCGCACTGAGCCTGCGTGGTGGAGTGTGGCTCGTACCTCCTCATAGTTGAGGTGAGGCCTTTGCCCAGCAGTGGGATCTTTATAGGATAACTTTACCGATAATTGAGACTGGCCGAGATTGACCCAGCTCATACGTCACGTTCACTTTATAACCAGTTATATGTGAAATTGTAGCTTTAGGTACCTACTATTATATACTGTGGGGGTGGCTTTGTGACTTGAAGAACAGGTAGTTAAAACCTATTTTAACCACCAGCAGTCTCACCCAAAACAGTTACTAGATAGCTGTTAAGATATCGTTATATTAACTGTAAGATCTTTAGTGAAAGAGCATAATTAAACTGTATTATTATTAATTTAAAAAAGTTAAAAAAGTATAATGTATCCTAAAAGAATCTGAAAATTAAAAAAAAAACAAGAACCAAAACGTTTTACAGTACATAATTAATAAAATATTTTTGGTCAATAGCAAAATAACAATATAAAAAAATCTAATCAATTCCAGAAATCGCTAAAACCATACCCAATTCACAAAGAGGATTGTAGTATCACAAAAAGCGGTCGGATTAATGTCACAGTGATAAATGAATATTGTCTAAAATAATTTCAAATCCTTCAAACACGAACAAAAGCAGGTACACTCGAAATAGGCACAAGTATAATTAGCGGTCGTGTGACAGGCTACCGTGATGGAAAAGTACAGTCTGCACCTGTCTGGCAAAACACATTCACGGAAATGTAAACTCTATGTGCTGGAGTTAACGTCGACGAGACAAAACAGTTTTATTGCGAAGGCTCTGGTATTCAGCCGTACGAAATGCAGTAGGTCTGTTGCAATGAATGTAATGAAAGTGAAGCTGTACAGTAGGAACAGTGCAGTTTTTCATGAGGTAAAGAAACAATCATAAAAATTGAAAAAACGAGTTTTTTTATATGTCAGACTACTGCCGTTAGTTAGTAAAAAAATTAAAATAAATAATTTTTTTGTAAAATTGATTATTTTCGAGGAGGTTTTGAAATGGAGTGATTATTTTCTCTCTGGTTATAAGGGAGTTTTAGATGATATGTCGAAATTCACGTCTATGCTCTTTATTGCAACCAGAAAACACTTGGCAGGTACAATGTAGGCGGTCTTATCGGTGAGAGCGATATGTCGTATGTTCAGGTACTTTTTGAATGTTTTGAGGTATTAAGTACTAAAATAAAAAGTAAATTTTAAAGAAATAGGCCTACAATTGTAAATAGGTGATAGCAATTATTATTATATCATATTTTTTAAATATCGCAGATACTTCCAAATTTTTAACGCTCCCTTCCTGGGTCTATGACGTCACATCGCATAGGGTGAACGGAGAGTCAAACATAATATTTTGTCTCCCTGTGACCACGATCGCTGTAAAGTGTTCGAAACGTCAGGTTTAAAATAAAATGTAAATAAATCGCGAAGTAATCCGTAAAATTGTGTTTTAATGAGTTCAACAATTCGCGTAAACGTAAGAAACAAATATAATATTTTGTATTGATAAAAAACATAGAAAAATAACGGAACCACAAACGTTCGCAATTTCATGATATATGAGTATGTATACGTATGTAGACGTTCATGACAATTTATTCTTAAAAGTGGCGGAGGACTATTTTTTTTGTCTGTAACAATCTTTCCCCTTTTATTTCTTCATGGAGTAGGTTTTTTTGCACACCAGTATGATTTCTAAAATGTTACAGATTCGACCATTAATTTTGTAAATGATTGCATGAATTTGCAAATGCTTAGCGCAGATAGGCTCTTACTTTTAAGTGAAGTTCAAAAAATGAAACGCCAAATGTTATAGCTTTACAAGGAAACCGAAAAGGGTGAGCCTTCTGTGTGTAACTTTATTTGGCGTCAACTCAGAGACTGTTTTCATGCACAAACATTACATAGTGTCCTAGGCTGACGAACGCAAAAGCACTCTGAAAAGGGAAGTTCTTATCATCCTGAAGATAAGAGTCAAAGTTGAGCGGTAAGACACAAAAGAGTAAACAGCTGGGTATTGTAGAAGTAAAAATAGGTGTTTGTAAAAGGCAGCATGTTTGGCTGGAGTATATTATTATGTGAGGTGCTTGTGGCGCAGTGGCGGCAGCGCTTTGGTAGTGATACCAAAAGTTAAGCAACCCACGGCGCGGTCGTGATTGGATGGGTGACGATTCCGACCATTTAAGTGACGTCCATGACAAGCATCTCCGTGCTTCGGAAGGCAAGTTAAGCAGTTGGTCCCGGCTAATATCTGTGGTATTAGTCGTTAAGCCTAGTCAGAGGCCCTAGGGCGGCTTGATAACTTCTGACAGTAAGGTTTGTCACTTGCCTTACATACACCCCTCCACCAATCCGCACTGAGCCCGCGTGGTGAAGTATGGCTCGTTCCTCCTCATAGTTGAGGTGAGGCCTTTTCCCAGCAGTGGGATCTAATAGGCTGACTTATTATATTATTATGTCTAGCTCGGTTTGGGAAACACTTTCATTTCTTAGCTTTTTGGTAATAAATAATCATAATGCGTTTTGTACTATGACTTGGTTACTAAGGCCATACAACTTGGTAATTCAGAAATGTCTCTACCATTTCTGAAAGGTGTCTCAATTTAATACCAGGGAGCTAATAATAAAACACAAGAAAATCATAAATGCTTCTACGCCACGTCTGGTTTAGTCTACAGTCAAAACCATTCTAAATAACAATAATAAAAAACATTGATAAGTCGCATTAAACATATACTTATTTTCATTTTCAATTGCAACGTTGATATGTTTTATTAGGTAACCTTAGAAATATTTAAACGCATATTTTGAACCAACATACAAAATAATTTCACCCAAGAGTACTACAGTAAAATTATTACGTTTAAAGCGAACAGAGACCGCCTCCCAAATAATTCACTGCTTCTATTAAATCGTTTGAAATTGCGAAATGCATCCCTCAAAAGAAGCTCGAAATTCCAGGATTGGTGCTCTCTCTGGCAACTTGTAAACAACTTCTAAAATTACGAGTTTGCAGGAAACTGTAGTCTGCAAGTATAAATAAGTGAAACGAAAAGTTTTGTGCCAAGCATTTGATACAAATTTTCATCTAGATAGAATTTCGATGAAGATCACGGCGCTTCGTCATGCTTAATTGCCTGGAGTCTGTCTCAAAGCGCTTATAGAGTTATACGAGTAACTATACAAATCAAAACTGTCTAGGGATATTTTCGATATAATAATACTATGCTTTGTATATCCCTAGACAGTATAAGTAATTTAACAGTTTTGTTTTTACCTTTGTCGCACCGCCCACTTTTCATTTTTGCTTAGCCCAAAGATATGACTAAGTTTTAGTTGTGCAATAAACCTGAAATAAATAGGCTCCAGTAGAACGCCATATTGAGCTATCTCATCTGCGGGCCATTCAATATCTTTGTGACGTTCATAACCAGTATTAGCAGTTTATCTTTCAAGTTTGTGTCATTGTTGGATTGGTTTTAGATTTTAGAGACATGACTTGTAGCCTTATGTGCCCTGCGATTGAAGTAAGAAATAACATTTTTATGAAGATCGCTAGTCAAAATGGAAATGTCGATTTTCCCATACCAATTTCACCCCCCTTAGATATTAAATTTTCAAAAATCTTGAAACATGTATAGCAATAAGGAAACTTATTGCTAATTAATTAGCTAGTTACCAATTTTTATCGATTGCTTTAAAAATGTCTAAGTTTTATACAGCAAACTAACTTACGCTTAGCTTAACTAACGTTATGGGACAATTTCATTCTTAGTGTGAACCACATTAAGAATGAAATTGTCCCACAAGTATATTTCAAGTGCGATACGTAATTTTTAAAATGCAAAATCTAATTTGAATTAAACATTAAAATATATATTTATTTGTATCTGTTTGTCTGCGACTCCGCAAACTTACAACTGAGAATGTCAACTACAGGACCACTTTATGTCTCATAAGAAACTTACGCTATCTTCCCGGAAGAAGGTGTGCTTAAACTACTAACTACCTCAATCTAACTCAAGTTATAGCCCATAATTTGTCAAGTTGTAATTTAAATTACTTAATTAGCGGTGTCTAGTTCCATAGTTATATTCGGTGAGAATGGAGCTTTATTCCAGTTGACTGCCTCGTTGGTCTAGTGGTCAACACGCTGGGTTCTATTTACAAGGTGCTGGGTTCGAATTCCGGGTCGGGCCGAAAGCTGTGTCAGGTTTTTCTGTCTTGAAATAATTCAGAAACAGCTTCGGAGACAGGAAATTGGTGGTGTTAACACCCCTATCTCTCAAAAAGCATGTTAGGCCGTTGGTCATGCGGCAGATCTCTCTCCGGTCATGTCGGATTGCCGTCTCAACGACCTATGAGATTGAATGAACAGACAGTGCACCTTTGTATTGCGCAAACTCTTACGTGTAGTAAAATATCTTCCGCGTTGTTCTAGCGTAGGCTCATGTCTGTCGAGATTGGCCGCTGTAGTCGAAATTCTGCTAGGAGGACATTATTCAAGTTGACCTACCGTACAATATGACCAAAGTTTCATTATGTCAGAATATGAGTTAGCAGTAGCAATAGAGGTGAATATTGTATGCTTACTTTAAGCCTTGTTCAATGGTAAACACAGGGCATTTGAGCATTATTATTTTATTTATTTAGTTAAGGATTAATCAAAGACCTACAAAGTTGTTTACGCAGTAAAACTAGTGTGTGGTAGCAGTGAGTCTGAGAGTGAGTATGTATACGTATAATATTTACACAAGTTAATTAGTTTGTTAATATTTGTTCCGATTCCCGTTTTCGGTGGTGCTATATAGGTAGTTAAGGACGTGAGTTAGATCCTCACCTGTACCACTGAGTTTGTATATAAACTTGTATGTGCTGCTGACACAGCACAACCGAACTTAATAACCTAACTTTACAATTAAGTTGGCTGGTGTGTGAAATGGAGAAGGCAGTGGCAAACCACTCCATTAAAGATTGCCAAGAAAGTCGTTGTGTGTGTTTCATTTCACATAATGATCACGACCCTCAGTCATAAGATATACGACTATAAATAATATTGGTAGTTTATCTGTGAATCCAGCATGTCTGTCGAATAGATATACCTCTGTTAAGTCCCAGTCACCAGTCATCATTTTATTAACTATTGGTATAAATTGGAAAATTTATTGGTTCTTATTTATTTCTATGATCTGAGTTGAAATCCAACTGCACCTAAATCAATTGTATTGAAGTGGTAGTTATCAAAAGTTCCCAGCTACTCAAACATGTGCTATGTTGAACTACAACAATTCAAAAACATGTTTTTGAATTATCGTAGTTAGGTAATTATTTACATATTATACATTTAAACAAACACATACCACATCACATTTACGTGTCTCATTAGTGCCATTGAATGTCAAAAAGGTTGTAAGACATTTTTAAAGCTTTGACTTCAAATATCTATTTACCATGTCAATGGGGTTCCAAACAATCTACATCAAAACACGACCGCTAACCGAGTTAAGGGCACACGCTCACTATTAAGGCGACATCGCACGGCGTAAAACATTTACCGAAACTGATTATTTAAATCAGGTCGATTCAGTATTCCTTCGCGATTGAGTGAAGGGAGCTATGCAAATGGGACTGGAGGCTGGGGCCGATCACAAGTTGGAGCGGAACTCGGTTGTTATTAGAAAAGTATCACGACTTCGTGAATGTGACATGTATACCATTCACAGAGATACAACCGATTTAGCATATTGAAGCAGCTGTGATCGGCGTCTTTGAGCACTTTGAAAAGAGTTTTATGCAGAAAAACATATGGTATGTGTATTATTATTATTGAAAATGGGAAAGAAGGTTTTGGTCTTTGTTACTAAGCATTTGGCAAACTGAACGTATATACACGGGTCCTTTGAATCTAGTATTTGGGCGACCAAGTTTAGCTCGGTTACTACTATTTATTATAACATAGGCAAATGTTAGATCACAAATGTATATGTCGTCAGAGGCGTGTAAAGAATCGTTGTCAGCTGGCTCATACATGGCGGTATACTCAAAATAAAAGTCCGGTTAGTTCACACCGACGCCTATTTTTTTTTCAGTATCACAAACAAATCGACACAAAATAACTAAAGATTACATGAATGGCTTCGGATTACAATCGAGAAACGCAGCAAGTTCGATACAGCGACGCAATAGCCAAGGAAACGTTAAAACGACGGAAGCAAGTGCTGCCATCGTTGTATCGACCATGCTTAGTAAACTACTTGGCGTTTCCGACTAAACTCAATAGATGGCGCTAGATTGACGTCATCGTATGATACGATTTCCGAACGAAGCTCTATGGTTAAACGACAAATCCGAATGACTTCTGTCATCGCGTTCTGACAGCTCGAAACTTCATTTTCATTGTAGCTATGGTTACAAGGAATTCAGAGGCGGGATCGTGTAGTGGCAAAAATCCTGTATCTGTACCAAAATCACTCTTAAAAATATTATAATCCTGGGTTTTTGTTCAAAATAGAAAATTTTGATTTTGTCTTTAAACTCTGTTGTATCATATGCTGGGGCTCTTCCGGTATTTTATTTCAATTTAATATCGGTATAATTTCAGTTTTTACGTCCTGTCTCTGTCACAATTGCCTACTAGATAAAAAGAGGGAAATACCGTTTTTGACATCTTTGACATTGATACTGTAATTGGACTGTATTATTTTAAGCACAAATATTAGAATCTCATCGTTTTATTTTTTGTTTCAGATGCCGATATACAAAACTGTCATAAGACCGATCCTAGTGTATGGCAATGAGGCTTGGACTCTAACCCTCAAGGAAGAAGAAAAGCTTTTAGTGGCAGAGAGGAAGATCATGAGGAAGATTCTGGGTCCAACTCGGAGAGATGATGGCAGCTGGAGGGTCCGGAAAAACCACGAGATCGAGGAGCTGGTGCCGAACCCAACATCTTGGGAAAAGCCAAAGCCCAGAGACTCCGTTGGATGGGCCATCTTGAAAGAATGGGAGAGGATCGTAGCGCCAAAGCAGCGTATCTTGGAATACCTCGAGGCCGCCGCCCTGTCGGCCGGCCCAGATACCGCTGGAAGAACGCCGTCATGTCAGATCTGCAGGAGCTATAAGTTACGGACTGGCAAGAGGCGGCGCAAGACCGGATCAGATGGCGTTCTCTTGTGTCGGAGGCCAAGACATACTTTGGGTCGCTGCGCCAAATGAGTAAGTAAGTAAGATGCCGATATAGCTGATTGCGGTAAGTGACTTTCTTTTAGCATTGACACCTTTTTTTTTCGACATGTACATGAACATCTCATGTGTATTTTTGTATTTATCGTTACTTAATGAGGTCCATTCTATAAAAAAAAAAACTCTAATCATGATGTAGTTTTTGACATCGACATTACTATATTATGTAAAAGCTTGACAACGGTTCGTGTTTAGTTTTTACATGCATACAGTGTTGTGTTTCACTCAATGATAGTGGATTAAAAAAGAGGTAGATGGGTCATTAGCGCGCGAAAGTTGATTGCCTCAAAGGAGATGTTTCAGTTTTCTATGGAACTTTGGCCATCTCTTGTACATTATACCAAAAAATAGAAAAAAGGCTATGAAACCTTACCTACATATTAATTTTTACAATTTCTTTATTGTTTTCTTGCACAAAGAAGATTAATGTTCATTTTACGGCAATACTATCTCATAATGACGTAACGTCACAAATGAATGACAGATGACAGCTACTTTTGTCACGCTTGGAACCAAATCTTTTGGCCGCTGATCGTTCAGAAATCATATTTGGCTTTGCATGTAAATTCAAATTGAATAACAGTTTTATCATTTGAGTTATATTTCTTAGTAAACTAAATATTGATAAAATAGTTTTCTAATGGTTATAGTAAAACTAGGTTGATTTTTGAATCATTGATAGATTACACTGCATTTTGATTTCTGAACGTTCTCAAATATATCGATAGAAATTGCCATCATTATTGAATGTGTAACAATGAAAAATGTTTTTGTACATTAAAAAACGGCAAGATATATATATATTTAATATTTTTAGGGAGATAAAGTGATTTTCCTTATTTTTTTGGTTTCCTGTATAAGAAATGGCCAAAATTGTTACACCTTCTTTAACATTTTGCTCAAATATGACATGTGTCACGTAAACGTGTGCTCGGAGTATTAAATTTAAATCGCTGCGTAATATGAAAAAATAAGTGGGTATACCTTTTTTTAAATAAATAAACTGTCAGTGGTTTCGCTTATGAACTGAGCAGTGTCGCAACGACCGAATGGAATAGAAAATGAGATCATTCCGTCTGCGGCGGCACTCACGCGCTTTTTGTGCCTTTGTCTTACACTGTAAATAACCCCTGCGATCTCAGAGGAGACTCTAGACATGCTGACTTCACGTTGCGTCGGTTTGTAAATACGCGATCAATTTGCTGAGACGCTTGGCGTGGGTGATTCTGAATGAGACAAATACGAGTGACAATACTGGCGAGTCTTTTTTGATGTTGAGATTGCAAAAAAAAATGTACTCGGGCAGAATTTGCGTTACAGAAAAAAGAATAAAATAAGTATTAAAAATGTATAAGGTTTTAAAAAACAGGCTATCACACTTGAAGTAACACGCCAATTTGTAATTTTTTATGTCAAATTTAGACATTAATTTTATTGAAAATAATCAATATTTTACGTAAGTGCTCTTTACTGTTGAATTAAAATTTTGCTAGCATACCTCTCCCCGCATCTCGGGCGAACAGTGGAACGTCGCGCTTGAACTTGCCGGACTATATCAACCCTCAAAAAATTTTGACAAAAAAGCAAATCGGCCGCGGAAATTTGGAAATCTGCTCTTAATCGGCGGCGCAAAAACTCTAGTGTAGTATAGAGTATATCTAGTGCAAAGTAAAATCAAAAATGAAACATCCAAAAGTTATTACAGAGACTCTAGTTTGTTACAAAAACAAGTAAAAAACGATGCGTATAAAATTCAGCCGGTGTATGAACACGCAAAGAATTTATTTTATTTTTATTATTCCATGGTCCGAACTGCGACAGCGAAATTAAAACCACACATAGAAATAGCACAAAGAGCTGGATCGAGAAGGGTTGCCAATAGAGCAAAACTAAAAACTGGCCAAGTGCGAGTCGGTCTCGCGCACGAAGGGTTCCGTACCATTAACTTACACAACATTAGACAGTATCGGCAAAAAACACGTTTGTATGGGAGCCCCCCTTAATTTTGATTTTATTTTAATTCAATTTATTTTTAAAGTGAAACAACATTATATTCCGTAAATATTTTAAACGTCTACAAAAGTCATAAAAGTCTGCCTGTTGCAATTATAAATATCGAGTAAAAATGGCAAAAAAAAACACGTTTGTTGTGTGAGTAATATAACAATATTATTTAAGGGGGGCTGCCTATTATAATAATATTGTTATTTTATTTTAATTATCTATTTTTAAAGTGAATATACAACTCAATATTCTCTGAATATTTCATCTACCTGTCACCGTTATTAATAGCGAGCAAAAAACGGTTAAAAAATCACGCTTGTTGTATGGGAGCCCCACTTAAATATTATTTCTATTCCGGTTTTAGTATTTGTTGTTATAGCGGCAACAGAAATACATCATCTGTGAAAATTTCAACTGTCTAGCTCTCACAGTTCATGAGATACAGCCTGGTGACAGACAGACAGACAGCGGAGGCTTAGTAATAGGGTCCCGTATTTACCATTTGGGTACGGAACCCTAAAAAGTGATCTCGCAACAAATTGTGTGTTGTTCGGTGACGTCCGAAGCTCGTTATCGGCTACGATAGGGTCAGTGAATTAGTGGAAATGGAAGAGACACGAATAATTCTAGTCCTCGTATTACCTTATGATTTTTTATTTTATAAATATTTGGGAAATATACAGTTACAATTATAAGGATAAAGTTATGATAGAGTCGGGATTAATAAATAGAATAAAACACAATTACTTTCTTGGTAATTTCTACCGTACCACTTGGTAAAGTATGACGAGTATTGGTGGCTAATGAGTATCAATGGTAATTGATACTCATTAGCCACCAATACTCGTCATACTTACTTTTGACAAGGATTTTTTTTTCCATTAGTGAAGTTAGCCTATTAGATCCCACTGCTGGAAAAAAGCCCCACCTCAACTATGAGGAGGTACGAGCCATACTCCACCACGCGGGCTCAGTGCGGATTGGTGGTGGTGGTTACAAACCTTACTGTCAGAAGTTATCAAGCCACCCTAGGGCCTCTGACTAGGCTTAACGACTAATACCACAGATATTAGCCGGGACCAACTGCTTAACGTGCCTTCCGAAGCACGGAGATGCTTGTCATGGACGTCACTTAAATGGTCGGAATGGTCACCCATCCAATCAGGACCGCGCCGTCGGTTGCTTGACTTTTGGTATCACTACCAAAGCGCTGCCGCCACAGCGCCACAAGCATTTTCCATTATTTATAACAAAATATTTTAAGCAAACTGCATAAAATATTTAGTTTAAACATACCTGCTATAAAACGTAGTCGCGAACTACATGCTTTTTTTGCAACTACTTATCCTGAACCTTTAAAAAAAAAAAGATGTAAGTAAAAAAATATTTCTATTCCAAAAGTTCCAATTTCAAACACAAAAGGACTGATATTGTATTTTTTTTAAATCATTAGCCACATCCAGCTTTAAGTGCTTCAACTCAACATCCTTGTCCCTGTCAGCTCCAAGTGCAGTGAGATCGCTTCACAGCGTCGTGGGCACCCAATATACTGCACCCTGACCTATGTGTGTTTGTGCATATATATTATACATTCATCCTTCTCTTGACCAGGGGATAAAATACACTACCATCATATTTTTTTTAGATTTTTCAAGCCAGCAGTTAAGCCTTTTGATTGGACGTGGAGAGGATTTTTTTATTTTACTCTTGACGTTTCCAGGATTTTTTTTCAGTGCTCTCATTGTCAAGTGCAGCCGCGGCACAAACATTCGCTCTCGGCATAATTGAATGATTGGCCAGCAATCGCAGGGTACTTATAGTCATTTATTTGTTTTAGTGAAAAAGTATACGGCCTCCCAATGGCAGCAGTAAAATGATAAAACTGGTGATGTTGCAGTTACAGTATATACCTTAACTGCCTCGTTGGTCTAGTCGTCAGCACGCTGGGTACTATCCACGAGGTCCCGGGTTCGAATCCCGGGTCGGGCTGAGAGTGTTGGGTTTTTCTGTCTTAAAAAAAACTCAAACACAGCTCCGCAGTCAGGAAGTTGGTGGTGTTAACACACCCGTGCCTCGAAAAGCACGTTAAGCCGTTGGTCCTGCGCCTGATCTCTCTACGACCATGTCGGATTGCCGTCTCACCGACTTATGAGAGTGAAGGAATAGAGAGTGCACCTGTGTAGTGCGCACACACTTGTGCACTATAATATGTCCCCCGCAGTTGGGTAATCTCATCGAGATAGGCCGCCGTAGTCGGAATTCGGCTAGGAGGACATTACATAACTTAAATAAATTTAGCTCTCAAACATGCATTGGCCGCTTCTTGTGGAGCGTAAAAAAATGAAATTAATTATTATAGAAGCCAATACAAGAATCAATTACTCACTGCGCAGAAATAGTAGATTGTCCCTCTTGTTTATATTAAATTTGCCACTGCTTTAACACTTGTATAAATATAGGACGGCTGATTTTGGAATTAATGACAGATTAAGTGAGATGACATGTAATAAGCCGTCCCATATTTATTTAAGTGGCAAAATCATAATTAGTTAAGGGGTTAAACTTTAGAGATAAAGTATACCTACACAGAGGGCGAAACATATAAACCATAAACGTTTTTATAAATGCTCTTGTTTGTAGATTTTCCAATAGATTTACAAAGCCACGTCAAATACAAATTCCAAAATTAAGTTATTGTACGGTACGGTACGTGTATTGAATTGAAATAGATATGCTTTCTGCTCAAGAGTTTTAATTAGCGTTAAATCAAATTTAATCAGGGGTTATATGTTACTGCATAAACAGTATCGCAAAACTATGGCACGTTCATTTAAGGAACTAATTTTCCCAGTGTTTCTATTGCAGGAGTAAAACTTTCACATCCTGCCAGCCAGTGAAACCAAAATAGATAACAAATTTTTATTTATTAAATCTAACAAAATCTAAAGCTCTAAGTATTGAAGCTTACAACTTTCATAGGTCTTGAAATACAGCCAACATTGGATTTTTTTTTTTTTAACAAATATGTTTTAGGTGTGACAAATGAATGACAAGCTTACACAAGGTCAAATTTACACAATGAATTTAGTTTTTAGGGTTGCGTACCCAAATGGTAAAAACGGGACCCTATTACTAAGCCTCCGCTGTCTGTCTGTCTGTCACCAGGCCTATCTCATGAACTGTGATAGCTGGACAGTTGAAATTTTAACAGATGATGTATTTCTCCTGCCGTTATAAATCACAGCTACTACTAAAAACAGAATATAATACATATTTTGCTAGATATTAATAATGGTAACAGGTACACGCAGACCCTTGAAATGTTCACAAAATATTAATATGTATATTCACTTTGAAAATTAATAATTAAATTGAAATAATATTTTTAAGGGGGGCTCCCGTACAAAATTGACTTTTTTCGCATTTAAAACTAAATAAAGGTCATAAGTCTAGTATTTATATGATACGGAACCTTCTAAGAGTTCAGCTAAGTAGCTGGTTTTATATTATTATACGCTCTTTCGCTCTTTCTCTTTCACTGTGCGTGTGTGTGTGTGTGTGTTACCATTACGTTATTGAAAGTTAAGTTTTTCATTGTTCGTAGGCGTTAGAACTTATTTGTAAAATATAAGTTAAGGTTTACCTACAAACGTCGCTACTCTACAAGCCCATTATTTAATAATATTATTCATTTTACCGTACTTGCGAGCACTAGTACAAACCACTATTAGATAAGTTTGTATTGCGAAAAAAAACTTTCCACCCAACTTAAGCAAAGATGCGTGAAAGCGGCGAAATAACATCGATCACTTCGCATTGAAGGAATCTCTCACTATTCAAATTTGCGAAAATCCGATAACTTACTATGGGCTAAACTTTCCCTCCTTGTCATGCAAATCAATTCGTGCGAGCGATTGTCGCTCATGTTCCTATGAAATATCTTCTGCTATCCCTTTAGGGATAAGGAAAGAAGCATCGATAATAATCATCAAATCGCTATAAATCTGTAATTTCTGTTAAGCAAATATTCATTAGTTTTTAATATAAAAATGACAGTGTACCATTATAATGCTTAGATATTATCTATATCTCTACATCTTTGGAATTACGGTCTAACGTAGAAGCTATCGCCATTCCTATTCCAATTTTAAAGCAATAACAACTGAATTGTATATATTTTTTTACTTTAAAAGCTTTTATTGGTGTCAAACGTTAGCTCGATTCTGTTTATCGTGAATTGAATGAAGTCACGGCGGAATAATGATTGCGAAAACGCACATTGCCATAAACCATATAAAGAAGAAGAAAGAAGTCTTTTAAAAAACATAAAAATATCACTGTGTGTCAAGAAATCCTAAAGTTATTATAGAAAAATGAGTGTCAATATCAAACCATCATCGATACGTTGTTTCCGCTGATTGTCACTGATCGTCCCTAACCCATCCGTTCAACTTTTGACCCGCATAAATCCAAATTTATCTAGCGTGAAACTTAATTTCCTTTATTTTTCTCGACTCGGATATCCTCGAGTGTGTAAGTCCATTAACTTTTATATCTATCTTGCGACTCGACCCTGGCATTTCCCCCTTGAGACCTAAGGCGCAGTTTCTAAGTTAATCCTATTGTTTTGAGGGTTCGTTGCGGACCAGCGCTGCTGTCACGTAGTAAGCTCATAACGTTATCAACAACCAAGTGTAGTACGGTCGTACAATCTGGTGTTTTATTAAATTGCTTGATACCTTTGAGGAATAAAGCGCTGCGGTAACGAATGCTTGTTGTGGTTCGACCTTTAATTCGGTAGGTAAAGTTTTTTACCGATTTTTGTATTTTGTTCCTGAATTTAAGGTTAATTTAAGCAACGAATTTGACTACTTTGAAATAACTCATGAATGGTATGATAACACATTTCAGAAATGCATAGGTATTTCAAAAACAAAAACATGCTGAATGCACTCTAAACTTATTCTTAGTACCTTTGTCAGATCATTTTCCATTTGAGAAACGTTCACGACATTTATCAATATGGAGGAAGACGTCTTTAAAAGCGGAACGTATGATTCCCATTTGTCCCCACGCACACGTTTGATTTTCTCCACACCGTCTGTTGAGAGAAACGAGCTTTCGGCGCTCTAAAAGCTTTCTATTCCTCACGTGAAAGCTACCTCTGCAATGCAGAAGTCTAAATGTCTAGACAAGACTTAAAGCTGGTTCTATTTGTATCGTAAATTGTTAAATGGTGATGAGGGAAGGCAACTTTTGCGGTGGGATTAAAGTCGATTTTAGACAGCTGTCTGTTGATACAAATTTTATCGTTGTTTATGCTTTAAGTATCTCTACATTATAGTGGAGTATTATTAATTACCTGCTTACTGCTCTATGACTTTTAACTTAACTTTTTTTTAATCATTCAATTAAACAGTATAACTCAGTGGACAAATTGAGTTTTATGCTCGTTTGAGACTATATTTAATAATTTAAATGGTAAAGATTACTTTCACAGAATATCCCGAGAGGCAATTTAGTTTTGTGATCGTAGCTCGTTTGAAAGCACCGACCTTATAACTAGCGTTTAAAGTTAAAAGATAATTACTACAAGTGATATTTTATTAGAGGAATGAATGTCATATACGAGTGCAAAAAATACGCGTTTCTTTCGCATGTTTATTCAATATTTAAATGAGCTATTTCCTTTCCGATAACAGTGTGTTTAAACCCACAATTATTGTTAAGGTTAACCCACTTACCGACACGCAATTCGCCTAATTTTTTACCGCTCAACAACCAGGTCTTACCTGTGCCCGCCCACCGCCGGGCAGGTCGTAAAGCATTCTTAAAAAGGCCGTAATGCCCTGTTTAATGAGGGCCGACACGATTATTGTACACATTAATTACCTCGATTGCGAACGCCCTCACACACAGTGCAGTGTGGTCCAAGTTACAGGTTTCAGGCTATTTCAGAAGCGAATTTACTGACACTGAAAAATACTTCTGTTTCAGAAGCGAATTTACTGACACTGAAATATACTTCTGAAAGATAGACGAGCATTGCGCCACTATCATGGAACTATGGGAGTATATGAAACCCTTTCCGAGCGATGCGTCATGGCTGCATTCCAATTCTATTTTTGCCATTCCATACACTCCCATAGTTCCATGATAACCGCGCGGCGAGCCGGAGCCGCAAGCCGCATTGCTCCGAAGTCTACCTTTGAACTTATGTAGTCATCATTGGATAGCGATTTCTGTATTTTGGAATACTTATAGCCATCTCGTATATTCACGCTGTCATCTTTGCATATGTGACATGTACGAACGGATATCGTCATGCTGCTCGAATGCTCAGCAATATATTAATACTATATTGCTGCCGTAGAAAGTTTGTGGTGCTTAGACACCTCCCCAAAACAATGTATTTACCGGAGTAATTATTATTGTCTTCATTAAATGAATTCGTTTTATTAATATTTCCAAAACACAGACATGTTTCTTTCATACTTAAATATTTTAAGACCAAATTAGTTTTATGTAATACAGTTAGAATTTACAAAAACTACACACAAAATAAGTCAGTCATAAGCAGTACATTACAAGTATCCATCTGCGAAGAAATATACTTTCAGCGGCGTATGGCTTCATGCAAAGTTTAGCGTGCTAAGTTTATTAACATGTTTTGCAATCGTTAAGAAGCTTGGCCAAAGACAGTGCATAATTAGTTGTAACATTACCCAGCCTATCCGTTTAAAGAATCTTACTTTAGATTTTATGAACTACTAGCAACCCTCTTCGGCTTAAAAGGGATTTAATAACCTACGTGCAGCAAAACTCAGGAATAATGTAGATTTCTACTGATGACATAGTTTTAAAAATTAGTTTAGTAGTTCCAGAGATTACATGTTACAAACACACCAACATGATCACGAAATTTACCTCTTCGTAATATTACTCCCTTACTAATTATATTATGCCATTGCTAAAACACTGGACTAAATATTATGAGACAGGTAATTTTAAATGTTTGTCTCCATTATTCATGTCACTTATTTGTGATTAAATAAGTTTAATAATAAATAATAATAATGTCCTCCTAGCCGAATTTCGACTACGGCGGCCTCTCTCAACAGAGATAAGCACATATTATAGTGCACAAGTGTGTGCACAATATACAGGTGCACTCTCTATTCCTTCACTCTCATAATTCGATGAGACGGTCCGACATGACCGTAGAGAGACCAGGCGCAGGACTAACGGCTTAACGTGCTTTTCGAGGCACGGAGGTGTTAACACCACCAACTTCCTGACTCCGGAGCTGTTTCTGAGTAATTTCAAGACCGAAAAACCCAAACACTCTCGGCCCGACCCGGGATTCGAACCCGGGACCTCATGGATAGTATCCAGCGTGCTGACCACTAGACCAACCAGGCAGTCAAATACAAATAAGTTAAATAACAAGTATTATAGCAGCGGCAAATTCATTACTAAGAAGGGGGGCGTTGAATGAGTACGTACGCAGTGCCTCAGTGAGAGAGAGATGGCGAGAGACTGTAAAACCGAGCCACGCACACTAATACAACCACCGTGACCACAACTGCTCTGCCAAGTGCAACCGACCAAGAAGCAGAAGAAGAGGGGGGGTTAATACATAAAATGTGGTTAAATTATTTTCTTGGACCACAACCGCGGCGGAAGAGTGTACGTGCAGTGGGTAGAAGGGAAAACACGGCATGGCTGCGCGGTGCCTTCACCGTGGTTGCTAGGATTTTTAATTGTCTTTATATAAATATAACACGGCAAGATGTAGTGGTCTCGGTATCTCAGCAAAGAACTGATTTACTTCAATATATTTTTGTACAGTCATCAGTCGCAGAACCGAAGGGCGTTGGAGTAGGAAGGTTCTCGAATGGAGACCACGTCTCGGGAAACGTAGTGTTGGGCGCCCCCCTGCTAGGTGGACCGACGACCTGAGGAAGGTGGCCGGTGGTGGCTGGATGCGAGAAGCGGAGGACCGTGAAAGTTGGCGCCGTCTTGGAGAGACCCATGTCCAGCAGTGGACTGCAATAGGCTGATATGATGGCAGTCATCAGTACATCAGACTAGATAGTTTTTGTAAAACCTCAAGGAAAAGTCACCTCTATTACAACTGCTTAAGCTGCCACATCATTTACCTTCACGTACCTACTGCCGTCCGTTCTTTTTTATTTTATTAAGAACTAGTGGTTCCCCGCGACTTCGCCCGCAAGAGTTGAATTTTCCATATACATTTCATCCCCCATTTCACCCCCTTAATGTTTTTATATCGCGACAAAATGCCTATGTCCTTTCCAGGGTCTCGAACTGTCTTTATACCAATTTCAGCTCCATCGGTTCAGTGGTTTAAGCGTCAAGAGGTAACAGACACACTTTCGCATTTATAATAATAGTATGGATGACAAACCCATCCCGCGTTATTACAAAAACTTAGTACCGGGTTTAAGCCAGGACTAAGCTATTAGCTAGCCAATTGGAAAAGCGTTTTTTCACTCAAAAGAAGAAGTACATTCAAAAACCAACAATAGGAATTGCGAATAAAGCTAAAGCATTGTAGGTGTGAATCTCTTTTAATAGGAATTGCGCGTTAAATATTTTTATTATTGTTTTTTGGCTAATCACAGCTTAGTTATATTTTTTCCACCTACAGCTTTTTCTTATTATATTAATTTTTAATAGAAATGAATTTTTAATGAAACAAAAACAGGCAAACACTTTGATAATTCACTTGAAAATCTGAAATAAACAACGCTTGTCGTTCTTCGAACTGTGCCTAAAATAAAAAGATCAGTAACTAGATAATTTTTAACAGTAAATAGTGCTTATGTAAATAAAACTAGTAACTATGATGAAATGACAAAAAAACGATCCTACTCAAACATTCTATTTAGGCAGGATTTTTTTTTGTCATTTTATCTTAATCAGTCGCAGAACATCCTAGAAAAATCTAGTGCTGAATTGAATCTCATCTCTATAATTGTCCTTATTGCAACTCATTACATTATTCATATTCGCCAAATTGCACTCTCCCTTTGATCCATTCACAAAAATCATACTTTTCAAACAGGTAACGTGTTCGTATTATGCCCTGCGCTCACGAGGCAGGTCCTCCATTCCGTCCTGAATAGAGTGTGCTGGCTTTTTGTGCGAGTAAACCACCTTTTATGTGTCGGCTCTTTCAGCGTCGTGGACAAAGGCTGATCCTGCGCCGTGAGAGGTGGCTATAATGTCTGACGGTTGTGTTTCGGCTTGTCTGAAAGTAGCACTTCGAAAATGAAAACAAAAAGTGCTGATGTTGCTTGTTTTCATAAAAAAAATATAGAATTTTGGTATAGATTAACTTTTATGTGTTATATATATTTAGCTTTATAAAATGTAAATCCAATGTTGGCTGTATGATAAGTATTTAAGAAACATGTAAAACTGTTTTTTGAGAGCTGTAGATTTGTTGTAATAATAAAATAAATGAGTGAGGTGCTTGTGGCGCAGTGGCGGCAGCGCTTTGGTAGTGATACCAAAAGTTAAGCAACCCACGGCGCGGTCGTGATTGGATGGGTGACCATTCCGACCATTCAAGTGACGTCCATGACAAGCATCTCCGTGCTTCGGAAGGCACATTAAGCAGTTGGTCCCGGCTAATATCTGTGGTATTAGTCGTTAAGCCTAGTCAGAGGCCCTAGGGCGGCTTGATAACTTCTGACAGTAAGGTTTGTCACTTGCCTTACATACACCCCTCTACCAATCCGCACTGAGCCCGCGTGGTGAAGTATGGCTCGTTCCTCCTCATAGTTGAGGTGAGGCCTTTTCCCAGCAGTGGGATCTAATAGGCTGACTTATTTATATTTATAATAAAATAAATTAAAAAATAGATCTACATAGCGCCTAAGCCCTCCAAGAAGTAGAAAACTAATAATATCAATCAAAATATTGTCTAGATGACAGAATTTTAAAGACTCGCTTAACATTCGATATTGCACTTGAAAAAATGTCTGTCCAAGATAGGAATCGAAACTGTGTTCATCGCATACAGGATTGCTCTTGAAGAAATTGATATATTTGTTCTTTGTAGGTATTTATTTGTATGTTTATTATAAAAACCGTTATAAATAGGTTTGCAAAGTATCTCCAACCTCTGAGAAAATATCTTATTGAAATCTATTCCAATCACATTTTTCCGTTCTCGTAATTTGAAAGGCAAATTATGATTCATTCATTCAGCCGAGATTATTAATATATGAGCATTTCCAAGGCTTCAAATATAAATGTACACCCTACCCCACTTTGACCATGAGACCGCCTCTACTCCCTATGTAATAAAAGCTGTTTTCGTATTTCAAATAGGTAACTCTTACTTGCCGCCGACTGTACATGACTGTATATGGAAGGGTTCTTATATATCTGAGCAAATTGTTGAAATGTATGATTGAAAAGTCTTGGAATAATCATATCAATGAACTCGACTGTAACGACTGCCCATATCCTTAGCAACTTATTTAAATTGATGGTGACTTACGTTATTCTGCGTAAGCATATCATTTCCAAATAAACAACAAAAATGATTCGTCGGCAAAAAACATAGTAAATTAGTCAATAAATATATGGGCGAGTCATGAATAAATAACGAGGGCAAATGAGCACGACCTCTATTACGACTGACATAAGGAAAACATATAGGATGAGTTCACACGCGGAGCCGCAGAAGAAAGAAATTAATAAAGTGTTTCATTTTGTTTACAAAATAATTTATTTTTTATTTCGGATAAGCATAATGATCCATATGTGCGTTATAAACATAAGGGCATTAATCTTTATCAAAAAATATATTTACAATTATTTTTTATCAAACCATTTTATTTTCATCTTTCACGATTTGATTATTGCAGGGACTTTAAGAAGAAAACGAAGCAAAACGTTCAGTTAAGTAAAAGTACACACACGCACGCTAGATGCTGAACTTAATTTGTATACAAAGCTTCCACCATATAAACCAATATAGTGCACGTAGTTGTATTATTCTAGCCATGTAGCCGCGGGCGAGTAGTGCACGAAGCGCAACGCTACTGTTTTTTTTGATCATAGAATACAAAAAAAACTTACAATATGTTTTTCTATAATCAACGGTAACAATCATTATCTGTAGGTCATGTTTTTTGTAATTCAAATCACTAGGATTATTTGTCTTTATAAGGTCTCTTATCCGTACCCAAAGGGCAAAAACGAGACTAATACTCCACAGCCTATCTGTCTATCACCAGACTGTATCGTATGAACTGCGATAGTTAGACAGTTTAAATTTTTACAGATGCGATAACAACAAACACTAAAAACTCAAGTAGTAAATTTTTACGTGGGGCAATACAACAAACCTATTTTTTGCTGTTTTAATTTATAGGCAATGCTCTCATAAAATTATCTTTAAAAGAAAACGAAAAAGCCGTTTCGCTTTGACATATGAACTCGTGCTCTTAACAACGTTAATGTGGTCGTACCTTTACGTACGTTAGGTGCGTATATCTTTTCATTAGTCGGCCCGCACTTATAATGGCACGCCAACCTTATTTTAACGTAACATCAAAAGTATACAGCGTTATAACAACGAGCCGAAAGTCAGCAAATTGCGAACCAAGTCTGCTCATTAAAATTGAAGAGACCAGTAAAACCACGATAAACACTCGTAATTTGGTATAGATTCAGTTTGTAATTTTAGTTAATGTCCGTTCGTGTCGGAGAGAGCTTGATTTTGTGAGGATATTAGGTTGTATTTACAAGGAAGATGGAGCACATTGAATTACGTGACCTAATATAGGACCTGTAGATAGTGTAGTTGTCAGAAATACTAAAACATAAAAAAAAACTGAAGACATGGTAGGAACTGTGTACTCGAATATTGAGATAGGAGAAATATTTGAAAAATCCAAACCTGAAACAAAGCCAGTAATACTAAAACACAAAAAAATATTTTTTATTTTTATATTCAATTCTCTTTAAAAATGCCAACTTTAAACGAATAATTATAGCGATAAATGTGCCCCTATAGGGTCTGAGCTAGCATGTCTTCTTATCTTTGAGCTCTATTAGCACCTTAAAGGCTAGTTTAAATGCCCTTTTGTTCAGTTAAGCTTATCCGGGCTGTTTTTTTTAAATTCCGCCCATGACTTAAGGTATATGACCTCGACTCGAGGTCATATACCCTATATACTATATACTGTCGAGGTCCTCGACAAGTCACTGCACCATACATTTTAATAATGCAGTCTAAAGTAATATTACGAGATAGAAGCTTCTGCATCTAAATTATTTTAAATTTTAACTTAAAAGGTGACTTTTATAAGCCGTTTAATAAACATGCTGCCAAAGAATCTTTACTTACCTTGAAGCACGCAACTTTGCGAATGCCAGGTATAATACCACTTTTCATAACCGCAAAGTTGGACCGTACCATCGTTACCGCCACTTGGACAGTTCCCGTCTTGCGTTATTATTGGCCCGAACCTAGCATCGAACCTATGAATACTGCATGAGTTTTGACTGGGGCCCACCGATGACCATTAAGTTGGTACGTGCGCTCATGAAATTTTGATCGTCTTGACTTGAGGTACGCTGGTCACTCATGTTTTAAGTAGGGTGACCACTTATCACCTTAAGTGTGAGGACACTATAACATAAGACACAAGACGAGATGGCAATTTTTGGCCTTATATTATTTTATCGACAATTTAAAATGTTTAGGGACAAGCACCACATAATGACAGCTGTAGAAATTTAATTCCTTAAGAGCTAAGTTTTCAATAGTCAGAACAGAAATGACTGTCGAATAAAATACGGTAAAGTCAGCCTATTAGATCCCACTGCTGGGAAAAGGCCTCACCTCAACTATGAGGAGGTACGAGCCATACTCCACCACGCGGGCTCAGTGCGGATTGGTCGAGGGATGTATGTAAGGCAAGTGACAAACCTTACTGTCAGAAGTTATCAAGCCACCCTAGGGCCTCTGACAAGGCTTAACGACTAATACCAACAGATATTAGTCGGAACCAACTGCTTAACGTGCCTTCCGAAGCACGGTAATGCTTGTCATGGACGTCACTTTAATGGTCGGAATAGTCACTCATCCAATCACGACCGCGCCGTGAGTTGCTTGACTTTTGATATCACTACCTAAGCGCTGCCGCCACTGCGCCACAAGCACATCTCTGTAAATGTCTACTGGGTGTGGTGTGCAATAAAGAATATCTTACATAACATCTAACTCTGTAGACAGTTGTGTAGATAGATAGCTAAACCTTCAGAAAAGATTAATATTCTATTGATCAGTTCCTTTTTATCTCGCAATTGAAAAAATCGGCTCTTTGTGACGAATTTGTTTTTCTTTTCGCACCATGCAATTTGTTTATGAAAAAATACATACAGGAATTAGTAAAGTTGTATTTTATACAACGTCATGTCTTCAAGCATTTGTAGTTGTAACGGGGGGACAAAATTTAAATAGGAATGTATGAAATATTTGCTTCCAGTTAGTTGTTATTGAAATACGCTTGAGTGAGATCTTTGAATTCACTTACTTTTCAAATAAAATGCTTAACATTCTTGAATCGTAATTATTCATATTTCTGTTTTTCAATGAAAATGATATCTTTTCAGTACAGAAATAGTTATATAATATTTATTTATTGATAGACAATTACTCGTAACTAATAAAATAAGTCGTCGTAAATGTTGTTGCTAAGAACGAATGTTTCTTATTTACGATACGATTGACATAAAGAAGATTATTTAGTAGAATATTCCAGCGAATATACAAGAGGCAATTAAAGTATACATTTTCTCGGATTCTTGTTACATTATAACGGTTTGCCGGCACGCTACCGGGTGGAAATAATGTATGAAGATATTTTGTTTCAGAAGACCTACTCTATACCTCTAGAAGTCTGAGTTTTGGTCTAGCTTGTAGGGGCGACTTCGTCCGCGTAATTCCTTCCATTAGAGGTTGAATTTAAAAAAAAACCTGATAACCGCCTTTTTTCATTTGTAACCAAATAGCTGAATACTAATTATTATCGATTTATCAAAGCTGGAGTTTCATACAAACATACCCGAAATCCCATCTTAGTGTCACCTGCACTATAAAAGTTTTTAATCCCAGTAATTTGGACGGTGCGTTGGTATGTCACTCAGTCAGTCATTGATTCAGTTTTCCTTTCTGTATATTTAGATTTTCTTTTTAATCTATTTAGATTCTAGCCGTCTCTGTCACACATGCCAGTATGGCGGTGCGAGGGAGCACGATGCTAAAGCTGGACAGACATCGGCTTGCAGAGTAGGGTTCTTGGTCTTATCTGTTCGTCAGAGCATTTAATAAGAGAAAATAAGATATTAGTAATGGACTTCATAGTAGATTAATTACACGCCATTAGTCATAAAAATGAGCAAATACATAACTGTTGATAGTGTAGAATTATATCAGTGTTATTAGTATTTCAAGAAGAAGTAGTGTAAGCATCTGTGCCACATTTGAAAGTTTCTGTACTCAAATGTTTGGTAATGCTATACAAATCCAACTAAACACTTAATTTGCCAAGGTGCCAGTATAAATATTATTTTTTATTAATTAATGACCTTTCATTTTTAATCATAAAAAATAGCAATTGAAATAATATTTGATTTTAAGTACAAAATCATCACCAATAAAAAATAATCGAGCACTAAGTGCTGGTTTTTTACCAGATTTTGTGGCCACCCTACTGAGTAGTGTTAAATAGATAGAAGCCCCGCTCTAGCAACGATAGCTGCAGATGCGGCCCCATTCACACGACACAACTTACGTTGCATCCCACCTGCAGCTACATTTTGCACTTTGAACGTTCAATGTGGTAGAAAAAATAACACGAAGTAATCCATAACCAAATTGACATTGACAAGTGGCAATTATAATTCGGAATTACGAAACTCCTTGACAGTGTTTTGAATATCCCAAATATATTTTATTTTATAAAAAGGTAAAATAAATTGAAACTATTTTTTTAAGCATTTTAATTACTTCCTACGGTATAATCTTGCTTAGCTAATGAACAATATTTTTGTATAATAACTTCAGTCAATTTATGAAAATAATAATTGACAGCTTTATTTGAAACGATACAGTTTTAGGAAACTAAATTTTGTTTATGGATTTGCCACTTTTTGCGTAAGTAGGTAATTGTTAATTTTTTTTAATATTTTTTAACTGTGGTTAGAAGAGACAGTTAAAAATTAGCAAATGATTCACAAAATAAAACATTATGTTTGGTGTTAATGTACTGAAGACGCAACATGGTACAGGTATTGGAATGATCCTTTGCCAAATCATTTCTTTTTTCTCTCTGAGGATTTAAAAATCAATAATTAAGTTTATTATATACCTTTCATTTTTAGGTATATTATAATAAACCGTAGAAAAATGCTTCTTTTCTAAATTCATTTTAATGTTGTTAAATATCCAGCGCAACCAAGTTTAATAAAAGTTGTGATTACTTACTTAATATTCGAGCGAATGCCCACAATACAATAGCGTTACGATCAGTAGGCAAACTCTGCAAGGTTATGCCGGATTCAAGTTAATATTAGGTATCACTTGTAGCTCTTGTTGTTTAGAGAAAGGGTAATATTTTATAATATGAGAAATCATACTACAAAAATTCACCATCCTAGGTGGAAGATCTTGAGCTGTGCGTTGATGTATCAGTCAGTAAACTTTTTCTTTTATATAATGTGATATCTTATTTTTGACCGCAATCTCAAAATTATCATTCACATAACAGTATCATTGGCAAACATTTGACCGGGTATGGAATGGGTACTCTGTTTTTGACTGTCAGTCAAAAACAGAGTACCCATTAACTATCTTACGATATGTGTTATCAAGTTCAAATATTCTAAGAACGTATTTTAAAGCGAATTTACAACAACTTGTATTAATTTCGAAATCCTAAAAATAAAGTCCGTCTTCATACCTCTACGACTTTAGTATAAAAACGCGAATATTTTTGAAAATGGATTCGAAGTTAGGATTTCGAAGTAAAAGTAAAGTAATTAATAAAAGTTGTTTTAAATTCATTTATAAATAAGTTTCTAGATTATAACTACCTACTTGATAACATTTTACATTGTATTAAGATTAGGAACAAGTGGTTGTTCGCGTCTTATTAGGATCAAACATAACAAAATAAAATAAATGATCCTACTGTCCAAATCTTATAGGACCCAGGTGTATCGTAAGTGCCTTGCTCCGTTTCGGCCAACCTTACTTCAAAGGGTTCGGCTCGTAAAGTTAAAGTAAACTTGTACTTAGAACAAAGAGAACAATATTAATTCGCCTTTACTTGCAACTTGTGCAGTGTTGATTTAGCGTTATCAAAATGGACGTCTGAAACGATAAAATGGACTCATTAAACCAACTAAAAGTAAATGTTTGATGTTAAAACGGAGTGCCTTTGCAAGAATAATGAATTGAAATAAAAAAACGATTTAAGTTTTGCTTTGGGTGGGTACTTTTACCTTGAATTTAAGAGAAATACTAAAATCTTAAAATTGACCCTCAAATACATATAGACATAATATTTTATAGGTCTTTACCTTTTGGCATGTTTTGATCCGAATTTTAATTGATTAGTTATATGCATGCGACAAATTTTATTTTATTTCTATTACAATTCCATTGTTTATTGTCTAACAAATTGATTAGTAATATTTTTAAAACCTTTAAATGTAATTCATTTGCTAATAAATAATAATAATGTCCTAGCCGATTTCGACTACGGCGGCTTATCTCAACAGAGATTAGCCAACTGCGCAGGACATATTATAGAGCACAAGTGTGTGTGTGCAATACACAGGTGCACTCTCTGTTCTTTCACTCTCATAATTCGGTGAGACGGCAGTCCGACATGACCGTAGAGAGATCAGGCGCAGGACCAACGGCTTAACGTGCTTTTCGAGGCACGGGTGTTAAATAAATAAATAAATTGTTTCAACAAACACACCAATTACCTAGCCCCAAACTAAGCGTGAGCTTGTGCTTTGGTGACTAGGATAACGGATAGAAATACAAACACCACCAACTTCCTGACTCCGGAGCTGTGTCTGAGTAATTTCAAGACAGAAAAACCCAAACACTCTCGGCCCGACCCGGGATTCGAACCCAGGACCTCGTGGATAGTACCCAGCGTGCTGACCACTAGACCAACAAGGCAGTCATGCTAATAAATACACAAATGTAATTAATAAATACACAGTGACGATGACAGACAGCCTACCGATGCATCGGTAAAACACGCTGAACATTGATTGTTGGATTCCTTATAATTTTTAAAACGTACCGTGTTTTTTAAAAATAAATTTTATTTCATTTCATTTAAAAAAGCAAATGTTCATGAAAGACAAAATCTTAAATCTCCCAAGCATAACATAGAACGATTTCAATGAAACTCACAAATGTAAAGTGACACAGAATGCTGTACATACAACAAATATTTCAGCTTTTTTCTCTGTCGCGAAACGGTATTCAATGTAACTCGCGTTTGATTTTCCTTTCGACACTTGAATATTTTATTGCATATTGTTTTTTATTGCTGTTTAATTGATGTTTTGGCAGAAACATAACAATATCACGACATGCACATAGCGGCCAAACATAATTAGTTTTGTAATAATTTGAATCAATAGCAACTGTTTTGAAATAATCATCAACTTTCAATGATTCAAAGTTAACTCATTTGCATCCAACATCCTTTTACGTCTTTCTAATTAAAACTTTCTGTCAAAGATTAACTGAAGACTTCAGCCTGAAACGCAAGATCATAATGAAGCTACTACTTCTTGTCAGATGATATTAAAGTCATGAGAAATAGATTTTATTATTTTTTTACACTCGCAGTGTTCTTTCTAATTTATTTAAGTTTATTTTTTTCTGTAAAGAATAAGTACTTGGCCCACTGCTGTTGCAATACAGCTCGGGTAGATGTCGCTGACGTCACAAATGACATATTTAAAAGAGATGGACTGCGCGGTAGCTCAGTTGGTAAGAGTGTTAGCCAAAGTACGTGGGTTCAAATCCTAACCGTGTGCGAATTTTTGGTTTCTTTTTGGGTACTTAAACTCATGAGAAATAGTAAAAAAAGAGACACTGGCATGCTCATCTAAAAGTAGCCGTTATCCACTGTCAACTAAGCTTCATAGGCATCCCCCTTAATAGCAAGCTCAGCAAACATCCATATTCTTGCAAGAAACGTTATCAAGAGTATTATTCTCGAGGAGAGTACTAAGACTACTAAGTCATCACGCACGGCGTGATTGCCTTGCCGGGCCTTTGTCCTGCATTCGTCTCGCTGCCGGAGATGAGTCTTTAAGAAGGCTGCCTCATCTGCCGTGGGGTTCCGTTAGTTTCCTATGTGTATAGCAGCTAAGTTCTTGGCGTCTGGTTGATAGTAAAATATGAGTTAGGCTTTTTTGCACACAATAAAATTACAAAGCTATTTACAAATGTTAAGTACAATGTGGGAGGACTCATCGTAGGAGCAATCTTTTCTAAACTATCTTTGTAAATATATTTTTTAACCGCTGGAAACGTATAAAAGCACAGGTCACTAAGCCACAGGAACAAAGCAGTGGCAGAAAGCAAAGTTGTGGCTCTTACTTTTGTCTCTTATTTTTCCGAGGATCTTGTATTTTTTTTAAATTATAAGACTCTTAAGTACTAAATATTAAAGTTATATAAGTAAGTGTGTCAGGCTTCAACACTATCAGAAGTGTTATAAAGATTGTATCTAAGATATGGCAAGTATTTCATACTCCTTAAAAAGCTTCATTTCACAAATTAATTTTGTAATTTCTCAATGAATGAGACGATCTCGTCTTAAAATAAACACTTTAATACATTTCACGCATTAAATTGCTTTTAAAAGCTGGCGAGTCAGAATAAAAAAGAAAAACTCTTAACGCATTCGAAGAATTTATAAAAGTTTACCACTACAAACGCAAAGGCATAACGATCCTATTCTTGATGGTCATATACAAAAAAACTTCAATTATGTAATAAAACGTCAACAACAAAATTATCTCCGCCAAAGTAACTGTTTTATAAAACAGAAAACCTAATTTTGGAGTCTTCTTTATACTAAATTAAAATGAACATAAATTAGTGTCTGGAGGGTACTTTACGTCGTCCACTTTGTACACCTTTACCCAGATTCCGGCCAAGGTCGTCAAACCAAAGTGCGGGGAGTTAATTAAATGATAACTATCTTTTTATATTCCGGAAATATTTTCCTGTTCGCGAAAGTGAGGGAAACGCTGGTGAAATTACTTTAATTATAAGAGCTGTGAGGAGTTACAAAGGGACCTTTCACTTTGATGGTTGTAGCATGATTTATATTGGAAGTGTGATGGTGATTTCATTTTATTATAACACACAAACACAGGTGACACAAAAGAGAGGTGCTTGTGGCGCAGTGGCGGCAGCGCTTTGGTAATGATACCAAAGTTAAGCAACCCACGGCGCGGTCGTGATTGGATGGGTGACCATTCCGACCATTTAAGTGACGTCCATGACAAGCATCTCCGTGCTTTGGAAGGCACGTTAAGCAGTTGGTCCCGTCTAATATCTGTTGGTATTAGTCGGTAAGCCTAGTTAGAGAGGCTTAATAACATCTGACAGTAAGGTTTGTCACTTACCTTACAGACACCCCTCCACCAATCCGCACTGAGCCCGCGTCGTGGAGTATGGCTCGTACCTCCTCATGTGAAGCCTTTTCCCAGCAGTGGGATCTATATAGGCTGACTTTACTTCACTAACACAAGACCGATTTGCACCATCTTACTTTAACCGTACCTATAACGATAGCGATGTTTTTACCCGACTACGGCGACGCAAAAAGAAGGGTTATGAGTTGAGACCTGTATGTATGTATGTTCATCTGTTCCCTCAGTACTTCTAAACTACTTATAAGAATTAGATATATGAGGTATCGTTGGAAACGTCTCAGTTGTCCACTGGTTATAGGCTATGTGACGTCACATACAATTTAATGTGGCGCACTCTAGATGGCATAAAGTCATGAACTACAAAAAAAAACGTATAGAGTTTGACATATTTTTGGCGTTTCTTAATAGGTTAATAAGATGGTGCATGCAACCCAGCCTACTGCTGAAGCAAAAGTATCGACTAGCTTGATTACCTATTTATGACGTGTTAATTTACCTACAGGACTTGATATGTTTTCCTTATAAACTTGGTTCTAGATTTGCTGGTAAACAAGATGCTCAAATGCTGACATTTTCTACTTCCATAATGTAAACACGGCTGCGCGTCATACTACGCCACTTTGACCTTGAGATCGCATCTATTCCCCACGTAATAAAAACTGTTTTCGTAGTTCACATGGCTAACCTGACGTGCTGCCAACTGTACCATACCATTTTTAGCTATTTAAATATTCACAATTTCTCATCGGCAAATTGCTTATACAGCAACTCAAAGATTTGCTTTATACAGTTTAGGAAAAACGTGAGAAAATGATTATTTCATATTTCTCTAATTAACAGACTTTGTTTCATATTTCTCAGTTTATTTAAAGTAGGATATCAGCTTTGCCCTTTCATTACGGATCTCTGAATACCCTGAATGTCGTTGGGACGCAATTTAAGAGGTTCAGTACAAAGACGGTCCGTATTGTAGCGAGCAGCGATTGTTCCGATGCCATTCTTTGGATAATGTCTTAATATCAGCTTTTCACAAGGATTTGTTACGCTTTGAAATTATTAATAGGACACAATGTAAGTAAAATACTGTTTTGTTGTTCTCCTTTGCGTTTTAATAAAAAAAAAAAGATAAAGAAGACAGGAGGATTTTTATGTGACTTTTTGATTACGTGTACTAAGTGTTTTTTTTAAATTAAAACACAGTATAACTAAAGAAATAAAAATGTTAAATTATTTGACTTTCAAGCATAGTTCATACATATTTATACATAAACAATATAAGTCGGTAATAAAAGGAACCTAAGCGAATGCAGTAAACGTATTGCCTTCAATTCAGTCACTGAACATTAAAATACCAAAAAATTACAGGGCATTTGGTGCACCATCATCATCACATTATTTTAAGAGTTTATCCTCTTGTCGATGGATTTTTTCCGTCTCTCCTATCATCCGGCATTCTCTTGACCTTACATACGACGACTTCTTTAACATCCTTCGAGATCTACACTCTCCGTGCTATATGAAGCAACGTTTTCTCTATCAGGGTTCGACCACCTCACGCAACCTTCGTTCTACTCATAATTTGACCCTTTATACACCTCTCTTCAAATCCGGCTTTATGTCCGACTCATTCACCAGATCTGCGATTCGACTTTGGAATTCCCTCCCTTACAAGCTCGTTCAAGAAGTCTCTCCGAAAATACTACCTTGACTATCTTCAGGAGTGACCACCACTTTCGTTTGTCTCACTACTTGTCCTATTTGTCTGTAGGTAATAATGTCGTCATATCACTTATCTTGACAAATTGTATCGTATGTTATTATATTAATATTTATGTATGTGTATTATTTCACGTATATATGAGTATATTTGTATGTTTGTATCTAGTATGTACGTTTATTTTTACAGTATTTTGTAAATTTTTCCTTAAAACTGTATCAATACTGAATGTTCCGCCACTGATTATCTTTTGCATTCCCACGCGGTTGACTGGTAGAGGATGCTTTAAGGCATTAAATCCGCCACTGGTACTTTCTTTTTTGGTGCAATAAAGTTTAAATAAATAAACTTCTCTTTCACTTGGACTATAAGTGACCTTGTTTAGTGTTTGGTGTTTTAAATTAAATAGCGTCATTTAGTATAGTAATCATAATACAAGATTGTGTCATTTCCTTAAGAAGACTATATAAATTTTAGTGCAAGTATCCAATTAACACTGCTGCAATGCTGCGCATACCTTAGACAGCTTTGAGAATCAATGTCTTGAAGAGATAAAGGTCACCAAGCGCCTGCTGACTACGTGCCAGGAAAGGATCCGGAGTTTCTTAGGGCAAATAATGCGATCCCCATTGCACAGCCTGGAGAAACTCATCATTCGCGGACAAAAAGAGGGGAAGCGCGCTAGAGGAAGAGCGCCAGCTAGATGGGTGGACCAACTCAAGGAGGTGACAAGAAGCCAGATACACGGTACATATGGCGCAGAACCGGACCGAGTGAAGAAGATTGACATACAGTCACGATCCTCAGCATTGAGAGAACGACCAGAAAGAAAGAAGAATCCAATTAACACACGATGCTCCTAATACCCTGTATTTATTAACTTAGGGTACAGCAACAGAATCATTGATTTATTATATATAAGGATGCACTACGCCACACAAAATCAAAGCCCAAACATGGCACATGTTATTATTCACCTTATGAAGCTTCAACTGGCTAAGTTCATACATTGCCGCGCAAGCTTCAGCTATTTAAATTTTCATGAGTAATTACGCAGCAATGGATGACGACACTACGTCATATGTCAAATATCATTCATTTGAAGATTCATAAGCCAATAATACGAACAAAGAAGTAATGGAGTAGATTGTTTGTTCATGTTTTGTATGAAATTAAGTAACTGATGAAAGTCATGATTTATATTTTATTTACTACTTTACATAAAATTAGGTATATTATGTAAACGAGAATACGAGTATTTTTTTAATGAAGACACTTTCATAATAATCATATTTCTACATTTCTACTATACAGTTCCAAACTTGTCATACTACAACCAATAATAATTATATTGACACAATTCACCAATTCTGGGTAGGTACACTACAACTACACTAAACTACAAACCAACCTAACCTAAATCATTGAAATGCGGGGATGGTTCACATTTCGATGCTCGACAATGACACAAACGATAATGTACAAAATTGATTTTGAGGCAAAATATTCTATAGGTACTATAGTACACACACACCAACAACATGTTCCACAGATTTATAAGAAGCATAAGGCTACTGCCACAGGTATTATTTTAGTTAATTAATGAGTGTAATAGTATTATAATCGGATTACTAAATTATTATATTGAAAATGTATCTTATGCTTTGAACATTACGTTATTATTTCTCTGCAGCTGTTTTTATTGTTAGCACGGTTTAAAAGACAAGAGTTTCAGCAGAAATTACTATTTACAAAACACTTTTTTTCGTCTTTTTTTTAGCTACAGTTATTTATTATAGTGTGGTTTTAATGAGAATACTTGGATTTACTGTTAAGGTAGCTAGAAGGTTCTCTTCTAAACAGTTGGCTTACTTAATTTAAAAATGAGGTAAATAAGGTAACCTAGTTAAGTTCAGTCGGAAGTACGTCAAGGCATACATTTGAACTACAAAAACGGCGTTAATCATGTAAGGAGTAGAAGCGGTATCAAGGTCAACACGTGTAGTCTGACTTGCGGTGTGTAAGTACACTCGGCTCACGTCAGACTACCCCACTTTCACTTTAAGACCACCCCTATTAACTACGTAATAAAAGCTGTTTTATAGCTGATATTATATATATATCATAACGTACTGCTGGCTGTACTAAAATTAAAAACCGTTTCTTTAGTCTAGGTATTCGTTATACCTAACTTCTACATTGGATTTTACCGATGACTAAGATATATGACAGTTAAACAACAAGCAAGTGAAATACAACATAAAAACATAGGCTAAGTGCCCCGAATACTAGCCTAATTGCAGCCTTTTTGCATCTACATCCCTTTACGTGTAGTGTTATACCTACATATCAGATTCAGAAAAAATATACCAACACAAAACGCTGTATTTTCCCTTCTCATAAAACTCATCGTCCTGGTTTATTGCAATAAATTTGCTTCATTTTCTTTACAAACATAATTTTGTGGAAACCTAAAAACTCAAGTATTTTGTTTAACAAAAAAAATATTCACTGGCGACTCCATCCTTAAAATTGACTTTGTTCCGATGACGTCACGTATTTTGTTTCATTTTAGCTTTGGGTGTGAAAGTGATAGAAGATTGGCAATGTTTTACGTAAATAAATTAGAAAATAAAATATTAAAGCAGGTTTCAAGTATTATTTCGGTTTCAAACCTTATCAATAATATTAACCTACCGATGAAACGTCATTTCATATTTTTTACGATTTATTGTGATTTTAGCAATTTTTGACGACACACTTAGGCATGTTCATTGTTTGACGGACCACGCGTCTACTTAATCGGCTTAAAATGGCGATCCGGCCGATTAGAGCATGTACCATAGCTTTCAGTGTGATGAGATATCCATATATATATTAAATCAATGAACAGAATGCATACCAAGACTAGTACTAAGATACTTTTTTTTTGCATCCCGATAATAACCAAAAAGTATACAGTCCAACTCAAACATAAACTATTTCGGTACGAGTAGCTAAACAGTGCATTTTTCAAATGTAACGAACTCCGTCCAACGCCGGACAGGCCAATTTGTTACTGGCAACATTTGTAACCCGCCATTTTAGTTGTCACAATCGTGACGCTCCGCTAGTTTTCGATTGTAAACTAGTTCCGTTGACGAGTTGCGTTTCACAGTTTAGTGGGCCGTTGTGAACTTTTAACTAATTTGAAACGTGGAGTGGCCACTGGATAAAAGACAATTTGCTGAGTACTCATTCAACAACATTTTCAGGAATTACCTACGACTCCAAACTACAATGGAGTTCTTTCATATCGAGGTCTTGTCTTTGCCGGGACGTGTAAAAATAATATTTTTAATATTAGTACCAAATAAATATTTTTCTTACTTTCTAAAAGTGCTCCCAGTCTACGTATTTTTTTCCCTGAATAAATAATAAATATTAAATTAATTAATAAAAAAAACTTATTTGTTTTAATTTTATTGAGGCTTAGGCTTAGGCTTAGGCTTCTTTATGGCGAATGCAATGGCAAACCACTGCATTAAAATGCCAAGAAAGTCTTTGTGTGTGTTCCATTTCACACAATGATCATGACCCTCAGTCATGAGAGGTATACTACTACGAAGAAGAGTCATCTTTCATTGCATCTTAGTTACTTTCTAGTAGGATCCGTAACAAGGAAAAATTACGATTTGTTTTTACTTACATACTCAGACACGACGAAACTGGCTCCAAGCATTAAGATAATAAGCAAAACTACAGCGTTGTAAACACGACCACAAAATAAATGAAACTGATTTGTGTTTCGGGAGCGGGAAACACTAAAAAATCTCCCAACTGGCAATACCTCGACAGAACTAACATTGGCGCGCGCCGCAATACTTGTATAAAAATTTATTGCTCCCCCGGGCGCGCTAAATACTTTCTTGCTTTCGTATTTTTGGGCAAATTTAACGACTAATTTTACCCTAGCGGGATGAGGGCGTGTCTCGGCTCACATTACTCAAACTTCGAATCTAAAAATAATGTGTTTACGTATTTCCCCAAAAGGTTGCGAGATATAGTCCGATCACACGTGACCTTCCTGCGGAACGAAAGATATGAAGAGGGCGAGGCATGCTAGATATCAAAGGGGACGGGCGGTGTTGTGAGAAAGGAGATTTGTTATGACAGTCGCATACGATTGGCGCTTTCTCGCCTTCCATACATCTTTGTTTCCCCTGAGAGTCGCGTTTGAACTTGCCGAACTATAAATCGAAGTCACTGTAGTGATAAATACGTATGTTCTCGTCCCTACTTAGACTAATTTGGACACGTAAATGATCAAGAAACAACTTATTAATAAGATTCAATATTGTTACGAAAAAAAGGAAATATAATTGAGCTTCTTTGTACGCGTCCGGTTAATTTTAAACTGGAAATTTTGCCTTGAATCAGGACAACGTTTAAAAAACTGGGCAATTTAGTCAATTGCAGGCCATTTAGCAACCCTAGAGCCAAAGGGACTACAATAGCCGTATGACGCAAGCTGCAAACCGAATTTCTTGGTAGTGCACCTTTAGGTAACCATTCACATGTAAATGATGATCGTTGCAAATGTGTCTTTACAGCAATATGTGTATGCGCTCTTATAGCTATTCCAGTTCATATTACCGAAATAACAACGAAACTCCATAAACCGCCATAGAGATCCCGTACTAATTACACTTAACCACTGCAAACGATTAAATTATCGCCAGCAGCACTAAATCCTGCCGCGGCTGATAAATTGGGAGCCATACACCAACATTTACCGTTTGGATCCAGGATTACCAACTATTACGAGTACATACCTAATACAGCCGTGTATTAAAGAATGATCACTATCTGTTGCATTTTGTTTTGATTAAAGATTTGCATAAAAAATAGTTTTTCGTAAGGCGACTATAGGAAATAAATTTACGAGTCAAAAGGAAAAGAGAGATCCTATTCTAGCAAAAAACCAAAGCAACACCTCACACTGCAAGATTACTTAAGACACGGTTAGCTCTTTCTGCGTAAATAGGAACGTAAATTAATATTAATGAGTGTCGGTAGTTTAAGTTTTCAAAACTTTGTATGGACAAATAATACCGTAGTCTCCTTGTGAACGCTGTAAAGTGTTCGAAACGTCAGGTTTTAAATAAAATGTAAATAAATCGCGGAAGTAATCCGTAAAATTGTGTTTTAATGAGTTCAACAATTCGCGAAAACGTAAGAAACAAATATAGGAAAAGAGAGATTTAAATCAGAATCAGTTAGTGTCGTGTATTTTCACCACAGACTAAACGCTATTTGGTGTTGCCATGTTAAATACAAAATAATTGATATTTGTTAGCATTAAACTCATTTAGGTTTTCAATTATAGGTAGATTTCCATTCGAATAATTAATTGTTGTGAACCACTTCTCTGTGAGATTTTTTTACGGCCCTTTGTACCCTTCGCACAACTGAGACATAGCATACATCAATAACACATTCTCTCTTTCGTAATATTTCAGACGTACGAGTAAGTAAATAAAATTAATCTACCAAAGCTTGAAATAGCTTCGATAACGTTAAGCCTTTCAATTATTGATTGTTTTTCTTTCACTCATTGCTCATCCCTCGATACGCACTGAATCATAATTATTCATAACCTTTTACTCTGTCATTCAATACATCATCTACAAGTAAACACACCCCAATTCAATACTAATAACCAAACGGATCAGCCCTGCTCCGGTTGACGATATCCGTTTTCGAGTCTTGCTCGTTCGCGTTGTTCTGCCGTGCGTGACAAGGACGGCTATAGTCGAAACTACGGGCATCTTCAACCAGAGTAAGGCCTCTGAATCAAAACCCAATCCAACCGATGAAAAAGCGCGATGGGCTGAATCACTGTAAAGCTGGTTTATTTCTGGTGGATAAATGCGACGTCGTTATCCCAAACGAGGTTAATATTCAGCGGCGAGTCATTTCAGAAACGTTCGAAGGCACGTAGTGACTGAAGTTGGTCGAAGAGGGGAAGATAGGTAGTAGTAGTCTCGGTAGGAGTTTCAGACGATATTATACTCAAACTAATAAAGATGATCGTTGCACTAGTAGATAGATAGAAACTCTTTATTGTACACCACACACAGTAGACATTTACCACTACCTACTCGGCAATGTTCAATTACACATCAAGTAAACCTGACTCACAGCGAGTCATTGCATCCCTAGGGACGTAATGTTGTATGAAATTTCATTACGCCCCTTGGGAGGCAAAGTGATTTGAATTTCGAACAAGAGTTCGTAGGCATGATCACACTAGCCCGTCCCGCACCAAAGAGAACATATTTGAAATTTGAACCTGGCAGCCAAGAATTTTAGCATGAATTGAATGAAAAAAAAGTTCGCGCTTCTAAAAAAAGAAATAAATAAAGAAAAAAACCTATGTATTTTAAGAAATTACAAACAATGTTTTCGTAAAACTGTCGAGTGACGAAGTTTATAACACCGGAGTCCATTATAAAGCTGCTGGTATTGTTAATAATAATAATTTACTGCCAGAAAAATCAAAGGATATATATGCCTACTTATAGATAAAATAAGGTATTTGTAGTACATTTTTAGTGCCTCGTAGGAAGTGTGACGCCCGTGACGTAAGACATCACTACCCCCTTATGAATAATCTACTATTACATAGTAGTTATTTGTATACTTACAACATTGCCTGCGAGGAACCGAAACAGTAGGAGTTCCTGGGTTATTTATCATGATGTAATGTTGTTCCTTCTTGTCAAAAGTAATCCCTTTTTCCGTAATGTCTGGGTTAATAAATATGCAGGTTTTGATGGATGAGGCTTGCACAAATTGCAGAGAGTGCTTTAGCTGTGGAAAAACTGCTCCATAGCCCGTCGAATTCGTGCATGAAGCTCGTGCGGATGACAGCCCAGTACAGTTAGTTACGTACGCGTAAAAGGTATAAGTACCTATATTCGTAGTACTGCCATGCTATATAGATATACAGTATTTTATCTTCATACTAGAGCACCCGTATCGACACACACATGCATACACGTCAGTTACTCGGCCCGTTGAGCAAACTTGGGCAGACAAACCCACGAAGTGGCACGCGGGGCGTGAGCCAGTTCGCCGTCAAAGACTGACTTTCGAAATGCAGATAGATATTATTTTGAACAGAGTAGGTTATATGAAACATGTATAAAATCATCTTTATTTCGGATGACAGCTGTCAAAATTGAAACTGCCATATCTCGGTAACTATCCGCTTAAGACTTAGTAGTCTTGTGTGTAGGGACAAATCGTAGGGCTCGACGAGATCTTCATTTCGGATGACAGCTGTCAAAATTAAAACGGCCATATCTCGGAAACTATCCACCAAGACTATGGGTGTGTAGGGACAAATACTAGGGCTCGACGAGATCTTTATTTCGGATGACAGCTGTCAAAATTGAAACAGCCATAACTCGGAAACTACCCACCCTGTTGGGGTAGTCTGACTTACTGTGCTGTTTATAGACAATAAACGTATTATTATATTTGATATGATAAATAATCTTTGATAAAAATATGACTCATTCCTAAACCTAAAACAATACACTTATGAAGAATAAAAATCTAGACATTTTTTACTTGTTGTGTACCAACCCTAACGCTCCCATCCGTAGGTTCTAATTTCAAAAATACGGCTGAGTCACACTACTGTTCTGAAAACAAATCTTTCTATTGTGGTACTGCTGTTTCACTGCTATTGAAACTATTACTAAAACTTCTATTTATATAATAGAGCTTAGTGCGAGTTTTATTCTTGATCTCACCTTTGTCCGTGTGACGAAAATGTGTATGGAAATTTTGTCAGCGCCCCTAGCGGCACGTTTGCAAAATCTGTTTTTTTTTAAACGCTCAGTCGATCGTGAGCGCGTGTGAGTAACAAATGAAAGCTCGCACTAGCTGTTTGCCTTTATTTTAATTTTATTGTTTTTAAAGTTATATCCTTTTTATTTTTTGTGTAACGTCCATAAAAATTTACCCCAGGCATCCGCTGAAAATCAGTGTCGTGGTTTGCCCTCGGCTACGACGACTTATGCTGAGTCGGATGCCTTTTCGGTAGATCATTTTCATAATTTGTAAATTTGTTCACCGATCTCCGAATAAATGCTTTTTCTTTCTTTCTATTAAACATAGCATTGCTACAATTGATTATCACCACAAAAGTATACTAAACTCGTAGCATTGCTACGTTTACTGCTACAACTTTGTAGTGGCGTTATGTAGCATTACCACGTTTGACTCCCACGACTACCTAAAGCGGTGCCACACCCGGAACATTGTTACGGTTACTGCTGCGGCTATGTAGCTATGCTACACTCGTAGCAATGCTACAGTTTTTGCTACAATATCATAGCAGTGTTACTACGTAGCGTCCATCACGTTTGACCATCACGACTGCCTTTAAGCCAAGTCCCCTGCGACTGTTTTTTCAAAACTTTACACAATAACATCGAAACATTGGGGCGTGGCTTTACACATTTTTGAATTCATACACAATGTTTTTGTTTTCCGCAGCCGGCGGAAAACATTCCCCGAGGGGAAGAGTTTGTTTGATTTCTTGACAACTACCGAACGACGCGCACAACTATTCTTTAATCTGTGGTCTTGACCATATTGGACTAAGTCTGTGGTAATTTTTTATCATAGAATTCTTATTGCATGCAAGCTTGTAATCTAGATAATTAATAAATATCAGAAGAAGAATCTAAATAATTTGTTATTGTGATAAAACGTAGAACTCATGATGACTTTTAAAACAAAAAACACAGAAACATTTTTTAAAAGAGACAGTTTGTGTATGAAAACGAATGTTTTTGCTTCACATTTTTTGAGTTAATTTTTGAAAAAACAGTTGCAGGAGGCTTATTTTAAGCGGTGCTACACCCGTAGCAATGGTACGGTTTCTGCTATTACTACGTAACAGTGATACGTATATTCTGACAAGTTCATGCGCGACCTTCCTGCGTTCATCTGACGGGGGGAGAGGTATGCTAGATGTCAGCGGGGATGGGTGTTGTTGCGAGAAAGGGGATTTTCTACGACAGAAGCGTCCTAGTCTCCCGCACGTTGCGCATGACCTTGTGGGACTATAGCATTGCTACGTTTGACTACGACGACTGTTCAACGGAAGCTATCAAATATTTTCTCGTTCCAACAAACAACGACTGTCTCTCCTCAAGAATATTGTTACCAGATTTAATAAATTGAAGTGTTACAGAGCCTAAATAAAAATAATAAGATTTAAGTAAAATAAAAGGAATTAGACAATTTTTAGTTTTCAGCTAGTATTTCAAAAGGCGAATCAAGGATAGTCCAGCTAGTACTTCAAAAGGCGAGTTAAAGATGGTCCGAATCTATTTTATCTTAATTTGGCTCCGTAACATGAATTTTAACTTTTATGGTAAGATATCAGATTGAAAATTAAATGGAGTATAAAATAACTGCCAATATTTCCTAACTTTTGTAAGAGCATGTTGCCTAAACCCTTACATACTTACTTACTTTGCTGGCTCAGCGACCCGAAGTAGATCTTGGCCTCCGACATTAAAGTGCCACAATCTTCCCTATTCTGTGCCAAATCTGACCAATCGGACACTTCTAGCTCTTTCAGGTCTTTGGCGACTTCATCCTTCCAGCAATATCTTGGACGCCCCACCGGCCGGCACCCGGAAGGTTGCCTAAACCCTGATAATCTTAATTCTTCAACTAATATACAAAGTAGTTTTTGGTGAAGCCAAAAAAAACACACGAAATTTTTGTGCTCAGGGATAGCTTAGAAGATTAAGGAACATTATTTAATCCCTGTACTAAAGAACTAGGTAGATACAGCAATCAAGTTATAGAATAGTAGGTAAGTATTTTACTTACTAAATCATAATGGTTGAGGACGATGACAATAGCGAGACATAGTAACTTTAGACCCGGTCGAGCTTCCTTCTGCATAAACTAGGGGGTACAAAAGGACAGGAATTTATTCATTTTTCAACAATTTAGACACAGCATCATTTTCCTAAAAAAAAATATCAGTTCGTTTTCGTTTATATTTGGTAGATCTTGAATCTTGATATAAACTTCGGTTATACTTAGACCAGATTACTGTAGCATAAAACTATGGTATGCAAGAAACAGAAATAATAGAAAAGGGAAAAATTCAAAGGAATATTTTGCCCTGGTTCATACCCTCTTTTTGTGCCTCCCACGCAATCTTCTCAAATTAAAGCGGTGACTTGCCGAACGGATAAAATTCGGAAATTAATCTTACACACGCAAAGACGGCACTAATTTTAGACAGGCTTCGCTTTTGACGTCATCACACTTAATACGTAATAAGGGGCAATACTTTTCTTGTCCATGACGGCAGGAAGAGCGGGTCTCCCCTAACACAAGTGATAACGCTTAAAAGGGAAGATCCAACCATTGTTAAAATTGTAATTTGTAACGAATAAAGAACATTTTTCATTTAAAGAACATTGTTCATAATATTTTTAATATTATTAAGCCTGGAGTTCACTGACACATGTTTAATTTTTAACCAGCTGACTTAGCATTATTTGTCATATTTTGTATAGGAATTATGTCAAATTAACCGTCAATCGTGGTTTACTTGCTGTTTTAAAAATTTGGCGAACACGTGTCTTGGTTTAAAATAATACATAGTTTTGTATTCCATAAGCAGTAGGGGTTCGTCCTCGGGAATCCTCGGGAACATCTTTATTCCTAATCCTGGGAAATATGCGCTCGGGTTCCCGGGAATATCAGGAATGAAACTTTCGTTAAATAAGATAAATAACTGATTCATGAACTTCGTTTTATATTAAATTAGGCAAATATTAATAACACCGTGACTGTACATTGTAGACGAAAAAATATATATTATTTGTAGCATCTATTAATAAATGTATATTTAATTTCTACTATGTTCAATAATCTATTTCATTCGCAATTGGGAATCGATTACGGTAAGGAAAAAAATGATAAGGCAAATTATTATAACTAAATATCAAATAACAGAAGGCATTGCAAAAAAATAGCTATCAAGGCTTAAAATTTGCTTTATATAAAAATATGCATTTTAACAGGGTGTTTTTTTCAATTTTATACTTATTATAGTGGATTTTTAAAAAAATAAATAGAATAGAAGATAATAATTTCTTTATAATATTGCCTTTAAAAAACTTGTATGATCTAACATTAAAAAACACTATGTAACGCCTGTTAAAAAAAACTTAACTGTAAATTGTAATTTAAAACGCCTAATGTATCAGTCAAGAATTTTAATTACGAATTTCAAGAAATTTTGATTTTTAAACTATAACCTGACTAAAAAGACGTTTAGTGATTGAAAAATGAAAACTGTAACCCAGTTGTATTTTAGTAAAAAATTCAAGCACCCATGATTTTTAATGAAAAATTATAAAATTCCCGATTCCGCGAATTCCCGAGAATTTAAGAGTTTTATTCTCGGGTCCCGGGAACGGAAAAAACCCAGGAGTTCCGAAACTCTAATAAGCGGAGTGTGGATAAGGCGCGAGACAAACTTAAATGTCTTAAGTTTCATTTTACTAATCACCGTTAGTTAGACATTGTTTGCCTATTTGAGTGATATCTAATATGTTATAGCAGTTACGTGGGTAAACTGAACTTAATGCCTGAAACATTAGCCAGTAACAATAGAAAAGCTTTTAACGGATTACTTAAACTACGACGTGCTATGTACTTCCATTGAGTTTAAAACCGCCGTTGACTTTACATTTATTAGCAGCGACCCAGTCGTCATGTTTAAAATCGGGAGCTTGCGATTCTGGTTAGGCCTGTGACCTGTGTTGTTAAATACGTAAATAATTTTATTATTTACTTATCATGTCGTGGAAGACAGCTTTATACGCCATAGCCTAAATTGCCTATTTTTTTAAATAAATTTTTCAGTTTAAAAATTACTGCTTAAATATTACCATTAAAAGATATTTAATACTATCGTGTGAAAAATTTAGTTACGCCGTTTTGTGTGTTGTGTTTTATTAGCGAGTAAAACCTGACCAAGTTATTTATAACTCGCCTAAGGCTAAGTTTTATGTTCGTCGTTTCTCCCAAGTTTCCTAGTTGAAGGAAATACCCTATTTCCTAATGCCAGAGCTTGGTACAAATTACCATTATTTATTGCTAACCCATAAACAAACTGTGCCATATAGATTGAATGCTCGCTTTTGGGTATAAACACAAATTATTGTGTAAGTTTTCTCAATAAATGTATTTGGATATTAGTTTTCTTTGTCAATTAATAATGCCATCTTGTTCTTATAATTGGCAATTCTGATGTCAGATTCTATGAGCCTTATGTGTCTGAAATGACTTGATAGGACTAAAAAGTAAGCACGTTTTAGCAATGTCCTTTTGGTCTTTGATTACGTATAGGGATTTGAATACCTCACTTTATCTTACACACAAATCTTACTAATTTTATGTCACCTGAAGTAACTTGGTTTGGCACTTTACACAATGTTGTTCTTTTTATTTGTACGAATAGAATACCATTTAAGTCTTGATACTTTTGAGATACTGGAATACCGGAGGCATGTCTATACTCATATCAATGATTTCGGTCATGTGCAAATCAATCTATCTACTCTGATAATACATTTTCAGTCCATTAATGTATGTACAACAGTTACAGTGGATTATTGCAAATACATCCCAGTATGTTGATTTAGGTGTAATACTCTATCTAACCTAGATATTATATTATAACCTCCATTTCAAATCGCAGTCTAGATCGAGTTTCCGTGTACCCAGCTAATATTAATCAGTCTAGATTGTTTCCAGCCAATAGTCATATAATCCTACCAGATGGCATAGTCGAATCAATTTTTGTGAGCAAAATTTACTTTAATTTCGTAAAAACTTGCAAACAAAATGCTTAAGTTATTGTAATAATCGTAAGTCTAGATTATGCCTAATAATGTATAATATCACTAGCCGATGTGGTGTTGGAGCCGAATGGAGAGAATTAGCTGGACTGAAAAGAAGATAAATGAGGAGGTTTTGAAGATCGTTGGAGAGATGCCAAGTATTCTTGAAATAATTGGGAATAGGAGTGGAAAGGTGCTGGGTTGATACGACATGATAACCTTATATTGTATTTATAGGGAAGGGAAAAGGCTGAGAGGGAGACCTAGAAGGTCATTTATGAACTAAGTAAAGGAAAAGTTGGGCGTCGTGTCGTATCAGGAGGTCAGGAGAATGGCAATAGGGAACGATGGATGGAACCCCACCGACAAGAGAGTTAACTCTTAAATGATACCTTAACTAACACTAACCGAAAGATCCAAGCTATTAATAAATGTATTTAAAAAAAATAGCTAATCTACAACCACTAATGACTTAAATGGCAAAAAATCATCCAATTTCAAGGGGATAAAGCAGAAATGCGGTAAATTACTAGTAATATGTAATGGGGACTGTAACTGTACGTACAAAAAATCAATACAATAAGAGTATACAACGCTTAAATCCATTGTTGATCAAAGATTGTTTCCGTTTATCTAAACTATTTGCATTGGGACTTCGAGCACTTAGTTAAGTAGCACGTTTGTTATGCACGACTTAGGTTAACCATATCTGTAGATATTCAACATTACAGCTTTGGGACGTTTTCAAGTCTTCCTTTGTACAAATATCTAAAATAACTTGAGCAGGCTAAATAAAATCATTATCTAGATGGTTTCCTATAAACTGTAGTTATTTTAAACTTGTTCATTATCACTTTTAAAATCAGCGAGAAACGATATTACCGCGAGTCAACAGCGTACAGCGCCATCTTGTGATAAACCATGCGATACATATACTATGCGCGTTTAAATAAGAGGCTTACTGCCGTACTCAGAGACGTCAATTAAAGTTAATCCTTCACTAAGTCTTATGCCGTCCTTTTATATCTTATTGACAAAGAAATTGACAGAACGAGACTTAATTATAGATTAAATTAAATTGTTGTCTTTGAGTACGGCAGTTAAACTCCCTTTGGAAAACTTAAAATCCAATTATGTGCAATACAGTGTCGGTAATACTTTGAAGTAATAACTTTTAATATATTTTAACCAGTAATTAATCACTGACAAAGGATGCAACCTTTGGTAGTGATTAATTACTCGCATTAGATGCAGGCCGCATGTAACAGGTCACTTTGGAAATCTTTAAGAGAGGCCTGTATTTCGCAGTGGACGTCCTGCGGCTGATAATGATGATGAAATATAACTAACTGTCACTTGAAGCATCTATTGAAAGTTATTCTAAGTTTAGGTTTGTCAGGAGTAGTAAGTATATCCTAGTGGTACATCTAAGCGCACAGACTAAGCGTCTATCAAAGTTGTGCCATGCTTAGGATTTAATTTTGAAGACGCAGCGTATAGACGTAGTGTATATTGAAGTATTAGTCCTAGTGTAATACATCTAAGCGCACAGACCGCAAACTGGGTATAACTTTTTCCTATTCAACCCCCCGTTTCCAGGTAAAGAGGGAAACGTACACGTCGCATTAACGACACACATCTCGGGAGATTACCGTGTGGAGCCACAGGATAGACAATTTAGATTAGATCGCTCCCGTTACGAGACTAAATCTGTGCAGTTAAGATCTAAGTCGGGGATTTTGGGGGAATGGCACCGTAATATGACGCGACCTCTTGGTCTTAAGTTTAAGCTTTCATCGAGCCAGTATTTTACGGCGACGGGAATTTTGCGAGGTTGCCGAAATGTGTTTTAGGTGTTATAGATTGGGCCGTTGTCATCGTTTGATTTAAGTGCCTAAGATCCTTCACCAATTTTAAAGCAGCGGGTGAACCTGACTTGGCGGTTAATTTGACGGAACCCTCATACAAAATATCTCAAATAATTCTAAACTGGCTGACTCAAAATTAAAAATGGGCTGGTGAACTAGATCCTTAGACCCGAGTTCACCTGAACACTGACCAAAACACTTGATCAACCGCAATGGACTGCTTAATTAACAGAACTCCTATACAAAATAGATCAAATAATGCTTAACCGGCTGATTAAAAATTCAACATGTGCTGGTGAACTCCAGGCTAAGTGTTCACGGTAAAAGCTTTTCTTCAGTTTTAAAATCTATGGTTAACTTATTTTTTATTTTATTTTCAAATTTTTAGGTAAACTTACAGCTAGTAAATGATTGATAAAAATTATAATTATACAAAGAAGGTCATTTACATGTTTCCACTGTTAGAATTTTTAGTTCGTTTTAAGTATAGAGGTAAACCGTTAGTAAATAAAAAAAATACACATAAATTAATAAAGCTTAATCATAAAAGCATAGGCAAATTTAACAATCACAAAACTCGTTAGCCATGCAACTTAATATATATTATTATTTTTCGCATAGTGACATCATCTCTTCCGAAAATAGTGTGTCCAACAGGTTAAACATTTTAAGAATAAATAATAAATAAATAAATTGTTCCAACAAACACACCAATTACCTAGCCTCATACTAAGCGTGAGCTTGTGCTATGGTGACTTGGATAACGGATATACATACTTGAATACTTTTATAAACATCCATGACTTAGGTACAAATGCTCGTGCTCATCACACAAACATTTGCCCCTTGCGGGATTCGAACCCGCAACCGCCTGGTTCAGAAGTCCGTGGCGCGAACCACTACACCAAGACGGTCGTCGCGTGACTAGAGATGTGTCTTACTTCCTTAAAATGTAACACAATACAATCATTTTACCATCTCACAAAAAAGAGTAAAGAAATATTTTCATCTTGGGAATAAAGAGACTCGCCTAAAAGCTGTAGTGACAATCGTCATCTGTCTGGGGTATGATAAATTGTCGTTTAGCATTTCAAATAAGGCCGCCTGCCCTTAACCTTCAATGTAAAAATAAACGAAACACGAAAATTAATGCAATTTCGGGGACATCACAGCTGTGACGGATTGCGCCTTAAAACGATGATAATGTAATTAATTATTACCATAAAAATGTTTTGTTCTACACTCAAAATGGAAGGAATCTTCTTTATTTTTTAGGTGGAAGTATCCATTGCTCAAAGTACATTATTACATAGCACGTAAAAGTATGAGTAGGTGATTATTTTAGTTCTAGGAAACAGTTGCAAATTAAATAGAAATAAGTGAATCTTAAAATATATGTTACGGTTTTGCAATCCAAAAGTTATAAAAAGTTTCTTTGTTACTAAAGTAAAAAGCTACCTAAATGTAAAAAAAAACTCGCTCTAGTATATCTTATTTATTAACTTTCTTACGACTATCATAACAGGTGATACCCAATGCGATAATGTGTCTTCAATTAACCTACTTAGGCTCACTTGCACACGTCTGGACTAGTTATTCCGGACTTTTTCAAGGCTAATTATCTGAGTTGAGAGCCCATTTGCACAAGTCTGTATTAGCTAATCCGGATAATCCACTACTGCCAGTCTGGATTAGCTAATCCGGACTGGCGCAAATGGGCTTTCAACTCAGATAATAGGCCTTAAACAAATCCAGATTAGCTTATCCGGACGTGCGCAAGTGGGCCTTATATTATCTAAGATAACAAAAATTATTTCAAATACTACGAGTGCTACGGATCGTAGCACTGTTCTGCGTCGTAGCATGTCTTAATGCTCAACAGAGCGCTGTATCAAGTGAGACGTTAGTACAGAGTAAGAGAAATGTCATTGCATGTCCCGTACGGATATTGCTATAAGGTTGAAAATTGCAAAACTGGTATCATTAAGGTTCCTCGAGCGTATACCTCATGTCTTCCGTGATAATTCTGTAAATCAGAATCGTTATATCTTGTTATTTTTAACATACAGTGCATTTTTTTATACAAAACTGGAATATACAGTGAAGAAATTCAGTCCTCCGTAAGATAAACTCCGACAATTTATTGAATATAATAGTATTTATTTGCATAAAACATGGGTCATTTTATCAAGTTTTTATTATAAAAAATAGTGTGAATATGCATGTCTTATAGATTTTTCGATATGCAAACTAGCGATGGGCGATTATTACTAAATTAATCAAATTATTCGAAAAGTCCCTGTAACCGAATGTATTCTATAAGCAGCCGCAGTAATTCGATTCTCTTTTAATTATGCGGCGAGCAATACTGGAGCGCGCGGTGCGTAGGCCGAACTACTTACTATTAACGAATGAATCGTCATTCGTCGCGTCAATTAATCATTCGTATGCGCACATTCGCGACAATTCGATCGAATACATCGAAGGGCCGAGTACAAATTATAATTCGATAGTCGATTATTATTCGTTGTTTTTTTTTTCGAATTACTAAATCGACATTCGATAGTTCAAATGGTCGATTGTCGATTCATAAGATGTTTTTTAAACAATCTCCCATCGCCAATGCAAACATTTCATCGTCATGCAATTTAATAATTGTTGATTAATATAATTAGATTGTCCAGTTCATCTTAAATTAGATAAGTGTGATCTCAATATCAAAATACGTGTAAGAGCGTTCTAATCGTTTTGTGATTAACGTGTGCACCTAAGTTGTATTTGCTTTACATATCAGTGAAAATCAAGCCACCTTGTCGTTTTTGTCAGCAGGAAAGAATACGCCAATCCGAACTAGGTACCTTTGTTATTTAAATAAAGCTCGATCCGCCCACCGTTCGAGTGTGGTTTCAAGAGGTGCTTATTCAAACTTATTTGCCAACTGAGCCACGATTGCTCTGGTTAAGCTCGGCACGTAAACCAGGAAAAACAGGAGATTTCTGAGACAAAGTGAAAAAAGAAAAGCGTCAAGATGAAATCTTGTTTGAAGGTAAAAACTACCCGGAAACTGGGGGTGTCTTTGATACGTTTAAAGGCGGGTAGTAAAACATGAGCCTTTTCTGGAAAAACGAACGTAGGTATGTATTTTATGGCAGCCCTTTGTAAGCTTAAATTGTGCTCAATTATATAAAAATTTTTAATGTAATAAAATGGAATTGTGCATTGCCGCAAAAAATATTGCTTTTATACATGCGATTTTTACCTAAAAAGCAACAGCAAATTGCGAATGAATTAACCTCTATAAAAATATGTTTTCATGAATTTTTTTCTATCATTTTGCGTTACAATCATACGAGTATTATACGAATATCAACAAATTGTCACTGTCCTATATAAGTCATGGAAAGACGGCTAATCAAAAGATATTAGCCGGGACCAATAGCATAACATGCCTTTCGATCACTATCTAAGAGCTGCTGTCACTTTTGTTTAATTAATTTATCGTATCTATGTTATTAAACAATTGATAAGTTTTTTCTGTATTTTTGGTAACTAAAATATTTATTGATCATTTTCAGATGGAACACGAACCCATAACTTTCCTCTATCGCTAACTAAAATCCTCGGCAGCTCAGTTGAGATTGCGATAGGTCGTGAGTTTGAGTTAGATCGCGAGTTTGAGTCATTAAGAGGTCGGTGGCCCATCTGCGCTAGTCGACGACCACCGCTACCGTCGGCTGTCGCACGTTGCGCCATTTCGTTCCTCGCAAATGAAGATGGTCGGTCGCCGCTACAATTGACACTAATCTTCTAGATCCTTTGACAGATGTTTTGTCAATATGGCGAGCGGGCGCCACCGGTGGCGTGTCGTGAAGACTAGAGTTGCGAATATCCGCCACTCGCTTCACGTATGCGCCTCCATACAAAACGCATAAAAAACAGTGTAAACAGCTTGTAGCTAGCCACCAGCTACGGTGGTCAGTGGCCCATCTGCGCAGAGCCTTATAGTTACTTTTATAAAAAATACAAGTGTTTCATAAATTGCAATTGAAATATATGTTTACTGACTGATAAATACTGAAGCTAGTGCCATCGTTAACACAAAACTTATTCAAAACCTCACAACTGATTCCGGCTTGTGATGCAAAAACATTGTTTTCTTAAAAAATATAGGGTCACGGTTTTCTGTCAAGCAGAAGGAAAGGTGTGATTCCGGAAAAGGCATCATTAAATGTGCTTTTCGAACCGGGGAAAACTTGAAAAAAGTACTAAGTATATGGCGTGTTTTATTTTTAGAAATACGCGTCTTTTCTTTGTTTGAGGAAACAAAATACGGTGTGTCTCGTCCGGGCACATGTCGGAGCCCTCATGAGGTTACTTAGATGCGAAATTGCAACCACAATCTTATAGGATCAACTTTGAAACCCCAAATTAGTTTTTCACTTTACCATACTAATAAGTAAATCGGTGACTGTGTATATTTGTAGGGGAATGTAATATTTTGTGGTCTGTTTTCGAGATTCATGTAATGGAGAAAAATGTTTGAAGATGAACTCATCTATCACCTCTTGCAGGCTCCGATATCGGTGACCGGACACTCTGTACATCATCTTACATATTCTCTGTATATTTATGTATATGAGCAGCAGCACATTGCCTCAAACTTTTTATTCTTTAGTAAAACAAACCAGTTCCAAGGAAATTGTTATTAAGTATACCTCTTCTTCTTAGCCCTCATTATTATGTGGAACGGAACACACACAACCATTTTCTTGGCTTTTTTGTGTAATTGTTTTTTTTTTAAATTTTATTTTAGATTCCCAAAAAAAGCCTTACAAAAAGTAAATCTATGAAAAGAGGAAATCTTTTCCCTTGTAATTATGTCGTTTGCTTCAGGAATTTTACAGATGCCTGTTAAATGGCGACCAAAACTCACCGTCTTATAAATTATACTGCAATTCCTTTCCTGAATTTGACTGTTTTGATAAGAGACATAAGTATATAAATATAAATAAATTTCAATGAATTAGATCAACTTCATTATGCCGAGAGGTTATAGGCAATCGCCCGGTATGCGAGGAACGCGGTTTCGATTCCCGCCTCTGGTGGTCATTTTTTATTTTATTTTATTTTATTTTATAGGAAAACAAACAGCTTTTAACAATGCAATATAAGTTACAAAACAATGAACATTTAGCCTATAGTTTTCAAATATATGTAGCTTAAAGAAAATACAAATCATATTTGACATGTATTTTTAATTATTCATTGTGTTGTTATTAACTACGTATTTGACAACTTCCTATTTTTTATGTTATCCATAATCTTTTTTTTGACATCAGCTAATCTATTGACATGTGTTTTTAATTTGACATAAATCTTGTGTATTAATAATATTATAATTGATGTAATTTGTATATTAGCATGCTAGCGTTTTAGGCAAACTGTAAGCCATGCTGGCTTACAGTTTGCCTAAAACGCACACTGTTATATAATAAATAAATAAAAAATTTATCGTCTATTTCTCTTAATCCTATCACATAAAATTAGGTGACTTTTACAGATTAGAAAAGTTCACAACCAATTTCCCATAAAACTTACAACCATTAGTGATCGAAGCTGAACTAGTGACGGCCCGCGGTCGCGCTCGCCGAACTATTTTAATTTGGCAACTTCCCGCGGCCTACGGAGTTGGTAAAAACTGCTGCCCTTAATGGAGTTCGATTGAATACTAGCGGAATGTCGGCATGCTCTTAAGTTAAACTTTTTTATGGAGTTAAAGTTGTAATCACGACGAAACTTTGACGGGTGTCGAAAATATATTGGTAAGTAATTTCTATTCAATATTTTTATTGGAGATGGTGGTTTTAGTCAACTTTTTGTTTATTTGCGTGCATTAGAGTTAAAATAATACTGTTTATTAAGTTTATAAATTATAAAGTACTTAAAATTTTGACTACAGAAGTGATTTTTAGTGATAAATGCTTTTCTGGTTTGTATTTGTTGTTCTAAATTTAAGATAAATACTTTTTTATTAATAACTAGTTTGAAGGCTATTTTTGTTGTATTTATATAGTTTAAAAATGTTTATTATTTCAAAATGTTGATAAGTACTTAATCTAAGATCATGGTAAATAATAAAGACTAATTACTTAAATTTCGTACATTTCTTTTATTTAAAAAATCATAGTGAGGCATCTATCCCCACCCGAGGCATTTTTGACGTTAGGCTACTATCCGCTAGAGTAGGCAACTATTCCTTTTTTTAGAGGTCAAATAAAACCGGATTTAGTCAAAACCCTTAATAATTATGTTAACTAAAATAGGCTACTATGAAAGATCAAAGACCTATGTTTTGATATACATGTTGCAATATTCTTCATAAGATTTTTTTTTTTTAAATAAAGCTTTTTTGAAAAGTGGGGCAACTATCCGGCTTTTACCCTATCAATCAACTAAATTAATAGCAAATTCTGTTTTCGGTCTTTTTCGTGAGTTAACCAATGATTTAACTATTTTACTACTTTGCGTCTAGAATGATCAATTAAAATCAATAGGTACATACTTAAGACAGATGCTTATTACTTTTTAGGGTTCCGTAGTCCGACAAGGAACCCTTTTAAGATCGTTCAGTCCGTCCGTCCTAGTCTGTCACACAGCAGAATATCTTCTACGTTTATGGTCTAATTTGCATGTAACTTAGTTCGATGATACTTCACATATAGATCTCATTTTTTAAAAATACAAAAAAATAAAATTACCCCTTTTTAAGGGTACCTCCCCATACATGTAAAGGGGGGTGAATTATTTTCGAGTGCACCCCCTTGTGTGGGATATCGTTGAAAAGAACTATAAAAATAAGGTAGGGTTTTCATACAACACTTTTTTATCAGCTTTACCATTTGCGAGATATAGCCCGCCAAAGTTGCTTACACGGTGTGCCCCCCCCCCCCTGTAATTTCTAAAGTCTTGGACTTATAAACTTCAAATCACTCACGTAAAGAAACAGGCACGGAAACTCTTATTTAAAATTGTTTTGGGTATCCTGTGATGAATACTTTTGAAATTATAAATAAAATAAAAATATATACTTTTTTTGCCTATATTGTCTAATGTTTTAAGTTGGTACGGAACCCTTCGCGCGCGAGTCTGACTCTCACTTGGCCGATTTTTGTTTTTACAGGCATTAATCTTATGAGTGCAGTTGACGAATATGCGTGTGAATTTATGAATGCTTGGGAATAAAAGTTGAATTAATTTACGGAGCGTGTGTGTTCCCATCTCTTAGGGCGTTCTTAGAGTCGTGCGGTGCGGATTTGCTAACTATGCGGGATTAAAATCATAATCTGTGATACCAAAGAACCATTTAACACGTCGCTATGCACTCACGGGTGCATCGCATTACAGTTTATGTATCTCAATCCCAAATGCTCTTCTCATCCTTGATTGATTGCGACTTTGGTCGTACATTATGACTAACAACCTTAATTCGCAGTGACCATCTGAAATAATATTAAAATTTCACTAAGAGGTTTTGCATTGCCGCCCCTTGCTTATGCATAATTCATAACATTTTCTCGATTCCGCCCGCAAATCCTCCCGGCCCGATAAATAAGTGAACCCCAGTCGGACATCGTGGGTATCAATCTGTATATGTACCTAGTGGATCTAAGAAATCCATCACAGAGTATATATAGTTCAGCTAAAGAGTTCTGCTTCTAAGTTAAGATACGAGAAATCAGTTTACTCTGTTCTGTCGGTGAGTGAGAGTGCCAGAACCTTCTGGGTGAGCTCGCTCCACCGTCGATTCTGTTTACGCCACGTCTGACTTAGTCTAAAGTCAAGAGCAAACCGATTTCAAACAAAAAAATCTCCAAGTGATGGTGCTTGTTTATATTCACTTTCAACTTTTAATCTACAATCTTGTTAATCCATCGATTATATTATACATATTTGGATAAAGCAGCACCTACGGTGGCTAGCGTGATCTCAAATGCATGGAATAATGTTTTCATATTACAAATCAGGATATTTCTGAAAAGCATTGCAAAAATAATGAGTGTAATATATTATTTTAAACAAGTTTTGCATTTTAACTATGGTGAATTTAACCTATAATTTTTTAAAATACAAATTCACATGTTTCCATATTTATCATATTTTTCTCACCATAAAATGTAATCCAAGTCTCGCTTGAGTTCTACAACTAAACACTAGGGAACACAAGCGTTCTAAGTCTTTTATGTTGTAGGTATACTGTTTTACTGTGTTGTCTGCAGGGGTTACCCGCTTAAAAATGGTTTCATTTTCAAACATCAAATGTGCCGGACATTCTAAGACTATTGCGTGTCAAGATTTGCCTAAGTGTGAAGGATGTATCATTTGCTAAGGTCAAATAAGATTTTTTTTAAAGTAGACGTCCATTGGTAAAAGTTTTTTTTTTATATAGCAGTAAAGTCAGCCTATACAGGGTGCGGGACACCCTGTCCCTGTATAGGCCCTTCATTAGCGTAAAGCGAGAGTGACGTCATTCTATGTATAGCAATATCAAATACAACAACTTTTTTTATGGGATCAACAACAAAATCTCAAAAAAAAATTTGACTTCTTCATTCAAACTGCTCTCAGCCGATCGGCATTTTTGTATGGGGAAGCCAAAATTTTTTTTGAGATTTTGATGTTGATCCCATAGAAAAAGTTGTTGTATTTGAGCAATAGAATGACGTCACTCTCGCTTGACGCTTATTTACGGGACACCTTGTATATATCCTACTGCTGGGAAAACGCTTCACCTCAACTATGAGGAGGAACGAGCAATACTCCACCACGCGGGCTCAGTGCGGATTGGTGGAGGGGTGTCTGTAAGGTAAGTGACAAACCTTACTGTCAGATTTTATCAAGCCGCCCTAGAGCATCTGACTAGGCTTAAAGACTAATACCAACAGATATTATAGCCGGGATCAACTGCTTAACGTGCTTTCCGAAGCACAAGATGCTTGTCATGGACGTCACTTAAACAGTCGGAATGGTCAACCATCCAATTACAACCGCGCCGTGGGTTGGTAACTTTGGTATCACTACCAAAAGCGCTGCCGCCACTGCGCCACAAGCACCTCAGCAGAGTCTTCAGATAAATAGGTAGTTTTTGCCAATAATAAATTAACTACTTGTATACGTTTTATTTTATAATCCTTTGTATTTTTTGGCCGAGTGTAGTTTAAAATTATGATCTATTTTAAGAGCCTATAGAAAAATAAGTACCTAGTTTGAAAAAATCACACGACTCTTAACCAAGGTACCATTTATAGTAAGTATAGTCAGGCCTGTGTATCTTCCCGCGTAGGTAGCAAAAACGTGCCTACGCGCGGCGACCCTTCCTTAGGGGCTAAAACAAGTTGCGTGTCGATACCGGCCAGCGACACGCTCGCGCGTTTTATTCACCAGCGGCCGCGCGACTACGTTGCTGGCTGGACGAGAATGAATAAAGTACTAGAAAGAGGCGCTAGATGGCGTTAGAAGCTTCTCGTAGCAGTCAACCCTATCGCGTTGCGTGATATTACGTCACTGAATAGGTTTAGTGTATTATGAATCATATTCCAGAGCAATAAGTATGAAATTATTTTGCAATTGATTTTTGTAGGTGTCTACACGAAAATGTGCTTGACTCTGAGGCGAACTAAATTACGCCATATTGTTGACGACATTGAGTAGGCATTTCTTTGAATACAATTGCTAAGTCATACTTCTGTACGAAGTACTAGTACTTATTCTGTGGTATAGTGGGCCACATCAACCTACCCTGACCTGTCAAATTTCCGCAACCATATTTCAATCATATTATTAATCACATAGAATTCCATATCATTTGATTTACTTATTGTGACAGATTTGGGTAAGTTGATGCATGGCCCACTGTACAAATAGGTACTCTCCCTTGATTTCCAACAAATTTAAATCACAATGACGGTTCTGTCAACAGAAAAATAATAACGTGGCAAAACGTGAAGTTGTTGCGTATTTTCGTAAGCACAATGGTAGCGAGTAATCTAGGGTGACCTCACAAGTGGCATTGTTCGGCTGCCTGGGCCTTTAAAAGGGCTAATCACACCGTGGTGCTACAATGAACTTAAAGGAAAACAACGCGTAAAATTCGTATAATTTTGACAAAAACTAAATGTCTTCAACTGGCTTTTTGTCCCACTTTCTATAAGACAATAAAATTCTGTAGCTTTAAGATTTTGTAACACTCACAATGTTTTTTTATAAGTTTACTAGCAGTTCCCCGCGACTTCGCTCGCGCCAAAAGTCGGATTTTCCATACAAATTTTCATCCCCCATTTCACCCCCCTGATGATTTTATATCGCGACAAAAAGTAACCTATGTCCTTCCCAGTGTCTCAAACTATGTATGTGCCAAATTGCATTTGATTCAGTCCAGTAGTTTCGGAGCCTATTCGATGCAAATAAACAAACAAACAAACAAATCTTTCCTCTTTATAATATTATAAGTATAGAAGAGACCGTTTTTGAATTTTAGGTTTCTTATTTAACCTGCATTAATAGAATTCTGCATTACCAAAGCCATATTTCTCTAATAATACACTCCATGAGCCATGTGCCGCAACGTTCATTATTAAAAAGCAAGCGTTAGAAAATGTGAGCATGAGGCTCGTTAAATGAACATTTTGATGGGCTGTCTTATTGTAGTGGCAGTGGTTCTACCTTTTTGTTGTTGTGCTATTTGTTTTAGGTCGCTAAGTTTGCTTAACAGCTGGTTTTAGTTTCTAGATAATATTTTTTTGTAATATCCCTTGACGTATCAATGTTTCACACGTGACTGAAAACAGTTACCCAAGTAAACATAAGAAAAAAACCAGCCAAGTGCGAGTCGGACTCGCGCACGAAGGGTTCCGTACCATTAACTAACAACATTAGACGGTATAGGCAAAAAACACGTTATATGGGAGCCCCCCTTAAAATGATTTTTAAAATTTTAATTTAATTATTTATTTTTGAAATGAAATACTACATAGTATTCTGAGAATATTTTTAACGTCTGCCTGTTGCCCTTAATAATAGTGAGCAAAAAGAAAAAACGTTTGTTGTATGGGAGCCCCCCTTAAGTATTTATTTTATTCTGTTTTTAGTATTTGTTGATATAGCGGCAACAGAAATACATCATCTGTTAAAATTTCAACTGTATAACTGTAACTGTAGCTATCACGGTTCATGAGATACAGCCTGGTGACAGACAGACAGACAGCGGAGGCTTAGTAATAGGGTCCCGTTTTTACCCTTCGGGTACGGAACCCTAAATAGAGATGAGACTTTCTGACCAAAGTACATACGCCCGCATAATATTTACCCAGGTACCTTTTTTAGCCTGACTCATTCCACTGCTGGACGAAAGCCTCCAAACTTCCCACCGGTCCAAAAAATAAGGAAAATAGTACTTACAAAATGTAAAATTTTCTCAATTTCAAAGGAGCGCAGTTTTGTCAAATATTACTATAATAGTTATTAGATAGACAAGATGCAACTCGATAATACAATGTGGTGTGACAGTCAGCGACTTAATCTCGGAGCTGCTATGCTCATTGTTGCCGAGTCTATTAACGTCTCCATCTAGACAAGAGCTTACCCTAAAACCTAAATAAGATTTGACCGTGGCCTAAAATATATTTTCTTTGCTAAGACACGTACTTTGCTACTAACAGTATTATTTTGTATTCCCCAGATTCTTTTAAAGAAAGAAAGAAAAAGTTTTATTTGGTACACATCAAATTACAAACATAATAGAAAAATAAAAATAAAAACTTCAAAAAGAGTTAACTTAAAATACAAAACAAAATAAATAAAATGTCGATGTGTAACCAAATTGGTCCCCACTCAGCTTTTTGCCATGGCAAGCTATTGGCGCTGGTTTTCTGTGGAAACCATTATGATCGAGACAGGGGTCACCACCGACCCGTGTTAGTCTATAAAAGTATTCAACCATTATAATTTTAATGTCTTATTAAAATAATAAGAAAATGTTCACGTTCTTTGCTACCCAGTACTATTTTGTAGTATGATGCCCCAGATTAGAAAAATTTGATTATTCTTTGTAGTTTCCATAGTTATTTAATGCAAAAAATGTATATTGCACTTACACTTATGCTAGCTTACAATAAAGAAGGCAAGAAATTGAAGATTTTTCGTTGTGTTTATTATTCTAATAAATTGAAATATGCTATCTCATTCTCTGTCTCGCTCTCTTGGTTCCCGGTCATTCCATAAACTAGACGTGTTTTGTGGTGCTCCATTTGTATTATAAATTGTGAAGTTATTACAATAAACCAAGTGTCCAGAACCAGTGCATTTTCAATCAGACAATATTCCCAGTGTATTAAAGAAAGTAGATTCAACATTAAACATTAGTGTGGTCCTTCGTCGCCTTGAAAAACTGTGCTCGGAGCGTGAACAAGATCGCCATTTTGTTTTGTGCTTCAAGGAGATCGTCACGCGATATCGACCGTGCCACGGACAATCAGTTCATTCGTTCATCTTTCTTGTTCTTCACTCTGGCCGGGGCGGGAAGAAGCATCTACAAGTCGAACCTACACAGCGACATCTACATTTTGTGTGACTAACTACGAGACGTACTACATTATCGTCACCAACACCGCTTCGGGACGCACACGCCAACAACAGTGACTGCTACCTACATCAACTACGCAGCGCATACGCCATCCTACCTACCATACTTTTCTGCTATCCTACTGGCATACATATTTCTCGGCGCACACGCCAATTTGCAACATTTATTACTTCGCGGCGCATACGCCATCTATCGACAACAGTGTGCAACTGTTTCATTAATTCCATACTGTTTTACCGACATTGACGCTTACGTCATTCATTCATACGTCATAAGACATTCGTTCAAAATCTTTTCTCTCTTGTGTAACATGGCGGAACACCGCATCCTTTCTACGCTCAAAATACAATGAAATCCTATTTAATCTCGGTGTACACACCAAAATTTCTAAGCTGCACACAGCAAATCCCGTAAACATAGTTGGATTAGTGAAATACACGAATATTTCATCGTTACTTCGAAGCTCCACCAGCGGACTTTTGCCACGATGCCTACGCTGGAAGAGGAACAGGCAGCGTCTTTGAATGCTCTGAAGACGCAAAGAAGCACAGTGAAGGGAAAACTAACACGCCTATTCAACTTCGTGCAAAACTACAATCCCCAAGTAAACAACGCCCATGAGCTAAAGGCGCGGCAAGCGGAGATAGAAAAAATCGTCTGCAAATTTGATGACTTACAAAACGCGATCGAACTGTTGGACGCTGATCCAGAACGAGCTGAAGCTCATGAGCAAGAACGTACTGTTTTCGAAGAAAAATACTTTTCTACCAAAGCGCAAATTGATGCTCTACTAGCGCCTGCGACTACATTGCGATCGTCATTCGGACACGATCCGTTGTGCTCGACAATGTGTAACGATACCTGCACTTCCAGGAAACCTCGCGTAAAATTACCACAGTTAGAACTCCCTAGATACGATGGGGACATTCGACAATGGCCTGCGTTTAAGAACATTTTTATGGCTTCTGTAGACGGCACTGATCTACCCGTTGTCAACAAACTACAGTACCTGAAGTCGGCCCTAACTGGAGAAGCAGCGGGGCTCATTTCTTCATTACTTATCACTGAGGAAAATTATGTGAAAGCTTTGGAAATCCTTACTAAAAGGTATGAGAACAAAACCATCATTGTAAACTTTCATTTGAAAGCTGTAACTAATTTTGTCACTATTAATAGGTACAATTTGAAAGACTTCTTAGTCACTCTGCAACAAAGTCTAGATTCACTTAAGGCTATCAACCTACCAGTTGACAGCTGGGATGTTCTATTAGTGTTCATTATATCACAAAAATTGGACAACTCCTTAAGAGCTGCATGGGAGCTAAACAGAAAGGAAAATACTATTGCCACTATGTGTGAGTTGCTCGAATTCCTCAATGCACGTAGAACTGCCTTTGAAATGCTTAATGCGGATAAACCTAATGTAAAGTCTTCCCATGTCGCTTCTAATGAATCAATCGCACCTTGTATATTATGTCAAGGCAAACACTCTTTGCATAAGTGTCCAAGCTATCTTGAGCTATCTGTCAATGACCGTGTGAACTTAATAAAAGCTAAATCTTTATGTTACAATTGCTTACAGCATTATCAAGCCAACCACAAGTGCTCTAAATATAAGTGCCTAACATGCAATGGCAGACATCACACAAGTATACATATGGATAAAACTAAACAACAGGTTAGCTTTGCTTCTATCAATTCATTACCTACACCACCTACCATGCAAAGTGACATTGCTGACCCACAACTACTCACTACAAACTACGCTTCGGCTATGGGTACACCCATTGAAAATACCTCTCTAACGCAACCACATGCACCTACCCCTCCATTGCAACCACATGCATCACTCGCTCAAATGCAACCACATGCAACTACAGCTCAATCTCAAATACATGCACCTGATACTACTTTGCAACATGCATCTCAAACCTCACCTTCTACTGTACTAGTGTCTAACGCTAACAAGCAACAAATCTTATTATCCACAGCTATCGTCAGAATACTATCTGCATCAGGAAAGTGGGTAAACGCTCGAGCTCTTCTGGATGCGGGCAGCGAGGTCAACATTGTTACCCACAGACTGGCCTCCTTACTACAGCTAGAACTCAAGCAAGATCATAATAATATATCTGGTATTGGCAATACTCTAAAACATTCTCAAGTAAGTGTTCATACTAACATTTCATCTCGGTACAACAAGTACTCAGCCGATCTCACATTCATTGTCATGGACAACATTGCTGTACCCTTACCACATAACTACATACCTACTCACACGTGGCACATACCTACACAACAAGCAAACTCACTAGCTGACCCTACATTTTTCATACCTAGCTCAATTGATTTATTAATCGGGGCTGAACTTTTCTATTCCATTTTACAGACAGGTCGTTTGAAACTTGGCTCAAGTTTACCTTTCTTAATTGAAACTACCTTTGGATGGGTTGTATCAGGTTCTTTCGTTTCTGACTCTCATGAACACACATCTAACGACAACACACATGTTAGCATGCACCTGTCTCATACTTCCTTGGATGACATACTACAGTCTTTTTGGAACCAAGAGGAAATACTACCTTCACAAAAGTTGATATCCCCCGATGACAAATACTGTGAAAACTTGTTTACTTCTACTACTACTCAGGATGACACCGGTAAATATGTTGTTAACTTACCTATACAAACAGACAAACTTGACAGTTTAGGAAATTCATTTAATACTGCTTATCATTGCCTACTAAAATTAGAATCAAGACTGACAAAGGATACTGACCTTTACTTTCAATATAGGTCTTTCATCAATGAGTTCATTGACCTCGGTCATGCTCACTATGTAAATGAGTTCTCTCCCACTGACCCACATGCTTACTACATGCCTCATTTACCTGTGATAAAACCTGATAGTGCATCAACTAAATTGCGCACTGTCTTCAATGCAAGTGCTAAAACTTCCAGTGGCTTATCTCTGAATGACATACTCTATGAAGGTCCTAATATTTATAATGATATTTTTGATATCATACTCAGATTCAGACTTTACAAATATTCATTTTCTTGTGACATTATTAAAATGTTTAGAAATATTTGGATCAACCCACAACATACATCTCTCCAAAGAGTCCTATGGAGAGACTCTAAGTCTGACACACTACAGTGTTTAGAGTTCGATACTGTCACTTATGGCACTAAAAGTGCACCCTACCTTGCTTGTCGCACAATGCTAGACTTAGCTGACAAACATATGGTCACTCACCATCGAGCAGCTGACTGTATAAAGTCCAGCTCCTATATGGATGACTATCTATGTGGAGCACAATCCTTACAGGAATGTATTCAATTATGTTCTGAACTGACTGACTTGCTAAGTAAAGCAGGTTTCCAACTACATAAGTGGTCAGCCAATCACCCCCACATTTACTCACACATATTGAGTTTAGATTCAACTACACAAAATCCTACTCTAGAAACTGAAAATAATTCATACAGTTTTACACTAAATGAATCAGTAAAAACCTTGGGTTTGCAGTGGCTACCTACACAGGATACATTGACTATTTCTATTCCTAATTTTGAAGAAAATGACCCTTGTACCAAAAGAGGTGTTTTATCTAAAATTGCCCAAATATTTGACCCTTTAGGTATTCTAGCGCCCTCTACTATCTTGGCTAAGATACTCATGCAAGATATTTGGAAGCAAAACACTGATTGGGATTCTCCAATTCCCTCTGATTTACAAGAGACTTGGAATAAATTTATTTCTCATTTTCATGAATTGAGATTGATAAATATCCCTAGGTACTATTTCTCTGACATACCTGCACATATAATTTTACTAGGTTTCAGTGATGCCTCTCACAAAGCCTATGGAGCTTGCTTATATCTAAAAGCGACATATCCTAACAGGAAACCCACTTGTACTTTAGTGACTGCTAAATCTAAAGTTTCTCCTATTAAAAAACAACAATCTATTCCCAGACTAGAACTCTGTGGAGCTCTTCTCCTATCTAAACTAGTAAATAGATTCCAGGATGCCACGAAAAATAAAATAAATATTAATAATGTCTATTTATTTACTGACTCATCTATTGTACTGAGTTGGATCAAATCATCCTACATAAATAAACATGATACATATGTCACACACCGTCTCATGCTTATCATCGACACTACTAGAAGTGAGGATTGGTACTATGTTAATACTAAACAGAACCCAGCTGACTTGATCACGCGTGGCGTTATGCCTAATATTCTACCTACTTGTTCACTATGGTGGCAGGCCCTCAGTGGATAAGGCAAGACCTAAAGCATTGGCCCATTACTTCAACTACTACAGACAAGACAGACATACAACAGGACACCAATTACTTACCTGACTCAAAAGTGGTTAATATCTGCTCCAATGTAGATATTAATTATTCCTTTTTCTATGAATATTTTTGCAAATATTCAAGCTTTACTAACTTAACAAGAACAATGGCTTACTTGTTTAGATTCTTACATAACTTGAAAAACAAAAACAACAGACTTACTTCTTCCCTTAGTGTGACAGAACTAAAATACTCTCATGACTTCATCATACAAACTACACAATATAACACATATGCTAAAGAAATTCTAGAATTATCTAACATTCAACCAAACACTAACATACAAGCTCCTACAAACACACACAAATTATTCACATTTACTTCTAGCCCTCTCAAAAAATTAAACCCATTCCTAGATCAAAATAACATCCTACGTGTTGGAGGTCGCATCCATCACTCAGACATTCCATACAATCAAGCACACCCTATCATACTACCAAGCAAAGATCACATAACTGCTCTTATTATTCGTCACTATCATTACAAACTACTACATTCTGGTCTTCAAAATACATTATACAATATAAGACTTACCTACTGGCCTATACATGGTAGGTGTGAAGTAAAAAAATGTATTCATTCTTGTACCAGATGTATTAGGTATCGAGGAACGGTCTGTGGACAACAAATGTCTAGCCTACCAGCACCCCGGGTCACATTGACTCGAGCATTTACCCATGTAGGGATAGATTTCAGTGGTGCCATAGCCATTAGAAGTTCTATGACTAGAAACTGTAGGTACTCTAAAGGTTACATATGTTTATTTGTGTGTTTAGCTACTCGTGCACTTCATTTAGAGCTGGTCACTGACCTCTCTACTCAGGCTTTTATTTGTGCTCTCAAGAGATTTATCTCAAGACGTGGTATACCTACTTGTTTATATACTGATAATGCAACTAATTTTAAGGGTGCAAAATCTGAGCTTTATGATTTATATAAGATGTTCCTTAATAAAAGATGTTACAGTGAAATAAATGATTTTTGTGCCTCAAACTACATTGAGTTCAAGTTTTCTATTCCATTAGCAAGCCACATGGGTGGCATATATGAGGCTGGTATAAAGTCAGTTAAATCACTGCTTAAGAGATACTTATTTAATACTAAGTTAACATATGAGTTACTTTATACTGTCTTAGTTCAGATTGAAGGGATTCTCAACTCTAGGCCCTTACATCCTATTACTGATTTACCTAATGATTTAACATGTTTAACTCCTTCTCATTTTATTATAGGGACAACACTGACTGACTTACCAGAACCTAACCAGCTAGATATTAATGAATCTAGATTGAATGTTTACAAAAGAATAATTCAAATCAAGCAAAGATTTTGGAAACAATTCTATTTTAACTACCTGTCGGAACTACAAACCAGAAATAAATGGCTAGGAACTCAAAAAAACTTAAATATTGGAGATTTAGTTCTAATAAAAGATGAGGCTACTCCTCCTACCTTTTGGCCCCTAGGCAGAGTTATCTCTACGAATTTAAACAAAACTGATGGCCTAATCAGGTCAGTACTGGTTCGTACTTCTAAAGGTAACTATACTAGACCTATACATAAGTTAATTTTATTACCAAATAAGTCTGATGATATGACATAAATACTTATCTACCTTTACCTTTGAATTATTTTGCTTACCTATTGTGGAAAGTCAACTGTAATAACAAACTTTCTATAGTCCTATTATGTAATGTAAAACCAGCTACTTACCTTAACTTACTTCTTAACACATTCATTTACCTATTTACTTTTTTAATTAGTAGAGCTATGTACTTAATACATACTCAACTTTGTTGTTTGAATACTTACCTATTAGATTAGCTATTGGGATATAGGTTCTAATTAATTAAATAAAAAACAGGACTCTTAAAGTCAAACCTTATTTTTATGTAAACTTAGATAGTAAGCTTTGCACTTTAAAAAGGGGCGAGAATGTTTATTATTCTAATAAATTGAAATATGCTATCTCATTCTCTGTCTCGCTCTCTTGGTTCCCGGTCATTCCATAAACTAGACGTGTTTTGTGGTGCTCCATTTGTATTATAAATTGTGAAGTTATTACAATAAACCAAGTGTCCAGAACCAGTGCATTTTCAATCAGACAATATTCCCAGTGTATTAAAGAAAGTAGATTCAACATTAAACACGTTGTGAAGAAGTTGAGTCCTCGTAGACTTGGTGCACGGTATAGCGGCTATAACGGTATACCTTTTCGACTGAGTTGAAAAGATGAAGATGCCCTTTTAGACCTGGGCTCCGAAATATTGGCTGAAATGATAACCCCTGACTTTTAAATGGGGCAGGCTTATTTGATGTTCGCTGAGTTTGTCTTTAAAAATATAACGCCTAAGTTGATACGAAAAGATGAGTAGTGTAAGAGGCTGTTATCCAATAGGTAAATAAATATTATCTATACACAACGAACTTGTAAAAATATTGTTCCTGCAGATAAGATCATGAATAGTTAGCATTTGATTTTACAGTCTGCGAAGGAGATCGACGCGACCTACATTGCATACAACGTCTCCACTAAGCTCTTTTGTTTGATGTGGCGCTTACTAGACATAATAAAGACAGATTCAGAAGGAGTATTATTGTTGTTTCTGCACGGGTTTGAAACAGAAGTGAGGAAAGACTTAAAGGAAGTGCTTTGGGGATCTGCAAGCTCTAGAGCCAAATGACACATAGCGCGAAAAACTGATAACCCTTTGCCAGGATAAAAAAGTTTTGGATCGCAGACCAGTCTGTAAGTAAAAAATAGCGTAGTTAATCAACTACATGAATATACGACATTGTTAAAGTCGGAAGCTCGCTGCTAAATGCAGGCCCTTTATAACCACTCACTCTTGGATGGGGTAGGCTTACTCGTATATTGAGCAGTGGACTGTCTTGTAAGTTGTTAGTGGTCAGCACGCTGGGTACTTAGACTTGGAAAGCAAGTTAAGCAGTTTGTCCTGCGCCTGATCTCTCTACGGTCATGTCGGACTGCCGTCTCACCGTATTATGAGAGTGAAGGAACAGAGAGTGTGCACTATAATATCTCCCGCGCAGTTGGCTAATCTTTGTTGAGATAGGCCGCTAAAGTCGAAACGACATTATATTGAGCAGTGGACGTCATGCGGAAGATTATCATGATGTTTGCTTTTCCAGGCTGTCATGCGTTTTTATATCTATACTACGCTTTCAATTAGTAAAGTTTTGAATTCGATAAAATCAAGCCTGCTGCATTAATGTGTGGTGTGTATCTCATCGTGACTAATGTCGTTACGAGTGCGCGTCACGAAACCTCACGAAGCATCGTTATGCACGGCATAAGTAGGGATGGCGATTGGCTAATTAAAATTGAAATTATCTTATCCGTAATAAGCAGGTAATAGGTATATTAATACACAGTCTTATTTATAAACGTCCAACATTACTGTTGTAGCGAATTTGACACTAAAGTTCGTATATCTTTGTGTGTCATATTTGAAATCCGTTTTGTCAGAAAGGGACAACTAACCACATGTATAAGTTAGAGGACTGATAAGTTTAATGAATAAAGAGGATAATATATACTAATTATTTTTTTATTAGGTAATTAAGTTTATTTAATGTTTAAGGAATTATGTTAGTAAACAGATTTTTGATTCTATGTAAACTTTCATCCTCCATTTACCTCTTAAAATATTTAAATATCGGCAAAATAGGCTGACATCCTACCTAAGTCCCATTTTATACTAAAAGTTATCAAAATTAGTTCAGCGGCCTATATAGGCCAGAAAAGTGACAGTACAGACAACAACTTTTAGGGTCGTGTAAAAAAATATATTTCATGAATGTGTAATGTACATTGAAATATAAATAATAGAAAAACTAGGTTCTAAAAATGTACTTGAATTTCACAATCAGTCCTAATCACATACAAAGGTCTATCGCAGACTCTCCTAAATCTAGTTTTGATTTGATTAAAATATCTGTCTATGCCATTATATCTCAATTTTCAATGGATTGAAACACCTTACTTTTAACAGCTTCAGCTTCAGCTTCATAAAGATCCAGATTAAGTATTCATTTCTTAACAAGACATAATTATACTTTATATACTTTCTCTTGCTTTTATCCGATAAAACGACGCAAAATAAAGAAGCAGTTTCACGATTATGTTTATTTTTTTGCCTTAATTTTTTACGTATTTTAAAAAAAGTAATGTTTACTGGTTTTATAATTTGATGTACAAAGTCTCGTCAGAGATTACTTTGGCATTTGGATACCAATAATTGACTTAAAATCAGCCAATTATTAATAACTCCTAAAGGATCTTTATTCATTTTAAATTTTGCTTAGGTATTATTTTCATTAAACTATAGCTATATGCATATAGCATTATGGATTTATTCAAAGTCCCACCAGAGTCTAAGCATAAATCATTGTCTTAGATGGGAAAAGGTCACAAAACGTACCAAAAAATGTATTTTTGAATTTATATTATTATCCTTACCTTATTGTTACCAATATTTCTTGCAATAAAATACAGTGGAATTTCGTATAATTATTTATTAGCCAGCCCTATCCCCAACAGGCTGATAAGTCATTACTTACCCGACAGTGTCAGTGTTAATGATGTATTATGTTTACCGGAGCTTACTGCTACAGCGGCTAAATTGTAACTGTTCTCAGTCGCATCCGGTAATCAAGTTAATAAGTTACTGAACATCCGTGCTTCGTGTACTGAAAAATAAATTCACCAAGTCACAAACAAGAATGACACATGTCTGTAGCATATTTTTAATTAAGTGCGTATACTTCCTGTAACCAAAGGTTATCTGGAAGAGATCGCTCTAAACGATAAGACCGCCTACTTTGTACATATTTCTGTGTAAATGCCTTAGTTAATTATTTTTTAGTGTTCAATTCAGAGTTTTTCTTTCTATCTCTATGTATGCCTTGTATTCAATGCATAAATTTAGTGATTAGCAGCAACTTTAGGTAAGCAATCAAATATTAGCTTCTTAACTTATCATAATAACAATTGTATTCATAGAAATACAGTTATTAAACATTTTCCAACTGAAAGTGGATTTATAGATGAGGTGAAAAGTAAATATGCTAACCTACCTACATTGCTTAGTAGCTGCGTTTATGATAAATATATATGTATGTTTACATAACATACATATATATTTATCATAAACGCAGCTACTAAGCAATTAAAATACTAAATTATAACAGTGCAAGCGTTCACTTGCACAAAGCGCGCATTTCGCCAATTACTACAGCTGGTTGTTTTGAAGCAACGCTCGCTCGCCGGAAAGCTTCGGGCAATTCACGGATAGTTCCAATTGTAAAAGTTTTGGGCAATTATGTTTGTATCCTGATACACAAATTCAGTTAGCGCAACGTGCTTACAACCAAAGTTAAAGACTAATGAGTGTGGTTGTAACTTCACGATTGTTGGTAGTTAGTCAAGTTCCTTTTCACTACACTATGGTAACATTTTACTTATAAATACTCGTACCTTCATTTTGTAAATACGTATTGGCATGATTTTTTACAAACTGTACAATATAATAATTTTATTGACAGATAACATAGATCCACTGATTTAGGTATACATTCTTAAATAATTTATATTAGTAACAAAAAGTACCTACTTAGGAACTATGTTAGAAGTTTTTTTTATTGCCAGTCAGTACATGAACCATATTACAATGGTTCACGTACTGACAGTGAAACCGCTCCGCGAAGTCTTTCAGGATGCTGTTGCTACTAGCCCTTACCCTGTACGATGTAGTCGCTAGTTACTGTAATATATTGAGATAATTCTGGGGTAAAAGTCTAGTCATAGACAATGAGACGGCTCTGTAATCCACCTTTTAAAAACGTTTAGAAATGTGTAATAAGACACAACAAAAGTTAGTTTTCACTGTGACCTACATGCACCTACATTTCGACCTGCCCTAACACATCAATTAGGGGTCACGTAAATCATAGTTTGCACGTAACAAGGAGAGATTCTTCGAGGCATTATAAACATAAAAGTCGTTAAACAAATTGACAAATGTGTAGGATTTGTAGGATATGGGCCTCGTGTGGCCCCAGGGCTACGCGACATTAACTCTGTAACTGGCTTTGGGGCCACATTACTTTTTATTTGCCCCAGCCGTTAGACCGAATGGTCACTCAGTACAGAACACCAAAACTCCCAGTTTTGGAACTCCAACCTTATCATCTCGCACCTAAGATAGAGTTTACACATGCGTCGTCAGTACCTTGACTGTACAGTTCCTAAAAACTTAACAACGATAACGAACTCTCTCCCTCGGACATAAGGAGCGTTTTTTCACCTGGCCTGTTTTTTGGACTGAACCCTGTTAAGTCTAGCACGTCATTTTGAAAATATTACGTTTTTGCTTTTATTCGATTTATTCAATGTTTGAGTGAATTTGACATAGGGAGATATTTTATATAAGAAGGTATAAGAAAAACACTAAAATTATAGGATTTTTTTAACGCAAGCAGTACTTTTAACATTTTACTTTTAGCTTATATAATAGTAAAATAATTTTAAGTTCTTCTCGTTACGATCTGTTTTTATTGCGGCGGGCTAACTAAGATTGTGATATGGTGACTAGAATAACGGATAGACATACAAAAATATGTTAATATACATCCATGACTTAGGTACAAATGCTCGTGATCATCACACAAACATTTACCCCATGCGGAATTCAAACCCGCAACCGCTGGTTTTGTAGTCCGGGGCGCGAACCACTACACCAAGACGGTCGTTGAGTTATTAAGTTTGAGTATAAATAAGCACATTGGGACTAAATTGAGGTACGGGTGTAATACACTACCACATAATAAATAATAATATTATAAATGCAAAAGCGTCAAGAGGTAACAGACAGACACACCGTCTGTCTGTCTGTTACCTCTTGACGCTTAAACCACTGAACCGATTGAGATGAAATTTGGTGTGGAGACAGACAGACAGAGACCCTGAAAAAGACATTTTGTCGCGATATAAAAACATTAAGGGGGTGAAATGGGGGATGAAAGTTTATATGGAAAATCCAACTCTTGCGAGCGAAGTCGCGGGGAACCACTAGTAATAAATAATAGTACAAGTGATACTGCACACGTTTTTGAAAACTGGTATACCCTATTAAAAGTAAATTTATGCTATAAGCCACCATGAGCTACAAGCTTGGAGACATCATCATTGTAGAGGTATTACTCTTATGTGTAAACATTACAACTGTAAATAAAAATACGAAGTGGCCTAGAGTTAGAGCCTTGAGTTTACCAACACATGTTTAATTTTAATTCAGCTGGTTAATTGACATATTTTGTAAGTAAATTCTGTCAAATTAATCATCAATCGAGGATAAACCGCTGTTTAAAATTGGTGGTACAGGCCTAAATGTTTTTGACACAACAAAAATGCCTTCAAAGCAACATTCTGTAGCCGCGTTTTCCGGAAATGTCTACCTAAAGCGTTGAGTAATTTTTCACATTACGTTTCATTTCCTTTGTCACGCGCCCGGTAACAGCTCAATCATTTAATATTTCGGAAATATCTATGGAACAAAGATATTATAAATCCTTTACATTCTCAAAGATACAAAAAGATTGTGAGTTTAGTTAGCTTTAAATGTACGAAGTATTAATTATAATAAACGCATTAAAAAGGATTTTAGAATATACTTCAAACTAGCGTAAACCGAATTAAAACCAAAATTACTGAATTTTAGACCAGTAGTTTGCTATTAGGAATATGTACTTTGATGGAACCATGACTGATTTCAGGACATATTTGAAAACTAGACAAGACAATATATGGGCCGAAGCTCAAAATCAAGCCATTCAGCTGCCCCAAAAATTGACCAAGAGATCTATGTGTAAGTGCCATCCAAGTGATCTACAACAGAGTCTAGATTTGGCTGGACACGAGCTGATGTCAATTTTAGGACCTTAATTTTTATATAAAAGTGTGCTATATTTTATTTTTATTTAATACTAGCAGTTCCCCGCGACTTCGCCCGCGCCAAAAGTCGGATTTTCCATACAAATTTTCATCCCCCATTTCACCCCCCTGATGATTTTATATCGCGACAAAAAGTAGCCTATGTCCTTCCCAGTGTTTCAAACTATCTCTGTGCCATATTTCATTTAATTCGGTCCAGTAGTTTCGGAGCCTATTCGATGCAAATAAACAATCAAACAAACAAATCTTTCCTCTTTATAATATTATTATTAGTATAGATAACATTGTGGATTCGCTAGATAATAGCTCCGAGTTGACTCTGGATAATTTTAATTGGATCCTATAAACTTCAATCCATTCTTGTTTATTTATGATTGTGACCCAAGTCTCCCACGAGTTTGGGAAAACAAATAGTTTGTTGTAGTTAACAAACTTTTAATGTTTCCAATTATTCTCCGACGTATGTGTAACTACAGGAATTCCAGATGGATACACTATAAATGTATGAGTATACATACAGGTTGTGAAAACAATTGATAACCCTTGAGCTAGTGGTAGAACGTTATAAGAGGGATTATATAAATTAAAATTAAAAATTTTTGAGATAGTGTGGATTTTTTTACCTTGACAACTTAATCTCCAAAATAATAAATACCAAAGCCAAGAGGTTGTCCCTTTAATGGGTTTAAGTATTTATTAAAACCATGTCTTCTTATTTTCTGGAATACTACCCTGATGATCAAGTTCTCTAAAATTGATTAAATTTTCAATCAAAAATTGATCGACTGTGTCATTCGTTGGGACAGTAAAGTGCAGTTTGGTGTAGTAAGTTTTTAATAATATTTTATTTAAAACTTACTACACCAAACTGCACTTACTGAAATATTTTATTAAATATTTCAGTTCAAAAGTAACTGAACTAAAAAAAATGCGCCTAATACGAGCATTGTCCTGTTATTTTACTTATCATCAGATTCCAAGAATTGATCGCGGGTTTTGTCCATGGCATCCCCTCGGGCCTAACTTAAAATATTCCTTTAATTATCAGAAACTTTGTCGCTGAGAATTTCAAGGATTGCCGGAATTATAAGATGAGGGACCTCCGCGGGCTGTCCACACTTGCTAATCAACGTTCATTCAAATCTAAAGCTTACGACGCTAGCTTAATACTTATTTCAGTTTCACCATATTGTCACCAGTTCATTAAACAGACTGTTTATATACTTGACACGATGGTAATATACATATATTTAGCTATGTTAATACTGAAATGAGAAGTGATTTGCGATCAAAAGGGTTAGGTACCTACGATTTGCAAAATTAATTGATCAGTAGCCAGTCTGATATAGTTATAATTCCTTCTAGATCTTGGCAACTACGGGTTACATTGCGATAAAAAAATGATCTTTAATAATTTTTTTTAAACGTGAGATTGGTTTTAGAACAAGTGATGTCGTCATAAAATGTGAAATGTGTGCTAGCGAAACCAGCCAAACGAGCGATTTGAATTTGTTTCTTTTTCACATTTAAAAACGACGTTAAAATAAACTAAAAGATAACAATCCCTGTGTTGATCTAGAAGTTAGTCTACAATCCCGATTCCCACATAAATTGTGGAATCCGAAATATTGAAACTCAATTTATCTACTACTCTGAGGAACATAACTTAACATTTATTATCTTCAAACGTTAATTATCTTTAAAAGTCTAAAACATCGTCGACTGACTAACGTCCTCCGTAGGTCAGTTGAGAGCATTCACCCTGATAGTGAACGGTCGTGGGTTCGAGTCCCACCGGATGACACGGTCGATCAATTTTCGTGTGCAAAACAAGTAGTATCTAAATAACTTAAGAAATTGCCTTAATTCTAAAATAATTTTCTCTAAAAGTATAAGATTCAAAAGTGACAATAATTAACATGTCATGTTGGCACGTGTGCTCTGTTGTGTGCGTAAACGTGTTATTTAATCGTCTTTCTGTGTTTGACTAAAATATTAATCTCACTAAGCGATGCTTAAAAGTCGGGTACTAAACAAATCATGACATACGAGTATTACAGCATTAATTTCAAACTCGTTGTATAAAGCCTGAATTGGTGTTGTGCGGTTTCATGCAAGGTCACGCTTTACTAAGTGTTCAACTGAGCACGTTAATTTGTCCCTAATAGCAATCCGAAATTCTTTTACCCTCGACAAAATACATAAATATTTTAAGTGCTCCCAATTATCCGAGGGACGTTGTTAAAGTAAATAATTACACGAGTAATTTATTGTTTTAATTACAAGGGTAGCAAAATCAAATGGGCTTATTAAGGCAACGATAACTTTTGCAGTTTTGAAAGCTTATGATCTTTGAATGTTGGAATGGCGGTCCTACACGAAATTGAGAAAATTAACGTATTTCTAAATCACTTGTACGATGAGCTGAATTAGTTAAATACATTAAAACAACTTATTTACGTTAGCCTAATCAATGCACAAGGTCTTGATCTTGTTGAAATTTGAAACAAATTCTTTATGATATAATAAACATGACTTGTAGCGAATGATATCTAAAAGCATTTTTTTTTTCGAAAACTTGGTGAGTTTTACGCATGAAACAATAATTTGTACATGAAAATGATTGTATTGATATTCCGCAGGTCCCCATCTTTTTAATATACCCGAATAAAATATAAATAAGAAAATATAATCACTTTTCAGTTTTTAACACAAATGTCTGATGGTTTTTCGCATTGCACAGAATAAAAGTATTGTTCTAATTAAATCATCAAGTCTAATAATTACTAATATAATTAAGTTCGATTCTGTTTGAAGATCGTTTAGACTTACTAGACTTGCTTCGCGCTGCACCCCCTTAACTAATAATAGCCTTTCTTCGGATGACAATGTCCATATTTTTAACCCCCGACGCAAAAAGAGAGGTTTTATAAGTTAAACGGGTCTGTCTGTGTATCTCTGTGGTACCGTAGCTCCCAATCGGATGAACCGAATTTTCTTTAGTTTTTTTGTGTCATAGATAATTTTATTCTGAGTGTTCTTAGCCATGTTTCATGAAAATTGGTCCAAGATGACAGCCGCCACAAAATGGCGGATAACATTTATTTTAAAACTCCCACAATATGGGTATCAAATGAAAGGGCTTGACTTCTAGAACACCATGGCGGTGTTATTACAAAAAATCGGCCAAGTGCGAGTCGGGCTCGCGCACGAAGGGTTCCGTATTTCCTAGGGTGGCTACAATCACTTCAAAACGCTTTTACATTTAGGCGACTTTAGCAACGCGACTTTGGCGTATACAGTCGCGCTGTCGAAGCTTTTTAAAAGTGTCTCCAAAATGGTTATTATTGTCCTATAATAAAACAACACTAGCTCAGCGCCTTGATTAAATGCAGAGAGCGCATGCGAATGTCGCGCAGCTATACCGCGCGGATGTTGCGCTCCGTTTATAGTATGAAATTATCAGCAAAGTCGTCTAAATTATTTTAAGGGATAACCATGCCCTAATTAATGAATTATGAAGTAGGTATGTAGGTGACAATAACACTTATTACAAAGACAATAATTAATCTCTAAAAGAGGCTTTAACTTTGCCATTAAAAAACTATTGTTGTTACTTACAATTGACGCCATCTCTCGGATAAATGTTATACTGCTATATAAACTAACTACTGCGCTTCGCGCAATGCATATCGAACACAAATTGAACGTTACATACATTATACATGAGAAACGTTAAACGTACAATAGATAGCGTAAAACAACAAAAAGAAGTACATGCGTTTTTCTTTCGCAATTGTTTAACGCACATTAAGTGTGCTAATTTCGTCACGGTATCTATGTATGTCTTGGCACAGTGCGAAAGACGTAACTAAAGAAAGCTGAATTTTAGAAGACGAGAGGTGTTTTTTTTTGTATTTATTCAAGTTCATAGCTTTTTTCTTTTTTAAACAAGAATTGGTATGAGCATCAAAATTAGTGTAACAGATTTTAAATCCTACACACACAGACTAAAATTGCAAAAAAAAATTCAATCCGCTGACTAAAACTAAGGCCAATTCGGATAAATTTGACGTGCAATTAATATAGGTATTCGATGTGGAAATCAAATTTCTGTAGGTACATTGATTAAACAATTTTTAGCAGCTTTTTTTTGAGAAAAAAATTATGTACATTTTCAAATTTATTGTTTACTAGCAGTTCCCAAATGTCGGATTTTCCATACAAATTTTCATCCCCCATTTCACCCCCCTGATGATTTTATATCGCGACAAAAAGTACCCTTTTTCCTTCCCAGTGTCTCAAACTATGTCTGTGCCAAATTGCATTTGATTCGGTCCAGTAGTTTCGGAGCCTATTCGATGCAAATAAACAAACAAACAAAAAAATCAACAAATCTTTCCTCTTTATAATATTATTAAATAAAAGTAAAAGTATAAAGTATAGATAGATAGTACTAGTTGTGGCAAACCGAACTCTTTCGGTTTTTATACATTTTTTGAAATGTTTCAATTTCCTTCTCTTTTTGACGTTTTTACTATTTTACCAGTTGTTTCTTTTGCTTCATACGAATTACATCGTTTCCTAAAATATTACCCAAAGTTTATAATTTATTATCCAAAATCCCCCACATCGCGCACATTTTTGGTCCTTCTCCACGTAACGCTTGAACCAGTTTTTAAATTTTTTCCAAATTCCGAATTTTCACCAATTTTCCTATGCCCATCACGAGGAGTTAGGCAAAAGCGGCTCCGATGGCACAGGTTTCAACTTTTGATCCCGGGGCATGCCCTGCGGTCACAAACGAGGGGGATCATGAGGATCGCGGTAGTGAAGTTGTGAGTGCAATAAGTGAACGTGCGAACTCAACCATTTCAACCGCGACGGTTCTTGCTCAGAAGCTGGCTGCGGAAGTCGAATTCCGTCGTCGCCAGCTCGAGCGGGCACGACAGAAGGCGGAGCGAGAACGACAGCAGGCGGAGCGAGAACGCGAACGAGAACGTGAACGAGAACGCGAACGAGAACGTGAACGAGAACGCGAACTTGCCGCCTTAGAGGCACAGGCAGACGAAGACGAACTGCGCGCCAAGTTAGCTATGATCGAGGCTACATCTGGTGGCTCGCACGGCTCGCGCCGCAGCTCTCGTGTGTCGCGCCGCAGCTCTTGTTCATCGCAACGGATTGAGAATTGGGTAAAAGATGTAACTCAAAGATCAAAGGTAAATGATTTTGTTTCTTTAAATGATGCACTGCCAATACAGTCACAGGTAATACAACCGACTGTAACACAGGCTGTTGCACAAACATCGACTTTTAAGTATAATGTTCCATTAGTCGAGCATACGAACGCTCACGAGGGTAACACTGAGCGGCTATCACACGCAAATCCGGTAGTTGCACCATCAGTAACCCGAGCCATGCCGACTGATATACCAAAATTTGAGGTCTCACAACACAATGCTACGTCTCTCGCTTTTACTGATATGGTCAAAGCCATAACCGAATCAGCTTCAGCTACAAGGGCTCTTGTTGTAAGCCATACGCAATATAAAAAGCCGCATCACATAGACTTGCCACAATTTTCCGGCGATGCGTCACATTGGAATTTAAGAGGGCATACGACAATACTAAAGATTTTTATTCTCCGCTAGAGAACGTAGCTCGTCTACAACACGCACTGCAAGGGGCGGCACGCGAGGCAGTCGCGTCGCTGCTGCTATCGGCGGAGGCGCCCGAGGATGTTCTGCAGCTCCTCGAGCACAGCTTCGCACGTCCGGAGGTGATCGTGTTCCACGAAGTGACGTCCCTGAAGAGCTTGGCAAATCTCACACTGGATTTGAAGGGTTTGGCTAACTTTACGTCTCGAGTACGCAATAGTGTAGCTACAATACGGCTATTGCACCAAAACGAATATTTACATTCTCCAGAGCTATTTTATTGCATTTTGAACAAGCTTAACTATACTATGCGAATGAGATGGACTGATTTTGCATTTGACAACCAAACCAACAAAAGTAAGTTAGAGTTACTGAGTGATTTCTTAGTACGTGAGCTCGACCGTCATATTAAGTTTGGTTTGTCACCTGAATCCATCCAATCAGCCTCTACATTTAAATCTTCTACTAACAAATCTAACGGACGCTCTGAAATATCTGTACACGCAGTAGGCGACTCGAAACCTAAAAATAAATGTACTTACTGCGACAAAATACACAACGTCAAAGATTGTACTGGTTTCAAGTCTCTGTCTATTGAGGATAGATGGTGTTGGCTACGTAGTAAAAAGATTTGCTATAGGTGCCTTAAGGGCAACGTTCACACATGGAACAGTTGTAAAGCAGCAGCATGCGGCGTCGACGGCTGCACTCGGCGGCACCACGCACTTCTGCACGGCTCGGCTGCTGCACCACCAGCATTTTCATCAACGTCAAGACCGCAGATCGAAGAGGTTGTAGGTTTGTCAACTTTACATACTACAGCTCGTTTATGTACCACTTTGCTGAAAGTTGTACCCGTAACCGTCACCGGCCCTGCTGGTTCTTACGATACGTACGCACTCTTAGATGACGGCAGCACTGCCACACTTATAGATTCTATGGTAGCCAACAAATTCGGGGCTACGGTTCCATCTGATACAATTAAAATTAACGCAATAGGTGGAATGAACAAAAACACAAATATTTCTTACGTCACTTTTGATATTAAAGGTAGGTACACACAGGAGTCATATCAAATTCAAAACGCTCGAACTATCGATTCTTTGACATTACATAAGCAAACCATAGATTATTCTGATATTGCAAAATACAATCATTTAGCTGGTTTATCGCACATGCTTACGTATACTGATGCGGTACCAACTATACTTATTGGTGCGGAGGACTGGCACTTGTCAATCACTCGCGAGGTCCGAAAGGGCCGCCGCTACGAACCAGTTGCGTGTCGCACTGCTTTAGGTTGGACTTTATATGGCTCTTTAGGTAGGCGAACTATTCCGATGACTTTTGTCAATTACACTGTGTGTACCACCCCTTATTTTGAAAACGAACCAGTCGATTCTTAGGAATTTCTTATTAAAGAACAATATAAATTAGATTCGATTGGCATTAGTAAACACAAAATTTATAATTCCCAAGATCAACGTGCTGTTGATATACTCGACACCACAACCGAACGCCTGCCTTCAGGTAGGTTTATGGTAGGTTTACCATGGCGCCACGAAAGCACTACCGTTCCGGATAGTTACTACCAGGCCGAAACGCGTCTTAAAGGCTTAGAAAAGCGAATGGCTAAGGATAGTGTTTTCGCGGAGTCATACAATATTTACATGTCTGAGATGATCAAGAAAGGTTACGCAGAGGAATGTGCCGTCGACACGTACCACACGAACGATAATACTAAAGGCATAGTTCACACTTCCGAAACTTCTCCTCACTGGTATCTTCCACACTTTGGCGTGTTCCACCCTCAGAAAAAGAAGCTTCGTGTGGTGCATGACGCGGCTGCGAAAACTCACGGCGTCAGTTTGAATTCTTTGTTGTTGCCGGGGCCTGATCTACTTCAGCCGCTTTTAGGTGTTTTGTTCCGATTCAGGGAAGGTTGCATAGCTATGACAGCTGACATCAAAGAGATGTTTCCACAAGTAAAGGTAAGGAACCAATACCGCAACGCCCTTCGTTACCTGTGGAGCTCAGATCCGAAAGGGGCAATAAAGGAATTTAGAATGACGTCTGTTATTTTTGGTGCGTGTTCTAGTCCGTTCACTGCGCTTTATATAAAAAATAGGAACGCTAAAGACATAGCTCATTTGTACCCTGAGGCTGCTGATGCAATAATTTATGACCATTACATGGACGATTATATTGGAAGCGTAGATGACGTTCGTCAAGCGGCGCGCTTGGCTGCTGACATTATCGCGGTACACAAGGCAGCGTGCTTCGAGAATAGGGGTTGGTTGTCCAACGATGATGGAGCTCTCGCTTTGGTCCCAACTGAATTACGTGCAGCTCCTACTCCTGAAGTTTTTTTAGACAATCCAGTACGCGCTTTAGGTGTCATTTGGTACCCGACGGACGATGCTTTAGGCTTTAGGACAGGTTCACATGAACATTTTATGTCAGAAAGCCGTAACCTGACTGAACGAAACACTCTGTCTCAATTGATGCGTGTATATGATCCTTTAGGACTGCTAGCTCCAATAGTAGTTAAGGTCGTATCCTGTTTCAATCTCTTTGGCGTAGCAACATCGGATGGGACGATCAGCTGCCACCAGCCGAGATCAACGCTTGGCAGGCTTGGATTTCCGAACTAGATTCTATCGCGAACATCCGCATCCCACGTTGCTATCTCAAAGCTGATATCTCCGAACGAGAGTTACACATTTTTGCTGATGCGAGCGAGCTGGCCTACGCTTGTGTAGCCTATTGGCGTTTTATTCTGCCAGACAGTAGCATCAAGCTCGCACTCATTGGAAGCAAGTCTCGAGTCACACCACTAAAACCGGTTTCTATCCCACGGTTGGAGCTCCAGGCGGCCCTCATAGCTTCACATTTTGCCGTCTCGATTATAGAAAGTCACAAAAATAAACCAGCACGGGTATTTTACTGGAGTGACTCGAGGACGGTACTTAGTTGGCTTCGAGCTGACGCTCGCACATTTCGGCCTTTTGTGGCTCATCGCGTTGGTGAAATCATTGAGAACACAAACGTCAGCGATTGGCGGTGGGTCCCAACAGACTTAAATGTTGCAGATGACGCGACGAGGTTTCGACAAATCGAATCGTCGTCGAGGTGGTTTGTTGGTCCGTCATTTTTACTCACGCAATCTGAAACTTGGCCAACAACGTGCCGAACAACATATACTGAAACGATGTCAACTAGAAAACTTCGACGAAGAATTACGTTGCATTTTGGCATCTCAGGCCACTTCTTAAACTTTCGCCAACGCTTGGAGAAGATAACATATTGAGACTGGCAGGCCGTATTCGTGCAGCTCCAAACATCATCGTGGACGCAAGGAATCCGGTGATACTCGACAGACGTCACTCAATCACTCGTCTTCTGATTCATCATTATCATAAACTGATGGCGCACGCGAACAACGAAACTGTGATCAATGAAATTCGCCAGAGATATTGGATTTTACGTCTGAGACCAACCGTCAGAGCAATAGCCAAAAGTTGTCAATTCTGTCGTGTAAAAAAACACTTCCGTTGTCTCCACCTACCGCCGACTTGCCGATTGAAAGACTGGATCACCATAAAAGGCCATTCACGAATGTTGGCCTGGACTATTTTGGTCCTCTAGAAGTCGCTATCGGACGCCGAACAGAAAAACGATATGTCGCTCTTTACACATGCCTGACAGTCAGAGCGATTCACCTAGAGGTCGCTAGCCTTTCCGCTGACTCCGCAATCATGAGCCTCCGGTGTTTCATTGCTCAAAGAGGCACCCCTACCACTATCATTTCGGATAATGGCACAGCATTTGTCGGCGCCAACAAGGAGTTAAAACAGTTTTTTGGAAGTGTCATTGAAGAGTTTGCGGCTACACAAGGTATAACTTGGAAGTTTTTGCCTCCTGCCGCACCATTCTTTGGAGGCTGTTGGGAGCTGAAGCTATTATTAACGGCCTTTATCTCATGTTTCTGTGGACTCGGATGATCACGAAACCCTCACGCCTTTTCATTTCCTCATCGGCCAGTCGTCACACATCTCTTCACCTGCACCGGATTTAACAGATTCCGCCCTGTTGAGCAGGTCAGAGTGGAAGAAAGCTTCCCGCCTCGCAGATCATTTTTGGGCACGTTTTACCAATGATGCATGCCAGACACCATCCCCTAAAAACCCAGCAACGTAAGCGTTGGCGACATAGTTGTCATAGTAGATGAACACCTACCACGAGGGGTGTGGCCGAAGGGACGAATTACCCAGGTTCACCCGGGACGAGATGGTGTTATCCAAGTCGTCGATGTTGCGACAAAGGGGGGAATTTTACGTAGGCTGGTAAAGAAAATAGCTGTTATCGCTTAGCTAATGTTAATGATAGGCGTTTCGGTCTGTCACATGACTACAAACTACGTATTCTCATACGAGGGGGGAGAATGTGGCAAACCGAATTCTTTCGGTTTTTATACTTTTTTTTAATGTTTCAATTTCCTTCTCTTTTTCACGTTTTTACTATTTTACCAGTTGTTTCTTTTGCTTCATACGAATTACATCGTTTTCTTAAATATTACCCAAAGTTTATAATTTATTATCCAAAATCCCCCACATCGCGCACACTAGTTTTGTTAATCAATATTTATATTTGCAGTGCAATAATTTATTTCAAGTAAAAATAGTATAATTGAAATTTGATACATGCTTTATGTCTTTGCTGTGCATTTAAATATACCTCGAAAAAAAAAGCGTACATTCGAAAACATCAGTATTATATCCCTAGGATCGATCCCAGATTCTTACGATCATACCCAAGATGTTACCCACTGGGCCAAGCGTGCTTATGGTTATCTAACGAAAAGTAATAAGAAGTACGTACGAACTTAAAAAACAACAATGCGGCGTCATTTGACGCCATCTAGTGACGAATGTCAGAACTAACTTATATTAATATTCGTTTATTTGCATACACCGTGCGCCCAGTTGCACGAGAATTTTATAAAATTATTGGTAAATGATAAAATGATTCTGTAAAACCATATCAATATTTAATAGAAATTAAGATGTTTCGTGGTCTATTTTTAAATCTACCTAAACATAGTTATATAACAGTAGAATAAGCATAGCGCTAGCGCTCCATCTACTTATTTTTTTTTGGACCAGCATTTTGTCCTCGTGATGACGATCGAAAAAGCTCTTTTTGTATTTGATTTAACAGCAATTAACAATTTTCGGACTTTTTCCTTAACTTATGCTGTAAGACCTTCCTTCTTGCCAAATTTCATGGTTCTAGGTCTATGGGAAGTACCCTATAGGTTTTGATTCCCCTGAGAATGGGGAAAAATGATAAAAATTGGCCGTATCTTTTTTCAGCGTTAACTTAAAAGCTTGATTTTTTCACATCATTAAGGGACCATAGACATAAGAATTTGATGTTAATTTTAACTTTATAACCTCTACGCGTTCCTGAGTAAAAGGGTCTTGACAGACAGACGGACAGACGGACAGACGGACAACAAAGTGATCCTATAAGGGTTCCTTTTTTCCTTTTAAGGTACGGAACCCTAAAAAAATAGACCAGGTTTAAAATTGGTCTAAATATTAGCCGACAACAAAGGAATGAATGACACATTCGTGACATAACCTAATAGAGAAGCGCTTTTCTAATTGGCTAGCTAATAATTTAGTCCTGTCTTAAACCTGGTACAAAGTTTTTAGAATAACGGGGCATAGGTATAACTTTTAATTTGTAATTCATAGTTATTCACCGTGGCCGTCTCTGTCACTAATGCCAGCATGAAAGAACGAAGCGTGTCATTTGGTAAAATATGTCAGAAATCAAGTTCCACGTCTTCAATTTGTAAGTATTCACTTGAATACCTAGTAATCAATCCTATATATTTTTGTAATTTTGTATTCTGGACTTTCAGACAGCGACATTCCTAGCGTCGCGTCATAGACTACGGCGCTACGAATTTTATATAATGCTACGAGCCGTAGCATAAAGGTCATGGCACACTATACCGGCACCGCAACGGCACCGCCTCAACCCAGCAATTACCTTGCCATTCAAATTAGAGCATGGAGTTGTGTGTCGTACAATATATTTTGTAAATTCGAGGCGACGCCGTGCTGCAGCCGTGCTGTTCCGAAGCTGGTATGTATGCCATGACCTTTACTCGTAGCATACGGCAAATAAACCGTACCAACAAAACAATCGTAACCTGAAGCATGACGTAGTATCTACAAATATCTATAAATATGTTATGTTAGTAAATTACTGTGGGGAGGAAGTAGTGGGGGAGGCCTTCACCTGAGAGGGGGGCATGCTACTAAGAAGATTTTTTTAAAATAATTTTGCATCGAGTGACAAGACTTTTCAAAACTTATTTTATATTATGATAGGCATGTTATTTCATGCCTTTTAAATTCAACCTCTTATGTTACACCATACCATTGTCAAGCAATGGAAACGAAAAAAGTGTGGATACAGTGACATTGGCAGTTACCATTAAACCATGTGACGATCGCATTAGGCATTCTAAGCGTTTCGGTACATTGTCAGATACTTGTGACTCGCATCCGTCATACGTAATCGCTGGCAGGTCAGCCGGGGCGACATCAAACAAGAGTTAACTAGGGCTACCATGACTTTCTTAAAAGTTAGGCCACAAATAAATCTGAGTAAGGGTACCTTATAAAAGTTGGCTTTTACTGGTTGCGGTTTCCATTATGGCCAAGCTGTAGATCCTGACTAAATAGAAATTACGGTGATGGGACTGTTCTGGTACTACGAGTGTAGCTATCGTGTGTTTTTTTCATTCATTGACTTGACAGGATGTGTCAAATTGAGGGAACCATAGCTAAAAGTCGACTTCGGAGCAATACGGTTTGCGACGCGCCTCTGGTGGCCGCGCAGCTCTCTTGGAACTTTAGGAGCGTATGGAAACCTTTTCAAGTGGTGCGTCATGGACGCATGCGGCCATAACCACTTAGGGTTGCGTCACTATTTAAACAGCTGATCCTTTACAAGTACACTTTTTCTCTAATCTGTTCACTTTTTTACACAAATTTGGCTACCCTAGTTGTTCGTGTATACGGATTGATTTTTGATAGGCGTCTATTATCACGACATTAGGTAGGTTAGCGGTTTTTAGCGAATGTTTGTGCTTTTTTGTGACTGTCAGATAATGTCGGTTTGATTGGTCTGATTCAGTACATGGGATGGTAAACTAAGTGTAGATTCATGTAAATTCATGGTAAGTTTTGGTAATTTTTGTCATAAATGGCATTTACACTTGAAAGATTTTGGCTGAAAGTTTAGTGGTTAATTCCTGAGTATTTGTTCTATGATGTATACATATTAACATTAGAGCAGCGGGTTGCCTCTCATGTTGGAGGTATCGGGTTCGATTCCACGTGCTGCCATGCACAATGTATATTTCTGAGTTATGTAGGTACATTCGTTATTTCACTAACCGATGCACTTACGGTGAGGGAAAACATCATGATAAAATCTGCACATTCAGGCGAATATGTAACCATGATCCAAATGGGTCAGATTCCCCTGTTAACAGGGTCACGGAGGTCAGATAGCAGTCGCTCCACTCTTATTTCATAAATAATCTGCCATATCCTGAATCATAGTCGAAAGCGGAGCCTGGGCCCTCATATTTCGATACTCGTAATAAGGGAATAAACGCTAGGTTTTTACAGTGCGGCAAATTAATTAAAAGTTGGATATTTTGGATACGTTTTAATATTAAATTAATAATTGAAACTGCAAAATTAATAACCCATATTGTAAACGTTAATATAAATAAACAAATTGTTCGAAACATAAGCATTTTTCTTTTAAAATTTCTGTTCTTCGATAAACAACAGAAACAGCAGGAAATTACCGAACGGGCACAGTGCAATAAACTCGAGTCGGACTCAATTTGTGACGTCTCATTTTGATTTTCTGTTCAAATTCGCCCGCATTTTACTGAGCTTTTGTCAGACGGAGTGATGACGTAAGTTTGAAGCAGGGTTCTGCATGTAGTGGAATAATAATAATAATGAATTCTTCTTTATTAAGACACCTATAAGTGATCCATATTTGTTAGTAACAATTTTTCTTATAAACTATGTTAGTAATATCTTGAGTGGCTACAAGTATTTAATTTTTAAGTGATATTTAGGCTGTGCTACCAAAACTAATTATTTTAGCAGCACCACCCACTGTCGCAAAAAGGGAGAGTCAGGTCTCTCAGCAATCACCTTCAGGATGGTGTTGGAACTGCCGCACAACCTTGAGAGCAAATATGCGGCTTTAAAAGCCGAGCTCTCAGGCAAGTACGAAATCTTTTTTTGATTTAGATGGTAATTAATATACACTTAAGTAGGTACACAGCAATTTAAAATTGTACACTGTGACGGTGCCACCATTTCGGTTACTTCGCGTAAATTTATGAAACTTATGGTTACGAACTTATTGCACGTTTTCAAACTTCTCAGCGAAAATTGATCGTAATTTTAAATTTTAGTTTATAGTATTTGCATAGAAAAAGCAATTTTGGACATCACGCATAATTATATGCCCCGCAGCAGACTTTATGGTAAGTCCAAACTTAATAATTGTGAATATATTTACGTATTTTACATTTTGTATCGCTTAAATTCCCATCACAAGAGATAATTTTCTTCAAACACGACGAAGACGAGACTTCAAGCCATTCAGTACGGAACCTTGAAAAGGGACGTGGATATCATCCATCACCCTCACGGGTCTTGATTAATGGACAGGTCACCGCTAAGCGCGAACTCCTAGCGCCGATTGCTTTCAGCATCCTTCTATTATTCACGAGAGTAACGACTAATGAGGGTATGCAAGTCTTTATTTGTGTGACTTATTTTTTCTTTAATTTGTTAGAGAAATCGTTTTTAGTATTTTCTAAATGCCCAGCACAATCACATCTCGCGAGATAAAATTATCACGAAAATACACCGTGCACTTGCATGTACGAAAAAAAAGATTAACGATTTCAAAATCACAAAAAGATAGACCCCACGCTAGTAAAGCCAAAGAGTCTAAACTACAAGCAATGGATAAAAAAGTCAGCCTAGAATATATAGAGACCACTGCTGAAAAAAGGCCTCACCTCAACTATGAGAAGGTACGAGCCATACTCCACCACGCGGGCATAGTGCGGATTGGTGAAGGGTATCTGTAAGGCAAGTAACAAACCTTACTGTCAGATGTTATCAAGCTGCCCTAGGGCATCTAACTAGGCTTAACGACTAATACTAACAGATATTAGTCGCAATGGATCAGCACCATCATCATATCAGCCTATTGCAGTCCACTGCTGGACAAAGGCCTCTCCAAGACGGCGCCAACTTTCACGGTCCTCCACTTCCACACCTCGCATCCAGCCACCACCGGCCACCTTCCCCAGGTCATCGGTCCATCTAGCAGGGGGCGTTCAACACTACGTTTCTACGTGTCGCAATGGATGCTAACATAAAATTACTTTCATTCATTTCTTTTTTTTTTCGGGTAACTATAATATCTACCCGTAAAAAATGAGTATTTAGCGGCGTGGCGGCTACAGCAGCGCGTTTATTTGTTCGATAAAAGTCGTCCGCAGCCGCGCGAGAGTTGTGGCGTCGCGAGTGCGCTAACACACGAGCTCGTTTGTCTGCCGTAGGGTTGCCATTTTTTTTTCATTTATTATGATATAACCAGTTAAAAAAACAATTTAAGACAAACATACCTATTATCTTTGGGAGACATCGACATTAGATAACACATTCGCAACAGTAATCGCTCGCCAATAAAAATTATGTTATGATTCTAATTTTCAGAAGCCTTCTTTAATGTTACTACAGTAGCACGCAAATGTAAGTAGGCTACACAAATGGTACCATAGGATGGAGTAGTAAAGAACTGCAAAATAAGGATTTCTTAACAAGGATAACGTTTATTGACTCATTGCACGGGCTATTGTATTTTCCGCAACCTGATTCAACGGGCGTAATTTCTTTATTGAATTCATAGCTAGTAAGAAACTTGCATATATGTTTTGTCAGATTGATGATAATATTAATCCAATCAACACACACTGAAAAATTTAGGTAAGCTTTCAATATCTTTTATTCACAAACGTAAGTCGACAACCCTAATAATCGCTTTACTCCGTGTACCGCACTGATTTGTGATATGCTGCGTATTTATGATACGCCAAAGTTCCATCCGTTCCCCTCGTTGTATAAACAACATTGATTAGTGCACTAAATCAACCGCTGGATTATGTGACCTGCCATCGCGTAGGCCGTGTGGTAATGTGAACTTCTCGTGACTTCATGTAAAGCTTTACCGCTATTCAGTTTTGGACATGTTTGCTACGTTTGTGTGCAATAAGTACTCATCATCATGATGAATATATACGTGGGTGAGCCACAAGAAATGCTAACAACACCAGTATTATTTCAAATATGACCAGCGAAAGTTAAAAATGATTTTTAACTTTCGCTTAAGAGTTCATTATGTAAGATTCTTGAATCTTGTTTTGTAGGTACGAACTACGAAGTATAATGAGCGTAGCAATAATTAAGTTTTGCGTGAGTTAGTGATCCGAATATCTGTTCGTGCTGTATTTATTGTTTTACACTTATACACATTATAATATATTAATATATTTGACTATAATCTAGTTTACTACTATTTATTTTATATAGGTATTTATATGTATTGTTATTTTTAATAATGTTTGGCGTATCAGTCCGTGACCTCACTCGGCTAGGGTCTACTGAAAACCAGCGTCGGGGCCCCTAGCGGGTCACGACTTAAGCTGAGTGGGGCCCTTTTAGTATGGACATCACAGACGCACAAGTGCACAGTCCGACTGGCTTACCCACATAAATTGTAATTTTGTTGTGTTCCTTGTTTCATAACCGTGCTCGTTACGTTGTTTGTTTTCGTGTGTTATGTGATGTCCATTCATTAATAAATGTATTTTCTTTCTTTCTAATCAATTGCTTGGAATTTTCGTTTTTTTTAATTCGAAATGGGTTTGCTCTAGTCTGTAGACTAAGCCAGACGTGGCGTCGACAGAGTTGACGGTGGAGCGAGCTCACCCAGAAGAAGCCTGTTCACTATGACTTTGAAGGGGTTTTCAAAGGGTTTTCTGAAAGTAAAAAAATTTTAGGAATCGGAACATCTGATCATTTTAAACGTAACTAGTTCAGTTACTCTGTCATTTTACTCCCGTGCATTGGCGGCGACAAATGGCGCCGTTTGACCGAGGCCACTCCATCGCGTGGAGTAGCGAGTGCCCGCTGACTAATCTCCCGGATTCGGGGAAAATATACCCGTGATATTGATGGAGGCAATATTTCTCGTTTTAAAAGGGTAAAACAGTCAATTATTCTGTGGAGGCTAACAGGCTCAGACGTGGGAAGCTAAAGAAAGGTCAAAAGTGGGTGGTCACAAATTGTTAAAATGCGTATTTGTGACCACCAGTAAAAGCACAAATCATAAATAAAATAAAAAAAATAAAAGCCTGAAAATATAGGTTCAGCGACAACTAAATAACTTAGTAGTCCAAGTTGGCAGGGAGTTGACGAGGATCAAATAATAGACTCAGGTAAGTATCTGAATTTTTAACCGTTATTTGGCCAAATCTTGTTTTCATGAAAAGTCGTAACTTGATTAATTATAGTATTTTCGTAATGAAAAATTGTAAATTGTAAATAGGGCCCTTTCCAAATGTCAATTACTGGCTTCCTGACAAAAATTCAGATACGATCTTTGGTGATGTTATAAAATGTATTTTCTTTAATAACAAGGTATATTTAACTCAAAATCACCGTTTTGTTGGATACGCCTTTTCATGATTGTTAAAGAAATAAATAGTACCAAATATTTTTGCTATCATTATTTCAAAGATTAAGAATTAAGGGAAAGTAAAAGACTTAAATTACGGTCTAAAACTGTTATGAACGACACTGTGGTACACGATTGACCGATGCCTCCGCTTACTTAAAGGCACTTATGTTACCTCCTCCAAAATATCGATATCCACTAAAGCGCGTCTACAAAACTAAATAAACAAATAGGAGTATCTGTCGCATTGACAGCGTACGTCCATTACAGGGCTCAGGTGCTCCGATAAATGGGTCCAATAAAAATAGACCAGGAAAAAATCCGCGGAGGGGCGCTGCTATCTTCGCTCGCCAAATGATTCGTCTGTCAATGTGAGTTATGCGCAGTGACATTTCGAGGCAAGTATGTTCAGTAGGATCATCGTGTTCTAGTACGCTAGAAATTAATAACAGATCAAAGATTTGATTTGAGATTATAAATTTCTTAGTTTATGTATGCGAACGTGTCTGCAAGCTCCCATAAAATGTCAGCTTATAGTATTAAAGTAGCTAGGTAGCTAAATTATAACTAACATCTTCCTCAAAAATGTGACCTAAATAGAAAATTTAAGAACCATTTTCTAATATTGACAATTGTGTCTTACGTTTAATTTCATCAGTCTTTAAAGACTCAATTTAAAGATAATAATTTAAAGATTTAATATTAGAAAATGGTTCTTTAATTTTCTCTTTAGGTCACATTCTTAAGAAAGATGTTGGTTTTAATGTAGCTACCTAGCTACTTTAAAATAGTAATTATTTTAATTATTATCTACCGTTTCTTTCTTAATGTAAACTGTGCTACAACTAAAGAGCACTAAATAAATTCCATTAAAACGGTATTCACACATGATCTTTGTATGTTTAGCGAGCCTACTGTGTGCTACCTGCTTTGTGGTGTCAGCCTACGACAAATGAGCCGCTCATAGCCCACGGTACCCTAGGAAGTTTTTCACTTAGCACTCAGTGACGGATTCCTTTATTTTACTTTAGGGTTCCGTAGTGAAATGGAACCGTTTATCATTAGACCAGGGTTTATATTCTGAGGTTTGAGATCACAAACACATGTTAAATTTTTAATCAATCAGGCTGGCATTATATGACATATTTGGTGCGGGGAAGTCCGTCGGTGTAGTGGGGTTGGACTCTCAATGAACAGCTACATTTATGAAAGTTCATAGTTCGATGTACCATTTGTAATATTTTTAGGCAATAAATAAAATACGTGAATGAATAAGCATAGTTAATAACCACAATTTTAATATGCATTTCATTTCACTATTCTGTGTACATTTAACATAGTTGCACCAACCGAATGCACGTTTTGAAACGACCGGAGCACGTTTTGAAATACCCGATTCACATTTGGAAATACCCAATAAATGACACCGATTGGGTGGCTGCATTTCACCCGCCCAGTGGGACAAGAATCACGTAGATTGGACCAAACTATGTCAGTGCGCACTCCAAGCTTTTTTCGACACACTACTGGCTCGATTGGGTTACCATCGATCGGGTTATATCTTACCAATAGTTTTAATGTTTTTGCCATGGTACTACGCAAAATGTATTCTCTACTACACTATTTGCTATTGCGCTTTTACTCTTTTTGTGTTTATAGCAAAATTGTATCGAAATCTAGCATTTTGGAACATTGTTCAAAATATTTATTTGATATTGTGAAAAATGTTTTCGGCATGTGGAAATTAAAAAAAAAACTAACGTAATGTATTATAATACTATCGATTCAAGGCGCATTCTACAAATATTGTTAAACAATTTCAAAAATATTATTATTTTATTTTGACCATCAAATGTATCTCTAATCTATGACTATCGCTCACAGTTAATTTTCCTTACGTTAATAAAACATTAAGATTTTAGTAACAATTTAGCCTCATTAATGGCGACTTAAAAATGATGTGATGGGTGAGATGAGTTGGGGGATATCATTTAATCATATCAGATGTAAATGAATATACTTTTGTCGTGAAAAACTGAACGTATTCCCCATGGACCATTCCACAGCGACCGGTTGCAAGCTGTCTGCATCCAATGTGATTCTGCGATCTTTAAAACGTCGTCTGTCCATCTTGCGGCAGGGGACACCTATGTTCAGCAGTGGTCGTCCTATGGCTGATAGTGATGATGATGATGATGTAATAAACTATCACTGGATAGTTTTAAGTTAGCCAAATGCCGTTAAAAGTCCCACTGTGGAACAAAAACTTGGTAACCCGAAGTCTGTTCGCGAACAAGGAAATGTTCAGTCCAAACATACATACCGTGCGAAATACAAAATGGTAATATACTTATTTACGAACGCACAGAACGGTATGTGTATTGCCATACGCGAGATAAACGCGCTATGAATGTAACGAACGTATTTTTTTCGCCCGAAAAAGTTTTAACCCTTTTTATGTTGCAGTATGGAAACAAATAAATAAATTGCTGCTCTCGGAGAGATGTGAAATATTTGAATAAACGCCTGTTTTCGAACATTTGGCTGTCGAATCTTCGGTTTCAGTTTACGGTATTTATACAAATTACGAAGTGAGTTGGTGTTTATCAATACACAGATGCTAGCACCTATAGTCATTTGTTTTCAAGAACCTGCCGTCTGTTATTATATTACGATTAGCATACTTAAACATTTGAAATAAAAAATACGACCGTGTTGGTGTAATGGAACGTATTCTGAAGTACAAAAGCAGTGGTTGCGGGCTCGAATCATCGTTATTTTATAAACTTACCGACTTACGTACCATTAGTTATTTTAATATAGCATGTACAGGCTCGATAATTGAAGCTTTTGGTTCAAAACAAGCGCATCTCTCGCACGAAACACAACCTTTGCCATCTCTGCTGAAATCGCTGCCTTAATCTTATTGTTGTAGGGCCACCACGTACCCGATCGAAGTGCAAACATTTGCCCAGAGTTAAGGCGCAGTATCCAATACCCGATGCCTTAATTGTTTGTTCCGACTGCCAATTAATAGTTGCAAGTTCCTAGTTCTGCGTACCTCGAAATTCGTGGGAAACAAACATGGCCGCGGCGTCGAAACCTACAAAGCAATTACTATCCCAAAAAAGTTAAAGATCATGAATTTGATTTTCTGCCGGTTTTCTGAGCAAATTCTGCATTCCCCATACAAGCATTTCCATTCGGTTCTAATTTCATTAAAAAAGTTAACCAATTATTTTCTCCCAAATAAGCAGTTAGTTTGTATAACGTTCAAACTTACTTTTATATATTGAACTTTATAATTATTAATTACTTATAATACACAAGGGGATTGCCTTGTCGTTTGCGTCGTTAATTACTGGGCACAACAAATCTAAGTCGCTTTACCAACGACACGATAAGAAGAAAAAAAACGGTAAAAATCCTAAAACAAGAAAGTGGTCATACCCGGGTTAAATTGGTACCCATATCAAAAATTGTAGCAGTCGGGGACCCATTCTAGAAACGGAGGCTTAGTGAATTTAGAGCACATCATCATTCGCTTACCCTGTTCCCATTATATTTGGGGTCGGCGCAGTATGTTTTTCTCTTCCATACAATCCTATCACTTGTCATTGACTCATCCACTCTTTTCACAATCATATCATGCTTTACACAGTCCATCCATCTCTTTCTAGGTCGGCCTCTTCCCTTCCATCCACTAACATTCATACTCATCACTCTTTTTGTCACATGATTCTCCTCTCTTCTCATCACGTGTCCATACCAAGATAAACGTTTTCCCGTCATCTTTTCTGTCACAGGCGCCACTTGCAAACTTCCCCTTATATATTCATTTCTTACTTTGTCCATTCATTCATTTATTGTCACTCCACACATCCATCTCAACATTCTCATTTCCGCTACATGCAGTCGTTTTTCATCCATCTTCTTAACGGCCCAGCATTCCGATCCGTACAGTAAGGCAGGTCTTATGATGGTCTTGTAAATTTTGCCCTGCATCCGTGGATCGCATGTTGTTGCTGTGACCTGCCTCCATTTCATCCAACCTGCGTTGATTCGATGTTTAATGTCCCTGTCAATATCGCCGTCATTTTGTACAATAGACCCGAGGTACCGAAAGTCGGAACAGACTGGTAAGGGCATTCCTGCAAGGGTTATAGATAAAGGACTGGAGAGACCGCCACAGAACAGATACTCGGTTTTGGTTCTGCTGACTTTAAGGCCAACGTTCTCCAGTCTTTGTCGCCATTCCTCTAGTCTGCTCTGGACCTCAAGAGAGTCTTCGGCAACGAGCACAATGTCGTCGGCAAACAACATGCACCAAGGGGCATCTTTCTGTATGTCCGATGTCAGGGCATCCAATATCATAAGAAAGAGGTAGGGGCTAAGCGCTGATCCTTGATGCAAGCCTACAGCCACATTGAAACTCGTGGTCGTGCCGACAGCAGACCGGACTTGGGTACTGCATCTGTGGTACATTGCCTTGATCAAACGCAGGTACTTTCCAGACACTGCTTTCATCTTAAGGGCCCACCACAGGACCTCACGAGGTATTCGGTCATAGGCCTTTTCGAGGTCAACAAACATCATGTGGAGGTTTTTATGCGCACTTCTGTATTTTTCACACATTTGGCGAATGGCGAATATGGCGTCCGTTGTTCCTCGACCAGGCATAAAACCAAATTGGTTCTGTGAAATGACGCTCTCCTCTCTCACTCGTCTCTCAATTACTTTTTCCCACAGTTTCATACTATGTGACATTAGCGATTTAGATTCTCAATTTAGAGCACATACCCACCTCTATATTACATTGTATATTACTCCAATCTACTGACGAGACGGCTGACTTTCTAACATGGGTCCCGACTGCTACAATTTTTAATATGGGTACCAATTTAACCCGGGTATGACCACTTACTTGTTTTAGGATTTTTTAATTTCCAATTACACAGAAACGCAGTGGAGTTTTTAGTTTTTTAAATTACCGCTTTTTTATTATTATTTTTAGTTTTAATATTCAAAACAAAACACCAGACTGCAAAAAATATTATATTTTTGAAATGGTCTCTTTACTGGCTTTCATTTGATACCCATATTGCTATGGTAAGGAAATAATTAATCCCCCTCTTTATTTCCATTTGCGGGTGCTATTTTTTTAAATTAACTATATAGCCTATGTCACTCTCACAATTTTGAGAAATTCAACGACACCTCATATGTCAAAAACTGTCTAGCCGTTTGGGCTGTAGGGCGTGCCAAACAATTATACATACAAATAACACATACATACAAATAACACATACATACAAATAACACATACATACAGGTCTTAAACGCGAAAATGGTTAAACATTTTGAAGGTAAAAATGTTTTTACCATACATACGAGGGGTTACGGATAAAATTGGAACAGTACTAAATAAATACTCCATGAAGACTGTATACGTTCCGTTCTCCAAGTTGTCAACCTTACCTTACCTTAGGGAAGGATACCATACCCTTTCTGTCGTCGGGAGTCTACAAGATTGACTGCAGTTGTGAAAGCTCGTACATTGGCCAAACCAAACGGTCAATCTCTGAAAGGGTCAAGGAGCACATAGCTGCAGTCAAAAACAGGCAGACATGTATTTACATGGTTACAATATTCTGCTATTGCAGATTTCTGCAATAGCAGAACATTTATTGGAAGGCGGGGCCAATCACTGGATTGAACTACATGAGCCTAAAATCCTCTCCACCGATCGCCACTACTATAAAAGGATTGTGCGTGAAGCGGTTGAAATTAAAAAACATAAAAACTTCAACCGGGAAGACGGATTTAGACTATCAGTTTCGTGGAACCCAGTGATTAATATGTGTAAGTCTCGCGATCTGTCTTCAGTCTCATCCGCGGATACTGTGAGTGTTGTGTGCCGGACAAATATTATAAGTGATGTGCGGGTAGGAAATCTACCCTCGCAATAATAGTTAACATCTCGCCGCGCCAGTTTACCAGCGACCACGGACGCTGCAACGCGTTCGAAACGTCGGGCTGAATTTGGAGGTAAACATTTTTACCTTCAAACTGTTAAATCATTATCGCGTTTAAGACCTGTATGTATGTGTTATGTGTAACAATCGCGAATCTTTAAAAGTGACAGTTATACATACATACTCTCGGAAAACATAACCCTTTTTCCGCAGTCGGGTAATAAAAAGACAAGTAACTTTAACGAAGCATGTTTGTGCAGCAATGAACAAACGGTATCGTTCCTAAAGTAATAGTCTTCCTGGACAGTACAGTACAGTCACAAGCAATGAAATGTATACAAATAAGTTTTTATTTCATTGTAATAAGGTCTCAAATCGCATGTAGATGTATCGATACTCGTGACTGTACAATCCGTCCCATATCTAAAGTAGAGTGTCTACAATAAATCATGTCGTAAATCTGACTCGAATCTGAATTTCCCATCACACAGCCGCCCCACAATACTGCAAATTTGCTAAATGACAGCACGCATCTAAATGCGTACTCAACTGGGCTTCAAAAGCGATCTGCGGCCTTATCGCCTAATTTCCATTTCCACCAGTTCGAGCTGGACTGATGGCCGCTTAACGAGTCAGCCGTTTTAAAGATTAATATTGATTGGTTACTGAGACTAACTCGTGAATAAATTAGTATTAATGTTAAGACAATTTTGCCAAACCGTTCTAGATCCAGAGACAAGATGCAATCTATTCTGAAGCGAAGTTCGCCATCGTACAAAATGTACGAAACTGACATAAGCCATCGAAACATCACGTGACTTTTGCATTATTATTTTAATAGGTATATCGCTGGCGATAGCGAAGTTCGAAAGAAAGATTGCATTTTGTCTAAGAGCCCTGGTTATTTGAAGTTGCAAAGAATAACACAAAATTGAGAAGTATCCTAACAAAAGTTCTTAGGTTGCTGTTATGAGTAGCCAGATTTAGCGATACATTTTTCACAGCTCTCAAGGTTAATAACCCGAAGACACATAACTCTTTATAGAAATAAATAACGAAAAAAGCAATCGTAACGACAGAATAGTGACGTAATTTATTCGCAGAACACGGTGGAACCAAAACAAACGTACCACACATTCCTTATTCCCCCAAAGCCTTAACAGCTTAACAGTATAGACCAGGCGGCGGGGAATCAAAAAGTTACCTTGTTGATTTCAGCGTATTGTATTTTATTAAATTCAAGAGTAACGCTAATTTTATTATATTGAACATAATAATTATATTTGATAGTCATCCAAAATATACGTAATCTCAATATACACCTTGTTTAGACCCCATCAACTACATTTAAATTGTACATTATTTGGCGAACAATGTACTCAAAGTTAGAATTTGCGTAGAATAGATACCTTTTGTACAACAGTAAAAGTATCAAAACTCATTGTATTTTTACGGGGACGAAAAAAATGTGACATAATGAAACGTTAAGACATTTGCATCCGACTCCTGGACTAAATGGGGAGAGGAGGAAAATCTTCTAGAACCTTAAAAAATATGTTAAAACGGATTCCGTACGTCAAAGGCTTTACACGCAAGCTTTCTATAGCCAAAGCTTTTTTGTTTCCGCTTGAAAAAAATATTGGATTTTGTCGGGACTAAAATCAAAGGAAATCCTGGAAAACTCGAATGGGCTCGTAATTAGGCTCAAGGAAAAGTTGTTAGCCGTCAACAATTTTGTTTTGATGTTTGAATAAACTCATTTATTTCATTTATGCTGAAGACAGCTAATTTCCACATAATTAATATCAATATGATTTTATCGCAGGCTTAAGAAATGAAATCGGATTCCTAGAACGGTTCACGTATTCCACGAAGCTAAAATATTACTTTCTATTAATTTATTAACATGTGATAATGTCGAAAATTATTTTGAATTTTGAAGTACTGCGATCTTGCTAGTACTTGAAATATTATATAAATACTTTTACTTGAGCCATGAATTGTCGTCATTTAAGCTAAGCTGTTACTAAAAACCTAACTAATTTATTCAGTTAAAATATAAATCGATAATGCCACATTCATATTGGCATACGTAGCCAATAATAACAAATATGGCACATATGGGCCAAGAATGTGTTTCCTTTTCTGCCTCTACTCTACTAGCACCTATCTTTAGACAAGACACAGACAATCTGGCAAGTGCTAAGAAGAAATGCCAGAACATACTCAATTACCTACCACTAGCTGCCACATTTTTTTTAATAGAAATGACATTTTCATACTTCGAGAATACGCAACATCTAAATTTTGTGATGTCCGCCATGTTATTTCGATAAATATCGTATTGATATAATATCGAAGGCGTGAGAGTTGGGCCCCAGGTCTCCTCACTCATCTAAGGCAGATTAAGGGTTTAGTTCGTAGCTGCCCACACGCGGCAGCAATAGACGACATGTCGCCGCGTCACTACTGGTATCTATGTATTTCTACGCACGCCTTGTGACGCCAGCTGCGAATGGTATTTCACTAATTTTTAGTTACAAAAAAGTACGTGAGGAAACCTGCACATTCAAGTGACCAAATGTGTAACCATGATCCAAAATTGGTCAGGTTCCCCTGTTAACAGGGTCACGAAGGTCAGATGGCAGTCGCTCCACTGTAATTATCTGATCTGCCATATTCTGGATCATGCTCAGCGGACCCTGGGGCCCTCGCGTGCGAGTGCACAACCGAGATAACGCTAGGATGATGATAAAGATGCCATAGAAATCAGCATTGCCGGGGTGACATGTCGTCTACTGCTGCCGCGTATGGTTGGCTTTGAGCTTATACTTCTAATCTGTCCGGGGTTGTCACGTCCATCTAGTAGCATTACTCAACTCCTGGTACACAAAAACATGGTCAGCCGTCGCAGTTAAGACGAGAGCCCCATAAATCTTGAATCCATACATCAGCAGCAATCAAATGCGTAATAAAATGAAACACCAACGGTTTTCCTAGGCACACCCCAGCCTAGCAGAGCCCACTATCGCGTTAGCAGAGCCCACTATCGCGTTAGCAGAGAGAAATGGAATGGACCATAACTGTCAGTCGGTGAGATGCCGTAACATCGATGTTTAGTGCACGGTCGTCAAACAAGTCTCGGACTGGCACAAAAGCGCACATTTACATTTTTAGGGTTCCGTACCCAAAGGGAAAAAACGGGACCTTATTACTAAGACTTCGCTGTCTGTCTGTCTGTCTGTCATCAGGTTGTATCTTATGAACCGTGATAGCTATACAGTTAAAATTTTCACAGGTGATATTTCTGTTGCCAAATAACAACAAATACTAAAACCGGAATAAAATTCATATTTGAGGGGGGCTCAAACGTGTTTTTTGCCGTTTTTGGCTGGATATTTTTGTCTCACGCAAAGAAATTGCTTGTGTGTGTGTAGATTGTAAAATAATCAGATTTAACTAGAGTTGTAATTAATTTTGTTTAGTTAAAAGATTTAGTTTATTGAAGTAAAAGAATTAAACGCTGCATAGTATGTATCTGGCATAACTGCTGGTATCAATTAATGTGATAGATTTGTAAGTTATCGCCGGCATGACAGCCGTTACTATACTAATATTATACATAAACGAAAAAAGTTATAAGTGTTTGTAAGTTTGTTTGTAGAAAGTAATATTATTCAAACTATTTCACAGTAAAAAACTATTTCTTACACAGTGATATTCCTTACATAGAAATATACTAGTTTTTTTTTTTAATTCCACTCGTGCATGGCCGGGAAAGGCAGCTTGTTTCATAAAATTTTATTAAGTAATTTAAAAGTAAAAGAAACGCATAATAGAACAGTATGTATTTTATTAGAATAATGAATGCTTAATGGAACAATGTTTTTTTCTACTGATATAGGTTCTTACTTTATATGAGTTTTTTTTTATCAAAAACAGTGAGCGTTTAGTCTTAAGTGTGCGGCCTAGCTTTACCCAGTTTAGTGTCGTTTCACTTATCTTTGTTTTAAAAGTTTTCTCCTTTTTTCCCCCACTGTTGTCACGGGTTGACAGCCATTAGGACAATTTCCATTCCGAGTCGCGTTCCAAACGAAAAATGTATTTGTTTTTCTGACGTTTCTCCCGGAATGGTTTTAAAACGTCTATCAAGATTGTATTTCTATGTGCATTTTAAAATACTCGCCCTATTTTGCTGGCGAACGTTCAATATAAAATATTGGAAGCCAGTAAGTAGGTCTCAGTGACGTGAGTCAGCTTATACGTATTTGCTTATTCGATAAAGTTTGGTGTAATTTATCTTATTAAGTTTACATACATAATAAGAAAGTAAAAGTTCCAAAACTCTCGGTGTTATTACAAAAAAAATTGACCAGTTTTAAAATAGGTCTAAATATTAGCCGACAACAGAGGAATGAATGACACATTCGTGACATAACCTAATAGAGAAGCGCTTTTCTAATTGGCTAGCTAATAGCTTAGTCCTGTCTTAAACCCGGTACTAAGTTTTTGGAATAACGGGGTTTAGGTTGAAAGTCACAACGTAATATAGAATGTGTTTTTTTACAAAGTACTTATATTCTAGAAGCGTATTGAAAAGCAAATTAACTTTTATTATTAGACCAAGTAGGTCTAGGTCTAGTAGGTAGGAAATCCTAAAAAAGAGTTCGCATTTTCATACTAAAGTCGTAGACGTACGTAGACGTGTTTTAGTATAAAACGACTTTTTTCAAGGTTTTCGAAGTATCTGTTCTAATCTAATCATAAAAGTTGTTTCTTGTTTTATTATTATTAGCTCTTGCCCTTAGTTAAGCCAGACGTGGCGTAGATAGAGTCGAGACAAAGGTGGAGCGAGTCCACCCAGAAGAATCTGGCACTGACACTCACCGAAATATGGCCATCAATAACTTCAACTTTTACTATGGTGTGTCATGATGATCGCAAAACTTGGCTGCACCTCTTGGCGGATTGGAAAATTGTTCGTTTGCCGTCGCAAATCTCGTCAGTTTGCAGTTTAATAAAACCTGAAAGTTTCCAGCGCTACCTGCAAGATTCAGTTTGTTTTTGGCGTCTTGCGCCGAGAATATTGCATACCTACTACGTCCCGACGGTCCCAATACAACTGTTTAACTCTGCATTTGGTGCTTTTATTTGAACTGAGATTGACTTTGGATTTTACAATACGCTCCCTCGAGTCAAGTCGGATTGAGGTCTCATAAGTGAAGGGACAGAGAGTGCACCTGTGTATTGTGCATTATATTGTTTGTATCTTCTATTATTATTATGAGCCCGTAATGTCCCTCTGCAAGGTAAATGCCTCCATATCCTTTTTCCAATCTCCACGATCTTGGGCAGCTGTTTCCCAGTCGTCCAGCAAGGTATCCAGCTAGTCACGCTACCGCCTTATGGGTCTACCACGTGGCCGATTCAAAGGGACCCACTTGGTGCATGTTTTGGCGCAATAACTTAAATAAGCACGTTGTGTAAAGGCACATTTACAATTCAACTGGCTCTAGAATAAAAATTACTATTATCAGCCTTCTGAATATCAATTTTATTTAATTTACAAACCAGTAATATCTGAAATACACGATTATATGGTTAATTACATCTAATATTTGGTCCTCGACCGTCAAAGGGCGAGAGAAAATTTGTAAGAACGGGTGTCTGCGTCTGACGCGTCTTGTCGAGTGCACCACTCCGGCCGGACTATGGTACTACTCAATGATAGTGCATTTAAATAAAGTTAGATGTGTCATTAGCGCACGGAAATCCCTTCCCTTAAATTGAGCAATTTTGTATTAAAATTTCGTACACTTATGACATTTGACACGTAAACAAACGTGAGTTCGGCGTATCAAAATTGAATCGTCTCGAAGTAGATGACATATCTACCTCTTTTTTTAATACAATGTCATTGTACTACTAGTTTCTCAGAAGTGAGCTAATCACCTCCTTACGGTTCAATAAACTTAACCTTTGAAGTCCATGTGTACTGGGGTAACACAAGTACGTAGAAAATCGTCTGAGCCCAAGTTTTCGAGCGTCCAATTCGATTTTAACTTATCGTTTTGTGTGTCGGTTGCTGTGCCTCTGAAGTACGTCAAGAGGTAACAGACAAACAGACAGACAGACACACACTTTCGCATTTATAATATTAGTATGGATCCACCAATAATCAAGTTTTTCTTAAACTTACCTTTCTACTCACAAATTACACAATACAAATATCGCTTTCCATTATTTCACTCCACCTAACATCTTGATTTGAAGCACAAACTTCTACGTACTTTGTATTCTCACAGCGACTTTGTATCATGAACTAAGCAAGAACCTTTACGATATTTACATAAGAAAAACTTTGTTGAATCACTCAAATCAGAAATATTTCCCAGCGAATTTCCGTCGCGTCATTTCGCCTTTATATTTCCCCCAGACGTCGGATGGGGTCATTTATCTACCGATTGAGTCGCCCGAGATGTATTAATCATTATCGATCTAAGGGTGCGTACATAAAGAAAGCTGGAGGCCTGAGCCGATTTACCAGAGCTTACGAGTATGTACTGTGGGCCCCGCATCAACCTTCCCAAATCTGTCAAAATATCTCAAATAATATAGAACTCTATGTGATCAACATAAGGTTGAACTATGTTTGCGAAAATTTGACGGATCAGGGTATATTAATGTAAGGCCATGTGTACTGACTGCTTCGTTATTCTAGTACTGATTGTACGCTGGCTTCTAGCCGAGAGGTAGGTTGGAATCCCAGGTCGGGCCGAAATTAGTTTCTGGGTTTTTCTGTCTTGTACCTTACTCAAAAACAGATTGGGTAAAAAATTTGGTGCTATTAACACCTGCGTGCTTCGTGCTTCCCTGGTACGCCGAGTGCAGGCTAGCAACAACAGCATCCTGAGTATGATTGCAGACAGGATGGATGGACTGTGCGTACATGAATCGCTGCAGTGCAATTTCTCTTTTGCAATGGACTTGCGCTAAAGTAATTCATGTGTTTTTATAATATAATTTTAGTTATTTATTACTTCTACCCCTTACTAAAATTAGCATAAGATTATTGTTACTGATACTATGCCCTTTGACTTAAATGAAACGTAAATTTTTAATTGAATTAAAAAATACTTAAAGTCGTACTGAACGTCATGTGCCTGCTCTCTCTCCGGACATGTCGGATTGCTATCTCATCGACCCTTGAAAGTGAAAAAGTAGAGAGTGCATCTGTGTATTGCGCTTATAACGTGTGCACTACCTATATTATCTCCCTGCGAAGCTGGCTAATGTCTGTAAAAATTGGCCTCCACCATAGTTGAAATTTGGCCAGGCGGACATTCATATTACTTGCCACTTGCTTACGCACAAGCTTGCTTAATGTGCACTGTAATATCTCCCCATGTAGCTGGCCAGTTTCTGTTGAGATTGGTCGTCGCCGTAGTCCAAAGTTACGTTACGTACGTAATATACGTTAAGTCCATATTATGTTTTGATGAATGGATAATAGTTGCTACAAATCGCCAAGAATTGTTCAAGTTAGATGAGGCTTTTCCTCAAGAGGGACTATACATCAGCAACTATCTAATTGCACTTGTAAATTTTATTCTAACTTTGTATTTTTTTTGTGTGTAGAAAAATAAAGATAAATAAATAAATAAAATGTATTGGTTTGCTTTGACCCGCAACATGAGGTGACTGCTTATACCTACAAGCTTGCTTTATGCAACAAAATTTCGATACCGATTTCTGGCATGTATGCATTACAGGCTTTCATACCCCTTCATGTATACGCCGTACGTAGACATGTTTAAGTATGAAAACTCGTTATCTTTTCAAGGTTTTCGAAGTATGTGTCTATTAATGAAAATTGTTGTAAATTTACTTTTATATACGTTTCGAGTTCTTTTTAAAAATTAGAAATGCGAATGCTCTTCACTCTAGCTAGCTAAGTGGAGTAGACAGAGTCGACGGTAAAGGGAGCTCACCTAAAAGGTTCTGGCGCTCCCACTTACCGACGGAACACAGCAAGCTTCTTGGCGTCGGGCCCTGGTGGGAAGGTGGTAGCTACCAGAAATATTTGAACTTACATATTATCACATTGTATATTACGATCTCCCCTGCTACTCTAAAATCAGGAAAAGCTTTTTATAAATAGCAGCATCTATGCGCTGGCGCTAGCATGTATTGAAGGCTTTCAGACTCCTTTATGTATACGCCCTAAGCCTTGACTGGTGTGGTAATCAATAGAGACATCTTATGGCGTGACACGGGAGTCAAAGAACGTTAGGGCGTCACTAATAATAGAGCTGATTGCGAGACTCGGATAGGACAATGTTATCTAGTGTTTGCAAAAAGGAGATATCTTTTGACAAAAGAAAAAGCTTTGTCGTTTTCTAAACTATGAATTTAAGTTTAGATTACAGACACATAATATACAAAATAATACAAGAAAGTAGGATTGTGCTCTGCGCGTTACGGTCTTAGTTGTCTTTATGATTTAGATAGTCATAAAATAGTAATTTAATTTTAGTTACATTATAAACAGCAATTAACTGTACAGGGTATGTCTACATACGGGACCCGTAACCAAAGAAAGGTATATTTAATACTAGAAAGGTAATTTATCTAATATTCAGGAATCAGTATACATGCATATCGAAAACAAATCCCCAGGGAACATAATCCAGTTCGCTAATACATAGCAATGCGTCATGTTCACGGATGGCGAGTAATGGAGCAATTAGCAAACATTCCTAAATGTGTATTTTGTGTTTATGACCAGTCAAAACATGAAGCTACGTTGACAATGGAATATTTCGAAACAGCAAGTGAAAGCAGCAGCTTATAGGTATCGAAATGTAAAAACAGTAGATTAAATTATTAATCAAATTTTTAATGAATCGCAACGAAATAAGTTTTTTTTTAAATCGTTTGAAACGTAGCTGCATTGCGGTATCAGCGGTTGCGGGTTCAATCCCGCGAGGGGCAAATGTTTGTGTGATGAGCACGAGCATTTGTACCTAAGTTATGGATGTTAATAAACATAAACGTGTATTCGTTATCCTAGTCTCCATAGCACACGCCATAACGTTCAGCTTCGGACTAGATAATTGGTGTGATTGTTGAAAAAAATATTAATTTAATTAAGTATCAACATTCTTCGAATTGCAGTTATAGTTTTCTTAAGAAGCTTTTAGGCTTTTAAAGTAACGTAGTGAGTTGCACTCACTTCTATATTTACAGAAAAGGACGAAGGAAATTCGAAAACCAGTTGTAAAAAATGTAACTGCGTTGGTAGAGTACTTAAAGTTAAGTCAGCCTATTAGATCCCACTGCTGGGAAAAGGCCTCACCTCAACTATGAGGAGGAACGAGCCATACTCCACCAAGCGGGCTCAGTGCGGATTGGTGGAGGGTTGTCTGTAAGGCAAGTGACAAACCTTACTGTCAGATGTTATCAAGCCGCCCTAGGGCCTCTGACTAGGCTTAACGACTAATACCAAGAGATATAAGCCGGGACCAACTGCTTAACGTGCCTTCCGAAGCACGGAGATGCTTGTCATGGTCGTCACTTTAATGGTCGGAATGGTCACCCATCCAATCACGACCGCGCCATGGTTGCTTAACTTTTGGTATCACTACCAAAGCGCTGCCGCCACTGCGAGAGTACTTATATTTATGATTTTATAGGAGTGTAAAATCCTATGTAAACGCAGCCTTATCCTCTTGATAAACAATGCGCATGCATACTTTACAAATCCAAATTGAATATGTCAACTACATAGCCCTTAGTAATATCAATCATTAACGTAATTTAAACTGAAACGCACGTTAATTATCTCTTTGTTGGCAGGTTATTTTACATAGATAAAATTGTACACGTTTTATTATTAGAAACTCAATTTATTATTTAGTAATTGTTTTTTAAAAAAATACAGCTGTACTTCCTAATCGTATTGTCTTGTATCGAAGTTCTAGTAGGGCCCATAAAATAAGGAGACATGTGCAGGCTTCATCATATTTGTTCTTTTGATATGATTTACGTGGCTTTAGGAGTCTTAAACTGAATTAATAATTTTGACTATTGACAACTAATTGTCACCTTTACAGTGAAACCATTCGTAATTATGATTTTGCAGTTAGGGTCCCTTCTACCACTGCGTTTTTTTTGCAACAATACAGTCGCAATGCAAACACGATACAGCATGGCTGCAGACGCGTGAATGCAGACACTATTGCGTTTTCCTTCCAAACGATATATCAATTAAAAAAATGTATCAAGCTTCCATCGCGATTGTATCTCTGCAAAAAGTTGCAGTGTGTAAGTAAAGGTGCAATAGACACATTTTCCTGCTAACTGTGAATGCTGGTCCACAATATACTCGTTAAGCGTCTGCATGTAACTTAATTAAACACAGTTTAAGCGCATGTTTTAAAGTTAACGGGCGCAATTTAATTTATTTTCGAATAGCTTGCCTCGGTCGCCTAACACGGGGAAATGGGGAATACATCTAAATTTAATTCAATAGTAAAGGCAATAATAGTCTTACTTGCTAGCGAGGTAAAGATTGCACTATTTGAATTTATTATAATGCCTGTATACATCTGAACGTAACTTAATTACCTTTTGACGCCTAAACCACTGAATTAAATTATGATTATGTACCTTTACAAGTATAGTTTTGCCCCAGAGCAAATTTCACAAAAGTTCTTGACCATCGCAAGTTGTGAAGATACCTGTTTGCTCTATGAAAATTACGAGTACTAGGAGAATCCATTTAAAAACCAACTTCTTACAAGTTATTTCTGCATTACTTACCCAAGAAGATGGTTCTTTAGTTATATTAAGTCTTACTACAAAGTAGCTTTTATCAGAAGAACTAGATCGTAAAGATAGGAATTGCTTTAACTTAACTATTAAATTGTTTAGGAATCTAAATTTAAGCAAGGAAGACTGCTATATTGTGGATTCCAGGTCACACCTGCCTTACCACAAATTGCGTTCACTGCAGGTGTCACAGCGTAACATTATCTAACTAGGAAAATTCAGCATAAAGGCTTCGATGCACCAATTTCTTTTCAGCTGTGAAAATAGACAGAAATCTGAACTCTACACAGTTAACACGTTGTATCTGCGTTTTACCAACCGTATAAAATTGTCAGCAAGGCGATGTTTTCGACAATATCTGCATTCTCACGCGGTTGACTGGGAGAGAATGCCTTAAGGCATTAAGTCCGCCAATTGTACTCTCTTTTTTTGGTGCAATAAAGTTTAAATAAATATAAAGAAGAATTTAAATCTTATCTGTACACTTATTGATTTAATTTCGTAAAAACTTGCAAAATAATTGCTTAAGTTATAAAAATATTATTATCTGTACACATTAAATTTGTTACACGTGAGAATCTATTGATGAAAAAAATAATTTAACTAACTACCAAACCAAGTATCACACCTATGTATTGTAAAGTTGACATGTTTGTCCTAAACTCAATGATAAATATTCACTATTAACTTAAACTATGGTTATCCAAATGCAAAAGCGCATTCGCCCGTGGCGCTAATTACAATCCGAATTGTTCCGGCTTGGACTGGCGTGGTTTAATCGCAGTTTAGTGGCTGATTCCTAACCCAGAGCTTCGGATGAGTTAGAGTTTCCACTGTCCCGTTTACGGAAGTTAGTATTTGTGGTTCAGTTATGAAACTGTTTCCATGTACTTTTTAAATAATATGTTAAAAAATAAATTTTAAGGTATATGTTTTATATTTTTTTCTTGATGTAAAGACCAAATTAAGGAAGTGATTTGAGTATTTCTACTTTTTATTCACTCGTTATTTTTTAATTTATAATTGAAAACCTAAACTTGTGACGCCATAAGCATACCTTTGGCGACTTTCTCTCATATTTACAGGATCGTCTTTGGAAGCAAACCTTTTTCTCGATTGGAAACTCTCACGCATGCAAATAGAAACGTCATATGTCGGTTTCCGTTGTGATTATAAGTAACTGTATAGTGATTATGGGCATAAAATCTTTAAATGGTATTGAAATTACCATAGGTTGTTTTTTACTTTACATAACGTATTATTATATCTTGTCTTCCTACTTATAGGTCAACTATACGAACATTTAGTGTTTGATAGATACAGTCGAGAGCATATCATAACTATTGTTTTTTTGTTGCAAAGTTATCCTTATGATAACCGCATAAGATGCTGCATAAACACTCGGCACCAGTTAACATGCTACGTACGACGACAGCCTGTCCATATTTTGATAAATTAAGAATTCATTATGTAATTCAATTCCCAGCGTACATAAAGGGATGCCAAAAAACAAGCCCATTCATTTGTTATGGATTGAAAGCCTTGGGCTTGTATGAATCGAAAACATCCGAGTTTTCCAATACAGTTTATTTATTTGCGTTTGTTTTGTGCGAATATCGAACAAATTGGTCTTCCAGAGTTTCGGGCGCTGCCAAACAAGTTTCAAATGAATTGCAGCTTGGTTTTTGTTAAAAAGGAAAATGTACTAGAGAGCGCGTCAGACTATACTTTTATTGCAATACTACCCCTTTAAATGCATAAGATGCAATAATAAAAAATTCAATAAAATTCATTTATTTCTGCATATAGACCCAACTAGGGGCACTTATACACGTCCCAATCTTAGCCCTACCACTGCTTCGGGACAATTTTGGGCTAGTGCTGAGAAGAAGCAGTAAGAAACTCAGTCACTATTGTCATATCCTCTTTTCAAAGTTTTACAATTGTTTCGTACATACAAGTCATTCCATACATTTTTATCTTTTTTATAGTCATCTATTTTATAATAACCTTTCGACATTAAAGTATTCTTAACAACTGATTTAAATTTATCTATAGGTAATTCAACAATATTTTCAGGCAATTTATTAAAAAATGTGATACATCTTCCTATAAATGAATGACCAATCTTTTGAAGCCTAAAGTTTGGAACGGCAAGCTTTTTTTTATGTCTTGTATTAAAATGATGTAAATCACTCTTTTTGGAGAACGAGTGCAAATTTCTTCGAACATACATCAGATTTTCATAAATAAATTGTGAATATACTGTAAGTATTTTTACATCTTTAAACACTTGTTTTAGTGACTCGTCAGATGTAAGATTGTAGATAGACCGCACGGCTCGCTTTTGCAGTACAAATATTGTTTCTGCAACAGTGTTAACTTTGACATTCTGTTGTCCGTACAATACAATTTGGAGATTTTACACGTTAAAGTTTAACTATTTCAACTTATTGGATTTGCGGTAATTGCATTTGCATTAACTTATTGGTTATTTGTTTTTGCGTTGGCTCCACGTAATTAGGTAAGAAATGTGCTTAATTGAGCAAGGAATAAAAAGAGCAAGAAATATTTTAACAATACAAAATACAATCAACACCGATAATCAGGAGCAATCATAATAACAAGTTCTCTTAACCCTACTAATTATATACAATTTGAACTACTTATTCATTGTATGTTTTAAGTTAAAAACCCCTGAACTAGTTTTTATGAACTTATCTAAAGTCCTAAATATAAAACAAATTGTCACAAAAATTATACTTTAAGAAATCTGCGCAAAAGTGTAGGAAATCTTATTCACTTTCAAATCTAAAGGTTAGATTAAGCACGTGAAAACATCAGGCGGTTTTTCCAAGTACAATATACGAGTACAATCTTTAGTGTGTGCCAGTGTTTAAAATAATGGTTTTAAAGATTGACAGCTAGGCTTAACTTAGTAAACCTAAGTCGCAGCTATCTTACTTAGCACTAACACTGTTACCTCTGACCTGGCAATAGCAGGAAGCCAATTTTGGGGAACTGTGCCTTTGGTTTTGATGAGAATGGGCTGAGATTCTATTAAGTTTGAGCAGTTGTGTAACTCGGTGAATACATAGCATACGCGAACGGAGTAGAGTCGTTTTACTATACAACCGATGATAAAAAAGTCTGAGCTATAAATTAAGGAAGACATTTGACGACCGTCTTGGTATAGTGGTAAGCGCCCCGGACTTCGAAACCAGGCGCTCGCGGGTTCGAATCCCGCAAGGGGCAAATGTTTGTGTGATGAGCACGAGCATTTGTACCTACCTTAGTTATGGATGTTTATAAATTTATATGTACGAGTATGTCTATCCGTCATCCTAGTCACCATAGAACAAACTCTCAAACTCTGTAGACGTATGCGCAATAGCCTTGATGGAACAAACTATCACGACACTCTGGGTTAGAACCTTCGGTAATTCTTGTGACTGCCTCGTTGGTCTAGTGGTCAGCACGCTGGGTACTATTGGTACTATCCACGAGATCCCGGGTTCGAATCCCGGGTCGGGCCGAGAGTGTTTGGGTTTTTCTGTCTTGAAATTACTCAGACACAGCTCCGAAGTCAGGAAGTTAAGCCGTTGGTCCTGCGCCTGATCTCTCTACGGTCATGTCGGACTGCCGTCTCACCGAATTATGAAAGTGAAGGAACAGAGAGTGCACCTGTGTATTGCGCACACACTTCTGCACTATAATATGTCCTGCGCAGTTGGCTAATCTCTGTTGAGATAGGCCGAAATAGGTCGGTCGAAATCGGCTAGGAGGACATTAGTCACTGCTATCAAAATAAACGATTCGCGGTTCGCACGCCATCACCAGATAGAAACAGTACTCACCAGTAGTGGGAGGAAGCTTTTCCACGCATGAGAGGACAGGATGCCACATGATGACCCTCTTGACAATCGCTGGAGATAGGTTGCAGCAATGTAGAAAGTTAATAGGTATTACTAGACGTGTCGTCACAATCCCTCTACCAATAAAAATACCATTTGCACAACACAAATGAGATATCTAAATTGATATTTTAGTCAAAGTCAAAGTCAAAAATTCGTTATACAATTTAGAACACAAAATGCCACTTATGAACGTCAAAATATCAATCAATTATGACCCATATGGGGCCAGAACATGTCTCCTTATCTTTTGGGCCCTATAAGCGCTTCGAGACAAGACACAGACAATCAGGCAAGTGCTGAGAAGAAACGCCGAAACAAACTCAGTCACCACTAGCTGCCGCAAAAATAAAACAAATCAAAATAAACAGGTAGGTACATCAGTTTGATGCAGGCTGGACTGTCCATACAATCTCGTCATTAAGATAATCTTGAATTCTATAATACCCCTTCGACATTAGGGTAGTTTTGGCATGTAACTTAAATTTATTAATAGGTAGTTCGATAACATTATGAGGTAGGTATATTATTGAAAAATTTGACACAATTTCCCATGAATGAATTAGTGACAATGTATCTGTGTCATTGGATGCTAAGGGGATTTCACCAACAGGTGTAATTTTTAAAAAGCCGGTTTAGCATTATTTGACATATTTTGTATGGGGATTCTGTCAAATTTACAAATACAAATACAAATGCATTTATTTGCGTAAGTTTGGGTATACAATAAAGGTCTTAAATTGTGTTACATGATTTGAGTTCGCCAAAATTTGCTTTATGTAATTAGCGTGCAAATATTAAATTGCTTAAAAATTGTACAACAGGTAAGTATGAGATAACAAACACAACTATCTATATGATCAGGTCAATAAAAAAGGAAATAATCGCTGATGGATAAATTAGAGCATAGAGTATTATTATATTAGCGAGTAAAATATTCATTAAGATTTTAAAAAATATTATCTATCAACCACGAGTGTAATTTTGTTTTAAATAAGGACCCCGCAATTCCTCTTATCTCCTCTGGTAAGGCGTTAAACACCTTCACCGCCATCACAAATGCATTTTTTTCAGCCAATGTCAGTCTATATGTTGGAACTTGAAGCAGACATGTAGGTCGTTTACGTAGACATTTTCCTCTCATTGGCAATTTTGGAGAGAAAAAGTGGACATATTGTTTAACAAATAAACAGATTTGTTTAATGTAAAGGCTAGTTAGTGTCAATAATCTAAACCGTTTAAACAATGGTCTGCAAGAATCTGTATACTCAGCACCACTGATAGCCCTTACACATTTTTTTTGAATCTTAAACGCCACTTCAACGTCTGTAGAGTTTCCCCATACCATTAGACCATATTGTAGGACTGAGGCAACGTGGGCATGATATGCTTCCAAAGCAACTTCAGTAGAGACAGTTTCTCTTAATCTCCTCAAAACAAACACAAAGCGGCTTAGTTTATCGCATACACGATTTACTTGAAATTTCCAACTAAAATGTTCATCAATTATTATCCCTAGAAATTCAGTCATTGGTACATTTTGAATTATTTGTCCTTGATAGTCTATTTTGAAATTAATTTTACTAGATTGATATGCCCGAAATTGCATTATTTTTGTTTTGTCAATATTTACTCTCAAATTATTTTCATTTAGCCAATCTATAACCCTCTTAACAGTTGTATTTATTTCAGATACCAGATGGTCTTCGTCTTTTCCTTTAATAATCAGTGTTGTGTCGTCAGCAAAAAGTATAGATTTGTGTTCAGTTATACTAGGTAAATCATTTATATACAGATTGAATAGTATTGGTCCCAAAATACTGCCTTGCGGAACTCCAAATTGATTCACTCTAAACCCAGATCTAACCCAGATCGTACCACTTTTCTGTGTGAATTGTTTATTTTATCAATCTTACTGATTTCCACACATTGTTTTCTATTTTGTAGATAGCTTTGGAACCAGTCTTTTGCAGCTCCCCTGATGCCGTACTTTTGGAGTTTTTGAATGAGGTTGTCATGATCAACAAAATCAAATGCTTTACTCAAATCAAAATAAAGGGCCACTACTGGTATCTTCCTATCAAGGCAATCTACTATTGACTGAACCAATGTAAAGATGGCTAAGGTTGTATTATGATTTTTCCGGAAGCCGTTCTGTTCTGGCCTAAGTATTTTAAATTTATCCAAAAAACCACTCAATCTACAATGTACCACCTTCTCATATATTTTTGAAAATATTGATATCGGCGTAATGGGTCTTTGTCACCTTTTTGAACAGAGGCTTAATAACCGATACTTTCAATGATTCCGGGAATGTACCTTCACACTCCACTTCTTTACCGTCAATTGAGGTTTACCTACGGTTAAAAATTGGTTAACTCGGGCCTAAGCCTACTAAAATGTGCTTATATTACAGTGAAAATTAACTTGCCAAGAACAGACGCTGTTTTGAAGTCGGTAGCAGTGGGTTTTCATAATCAAGTTACTGTTAGACAGGTAAGAAGCGATTCCCTTTGCAAAGCAATCATACCAATTAGTCGGTACAGCGAGCCTATTATACACCTCTCAAGCGTTGAGTAAGTGTAACCAACATAAAAGTTACAGTTATTGAATTGATTGTTTTTTTTGACGCTCTACTCTGTAGATAGTTGTCGGGTTTTAGGGTTCGTACTTTAAAAGGAAAAAAGGAACCCTTATGCAGGGTCTAACAAACTCAATGGTATTTTTATTTATTCATTCTTTATTGCATCATCATATCAAATGGCGGAAAAAAAAGAAGTACAAATGGCGGACTTACTGCCTTAAGGCATTCTCTACCCGTCAACCATTGGGCGAGGCAGAAATTGTCGTGGCGGCGTAAAAAGAACAACACAAGGATAAATACATTAATATAATATAAGTATATTTTAAACAATAAACTTACATAAACATAATAGTAATAAATCCATACATACTTGAGTCAAATGTAGCTGTACCTAACGTTGACGAGAAAAAAAAGTAATTTTAGAAGGTAATTCTGCTGCTCTGATGGAAATTTTTTCTACGGGACCAAAATCGAAACACAAAAAAATATTGATCACTAGTTTAGAGGTTTTGTAGGTAAACTATCAGTATGTCGGATTCAATTCATGAGTACAAGCACCTTCAAGTGAAAATACACCTTTTTATTCTAGGCTACTGATCAGATTTTTTTTTTAGCAGTTCTGCTATTGTTTCCATGAAATTGTCACTGTCACAGTGCCATGCCCACAAAACATCACTTTTAGTAAGGAGTTGTAGTCCTAATTTATTTTTATTTTAGAAACTAGATTATACAGTTTATATTTAGGACTGCGCTGGTAAGTTTTATTCCTGCATAATATAATAGTATAAAATTGACTGAAACTAACCATAAAAGTAGCTTTTTTTGGCAGTTTTAATAAATATTGTATGACTGTTTACTACAATATTTTGATTTGTTTGTGTACCCTATTGATACTGCGCCGCGCGCACTCGCACGCGTACTTACCTAATTTTTATTTGTTTAAAACGTACCGTGAGAACCCCGGAGCCCCTAGTTGTCACCGAGACGTCACCTATGACACACCTAGACCGACGAGAGCGCTTTCGCCGCGTGTGTATCCTGTGAAGCTCCTTACAGACATTTCGAGTGATTGTGGCCTGTGAAGTGTGTGAAGTTACCCCAAAAACCCCGGAGAACTGATGCAGCAGGTGCCTGGCTGTAAGTGCGAAGACAGACGATTTTCCACCTATCATTGTGGCCCTCCACGTGTAATCCACTGCCTAAACTCTCAAACATTTTGGTAGCAGAGCGTAGTTTCTTATTAGGACCCTTTATTAGTAACGTAATTTGTTTAATTGAGAGTTATTTATATGCTACCTTCCTTTGTAATTTGAAGAAAACGTCTCGTCATATACCTAACCTATTTACAGTAAATTCCTTAATACCATTCGAGTACAACCCCCTTTTACATAAGTGTCGAATAAATCGATTAGCGCGTTAATTACCTACCCTTTGAGTGCAAGTGAGGTGCGCGAGCGCTTTGTTTCCCTATTGATCACGCCATTACCGCGTGACCGCGTGCGAGCTGTTTACGAGTTACGTTTGATATACCCGGTGCATCAGTGCCGTCCCTTACTATTTGTTCCTTTACGCATCCTATTGAAATCTTTTGTGAGTTTAATTTACCTACCTTGTTTCTTGCGATTTAAAGTAAATAAAATGTCGGATACCGAAACCGGCAACGAGACCGTAAGGGCCGTACTTTACACGGATACAGCTGAATACCGTGAAGCTATTGGTGAACTCCGTTATATTAGTGACTAGGTTGATGATTCCCACCGAGTTCTTGAGACCTTTTCCTCCAATCGTATGCGAGCGCGTCTTTCCGACCTGCCACTTATGTGCGACAACTTTTCCGCCGCTTGTTCCAAGCTGTTAGGTAATCTCGATCCTGCTATTTATGAACAAGAATATGTGCAAGTTAAGAACGAGATACGCGTAGTAAGGGACAAAGTAGACGACTTAAAAATTAAGTTAGACGAAATACGACCTCACCAATTTGAGACGTCCCGTACTAGCAACCCCTTCAAAGAGAATAAATCCCTGGCTATTGATAACCCGGCTAGTAAATTACCTGACCTACCTATACCTAAGTTTGATGGCCGTCCCGATAGTTGGATCAGTTTTATAGACCAGTTTGATAACGTAGTGGACAACCAGCCTACCCTTACCCCGACTTTGAAGCTACACTATTTACTGGGAGCCTTATCGGATGAACCTCGTCGATTAATACAACACCTCAAGATTGAGGCGGGCAATTACACCGTGGCCCGTGACCTCCTAAAACGTAGGTACCATAACCTTCGTGTTTTAGCGGATACCCACATAGCTCAAATAATGATGCTCCCTATTATAACGCCTAAACTTTCCGGGTTACGTGTGTCGTTCCTGAACCCGCTGCTTTCGACTTATCGATGCTTAGAAAGATTGGAACTTCCTGTTAAACATTGGTCGTACCTATTAGTTCACTTATGCCTTGCTAAACTGCCTTCAGAGTTAAAATCGAGATTTGAACGTCGTTATGGCGATAATCCTAATCACCTCCCTACTTTTGATCATCTTATTACCTTTCTTGAGGATGAATGTAGGCACCACGACAATGTAGGTAGTGCTTCTGTCGTTGACACTACTACCCCCCCTACTGTGAGCTCCCCTCGTTTGCCTAAACCTAACGCGCGTTCCCCACCTCCTGCGAGAGCCTTTGTTACCTTTGCAACGACATCTAAATGTCACCTTTGTAATAGTACTTCGCATTACTTACGCGAGTGTCCCGATTTTATTCGCCTTCCTACACGTCAACGTGTTACCTTTGTAAAAGAAGCCCGACTGTGCTATCGATGCCTGGATAGACACTCCATATCCCAATGCACGCGAGATTATCGCTGTCGCACGTGCCGTCGTTCCAGTCATCACACGTCACTGTGTTATGATGACTCCCCTCCTGTGAATTACGATCGCGAGCGCTCATACCGAGACGTCGCGGCCTTAGCTTCTAACCAACCGCGGCAATCTCTACAAAGTCACTTAACGGACCGTGTGTCACCCCCACGTACTGAATGGCACCGTGTTCGTACCCCGCCCCCTCGTGATTTCCGTAGAGCATCACCTCCCCGTTCGGGCGGGCGATCCCCACCTGCACCCAACGGTAACCGTACTTATAATGCCCCTCTAGGTCAAAGAACCCAGGCTAAACGTGCATTTCATCATAAGTACAATTAGGCCCCATAATTCTGACTAGATAGCCACCCTTCCATACCCGCTTTTACATCTTTACCTCGCAATTCTCTCGTTCTTTTACCTACGGCCTTGATTCATGTTAAAACCTCGTCTGGATATTATGTGGAAGCGCGTGCCTTATGTGACACTGGTGCTCAGGGCTGCCTTCTTACTACTGAGCTTGTTGTTGACCACATGAACTTACCTATCATTCCTTCTCCAGTTCCTGTTCGTGGAATAGGTAATGTTCAAGCGATTAATTCCCCGGGCATTGTATCCTTTTCATTTAAGCCAGTTAATTCTGCCTTTCCAAAAATTTCTACCAGTGCAATAGTTGTTGATGTGATTGCTGGTGCCCTCCCAGAGGTAGACTTACCAAAAAGTGTAATTACCTGTACTAAGCACCTCCCTCTTGCTGACCGTTTATTTTACAAACCTGGTACTTTATAGTACCAGGTGTACTTCTTGGAGCTGACGTCATTGGTCGCCTTTTAAGGTCCGAGTTGTTTGTGTCCCCTGATGGCCTTACTGCTATCTCGACGATATTTGGTTATGTCCTGTGTGGTCCTGTTTATGGAGGATCCTGGAAAATCGAAGAGGCCCCCCAATCTCCAGTTGCGAACCCCTTGGATACAGAGTGTAAAACCTTTTTTAAAGCAACTACCACTCGTGAAAGCGATGGTCGATTTATGGTTAGACTCCCTTTTCTTCATGATCGTCCACCTCTCGGTGATTCTAAAACCAATGCCTTACGGCGATTCCATAATCTTGAGAAGCGTTTGCAAGCCAATCCTAATTTTCGAGAGAAATATATTTCCTTTATGCGCGAGTACCTTGACCTAGGAGGTGCTTGTGGCGCAGTGGCGGCAGCGCTTTGGTAGTGATACCAAAAGTTAAGCAACCCACGGCGCGGTCGTGATTGGATGGGTGACCATTCCGACCATTTAAGTGACATCCATGACAAGCATCTCCGTGCTTCGGAAGGCACGTTAAGCAGTTGGTCCCGGCTAATATCTGTGGTATTAGTCGTTAAGCCTAGTCAGAGGCCCTAGGGCGGCTTGATAACTTCTGACAGTAAGGTTTGTCACTTGCCTTACATACACCCCTCCACCAATCCGCACTGAGCCCGCGTGGTGAAGTATGGCTCGTTCCTCCTCATAATTTTATCCCTCATCATGGATTTTTTAAGTCCGGATAGTAAAATCGTGTTGTGTTGGTTAAAAACCACTCCTCACCTCCTTCAGACTTTTGAGGCTAATCGTGTCTCCCAGATTAATAATAGTCTAATCTAGTGAATGGAGGCACGTCCCAGGCTACATGAACCCTAGTGACTGTGCATCGAGAGGTATGTCAGTCACCCGACTGATCGACCACTCCCTTTGGTTTTCACCTTTGTGGTTGACGCAGTCTCCTGACAACTGGCCCGGTATTTCGGAACTTAACCCAAGTAGTGATCTCCCTGGACTACTTTGTTTAGTAGTCTCTGTCGATGTTCTTAACCCGGATCCCTCATTCTTATTAGAGCGGTATAGTTCTTTCAACAAGCCAATAAACGTGACTTGTTACCTAAGGCGGTTTTTATTTCCTAAATCTTACTTGTCCTACCTGAGCCCTGAGGAACGGAGAGATTCCCTTTTGTTTTTAGTGAAAATTGTTCAATTTACCTCCTTTTCTGATGAACTTGATCGCTTACGGCGTTACGATCCTATAACTAACTCCCTTAGAAAGTTGAATTTATTTCTAGATGACAGAGGCCTGATTCGAGTTGGAGGTCGATTACGAAACTCCGATCTATCCTTTGATGCGCGCCATCCCCTTCTTCTGCCTAAGAATGGTAATTTCGTGAACATCCTTATTTCACATTACCATCGCGAGAATGCTCATGCTGGTGTTAATGCAATTCTTGCCATGTTAAATAGAGAGTTTTGGATCTTGTCTGCACGCAGAGCTATTCAGCATGTGATTTTTAAATGCCTTCCCTGTTATCGTTTCAAAGCGGCTGTATCTCAACCCTTCATGAGTGACCTACCTAAAGACCGCGTCACGGCTGCTAGACCGTTTGACGGTGTAGGTACCGATTTTGCAGGAGCCTTTTTTACCAAAGTCCAGGCCTATAGGAACAAAAGGTTAGTGAAAAGTTACCTCTGTGTATTTGTCTGCCTTTCTACTAAAGCCGTTCACCTTGAGGTTGTGTCGGACCTAACTATTGAAGCCTTTATTGCGGCCTTTTCCCGATTCGTGTCGCGTCGTGGTGTACCCCGCCTAATCCGATCTGATTGCGGTCGAAATTACATCGGTGCCAAGAATTACCTTAAAGAGTTAGAGTGTTTCCTGTCTCAAAACCAGGCGGCTATTGGTTCTGAGCTTTCAAAGCGGAACATATCCTGGGTTTTCGATCCTCCTGTTTGCCCTTATTGGGGCGGTCTTTTTGAAGCTGCGGTTAAATCGGCGAAATCGCACCTAAAACGAGTAGTAGGCGATACCCCCCTTACATTTGAAGAGCTGACCACTGTTTTTGCTAAAATTGAAGCAGTTTTAAATTCACGCCCATTGTGCCCACTTTCTCCGGACCCTAATGATGTCAAAGTGTTAACTCCCGGCCATTTCTTAATTGGACAACCCTTAACTGCACTTCCGGAGTACCCTTATAAAGACGTAAAATTGCATCGCCTTACACGGTTTCAGCTAATCCAACAAATTACCCAGCACTTTTGGTCTCGCTGGCATTTAGAATACCTAAATACATTACAAATTAGAAATAAATGGACCTCTCCTTGTGATCCTCCTAAAGTGGGTGAGCTAGTACTCATAAAAGATGACAACCTTCCCCCTTTGCAGTGGCGTCGTGGACGCATTATTAATTTATACCCTGGCCAAGACCAAGTTGTTCGTGTGGTAGATGTTAAAACTCCTACCGGTAGCCTAAAGAGATCTTTGACGAAATTAGTTCGTCTTCCTGTCCAGTGAACTTCCTTTCCTTAGCTTCCTAACCTTCTCGTAAACACTTGACGTGTTTAGGGCGGGCGATATGTTTACTACAATATTTTGATTTGTTTGTGTACCCTATTGATACTGCGCCGCGCGCACTCGCACGCGTACTTACCTAGTTTTTATTTGTTTAAAACGTACCGTGAGAACCCCGGAGCCCCTAGTTGTCACCGAGACGTCACCTATGACACACCTAGACCGACGAGAGCGCTTTCGCCGCGTGTGTATCCTGTGAAGCTCCTTACAGACATTTCGAGTGATTGTGGCCTGTGAAGTGTGTGAAGTTACCCCAAAAACCCCGGAGAACTGATGCAGCAGGTGCCTGGCTGTAAGTGCGAAGACAGACGATTTTCCACCTATCATTGTCGCCCTCCACGTGTAATCCACTGCCTAAACTCTCAAACATTTTGGTAGCAGAGCGTAGTTTCTTATTAGGACCCCTTATTAGTTTTCGCAAGTAGCGAGTTGCCTGTTGCTGCAACATAATAAATATTGTTCCTCCATCTGCACTACGCCTAAATTTAAAGTAAAACGATTATAATAATGGATTTGAGCAATTACGGATAAAGTTTAAAATCACCTGCCCACGCTTTGTGAATTAAGGCACTTTCTGGCGTGAAGTTACGTAAAATCATATTTTATCGTTACGTCATTATTCTGATAATTGCCGGATTCTTAAAGGAAATAGAGATTCGTGGAAGCAAATGTAATGAAATAAGTAAGTGTCCAAAACATGCTATATTTCTTTAACCTATAATATATTAAAATCAGTACAACTATGTATCTGGGAAGGGAAATAAAAGAAAAACAATAACTATCATAGTTATAGTATATTTTTTAATTTTTAACCATTTCACTTGCTGTCCATCTGTGTTTTTGGTTCTATTCTAAATTATTGTATTAGCCAATTTTTTCAAGTCTTTAAATTCGTTGTATTTAAATTCCTTGACTTGATAACATTTTTTTGGTAAAGTCTTTGTGTCTTTCCTGTATGTTTTTTTTTTGATCTAGCACTTTTGAAAATGTTGATCCAGTTAGTCATACAATAAATATCAACATTTTTCTTGGCAGACTCAATCGCACTGTGCATCGAGTCAGCTTCCATATAACTGAGACCTGACTCTAAGAACTTGTAATCTATGATTTGCAAATGGTTGCTGTTTTGAATTACCCACAATAGGATAGCAGCCACAAATTGATTCCTATTTTGTCCTCCACATGTGCCCGAGAACAAACTGACTTCCGTGACTTCATCTGGTACACATTTCGTTAAGTAGTGGCACAAAATAGTTCCAATTTCTGAACTTCCCTTTTTACCATTTGTCTCGGACCATACAAAACAGTAAGCTTCGTTAGAAGGCGCACTTTCGTACAGCGTTAAATTGTATAAAGTCAATTTTCTTATATAGTAAAGGAGACCAACATCAGTGCATGGCATTTGAAAAATTGCCTGCAAATCAATAGTAGCAGACAGAAAATTTGTTTCTTCTTCAGCTCTCTTCTTATCTTTATCTTTTTCTTGATTACAAGTTTGCTTCCTATCAATGTGTTCCTGATATTCTGCTTGTATTTTTTTTTTCTTCTGGGTTAGCGCGATTGTACCTAGTGCACAAAAGACATTGGTCTTTTTTCGGCATGAAAAATCCCAAATTAAATTCTGTAGAAAAAAATCTACGATATGTCATTTCCGACAAAGGTTCTATATTTTCGTCTGCGCATTTTTTGACGTACAAGGAATACAATTTGCATAATGTAAGGTTTCTGTCTAAATACCTGCGTTTTGATTTTTTCCGTATGTAATTTCTTTCAATAGTAGGGAAAGATGCAATATGTTTTTTTATGTACCCAATTTTTTCAGGTTCAGTTTTATTCGGCGGCTCGTGACGTCCACGAGGGTCTTGGCAAAAAGTCCTAAGTTATCACGGTGCTTTATAGCATCAGCTACGACACACGGAGCAATGCATAATGTTTAGCAGAAAAACTTTTGGCAAACATGTATTTCGTTCCCTTCTATTGTGAAAAAGCATTGCTTAGCATAAGAGCGTCGTGTCGTTCTTTTCCTACTTACGAGAAGCCTCTTTACTGACTTAACCCTTACGTGAGCCAAAATGAACGACTTTTTTGAGGCATAGTCTAAATTCCAATATTTTCTGCATATTATTTGGCGCTCTTCCTCTGTAACTTTATCATTGCACTCAAATTTGCATTTAGAGCAATCGACAGGCTTAGGATTTTTCGAGCTTCTAAATTTCTTTTTTGTTACATATGGCAAGCCTTCAGCTCGCTGTCTTTTTACCACATTAACTTTCCAGGTTTCAGGATTTTTTTGGCGCCAATGAGCTCGTGGTTTTACGACCTTCCAGCAACGTTGAAAAAGCTCGTCAGTTATTGATTTTGTAACTAATAAAGACTCATTATTATTGTCATCTTTAGGACGTTTTTTCGTATCACTAAACACCCAATCTATAGCTTTGTGACGGCTATTTTTTTTCCTTTTGAGCAGCTTTTTCCCAGCAGCTTGAAAAGAATTCGGATCTAAGAGTCCTTTAATGTTATTAATTCCGAATCATCCGAATCAGCTTCAGCGGGCTTTTGAATCATATCAGGAGGCTGGTGTGTAGGATCGTCGTCAGAAAAATCGCCACCAAATAGTGATACTATGTCAGATTCTATGCTCCTTTCTTTGTTATTTGAAACTTGTGATGGTGAATTATTTCCTGTAATGAATTAATTTAATTTAGATAGACATTAAGACATCACATCATGAAAGGTAAGTACCAGTTGGTTGGTTTTAGGTCCAGTTTGTACTAGACCAAAGTGGTAGAAAAATAATGGGCAGGTATCCATTATTTAGGCCCAGCAGAGGAATGTCCATGCCAAATTTCATCAAAATCGGTTTAGTGGTTTAAGCGTGAAAGCTTGACAGAAAGACTGACCGACAGAAATAATTATTATTTAATTATACAATTTAAAACATAAAGTATGCTGTTGATAGTACCTGATCTCAAATTTCGAACACGTTCATTGCCATCCGAGTTTATCTTCTTCATAACATTATATTTCTGTTTTTCTTTACAAAAATTAACCTCTGAAGAAGTACCACCATTATCTGTAAGCAATTTAATAGGTAAGTCATCAGATCACTAATCAGGTTTAAAAATCAATTAATAAGTGCGGCCAAGCACTTTTGGTATGATTTTGTTTTTACCTGAAATACTATCATCCACAATATTTGGCTTAGACTGGGTCATATATAAATCGTATGCCTGAGATATGAACAAATCTTCTTCAGGCGCATCACTCATCCAAGCGTCTTGTGTTTCTACAATAAATGACAATCACATTAAAATATCGTTAAATAGGCTAATGCTTATTCATTTGTATCTTAACAAATCTTTAAATAGTTACTCTTACCAATATCTATAATGCATGAAGGTTGCAAAATAACGTTAAATATAACCTCGAAACTGTTTAACAAAAACAATTTCCTTTTTGAAAAGCATTTCCTCCTGGATCCAATGACTCTCCAAATTCCTTTGCACTCATATTTAGACTTTATCACCACCAGCACTTGTTAAAACTACCATAAAAAGAATTAAACTTGAAAAACAAAACACTACAACCGGCCGGCGCACGAATTGTCCATCAAAGATGGCGACTAAGTCAGAGATGTGCGCGCGGAGTGCGAGTGAAACAAAAGATCAAGCGACGATAATTGGTTTTAGCTGAAAATATTTATGTAGAAATATCACTATACGCTTCGGTAAAAAACAACTATTTAAGCATAGTTGCTTTTATTTGTATTTAAATCTTAACGATACGATCTCTGACGTTATTTAAAAATTAAATAAAGCTGCTTAATCTTTTTTAATTGAATTAAAATCTGCATTCGTGCGAAGGATTATGTTCTGTTAAAATCAAGTAGAACTACTTACTTTCTTTTGGATGTGTGAGATTCTAAGTACGTTTCAATAATTCACTATCACCAGAACCAATTAAAGTATTTTAATTTGTATTGGTACAATGCTACAGTATGTCCAGAACGTAAGCAAATTGCAATTAAAATAAGATATGAAACGAAATGTGTTTTAATTGTAAGGCTTTTAAAAAATCGTACAGGTATAAGACTGTAGTTGTTATTGAATGCAGATGTTACTTATAAGTCAGCCTATTAGATCCCACTGCTGGGAAAAGGCCTCACCTCAACTATGAGGAGGAATGATGTTACTTAAAAGCTCGTAATATAATAGTTTTTTTTTTTGCGTATCTATCTCGGAAACTATGCATCGTATCGAAAAATCGGTTTTACCTGTAGATAGAGCTCAAAAAGTTGAGAAGCTTGATGTTAATAACTCATTTTTGGAAAAAAGTGCAGATAACCGGTTTTACCAATAAAGGGACGATATTATAGATATCTTCATATCCTTATCTTGTCCATTGAAATAGAATGATTGATGACAAATACAGGGTGTCATGTAAAGAGCGTGCCAGACTGAACCTGTAAAAAATAGTTTAGCAATTATGCCTTTAAAAAAAAAATAACCTAACTGTAATGTTGTGTTTTGGAAGATAGATAATCCCCCTGCTAGGTGGACCGATGACATGAGGAAAGTGGCCGGTGGTGGCTGGATGCGAGAACCGGAGGACCGTGAAAGTTGGCACAGTCTTAAAGAGGCCTATGTCCAGCAGTGGACTGGAATAGGCTGATATAATGATGATGGAGGATAAAACCATTTTTTTGTAGTTTTCTTGTATGAAGAATACAAGAAAGTGGCAAACATCTCCCAAACTATGACACTAATACTAGTGTCATGTTATTCTTATAAAAAAAGTTCTATGGCTAGGCTATCTTCAGTGGCTAGTGTCAGCCTAGCACGGTCTTTACGGGACACCGTGTTGACGCTGTATAAATGATTTATTAACACACAATTTATTGATGTTCATTAAGTATTCAAAGCATATATTCGGATGTATTAAGCCACTTTAGCACACAAAATATCAATTTAACAAATACATATCTAAATGTCGATTAAATAAGTACAGTGGGCCCCGCATTAAGTTATCCAAATCTATCAAAAAATCTTAAATGATAAGAAACTCGATGTGATCAACATAAGATTAAAATATGGTTGCAGAAATTTCACATCAGAGTAGGTTGATGTGTGGCTCACTATACGTGCCTGGAGTTCACCAACACATGTTAAAATTTTAATCAGCCGGTTTGAATATTATTATTATTATGAGCCTGTCGTGTCCCACTGCAGGGAAAAGGCCTCCCTACCCTTTCTCCGCTCTCCACGATTTTGGGCCACTGTCTTCTCTATATGAGTCCAGCTCGTCACGCCATCGCCTTCGGGGTCTACCGCGTGGCGTGGTTTGGAATTACTTGACATATTTTTGTATGAGAATTCTGTCAAATTAACCGTTAAATTGAGGTTAGCATCCGTGAATAGGAGACGAGCTGGTAGGCTATTTAAAAATTGATGAGCTCGGGTGTAAAAATCGTTTGTAAAAAAAATCATTTTTGGTCTGTGGACTGACAACAGCTGTCAATGACAGCTACCGAGACAGTATAAAGGTAGAAAAGATAACTGATCGAAATTCTGATCTTCTTATAATACTCAGTGAGTAGGCCGTTTCACTGTTTACGCCTGTTTGTCCCGGCCTTCCCCCTGATTCACTGTTTACGCCTGTTTGTCCCGGCCTTCCCCCTGTTTCACTGTTGACGCCTGTTTGTCCCGGCCTTCCCCCTGATTCACTGTTTACGCCTGTTTGTCCCGGCCTTCCCCCTGTTTCACTGTTTACGCCTGTTTTTCCCGGCCTTCCCCCTGATTCACTGTTTACGCCTGTTTGTCCCGGCCTTCCCCCTGTTTTGGTATCAATTTCAATTCCACCATAATTATCAAAATGGCAGTTTCTTTTCTTCCCAATTTTCGTAACCGCGCTACGGATTCCGCTCCATAAAGTAAGACTTTTATGGGCGAACAAACATAATATCTGAATTCAATTTTGTAAGTACCGTCTGAAGGAGATAACAAAGTTTTCCGAGCAAAAAACGAGAAACTGAGCCGAGGCTATTGTATTGTTTGAAATGGTAACGGTTAGAGATTTGTTATAATCTACTTGGGGTATAGTTTAATGTGCCATTACGCTTGGGTTCGGAGATTAATGGAACTAGGCTTGGAACTGTTTGATTTCGAAACGCTTAGGTGCTTTTAAGTTGCTGAAAAGTTGTCAGTAAAACGGCACAACTAATAGATTTTTTGTCAAACCCTAGAAACCTATAACGTCAATATATTATTGCACTTGAAAAAATGACCACCAGAGGCGGGAATCGAACCCGCGTTCCCCGTATACCGGGCGATCGCCTAACCTCTCGGCCACCCTGGCGTTGGCAGAGCCTGTCGAAATTTTCAAGTGCTTCTTAACGCTGTAATGCCGAGTTGCTTTTATCAATGTTATTAATGGTCATTTTTTCAAGTGCAATGATATATTTAGATTGCAAAGTGAATGCTTATCACTTAAAAACAATAATTTATCTATAACGTCAATTTAGTTTTAGGTTGTTGAGGATCATATGCATGCTGTGTGTAAGCGCTCTTGGAGTTGCAACAAATTATAATAACTAATTTTGTATTGTATTGAAATGAAACGGTTGTATCTCTGTAGTTTGCACCAAATAAAAAATATTGAGCCACGTCAGACTCTAAAGGTATGATTCTGAAGAATTTAAAAGTACACAATTTCGCAGAACTGCAAGCGACTGACAAAACAGATCGCAGCGGAATCGCAGCGACAACAATTCGTGAATGCACAAGGCCCGGAGTCAAAACTGCAACATCTAATCTCGATCGTATCTAGCTACGGAAATTGAAAGGAGATAAAATTTCGCCGTGCGCCGCCCACCACCTGTCCGCGCGATTTTTGTGTCGGTAGAAATGTTGCGAGTGCTCTGAATTTATTTAAATTTTATCGCACCCAAAAAAGAAAGTACAATTAGCAGACTAAATGCTTAAAGCCATTTTCTGCCAGTCAACAAAAATTTTTCGTCCTCATGACGAGTAGTTATCATCATAATTTTGTATGGTTTCTACAGTTCGATGCAGATATCTACCTCCAGTAGGTAACGTTTATGTAGAATCGGAAAGATAATTTCAGGGTAGGTTTTTGTTTATTTGACAGGCAGATCACACTTACCCACATGACTCCTAGGACAACATTCTCTTTCATCCAAACTTTAAAGAAGAGAGAAAAAGAATAGAAGAGCACAAAACTTCCTCATTCAAATCCAAACTACTCTCTTTCCTGCTGTCATTAACATATTGCTTTCCTTCATTTTCTCTTATCTTTAAATCCGTCAGTTTTACGTCATATCCACATTTACTTCTTATCCGAAAATAATTTGAGAACCCATTAGTTCAACAATTGTCGATCATGATTTAAACATGTCTAAAAAACAGGAAATATTTTTAGTAGTTATTACACGCGACTTCGCCCGCGTATGAGTCTTTTGCAGAATTGCACCCTAACTTGCAATCTCACAAGAAATGCATCGATGCAAGCACAAGATACGGGTCGTTCTCGATGAGATATTTATTTGTAGACTTGGTAAAATTCATTTTTGATCGAAACGTCTAGAAATATATTTTGAAATATCTTTTTCGGCTCGCCGCAGCGCTACCGTAAGTTTCTCTGATTAGAATCTGAGAATGGAATGATTGAATGATGGAATGATGAATGATTTTTCGTGGGTAAATACCAAATTATAGACTTAGGATGTAAATCTTGATTATTTAATCAATTAAAACGGTTCTGGTACCAACAAGGCTGCATCATCCGATTTTTTAGATAATATTTAAATTTAGTATAAAATATCTTCGTGTGGCGGTTGGACTAACACATATCGCCTGTGGAGATATCATACAAAAACTAATAATTTAACATATTATCTTGTTTTCGTACCAACTTGCATGCATGTCAGCTTTCAAACGCAACCACTGAGAGCCGTCGGACCAACATGCCTTTAGTTAGAGACGCGTTCTTTAAAATGCTACCGAAACTGACCATTTTGGAGACCATTTTTTGCAACGATAAACCCACTAATAAAAGAGCTTTATTTCATAGTTGCGACCACTGGAAGCAGGCAAACCGACATTATTCAGGTACGGGATTGCCCTACAACCTTGCCTACAACCCATAGAAACAAAATGACCGTTTTCACGATCGTTCCGCTACAACACATCACTACGAAAGGCTACGAGATCTCGTAGTCACTATGCTTTACACTGTCTACAAATTTAACGTCAATGTAAAGGATAATTTGCGACGAACCAATTTTGTAGCAGCGTATCTACTACAAAATGTGTCTACTAATTTAATCTAAGGTGTATACCTTAATATAATATAATTGCAGCTCTGTTTAGCTAAAGTGTAAGACAAGACCCTATTACTAAGACTCTTCCGTCTGTCTGTCTATCATCGGGCTGTATCTAATGAACCGTTATAGCTAGACTTGCAATTATCACATATGATGTATTTCTGTTTTCGCTATAACAACAAATCATTACAACATAATAAAATAAACTTTTAAGTGAGGCTTCAAGGTTCTGTAGCCGAAAAAAACGGAACCCTTATAGTTTCGTCAAGTCTGTCTGTCTGTCTGTCCGTCCGTATGTCACAGCTACCTTATTCTGAAACTATTAGCATTATACAGTTGAAACTTGGTAGGTAGTAGATGTATCCTGTTAAAAATAATTATATTTAAGGGGGGCTCCAATACATGAAACTAAAACAAAAAAAAAATGTTTAGTCAAACCTATGCGTATGGGATGTCTATGGATAGGTCTTTAATGACATCGAGGTTCCTAAAACCATTTTCTCTAAAAGTCTAACGTTTGAGAGATAGACGCTTCCCAATTGGTAAAATGGGCGTCACCCACCATCTAACTTTTGAAATAAGCAAGTGTGAATTTTGAAAAAAATACATGATATAAATCGTAACAAATTATTTCAACGAAAATTGGTTTGAACGAGATCGAACTAGTAGTTTTTGAGATATAGCACAACAAGCGCAAACATAACTTTGTTCTTCATACAAACACTATGAAAAACAAAGTTATATTTGCTGTCAAGAAAATATTGTGGTATTTTTGGCAAAGTGCAAATGAGTGGATCCTGATTCAGTTAAAGTTGGCATGGAACCCTAACGGTGCGCGAGTCCGGCTCGCACTTCGCCGGTTTTTTTTGAACTAAAAAAAGTTGTAGTCTAATGTTGTATAAATAACGGTATGGAGAGCGAATCGACTCGCACGCCATTCGCACTTGGCCGGCTATACCATATACGGATAGGCAGGTGCGTAGCAAAGCGCTGACGCAATTAGCGATCACCACTCGCGACCACAGGGGTCTTACTCCGTTTGACGAGGGCCGTACTTTCGAATGTCGCTATCTCTGTCACTCACGCCAGAATGTCAACGCGAGCTAACGTGATAGCTAGACTCGAAAATACGCACATCGTCAACGAGACTAGGGCCTCAGAATTCAATCCGCATCAATCAATATATTTATAAAAATATTATTTACGTGCGTAAAAACTTGCATTTATTTACAAAGAAAACTAATACACATAAATTTAATAATAATAATAAAAATAAACTTGCTGTTCCACAATTCAGGCTTCAAAAAGATGGTCATTCTTTCATGGGAAAATGTATCAATTTCTCTAACAATTTATCATAACATTTGTAGATTTACCATTTATCCTAGTCACCATTAGCACAAGCTCATGCTTAGTTTGGGACTAGGTAATTAGTGTGTTTTTTAAAACAATTTATTTATTTAATTAACAAATTTAAAACATTTTTTAAGGATACCTTAATGACAAAAGGTTATTATAAAGTAGACGATTATTTGAATGATGTAAACCTGTGGACCAGCTCGCACTAGAACAACATCTGTATCTAAACATTATTTTAAAGGAGGCTTTGACAATAGTGACTGAGTTTCAGTTTCAGTGACTTCTCAGCATTAGCCTACAATTTGTGTCGAATTAGTGGTCGGGCTTAAAAATTATATCATCATTCGCTTGCCCTGTTCCCATTATATTTGGGGTCGGCGCAGTATGTTTTTCTCTTCCATGCAATCCTATCACTCGTCATTGACTCATCCACTCCTTTCACAATCATATCATGCTTTATACAGTCCATCCATCTCTTTCTAGATCGGCCTCTTTTCTTCCATCCACTAACATTCATACTCATCACTCTTTTTGTCACATGATTCTCCTCTCTTCTCATCACGTGTCCATACTAAGATAAACGGTTTCCCGTCATCTTTTCTGTCACAGGCGCCACTTGCAAACTTCCCCTTATATATTCATTTCTTACTTTGTCCATTCTTGTCACTCCACACATCCATCGCAACATTCTCATCTCCGCTACATGCAGTCGTTTTTCATCCATCTTCTTAACGGCCCAGCATTCCGATCCGTACAGTAAGGCAGGTCTTATGATGGTCTTGTAAATTTTGCCCTTCAACCTTAAGGGCATCCGTGGATCGCATGTTGTTGCTGTGACCTGCCTCCATTTCATCCAACCTGCGTTGATTCGATGTTTAATGTCCCTGTCAATATCGCCGTCATTTTGCACGATAGACCCGAGGTACCGAAAGTCGGAACAGACTGGTAAGGGCATTCCTGCAAGGGTTATAGGTAAAGGACTGGAGAGACCGCCAAAGTCACAGAACAGATACTCGGTTTTGGTTCTGCTGACTTTAAGGCCAACGTTCTCCAGTCTTTGTCGCCATTCCTCCAGTCTGCTCTGGACCTCAAGAGAGTCTTCGGCAACGAGCACAATGTCGTCGGCAAACAACATGCACCAAGGGGCCTCTTTCTGTATGTCCGATGTCAGGGCATCCAATATCATAAGAAAGAGGTAGGGGCTTAGCGCTGATCCTTGATGCAAGCCTACAGCCACATTGAAACTCGTGGTCGTGCCGACAGCGGACCGGACTTGGGTACTGCATCTGTGGTACATTGCCTTGATCAAACGCAGGTACTTTCCAGGCACTCCTTTCATCTTAAGAGCCCACCACAGGACCTCACGAGGTATTCGGTCATAGGCCTTTTCGAGGTCAACAAACACCATGTAGAGGTTTTTATGCGCACTTCTGTATTTTTCACACATTTGGCGAATGGCGAATATGGCGTCCGTTGTTCCTCGACCAGGCATAAAACCAAATTGGTTCTGTGAAATGACGCTCTCCTCTCTCACTCGTCTCTCAATTACTTTTTCCCACAGTTTCATACTATGTGACATTAGCTTTATTCCCCGATAGTTGTTGCACTCCTGCACGTCTCCTTTATTTTTAAAGATTGGTACCAATAGGCTGTTGCACCAATCATCGGGTATTTTTTCCTCATGCAACAACTTATTGAAGAATAAAGCCAACCACTTCCATCCATCTACTCTTAGCAACTTCCATACTTCGACTGGTATGCCATCAGGCCCCACTGCTTTCCCTCTCTTCATACTATTAACTGCCATTTCCACTTCGTCTACACTCACTTCTCTTACTAATCCAACGTTGGTAGAGACGTTGGCTTAAAAATTATATATTAATAATAATAAGGATGTAGGAAATACAGTCAGGGATGTAAAGAGCAGCTGACAATAGATGCAATAGTCATGAAAGAAGCACAAAGAAAACGAAAAAACATTCACACTATGTTCATCGATTACCAAAAGGCATTCAACTCAGTTCCCCATAGCTGGCTTATACATGTTCTTAGCATATATAAGATACACCCGACTATAATAACGTTTTTTAAATCAGCAATGCAAAATTGGCAGACAATACTAAAAATCCGAAAAGATGGAACTACATTAGCGACTGAACCGATTCGGATTCAACGCGGCATTTTCCAAGGTGACGCCCTGAGCCCGCTTTGGTTTTGCTTAGCGTTGAATCCGCTGTCACACTTATTAAATAAAACAAACATAGGATATAGCACTACGACACAAAATAATGATTAACAGGTACTCTCTCATTTAATGTACATGGACGATATTAAACTATATGCCAGCAACAAAGACGAACTATCCACCCTAGCAGACGTCACACAAGAATTTTCTAGCGATATTAAAATGAATAGGAATAGACAAATGTAAAGTCGACTCAGTTCAACGAGGTATAGTACAGCTTAACCCATATACAGTCGAAACAGGAGAACAAATAGAAGCAATGAGTGAAGGATCAAGTTATAAATATTTAGGGTATCAGCAATCACGACAGCTTTTACAAAAACAGATAAAACAGCAACTTAAATCTAAAAGACTAAAAGCTATACTTAAAACTCACCTTAACTTGCGAAATCTAATCAAAGCCATCAACACTTTTACCATTCCGATACTCACATACTCTTTCGGCACTATTTTCTGGTCACAATCCGAATTAGACGCACTACAACGCAGCATAAATACAAACTTGACAAAATTTAGGAAACATCACCCGAAATCATGTGTTCAGAGACTCGTACTTTCAAGAGAAGAAGGAGGAAGAGGCCTAATCGACATTAAAAATCTCCACAATACACAGATTTGTAACCTTAGAAAGTATTTTCATAAAAAAGCCGAAATAATATCTTTATACAACAACTTGACTTTAATAGATACCAAACTAACACCCCTAAATTTACACGACAGAACTGCTCAACCAAATGAAATATGCATACCAGATGGAGAGAAAGTAGTACAATGGGCCCAAAAATCGCTCCATGGGAGGCATAGAGTCGACCTCAGCCAACCACATGTCGATAAAAAAGCATCGAACGCATGGCTGAGTGGCCAGCTCTTCCCGGAGACGGAGTCCTTTATGCTTGCGATCCAGGACCAAGTGATAGCGACGCGCAACTATCGCAAACATATCACCAAAGAATTGCAGGTGGATGTGTGCCGAAGGTGCAATAGTGCATCGGAGACCATCCAGCATATCACCGGCGCCTACAAATCTTTAGTCCAATCTGACTACAAGCATCGACATGACCAGGTCGCTTCAATCATACACCAATACATAGCACACAAACATCAACTCATCCCCAGAAAGTTCCTTACTACAAATACACGCCACCAGTCATTCTTGAAAACACAGAACTGAAAATGTACTGGGATCGAACCATTATTACAGACAAAACTATCCACTACAACAGACCAGACATCACTATACACAATAAAACAGACAACACGGTATACCTGATCGACATTGCCATTCCCTAAACACACAACATACAAACCACAATCTCTGAGAAGGTCACTAAGTACCACGATCTCGCCATTGAGCTGAAAACTCAATGGAGAGCAACTTCTGTCTTCATAGTGCCAATAGTCATATCGTCCACAGGAGTGATTCCTAAGAACCTGAACCAAAGTCTTAAACTGCTACACATTCCCACAAAACTAACATTTTTACTACAAAAAGCAGTTTTACTATTTAGTAAAACTGCTTTTTGTAGTAAAAATGTTAGTTTAAAAGCGACAGGTATTTACCTGTCGCTTAACCCGAAAGTTTTTATCATCCAATATATCAGCATTTAACGCTGTTATGCTTGGTTAATGCCCGCATAACAGATGTAATACCAGCCTAAATAAAGGTAGAGAAAAACAAAGAATCCAGTATAATAATAATAATACATTTTTTGCTCGCCATTACAAAGTTTCGAGTATTTCTATTACAGTTTACGTATTACAATTACTAGTTAGGATTTATTATATTTAAATTTGAATTATATTGAGAAAAATTACATTGCATTATATTTAATTAACAATTAAATTTTGGAAAAAAATATGTATGTTATATTACATTAAGCTTAAAATTACAATCTTAGTTTTTTATAATTAAATTAAAATGATATTGAGAAAAATAAATATATTGCATTACATAACATTAAGATTAAATTACATTGTGTTAAAAATTAAAATTTACTATTGATACATAAAAAAATAGGGAAATTAATTTTAAATTAGTTAATCAATATAATTACTTAAATAAAAAATCATAATCATCGAAATATATTGGGCCCTCCTGTGGGCCTACATACATAAATAAATTACTTTTATTCGGCTTTCTTTAGTTCTAGTTTATGTACAGATAGTTAGCACCTACATTATATTAACCGACAATATCTAGAGCAGTAATCTTAGAGATTAGGATTTGCTCACAGACCATCCTATTATGGAGTACATTAGGTAATTGCCACTCATGTGTTCTGGTTGTGGCCGATTGGTATCAGAAATTATTATTGTGTGGTAATAACACACGAACACAAAGCAAAAAAATTATTATTGTAGATATTAGGTAAACAGTACATAGCGTGAGGTGCTTGTGGCGCAGTGGCGGCAGCGCTTTGGTAGTGATACCAAAAGTTAAGCAACCACGGCGCGGTCGTGATTGGATGGGTGACCATTCCGACCATTAAAGTGACGACCATGACAAGCATCTCCGTGCTTCGGAAGGCACGTTAAGCAGGTGGTCCCGGCTAATATCTCTTGGTATTAGTCGTTAAGCCTAGTCAGAGGCTATAGGGCGGCTTGATAACATCTGACAGTAAGGTTTGTCACTTGCCTTACAGACACCCCTCCACCAATCCGCACTGAGCCCGCGTGGTGGAGTATGGCTCGTTCCTCCTCATAGTTGAGGTGAGGCCTTTTCCCAGCAGTGGGATCTAATAGGCTGACTTAACATAGCGGAACGCTATTGTAAATTCTAGTTGTAAAGCGATTAGGCTCATAATGCAACAAAGCTGGTTTCAATAGCCAGATTCAAAATACTATAAGAAACGAGCAGTAGCAAAAACGGTATACGCGCGTATAAAACTTAGAGTTCCATTTCTCCAAGATCCTAGCATCAGAACCTGACTTAGTGATAACAGTGATCTCATTATGGGTTTTATTAAAGGCTGAAATTCTTACTAAACCTTCGTAGTAACCACATTATAAAGAATAGTGCAAGTACGGAAGAATATCTACACAAAATAGTTTATGCTACGGCAAGACGTGTACGAAAATATTAGTGATTGCGTTGTCACGATAAAAACACATGTTCGATCTACCACGACACATCGGCCTTATTACAAATAACTAAGTCATCATCATCAAATTTAAGAGCTAGCTCTTGTCGGTGGAGTTTTTTCCATTCCTCTCTGCTTTCCGCCCTTCTCTTAACCTCCTGATACAGGGAGTTAGGCAGGGATGTCCACTTTCACCGCTAATTTTTAATTTATTCATAGAATGTGCGATACGCAGAATAACGGAATCAAAAAAGGGGGGCGTCAAAATTAATGGGGACGTATTTAAATTCATTCGTTTTGCCGACGATATTGCAGCCATTGCAGAAAACAGATTGGAGTTGGAAGAACTGGTTACAGAAATGGACACTATTTTTAAAGAATTTGGTCTCAAAATTAACATAAATAAAACAAAAACACTAATTGCTTCTAAAAAGGAAAAATATAGCCCTATCTCAATAAATAACACAAAAATAGAACAGGTTAAAACCTTCAAATATCTTGGTAGCTTGATAACTAGTGACTCCAGATGTACACCAGATATAAAAGCAAGGATAGCGATGGCGAGACAAGCTTATAATGCAAAAAAGCACCTGCTCAAGGCCAGAATATCAAGCAAAGTTCGCAAAAAACTTGTTAAAGTGTACATTTGGAGTATAGCACTCTATGGATGTGAAGCGTGGACATTGACAAAGAGGAACAGAAAGAGACTGGAAGCCTTCGAGATGTGGTGCTGGAGGAGAATGGAGCGTATAAGTTGGACGGAGAAGAAAACAAATGAAGAAGTTTTGTCTATGGTTAGGGAAAAAAGGAGATTGATGGAAACAATAGAGTGTAGGAGGGGACGAATGTTAGGCCACCTGATTCGACACGACAATTTTATTAAAACGATAATAGAAGGAAGAATAGAAGGAAAAAGGAAGCGAGGAAGACCAAGAATAAGCTACATGCAGCAAATAAAAGAAAAGATAAATAACTAAGTACCAGGTTTTAAATTGGACTGAATATTAGCAGACAAATTATAATTAATGACCAATTCGTGACAACACCTAACAGTAATTCTCTTTTCTGATTGGTCGGCTAATATTTAGTCCTGGTTTAAACCTGGTGCTAATTTTTTAGGGTTCCGTAGTCCGACAAGGAACCGTTATAAGATCGTTCAGTCCGTCCGTTCCGTCCGTCCTAGTCTGTCACAGCAGAATATCTTCTACGTTTATGGACTGATTTGCATGTAACTTAGTTCGAGGGTACTTCACATATAGATCTCATTTTTAAAAATAAGAAAAATTAAAATTACCCTTTTTTAAGGGTACCTCTCCATATATGTAAAGGGGGTGAATAATTTTTTTCAGTGCACCCCTTGTGTGGGGTATCGTTGAAAAGGACTATGTTAATAAGGTAGGGTTTCCATACAACACTTTTTTATCAGCTTTACCATTTGCGAGATATAGCCTGCCAAAGTCGTTTACACGGTGTCCCCCCCCCTGTAATTTCTTAAGTCTTGGACCTATAAACTTCAAATCACTCACGTAAAGAACCAGGCGCGGAAACTCTTATTTAAAATTGTTTTGGATATTCTGTAATGAATACTTTTGAAGTGATAAATAAAATAAAAATATATACTGTTTTCCAAAAGAACAATAGAAACTTAAAAAGTTTTTTTTGCCTATACTGTGTAATGCTGTAAGTTAATGGTACGGAACCTCTCGTGCTCGAGTCTGACTCGCACTTGGCCGGTTTTTTTTATAATAAGGGAGAAAGTGATACAGAGATTAAACAACTTCGTACTTTCTTCATACGCACCTTCCATGAAGTTTAATCTCCCCTACACTTTAGCCATTAAATATTCTATTTTGATAGTGTTTTTTTTTTGTTAGCCGTTTGTGTCCCACTGCTGGGCAAAGGTCTCCCCCAAACTACACCACGCGTCCCTGTTGCCGGTAAGGGTTTGCCAGTCCTCATAATATTGGTCAAGATCGTCGCGCCATCGCTTTCGTGGTCTGCCTTTCGGACGGCGTCCATCGGTAGGCAGCCAATGGGTGGCGATCTTGGACCATTTTTCAGGACACATCCTAAGAACGTGGCCCGCCCAGTCCCATTTAAGTTTTGCGGTCTTTACACCAACGTCCATAATGCCAGTTTGTGATCGGATTGTAGTGTTTCGAATCCGATCTGTTCTTTTTATGCCCAAAACGCTGCGTTCCATGGCCCTTTGGCAAATCCCAAGTTTGGATAGTGAATTAATTGAGCAAAACTGATCAGTGATAAATAAATTAGTGAGTTGCAGGGGGATTTCAATTTATTGATAACTAAATTATGCTCCCTTGCTAATCGTATCGGCAGTTGCGGGTTCGGTTAGTTAATCCAATGTTGCCAGCAGATTGTTGGGATTACCGTCCTAGGCTCGATTCGCGTGTTAAGCCTTTAATATAGGACGTAATTTAAATAATGTAATAGATAGAGTTTGAATTTAGAGCCCAAAATAGAGAAGCTTTTGTTATTTTAAAGCTTTGCGCTTAAGAAGAAGTAGTCAAGTAGGTATATACATACTAAAGAACGTTTTTTTTGCTGCTTAAATATTGTAAGTTATTTTTTTAGACGTTTGAAATGATATCAGTGAAAAAGTTAATATTAAGATTGACATTTAAATAGTTGGTCATTTTCTGTTTATCTTTTTTTTAATAATTAATTTATATAAAAAGGTAAGTCAAGATTGTTTATAATATTCGCCATGCAACAAGCAACAGACTTTAAGATTAGTTTGCGTCTAAAGTATGAATCGATTTCGTATTACAAATTGATATATTAAGCTCTAAAACTATCAAGTAGCAAAATCTCTGTTGTTACATTAACACCTTGTTAATTCATTCAGTTACTGTAACGAAAATCACCATTGCTGTTAAAATTCGCTGAAAATCTGATAGTGTTTCGCTTACACCCAATCAACATTATTCCTCTCGTTCGTATTCTGGCAAATTAAACAAAAGTCACGATTCCTATTATCTGAGAAAATGGCGGCGACACAAAAATACAAGTGGACGGCCGGATTAGCAATTAAGATTACAGTGGCTAAATGAAATCTAAACAAGAGTCGCTCTTGTGGCTGTGGTAAAAAAACGAAGCCAGGCGAATTCTTTATATTTTAACCGGAATAACAGCTGCTGGATGCGGCCGTCAGTCAACATTTTTTTTAGAATCTATACAGCTTGACTGCCTAATTACAATACAACAATGCGTTCAGGATTTCACTTGGACTCCTGCGATTTTGCAGCGCGTCGATTATGTTCGCTGAGGCTCACACTGACGGCTTACACGCTGATCCGAAAGCGGTGCGCCTCACTCCTAGATCGCCTCCGCAACAGTACAAATAGCATCCTTGGCTAACCGGTGGGACTCGCCGACGCACGCTACCAAAGCTGGCGGCGTCTACTAGGTCTTTTTACTATTTCAAATTCTACTTTACTAACGCAGGCTTAGTGCAAATATGTTACTAACATAATATGGACCACGGTCTGAAACAAAGGACTTGTCCTCTTTTTGTATGGAGGCTGGTTTTTTATTCTAAGATATCACCAACCACTAATAAACCTATATTTATCTATAAGCTACAAAAATATGAAACACGTAGCCATAGAAATCAGAATTTTAAACGCCTCCATTTTTGAGAAAAAATATGTTTTATAACAGGCATTATCCATTGATAACTTAATTGTATTTCCTGGCTGTATGGCTATGTACCATTGCCTTTCCACTGGTGGATAAATATTACAAGGTACTACCACAGATTATATAATAGGTACTGCTGTCAATAGAATGTCAATTTTGCTCTCAAATTTTTTTCATGCGTTAATTGATATAGGCGAAGGTGCAGTTTCTGTACAGACAAAGAGAAAAGTTAATTTCAATTTTTCTATAAATCGGAGGCCTTAAAAAATATATTAATTATGCAGAAAGGCTAGTTTTTGTGAACTCTTTAATATAATATTTAGTTTATTCTGGTTAGAAATATTGACGAATAAAAAACCATTAATATACAAGTCCTTTCATTCATTCATTCATTCTGAGTCCTTACCTGCGGGGTGCGGGGGTAGGCGAGAACGGGGACAATGAGCGGTGATTTGAATTTGGAAAATAATGCAAATTTCTTATTTCAAAATTAAATCACCGTCAGGCCTGTGTATCTTCCCGCGTAGGTAGCAAAAACGTACCAACGCGCGGCGACCCCTACGTAAGGGACTAAACAAGTTGGGTGTCGCTAGCCGGCATGCGACACGCTCCCGCGTTTTATTCACCGGCAGTGCGCGAAACTAGGTTGTTGGTTGGACGAGCGTGAATAAAGTCCTAGAAAGATGCGCTAGATGGCGTAAGTAGCTTCTTGTGGCAGTCAACCCTATCGCGTTGCGTGATAGTACGTTACTGAATAGGTTTAGTGTATTATGAATCATATTTCAGTGTTATAAGAATGAAATTATCTTGCAATGTATTTCTGTAGGTGTCTACACGAAAATGTGCTTGAGTCAGAGGCGAACTGAATTACACCATATCGTTAACAACATTGAGTAGATATTTCTTTGAATTTCATTGCAAAGTCATACTTCTGTACGGAGTACTAGTACTTATTCTGTGTCACCGTCCATCCTTCAGCCGAGGACTCAGTTAGGCGGTCGGGCTAATAGCTCCTGGTGAGAAAGTTCCGTAGTCATTCCTTATTCCTTTGTTCAAGAATATTGATACATTTATTGGTTCCTGATACTTGTAAGCTATAAGATCTAATCAAAAACGTTTATAAGCTTAAATTGAATATTAATAAATTACAATACTCAAATACGTGCTTTATAATATATTTTTTCAATTAAGTTACTGTAAAAAAAAAACCGACTTCAAAACTGACTACAGTGCTAATTAAAACTTAAAATTTTATAAACAAATTTAAACTAAAAAGTACAAAATAATATTTAAATTACCTAACTGCTCTACGAAATTATACAAGAAACCTATTTCCAATTTATTATCTGTAATTTTTTGGAGTCGGTGCCAGAAATTCTAATTCTAATGTTTTTTTGCAAGTAAGGACATGATTAAATCATCTCTTAGCTGCTTAGAGTAGATAGAATATCTAGCTTGGTTGGCACCGACTCCAAAAAATTACAGATAATAAATTGGAAATAGGTTTCTTATATAATTTCGTAGAACAGTTAGGTAATTTAAATATTATTTTGTACTTTTTAGTTTAAATTTGTTTATAAAATTTTAAGTTTTAATTAGCACTATAGTCAGTTTTGAAGTCGGTTTTTAAAAAAAAAAAAAAACTATTTTTAGTTGAAATTTTGTGTAAGGTGCAACATGGGTAGACCTACTAAACGCGCTGTTCAAATGCGACAGCGTCATTTGGAAGAAAGTGGTAACGAGAAGGAAGACAGTTTAAAGAAGAACAGGGAAAGATTTGCCAATAGCATTTCAAATGTAGTTTGTTGTATATCGTATCATCGGATTCCCTATATAAATGATTTTGGGGATAAAAACTGTTCTATGTCCTTTCTCGGTACTCAAACTGCGCCTTTGACTTTGTTTTGTTAGCATCCTATACAGTACGTGACAAAACATCTGGTGTTTTAATTACTAAACTCCTAATTTTTAAGGAGTTCCACCATCAGCTCAGCTCCACATAGTGACTATCAGACGTAACAACATGTCAACATTAAGATACTAGTACGAAAACACTACACGTGCCTTCAAATTTTGAGGGTTTCCCTCGATTACACCAAGATCCCATCATCAGATCTCGACTGGGCCAAAATGGGACCAACTAGAAGGTATAGCCTCTAGGTAAACATATTTTTTTTTCAAATCGGTCCACAACTGACTGAGATATGCGGTAACATAGCCACAAAAAAAAAACATACAGTCGAATTGATAACCTCCTCCTTTTTTGAAGTCGGTTAAAAATTTGCCACCTGACGAACGGGGTTATTCCCAGTTGCCCCCACCGGCATCTCCCCCACTGGGGGCAACTGGGAATAACTGGACGAACGGATAAACTGTTCTAATTAGGTATTAAATGCTTATGTCTATGGCCCGAGTTCATACGGTTAATTTGACGTAATTTCTTTACAAAATATGTCAAAAAATACTAAATTGACTGATTAAAAACTAAAGATGTGTTAGTGAACTCTAGGCTTGAAAAAAACAACTTAGTTTCAAACAACGTAATGTACACTTTTCAAATTAGCTGTGATGTTTAAAAAATCTAGTAAAACGATACGTATTCTTTTCACTAAAATTATAGTTTATGGCAGGAGTAGGATACGTCTTGGATCAAGACCTAACTCTGCAACCTTAGTGCAATAATATCTTCCTAGCCGAATTTCGTCTATGGCGGTTAAACTCAATAGAGATTAGCCAACTGCGCGGGAGATATTATAGTTCGGAAAGCGTAACAACACCCTTTTATATAACAAAAGGTAAACGAAATCTTTTAATTTCCCATGTACGTAATTAAAAACGAAGGCGAGCGTTAATTATTCATCGACACAGATAACGACTCCTAGATACGCCTGTATCTTTCTTGTAAACGCTTACGTAACTAAAAATCGTTAACGTTAATAAAATCTTCTTTATACATAGGTATAAGCATTTTGTGAATCCTTGAGGTAAACAAACTCTAAAGCGAATTTTATTATTTTTGTTTTCCAAAAGAAGTTCAATATTACACAGAACCGACCAGTGAATACTACAGACGAGTGATTCTCCGGAAAGCATTCTCCGCGTCACCTTCGTGGCGATTTTTAGTTTAGGTTTTTTGACAAGAAACAAATACTACACTAAAGAATAGTTATTTACGGGATTGCTACCATGTACCTTTTTATTTTCGAGTTTCCGATATTTCGGCGCTGTTGCAAGCGCCATGATCACGGAATAACTAATAATAATTCTAATGATAATGACCATGAAAATCTAAAACAGTATACACTAAAGAAGGCTTAAAATTATAATGAATCCCGTTGGAATCAAACAAGTCGGTTTGGTATTCCTTCCGATATTTAATTTTGAAATTTCGGTACCCACGAAAGTTATTTCTGATTCCACGAAAGTTACGAAACGTATTTTTCATAGCGAAGTTCTATTTTATCACATAAAAATATTTCAAATAAAACCAAAATAACTAAAACTATACCTGCTTTTAATAAAATTGATAGTTTTTGTTGTAGTATGCTTTTTACTACAACAAAAACTATCAATTTTATTAAAAGCAGGTATAGTTTTAGTTTAGTTTGTAGAAAAGCATAAATTACTCGTAATAAATCTCTTAACATTTTTTATAGTAAAAGGTTCCGATTTGACGATGAAGTAGAAATGAACGTTTTGTTAGCAGATAACTAACTATAGCTAAAGTTAATATAAACATAAAACAAAACATTAGGTAAATTTAATGTATCAGCAGGCAAATGACTGGTAATACAATATTTGCTATCTGCTATTTCACTGTGGGCATGATCAGTTTGTCTTTTGTTCATTTGGTCGGCTGTTCCTGTTACATGACTTTGTCAATGGTTGTTCACCATGTAGCCAGCAGTCTTCTTTATTGTCTAGGAAAGTCTTTCTTTTAACTAACAGCGTATTCTTCATTTCTTCGATACACATATCCAGTCTATCTCAGTTAGCTTGAATCATCTTTTTCGCAACAGGAGCGAAAAAGATGATTCAAGCAAACGAAAGAAGAACGAAAGAAAAGATAACTTTGAAAAATACTTGTTCACTTATAACGTCATTAACTAGTCAGACCACTTTTGCTACTCACCACAGCACCTCCATCATAATTATTATTCTATTATCTTATGGGTTATAAGATGGTTCATCTAAATTTAATATGAGATACAAAAAGCCATTGTATTTACACTGAGATAGGGACTCTTGTTTCAACTTATGCGCTGACCGCTGACTAGTCATTATGGTATTTACATTAATTCAAAACAATTCATTGTTTAGATATTTAATTTTGCTGCGGATTTTCCTAACAACAACAATAGAGACAAATGGCCATACTTAGGGGAGGCCATTGCTCAGCTATCAGACAGTAACGGCATAAAATGTATTTATTTTATTTTATCTTATTAGGAAAACACTACAGTATCAAAAGCTTAATTAATTTTTAACTACAAAAATAATAACCATTAAATCATGAATCATAAACAACAGTAGTTTTTTTTTTAATAAATACAAGAAAAACTCATGTTTATACCTACTCAAACTATCGTTTAGGGAGAAAACGTCAACATGGTTATTTAAATACATCTACAGACTGATAGAGAAGTAAATAAAGATTGCATAAATAGACCTTCGTAACCTTACGTGGAGTGAAAAATAACTTTTGTGGTCAAATGTCCACGAAAACCATGCCACAAAAGTTACGAAAATTTTTCATTTTCAAAAATTTTGGTACTAGTTGTTTTTTGACAAATATAAAAACTAAAAAGCGGACGACGAAATTGAAAAGGGGTTTTATACTGAATATTCAACACTCACATCTAAATCATTCTATTGTCTTTAAAATTTAACCATGAAGGGTTTATTCAAAAGGTTGCCAGAAAAAAGTTGATAAATTTGTGTGCCTGTATTTTCTATATCATAGCGATAAGAAAGGCATTTGTCCTCCAATGATGCTGTAATGAAACTAAAGTTTCCGTTATTAAGCGTGTCTAAAAGTCAGGGCTCATGGAAGCTATGGGCCTTTTTATGTCGCGTTCACGAATCTACCACAATCGTGTGACCGTGACAAAATATTTTCTAACTCTTTTTGTTTAAACGATATCAATACTGTTTTTTAATTGATTAATCTTGACTCATTTACAAATTTTTTGACATATAGTATGTGTACATAGCACATCAAACAATAAAGATATTAGTGGTTGAACTGAGCGCGAGGTCGTTGGGACGCGCGGAGAGCAACGGTTTTGCTCCCGTTTTTGACGGTAAAATATTATTTGAAAAATAACTGTAAACCCTATTTTATGTTTAAAACTATGTCAGTGTAGATGAATAAACAAAGAATCATTTAAAGTTGATTCCGAAGCTGTTTATTGAATGAGTTGGAAATTATGAACGAGTGACCGCCAAAAAACCGCTCTCGGAAAATTACTCAGACGACTAGATGAAAAAAAAAAATCCGTAATAAAAAGTCAACTTGTATATTTTCTAAAGTTTATCGAAAAAAAATTTTAAAAACCGCTGACAGAGACATAGCCGAGGCACGTCGCATCGCCGTGTACCCAGCACAAACAATATAATTTTCACCCACTTTGCTGCAGTGTACTAAAAGACAGTAATACTCAACTTTTGTTGTCATTCCGTTTGTGATCTACATAATATTTTTTTTTAAGTTTTTAATACACTTCTCTTTAAATATTTCTTTACCTACCTGTTTGTCCGAGTATAAGGCTACGTGCAGATGGGCCACCGACCACCGCCCGGTGGCTGTCACGCGCCTCTTCATTTGGTCGCGCGCAAACGAAAATGGTCGGCGGCCGCTAGCACTGACACTCATCTGCTAGATCCGTTGACATATGTTTTGTCAAAATGGCGAGAGGCCGCCACCTGTGACGTATCACGAACACTAGTTCGCGAGTGGCTGCCACTCGCTATGCGTGTGCGGCAACATATTAAAAATAATATAAACAGCTTGTCGCTAGCCATCGGTGGCTGTAGTTGGTGGTCCATCTGCGCAGAGCCTAAGCTCTTTGGCACCAAGCTATAAAAATAGGCCATTCGTTACATATTGTTTGTATTATAATGTCGCTTCCGCATTTCACGTAGACATCTTTTAAAATGTGTGTGAGAGAGAGATGCAAGTATCGGCACATACAACTAAAAAGTGGTAAAAATTTATAACAAATTAAACCTGATCTCTCTACGGTCATGTCGGACTGCAGTCTCACCGAATTATGAGAGTGAAGGAACAGAGAGTGCACCTGTGTATTGCGCACTTGTGCACTATAATATGTCCTGCACAGTTGGCTAATCTCTGTTGAGATAGGCCGCCATAGTCGAAATTCGGCTAGGAGGACATCACACATTAAACTTTCTGCACCATCTTGCGTTGTGACTGCCGCGCGCAAATAAAATAGCAATTGATACTGCCACTGCAGAATTTCAATTTGAAATAAAAGGCTACTCGATTGCTCCGAATCGCATTTAATAATTGAACATTGGGAGCTCTTTTTTCGTATCGGATTTTTATTATTTCGATTAGAGTTAAAACAAATTAAAATCTTGGGCTCTTTGAATATATATTATTGCAGATATTGCCTGGTTTATTTCCCCGCAGCTGATTTTCCGGCTATAATCGATTTTTTTATCGATAAAATAAAGTTTTGTACATTCCGGAAAGACAGAACCGTAACATTATTATTTACTGAGTAAGCGTACTAATTCATACCAATTGTAGTTAACAAGAATGTACATCCCTCATGACTATTATTCTTCACAGATTTTGGGACAATTTTAATTACAAAATAGTTCAAAAGTTAAAACAACCTCCAATGTTATATAACTCGTACGTAAATTGTAACTGAATAACTTGATAATCTTTGCTAAATTCTAAGTTGAAAGGTAAATGAAGTTCATCAAAAAAAAACCTTTTACTAGTCTAAGTGCAAGACTATAACATTAGGCATGGTCGTTACCGCCCAATTCGCTAACGAATGGCGCGAATTGCAACCAAAACGCAACACTTAAGTGTGGCCTCTAAAATAGCTGTTAACCCGCTTGTTAGTTAAAATGTAAAAGTATGTTCAAATTCTAAACTGTAGAACTACAATTCAAATATTTTTATTTCTGTAACTTGGCTTATAACAATTATTTAATGTGGGAACTTCCCTTTAGGCCAATTACTAATTAACAGAACTATATTGAAATTGATATTCTTTTGCGCACCATAATAAGAAATAGAAAACCAGCACTGTGACCTCCCAGGGACCTGGCTTATGAGTTCTTTTGGACGTCACCGACCACACTACGGCACGCGCTGCAGGGCTGTGTATAACATTCCATTAGGCGCTTTTTTCGCTTATTTTTTTGTGTTTATTTGTCCTGCAGTCTTGTAATACTTATTATGTTATTATTGTGAAAGCGCGCGTGTGTATGTGTGTGTGTGTGTCTGTGTGTTTGAGATGTCTCAAGTTAATAAACTCTTTTTCTTTCTTTAAAAAATGCATTTTACTTTATTCACGAGTGTCGGTTGCTATTTTCCACTTCAGGAGCAAACACAACTTTCGTAACGCGTCTGATACATTTTTTTTAACCAAATTCTAATAGCTTCTTCAAATAGCAAGAACAGACCCAAGCTCATAGTTTTATTAAAGCTCATATCATTATCAACATCCTAGCGTAATCCCGATTGTGCACTCGCAAGCTAGGGCCCAGGGTCCGCTGACCATGATTCAGGATTTGGCAGATCAGGTAATTACAGTGAAGCGACTACCATCTGATCTCCGTAACCTGTTAAGGGGAACCTGAGGAGATCAAAGCTCATATCTATCAGTACAAAATATTCATAGTAGTTGCCAAGTATGTTACATTTAATCCGATTGGATTACCACTTGTAATTAACCAACTTTTTTAATGATTTAGAATAAAACTTTGTTAGTTTTTTAAGGTTCAATAAAAAACTAAAAGCCGACTAACTTGAGTCCGAGCTACTTTTATGGATGGCGAGAGCGTTGTCCCGGTTAGCTAAATATCTTGGATTCAAATCCTACCCGCTTGGGAAGTTTTGGTTAATTATTTAAGTGTGTTAAAAATATTAAAACTATTTCTTATTTTACGTTTTCACTTTATGGCCCCAAGTTTAGGGCAATTACAAGCGGTGTACCACGAGACAGCGAAATTGGCTAATAAGCCTTGAGGTTACGCATAGGGTCGGATCGACTTCACCTTACAGTTAGTATGAGAGGATTTGACCAAAGCCTCCAACCAAAGTACGGATATAAGACTTTCGCTTTGCTTAATCCTTCCCGACCCATACTTATATTGATTTATTATGATTGTTGTTTTAATAAGCCTTGAATATATTTTGAAAATAATATACAGTGTGTCAGAGTTTCAACCGGTGATAAATTGAGGCCTTTATTCATTAAGATTTAGCGTTGAAAACCCGTTAAAAACAAAATATTAAAATTATTATACGTTTATAACTTAAGCAATTATTTTGCAAGTTTTTACGAAATTAAATCAAATTTCACTTATAAAAATTAATCGACTGTATCATCCGGTGGGACTCGAACCCACGTCCCTTCGCCATCCGGGCGAGTGCTCTTACCAACTAAGCTACGGAGGACGTTAGTCCATAGTACTAGACGTTAGTAGGATGATACAGTCGATTAATTTTTGTAAGTGCAATTTGATTTAATTTCGTAAAATATTAAAATGTCAAAGAACATAGAACATTAGTTTTGCAGAAAGTTTAAAAAATTGTTAATGTAAAATCGTTTTTCAGCAAAATTACGTATTATTTTATTTTTTATGACAGGTGAGTAATTTTGAATTGATATGTAGTTACTTATAATTATTTTTATAACTTAAGCCATTATTTTGCAAGTTATTACGAAATTTAATTCAATTTAGTTACTTGATACGCAATAACATCACTTTTCAAAAGAATCTTTTTTATACCTTTTAGTATGAATTTAAAAGATGATAGACTGCCGCGTTGGTCTAGTAGTCAGCACGCTGGGTACTATCCACGAGGTCCTGGGTTCGAATCCCGGGTCGGGCCGAGAGTGTTGGGGTTTTCTGTCTTGAAATAACTCAGACACAGCTCCGGAGTCAGGAAATTGGTGGTGTTAACACCCCCGTGCCTCGGAAAGCACGTTAAGCCGTTGGTCCTGCGCCTGATCTCACCGAATTATGAGAGTGAAGGAACAGAGAGTGCACCTGTGTATTGCGCACACACTTGTGCACTAAAATATGTCCCGCGCAGTTGGCTAATCTCTGTTGAGATAGGCCGCCGTAGTCGAAATTCGGCTAGGAGGACATTACATTATTAAAAGATGATATTGCGTATCAACATCCAAATTTCTAAATCCATTGAAATATATTTTTAATAAAAAAAATGGCGGCCATTGCAAAAGTGGTCCTTAAATTATCGTCTGTCAAACTCCGGATACACAGTATAATTTATTATAAAGGACTTGTCCATTAATGGTTTTTTATTCGTCAATATTTCTAACCAGAATAAAAGTTTATATGGAAAATCTAACTCTTGCGTGCGAAGTCGCGGGGAACCACTAGTTATTTATAAGTAAGGCGGTGAGTGACATAAGGTCAATATCAAAACTAGAAGAACACTTTAGTACTTGTCTAAGTGAGAGTTTCTAGCGATACTATGTAGCCATTACTTATTTAAATTGTTCAGCTACTTTTGATGCCGTACAATTTGATTTTCAATTAAAGATCTTTAAAAAAAATATGATTAAAGCAGCCGCACTCATGTCTTTTTACTTAAATAATTGACTAAGCTGTGATCGTACAATCAGATTGTCAATTAAATATCTTTAAAAAAAAAGATTGAACAACCGCACTCTTGTCTTTTTACTTAAATAATTGACCAAGCTATAAGGTGTGCATTATCAACTTTTGTGAGATACCTAGGTTTAATTATAAATTTTCACAGTCCACTTCCAACCAGGCTTTGTTTCATTAAATTATTACTCCTGACTGGTTTCGCTTTACGTAGGATTTACTAAAATTTATAATGATGTAGGTAAATATATTTTTTACGTTACTTGACTAAAAAGTTATTTTGCACCAACTTTAAAATATGTAATATTAATAACTTTTTAATTATAGCACAATATTTAAAAAACCTTTTCTTCGTATTTCATGCCTCAATAAAAATACCTATAATGAGCAAAAGCTCTTCTCGGCAAAGTAATCGCCATTCATTCCTCTTTGTTTTTTTCATCTCCTAGGGCCCAATTCACAATTCACGCCTTCGATATTATTTCACATACCTACCATATTTATCGAAAAAACATGGCGGATATCACAAAATGTGATAAAATATATTTTTATACCTCCAGAAAACGGAACATCTATGTAATATCCGCCATGTTTTTTCGATAAATATCGTATTTCATTAAAACACAATTTTACGGATTACTTCGCGATTTATTTAAATTTTTTTCAAAACCTGACGTTTTGAACACTTAGTCTCCCTGTGACCACGAACGCTGTAAAGTGTTCGATCGTGATCGTGAACGTCAGGTTTTAAATAAAATGTAAATAAATCGCGAAGTAATCCGTAAAACTGTGTTTAAATGAGTTCAACAATTCGCGTAAACGTAAGAAACAAATAAATATCGTATTTGACATAATATCAAAGACGCGAGAATTGGGCTCCTGGTAAAACATGGCATATGTAGACAAGTCTCTAAATGATAATAGGTTACTATAGCAGGGTAAATGTTTACAAAATACTATATCTTTGAATAGGTCTTGTGTACGGCGTTATTTAAAAAAACAGCTTTATATTCTTACAGATAAAAGATACTCTTTATTGCACACCACACACAGTATACATTAACCTATAGAATGGTTCAATTTAGGCTTATTGCTGTAAGCAATTTCTCCCAGACAGCCTTCGGGTAGAGGACAGTCTAAAATTTAATCTTATCTTCAACGAGACGGTTAATTTAGAATGAAGGACTCATTATTGACATTGCTATATTATTTATGTAACGTCAACCACGTGTTAGTTATTTTAAAATGGTGGTCTTCCACTAACAGTGTATTTATTTAAAAAAGAGGTAGACCTGTCATCTCGTACTGCACGGCGATTCGAATTGATTGATGCTCCGAGCACACGTTTTTTTACGTGTACGTGTACGCAATTTCCGCGCTCGAATGATCCATAGACCTCTTTTTAAATTCACTATTATTGGTCGTATTCTAACTAAATATACAAGGTTAATTTTTTCTGTAATTGCATCGTTAAACTTTATTTTAGGGTCCTTGTTGCCGTGCTACAACACCCACATGACCGAAATTAAATCTCTTTTTTATAACATTCTAAGAGCCATATAAGTACTTGTAATGGTTTTAAAATAAGCTTTCTTATTGAAATACGTGATCATATTTCAATTTGACGTGATAATGAGATTATAAACTGAGTTTAGGGGCTGCTGATAAGTTTGAAGAAACACAAGGTTTGACTTTCAAAAACCAGTTCAATGTACGTGAATATTTAATCAATCACGATCAGGTTCACGTACAAAATTATTACATTTGATATTCACAAAGTAGCGTTTTTAGTATTTGTTAAATTATCTTCTACATAGTCGTATACCCCATGCATGACTGAGGGTCGTTGTGACGATTATGTGGAATGAAACTCACTTTTTGGCAATTTTAAACAGAGTAGTTTGCCATGGCTTTCTCCATTTCACACACTAATAATATAATGTCCTCCTAGCCGAATTGCGACTACGGTAGCCTATCTCAACAGAGATTAGCCAACTGCGCGGGACATATTATAGTGCACAAGTGTGTGCGCAATACACAGGTGCACTCTCTATTCCTTCACTCTCATAATTCGGTGAGACGGCAGTCCGACATGACCGTAGACACACACACACACACACACACACACACACACACACACACACACTCACACATACACACACACACACACACACACACACACACACACACATACACACACTATCTAACTATTAAACAAGTTTCCGATGCTTTTCTTCACCGTTAGGCAGCAAAATCTTTGAAAAATACTGTACTTCAGTTTTTATACAAACTCAGTGGTACAGACGGGGATCAAACTCACGACCTCGTGGAAAGAAGTGAAGTTTTCTCCGGTCGGCTAATGCGCCATTTTCTATTATATAACGTAGAACAGGCCAAAATATATTTCTAGATTTTTAGGGTTCCGTAGTCCGACAAGGAACCCTTATAAGATCATTCAGTCCGTCCGTCCGTCCGTCCTAGTCTGTCACAGCAGAATATCTTCTATGTTTATGGACTGATTTACATGTAACTTGGTTCGAGGATATTTCACATACAGATCTCATTTTTAAAAATACAAAAAATTCAAACCTTTTTAAGGGTACCTCTCCATACATGTAAAGGGGGGGGGGGGTAAATTATTTTATTGTGTGCACCCCTTTGTGGGGTATCGTTGAAAAGGGCTATGAAAATAAGGTAGGGTTTCCATACAATACTTTTTTATCAGCTTTACCATTTGCGAGATATAGCCCGCCAAAGTCGTTAACACGGTGTCCCCCCCTGTAATTTCTAAAGTCTTGGACCTATAAACTTTAAATCACTTACGTAAAGAAACAGGCGCGGAAACTCTTATTTAAAATTGTTTCGGGTATGCTGTGATAAATACTTTTGAAATTATAAATAAAATAAAAATAAATAAAAATATATACTTTTTTTCCAAAAGAACAGCATAAACTTAAAAAGATTTTTTAAATATTTTACTGTTAGGACGGAAAGCTTAATTTTTTAAAAAAATTGTATTGTAGCGACATCGCATTCCCCTTATAAACATTCATTAGTTCTACAATCTACCACATCTGCCAATAGATGGCGCTGGCTAAAGTTAGAACGCTAAGGCTAGGGAGATGATGATGATGATGCAAGAAATGCAAAACAGCGCGGTGCCAAAAATGACTACGAAACCCTACTTTATGCGTGGTCCGACACGCACTTGACCGGTTTTTTCTGTCTCGATATAACTCGAAACAGCTTGGAGTTTTGCAGTTTGATATTATTTAACGTAGTAAAAATTTAAAACTTATGTTAAGTGTCGAGGATTTTTATTACAATTTATTTAAATATAATATAAAATCAAATCGGTGTAGATACTACTAACATTTAACACGAAAACTACTTCTTCTTTTGTTAGGATTATGCACGTTTTAGATACGGACAAAAACACATTAAGCTAAATACACCCAGACTTCCAGTTATAACCGATTTCGAAAAAGGAGTAGGTTCTCAATTTATCGTATTGTGTTTGTTGATCACTCGAAGACGCCTAAACTGTTTTTTTTTTTAAAATTTACATTCCCTATACTACATGCCTTGACTATTAAAATATTTTAAGTTAAAATCTTTAGAGCTACCGCACTGTGCAGGGACTTAGTAAACCCAGTTTTAATGCATTGAATGTGTGATGATATCATATTACACACCTACATAATTATAAGCAATGAAAGTGTTTAAAAAAAGAGGTAGACATGTAATCTCCTACTGCGCGGTGATTCAAATTTAATGCGCCGAGCACATGTCCGTTTACGTGTCAAATGTCATGTGTACGTTTGAATGCAAAATTGAGCAAATTTCTTAATTTAAGGCAAGGAAGTTTTGAGTGCTAATGACACACCCACCTCGTTTCAAATGCACTATCATTGCGCATAAGGTTTTTTTCTAATTTTTGCAACATTTTTCATTAGTTCTCTGTTACTTTTGGCCGTAGCGACATTTCTACTTTACATCATGCTATAACCTTCCTTATTAAAAAGATAATCCAACACAAAATAACTGTTCGAACCAGTAGTTCCATAGATTAGTACATTGAACAAAACAAACTCATACGCTTTTAATATTAGTCTATATTAATTGAAGGAAATATTACATACGAGAGTGAATAAGGATCTTCTACTTAAGTAGGACATGGACGGCTTTGAATGTCTATATAACTTGTCATTATAGAGGACTTTGCAGCCGGCCCTGCGGGTGTTTCACCCCCTTTTCCGAGTACGTCTTTCAGCTCCTTACAGTATCTCATTCACGTAGACTTTCCTGTAAGATGTATGTAACATCTTGCTACTTGTGAAACTCATTATAAGGAACTCTTTTTCTTGTGTTATAGTTTTGTGTCAATGAACATGTTCAAAAGTGATTTAGATTGGAACATAATCTCTGTAGTGATAGTATTCCACAGATTTTTAAAATTGGCTGGGCAGTTACGCAATGTTTTTGACTTGCCGTATATTTATAGCTGTAAACTCTAGGGCGTAGGCGTTACTTACCAGAATTGATTAATAGCTTCTCAGATATCAGTCGTCTGATAGACAAACTGATGTCTGCCCTAATTTCCCAAACAATAGGAGTTAATGGACCCAACGAGCACGTTGGGGCTTTGATTTAGATAGTCCCTTTTAGCACCGCTTGATGAAAATGATTTTCTTAAAAGGATCCTATTTAAAAAAACATCAACATTTAAACCATATTGTGTTCTCATTTTGTGAAGGTGAGCATAACAGTTTATAGTAGATGTCATAATTAGGCCGCTTCATTCGGGCTTTAAAACACGAGCTCAACATATTTTTTATTTTTCCAGTAAGGATTCTAAAGTCTTAACCACCCCTTTGGCGTTTTTTATGAATACATAGTAAGTGAAATTCGTCGTAAAAACTATTCCTTATAGTGTCAGGTTCTTCTTCTGTCAAAGTTGGGAGATAATCGATAAGATTATTCCATTTTTAATACACCAGCTCTCAATACCTTCAAGATTTATGTCTGGGCAAACGAATAAATTCTTAATTGGAAGCATTTGTGCACGGCTGGATTCGTAAACTGGCACATTTTCCAGTTTATTAAAGGTATTATCGTAAAATCTATTAAGTACTTAAAAGCCAATTTAACCGAAATCGTTTCGAAGAAGCTTCGCTTATCTAATAAAGGGAGGTTCTCAGTTTTATTGATGTCTCGATATCGCCGCATCAGATGGCGATAAACACTGAAACTGCCAAGTGTGACATTTTTACGGACTCTTAACTTGATTGTAATACTGTAGAATAGGTATCAGTCGATAATTTTGTTGATTATTCTCACAAGATTTATATTTTTCGGCGTCTATATTTTTGTACTCATGACTTGCGTGTCTAACTGCTATGCTAATTTTGATGAATTGACTACAATTTTACAAATTTACAAAGCCTATTACAACAATGTCTCACATCAGTCTTGTCTGTTTGTTTTAGGGTTGCTACACACATTAAGCTTGCTGACATAAATCGATATAAAATCTTAAGAGTAAAATAAAATATGTAAATGGATTTTTGGGGAAAATGCCGCTCGCCTTTGCTGCACACCAGGCTGTGGCAACAGGCATTAAGAGAAAACGCGGTCTAAGTGACATTTGAAAAATAGGTTTTTGAATAAAATGTTGCTGTCTCGATGCATGCTCTGGCGGCCGCCCCGCACCCCGCACTGCTTTATCCTTGTGTGAGTAGCGTAAGTTAGTGTGTGTGCGCACTGGACCTCGCACAAAACTCGCTAAAATAAAGTATTTTCAAGAATCATGATGTACTCTTTGATAAACTATAACCGAAGATACAGTACGCAAAACAAAATAAAGTCTATGTGTACACATATTCCTTTTAGTGGAAAGTTTCTTAAAACAGGTTATGGTAGAGTCAATATTGAATAAAATTCGTGTTTTGTTTTCTATATTTACGTTATTATATCTTAATAGAAGGGTATTATGCAAGATATAAATGCGTTGCTATTTATAAAGGAGCTCGAACATGATACATCATTAAATAAAAAGAAAAAAAATAATGTAAATATGTGCCGTGGCTGTCCGTTTCATGATTATATCCTTTAATATACTTTATCAAAGACATACCTAGAAATACGAAGGCGAGGTGACAGATGACATTTTCCGGTTCACTCATACTACGATTAGGTTACTAAATAAATATTTTACAACAATAATAATTTATATATTTTTTTATATCTTTACAAACATGCTTTTAAGACACGACACGACAGTCTACCTTAACAACAAGAATGATTTTGCAAAAGCTTAATGTTTATGAAAATAAAGAATTATTTATTTTTTTGAATGTTAATCATACGTGGAACGGAACTTTTTACTTGTGAAGATTGATTGACAACAATGACAACACCTTTCAACAAAACATTATATAATTGTGCTACAATAAGAAGTTGAAATCCACTTTTTTTTTTTTAAAAAAATTAAGTAAATGTCGTTTATTTATGATCGCTAAACGGAAGAACATCGTTTTCGTATAAAATGCAGGATTCATGAATACTTATGTTTCATATGCCCGACACAAATGGTCAACCTACACAAACATCATGTGCTTTACACAAAACGATTGCAGCAAGAGCAGCAAGGCTAATTATTCTTAATGTTGGCGTGGAAGGAAATCGACGAAATATCTTTGATAACAGTGGTCGGAGATGGATCTTGGACGAAGAGAACCGACAAAAGTGGATACAATACCCTCGGACAATTTCATATCAGATGCAGGATAATGCTGCTTGTGTAGCCACCTATAACAACGGGTTCAGGGCTCTGCTTGGACTTCTTAGCTACGGTAGCGCATCCGCGATGTTTGCAAAGCATAGAACTGATGATCTTTACTCAATCATTTGCAAGAAGACGGGCTCAATCTAACCAGAATGTTGTTGTTACAGTCTCAATGTGTTCGTGTAACGACATTCATAGTTGTAACAATAAAATTGTTTTTCTTTCTTTTTTACTAACCTTAGTTTTGAAGATAATTGTATATTATACTAACAAGTGGTTCGCAGTTGGCGCAATAAAAACAATATTATGTAACAATTTGTTTAATTGGTTTAATAACCTGGCATGTGTGTGTTCCTCCTGTAGAAAGTAAAAGTAGGTATTTTTCTTATGAGATTTAGTGATCTGCATCTGCAGATTTTCTACAGTGTGCTTATGGTTTATAAGCCGTGTAATAAATTACATTGTATGGTTATACAATAGATAATGTAATTTATTACACGTCTTAGTAGATATTACAACAAGCTCTCACTCACCTTATCTTCTAAATATATATATAAAAATGAAAACTGACTTAATGACTAACTGACATGTAAAGCCACAGCCCAAACTGCTGGGTCTAGAGACTCCAAATCAAAGGTTCCATAAGAGGTCTAGGGGTGCACTAAGAAAGGTTTTTTGGAAATGGTGAAAAAGGAGGGGCAATTTTGTATGAAACTCGCTCAGCTACGGAGCTGAATCGACAAAATGTTGTATTTAGCCAAAAATAGTAAGAAATTAAGAATGGCGTAACGGGATTTTTGAAAACTCATTCTCTAAGGGGGTGAAAATGGGAGTGGAAGTTTGTATGGTAAATTCGACATGTGCGCGGACGAAGTCGTGGGCAACCGCTAGTAAATTTCATTAGCTTCCACCGACGTCAGAAATCTATCGAATTGAAATGAATCTACTTACGTTACGTCCTGAGTAAGTGCTTACATGTATGTGCACAGTAGTTCTAGGAGTCAGCAACGGAACATCTACCAGCTTTTTTCTTCTATAGAAACACCACTGAGGAGTAGTAGACGTTTTAAAGTTAAAGTGAAGAAAGCTAATGATATAAAATATTAAGACTAATTATCAAGACAATAAAAACTTAATACATCGATGTCGATTAGGCCAACAATAGCGTATCGATATAATTATCGACTATGAAGCATCACTATACGTATACGTATTTGTTACGACTTTCCCCACCCCCAAACCTCTCCTCTTAAAGCAAGAAAGGGACAAATCAGCAAGCAGCACAAGCAGCTCGGACCAAAATTCGCTTCGTAAAACTAAACCAAAACAGCACTTCAATATTGTTTTCAAAAATAATTAATAAATGGATGGGACTATGCTCCTATGTTTTCGTTTTTGTGTCAATCTGCGTAGATTTTTTTTGACGAGTGTCCAAAGTTTGAGGTTGAAATTTGGCAATTTTCCTAATATTTGAAGGCTCATATTTCCTGTGTTAATTTAAATATTGGAAAAAACGAAACATAGGAGCATAGCCCTAGTAAATGCAGATATTATAGCAAAAAAAGTTTTAACCTAAATCTATATCCAGGGAGGAAACAGGGGACTACGTTTGTATGGAGAAATGGTGCTATTCTTTCGTCTTAATCGTTAAAACTGATGATAATATCTCAATTTGAATGAACTACTGATGACTGGCACACGTCAAATAAGTACAAAAATTCGGTATGTAAAGTAAATTTTAAGGTTTATGTTTTATATTTTTTTCTTGAAGTAAACACTAAATTAAGAAAGTTATTTGAGTATTTTGATTTTTTATTCAGTAGCTATTTTGTAATAATTAATTATAAAAAATTTAACTTGTGAAGTCATAAAGTGCCTTGCCTATGACAATTTTCTCTCATATTTACAGGATTTTCTTTGGAAGCAAACTTTTTACCCGATTGGTAGCTCACACACATGCAAATAGTAACAAGCAATTTATCGGTTTCCGGTGCGTTTAGAGGGCAAACGAAGGATAAACTATACTATACTATACGTATTTTCGTAAAAATAATTCCCCATCTCTCAATTTTAGGTGGTATAAGTAACTGTATAGTGATTATGGGTATAAAATTTCTAAATGGTTTTAAAATTATCATTAGGTTGGTTTTTACTTTACATACTGAATTGCTTCAGGTCTGTTTTTTAATGACGAATCGGCCGAGCCGACAGTGCCAACCCTTATAACCAGTAATCGTAACTTGCAGTCTTCAAATCTGGGCCTGAAAATGCGTGACCTGAATAGCCGTTTAGGCCGAGGTTGTTAAACCCACAGTAACTTTTTTGGGGCCTTTTTACTTCTTTCCAAAGAGATTTTGTAGGCTTTCAGTACTTGCTTGTTAGGTTTAGTGTTCGTAACTGTACGTGTATGTGAAAAGAAATAAAGAAACTACGAACTAGCAAACTGAATATTTTCTAGTTGGAGTTTATGTTAAGTATATGAAATAGCATTTTGGGGTCTGTTTTCCGAGAAAATTATAATGATATGATATGTTTTAAAATTTTAACGATAAAATATTGACTGACTCGTATTTCATAAAATATTTCATCAGCGCTATTTGGAAATTTGACGTCAAAAAGTCGTTGAGTTGAATGCGGAGAATCTTTACATGATATAAATAAATTTTTCAATTTGAGACTTCAACAGTATAAAACTATTGTTAATAATGCTTTTATTATCAGTATCGTTTAAAAATTATACTTACAATTAAACTGACTTTAACCTTAACCGATGCGTGGTGAAAGTTTCCCTTTGTGTTGTACCGAATATACCACGCCTGCATGCGCAAACTTGTTTAGTATTGTTATCTGAAATGTTCGAAATTATAATGAGCTTTTAGTCAGTTTTACGAGATGCTGCAGGCTCATTGTTTATACTGAGCGTTAACACAAAGGAGTACCTACCAGCTTAATATGTTTTATGTTTATTCGTTACTGAGCGTTTGATTAGCTATTTGCGTAGTCACAATCAAAGGCTTTATTGTTTTTAATTAAATAAGATTGCATTATGTTCAAGTCAGTGCTAACTCTTTTATAGACTCAATCTATGTAATGCCGTAAAAATAGTTGATTTATTTATTGCATTACATTTTGCGTTATACTGAATGTACGCATAACGATGAGAATGTATTCATAGTAAAGTCAGCCAATTAGATCCCACTGCTGGGAAAAGGCCTCACCTTAACTATTTAAGAGGAGGTACGAGCCATACTCCACCACGCGAGCTCAGTGCGGATTGGTGGAGGGGTAAGGCAAGTGACAAACCTTACTGTCAGATGTTATCAAGCCGCCCTAGGGCCTCTGACTAGGCTTAACGACTAATACCAACAGATATTAGCCGAAACCAACTGCTTAACGTGCCATCCGAAGCACGGAGATGCTTGTAATGGACGTCACTTAAATGGTCGGAATGGTCACCCATCCAATAACGACCGCGCTGTGGGTTGCTTAACTTTGGTATCACTACCAAAGCGCTGCCGCAACTGCGCCACAAGCACCTCTCACTAAAGTATTCATATCAATATTTAATTCTTATTTCATACAATATGGCATCTAACAAATACTGAAGCGTTTCGGTAATTACTCTTTTACTTAACCCATCTTTGCCCTGAATACATGGCAGGCTTTAAGTATCTCATCTGTTTGCTCCACTCCGCACACACTTGGTTTACATATAATCAGGCTACACACACGTCTTTGACGAATACGAATCGAGTTGGTATCTCTTTACTAGTATAATTGGAATGAGCTCGCAGCTATGTTGACTAGGCGTATACTTCAGATATGTGTGACTAAAAATGAAAAATTTCCGGAAGTATTTTTGTTTTGGAAACAAAAAATGAATTATTTAGTTTTATTTCAGCTCATTGACTTAATTTCGCTTTGTGGACTTTATTCATAACTACTGAATCGTAGCGATCTTTAAAAAATTAGACTACTTAGAAAATTGAGAAATTTTGTAACAAAAATTTCTGTAAATAACTTTTCTTTTTACACAACTGGCTAATGCTATTTTGTGCAACTTTGCTGAGTTACCATTGAAATGAAAAGTTGTTGTAGTATTATTTATGTAGGTATATTTATTAAAATGTGTGTGGTGTGTAATAAAGAGTGTCTGCTTGTGTCCTTAAAGTATTTACTGGTGTCACAAAACCACATTTACGAAGCCTATTAACTAAGTATACATATCGAAAGAACATTCTAGAGGATTTTACCGACACATGTATCATAAGAATATTGTTTTTTTTTCCTCATACGTCACATTGTCGTTATTTGTAGCAATCGCTGACGTGACGCATAAATAATAGGGCGCGCACAGGTATCCGTATTTCAATACGCGCTGACCCTCGGGCTCCGGGCCGACGTTACAGCACTTTATTTCCCTTCTGCAAAACCTTCTGCAGTGGTATAAGTGAGAAGACGCCTACTACTGATGATTTAACCTGTCAAGCCCCATCCCTGTTATTACAAAAACTTAGTACCGGGTGTAAGCCAGGAATAACCTATTAGCTAGTCAATTAGAAAAGCGTTTTTCTATTAGGTTAATCACGAATGTGTCATTCATTCCTCGGTTGTCGGCTGATATTTAGACCTATTTTAAACCTGGTCTTTTTTTGTAATAATACCGCATAAGACCCGCGTGGTTTTATAACAATTAAATTTATAGTGTGTCTAGAAATATGATACGTGAAATTTTGAACACTTTTAAGTTGTAATAAATTATAAAATTTACACTAGTTAAGTGGTTCTTAAACTTAACTTAAACTTTTATATATTTTTGTAGGTTCAATGGGCCACGCATCAACTTACCCAAATGTATGAAAATATCTCAATTAATATTGAACTCTATGAAATTTAACAGATCAGGGTAGGTTGAAGTGTGGCCAACACCAAAAAAATTTTCAAGGTCATATTTTTTAAAGTCGCCTTTAACCTGTGACTCGCGGCGGATTATAAGTGTGAAATAAGAATTTATTATTGGATCCGTGAAGCTTCTGACCCCGCTCTATTGGTTTACCGGCCTCAAAGTGGTCAGCGGGTCCCTGCAGTGCTGTTATTTTTTAGGGCATCGCTTGTAAAGTCCGTTTTTTACGTGGCACGGCGGTGGGCGAGGGGTTAATAAAATTTTATTTCTAATGACTGGATCACGTGGACGCTCATTTCAGTACGTGAATTGTTGTTGCTTTTGTGTGATATTAGGTTGTTATTAATTGAGTATTCAGGTTGTAGAGATGAATAGGCCCAAAAAATATTTCTATAATTTCCATAATCGGGGCTTGAGTCATTTTATGTAACTGATATAAAGTATTTTCGATCCTGAAAATTTGCTTAAGTTTTGATTTTGATAACTAACTAGAAAGCTAAGTAGGTACTATACAGTTCGATTCAATTCAATTCAGACATATTACATCCATAGGTACAATAAAAGTTACACAACTATCCACAAGGTCCCGGGTTGAACTCCCGGGTCGGGCCAAATAACTTTTTGGGGTTTCCTGTCTTGAAATAACTAAAACACAGCTCCACAGTCAGGAATTTGGTGGTATTAACACCCCCGAGGTAAAAGCACGTTCGATCGCTGGTTCTGCGCTTGTTTCTATCGGTATTTTTTTTTAAATTGCAATTTTCCGAACTATGAGACCGATAAAACACACACTCGTACTCTATAATATCTCCAGCGCAGTTGGCTAATCACTTTCGAGATTGGCTACTGTCGAATTGAGGACATTATTATTTTTTACGATATCAGTATCCAATTCACAAGCACTAGGTTGAATAAGTTACTATATTTTGTGTCAATATACTCGTAGAATCTACATTTTACGTATTTACATACTATACTTCCTTACTAATAATTTTGCCACTACTATAACACTTGTTTATATATGAAACTGCTAGTTTGGAGTTAATGACAGATTGGTGATATGACATAGTGGAGACAAACATTTCAAATACACCATCTCATGTATATTGAAGTGTGATAGAAATGTCAAAATCATTATTACTAAGGGGGATGGAATCTACGTTGTACACAATCCAGTGAACTTTCACTGCTTGCGACTGTAAGCTCAATCGCAGTGTCGTAACCGCAGTGCCATTGTACTCACGAGCACTGCACTTGCCGTCACATAGTAGGTGACATGTGGCCTCATGCAGCCTCCATGTGGCCTCATTACCATCCGGGGTCAGCGTTTATGCGAATTGTGTTCGGATTAAAGCCACAGTGCACGCATGCGAAACACTTCTATGAACGAAGATTCTTATTACTTGCATCTATTCGTGTGATAAGGTTTTGGTGTAGAACTGGCAACAGGGTCACGGAGGTCAGATGGCAGTCGCTCCACTGTGATTATCTGATCTGCTACATCCTGGATTATGGTCGGCGAATCCTGGGCACTTGCGTGCACAACCGGGATAACGCTAGGATGATGACGATGAAGAGGTTTTAGTGTAGACGTCAATAAAATAATTTTTAAATGGGAAAAATCTGGATTTAGTCAGACTTTGAATGGTAAGTGTGCGCGATGTAGGGGAATTCGGAGGATAAATTATAAACTTTGGGTAATATTTGTAAGAAATCAATGTAATTCGTGTGAAGTAAAAGAAACAACTGGTAAAATAGTAAAAACGTCAAAAAGAGAAGGAAATTGAAACATTAAAAAAAAAGTATAAAAACAGAAAGAGTTCGGTCTGCCACAGTAAGGCTTACATATTATAAATTCATTGCCATTTGTGATGAAATGTACTTTTAATACTTAATAAAAAAAGAAATTGAAAGATGTTTTAGTGTGAAAGTATAATCCTCTACTTGCAAAATTTCTCTCCGTATTGGTGTTTTAAATTATTTGTGTTACTCATTTATACTTTGGTTAAAATTGCAGTTAAATACAACGCAAGGAACAAAATTATTTACAGAATTCCACAGCTGAATAAAATAGCGTAAATAAATACTGAAAAACGATTTAAAATGCAGATTTAAGCGAAGCTGCGTCAAAAGGCTTGCTGCGACAGACAAACTCACTGGATGCTAATTTACTAGTCTGGAGTAGGCCGTACTATGAGCTTTAATGATTAAACGTTCATAAGTGGCATTTTCTCTCTTAAATTTAATTTTTTTTTTGATTTTGACCTTAACAAAACTCTATGATTGAACTAGCCGATTTCCGCGACTACGTCCACGAAAATGTTGAATTTTCCACATAAAAATTCACCCCCTTAGTGGTTGAATTTTTGTAAAATAATACTGAAATAATTCATCCTTAATTTCTAACATAGCTTAACCTACCAGTTTTATTGATATTGTTTTAAAAATGTTGGATTTTTATAAAAACACTATAAAAATTGGTACCTGCACTATAAAAATTGGTGCAAAATTTCAAGTTCCAAGTTTCCAATCTAAGTAGTTTGGGCCCCGTGCGCTCAATTGTCAGGTAGCAAGATATTTATATCAATGACTTGATTTTTTTTTATTTCGATTCATAGTTAACATATAGGTATTGATGGCTACATTCATTCCTCTAACTAAAGAATATGGCTGTTAAAACTAACACCTTGTAATATTTCAACACATTTACATTAACAATTTTAAATGTTAAAATGCGACAGTACCTACGCGCGAATAGTGCCCGAGGTAATATGTGAGAAATGTTCGCAGTGGCTTTAGGAAATATTCAATTCCAAATCCCGGTTATGGTTCTTGTGAAGAGTCTGTTTGCGGCGAGAAATTCACAAGAGCCTAAAAATATTCCCGCTACAACATCACTTACACGGTTATTTTGCGGCTCCTTCTAACTGTAACGTAAAGTTATATTAATTCATGTATTTTGGCACGATAATGAAATAGGATGTAAGTAATCTTTCTCTTTAGTAGCTTCCTCATGTTTGAGGGTAATGGTCAGCATCAAGGTCTGCACCTGTCTAGCGCGATTTTAACAACCTTGTAGAATTTGGAGAAGGAAGTTTTCGTTACTTAATCGGTCCATCTTGACCGTGACCGACCGCGCGATCTTTTGCCTTCCGTGTTTTCAACCACAATTAGTTTTTACATGTTGTAACCACCTCGGCGCTCAGTACGGATTGGCTCAGTTCGGGGCAGATGCTATGAAGCCAACCGTTGGATACAATAATGTTAAAATGTCACAAAACCATTGAAAATATGAAATAAATTAGTTCGATATTTATTAATTCGTTAATTTAAAAAAAAAAACTATATATACCATGTAAGTAACTAGTAAAAATATTGTTATTTCGGTTCCTGTAGAAAAATAAATGTATATTATAAATTTTACACCATTAGGAATTTGTTCAGAGATGAAACAGGCCCTTAATTTAATTACTCGTACATTGGAATTATTTATTTAGAGTTCGGTGAATTTCATCTTCATTATACATACAATCTGAACAACTAGGTTCAGATGCTACGAAATTCGTAGTCGACTACATTCTACAGTGCTACGAGTTTGTAGCAACGTTGACCCAGGCAATTTTTTTTTTTCGCAGGAAAACCCATTTAAGAGCCATAACCGGAGTCGGGGAACTCCGGCCGTGTGTGGGGCTCCCAGCGTCCTAGGAAAGGACGCGGCTCCGCCCTAAGAAGGGCGTGGACTACCCACCAAAAACCTGCGGCTTCCCTTCCCTGCCTAGGAGGCGACATGGGAGTATTTCCTCCATCCCCCCTTGTGGGGTGATGGAGGAAATAGCCGGGGAAGCGGCACTATTTCCTCCTGACGGTGGTGACCTGTGCAATGCAGACGAAGGCACCCCCGTGCCTCTTGCCTGCGGACCACCTTGGGGGGCGAGAGAGCGGTCATATTTGCCTGAACTGGTACTCAACGCGGTTGCGGTTGGTGTGGTTTTGGTGCCTGCGCTAGCGTCTCTTAGCGAAAATTTAAAGCAAAATAATTGTATTTTATTTTTTCCCATCATAATGCCGCCGTCTCCTGCCCCTCCTTCGTTTCCGGAGCGGGTGCGCAGAGGGATCGTCCTCTCTCTCCCGCTCCGCCCCCTCCTTCTGCAGCATCACGTCTTCGCAGAAGGAGGGCCCTGGTGGGCCCTGCATACCCAAATCTCATTAAAACACAATTTTACGGATTACTTCGCGATTTATTTACATTTTATTTTAAACCTGACGTTTCGAACACTTTACAGCGATCGTGGTCACAGGGAGACTAAGGTATTATTTGTCATTACAAAGTTTTGAAAAATTTTAACTACCGTCACTCAATAATATTAATTTACGTTCCTATTTACGCAGAAAGAGCTAACCATGTCTTGAGATCTTGCAGTGCTAGGTGTTGCTTTGGTTTTTGCTAGAATAGGATCCCATGCCGGTGGAACTTTCCAACCATCTTCTCTATTGAAATTTGGATGTTTTCTAATTTCAATGGCTTCACGTAGCATTCGAGGAATAAAACGCCGTTCTTTTGCAAGTATTTTAGGTTGGTCAAAACGAACGAAGTGGTTGAGTTTGTCTAAGGCATGTTCACACACTGCAGATTTTATGTTCCGTCTATGTTTTACGTCAGCTATGTGTTCTTTTATCCGCACGCCTATATTTCGCTTTGTTTGCCCGATGTAGGAGAGGCCACAGTCACACTCCAGCTTGTACACCCCTGCATCTTGAAGAGGTATGTTGCACTTGACAGGTGGTAGGAATTGGTTAATCTTCTTTTGCGGCTTGAAGTAAGTTTTGATTGAAGCACGCTTCAAGATATTCCCGATCTTGTCAGTGACTCCCTTCATGTATGGTAGTACTGCAGGTTGGCGTTCAACTGTCGTAGGCTTGGCACGGGGTCTGCAACGACGTGGTACTGGGAGCTGGTTGTCCCGTAGTACCTTCCTTACATGCTGAAGCTCAGCAGCCAGGTGTCGGTCGTCACAGATGCCCCTCGCTCTCTGAAACAAAGTTTTGCCCACGGTAGCTAACTGTGAAGGATGATGGTGAGACGCACCATTGAGATATTTATCGGTATGGGTGGCTTTTCTAAAGACTGTGTGGCTAAGGGTATGATCCGAATTCCTAGTTAGTAAAATATCTAAGAAAGCTAGTTTACTGTCTGCCTCAATTTCCATAGTAAATTTAATTTTTGGATGTATTGAATTAAGATGATTAAGAAAAGCAGAAACACTATTGGTGGGTAAAATTGTGAAAGTGTCATCTACATACCGCTTATAAAACCTTGGTGATATAGGTGATGTGCTCAGAGCTCGATCCTCAAAATCCTCCATGAATATATCAGCAACAATTGGGGATACCGGAGAGCCCATTGCTACACCATCGGTTTGCAGATAAAACTCATTATCCCACAGTAAATAGCCAGATGTAAGGCAATGTTCCAATAGTTCCGCATATTCTATTAGCATGTCGAGTTGAAACAGCTTCCTTTTAGTAATTTCAATGCAGTCCTGTACTGGTAAGCTTGTGAATAGGGACTGTATATCAAAACTAACCATAGTTTCATCATCTGCTAATTGTAAGTTCTTAATTTTGCTGATGAAATGGTAGGAATCCTTCACATACGCCGTTGTTTCTTCCCTTAGCTTTGATAATGTTTTAGCTAAATGCTGAGCCAATCTGTAGGTTGGGGTATCAATTTGACTCACAATGGGACGTAGCGGGATATTAGTCTTATGAATTTTTGGCAACCCATACAATTTCGGTGGTTTTGCACACGTAGGTACTAACTGTTGAACATCTAGACTTAAACTGTCACTATGTTTTCGTACTAAGTCGCTGGTTTTCTTCAGGATTTTGTTTGTTTGATCTACTTTCACGCGTTTGTAGGTAGATTCGTCCGACAGCAACTGCGACATTTTAAGTTTATAGTCCGATGTATCCATTACGACCGTAGCGTTACCTTTATCTGCGCGTACGATTGTTAGATCTGGTCTAGATTTTAGGTTTTTTAAGGCTAGATATTGTTCACGAGAAAGATTCGACTTCGGGACTTTGCAATGTCGTAGGACAGACAATATGTCTTGTCGTAATGCTTCCGCGTCCTCTTTCTTCATGTTATTCTTTACTAAGCAATCTTCTACGCTGCAAATAATCTCCTCATACGGTATTTTACGCGGTGTTACAGCAAAATTAAGACCTTTACTTAAAATCTCAACGGTAGGTTCATCCAAAATTTGTTTTGATAAATTGACAACTGTCCTGCTGTTCCGGTTGTCTATGGTTGGTAAAGTGACATTTGCGTTTCGTTTCACTAAATTTTGAGATGATAGTTTGTTATATTTTTCGATTTGGTTTGCTTTGCATTCGTTATATTTTGATGTTTCGCGTCTATTAAGTATCTGTTTTCTATTGGCATGTCGAGTTGAACCAGCTTCCTTTTAGTAATTTCAATGCAGTCTTGTACTGGTAAGCTTGTGAATAGGGACTGTACAACAAAACTAACCATAGTTTCATCATCTGCTAATTGTAAGTTCTTAATTTTGCTGATGAAATGGTAGGAATCCTTCACATACGCCGTTGTTTCTCCCCTTAGCTTTGATAATGTTTTAGCTAAATGCTGAGCCAATCTGTAGGTTGGGGTATCAATTCAATAGAATATGCGGAACTATTGGAACATTGCCTTACATCTGGCTATTTACTGTGGGATAATGAGTTTTATCTGCAAACCGATGGTGTAGCAATGGGCTCTCCGGTATCCCCAGTTGTTGCTGATATATTCATGGAGGATTTTGAGGATCGAGCTCTGAGCACATCACCTATATCACCAAGGTTTTATAAGCGGTATGTAGATGACACTTTCACAATTTTACCCACCAATAGTGTTTCTGCTTTTCTTAATCATCTTAATTCAATACATCCAAAAATTAAATTTACTATGGAAATTGAGGCAGACAGTAAACTAGCTTTCTTAGATATTTTACTAACTAGGAATTCGGATCATACCCTTAGCCACACAGTCTTTAGAAAAGCCACCCATACCGATAAATATCTCAATGGTGCGTCTCACCATCATCCTTCACAGTTAGCTACCGTGGGCAAAACTTTGTTTCAGAGAGCGAGGGGCATCTGTGACGACCGACACCTGGCTGCTGAGCTTCAGCATGTAAGGAAGGTACTACGGGACAACCAGCTTCCAGTAACACGTCGTTGCAGACCCCGTGCCAAGCCTACGACAGTTGAACGCCAACCTGCAGTACTACCATACATGAAGGGAGTCACTGACAAGATTGGGAATATCTTGAAGCGTGCTTCAATCAAAACTTACTTCAAGCCGCAAAAGAAGATTAACCAATTCCTACCACCTGTCAAGTGCAACATACCTCTTCAAGATGCAGGGGTGTACAAGCTGGAGTGTGACTGTGGCCTCTCCTACATCGGGCAAACAAAGCGAAGTATAGGCGTGCGGATAAAAGAACACATAGCTGACGTAAAACATAGACGGAACATGAAATCTGCAGTGTGTGAACATGCCTTAGACAAACCCAACCACTTCGTTCGTTTTGACCAACCTAAAATACTTGCAAAAGAACGGCGTTTTATTCCTCGAATGCTACGTGAAGCCATTGAAATTAGAAAACATCCAAATTTCAATAGAGAAGATGGTTGGAAAGTTCCACCGGCATGGGATCCTATTCTAGCAAAAACCAAAGCAACACCTAGCACTGCAAGATCTCAAGACACGGTTAGCTCTTTCTGCGTAAATAGGAACGTAAATTAATATTATTGAGTGACGGTAGTTAAAATTTTTCAAAACTTTGTAATGACAAATAATACCTTAGTCTCCCTGTGACCACGATCGCTGTAAAGTGTTCGAAACGTCAGGTTTAAAATAAAATGTAAATAAATCGCGAAGTAATCCGTAAAATTGTGTTTTAATGAGTTCAACAATTCGCGTAAACGTAAGAAACAAATATGATACCCAAATCTGTCAAAATATCTCAAAGGATATGAAGCTCTATGGGTTATCTTAGATTGAAATATGGTCGTGGAAATTCGACAGATCAGGGTGGGTTGATGTGGGGCCCACTGTACGTCTTTATTCGTTGCTAATGCATTCCCCATCTCACTTTGTCTCATCATCATCCTAGCGTTATCTCGGTCATGTGCCCGGGGTCCGCTTCGGACTATAACCAGGATATGGCAGATCAGGTGATTACAATAGAGCGACTGCCATCTGACCTCCACGACGCTGTTAACAGGGGAACCTGACCAGTTTGGATCATCCCAACTCACTCAGTGTTTTCCGGATAATAATGAAAAGCCGAAACCCACAGCCGAAGCCAGCGGTTTGCAATTAAAATTCGCGCCGTGACGCGATACCGCGTTCGTTAGCGTAATTTTCGGTGCGCGAGTCGTTTTTATTGTAACAGCAGGGTATAATAGTAGGTTCATACGGTAATGCAATTTAATTGCCAAATTTTCCAATATAGTAGCCGAGATAATCAACCAAGACGAGACCAACCAAGAGATAAGCTACCAATCCGCATTGAGCCCACGCATTGTGCCTTTGCCCAGCAGTGGGGATCTATATAGGCTAACTTTATGCGAGATACAGTACAGAACAGCTCAAGAATGCGGTTGCTGTTCGTCAAACCATAGACATGGTCTGCACGCCTGACATGACCTATCACATAATGTACTTTTGAATGCCTCAGACATGTAGATAGTTTGATATTACTCTGGTTCCAATTATTATGAATCAATTTCATAGTAAGTATTTTATGTATAGAGTGACTTTTTAATTACCACTAAGTTATAAATATCGCATTGTAACGCTCGTTGCAATCAAAGATTTTTACGGATACTCTAAGTCTAGCCTGAATAGGGCGACGATAATCGCTTATACTCGTTTTGTGAAAGTACTTATATCTTTTACTTTTCATACATTTGTAGCTGTAACCCAAATATTTCTGAAAGGCGATTGCCTTTCGCTGTCTGAATTCTGTTTTAAGTTACCTACTGTATTGGCCTGTTTTATGTTTAAATGGTTTTTCGTACCTTGTACTTTTATTCATAACAACGGTAATACTAACTTGTTAAACAAAAAGTTGTAAATATTAAACAGTGAGGCAACAAACCGGGAATTTTGCAAACAGAATGTATAAAATAATTTTAAAATCCTACATAGGAATGAATTAATATTAAAATCTCGTGTCTGTTATGGACATTGAATCAAGCAACCTATCAAATTGTAAACTTTTTTTTACCTATTGCCTTAGCAATTTTGGTAGAAAGAAAACGTTAACAGCTTTTAATTATATTAAATTTTGAAATAAGTAAAATAAGACGAGCCATGAAAGTCATTTATGCATGTAGGGGCACTGACACACGTCCCAACATAAGCCTTACCACTGCTTCAGGAAAAATTGTGTGCTAGTGCTGAGAAGAAGCAGCGGAAGAAACTCAGTCACTTTTGTCAAAGCCTCTTTGAGAATATTGTTTTTTTAATTGACATACACATCTCTCTGGTGCGAACTGGTATAATAATTATTTACTCCTAGCCAAATTACGACTACAAAGCCTATCTCAATAGAGATTAGCCAACTGCACGAAAGATATTATAGTGCACAAGTGTGTGCACAATACACAGGTGCACTCTCTGTTCCTTCACTCTTTTATTTCGGTGAGACGGCATGTCCGACATGACCATAGAAAGATCATTTGGAGGACCAACGGCTTTATGTGCTTTCCGAGGTACGGGGCTGTTATCACCTCCAACTTCCTGACTCCGGAGCTGTGTCTGTGTAATTTCAAGACAAAAGAACCCAAACACTCTCGGCCCGACCCGGGACTCGAATCCAGGACCTCGTGGATAGTACCCAGCGTGCTGACCACTAGACCAACGAGGCAGGCTGATTGACATAATAAATGTTACGGATGCGAACTGGTGTAATATAGTAGTAGTGCCACATGAGTAGGTAGTATAATAGGTATAGTAGCCACAGTACCCCCAGATACATGGCCAGTACCACAATTCGCAAAATATTTACTTTTACATAGCTATGTTTGTTGAAAGCCTTCAGTTAATTATTGCGTTAATGTTAATTAGTGCCGTCTACAGTAATTATGGTAATGTACCACATATATGCGAAGCCATGGAACTGAGCTTAATAGGGTAACTTGATGCTTTATTGTAATATCACTTCCGGTTCTATTAGACTCATTCGCATTAGTGAAGGTGTTTATTTTGGTTGTTACAGTACTTCTATTTTAGTAACATACTACTTAGGCCATTTTAGCCCAACGCAACGTCTGAGCCCTATTATAAATTATGTTCGTTTGCAAAATACTTCATTATTTCTTTAGGAGATATACCTATTGTCATAATCTCTATGTACGTACGTTTAAATAAGGTATCTTATTTAAACTTATATAAATAAGAGAGAACATTGTGTGTATTACAAACTATTAAAAACTATAATATAATCTCTATGACAAGACATTCAACTCAAATACTAATAGTCCCCAATTTCTGACAAATTCGGGTAACCAGCACACTAGTCTAAATGCTGTCGCAAGAATATGATAAAAACAGAGATTTAGTCATAAAAAAGTGATTAAATTAAATCACGGAGGATGGTAAAATAACAACACGATTTTACTTAACATAAACCGGCCAAGTGCGAGTCGGACTCGCGCGCGAAGGGTTCCCTACAACTTAAAACATTAGACAGTATAGGCAAAAAAAGTATAAATTTTTTATTTTACTTATAATTACAAAAGTATTCATCACACGATACCCGAAACAATTTTAAATAAGAGTTTCCGCGCCTGTTTCTTTACGTGAGTGATTTGAAGTTTATAGGTCCAAGACTTTAGAAATTACAGGGGGTGTTTTCCCTCCGGTCTGTTTGGACTGATTCCTGAATTGTACTGATCCCCCAATGAAAAAATCTCAAAATCAACTTTTCCCAAAGTGACTGATTTTCTAAATGTCTTAGGCCCACTTTTACGAAACTCGTTAAATACGTTTAACGGTAATTATGTTTAAAATATCATCCCGTTTCTGCCAACGTCGAATGACTGACAAAGACAGAATGATGTTTTTAAATATGTTTAGCGCTAAGTGTATTTATCGAGTTTCGTAAAAGTGGGCCTGTTTGAGAGTTAAGGCAGTGGATTACACGTGGAGGGCGACAATGTCTGGTCTGAGCGCTTATAGCTAGGTACTTGCCGGTCAGGGTTCAGGTATCACTTCACAGGCCACAATCACTCGAAATGTCTGTAAAGAGCTTCACAGGATACACACGCGGCGAAAGCGCTCTGGTCGGTCTAGTACATGTGTCATAGGTAACGTCTCGATGTCGCCTGGTCGTCGGGGTTCTCACGGTACGTTTTTAAACAAATAAAAACAAGGCAGGTACGCATGCGAGTGCGCGCGGCGCAGTATTAATAGGGTACACAAACAAATCAAAATATTGTAGTAAACAGGGTCTTATTTATATAATATCGGAAATAATACTGTCAAATGTATGTACAGTTAGTACTTTTTTTTAAATTCTTGTAATAAAATTTGCCGAAAACTATTCTCTATCTATAAGAAAAAAAAACTTATACGACGTCAATAGTAGATTGATGCCTTCTATTTTTTACCCGACTGCGGAAGGAGGGTTATGTTTTTCGAGAGTATGTATGTATGTATAATTGTTTGGCACGCCTACAGCCCTACAGCCCAAACGGCTTGACAGTTTTTGACATATGAGGTGTCGTTGAATTTAACAAAATTGTGAGAGTGACATAGGCTATATACATTTAAATAATGGCGCCCGTAAATGGAAATAAAGGGGAGAGGGGGTTTTGATTTTTTCCTCACTATAACAAAATGGGTATCAAATGAAGGCCAGTAAAAAGACCATTTTAAAAAATATAATATTTTTTACAGTCTGGTGTTTCATTTAGATAATAATACTAAAAATAATAAAATAAAAAACGGTAATTTAAAAAACTAAAAAACCTGAATGCGTTTCTGTGTAATTGAACATTAAAACACCCTAAAACAAGAAAGTGGTTATACCCAGGTTAAATTGGTACCCATATTAAAAATTGTAGCAGTCGGGACCTTTGTTAGAAAGTCAGCCGTCTAGGTAGGTATGTGCTCTAAATTCACTAAGCCTCCATTTCTAGAATGGGTCCCGACTGCTATTCAATTTTTAATATGGGTACAAATTTAACCCAGGTATGACCACTTTCTTGTTTTAGGGTTTTTTTCAACTAAGCTACGGAGGACGATTTTTGTGAGCGAAATTCAATTTGATTTCGTAAAACTTGCAAAATAATTGCTTAAGTTATAAAAATAATTATAAGTTAAGCTGATTTCATCTTAACTGATGGTTAAATATTTGTTAAAATATTTCCATCGGATACATGCGGGTACATTCCCCAAGTATTGATGAAATCGACCGCCGGCTCACTGGCGTAGCAAGCACTTACAAAAATTCGTCGGCTGACTAACGTCCTCCGTAGCTTAGTTGGTAAGAGCACTCGCCCGGATAGCGAAGGGACGTGGGTTCGAGTCCCACCGGATGACACAGTCGATTAGTTTTTGTGAGCGAAATTCAATTTGATTTCGTAAAACTTGCAAAATAATTGCTTAAGTTATAAAAATAATTATAAGTTGAGCTGATTTCATCTTAACTGATGGTTAAATATTTGTAAAAATATTTCCATCGGATACATGCGGGTACATTCCCCAAGTATTGATGAAATCGAACGCCGGCTCACTAGCGTAGCAAGCACTTACAAAAATTCGTCGGCTGACTAACGTCCTCCGTAGCTTAGTTGGTAAGAGCACTCGCCCGGATAGCGAAGGGACGTGGGTTCGAGTCCCACTGGATGACACAGTCGATTAATTTTTGTGAGCGAAATTCAATTTGATTTCGTAAAACTTGCAATATAATTGCTTAAGTTATAAAAATAATTATAAGCGGTTTATCCACTTATTTTTATTGAGAATTGACAGACAACTGTTAAATAAAAAAAATATTGCACGCTTTTTACTAACATGAAACACATTTTTATCTTAGTATATAAGCGCGCAAAAAAACCTAATCAACTTTTAAACAACATAACTGGAAAACTTATAAGAACTAAGCAATAATTCTCAACAAGGCAAGCCATCAGTCCAGTCGGCTGCACAAAGGAGCCATAATGGGCTAAATGCAATCCGCATGCATATTCACAAGGAGTTTTTAACCCAGTTTGTTGTTTATTTCAATAGTTAGGACAAAGAACGACCTATTTCAAGTAAGGTTACTTTGCGCGAAACCAGTATGCAAAGTCGGGTTTTTGAAAAGGGATTTTGTGACTGTGAGGTTTAGGTTTGAAATCAAAAATTGGGTTTGATTGAAGAAACAAAGAGTGTTTGACGCAACATTTTCAAATAAAGTAAGTCGATTTCAAATATAGGTATATGTATTCCAGGGTTATTTGAATTTAAAATAGTTTTTGGTAAAAAAGCTTACCACAAATTCACCTGTTAATATCAAGTGTTATGTGTATTCATCATCTATTACTAGCGTTTCATCGCTAAAGCGAGAAATGACTAAATCATATTCGAAATTCTTTAATTTTTACGATAGCCAATTGTATTACCTAAGATTATGTTGTTTTTAGTTACCTCAGTTCGACTTATACTTATTTATCTGATTACCTTTACGTAAAGATTAGTAATTAGTATAGAGCCACAGTATACTGTTGTTGTTTAAGTATAATTGAAACTGTAAATCTTCCTAAAATAAATCATATCAGCCTATTGCAGTCCACTGCTGGACATAGGCCTCTCCAAGGCTGCGCCGATTGTATACTGTTTCCCGGTTTTTCCCAATTTCCCGAAATTTCAGAAAAACACTCTACAAACTGAGCTGAGCTAATGTAGATTACGCGAAATTTTAGGTTCTACGACCAGTAGTTCCGGCTGCGGTATGTCAATTAAACAGTCAGTTAGCGAAGCGTTTTTACAGTTTTAATTTGAAAAATACTTATAGAGCTGATTCTATACCTTTTACTGATTACGAATCACGAAGAAAAATGACTTGAAATGTAATCTATACTGTACGGATTACCGCACAATAATGCATAATGTCAATGACTTTCTATTTAGGTCACACTCGCGACAGTTTAGGTAATAAGTTATTCACGCACACATCAATAGCTTCCGTATGTCTGCTTAGGCATCGATATTATAATGACGATGATTACCTTGAATAAATCAGTGTTAGAACAACTTTCATTGGGTTTGTTTCGTACTTAACTTTCCCTTACAATCAACCCTAGCACTCATCTCACAAACTGTTACACACAACATATACCCTGTATAATAATGATTGATTGTGGCATCAGATACAATATTTTTTAATCACAACCTTTACTAATAAAAATATCCCTATTCTCGTAATATGTTCTAGCATTAACTTATTATTATCTGAAAGTGATACCGACAAACCACACACGCATTTAGGCTCACCGCACACCTGCCGACGTGCAAACCGCACGGCAGTAAAGGCTGTCACCATATGAAGTGGCATCATAAAGTGACCGATTCAAGGAGCGGCGTTTTAGTAGTTGCTTTATTTTTGCTCCGTCAACAGAATACATAACAAAGAGCTAGCCCAAAATTAAGTAATTAAAAATATAATTACAGTTAAAGGTTCGTCTTTAAAATAGCTAAACTTGACGGTAAAAAACGTAAACTGACCACTCTTTATTTCATAAACTTAAGCCAAGGCCTAGTTTCAGAATTATTAATACATCAACTACCGGAAGTCTAAAGAGATCATTTAACATTTTTCATTGATTTTTAAAATAGTAACATTGGCGGAAATTAAAAAAAAAATATTATATTAATATTCCTTTTGTAATTGACTACGAATACTAAATAAAATAGTATGGGGTAATCCTTTATTCAAAACTAGATGACCTTGAGGTTCCTTACACACCGGCCCAGCGCACATCGCTCGGTAATAAATGCCGCCTTGGAACGAGGTAGCATCGTTAAGTCTGCTACCGATTCCATACTTGCCACATTCAAGACAGTAAACCCGCCAATTTTGTACAGTCACCAACGCATTAGACTACACATGTATCTCGCAAAATCACCCTAAACACAACTGTCTAAGATACCGCAAGCAGCTTGATGTGTTGTCGTGAGTACATGTAAAACTGCTCGTAAAAGCTAATTTTTATGGTATTATAACATTATTTTGGAATCACATGTATGTAGGTAACTTTATCCTTAGTATGTGTTTTATTACCGTCGTTAGGTGCAGTAAATATGTGAAGTAAAACAGTTATTACAGTACCAACAGCGAGATTGGGCATAAAAAGAATAGTATCTGAAAATAAACAGAATACTTCGTTTTAAACTAAGAACTCATTTTTGACTAAATGTCCTTTACGCCCTTTGTGCTCAGAGGTGTCGAATGTATCATCAATAAGGCAATTGATATTATGAAATATATAAATAGCCATGATCTGATTTTTTTTTATAGAAGATGTCATTATTGTCAGAAATATCGTTTATAATAATAATATATTTTTTATGAAGAATCAAATTAGCATATTTTTAAACTGATGCGCAAAAGACGCCCGAAAGTTCGCGCCAAAAGGGGGTCATTTTTTTAAATATAAGTACATTTTAATCTTAGACTTCACAGTGAATGCAACAGATAATATTCTCAAATTTTGAAGAGCACGGGGACTAACAATTCAATACCTAAAGCTTCTTCATCACAAGCTCGACGACTAAGTGCTTTGAATGTTCGTGATACCATCGCTCAGTAACCTCAATTAATCTAAGCACCTATATCGCGTTAACCGACTATAGCTCAGATTGGATCTGTACCTAGAATTTCAGCTCTAGATACAGAGGAACTGGCCACACGATCTGCAAGTGCTAAAGATCCATTTAATGTAATTTCGTAATTTATGTTCATTAATCGTCTAACACAAGTTCCATGAAAAGTCTTACAAAGATTTTGAAACAGTTATATCAATTACTGGTTATATAAAAAAGGTCTGAACCACAATTTATTCGCACAAATGGATTATAATTCCCAAATATTGTCAAATGAGGACTAACAATGACCCGTGGTTGTGAGTTTTATGCGATATTGACCTAAGGACTTGGAAATTACTACCTGAGACAGGAAGAGAACCCCACTTAATCGTATACCGGGCGATAGCCTACTTATTACAGTTGAGTGAAATTACTGAAATACGACTGTAACATAAATAACCAAAAATATTTTATTTGAATTTGGAAATCAATGTGATATGAATAGCTAAAGCTAAATATTTTTTGTCACGCCGTCGCCTTATTAGATTAGAAAGTTATTTTTTCGTTTCCAAACTTGTTAGTAGTCTTGGTATTAGTTAAACTACCTACCTACTGAACTACTTTTAGAAGTTTCTCCATTGTAACCTTATATGAAACAAATGAAAATAAGGTCAAAAATTGCCTGTTCTTTTACCTAGTACGGGATTGCGTGACTGTCCACGATTGCGAGAGTGTAATTAATCCTGATAAGTTAATTTACACGCACTTTCCTTAGTTCGTATGGGAATAAAAGATAATTATTGTTTTATGAATCAGACAAGGCCATAATATCGTTGTTTTGGATTTTGGTAAAATCTTACTTTGGCTTTTGGATAGTAAGAACCTACCTACCGTATCAGTTATAGGATTTAAGGAGTTACTTATATTTGTCAGACGCTTTCTTTATATTATGGGCTTATGCCTTAAGCATCCAAGTTTCTGAGCTCATGAGCTACCGTACTTTATCATCTGAAATTTATTTTAGGACGGCTTCACAAGCCCTTTAAATACGTAATCTGTTTTATATATGGCTTTAGTAAGCTGATTCAGACCTACCATGTTCTCTTAAAACTTTACTAAAAAATATATGTTTCGTATTCTTCCACCTGAGGTTAGGAACCATCTGAGTTAGATTCAATTCAGTGGTAATAGGCGGCAATTTTTTTACCTGTCTAGTATATAATACACACTATTCTGTATTTTATAATATATTCCGAATATTAGGTTTTATAGGTTCGACGTCCACACCGGTTTTCAAGTATCACACTTTTCCGGGCTAGATCCCCGGTCAGGTACAAATTCATTCATTTCTATATTGTCTCAGGTTGACTGCCTCGTTGTTCTCGTGGTCGGCAAACTGACTTCTTTCCACGGGGTCTCGGGTTCAAATTCGGAGTCGGTCTGAAAGTTTCAGAGTTTTTCAGTCTTGTTACGAGTATAACTCAACCCGGAGTCAGGAAGTTGGGGCTGTTAACACCATTCCGCTTCGAAAAGCATGTTAAGCTGTTGGTTCTGCTCCTGATCTCTGAAATATAATTATAAGCACAAATTCGTTAATTTTTGTATTCTACAAAACTTTTACTTTGTGGAATTAATCTGTAAATGTTCTTGCTCTCGTGCGTTTGAGGTCAAACACCTTTACTCCAATATAATATCTTGGCTTCACGGATAAAGTGCCCTAACTATAAAAGTTCTGCGATAGATTATTATAGTTGAATGTAATATTATAGTTTGCAATCATGCCTCCCTTTGGTCTACTCGTAGACATATCAAGCTGCCGTGCAAAACTAGTTATGTACCTGCCTAGTTTACTAAAGTTTAAAGGAATGTACTTTAGTTTACGGGTACTCTAATAAATACGTACTGCCTTTTAGCAGATGTTACAGTTAAATTTTTCGACGTACCTTCTCTAGAAAAGTACAAAAATCTAGATTTTTGTAATTATACTTGAATTGAAATTAAGTAAAATATTTTTTCATCGTCTTCTCCTACATTAAGAGCTCTTGTCGTTGGAGGCTTAACATTGTCTTATCCACCTTTCTTGACTCTCTCTTCTTTTTTCCTATTTTTCTGCATGTAGTTTATTCTTGGTTCTTTGTTTCCTTTTTCCTCAAAGTATAGTTTTGTTGTGTCGGTTCAGGTGTCCCAATATTCGTCCTTTTTGCACTCTTTTATTTAATAATTTTATAAATGTTTATTTCTCCTTCACTGTAGGCATAACGTCAAATCGTGACTTGTAAACGTTAAACATCCATATATAATAATAAGCAGTGATATAGTGAGAGGTGCCTGATCAAATATCCATTTTTGAGAATGTGATTGTGAATTCTTTAATACAAACCTTCTCCGAGACACAGTATACCAAACCATGGCCACCCCAGCCCGTCATGATTAAAACGAATCAAGAGCCGTTGTCAGTCGGAACACAAAAGGGTTGAGAGCGCCCTCTGGCGGGCGATACTCGTGTTGTCCCTAATTGAGTCGTGTTTATGGCCTCCGTCTCTTTCCTTGGTATTCAACTTGCTAAATAGGTCTGTGTATCTTATAAATTAAGGACCGCTTAGCTGTGTCGCGTTACATCAATGTACAGTCGGCAGCACGTCAGGTTACCCGTTGAACTAAGATAACAGCTTTTATTACGTGGGGAATAGAGGCGACCTAAATTCAAAGTGGAGAAGTCTGACGAACAATCGACAGCACAAATTAGGTATTCCAAAATCATCTCTATTCCAACTGCGTAAGACGTCGCAGCGTTTCGCTTAGTGTGCGACTTGTTTCGTCTACACAAATTAATCAAACCATGCAAATATTCTTATTTGTAAAGCCATATTTCTAAAGATAATAAAAACATCTCAACGTTGTAATTTTGTTCAGTTTGAAGATGAGTTCTGTTTTATATGAATATGGTTTAGCCATTATAAATTTGTTTCACTACGGCTTCAGGCTAGAAGTTAATATATTTTTATTTAAACTTTTTGCACGCAGTTTATTGTACAAATGGTGGACATAATGCTCAAAACATTCTCTACCAGTCAACCATAGGCCCAAACAGAGAAAATACAGGCGGTGCAAGATAGCATATTAGAAAAATAAAAAAGAAATATATAAAAAAAAATCTTATTCGTTTTCGTCTGATCTTAAAGAGACAAACCTTCAACAATTTACATTAAAGTACCTACACTTCTGTATGTTTATGGATTTCAATGGTTATATAGTAAATAAATTGTTTTTAGTATTTACTGTCATCTATAACCCAAACACCGGTTATACATTTGACCGTTTTTAAACATTCAAAGTACCATCCACAGAATACTAGTACTTCGTACAGAAGTATGACTTAGCAATTGTATTCAAAGAAATGTCTACTCAATGTCGTCAACAATATGGCGTAATTTAGTTCGCCTCAGAGTCAAGCACATTTTCGTGTAGACACCTACAAAAATCCATTGCAAGATAATTTCATACTTATTGCTCCGGAATATGATTCATAATACACTAAACCTATTCAGTGACGTAATATCACGCGACGCGATAGGGTTGACTGCTACGAGAAGCTTCTAACGCCATCTAGCGCCTCTTTCTAGTACTTTATTCATTCTCGTCCAGCCAGCAACGTAGCCGCGCGACCGCCGGTGAATAAAACGCGCGAGCGTGGCTCTGGCCGGTAGCGACACGCAACTTGTTTTAGCACCTACGTAGGTGCGCCGCGCGTAGGTTCGTGTTTGCTACCTGCGCGGGGAGATACACAGGCCTGGTAATACCCAGAACAAAACATAACCGCATGGAAAACAATACATCAATTACCATACCATCCCGTTACTTATGAATGAATTGGAACATCCCATGTCTCATTTTGAGTTTATTAACACGTACAAGCGCGTGCATAAATAGTCGGGACCGCCCGGGACTGTCCCGAGGGATCAGCCCTTGTGGCCACCTTCTGCATCAAATACGAGTATAGCATCAACTTATAATTTTAGAAATTATACCAAACGTATTACGACTAAAATAAGATCAAATTAAGTAAAATTAAGATAAGTTGTTTATTACATTAAAAAAACAAAAATTATAAAAAAAATACCTTGTGGTAAGGTTCCCAGGATGGCAGCATTACCGCGCTAGATAGCGATGCTTATACGCTAAGCAATGTAACTGCCAGCTCTTGGGTCACCACTGATGTCAACCAGCCTCTTTGAAATCTCTATAAAAAAAGTTTTGTTTTTCTATTGTATTAAATTTTTTTTTTTCAATTTTTATTGTTAATTTGTAATTATATATGTTATTTTTGAATAGACATAGAATGTTAAAATAAATCAAGTAAAAATTGTACTTACCTTACATCGACGTTTAATGTTTTTACCCGACTGCGACTGAAGGATGGTAATGTTTTTCGAGCGTATGTATGTATGTATCGTTGAATTCAACAGAAATGTGTTGTGACGTAGGTTACGTAAATTTTTAAAAAGCGTCTGCAAATGAAAAAAAAGAGAACGGGAGCGTAAGGTAAATCAGGGTGACAATAATAATATGTCTATCATTTGAAAGCTAGTGAAAAGACCATTTCAAAAATAATTGCTGCATTATAATATATAATAAATTAGGCAGCCGGGTACTAAGTTTTTAAAATAATTAGGCATTACTTGTTAAAAACTATCCTCCTAGATCTTTTGTCAAAAAGAGACAGGAGAAATTTGAAATAAACAAGTATGAAGCGCCTGAAAAAATTTTGGACAGTCTCGTGAGATCGTGCTTAAGTGGTCAGCGTGTGCATATAGCGTAGCGTAGGTAAATAACTTTGTGTAAGTATTTGCATAAGGCGTTAACTTTGTGAGCCGTATGGTGACTTCAAGCAAATGTAGAGCAAATGACAGCAGGTAATTGTGTTACTGACGCTTAATCCATGATTTTTTTATTCAAAATGGGTTTGCTCTTGAATAAGTTAGACGTTGCGTAGACATAGCATGTCGAAAAAGTATCAAACAAATATTATGTTTACTAACCGCCACTGCAAGGTGGATCACAAAACGTATGTTTTTTTTTTAATATTTACATCGTTCCTGCAAACAAAATTAAGAATGGATTGAACTAAATTTCGCTCACAAAAATTGATCGACCGTGTCATCCGATGGGATTCGTGAGCAAAATTAAGTTCAATTTCGTAAAAACTTGCAAACGAATTGCTTAAATATAAGAATGAATTAGAGTCGGCAACTGTCTCATTATAGTATAACCTGATTGTAACCCCAGTCTGAGTCTTCAACCTTACTCAGTCAGACATTGTCCTCTTCAGATTCATCCACACTCGTTTGCACTGCCCCACAAGAGTGACAAAGACGGCAAGAGTCGAAACAACGACGTTTGACGTAGTAGGGCTCTGAGCCGTAATGACCTCTACAAAGTTAACAACGCGCCGCGTGTGCTGTCAATTGCTTTTCAACTCGTATACATGGTGGAATTATTACGTGATGCGATTAAAACTGGCTCGACAATATCTTAATTCGGCTGTATTTCTGAGCAATTCATGCTACATTTCATACATGATTGAGCTTAACCGCGGGCGAGGGATGTGCATTAAATCTACCGAGATAAATTTATTTCGACATACACAGTTGAAAAAAGAGTCGTAACACATACCCCTTGAGATCGCTACGCCGCTTGAGCTAAGTGTATCAATGCAATGGTAGAAAAGTATCCTTATAAAGAAACGAATGAATCAAATTTTGCTGTCTCGATGCAATCCATGGCGGCCGACCAAGCAAGAACGGGACAAAGGAGATTGTATAAAATTGGCCTATGGACCGTTGAGAATTTTGATAGTAATTAATTATAGTTTCATTTTATTATGCTTGGAACGTACATAAGAATCCAACGGACACCAAAAGTTAACAAATTCAAATAAAAAAATTAGTTGAGTGATTGTCACAACTTCCGTAATCATACGGTATAGTTTTATTATTTATCTGTGCTTCCGTTTCATGAAGGCGCGATCAACTCCTTGTGTTGCCAGGGTTCTCAATGAAAAATGTCAGGCTTCGTTTCGATGCTAACAGATGGCGTGGTATACAATATTGCTTACTCTTGAATTGAAGGTCTGGGAATGTATTCTTGATTCTTAATTCTATGGAGTGGATTGACAGGTCGTACTGTCGCTTGTCTCGCTCTCTCTCGTTTTTTTTATCTTAGAGATCCCGCAAAGCAACAGTTTGACCTGTCAATCCACTCCGTCGAATTAAGAATCAAGGTTTAATGACAATAAAGAACTTTAACCAGGCTCTTACTACAGGGCGATAAACATAACTGAAGAGTGACAAATTGTACTTAGTTTGTGATACCATTTTGTTAAATTGCAGATGTGTTTATAGTTTGCATTATCTGTTACTTATTTTACAGTTAAGATGGTCGCACGTCGAGTAACAAGTTGATTTTTTGTTTTTTTGATAATACCAGTAATATTATGCTATAAAAGTACCTAGATACTTTTTACTATGGCGCGAGTCCTTTTTTAAAAACATATTAAAAAAACTGCTATGAACATTTTGTCATTGTAAAAGCACGTTCCGTTTTATGAATCTTGTTGAGTGTAATTTTTAATAAACTTTTCACTTTAGTTTTCTGAAGTGGTCATAAGATATGATGTAAAATAAGTTAGAAATATAAGTATAAGTTAGTCATACATAGTAACGATTGACTGGTTACGTTTCGTTAGTTCCGTTTTCCGCCACGTCGGTTGTCTTTTCGCACGCTCTACCACTGCACTTAGGAGGTAGGTACTCTGGGTAAGCACGATTACGCTTGCAACACCACTTACCTGTCAAAAGGTTATTTAAGAAGACTGCACTGACAAGTGACAGACAACTGACTGACTGTGAAACGGAATGGACCTGCAAAATCAGTTTTGTGTGCAAATAGTTTCAATTAAACAACGAAGAAATTCTTCGTTGTAGGTATACACCATTGGACTGCTCTACGAGTGGGAAGGTAATTGCATTTGGAATTGCAATCAATCTTGCATTAGGAATTAATTTAGGCTGCGTCTTTCTATCCTTTTTATAACCTCAAAACACGATGCATTTTGTGTTATTACTATGTTCCTTCAAGTGTCCGTTGCTAAAAATGAAATGTCTCGAGTTCTTGACTATTCTTATAGTATATCTATCTAGTTTTCATTACCAACTATTCATAGGCGAACATTCTATGAAGCCAGAACATTCTCCTTTTGGACTTACTGTCAGACAATTGTATATATTTAAAACCGTGTTAAAACAGCATTCGAAACTAATTTTTGACCCGTTACTATTGGACTGCACGAATAGAAGAAGACCCAAAGAAATATGTAAAATAAATAGATATAAAACTAGTTTTTACAAACGATTCCCCTGCTTCTTGGGACCGTTTCTATATAATAAAGTACATAAAACCATTGGAATCTACAACTTACAAAAAACCTTATGTAAATTCAAAATAAAAGATTGGCTACAACACCTAGACTACAAAAGCACTGAAATTCTTTTAAATTAAATTAAACATTTGCTTGAATGTGACTTAACAAATAACTTTAACTTTATTAAAAATTTGGACAGGACTGACTCATTCATACACACACACACACACAAACACGCTAGCAGTAGCACACTCACACTTAGATACTACTAATACTATCGTCTATAACTTTATTTTTGTTTTATAGTACTATCGTCTACTTGCATTTTGTTTTATAGCTTGGGAAGTGTATAAGTGCTTTGCACTATACTATCTAATGGAAGGAACTGTTTCCTAGAATACAGGATAATCCTAAACTAGGAGGCAGAGTCATGTTATTAGTAATAAGCACTGTATCAAGACTAAATTATGTAATTACTATTAAGATGTTAATGTTGTAATGCACAATAAAACTTTATTATTATTAAATGAGCTTCGACCGATAAATCGCTACTTACATTTGATCAAAACAGGAAATTTTAAAAATGTTTTGTTCTTCTGAAATAATTTATCAAATAGTGGGACTATGCTCCTATTTTTTAGTGTAGTGTTAATTTAGTGAAAGTTGATTTTTTGAGAAATGGCGCCTAGTCTTTCCTCTTTCCTCTTCGCGGGTGCAGGGCCGGCAACGCAGACCCGCGCCGCTGCCCCGCCGCTGTTTTCGAGAACCGGTCCATTTGTTTTTTTTTTATTTGTTATAAAATTCACAGATCTTTTTACAAATTAAGCTAATCTTACATGCTAACAGCCAATAACGAATTTACTTTATATAAATAGAGCATTTAATCAAACTTGACACGGGTTGACAAAAGTTTTATAAAGTTAGTAACTTCCTAGCAATAATCTAAAAGTCATTTTGAACTATTTTAACATCAAATTTAGATGTATGTATATATTTATTTATTATTAATATATGAATTACAAATTTTGAAGCGGATGCAACTGTTTACAAACTCTTACTTTTAATTTTAAGAACAGAAACTACAAATTATTCTTTCTTACAATGAGAAAGTGGCTCAAGTACGCTTATAACACCTTTTCTAACGCTGCCTTCGATAGGTGGAACACGCCTACCGAGGAGAAGAGTTTATTATACGTACTAAGAGTTCGGGCTACTACAGAGTTACGTGCATAGTTAGCCCGTGAGAGTGGTGTATGAAACAATGATGAGGGTGTGTGTCTAGTACGGATAGCTGGAACAAAAAACTTCAAAAACGAACCCGATAACCTCACGGAGTCAATGTCACCGTTACATATATCAAATAAGAAAGACAAATCAATTAGCGTCCGTCTATGCTCAAGGATAGAGATTCCATGCAAACTGCATGCATCATCATAATTTTCGAAAGATGAATGAAGAATTTTTCGCATAAGATCCTGCCGCTCCCGCGCCGCCGCCGCCGCCGCCCCACTGCCCGCAGAATTCGAGGCAGAGGCCTAAGGCTAAGATCCTCAGATCTAAGGATGCTATGTCAGTACGTTCGGTCCGCGTCTGGCAAAATTCTGAATGTGATTTTAAAAATGGAAAACCGGACAGTGAATAATGGACGCAGTGTGTAAACCGTCTTAACAAATAGTTTTAGGGCTACCTCAAACGCAACCGTATTTTTAGGGTTCCGTAGCCGAATGGCAAAAAACGGGACCCTTACCCCGTTATTCCAAAAACTTTGTACTGGGTTTAAGACAGAACTAAACTATTTGCTAGCCAAATAAATGATTCATTCATTCCTCTGTTGTCGGCTAATATTTAGACCCATTTTAAACCTGGTCAATTTTTTTTGTTATAACGTTATAGTTTCGTCAAGTCTGTCTGTCTGTCCGTCCATCCGTATGTCACAGCTACTTTATTCTGTAACTATTAGCATTACACCGTTGAAACTTGGTACGAAAGCGCTTTACGAAACTTGTACAAAAAATAAAAAATAATGATTTTTAACATACATAAAACTAAAACAAAAAAATAATAGTCAAACCTATGCGTGTTGGTTGTCTATGGAGCCGCACAGCCTATCGTTCTACAGTCTACTCTGCTCATCTACTCCGGCTGTCCTGCACAATATGTTCTTTTTTGATGTATAGTTCGTATTGAGACCCCAATTTTTTGTTGATCATATCATATAATTATTTTTGTTACAAACCATTTTTTTGCAAGTTTTGTTTTCGTATTTTTTTTGTGTGCAAAACTTATCTTTTGCATTTAAACAGAATAACAAATATCTTAAGAAGTTACGGTGTCCCATGGAGCACGTTGACGACGCAATTATTTTATTTTCATGCACACGTAATCTCAGTCGCTTTAATATAACGTAATACGGTACTTTAAGTGTTTTAGACCCCAATTATCGTGACGGTTATGGTAGCTTGTGTTACCGACGTGGAGTGCTCATTATTGTATAATTTCAGGCGGAGTACAATTCATGATACATTTCATTTTGTAGGTATATTTACTGTTAATCTGGATTTTGAACGAAACGTCGTACAGCCAAATAATGCGGCTCAATGGCATCTGTCAACCGAGATTGACGTTAGCTGTCAGTAGAAGAGACGTATCGCAAGACGGCGTACGCGCCTATATTGTGTCATTGTGTAAAACTCGTAATTGTAAGGAATATCGCTTGGATTGTAATAATGTAATTTGCCCGAATAATGGATAAAGATGTATATATTAATGTAAATGTGTTTATTTTATCATCGACATCCTTACTACGTTTTCATTACAAAATATGCGATAGCCTCGGGTGAAACTGTATTTCATTCTTACTCTATTCGTCATGTATATGTAAGGCCCTCAACTAGTCATCTTCATCATCATTATTAGCCGTAGGACGTCCACTGCTCGACACAAAATTTACGGCTTCCCACAACGACCGGTTGCAAGCGGTCTACATCCAGTGTGATCCTGCGATCTTTAGAAGGTCGTCTGTCCATCTTGCCGATGGACGTCCTACGCCGCATCTTTGATCAAAGTGTGTCCGAACTGGAACTTTTTTGCCCCAACAGCTATCAGTTCTTATTTATTTATTTAAGCTTTATTGCACAACTAAAACTGTGAACAAAATGCGGACTTAACGCCTAGTAGCATTCTCTACCAGTCATACCTTTGGGCTAAGCAGAAATGAAAAGTGGGCGGTGCGACAAAGGCATAAACAAAATTATTAAATTTATTTAAAGCAAAAAAAAACGATAGAAATAATATTGTTACTGCACTCTGCATATAATATGTAATTTAAATAGTAATACTATCCTACATATAGAATACCTACATATATAGTCAACAATAAATGTAAATACCATTATAATATAATTCATATATTATAATGGTATTAGTTCTTCGCGCTGTGTGACCTGCCCATTGCCAATTGAGCTTACTGATTCGAAGTAACTAACAGTACAAAACTACAATGCAGCCTTTTCGAAAAAATCTCTGGCCAACAGTAAAGGAAACCTGCACGTTACGCAAGTATGTGAAAAAGGAAAGGCAATGGCATACCACTCAATTAAAATTGCCTGGGGGGTCGTTGTGTGCGTTTCATTCCACGTAACGACCACAACCACCCCCTTCACTTCATGCGTGACAGTATGATATCGCCTTTATTTCTACTGAATAAACACCAACGCAACATTTTGTATACTGCTAATACGAGCGCCATTTTCCGCCAAAAAATCGGTTATTTTATTAATATTTTTATAGGAATACATTTAAATTAAGCCGAATAAAATTTGCGTATGACTTTAATCATGAAAATGCTTCATAAGCCAACATACACTGGTTTCTAAAAAGTCTTCAGTTGTCAAAAAAGAAAACCGGCCAAGTGAGAGTCGTACTTGCAAACGAAGGGTTCCATACCATTATCTATATTAAATATCACGTTTGTTGTATGGAAGCCCTTAAATATTTATTTTATTCTGTTATTAGTATTTTTTGTTATAGCGGCATCAGAAATACATCATCTGTAAAAAATTCAACTATATAACACGGTTCATGAGATACAGCCTGGCGACTGACAGACAAGACAGGGAGGCATAGCACAAGGGTCCCGTTTTTACCTTTTGTGTACGGAATCCAAGAAATTAGAGTTTTCTCCCAAAGGTTTTTGATCTCTCTTCATGATATTTTATGACCAAGTAATATGGGCCTCGTTTGCGCAGTAGAAAAGTGCTTAATACTAACATTTTATAAAAACACTCAAAGGCTTTCAAAGCATCAACATTATGATGTAAAAATCGTATTATTTCTAATATTATAAAGTACGTTTTAAAAGCAGCGCGAGCCCAGTCATAGGATATCCAGTTACACAAACACATCTGAACAATAACTTCTGAAATAGCGTATTAAAATGCTGAAAAGTCGGGCGGGTATGTAAAACCGGTATTTGGATGATATCACAGTATAAAAAACTTTAGCCTGGAGTTCACCAACACATGTTTAATTTTTAATCAGTCGGTTTAGCACATATTTTGTATGGGAATTCTATTAAATTAACCGTCTGAAGTTTACCGGCTGTTGCAAGCTTGGTGAACTCGGGCCTCAGGGTGGAGTTTACCAACACACGTTTAATTCTTAACAATATTACTTATTTGACATGTTTGGTATGGGAATCATGTCAAATAAATCGTCAATCTATGTTAACCAGCTATTTAAAATTGGTGAACTCGGGTCTTGGTTTTCTTAAATTCTTAGACGATTCAAAAAACATTTTTTTTTTAATTCGAAATGGGTTTGCTCTTGACTCTAGACTAAGCCAGACGTGGAGCAGACAGAGTCGAAGATGGAGCGAGCTCACCCAGAAGAAGCCTGTTCACTCTGAAATTGAACTTTCATCTATTAAGAATGTTAATTACCATACAATGTATGTAATTATTCGAATCCATTCATACCATAGCTGCGCTCTTGTCGGTGGAGCAATTTCAATGCCTCTGGACTCTGCCAGCACCTTCAACTTCATATACGTAATGATATCAGCTCTTTCCTTTAACTGTTGTGTGTATGCTCTTCTTGGCCTTTATCTTCCTCTTCTTCTTTCCATTTTGCCTTTCAGAATTGTTTTATAAGTGTACCATAAAGTTTAAGTATCCCACTATTTCTCTTCGCCTGTTCTCAATCACGTATATTAAGCATATCTTTGTTTGGTAACATCTCGCGTAACTCAGGTAAACTTTTTTTTAATTTTAAATAAGATACCAAATTCGCTTAAAAATAATTTAGACTTATGAAAATGAAATAACACCTATTAGCTAATCTATTTTTCGTGTTAACCCAGAATTGATCTTCTGCTAATAATTATTTTTATAGCTTAAGCAATTATTTTGCAAGTTTTTACGAAATCAAATTGAATTTCGCTCACAAAAATTAATCGACTGTATCATCCGGTGGGACTCGAACTCACGTCCCTTCGCTATCCGGGCAAGTGCTCTTACCAACTAAGCTACGGAGGACGTTACGACGAGTTCGAGTCCCACCGGATGACACAGTCGATTAATTTTTGTGAGCGAAATTCAATTTGATTTTGATCTTCTGCTTTCTCTATACTGTGGCAATGGAGAACGGTGTGTTATGCTTTCCTAACTCGGCGTCGAGTGGCCATTACTATGCAAATATCATAATTCAGGTGGAGATGTCCGTACATTTTTGTCTGTGTAATTTTATTTTTGGTCCGCTCTCATGATACTAGTATACTCTTTGAGAAATACTAAATTGTAAACAAGATTTAAGTGCACTTTGCTAAAGCTTGTGTAGTTGTGTACAATACAGAATGTCACTCAATTTATGAAGAGAGTTACACAAGGTATATGACAAGGTGTCAAGGGCCAAAGTAATAAATAATTAATCTTAAAGTTAAAAACAACAACATCTTATAAGTGCTTCGCTTTGATTTCAGAAAAAGTTGTTAAAGTACTGCCATGAAACTTAGAAGCAATGTGGTATAACATCACTCAGGCCCGGGATAATAAAAAAAAGGTTTTTTTGATCGATTGAATCGACCTGGAATCAAGCCAGGGACCTCAGAGATCGCAAAACATTGGAAATTGATATGCAAGGCACTCAAGACTAAACTATACACTTAACTCTTCCTCAGGAATCACTGTGTCGATAGGTGAAAACCGCAGAAATTTTGTTTAGTATTTTTTGAGATCATCATGGATATAAGTACATAAAAACCGATAGGCGAGGCAGGGGACTTCATTTTTACTTTGTGATAATGTACCTACAATGTTAAAAATTCTAACAAAATGCTCACAATCAATGGTTACAAGTGCGTAAACACATATAACAAAAGGCGACGGTATAAAACTCGAATCACTGAGAAATTTAAATAACTTACATTTACATTCTCTAACAAAAGTGGCACTTACAGTACCTTTTTCAAATTACTCTGGACGTGCCTGCTTCAGGCACGAAATAACCAAGCCTTTAAAAGTTTCAGATTCAATTCCGCGTTGTATTCTTAAATACGATTCCGTACAAATCAAATGCTAAGGCCGGGCGCGCGCTTGCTTATCGAAGCACGATTTAATTTGAACAGTTCTCGATTTAAATTCAAAAAGAATTCGTTATCTATGAACTAGAGCACTGAACAATAATGACAAGCATATTCTTTGAAAACTCAGTTTTAATTATTATAAGCCTTTTATTAGGTAGGTTATCTAGTTTACCAACTTATGTTAGCTAAAGACGATATTAGATTCATTATCCAGAGGATTTTTTTCACGCTTAACTTTATAACTAGGAAGGTACTGTTTGAGAGTTTAGGCAGTGGATTACACGTGGAGGGCGACAATGATAGGTGGAAAATCGGTCTGTTTCAGCACTTACAGCCAGGCACCTGCTGCATCAGTCTTCCGGGGTTTCTGGGGTCACTTCACACACTTCACAGGCCACCATCACTCGAAATGTCTGTAAGGAGCTTCACAGGATACACACGCGGCGACAGCGCTCTGGTCAGTCTATTACATGTGTCATAGGTAAGGTCTCGGTGTCGACTGGTCGTCGGGGTTCTCACGGTACGTTTTTAAACAAATAAAAACAAATAAAAACAAGGCAGGTACGCGTTCGAGTGCGCGCAGCGCAGTATCAATAGGGTACACAAATCAAAATATTGTAGTAAACATATCGCCCGCCCTAAACACGTCAAGTGTTTACGAGAAGGTTAGGAAGCTAAGGAAAGGAAGTTCACTGGACAGGAAGACGAACTAATTTCGTCAAAGATCTCTTTAGGCTACCGTTAGGAGTTTTAACATCTACCACACAAAGAACTTGGTCTTGGCCAGGGTATAAATTAATAATGCGTCCACGACGCCACTGCAAAGGGGGAAGGTTGTCATCTTTTATGAGTACTAGCTCACCCACTTTAGGAGGATCACAAGGAGAGGTCCATTTATTTCTAATTTGTAATGTATTTAACTATTCTAAATGCCAGCGAGACCAAAAGTGCTGGGTAATTTGTTGGATTAGCTGAAACCTTGTAAGGCGATGCAATTTTACGTCATTATAAGGGTACTCTGGAAGTGCAGTTAAGGGTTGTCCAATTAAGAAATGGCCGGGAGTTAACACTTCGACATCATTAGGGTCCGGAGAAAGTGGGCACAATGGGCGTGAATTTAAAACTGCTTCAATTTTAGCAAAAACAGTGGTCAGCTCTTCAAACGTAAGGGGGGTATCGCCTACTACTCGTTTTAGGTGCGATTTCGCCGATTTAACCGCAGCTTCAAAAAGACCGCCCCAATGAGGGCAAACAGGAGGATCGAAAACCTGTGTGTGTAAATATGTTCCGCTTTGAAAGCTCAGAACCAATAGCCGCCTGATTTTTGAGACAGGAAACACTCTAACTCTTTAAGGTAATTGTTGGCACCGATGTAATTTCGACCGCAATCGGATCGGATTAGGCGAGGTACACGATTTAGCCATAACAAGATGGACGGAGCAAACACCAGACGGAAGTTCCGCACGTAAATAAACAGCGGCAGCATATCCCAATTCAGAAGCATCACAGAACCCTTGTAGGGATAAGGAGGAGGAACCTCTGGGAAGAATATGTCGCGGAATGGCCACTGCACTAACCTTCGCTAGGTCCTGAACAAATGCAGTCCACTCTAAAGACAGGGGTTCATTTAAAGGATCATCCCAGGATAAGCCTGACATCTATAAGCGTTGGATAAATTCCTTAGCCTTAAATACGACGGGAGATATCCAGCCACAAGGATCATACATACGGGCAATCAAAGATAAAACTTTGCGTTTTGTAATAACTGCATCACAGGTATCACAGGTATAATTGTAGGTAAATGAGTCACTCACAGGATTGTACTGCACACCTAAAATAGCGACAGTCTGAGGATTATCTGGGTCTGAGAATGAATGAGGAAGTTGCAAATGATCCGGGAGCATATCCTCCAGGAGCTCGGGCCTGTTACTAATCCACTTACGGAGTTCATAACCACCAGAGGCCATTATTCCTATAAGTTCAGTTTTCAAGGCCCGGGCAGACGCAATAGTATCAGCACCAGTAAGACAATCGTCGACATAAATATCTCTCTCAAGGACTTCAGCAGCTCGAGGGAAGGTAAGTCTCTCTTGTTTAGCGAGCTCAAGAAGGGCACGAACTGCAATGAATGGACTGGAACGAAGAACATAGGTATTGGTATTAAGTTCATAGGCAAGAAGTGGCTGAGAGGGATCCTCACGCCAAAGCACAAGTTGGTACCTTCTATCATCAGGATGTACCCAAGTCATACGAATATCTGTTACAAACACTACCTCGTGCCTGCGGAAATTTAGGAGGATGTGAGAAATATCTCGCTGAAGCTTAGGGCCTGTATGTAAACATTGATTCAGGGACACTTTAGAGGACGTAGGACTACTACCATCGAACACAACACGTATTTTGTCACTAACAGACTTAAAAATTCCATGATGAGGGATAAAGTAATGTTCCCGGGTCGAGTCATATGATGAAAGGGACATATGGTTTAGATCAAGGTACTCGCGCATAAAGGAAATGTATTTTTCTCGAAAATTAGGATTGGCTTGCAAACGCTTCTCAAGATTATGGAATCGCCGTAAGGCATTGGTTTTAGAATCACCGAGAGGTGGACGATCATGAAGAAAAGGGAGTCTAACCATAAATCTACCATCGCTTCCACGAGTGGTAGTTTCTTTAAAAAAGGTTTCACACTCTATATCCAAGGGGTTCGCAACTGGAGATTAGGGGGCCTCTTCGATTTTCCAGAATTTTTCAACTATTTGGGACAGCGAGACTTCAGTCATGGGGGTTCCAAATCAGTAAATCCTCCATAAACAGGACCACACAGGACATAACCAAATATCGTCGAGATAGCAGTAAGGCCATCAGGGGACACAAGCAACTCGGACCTGAAAAGGCGACCAATGACGTCAGCTCCAAGAAGTACACTTATAGTACCAGGTTTGTAAAATAAAGGGTCAGCAAGAGGGAGGTGCTTAGTACAGGTAATTACACTTTTAGGTAAGTCTACCTCTGGGAGGGTACCAGCAATCACATCAACAACTATTGCACTGGTGGAGATTTCTGGAAAGGCAGAATTAACTGGCTTAAATGAAAGGGATACAATGCCCGGGGAATTAATCGCTTGAACATTACCTATTCCACGCACAGGAACTGGAGAAAGAATGATAGGTAAGTTCATGTGGTCAACAACAAGCTCAGTAGTAAGAAGGCAGCCCTGAGCACCAGTGTCACATAAGGCACGCGCCTCCACATAATATCCAGACGAGGTTTTAACATGAATCAAGGCCGTAGGTAAAAGAACGAGAGAATTGCGAGGTAAAGATGTAAAAGCGGGTATGGAAGGGGGGCTGCTATCTAGTCAGAATTGTGGGGCCTCATTGTACTTATGATGAAATGCACGTTCATCCTGGGTTCTTTGACCTAGAGGGGCATTATAAGTACGGTTACCGCTGGGTGCAGGTGGGGATCGCCCGCCCGAACGGGGAGGTGATGCTCTACGGGAATCACGAGGAGGCGGGGTACGAACACGGTGCCATTCAGTACGTGGGGGTGACATACGGTCCGTTAAGTGACTTTGTGGGGATTGCCACGGTTGGTTGGAAGCTAAGGCCGGGACGTCTCGGTATGAGCGCTCGCGATTGTAATTCACAGGAGAGGAGTCATTATAACACAGTAACGTGTGATGACTGGAACGACGGCACGTGCGACAGCGATAATCTCGCGTGCATTGGGATATGGAGTGTCTATCCAGGCATCGATAGCACAGTCGGGCTTCTTTTACAAAGGTAACACGTTGACGTGTAGGAAGGCGAATAAAATCGGGACACTCGCGTAAGTGTTAAATACTAATTTTAAATTTGGCGCCTTCTTCCAACTTTTTTTTATTATCTATGCACATTTCCGCGCTCTCTCTCTGTGTGCGACATTACTAGGCGGTGTTTTAAGTTTTGCTTTATCCGTAATAAAACTCTGTAAATACAGTGAAAATCAGTTTTATTTACATAAAAGTTATCAGGTTATGGGCCCAGGTAGCCCGTGAAAAGTGGACAGTCATAAAAAAGTGAGGTTGCATAACCTCAAAGAAAACGTGCTTCATATAACTAAGACTGTGTTTTGTGGACATTTCTTCGTATTTCGTCGAAATATGGCATCGAGTAATGCGTTGGCATTAATTGAAAAGTTAACCGGCCGTGACAACTACGCTACTTGGCGATTTGCCGTCAAAACTTACCTTTAACATGAAGAGCTTTGGGATTGCATCGAATACCCGGTCGGCACCATGGTCGACATGAAGCGTGATACAATGGCGAAATCCAAGATAATATTACTCGTTGATCCTATTAACTACATTCACATTCAAGAAGCCAGCACTGCAAAGGAAGTATGGGATAACCTGTCCCGCGCTTTTGACGACTCCGGGCTTACACGCCGGGTTGGACTACTGCATGACCTTTGTAACACCACACTAGCCGGATGTCTCAACGTAGAGGAGTATGTCAGCAAAATAATGACTACTGCACACAAGTTGCGCAATATTGGCTTTCAAGTAGATGATGAGTGGCTCGGCACCATGCTGCTCTCGGGTCTACCAGAGTTCTACAAGCCCATGATTATTGCCATAGAGAGCTCAGGTATGAAGATATCCGCTGACTCTGTGAAATCTAAGATATTACAAGATGTGAAACAATCTTAAAAATGAAAATACAGCATTCGCTACGAGTCAGAAGTTTCAAAACAAAAACAAAAATGCTTCCAAAGGTCCAAGATGCTACACTTGCAATAAGTATGGTCACAAAAGTCCACAGTGCAAATCAAAACCAAAGAAGCCTCAACAACAACAGCAAACAAATAAAGAAAAAGGCACACAAGATTACTATAACAGCTCACACTATGCTGCTGCGTTTGTAGCTTCTTCTGATTATATCAATGCTTGGTATATTGATTTTGGCGCTTCAGCACATATGACTAAAAGCAAAGAATTACTTCAAGAAGTGACTGTACCATCTATAAAAAGTATAAAAGTAGCAGATAGTAAAAGATTACCTGTTGAAAGCTCTGGTCGAATATGCTTAGATGTCTACAATGAGAAAGGTGAAGAAAATAAGATTTTATTTACAAATGTCCTGTATGTACCTGGATTGGCAACTAACCTGCTCTCAGTAAACCAAATAATCAGAAATGGCGGCCAAGTAAAATTTGACAAGTCAGGCTGTGTTATCACAAACAGTAAAAATGTGATAGTAGCAACAGCAAGCTTAATTAACAACATGTATCAACTGAATATGCCTGGAGGCTATGCATGCATGTCAGACGTTAATGAACAAGATACTTACCAGTGGCACCAGAGAATGGGTCATCTAAATTTTCAAAGTCTTGAGAAAATGACTGAAAATACAGACGGAGTAAACCTACCAGTGAAGAAAATTAATTTAAAGTGTGTTACCTGTCAAGAAGGTAAACAGACACGACTGCCCTTCAAGAGTCAAGGCTCTCAGGGTAAAAGCCCGCTAGAACTCATCCATTCCGACATATGCTACCTAGCGATTCTGTTTCCATGGGGACCCATGGAAACAGAATCGCTAGGTGGAGCTAGATACTTTCTTACATTCTTGGATGATTACTCAAAGAAAATATTTGTGTACACTCTTCAGAACAAGACCGAAGTACTAGAAAAATTCAAAGAATTCAAAAATCAAGTTGAAAATAGTCTCAACTGTCGCATAAATGTCCTCCGAACAGACAATGGGTTTGAGTATGTGAACAGACAGTTTACTAACTTCATGAAAAGTGCTGGAATCATACATCAGACAACCACACCATACACACCCGAGCAGAACGGTGCAGCAGAACGCATGAACAGAACCCTGGTCGAGCGAGCAAGATGTATGCTTCTGAATTCTAACCTACCGAAGCTTTATTGGGCTGAAGCCATTCATACAGCTTCCTATATCACGAACCGCTCACCGACAAGGTCTCTTTCTTTCAAAACGCCTGAAGAATTGTGGTCTGGTCAGAAGCCCAACGTCAGCCATATGAAAACGTTTGGATGTGATGCTATGGTTCACTTACCTAAGGAAAAACACAAGAAGTTATACAGTAAAGCTCAGAAAATGATTTTTATTGGATATTGTGAGAACAGCAAAGGGTACCGCTTCATATTACCTAACTCAAAAACAGTAGTAAAGAGCCGAGATGCTGTCTTTTTGGAGTCAACTGTGAAAAGAGATTATGTTCCCGTTGACATGACTCCACAATCATCCTGAAACAGAAACAAAAGATGAATATGAAGAAAAAGATGAATCATATGATACGGTCACTGATAATCAATCTGACAGTGAATACTTACCCGATGAGAGCATTGACTCCACACCTGAAAGAATCATCACATTAAGACCTAGAAATAGAGGAATAAATAAAAATACTGAAAATACTTACCTGTGCTGTGACGATGAAGCTTTCCCAAGTGATGTTCCTGAAACATATAAACAAGCATTAAATTCCAATGATGCCGACAAGTGGCAAGAGTCTATAAATGAAGAACTTGAAGCTCACAAGAAGAATAATACCTGGACATTGGTAGACAAACCCCCAAATGCTAAAGTCATTGGTTGTAAGTGGGTGTTCCGCGTCAAAGAAGATCCAACTGGTCCACGCTTCAAGTCCCGACTTTGTGCTAAGAGTTATGCACAGACTAAAGGTATAGACTATCAAGAAACCTTTGCCCCGACCGTCAGGTATGATTCCATACGCATACTACTTTCCGAAGCTGCCCAACAAAACCTGGAAATAATTCAGCTTGACATCAAAACTCCTTTCCTCTATGGAGAGCTAGAGGAGGACATCTTCATGACAGTGCCTGAAGGAATACCCTGCAAAGAAAATCAGGTATGTAAGCTCAATAAATCGTTATACGGCTTAAAACAATCTCCCAGATGTTGGAACTCAAAGTTTGATTCAGTTTTGAAGAAATTTGGGCTAGTAAATAGTAAAGCTGATCAGTGTGTGTATGTCGGGCAAGTCAATAAAATTAAATGCTATCTTTGTTTATATGTGGATGACGGATTGCTATTTTCAAAAAGCAAGTATGTATTACAAAACATCATAAATGATTTGCAACAAGTTTTTGAATTGAAAACCTGCCCACTCAGTAACTTTGTTGGAATGGAAATAGAAAGATCAGACAACCAGATATTTATTCATCAAAGAAAATACATTCAAAAATTGTTGATCAGATTTAATTTAACCAATGCTAATCCTATCAGCGTCCCTGCCGACCCCAATGTGAAGCTGGAGAAAGGGTGCAATGAACCAGATAAGAACATACCTTACCGAAAGGCAGTTGGGTCGCTGATGCACCTCGCTACAGTAAGCCGTCCAGATATAATGTTTGCTGTGAGCTTGGTAAGTCGATTTCTGAATTGTTATAGTGACACACACTGGAATGCAGTTAAGAGAATTATCAAGTATCTGAAGGATACAGACAGTCATGGCTTAACCTACCAGCCTACACCTGAACCCTGTGAAATAATTGGCTATAGTGACGCTGATTATGCTAATGATCTCAGTACCAGACGATCAGTCACTGGCTATGTCTTCATTAAGAACGGCGCTGCTGTAACTTGGTCCACTCAAAGGCAACAAACAGTGGCACTTTCCACAACAGAGGCAGAGTTTATGGCCGCGTGCGCTGCCACCAAACAGGCTATTTGGGTGAAGCAATTATTATGTGACATTGGTGCATTTAATCAAAAATCTGTGTGTTTACATTTGGACAACCAAAGTGCTATTAGTGTTATCAAAAATGTTAACTTTCACAAACGATGCAAACATATTGATATAAAATATCATTTTATCAAAGAAAAATATTATTCCAAAACAATTGATCTAAAATATGTTTGCACCGATGAACAGTGTGCTGATATGTTTACTAAACCCTTGTGTAAAGTTAAATTAAATTATTTCAAATGTAAAATTGGTATTACTTGTTAGCATCTTTAAAAGTAACTTATTTATTACGAAGGCTCCAATTTAGCGGGAGTGTTAAATACTAATTTTAAATTTGGCGCCTTCTTCCAACTTTTTTTTATTATCTATGCACATTTCCGCGCTCTCTCTCTGTGTGCGACATTACTAGGCGGTGTTTTAAGTTTTGCTTTATCCGTAATAAAACTCTGTAAATACAGTGAAAATCAGTTTTATTTACATAAAAGTTATCAGTAAGTAATGCGAAGTACTATTACAAAGGTGACATTTAGATGTAGTCGCAAAGGTAACAAAGGCTCTTGGAGGAGGTGGGGAACGCGCGTTAGGTTTAGGCAAACGAGGGGAGCTCACAGTAGGGGGGGTAGTAGTGTCAACGACAGAAGCACTACCTACATTGTCGTGGTGCCTACATTCATCCTCAAGGAAGGTAATAAGATGATCAAAAGTAGGGAGGTGATTAGGATTATCGCCATAACGACGTTCAAATCTCGATTTTAACTCTGAAGGCAGTTTAGCAAGGCATAAGTGAACTAATAGGTACGACCAATGTTTAACAGGAAGTTCCAATCTTTCTAAGCATCGATAAGTCGAAAGCAGGGGGTTCAGGAACGACACACGTAACCCGGAAAGTTTAAGCGTTATAGTAGGGAGCACCATTATTTGAGCAATGTGGGTATCCGCTAAAACACGCAGGTTATGGTACCTACGTTTTAGGAGGTCACGGGCAACGGTGTAATTGCCCGCCTCAATCTTGAGGTGTTGTATCAATCGACGAGGTTCATCCGATAAGGCTCCCACTAAATAGTGTAGCTTCAAAGTCGGGGTAAGGGTAGGCTGGTTGTCCACCACGCTATCAAAATGGTCTATAAAACTGATCCAACTATCGGGACGGCCATCAAACTTAGGTATAGGTAGGTCAGGTAATTTACTAGCCGGGTTATCAATAGCCAGAGATTTATTCTCCTTGAAGGGGGTGCTAGTACGGGACGTCTCAAATTGGTGAGGTCGTATTTCGTCTAACTTAAGTTTTAAGTCTTCTACTTTGTCCCTTACTACGCGTATCTCGTTCTTAACTTGCACATATTCTTGTTCATAAATAGCAGGATCGAGATTACCTAACAGCTTGGAACAAGCGGCGGAAAACTTGTCGCACATAAGTGGCAGGTCGGAAAGACGCGCTTGCATACGATTGGAGGAAAAGGTCTCAAGAACTCATTGGGAATCATCAACCCAGTCACTAATATAACGGAGTTCACCAATAGCTTCACGGTATTCAGCTGTATCCGTGTAAAGTACGGCCCTTACGGTCTCTTAGCCGGTTTCGGTATCCGACATTTTATTTACTTTAAATCGCAAGAAACAAGGTAGGTAAATTAAACTCACAAAAGATTTCAATAGGATGCGTAAAGGAACAAATAGTAAGGGACGGCACTGATGCACCGGGTATACCAAACGTAACTCGTAAACAGCTCGCACGCGGTCACGCGGTAATGGCGTGATCAATAGGGAAACAAAGCGCTCGCGCACCTCACTTGCACTCAAAGGGTAGGTAATTAACGCGCTAATCGATTTATTCGACACTTATGTAAAAGGGGGTTGTACTCGAATGGTATTAAGGAATTTACTGTAAATAGGTTAGGTATATGACGAGACGTTTTCTTCACATTACAAAGGAAGGTAGCAAATAAATAACTCTCAATTAAACAAATTACGTTACAAATAAGGGGTCCTAATAAAAAACTACGCTCTGCTACCAAAATGTTTGAGAGTTTAGGCAGTGGATTACACGTGGAGGGCGACAATGATAGGTGGAAAATCGGTCCGTTTCAGCACTTACAGCCAGGCACCTGCTGCATCAGTCTTCCGGGGTTTCTGGGGTCACTTCACACACTTCACAGGCCACAATCACTCGAAATGTCTGTAAGAAGCTTCACAGGATACACACGCGGCGAAAGCGCTCTGGTCGGTCCAGTACATGTGTCATAGGTAACGTCTCGGTGGCAACTGGGGGCTCCGGGGTTCTCACGGTACGTTTTAAACAAATAAAAACTAGGCAGGTACGCGTGCGGGTGCGCGCGGCGCAGTATCAATAGGGTCACAAACAAATCAAAATATTGTAGTAAACAGGTACTTACAGGCTTCTATACATAATATAAGGGTCTGGGTACATAAAATTATTATCTAAGAAATTTTAAAGTTTTGGCTCGATATAAAAAAAAAACAGAATTAATAACATACATTACCGACTCAGATTTTTTTTAAGTTGTGTCATTTTTTGTAAGCATTTAGGACCACCAATTTTTTAACAGTCGGTAAATATGGATTAACGACTTATTTGAAACAAGTTGGTCTGTGGTAACGGTTGGTAAAAAGTTATTTGATTTGCGTTCCACAAACACCCGTCGCCTACCCCGCTGTTGTTCAACTTAGAATGTGTAATTTGCCAGTTGCCGTGCCTAAGTTTGGTAACGTGGTGACAACTCAGTGTCGTGCGTGCGTACGCAGTGCCTCAGTGAGAGAGAAATGTGTGCCGAGCCACGCACACTACCAGGCCTGTGTATCTCCCCGCCGCGTAGGTAGCAAAAACTTATCTACGCGCGGCGACCCTTACTTAGGGGCTAAATCAAGTTGCGTGTCGCTACCGGCCAGCGACACCGGCGCCGGTTTTATTCACCGGCGGCCGCGCGGCTACGTTGCTGGCTGGACGAGAATGAATAAAGTACTAGAAAGAGGCGCTAGATGGCGTTAGAAGCTTCTCGTCGCAGTCAACCCTATCGCGTCGCGAGATATCACGTCACTGAATAGGTTTAGTGTATTATGAATCATATTCCAGAGCAATAAGAATGAAATTATCTTGCAATGGATTTTTGTAGGTGTCTACACAAAAATGTGCTTGACTCTGAGGCGAACTAAATTACGCCATATTGTTGACGACATTGAGTAGACATTTATTTGAATACAATTGCTAAGTCATACTTCTTGTACGAAGTACTAGTACTTATTCTGTGACACTACTACAACTACCGTGACCACGACTCCTCTGCCAAGAGCAACCGGCTAAGAAGAAGAAGACAACTCAGCTGCCAGTGCTCGCCTCGCCTAAGCTAGCTGTTCAATAAGGACTTAGACGGGCAAAGTTTCGAGGTGAAATTCTTTAAAATTAGTCTTGGAAAACACTTAATATTCACGGGTCTTCTCGACACTTGCTTATTAAAAGCGATGCAGATTGATTGCTTTGGGTACAAATAAACCATACCGGTTCGGTAACGGAGATAGATAAGGAAACGTTTGAAGGAAGATAGGGTAAAAAAAAACTTAGTTTGAATATTGGCTTATTTTACTGAAGCTCAAATTATTGTTATAATTACAAAACACGGCTATTAATTGGTTTAAAAGTTGTATTTAATTAGTTTAAAAGTTCTAACAATATAGAAATTGAAATCAAAAATGTTACAAAAATTGAGTAGAAAAGCTCAATAACGAAGAAACTTGTTATTTAAACAATAAATTAGAGTTGTTACATAAAAAAACATTTAACATACCTAGTTTATTATGTAACTACTCCATTTTATTGTTTAAATAACATTAGTAACAATAAATTTCAAAAATTAGTGTAATGTAATATTATGTTATAAAATCTTCATTATGGTATTTTAAGTATGTACTTACCCTAATTTATATTTGCATGCTATTTGTTAATGGCTGAATAGGCGGTCATTTCATTAGAGGTATATTGTCAATCTTCTGTGCACCCTTTTCAAAGCAAATAATACAATTTAATTTCATTTAGGATTAGTTAGATTCACGGACAAAGCGTCCTTTGATTTTGCTTGCTTTTAGAACGGATATAATCCAAAAAAACCGGCCAAGTGCGAGTCGGACTCGCGCGCGAAGAGTTCCGTACCATTAACTTAAAACATTAGACAGTATAGGCGAAAAAAGTTTATATTTTTATTTTATTTATTATTTCAAAAGTATTCATCACAGGATACCCGAAACAATTTCAAATAAGAGTTTCCACGGCTGTTTCTTTACGTGAGTGGTTTGAAATTTATAGGTCAAAGACTTTAGAAATTACAGGAGGGGGGGACACCGTGTAAACGACTTTGGCAAGCTATATCTCGCAAATGGTAAAGCTGATAAAAAAGTGTTTTATGGAAACTCTATCTTATTTTCATAGTCCTTTTCAACGATACCCCACACAAGGGGGTGCACTCAAAAAACTAATTCACCCCCCCTTTACATGTATGGGAGGTACCCTTAAAAAGGGGTAATTTAAATTTTTTGTATTCTTAAAAATGAGATCTATATGTGAAGTATCCTCGAACCAAGTTACATGCAAATCAGTCCATAAACGTAGAAGATATTCTGCTGTGACAGACTAGGACGGACGGACTGAACGATCTTATAAGGGTTCCTTGTCGGACTACGGAACCCTAAAAACTTACTTTCTGTCTATATTATTTGATGCACTCAAGTTTTTTCACTGAGATCCGAATGAAATAAGCATAGAATTATAAATAGCACGTAATCAGTTACCACGTACTAAATTTAATTTTGACATTGCTTTAATACTTAGTTAAATATAGGATACCTAATTTTTTATACACTTTGTTCTACACCTATCTGCCATTAATTTCAAACTACGAGTAGTCGGTTCATTGATAATCAAGTGTTATAGCAATGTCAAAATCATTATTAGTAAGAGGGTTAGCAATTAAAAATGTACTAAAAACCAAAAAATAATAAAATAGATACAGTCGTGGGAATTATAAACATATATATAGACTAGACTAAAATAAAACCGTGGGGCACGTCAATTGTCTACAATCGTTGATTAAAATGTTTGTTTTGTAATGTTACACTATAATTCGGCAGTTGTTCAACCGACAACGATGGACGTGTGATAAGTAGGGCTAGAATGTGGAAACAAGCTAGCAAGCTCGATTATAAACGAGTTTTAGGGTTTAATAGTGGTGAGCGAGTAGTACTTTTATCATATGTTTTGTCGATTAAAGACAAACTACGAGCAGTGAAACGATTCCTCGCCAGCCAGCAGTGTGAATGTCCAACGATAAACTAGTTGAAACATCTCTTTTATTTACATGGAGTGTATAACTATTGGAATTTCCATGAGCAAGAAAATAGTAAGTAATTTCCTCACCGTCTGCGGGCCAAATGCCTATTTTAACGACGAATTAAACGATTCTTCTATCGCACATTAAGTCGATAATTTGTAGACAATTGACGTGCCCCACGGTTTTATTTTAGTCTAGTCTATGCATATGTTTATAATTCCCACGACTGTATCTATTTTATTATTTTTTGGTTTTTAGTACATTTATCTTAAACATTGCAATGTATGTTTAACATAAAACCGTTTAACTTAAAAAGTTTTTTTACCTATTTTTATTTTCTAGTTTTTAGTTTTTATTTCGCATTCTGTTTAATTCATTTAGTGCTTCATTATTGCAAGGTTTCTTGCCCGTTAGTCAACACGATACAAAATCTTGACTTGGGTGGTGGATTCAGGCTGGATTAATCAGATACCTAAATTACAGATTCAATTTCGAAATTTAAATCTTATTATTATACGCCATTTGGTGGCTGCGCCCATCTTAAATATTGAGGTTGTATAGTGCACTGTATTCTTCTTGTCAAGCCCTTTTATTTGATACCCATATTGGTGGGATTGATAAAAAATTGTTATCAGCCATTTGGTAGCGGCGGCCATCTTAGATTTCAATTTTGCATAGTAAATTGTATTTTACTTGTTGAGACCTTTTATTTGATACCTATTTTGATGGGATTGATAAAACCTAAGTTATCCGCCATTTTGTAGAGGCCGCCATCTTGGATTTTAATTTTATATAGTACATTGTATTATACTGGTTGAGCACTTTCATTTGATACCCATATTGATGGGATCAATAAAACCTACGTTATCCGCCATTTTGTAGCCGCCGCCATCTTGTATTTCAATTTTTTATAGTATATTGTATTTTGCTTGTTGAGCCCTTTCATTTGATACCCATATTGATGGGATTGATAAAACCTACGTTATCCGCCATTTTGTAGCGGCTGCCATCTTGGATTTCAATTTTTATAATATATTGTATTCTGCTTGTTGAGCCCTTTCATTTGACACCCATATTGATGGGATTAATAAAACATAAATTATCCGCCATTTTGTAGCGGTGGCCATCTTGAATTTATAATGATAATGAATAAACATAATTGTATTGTCACCAAAATCCAAAGTGTATACAAAATTTCAGATTAATCAGTTGACAGGAAGAGGGTGAAATTTGAATTACTAAATTTGACCCAAGAATAATAAATAAAACAAACGGGGTGAGCTAAATAATAACCGTTTAAAAACCGAGTTCACCAATTTTTTAACAGTCGGTCTACATGGATTAAGGGTTTATTTGACACAATTATAATAATAATTTAATGATTTCAGACAACAAAGATCCAAATAGGGTTAGTATTGCGAAATCGCTTACAAACTATGTTAGTACTTTATTACTAGTTTTGTGCAAGAGTTTTGGCTCATGTGCCACATTAAGGGGCAAACATGTTGTCTACCAGCAATGACTTTCAGGACACTGTTGGAGCCATAATAGCCACAATGCCCATACAAAATTATGACAGTAATATTATAACGGCTGTTTAAAAATAAAACATATTCGGCCTTATTACTAAAAAACTTAGGACCAGGTTTAAGCCAAGACTTAATATTAGCTGACAAATTAAAAATGAATGACATATATGTGACATTACCTAATAGAGAAACGCTTTTCTAATTGGCTAGCTAAAAGGTTAGTCCTGGCTTAAACCCGATACTAAGTTTTTGTAATAACGGGAATTGTGTTGGTAAACTCGACCGTAAACCTAACAGTAGCTTTCGTAAATAGCTCTTGATGTAGATCTCAAAGTAAATTGCTTTTTTCAGTGTAATTTTCTTGTGAAGTATATTGCTCTCTATTTCATGTCAATATCAAATTCGTTTCCGGGAAAACCTTAAGTAGGTGTTTGTAGTGTATGTGTGATCTTTAAAGGTTCGGATATTTAAAGGAAAGGCAAACATCCCTCCATCTTGGTGACAACTGTCTTGGTGTAGTGGTTCGGGCTCCGGACTACAAAACCAGAGGTTGCGGATTCGAATCCCGCAAGGGCAAATGTTTGTGTGATTAGCACGTGCATTTGTATCTAAGGTTTTGATGTATAAACGTATGAGTATGTCTATCCGTTATCCTAGTCGCCATAAGACTAGCTCACGCTTAGTTTGGGGTTAGTTAATTGGTTTTTATTTTTTGATATCAGCGGTAATAGTGATTTTCTTTTGCAAAAAAAAATATACGTTCGTGCTATCCACCATTTTCTTCTATGAAGTATCTATGGTTTATTTATATAATGTTTTTGTTTCGATAATAATGAGATCAAGCATTTATGATAGTAATTTTCAGTCTGTCTACCTACATACAGTTTTCAGAGTTGTTCATTACTAAAACTTTAGGATTCGCAACAAAAATATCTGTTTCTGGTAAATTGATATCTATTTTAAAACATGGATGCAGATGTATATCTCGCAATGAACACGCTAAGAGTTATGACTTTATTTGTTTCATAGAGGTGAATGAAAAAACGCAACGAGAAAAACGCCGTCTAATTGCGCTTTTCCACTCGAATCGACAAAGATAAGTAGGTTGATCCAAAAACAGAAAAATAGTCCCCATAGTGGAGGGTTGTGTGGGGTTCAGACCGCCTGCGCGGCGCCAGCCCCCGCCCGCGCCCCGCACTCAGTCGCGTGCAAGTCCCAACGCGAGGGGGTCGTTTGCGCCCACCTAGTAGTCGACGGACACCAAAGTGCAGTTTAGTGTTATGTGCAAGTGCGTATGTGATGTGCTGTGCATGTGGTTAACTGGTTAACCCACTGGATGTCGCTATGTCGAACACGTGAGTATTCGTTCTATGTTGGCGGCCGAGATTTTTCGCGGAATTAAAAACGTGCGGCTGAATAATGAGATACGCCTAAGAGTCGGTTGTGGCAAAGTTTACTTATTTTATATGTTTGTGATAGCCGTTTAAGTAGGGTTGATTGATTGGGGTTGTACGACGAATACGCTGACAAAAAGATAAGCTATGAACTCAAACGAAGTTATTTCCAAATCTGCAATGACGGTCCTAAATCGGGTGCCAAAATTTTCACAAAAAATATGTTCCCGATTTGAATTTTGTTGTGAGTTTGAAAAACTTTCTAACATTAGTTTGTAGTGAGAGCAGCAGTTTTGACGGAGGAAGAGTGCAAAAAATAAAAAGAATTTAATCCATGAGATGCTCTGTCACACATAATCCTGGTTTAGGTAGGTAGCTTTACTTTAGTACCTAAAACACGAGCACGAGCTTTCATGCAAAGTTCGCTTTACTTCGGTTGATAAATTAGGCTATAAAAATATAAATAAATTTTAATGAAAAGTCGTTGCATATTTTTTAGGAACCACATAATAAGTAGTTGGACCACTTATGTTAGTGCTTAACAAAACACGTTTAAATATGTGTATTGAAGGAAAATTTTAATTGTTTTTTTTTTCATTTCGGTGGGAATCAAACTGGCCGCATATTGTCCTTAATCCTTAAAATATCATCTTTTTAGACTTAATAGGCAGTCAATTCTTATCAAGACGCCAGCATCCTTATGATATTTGAGGCGTTAAAAAAATATCCCCGTTTGTTACAAATACATGGGAAAATAAAATAATGTAAATTGGGAATATAATAATTTGTATCCGAAATTTATTTATAAAAAAATCATAACCGTTTAAGAAATAAATGACACATTGACATTATGTAGACTCACAGCACAGCGTAAGCACAGACTATATTAGCTTAAGTAACAAACAATTAAGTATTAGTAAGAAGATCCCACTTGTACGATATAAAAGAAAAATTTGGTGTCGTGTCGTTGAGTACCGAGAGGTCAAAGAGATGGCATGAAATAAAGAGGAATGGAGAAGACTACTGACAAGAGCGTAGCTTTTAAATTAAAAATAGATAGAACAAACAATTAAAACAAGTTGTGTAAAACAACTGTACATTTATATGATGTCTAGGCATTGATTTATTATATATAAGGATGCACTACGCCATACAAAATCAAAGCCCAAACATGGCACATGTTTTTATTCACCTTATGAAGCTTCAACTGGCTAAGTTCATACATTGCCGCGCAAGCTTCAGCTATTTTAATTGTCATGTGTAATTACGCAGCAATGGATGACTACACTACGTCATATGTCAAATATCATTCATTTGAAGATTCATAAGCCAATAATACGAACAAAGAAGTAATGGAGTAGATTGTTTGTTAATGTTTTGTATGAAATTAAGTAACTGATGAAAGTCATGATTGATATTTTATTTACTACTTTTCATAAAATTAGTTATATTATGTGTATGAGAATACGAGTATTTTTTTAATGAAGACACTTTCATAATAATCATATTTCTACATTTCTACTATACAATCCAAACTTGTCATACTAAAACCAATAATAATTATATTGACACAATTCACCAATTCTGGGTAGGTACACTACAACTACACTAAACTACAAACTAACCTAACCTAACTTATTGAAATGCGGGGATCGACAATGACACATACGATAATGTACAAAATTGATTTTGAGGCAAAATATTATATAGATACTATAGTACACACACCAACAACATGTTCCACAGATTTATAAGAAGCATAAGGCTACTGCCACAGGTATTATTTTAGTTAATTAATGAGTGTAATAGTATTATAATCGGATTACTAAATTATTCTATTGAAAATGTATCTTATGCTTTGAACATTACGTTATTATTTCCTTCCAGCTGTTTTTATTGTTAGCACGGTTTAAAAGACAAGAGATCCAGCATAAATTACTTTTTATAAAACACTTTTTTTCGTCTTTATTTTAGCTACAGTTATTTATTATAGTGTGGTTTTATGAAAATACTTTGATTTACTGCTAAGGTAGCTAGAAGGTTCTCTTCTAAACAGTTGGCTAACTTAATTTAAAAATGAGGTGAATAAGTTTACCTTGTAAAGTTCAGTCGGAAGTACGTCAAGGCATACATTTGAACTACAAAAACAGCGTTTATCATGTAAGGAGTAGAAGCGGTATCAAGGTCAACACGTGTAGTCTGACTTGCGGTGTGTAAGTACACTCGGCTCACGTCAGACTACCCCACTTTTACTTTAAGACCACCCCTATTAACTATGTAATAAAAGCTGTTTTGTAGCTCACATGTAACCTGACATACTGCTGGCTGTACTAAAATTAAAAACCCTTTCTTTAGTCTAGGTACTCGTTATACCTAACTTCTACATTGGATTTTACCGATGGCTAAGATATATGACAGTTAAACAACAAGCAAGTGAAATACAACATAAAAACATAGGCTGGGTGCACCGAATACTAGCCTAATTGCAGCCTTTTTGCATCTACATCCCTTTACGTGTAATACCTACATATTAGATTCAGAAAAAATATACGAACACTATAAATTTCCCTTCTCATAAAACTAAGCAAAAATTAATTACAATAATTTTAATACTAATTAATTAATTATTTAATTTGAATTTTACTAACATAGTTTAAAGCTTAAATTGTTACTAACACTATATGGACTCTGGTTCGAAATAAACATATTTTATTTTATTTTATTTTTATTTTAAAACTCATCGTCCTGGTTTATTGCGATAAATTTGCTTCATTTTCTTTACAAACATAATTTTGTGGAAACCTAAAAACTCAAGTATTTTGTTTAGCAAAAAAAAAATTCACTGGCGACTCCATCCTTAAAATTGACTTTGTTCCGATGACGTCACGTATTTTGTTTCATTTTAGCTTTGGGTGTGAAAGTGATAGAATATTGGCAAAGTTTTACGTAAATAAATTAGAAAATAAAATATCAAAGCAGGTTGCAAGTACTTATTATTTCGGTTTCAAACCTTATCAATAATATTTACCTTCCGATGAAACGTCATTCCATATTTTTTACGATTCATTGAGCTGTGATTTTTGCAACTTTTGACGACACACTTAGGCATGTTCATTGTTTGACGGACCAAGCGTCATTAGATACTTAATCGACTTAAAATGGCGATCCGGCCGATTAGAGCATGTGCCATAGCTGTCAGTGTGATGAGATATCCCTATATATATTAAATCAATGTGTCTAGGTTTATAAATAAAAAACTTTTAATATTTATAAGATAGCCAATCTAAAATAAATGACAAGTGGTTGACATTACAAAATGAATACATTTGTTATGACATTCATTTCAAATTGTCCGTCTTTTAAATAGATTTTAAATAGAACACACTCTATTTTTTTGTAATAACATCGGACTAAATTGTTAGGATATATTTTAATCTTGTACGTATGTATCAATAGAGGGTTACCTTTTTTGTAATCATACGGATCATATTTATTTATATTAGGTACACCTACTGAAATTGATAAGCGTTGCGTAGGGCGTCCACCGGCGAGATGGACAGACGCCCTAATACTAGTCGCGGGAACGCACTGAATGCAGGTCGCTTATAACAGATCACTTTGGAAATCTATGAAGGTCTACGTTCAGCAGGACGTCCTGCGGCTGATAATGATGAGAATGAGGATGATGATGATACTAAAATGTCCTAACTTAATTATTTTAAGTAGGTATTAAGTTCTATATTGATAGTTGAAAATTTAAGTTGAAATAGCTGAGCTTTTCAAAGTTCAAAAACTTTAGCAAGTTTTTGAACTTAGAAAAGCTCAGCTAAGCCTTGAAATCATTAAACATTCTTATTAAGTCTGCTATGAAGCCAGAATAGTTTCAGAAACTCTCAAGGCTCCTTTTGAATCACTACTCGATGTCTGCTCACGCAAAATTATTAGGTGCTTTGCATTTAAGCTTAAGTTGTTCGCTGAAGCGAATCAAGTGCTGTAACACCTTTAGGTCGATCCAATTCTTGTAGTTTAAATGAAAGGTTTAAAACTTTTGAATAGAAGTTTCTATGAAGACGATTCGAATTCAAAATTCATTCATTTATTTAGTTTAGGACAATAAATGCCTCTTATGAACGTCAATGATAAATAAATTGTGAATTGCAATTCTCAAATACTAATAATTCGTGAGAAATAATAATATGCATTCAAGTTTTAAACGAAAGACAGTCTGAGGCCGAGTGGCACCACCTTAGACTGTAAGTAAAAAAATAACCGGTGCTTTTCTTATATTGAAGTTTGTAATAGTTAAGGCAGTCCTGCACGAAATTGAGAAAATTTTGTATTTCTAAATCACTTGTACGATGAGCTGAATTAGTTAAATACATTATAACAACTTATTTACGTTAGCCTAATCATTGCACTAGGTCCTGGTCTTGTTGAAATTTAAAACATTTTTTTATAATATATATTTTTTACAATAAACATGACTTGTAGCTAATGACATCTAAGAGCTTATTTTTTTCAAAAACTTGGTAATTTTTGCGCACGAAATAATAATTTGTACATGAAAATGATTGTATTGAAATTCCGCAGGTCCCCATCTTTTTAATATACACGAATAAAAAAAATAAAAAAATACGATCACTTTTCAGTTTTTAACACAAAAATGTCTGATGGTTTAAAATATAAATTTATTAAAACACTTGTTCCAATTAAATCATCAAGCCTAAAACTTTAAAGCAAATGGATCAAATTACTAATATAAATAAGTTCTATTCTGTTTGAAGATCGTTTAGACTTACTCGACTTGCTTCACGCTGCACCCCCTTAAAGAAAGATGGAAACCTATGGTTGGTTTTATTATGTGACAAAAAAGTGGGCTTCGCCTAATTGTATTTTTTCTATAAAGAGTTTATGCCTTTTTCTCTTCTAGAATAGAACTAGTAGTAATACATAAGTAATAAAAAGTGTAGAATTTGCTAACTTAATTGAATATTCAGAGTGTGAGTATTATTCATTCGATTAATTAGGCTGTGGTGAAGTTAGCACTGACTTTTAGATGTCTTTTACACGCACATAATTAAATCGCTTTTTATCTCTTTTTCTTTTCAAATAATCATTTTGTTACTGGCTTTCGTTAATAACCTAAGGTTATTGGATATCAAAAAAATCTTCTTCATAGTCGTATAAATAGTACCTTATGAGTTATGACTATGGGTAGTGTTCATAAATACATAATTAAATTTTTAACAGTCTTATGGGAATTGTGTCAAATAAACCGTTAATCTATGTTTACCAGCTGTTTAAAAATTGCTGAACTCGGGTATAAGTGTCATAAAACGTGATCATTAAGATGTGTACAATAGAACGCCATAGTAAATAGTAGTACCTAGTACTATTTTAAATAATTTAATGTCAAATTACTTTTAATGTCAAAAATATGCTTAAAAATGTCTTGTAAAAACGATTAAATTTTGTAAACCATAGGTTTTATATTAAAATAGAAAATTGTGTACCATTATTGATAACAGAGCGTCGGTGGTGTAGTGACTAGCGGGTTGCCTCATGCAAGAGGCACCGGGTTCGCTACTACGTGTCGCCATGTATCAATGACTTTTTCTGAGTTACGTACATTAACGTTACGTAAACGTAAGAAACAAATATACGTACATTATTTGTTTCAACAACTGATGCTCTTATGGTGAGGGTAAATATCGTAAGGAAATCTGCATATTCAGGCGACTGAATGTGTAACCATGATCCAAACTGGTCAGCAGGTTTACCTGTTAACAGGGTTACTTAGGTCAGATGGCAGTCGCTCTACTATAATTACCTAATCTGACACATCCTGGATTATGTTCTATAGCGGACTCTGGGCCCTCGCTTGCGAGTGCACAACCGGGATAACTCTAGGATGATGATGTGTATCATTAGTCTCTCTTTTAAAAACAGCAAAAATGCCTCTCATTCTTGTTACTAAAACATTCGGGCTCAAAAGTACCTATTATGAATATTTTAATCCTGTTTTCGCTACTCATTGTTTTCCCAAATTAATGTAAGAGGGTCGCCTCTCGCTAATAGACTGGTAATTTTAAGTGTTTAAATAGATTATGACAACGAATTACTTAGAAACGTGACCGTAAATAACAAGTTGCCGTTTAGAATAAAATGGTTAATACGTATTTTGAATTTAGTGTTGTTGGGTTGTTAAGTGACATTTAGGTCAAATCAATTATTTCTGTACTTTATTATAGTCATCTGTTATAATCAATCAAAATAAGTTGAGGTTGCTAATACAATTCCAAGTTTTAGGACTAATTTAAGAGCTCTTGAATTTTCCTTGCACAATTACACCCCACTTCAAACGGTTTGGGTAACTCCAACAAAGAAACACTTACCAAGGTGCAAGAGCATTTAAACATCAATCAAAATGAAGTATCTGCCGAGCTCGCTAGAAAAGGAGCCGATGACCCTCAAATCGGCCCAGAACCGATCTGTGGTATTACCAAACAAGGAGCCACTACGCGTCTTACTACCCTTCGTAAACAGGAGGCTATTGAGTCGTGGAAGTCCGCACCAAGACAAGAATACTTCAAACCATCAACAACAACAAAGGGTACAAGGGTACAATAACAAAGTATTTAAAGGGCTGCTAAAGCTAAAAATATACAAAACATGTGCATTGACTTGAATTTAGATCGATCACTGAAAACTAAGCAAACACATGGTTAAGTTCACCGCAGCCAGAATGTGCCAATTCTGCCACTTATCTAAAGAATCAGCTGTGCACATATTCTGCTTAAGCGGACCGCTAATGAGCAAAAGAAGTCCATCTAGGTCAGCATGTTATGTACCGAGATGAGATAACAAAACTTTCTTCTCGGAAAATCTGGTGATTCCTAGATTCAACGGGAATTTGTAGTGAGCTATAAATCAAATGGACCAATCATTTTTCGAAATGGTATGGTGGTGATGATGATGGTGGTTTGTTATGGCCCAAAAACAAATAAGAATGAAACATACTTATATATACTTATTATATATTATACTTTTGGATTATTTCAAGAATTCTTTGTTAAATCTAATACACCCCACTTTTATCTTCTTTTAGAATTGCTTTGTTATATTTCCTTCCAAAGGATCTCAAGACCCACTTGCGCAAGTCTGTATCAGGTAATCCAGACTTGTCCAATGCCCATGAACTGAGTTGAAAGCCCATATGCGCAAGTCCAGATTAGCTAATTGGGACTTGCGCAAGTATCTAAGTATCTCTGAATTGATTCTGCGCTGTGGACGTAAAATTCAAACAAAAAAGTGAAGTACGTTCTGATTTAATATATCACTAGAGATTCCTAGATTGAATAAGGTTGAAACTAGTCCATTCTTCGTCTTAAAATATTCACATAAAATTATCAACGAACAGATTCGGTAAACATCTGAATTATGTTTCTACCCGCAAACTTTACAGTGCCGCTCAAAGTTTTGTGTTATTCTACAGCTGCTATAAATAATGCAACAGAATTATATTCAACTCTCCACTGCAGGAAACTTAATAAAAGTGTAAATGTTGCGATCCAAAATTACCATCCGGAAATCGGTGAGGAGTTTAAATGAAAGCTGAAAAAGCTGTAAGAAAAATGCGCATAGAAATATTTTCTTTGGATAATATTATGTCAACCCTGCTTATAAGAGTAGATCACCTGCCAATCCATCCTACCTTCCTAGTTAGGATCCTAAGTAGGATGCGACTTCCCTATTTAGGATAAGTAGGATCCTAGTCAGGAAGCTACTTAGTACATCGACTCGATGGCCATGTATCTTGGTAGATAATTACTATTTTAAACAATACTGTAGAAATTCGAACACGGTTGGTACCAGATAACCCCTATACACCTATTTAGTGAATGTCATCGACTCAATTACAATCTATCTAGGTAGATAATTACTATTTTAATCAATACTGTAGAAATTCGAACACGGTTGGTACCAGACAACCCCTATACACCTATTTAGTGGATGTCATCGACTCAATTACAATCTATCTAGGTAGATAATTACTATTTTAATCAATACTGTAGAAATTCGAACACGGTTGGTACCAGACAACCCCTATACACCTATTTAGTGGATGTCATCGACTCAATTACAATCTATCTAGGTAGATAATTACTATTTTAATCAATACTGTAGAAATTCGAACACGGTTGGTACCAGACAACCCCTATACACCTACTAAGTGGATGTCATCGACTCAATTACAATCTATCTAGGTAGATAATTACAATTTTAATCAATACTGTAGAAATTCGAACACGGTTGGTACCAGGCAACCCCTATACACCTACTAAGTGGATGTCATCGACTCAATTACAATCTATCTAGGTAGATAATTACAATTTTAATCAATACTGTAGAAATTCGAACACGGTTGGTACCAGACAACCCCTATACACCTACTAAGTGGATGTCATCGACTCAATTACAATCTATCTAGGTAGATAATTACTATTTTAATTTATACTGTAGAAATTCGAATACTGTTGGTACCTATCTAAATTGATTTAAAAAAAATGCACTCCGTTTAGAAGTGGAGTTCGAAAATGTAATTCATGAAAGTTTTGTATATTAGTAGTATTAGTTCCTTATTAGTTTGAGCATGTATAGTCCAGTGCATAACCTAAGCTATGTGTCTCATCAATATGATTAGTATATCCAGAGGTTCAGGGTGACTTCTCTTCACCTTACGACAAAGTACTTAATTAATACGGCGCCGGGGGAGTATGAGTTTGCCGCATTTCGTATCATTGAGTCTACGCGGAGCAAAAACACTATATTCGAAGTTACGTGCACATAACTGAAATAGGGGGAAAATCCTGAAAGTACACCCTCATTATTATAAACTAGTAACACTCTTGCAATGAAGGATTTTCCTAGTGTCAAAAATCAGTACTTAAGAATCCGCTAGATGGCGCTAAACAACCTGAGTCAGGTAGATTTTTATTAAAGAAAAAGGCTGGTTTTAGCATTCATTATATTATTATTTATATTACTTAGATAAAAAGCGCCATCTATCAACATACAATTAAACTACAATTTTGTGCTGTTAGAAAATCCCTCATTAATAATAATTCTTTATTCAAGACTTTGATTACATTGATACTTACTTAATAGTGAAGTATACAGTTTATAACACTAAAAAGAACTTAAACTAAACTAAAAATCTTAAAATAAACAAGTATTAGTGCAATGTAGAAATTAGTTTTTTGTTTTGTATTTCGTTTATGACGGTAAGTATACTGATTAACGTATCTTTACCTCCCGTGCTAGTTAAGTAACTGTGTTACGGCAAGGTAATGATTCTCGTTCCATATTAATACAGGTCATTTTTGCACGTAAATTCCTTGCTTCAACTAAACAATAGAACCGGTCACTGCGTTTGAGCATCGAGTAAATGTATGTAGGTACATAACATCCTAATGAAACGGCGTAGTGGTTTTATAGCTATGTATAATATAAAATATTAGTGAGTAATATTTCAGCTTGAAAAAACAAAAAAAACTGTTAACAAGGAATAAATGGTGTATATAGGTCGTAGTAGTATTATAATATTGTATATTTGTATAAATAGATACAATTTATACAGAATTATGCTGGTGGTTAAGGTGCTTGTGGCGCAGTGGCGGCAGCGCTTTGGTAGTGATACCAAAAGTTAAGCAACCCACGGCGCGGTCGTGATTGGATGGGTGACCATTCCGACCATTTAAGTGACGTCCATGACAAGCATCTCCGTGCTTCGAAAGGCACGTTAAGCAGTTGGTCCCGGCTAATATCTGTGGTATTAGTCGTTAAGCCTAGTCAGAGGCCCTAGGGCGGCTTGATAACTTCTGACAGTAAGGTTTGTCACTTGCCTTACAGCCACCCCTCCACCAATCCGCACTGAGCCCGCGTGGTGAAATATGGCTCGTTCCTCCTCATAGTTGAGGTGAGGCCTTTTCCCAGCAGTGGGATCTAATAGGCTGACTTATTTTATATAGAATTATGAATAATTGATATGTGTATATGTATTAATATATAGATTAATATCTATCATTCTATTAAAGCACTTAATTGCTAGCAGAAATTTTAATTTTGATGCTTGCTTTAAAAAGCACTTGATTCGATATTTCGCCTTAAACGTTTCGCAACTCTTCAATAAAATTCATTTGCATAATAATCCAACGCTTACTTAAAACACTGTTCAACAAGATGTGTACGCTGTACGTTTTAATCAAACGACGTCTGACTGAGTATTAACCCAAGAAAATCCATCACGTCTCTTACCTTAAGTGCATCATTCCATTACGTGGAAACATTGTGGAATACATTTGGAATCGCGTAAACACTGGAGGTGCAAAAATGTATGGAAGGATTAGCAAGTGAAAACTCGAAGGAGTGCAGTAAGGACTCGGCTGGGTGGGTCGGTTGCTGTGACTAAGAGCTTAGATTTTTTTGAGACACAGCAGATTTTGTGGATTTTTGTGACTATTTATTTATTCATTGCTTTCAAAACAAGTAACAGTCAATAAATAACAAAATAAAAAGACACAATATAAATCAAGACTGAGACTCTAAACATGTGTGCACAAAATGTTTTAGATTAAATAAAATTTTAGAGGGTTAACACAGATTTTTTTAAATAAGTAACAAGAACAGTTTTGAATTTATAAATAAATAAAATAAATTGTTTCAACAAACACACCAATTACCGAGCCGCAAACTAAGCGTGAGCTTGTGCTATGTTGACTAAGATAACGAATAGAAATACTTAAATACATATAAACATCCATGACTTAGTTACAAATGCTCGTGCTCATCACACAAACATTTGCCCCTTGCGGGATTCGAACCCGCAACCGCCTGGTTTAGTAGTCCGGTGCGCGAACGACTACACCAAGACGGTCGTCACGTCACGAATGATTATGCATGAATGGTAACTCTATGTATACAGCCAAATAGAATCTCTTTTTTTATTTGCACAGACTACATGAAAAGATATCCAGAGAAGAGAGTTATAATAATTAGTTAGATAGGATAAATACAGTAACTTTTTGAAATATTAGATATTGCTCTAGTAAATTATATTATCTGCGTGTGCAATATCTATCTTAAGATTGCAAAGGCTTATTACTTAAAAGCAATCATATAACTTAACTTTTTAAAATACTGCACTACTCAATAGGCAACCTACTGAACATATATTTTTGTACTTTTTAGGTACTTTAAATATAAATTACCTATCGCTACTATTTCGTATATTTATTTTAGCTTTATCAGTTGGAATAGTATTTGCCTGGATATAGAAGGTCGTAGGTTCGAGGCTCACCTGAACATGGTCAAATTGATAAAATTTTTAAGTGGACTATGCATTAACTTTGGTAAAACTTAATTGCTTTTCGTAATTATGTTTTTGCCGATTTTTAAATTAAGTACTTAATTCAATTATTTTGGTCACACTAGTTGTTTGAGGGACGCGACAAAAACGCCTCCCAACTCATAGGGCTTAGCTCCGTCTCCGAGTGGTGAAGAGGGGGTGGGAGGGGAAGCGTTGCGTAACACGGGTTTAAGTTACCCCTAAATGTTATGTTTGAGAAATCGCCGGTTTGTAGGTATGAAAAGGTTTGGTGGACTGTTGAGTTTGTGATCCCTTGAAATTGACAGCCACTCATTAACGTTTATTTTCAAATAGTGACCCGATTCGGTATCGCAAGAGTATTGAGTGAAAATGGGTACGTTAGCTATCCTCAAGTGATAGACTAATATCATTGGCAATATTTGTATACCTATAAAAGAGAAACAATCCCACCATACATTGTTTTGTTGTAAACAAAAATGGTTTCGGCAAGCTCTCGATTTATGCATATTTTAAATCTTCCTCCGAAATTAATACACTTAGCGGCAGAGTAATCGGGCCATCGAGTAATTTTCATACAAACATGCTTACTTCACAGAGTCACTAATGAAAAAGTTCTTTTTGTGCCGCTTAGTGTATTTTTGTTGATAAAAACCGCATAAAAGTACGTTTCGACTTTAGTAATTTTAAAAGTTGCGTTATATAAGTAAGTAAGTAAATATGAATACGATTAAGCTTAAAATAAGCACATACTAATATAATCTATGGGAAAGCGTACTAGCGTGATATCAATAATGTTATTTCTATTTAACATTGCAATTCAATCACCCAATTTTGTTTATTGAATATTGCTATCTGTAAAACTAGATTTTATGTTCGGAATGTTCAGGCTGCATCGTCCATTTTCCACAAAAATACTGGATGTATTTTCATTGCTGGAAATTTCGTACCACTCTTATTATTATACTACAATTTATTTTTGGTCTTGCGATTAGATTGAACAAAATATGACACTGAGCTCGGGAAAAAAGGGGAAACAGTTTAAAATTGAGTATAAAATTCTGCAAGCGCTGACGAATTCGCGGGGAACCACCAATATGTACCTATATGAAATCCATTAATGAATTCAAAAAACATAAAATAACTTTGTCAAATTGATTTGAGTTGTCTTTTTCGGTTTTACAAATGCAAAACTTGTTTATTTGCTAAACATTTAAATACAAATCTATTTTTGGAAGCAGGCAAGGTTTTGGGTTTGCTCTTAAAATACTTTTTACAGCTTCACAAACAGACAGACAAAACTGTTCGACATACTCTAATCGAATGTGCCCGAGGGTGAAATGTTTGTTCCTGATATGTTTATAGGGATGCCCTCGCGTTGGTCAACAGAGTTCTAATAATAACGTGAACGATACTTTTAAAAATCAATAGAAGTTAAAAAATCCATTTACCACTGAAAATGCCACATAAAAAAAATATATCAAATAATGATAAAATAATAAATTAAATTTTAACGGAATAATTAATCGAATAGTTAGACAAGTTAAGAGTACATAGCTTTATTGGGCTTGAAAGAATAATAAATACTGAACTGGATAAAAACTAAATGTAGCAATTGCTCTCAGCATTTTTGTAATTTTGTATGCTTGTCTTTTCACAGTTATCGCGCATTTTAATAAGTGCTAGTTATTTAATGATTTCGCAAGTGATCTGATCAGTTATCCAATTTTTTTATATGAATGAGTTTTGCTCTAGAATTCCAATTCACAGAATCAAGCCAGGGTATCAACCAAGTCACAAACCAATGCGTTTTCACATCAGGTTAAATATTTATTGTGTAAAAATACAATATTTGTTTATTTGGAAATAGTCGAAGGTACGGAACATCTGTGTTTCAGGCGTTTCAAGAGTTACAGCAGCTTGTCAATTTAACAGCTTCTACAACTATACCAAGCTTAAGTTAGATCTTGTATGGAGTACTGCTGCCACCTTTGGGATGGATCTGCCAAATACCAACTCGCTGCATTAGACTCAATGGAAAAAAGAGCAATACGGATACTTATTGGAGACACTGAATTTTGTGAAACTAAGCTGCAAAGCATCGAACATAGGCGTAAGGTGGTGTGCCTTTCAGTGTTCTACAGGCTACATTTCAGCGAGTGTGCGAAGGAATAGCACGAATTGATTCCACCGGCCCCTTTCTACTATCGGGACATAAGACGCAGGCGGGGGCTCCACCCATATGTCGTTGATATACCACTAATACGCACCAAACGTTTTAAATCTTCGTTCCTCTTGCGTACAGCAAGAGAGTGGAATTCGTTGCCAGCTGAAGTGTTCCCTAAACACAACGATTTGGATGCCTTTAAGAAAAGAGTGAAGAGGCTGCTTCAAGACAGACATGTCCCATCATCGGCCGCATCGTCGCTTACCATCAGGTGAGATTGCGGTCAAATGTCTGCCTATTAAATAAATAAATAAATGTCTGCTAACTATCGACATGGCTATCGATACAGAAAATCGGTGTCACTAAGTCTGAGAGTTTGCTACGACAACTTAGTACGAAACCCAAACTTGATACTGCGCACTTCGATCGGTTGACAAAATAGGGTAGCCGGAGAAATTTGAATATGTAGATAGTTGTTATTTGCGCCCACTACATCTAAGGGTCTAGGCTCGGGAAATTGAAATTTTCTTACCCCACTCTTTGAACTATTCAAATGCTAATAACTGTTTGTATAGGGCGGACGTTGTCCCGTTAAACTTGAAATCACTTAGTTGTGAGACTTACTCAAACATGGAAACAGTATAGTACCTATGTAGGTACGGAGTTTCTATTTCTGTAATTTTCCTTATCTATTAATATTTTTGGACTATCGTATCATTCTATCATTATTCTTTTTTCTCAGGAAGGGCTTGAGGTATCGGAAACGAATAAGGTATTTTTAACGTGTTCAATTGTGTATCAGTAATCTTTACTAGAGGTGCCTGTGGCGCAGTGACGGCAGCGCTTTGGTAGTGATACCAAAAGTTAAGCAACCCACGGCGCGGTCCCAATCAGGACCGCGCCGTGGGTTGCTTAACCATTCCGACCATTTAAGTGACGTCCATGACAAGCATCTCCGTGCTTCGGAAGGCACGTTAAGCAGTTGGTCCCGGCTAATATCTGTGGTATTAGTCGTTAAGCCTAGTCAGAGGCCCTAGGGCGACTTGATAACTTCTGACAGTAAGGTTTGTCACTTGCCTTACATACACCCCTCCACCCATCCGCACTGAGCCCGCGTGGTGAAGTATGGCTCGTTCCTCCTCATAGTTGAGGTGAGGCCTTTTCCCAGCAGTGGGATCTAATAGGCTGACTTATTATTATATATTATAATCTTTACTAAATGTATATTAAAAAAAAAGTCTTATTTTCAGTCAAGATGTAGGTAATTAATACGTAAAGTTAATCAAAACTAAACTATTTTCATATGGTTATTGTTTTTATTTAACTAAGTTTGGAGCTAGGTTGTTAAAACAATTTATTTATTATAACCAATATTAAAGTACTCCTTCTTTTTGATGGCAAGCAACTTTTACCCCAGCTCGCTGTTCTGCTTATTTCACATGTGCAGCATTTAGACGGCAATTTCTGAGTATAAATAATAGGAAAAAGAAATAACAGGCCTCTCAATAAATTATTTTTTTACTAAAAAACTATCTTTTGTAACAATTAAATTTTACATTATATATTTTTTACATTACTCGTAGTTTGATTGTAAAAAAGGAAAATAAATGCCTACGCCGTAAGTCATAGCCCCGTAAAAATTATATCGAACGAACACATAGCGAGCAATTAATGGAAGTTATTATTAGTCCAACCAATGTACGAGAGTTATTATACGAGTATTATTGGTCGTTCACATTTGACGCTCCTATCAATCGCTCGATCATTTATCGTCACGCAACCGATACGTCTCGATTAAAATTAATACCAGTGTTTCACTCAAATGCGAATATGGTTGGCATGTATTTATTTTTTCCCTTTAATTGGGACAACAAACAATTTCATTTTTAGCTTATTCTAAAAATAAACTAATTAAAATGACTTAAAATACATTCAGCACCGTTGTCCACAGATATGTTATTAAATATTATGAGTAACACAATATAAACAAACGTTCCGGACGTGATCGAAGAAATTGTCGATTTTCTGCTGCTGTGCAAATTAATCTTAGCTTATTATGAACGTTAAACATCGTGACTATACTATTTACACAAGTACTTTGAAAAAAAAACTGCGTTTTAGTGTTAACAAACAAGTCAAACTCAACATTCCCTACTCTATGGTTGTTAAAGTTACAGTTTGTTAGTTACACAATTCTAAACTCAACTGCAAGAAAAAAAAAAGAAAAAAAACAAAAATTCGGAGATCGGTGAACAATGGAACAGTTTACAAAATATTATGAAATGATCTACCGAAAAGGCATCCGACTCAACATTAGTCGTGGTAGCCGAGGGCAAATCACGACACTGGTTTTCAGCGGATTCCTGGGATAAATTCCTATGTACATTACACAAAAAATAAAATAAAAAGGATTTAAGTATAACCTCTAATTATTATAATAACTGCTCATATTTTTCGATATATTGCTTTTCTCGACGCTGGAACGAAAGTTATTATCAAAAAAATCTTCTGGTAATTCACCATCAGCTCTGCTTTACTATATGCATTATATCCCAACGCTTGAAAAACTTATACTTGAGTTGTTTCTGTGGCCAACTGTGGTCTTCCCTATCGGTTTCACATCATCAAAACAAAAGTGCACTCTGAAAGCAAAAATACAAGTTCTTATAAAAAACACTAAAGCCTATTTCTGATAGATTTCATGACTCATGTTCTTCATATTTCTGCGCATTGACAACAGGCTAGATTTTTCATCAGGTAAATATTCTATAATCATTTACGTGTTTTCTCAGACCTGTGTACCATGTATCCCAATGTTTTTTTTTTATTTAGGCATGTGTACCAGCGATATTTTTATAACGTCGGCACTAAAGGAAACATGACTTGTGATACTTTATACGGTTCACCCATGAGAGTAGATCGAGGCCTAAGGTTTTTCTCGGTGATTCAAATTAAAAGTCAACAGGTATCTCTATCCTTTGACCTACCGCTACGGGTAAACAAAAGGGGGTGAAAGAGGGGGGGAGTGATGTTTGACCCCTCCCAAAGGTTACGTGGAACAAAAGTAAGGTTGCACGTATTTCATGCTTTTTGTGTCAATCCCGGCGACCCGATTTGAATAATAAAAATGGTAAAGCCACCGAGTTGGGGTAACGAACGAATTTGTATGATTTGTTCCGAGTTATTGATTTGGAAATGTTGGAATTTGCTAACCGAAGATTGTAACCGTGGTGATTTTTCTGTTTTATGTGAAAACATCGAAGTTTATTCTACTTGATCATCAGTTTTGGACAAGATAGTTTAACTAACCGGTTTTAAGACTTATATGGATAAAATAGTTTGATTACTCGTGTATTATAATATCTGTGGTTTAACTAACCGGTTTTAACCACTTATATGGTTAGTATTTAAAATGTTTCAATTAAAATTTCTTAATGTATCAGAGAGTTATTCAGAGCCTTTAAGACAGGCCCTTATTACCTACTTATAAAACGATAGAAGACTCTGAACGTGTAATCTACCAACGCACGTTTTAGGTTAAAAAAAATAGGTTGATCCCTCGACTGTGATAACAAAAACCTTTTTTGAATGTACGGCAAAGCAGCTCGGATAATTCAGAATTTCAGATAGATGTAAAACAAATATGAATTCTGGCTATAATCAGTGTTTTTTCAGCTACCCAAATTAAATTGAACGTTTGATTCGACGAAAATAACATTAATTAGAAGAGAAGCAATATTTTTATGTTCCATTGATTTCTACTTTTTGTTCATAGTACTCTATGCCAAGTAAATTAATTTGTAAAACTTGTGTGACTCGAAATTAAATCAAATTTCACTTACAAAAATTAATCAACTGTGTCATCCGGTGGGACTCGAACCCACGTCCCTTCGCTATCCGGGCGAGTGCTCTTACCAACTAAGCTACGGAGGACGTTAGTCAGTCGACGAAATTTTGTAAGTGCTTGCTACGCCAGTGAGCCGGCGTTCGACTATTCGTATATTCGTGTATTCGTTATGTGACTCGGTTATATTTTTACTCAATGGTTAGAGCTAGTGGTGAATAATGTTACTTGTACTTACAAACTAACGTTTGTATCAAAATTTCTGCACAGATTTCAGCACAGATTTCAGCACAGATTTCAGCACAGATTTCAGCACAGATTTCAGCGCGAAATGAGTTGAGGAAAAAACTAAGGCATTCAGTGCCAAGGGATTATGGCGGAATTTTTCTTAAACAAAATTAATTGCATTTCATCTCTAGGTAATGTGCTCGGTGGGTACAGCGGACACCATCTCTATCATTAAGGCTTAGACTTAACGTAATTTCACCCATAATCACTCTGCTCAAACAAAATTAACAAGCGCGGGATTGGAACTTGGTTAATTGGTTTGTGTGTTAAGTTTGCTAAAATCTAACAGCATACGTATTAAATTATATAATTGGATCTGAATATTCGTACATTGTTAGTTCAGTTAACTTCTTCAGGTATTTTATCTTCTGTTACTATAAATATTGTAATAATAATTCCTTCTCAAACACAAAAATACCTCCTAAAAATTGCCTAAAATACATAGGTACCTTTATCAAAATTATGTTTTCAATGTATTTCAAAGATATCGCTCTCAGCCAAAAAACGTATATTTTTTATAAGTTTTAATAAGAAACCAAAAATTTGCACACAGGTAGGATTTGAACTTATGACGGAAAGATAAAAGAGACCAAGAATTTCACACGGTTGAATGGACTGCACGGTAGCTCAGTTAGTAAGAGCGTTGGCCCGGTAAGCCAAAGGTCGTAGGTTCAAATGCTACCCGTGTGCGAATTTTTGGTTTCTTATTTAAACTTATATAAATAAGGAAGAACACTGAGTGTTAAAAAAAAAATTAAATACCATTGTATATTTTTTTCTCTGTTTCTTCATAATGATTTTTTCAAATCCGTATGTATCATATACGTAAAATAAATAATGTTTACTTCATTCTAAACACATATCGCAGCAAAAAGACTAGCAAATTATTATTCAACACAACCGCTATCTTACACAGAATTGGTACTGGTAGTTTCAGAAAAAGCTAAGTCTTCTACGTGCTAAATCAGCATTAGGTTATTTCAAGTTTGCCCCGAGCCTCGAGCGTGCCTAAGTGAACCTGCGAATGAGACCTGCATTGGAAATTTTCGCTTAGTTAGCAAGTTGCAAGTTTCATAGTCAAGATACATTCATGTTTCGTCAATCATCTTTAGAAAAGCGGGAATTTCGGCTTTTATTTTTTGTTAATCAAAACTGTAATAAATAATGTTTTCAAGCGAGTTTTCACCTAAGTAATATTATTTTTGGAGGTAAAGCTCTTCTCAAAAGCCCTTAGACCAGAAATATGTACGTTTTCACAGTATAAATGATATTCGGCTCAATTTCAATGTGCTCTGTCTGAGATTAAATTAAAGTTCAGTTTCTCTTTTTCTCTGTCAAACAAACAAAAAGAGGCACACTATAATAATGTAGGATCTTTAAATCAATCAGCTGTTATTTGCTTAGGTAATTAGAGAATTAATAGACAATTCAGAAGGGATGTAATCCGATGACGACTGAAGATAGACAAAAACACGCAAAAACTTAAAAATACATAAGAAATCGCGTCACTTAATTTGACGTTTCGTTTATGGCATGTAGTCGATAGACTAACGAAAAGGGATACCTTTTCGTTTGTTTATCGGAGAAAGAGAGATACTGAACTCAAATTTAATCTTAGTCAGGGCACATTAGAATCGAGTCCATTGTTTGTTTAAATAAATTACAAGTAAAAAACCTTTTTAAAAACAAGCTTTTATGTCAATGCGCTAAAAAGTATAAAATAAATTTTCCTTTAAAACTTTTACGATCAAATAGCATCAATACACAATTTATATTATATAAAAGCTTGTCGCGAGATTTAAGTACTTACTTGGCGTATTTAGTAGTTTAATTTTAAGAAAATTTAGACAATCATATTAAGTTACGTATATAATTTACTTGTTTATCTACATAGGTAAAATCTAGCGACAAGCTTTTATATAATATAAATTGTGTAATGATGCTATTTGATCGTAAAAGTTTTAAAGGAAAATTTATTTTATACTTTTTAGCGCATTGACATAAAAGCTTGTTTTTAAAAAGGTTTTTTAATTGTAATATTTTTTTTACTTTTTAGTTATCGCTGGACAGATTTCTTAGTCTGTAGGCATATCTCACTGTTTATCTCATTCAACGCATCATTGAGGCAAGGGCGTTTGTCGATTAGATTCGATGGGCTTATTATTTTTCGATCAACTAAAAATTGAAAGGGTAACTAACTATGTGCAACTAATATCTAACATACCTTGGTATCAGTTTATCAAAATATTATTTCGGTGACAATTAAATTAGGTAAGCCTTTTAAAGAGGGCTATTTTAAAAATTGAACAACGACAGTAACTTAAAGGTGGCGAAAGTTTTAAGCTCGCTTACTTAAGACATAGGTAAGTTAGAAACAACGAATAAGGGCTTAAAGGCTAATATAATGGCTAGGCGACGAGTAAAATAGCTTGGCTACGAATTTAATTTAAGCCAAAGAGCTAAAGAGCACTAATTATTACCCTGAAGTATTGAAATTCCTTCAAAAATACAGCAAATAGGAAAACCAATTATTTTAACTTCGACCCGCCGTGGTCCTTCGCTGTGGTACTAGTCTGCCCAATAAACAATGCAGTTTAAAGGCCGAAGGCGCGAAGGGAGAGCATCCTAATGCTTGCTTTTATGTTGACAATTTAAGGCTTAATGTTTGTATGCCACTTGCAAGTTGTAAACTAATGCTGTTGACGCCTCTCGCGAAATAACACAAAGTTAAACAATCGATGCTACGGACTACAACAATTCGACTTTATTTTTTACTTTCAAGGTCAGTACAATCAATACACAAAAATCTTGAACGACTTACACAGCTTACCATGCATTGTCATCTAAACAATCTGTATACAAAATTTCAGCTCAATCGGTTAAAGATATTTGTTTAAAAATTGAGCTGCAATAAGTATTTGTGACATAACCTTTCACCTGTACGAGTACAACACTTTGTCTTGGAGAAATGCGCCGCGTAAGGCATGAGTAAGCTTCAAGCTAATTATTGTAACTTCAAGCTAAGTTTGATTTGAAGTTATCCTTCTCCTAGACAGGCAAACCAATGCTGTTGACGCATATCTCACCAAAATTAAACTCGTCAAAGTTTACCTACTGATGCTACAGACTCAAAAAATTCAACCTCAATTATAATCGAGGACTCCAAGAAAACCCCTTTTAACAAGTGTATACTTCATGCATGACTGAGGGTCGTGATCATTATGTGGAATGAAATACACACAACGACTTCTAGGCAATATTTAATGAAATGGTTTGCCAATGCCTTTTCCATTTCACACACTAGCCACTAGTGTGCAGGTTTTTCCTCATGGTGTTTTCCTTCACCGTTAGGCAGCGATATCTTGAAAAAGACTGTAGGTACTTAAGTTTTTGTACAAACTTATTGGTACAGGCGGAGATAGAACTCATGATCTCACGGTTGAAAAGTGAAGTTATAAGGCTATCACGCCTTTTCTTCACGCCAAGAAAACCCGACACACCAAATTCCTAAACGGATCGGAGCTTTTTCTCTGCAAGCCCTTTCATTTGATACCCATATTGTAAGAAAGCATAAAAAACTTAGTCCATAGGAAAGCATCAAAAACTTAGTGCGCCATCTCTAGGAGTCCGCCATATATGATTTGGAATGACGTCACCTTATGTATCGAATAATTCTTATCAAGCCCTATCATTTGATACCATAAAGTTAATATTCCTAACGGAATAGAGGAACAAAGGGCTGAGCGAGCGAGATGTCACTAGCGGCAACACTGTATGATAAAAAGAGATGTGTGATGCGACATAACAGAACCGTTTTTAGAAACGTCAAACAGTTTGTCGGCACGTATCGGCACGCTGAGAATTTCAGCTATTTTAAATTTTCAAATATTACATGAAATCGTGGATATTTTTTTGAAATATTTCTTGGTGAAACATGGTGACTTGTTCAGAAATTGATTGTTGTACGACACAGCGAAATAACCCCGAAAAATGTTCATTTTTACAGGTAATTTGTTCTAAATCGGCACCACCTAACTTAGGTTTATTTTTGCCAATACGTTTCGAATTTTAAGTGCTTAGTGTGATAATTCTTTTCTTTAAACATTTATTAATGTAAGAAGCAAAGATCCAATACACATTATGCAGAATTTACGAATATTTTGTGTAAAGAAATAATTTTCGTTTTACACTAGGGCTGTATCAAGTCGATAACTTGATACAGCCCTAGTGTAAAACGAATATTTCGTTTCCAGTGTCTATCACGCAATATACGAATAAATGTATTACTGTTGTTAAAGTAGGTACCTATAATTATGACGTTTTGATATGAATCAGCTGGGAATATAATTACTATTTAAGATAGGTACTTAGCCGATCCATGCAGTTTTTGACTGTTTGAATAGTTACTAACATTAGTAATAAATGTATCTTTCAGATTTCCGACTAACTTGGATAAAAAAAGGCTTAAATTAATAAATCTTCCAAACTGGGTTCCAAACAAAAATTCAAGTATTAAGCACTTCGAAAAAAAAATTTAACACGCGAGGAGCAAAACGAAATTAAAAGAAATCTGCAATTCCAACTAATTTTGTTTTGGTAAGCTTAAATAAAATAATACTATTCTTTTGCTGTTAGTTCATTGGATAGCAATGTGTACTTATAGTTATGTCTATATATTATACATATAGCTTAGTTGGGGCACATATTATTTAATAGTTACTCTCTTTTTCACAGGTCAAGATAAAGCCTAAACGCACAGTTTCGTCCTACGTTTACAGAGATATTGTACCAGAGGCATTCACATAAATCAAAATGATTTGTCTGATTAATATGACGAATGATATCTAGAACCGTCTTATAAAATTGATTTATATCAATTTGGTTTGTGATTTTTCTCTAAAATAGATTTCATACTTCGGAAATTTTCCTTCGCACTGACAATACAGTCGTAGTAATAGACTAAATGGTAATGTAATAAATAAGAAATAATTTGGAGTGTTCCTTCTTACTTACTTATTTTAGTGCCTAAAAAATAAGACGAGAACTACTGCTGACAAACAGCTATGCAGGTTGGCAGATGTGAGAGTCATGTACCTTATCTCTATAAGATTTTTTTAATAAACGATTTAAACAACTTTTTCATTTCACTAATTATTTTTGGAAGAACCGTATCTTCTGAGTTTTTCTTAAACGTTTTTATTTCACTCCAGAAGCATAAACTCAGCCGTGAAAAATCTCATCCCATCCTATTTTCGTTGTATTAATACCTACTATTAAATTACTAATTAATTTTATCGATATCGATACTAATGTAACAAGCGACATGACATACATCACTGACACACATTCATGAACAATTTTACACACACAAATGTCATCCAATTTCGGTTTCGTTTGACAGCTCCTGTTTGTTCCTCTATTCCGTTAGGAATATTAATTTTATGTTTGATACCCATATTGTAAGAAAGTATACAAAACTTAGTCTACTATTGTTCAAAGCCCGCCATATTGGATATACAGTGAGGTCACTTTTTTATCCAATTATTCTTAGCAAGCAATTTGATTTGATACCTATATTGTAAGAAAGCATAAAAAGCTAAGGCCGCTATGTTTAGAAGTCCGCCATGTTGGATTAAGAGTGACGTCACCTTCTATATCGAGTTATTCTCAGCAAGCTCTTTCATTTGATACCCATATTGTAAGAAATCATAAAATTATAGTCCGCCATATTGGATTTGGACTGACGTCACCTTATTTATCGAGTTAATCTCAGCAATCCCTTTCATTTGATACCCATATTAGAGGATTGCGTTCACAAATTTTTTAGTAACGTTACTTTATTTTTTGAGTTACTCTCAGCAAGCCCTTTCATTTGATACTAATATTGTAGAAGTGCATTGAAAATAACGAGTCCGCCATCTTGGATGGTCCGCCATGTTGAATTCAGAATGACGTCATGCATCTTACCATGCATCGTCATCTAAACTAAACGTGTATACAAAATTTCAGCTCAATCGGTTGAAGATATCTGGTTCAAAATTGAGTTGCAAGATTCCACCCGAACAAACATACATAGTTACATTGCAAGCTAAATAAAAGCTTGTAAAAGAAATAAACGTAGCTTCACCACACTTCATCGATAAACGGGGATCGCTAAGCCCCGTTTATCACCTTTAGCGCTCAAAGTCGATATTTAAAACTTGTTCAGCATGTAAACAGTTAGCTTCAAACACCTCTGTTTATAATATTGAACGATAATCCATGCACAGATTATACGAAACACTAACTTTGAGAACCGTCCACGGAAGTCCGTGAAGCCGGCTAGTTTCAGGTATTGAAATTGGGTTATCAAGATATGGTAGCTATAGTAAGCTTTCAGGTATTACAGGAAGTGAAATACGAGCCGCTTTAAAAATACATTTCAGGGCGGTTTTGATGATCGAATCATTTGACCAGAATATTTTTTTTATATATTTGATATGGGTTTGCTCTTGACTCTAGACTTAGGAGTCGAGCTCATCCAAAAGGTTCTGGTACTCCGCCTCCGCCGCCGGCCGCTTGGCGCCTTGGTAGTTACTAGGCAGCCCCTAACGGCACTGCTGATACGATCGTTCAGCTGTGATCACAAATTGGAGTTTGTGATGTCATTGCCTGAGGTGGCTAGAAGGAGGTAGATCCTTCACCACCTCAGAGCCCCACCTGTTAAAAGACACATAACTAACCCAACGTACAAACACAATTTAGAAACGTATAGGAACATTTAATAAAATACATTTATATATCAAACGTTCCATCTGGGAATACATAAAGGACCTAACAAGCCTTTCTTTTAAAAATAAACTTTGAAACATGTAACGTAGAAGGCAGTATATATTTTCTCAGACAACAAATTTACGGAAAGTATCATGAAGTTACAATAACAAATGAGAAACGTTGGGTCATTACGGCTCGGCAATGTTTTTGTAAGGCGAATTGTCGTTTGCCAAGAATTGAGGGTAGGTACAGAGGCCTAAGCCAATACTGACAGCGCTGAGGGTTTCAAATGGATCGTTTTGCTGAAGTAGGTTACACAAGGATCCTATGGGTGTAGTGGATTTGCGATTTGCGACTATTTTGCGTTCAAGTAAAATTGCGGTTCTAATGTCTGCCTATTAATAATTAAAATCGCTTTTTTGCTTAGTGTAGTATACAGTGTAATATTATGTTACAAAGTTCTTATATTTTAGGAACGTATTTAAAAGCGAATTTACATCTTTTATCAAAAGATATACTTCAAAATCCACACAAAAATCGCAAAATCATACTAAATTATACGGTTATACCTAAAACTATGACTTCAGATTGAAAACGCATTTTTTTGGATTTCAAGAACCCAGGTATTGCTACCGCTCGCTATAACGATCATTTACGTATTTATACTCGGCTCGGCAAACCTTGATCCCTATGACATTGACAGTTATTCCTACGACACAACATTGTAGTGGCGTCACCGTTACATTAGAATCGAATTGGAGGCTTCTATAAATGTCATTTATTAAATTTCGGTAGATATATGCCATTACAATGATATTCCGTCGGAATTATAACAATTCTTAACATTTACAAGAAATTATCTCAATAAGACTTTACGTTTACGTCCTGCAAAAGTTACTTCGTTCGGAAGATATCGACTAGTGCGGAAAAATATCAATAAACAAATGTCGATAATGGAAATGAGTGTACATGACTTAAAAGTTAAAGTTATAGGTGCCGAATGTTAAAATGTTGCATGAAATTGTTTTTATTTCACTCAAATTTATAAAATATTTCTGGGGACACCAGGTTTTGTTTTATTTAAGATTAGATTTTATTAGTATCAGTTTTCATGTGTGGCATAATTATGAGTGTCATTACTTTTCCATACTTAAGTATTAGTACATTCTCTATTGAATAGAACGGAGCGTGGCATACATGCACTCACGATTGTATACCCAAGAGAATTAAAAAAATAATTGTAGGACAAAACCATATAAAACAAAAGCTGTTCAGCGATCATTTATTTATATATTTTAATCTGAATCTGATAATGATATTAGGGTTTGTGTCACGAACTCGGAATCTGAACTGCAGCTGCTGTCGCCTACGTTTATCAAAAACGGCTCATCTACAATGCTGTCGTATCGCACGTCTCGATCCCAATCATCAAAAAAAAGTTTTAAACCATTATGTCGGCAGTGGTAGGGCGGTTGCCAAATCACATTAAGTTACATCGACACGACCCATCACTAACATGAACTGTCATAGGGATCAAGGTTCGCCGGGCCGGGTATAGAAATAACAGGTGATTTTATCAAGTAGCTTCAGTTTTGAATTTATTTTCAAATGTACAGTTACACATAAAAGATTAAACTTTTAATCATTTGGAACTGAAATACCAAATCAATATATAAATTATAGAAACTTTTCAAATCATTTTGATAGTAGTAATACCCGTTCCATAAAGACGTAGTTTGTTATGTTTTGTTTATTTCTTTTTATTTTTAATACCTTAGTATAGTTCACAGTACATCCTATAGTATAATAGCTATCCAGTAGTAAAATCTGGGTATACGTTCTAATTTAAGAGCTTCGATCCTTAATATCACATCATTAAGCCACCAATAAATATTTAATTTTCAATCAACATGAAATCAGCCACTCCCTGCGCGAAAATTGAGACTTTTTGCTTCCATTTAATTACACATTTTGTCGTTTTAATTAAAAAGTATAAATAACTCTGTTTCCTATGATAGTGTGCCGTATTGATACCAAAAAATGTCATCAAGCCACGGCGAGGTCGTGATTGGATGGGTGACCATTCCGACCATTTAAGTGACGTCCATGACAAGCATCTCCGTGCTTCGGAAGGCACGTTAAGCAGTTGGTCCCGGCTAATATCTGTGGTATTAGTCGTTAAGCCTAGTCAGAGGCCCTAGGGCGGCTTGATAACTTCTGACAGTAAGGTTTGTCACTTGCCTTACATACACCCCTCCACCAATCCGCACTGAGCCCGCGTGGTGAAGTATGGCTCGTTCCTCCTCATAGTTGAGGTGAGGCCTTTTCCCAGCAGTAGGATCTAATAGGCTGACTTATTGAATGATGTAAATTGTAAACCAAAAATAAAATACAACATTTCAAAACTGAAACCACTATGGTGGACTTTGCGACATCGTTCCTCTCTCAGGAGTCAAAATACACACGTAAATTAACTTTCCGGAAAATAAATTGTTTTATTATAAAAATCAGAAACAGAGAATGAGCCAAGTTTGAAACAAAACGGTTGACATCCCGTTGTTACTTTTAGCAATTTGTAGCAACAGCTCCGAGCGGGGAAATAATCTAATATTCAGAATTCACTCCAAGTTCGTCGAACCTCGAAGTTTCGCCTGTATCTTAGGGATTTGACTTTGTACACTGTTTAACTCCGTTTAAGCCGAAATGGGTATTCGTCTTCCACGTCCCTGTTTAGTTTCACACCAAGACGCGTTTGAGATGATAATTTAGGTATTTATTCATAAATACCTCGCCGGCGGGGCTTTAAAAGGTACCAGCAATTTTTTATAAATAAACAAATAAATTGTTTCAACAAAAGCACCAATCACCTAGCCGCAAACTAAGCGGACCTTGTGCTATTGTGACTAGGCTAACGGATAGACATACTTATATACATTTATAAACACCCATGACTTAGGTACAAATGCTCGTGCTCACCACACAAAAATTTGCCCCTTGCGGGATTCCAACCCGCAATTGCCTGGTTTAGAACGTCGTCAATCGTCTGTCGTTTATTATATCGCTATAATTTATTTTGATTTGCATATAACCAAATCTCATTTGAAATAAATGGACTTCGTAGAGTTTCACTGCAACAGATTACAATCATATTTAATAACCATCGGCTGTCATCAATATCGCCCTTTTAATAGACTTTCAATGCATTACTGAATACACATTAAGCGTCAAACGATTTTCATCGGGAATTGTATAAAGCGGCATGCACTCAATATCTCCCCGCAGCTTAATCCGTCGCCCATCCATCAAATGTTTTGATAGATCGGCAAAAGTAAATTAAATTTTTGGTATGTTTATCTTCTTTTTGCTTTAACAAGTGGGATTTCTTACTTACCATAACACAGGTAGTGTTAGTTAGCCTGCAGAACTTGACGGAGGTTTTGTGTTTTTCTAGGTGGAAAGTAAAAAGGTAGTTTGGGTCGACCAAAGAACACATTCGCTTAACTAAAATTAAATGTTTGTTTTGCAACGTTACAAATGGTATTTCTTTTTGATTCTTTGATTGGCAAATTTGAAATTGCCAATCAAAGAATCAAATTAAAAAAATGAATGACAGAAATGTTGATGTTTTATTTTACTTATATCTCGATTTCTTACTGAAACGAGAATTGAGTAAAATAAAATACGGCCTCCGATTGCTTTGCCACGGTTTGTTGTTACTGTTCTAAGATGAGATATGAGTGGTGCTTCTGTTTGTTACTTACTCTATGTACACAGAAAGGTCTTAAGATCCAGTCGTCTTGTCCCTTTAATCTCGTGTTAGTGTTATAGTTCGTATTAATATTACGTCGTCGCTTTAAATAGTTCTCCCAAACTTTGGAGATAGCCGGAGTGGAGGTTTTACTTAAATGAATGGTGGAAGATACGGTTTTCGGTTTTGATAGATAACTGTTTGCTTTCTGTTTGGGGTTTGATGTGGGTGTGAGTTATTACGATTACAAATGGTTTGTGTGTTATTTTTTTTTTTTTTTTTAATTTGAAATGGGTTTGCTCTTGACTCTAGACTAAGCCAGACGTGGCGCAGACAGAGTCGATGATGGAGCGAGCTCACCCAGAAGAAGCCTGTTCACTCTGAGTTTGAAGGTCTTTGGGTTGTAATCCGTTGGAAACACTGAAGCGGGTAGTGAGTTCCACAACTTAGCTGTGCGCATTATAAATGTTGATAAGATAATACTGGTAATAAGTACGGAATTATTTCAGAGAAGTGATTAAGATTATCTTTTTTTAATTATAAACATTATAAAGTAAGTAACCTACCAGGTAAGAGCATTTGCTTCGATAGCGAAGGGACGTCGACACCGAATGGCACAGTCAATTAATTTTTGTGAGCGAAATTGAATTTATTTCGTAAAAAACTTGCAAAATAATTGCTATAAAAATAAAAGTTATAAAAATAATTATATGTAACCTTCTATTAAGATTTTTTAGTATGTACTAATTAAGAGCCGAGTAACTGACGTCGATCGGCAGTGTTCAGTAATAATAATACAAAATATTTTATTGGTAAAAATACATGTTACGTCAACACAAAAAATAGGCCTTATCCAGTTAAGTTTATACTAACCTGTGCTAGGATAAGGCCGCTCTTCAGCCGTTTATACTAATACATAACATGTTAGTTACATTTACACATTTCCTCGTATCAAAGTAGCTACTTAAGTACAGTAGTATGTAGATAAACAAATTCTAATGTATGGTTTTAAATAAAAAAGTTAATGAGTAAAAACATACTGTGTCATTGTGAATTGTTATTTCCATAAAACATTTATGAAATGCAACAATGAAAAGAATTGAAAATGTAAGATTTGCTGATCTTAAAAAAGTACCTACCTTCGTCAATAAGAGTGTAAGCATTTAGAACCAAAGTAGTAGTAGCAAATGAAAAACTTAAAGCCTTAAAAACTTATTTATATAAACCCGAAATAGAAAAACTTCACTTTTGTTTGAAAGTGATAAATTGTTTAAAGTTCTCATTATTGAGTTTTTGTACTAAAATGGAGTTGACGGTTACACCGTCAATACGACACTGGCGCGGGGACTGATTCATTGTAGCCGCCATTAGTAGTGGCAACAAAGACGCCATTGTTCTCAGGTCTTTCAACTTAGTGTTTGCATTTCGTACGGAGTTCTGGAGTTAAGAATTCATGACGCAAGAAAGGTTCGTCTGGGGCTTAGCAAGAGGAGGAAAAATATGTCTTTTGGCATAATTTTAGTGACCCACTTGAGCTAGATAACAATTAACATTATTTTAAATTATAATCAATTCAAGACTATTTCACACCATTTTGAAATCAGTTACTCTCATATTTTTTTTGTATTGCTATTATTATAATTTAGTATCAATTAAGCAAATAGAGACAACTTTTTAAATTGTTGCGTTTAAATAAATATATTATTACAACATTAGACGACCGTCTTAGTGTAGTCGTTTGCACCCCGGACTTCTAATCCAGGTTGCGGATTCGAGTCCCGCAAGGGGCAAGTGTTTATGTGATGAGCACGAGCATTTGTACCTAAGTCACAAATGTTTATAAAAATGTATATAAGTATGTCTACCCGTTATTCTAGTCACCATATAACAAGCTCACGCTTATTTTGGGGTTAGGTAATTGGTGTGTTTGTTGAAACAATTTATTTATTATATTTATTGAGTTATACCATTTACACGGTTTTATTACAAAAAGCAATATCTTCAAGACATTATTTAAGAATAAAACACAATGATTAATTATGACAAAGGTAACGAGCAATTTATGTGAGTACAAACTGATTTCAAACGTATTTGCTTAACTAGCAACAGAGCTACAAAATTTGATTAAATATTCTATCCTTCATATGAATACAAACAGATACATGCAATTAGTAAATTAGATTTTCTCATACAACGTAATACAGTTACCAATAAAAGCTTCGCAAGCTAACAACAAGTCATAAACCTGATTTTGCAGCTTCAGCTAATATTGTAGAGGAATAATAACCAAATTGTTTCCTAAAACACTCTCCTAGATACTCAAGCGGAATAATCCTACGATCTAATATCGTTTTCGTAATAAACCAATATGTAGTAGTGTTGCCAAATCGTCGATAGATTGATTATAGAGAGTTGACTTGAAACTACAGGTAGGTAACGTTATCATCAAAGTAATCGAGTGTTTTAAGTCATGCTTGAAACTGGTAAGATTTTTTTTGCATTAAACCGTCTTGATGATTTCAAGTGATAGAATATTTTGGCAGATGACTGGCTAAATGGCGTGTGGTGTTCGTATTTTATTAATTTTTATTTTAAAAAATACATTGCTTGAGGACATCGTCAGTTTCCTCGTAGATTAGCTCAAAAAGTAATATGGACACTTTCGATGGTTCTGTATTTGTACATGTACCATTTCTTTTAATAAAATGCATTCGCTATTGGTTTGTAGTACATCGATACTTCTTTTTTGCATAGATGGACAGCACTACATGGAATATGGTATTGTAGCGGCGTCGAGCTTAATTGCCTCCAACACGGAAAAGCTTTAAAAGCTTCTGACCCGGTACCCGAATTCGTAGGAAATACGTTTATAGTGGAGTTAACAAATGGTATTTCTGTCCCATTCCATGCTTAGCTGCTTCCACTGCTCAAATGAAGTCATCAGATTAGTGAGCTGTTTTTTTTTTAATATATTATCAGTGTGTTTTTGATTAAAAATGTTTCATTTGCTGTTTCATCGTCAAATAGCAGAAGAAATCGAATTTGTGAATCGTAATTGTTTACTACAATATTTTGATTTGTTTGTGTACCCTTTTGATACTACGCCGCGCACACTCACACGCATACCTGCCTTATTTTTATTTGTTTAAAACGTACCGTAAGAACCCCGAAGATCGAGTCGACATCGAGACGTTCCCTATGACACATGTACTAGACTGACCAGAGTGCTTTCGCCGCGTGTGTATCCTGTGAAGCTCCTTACAGACATTTCGAGTGATTGTGGCCTGTGAAGTGATACCTGAACCCTCAAAAGCTGTTCCGGCAAGTACCTAGCTATAAGTGCTCAGACCTGACTGATTTTCCTATCATTGTCGCCCTCCACGTGTAATCCACTGCCTAAACTCTCAAACATTTTGGTAGCAGAGCGTAGTTTTTTATTAGGACCCCTTGTTAATAACGTAATTTGTTTAATTGAAAGTTATTTGTTTGCTACTTTCCTTTGTAATTTGAACAAAACGTCTCGTCATATATTTACAGTAAATTCCTTAATACCATTCGAGAACAACCCCTTTTACATAAGTGTCGATTAAATCGATTAGCGCGTTAATTACCTACCCTTTGAGTGCAAGTGAGGTGCGTGAGCGCTTTGTTTCCCTATTGATCACGCCATTACCGCGTGACCGCGTGGGAGTTGTTTACGAGTTACGTTTACTATACCCGGTGCATCTGCGCCGTCCCTTACTATTTGTTCCTTTACGCATCCTATTGGAATCTTTTGTGAGTTTAATTTACCTACCTTGTTTCTTGCGATTTAAAGTAAATAAAATGTCGGATACCGAAACCGGCAACGAGACCGTAAGGGCCGTACTTTACACGGATACAGCTGAATACCGTGAAGCTATAGGTGAACTCCGTTATATTAGTGACTGGGTAAATGATTCCCACCGAGTTCTTGAGACCTTTTCCTCCAATCGTATGCGAGCGCGTCTTTCTGACCTGCCAATTATGTGCGATAAGTTTTCTGCCGCTTGTTCCAAGCTGTTAGGTAATATCGATCCTGCGATTTATGAACAAGAATATGTCCAAGTTAAGAACGAGATGCGCGTAGTAAGGGACAAAGTAGACGACTTAAAAATTAAGTAAGACGAAATACGACCTCACCAATTTGAGACGTCCTGTACTAGCACCCCCTTTAAGGAGAATAAATCCCTGGCTATTGATAACCCGGCTAGTAAGTTACCTGACCTACCCATACCTATGTTTGATGGCCGTCCCGATAGTTGGATCAGTTTTATAGACCAGTTTGATAGCGTGGTGGACAACCAGCCTACCCTTACCCCGACTTTGAAGCTACACTATTTAGTGGGAGCCTTATCGGATGAACCTCGTCGATTGATACAACATCTCAAGATTGAGGCGGGCAATTACACCGTGGCCCGTGACCTCCTAAAACGTAGGTACCATAACCTTCGTGTTTTAGCGGATACCCACATAGCTCAAATAATGATGCTCCCTATTATAACGCCTAAACTTTCCGGGTTACGTGTGTCGTTCCTGAACCCGCTGCTTTCGACTTATCGATGCTTAGAAAGATTGGAACTTCCTGTTAAACATTGGTCATACCTATTAGTTCACTTATGCCTTGCTAAACTGCCTTCAGAGTTAAAATCGAGATTTGAACGTCGTTATGGCGATAATCCTAATCACCTCCCTACTTTTGATCATCTTATTACCTTCCTTGAGGATGAATGTAGGCACCACGACAGTGTAGGTAGTGCTTCTGTCGTTGACACTACTACCCCCTCTACTGTGAGCTCCCCTCGTTTGCCTAAACCTAACGCGCGTTCCCCACCTCCTGCGAGAACCTTTGTTACTTTTGCGACGACATCTAAATGTCACCTTTGGAATAGTACTTCGCATTACTTACGCGAATGTCCCGATTTTATTCGCCTTCCTACACGTCAACGTGTTACCTTTGTAAAAGAAGCCCGACTGTGCTATCGATGCCTGGATAAATACTCCATATCCCAATGCACGCGAAATTATCACTGTCGCACGTGCCGCCTCTCCAGTCGTCACACGTCACTGTGTTATGATGACTCCTCTCCTGTGAATTACGATCGCGAGCGCTCGTACTGAGACGTCGCGGCCTTAGCTTCTAACCAACCGCGGCAATCTCCACAAAGTCACTTAACGGACCGAGTGTCACCCCCACGTACTGAATGGCACCGTGTTCGTACCCCGCCCCCTCGTGATTCTCGTAGAGCATCACCTCCCCGTTTGGGCGGGCGATCCCCATCTGCACCCAACGGTAACCGTACTTATAATACCCCTCTAGGTCAAAGAACCCAGGATGAATGTGCATTTCATCATAAGCACAATGAGGCCCCACAATTCTGACTAGATAGCCCCCCTTCCATACCCGCTTTTACATCTTTACCTCGCAATTCTCTCGTTCTTTTACCTACGGCCTTGATTCATGTTAAAACCTCGTCTGGATATTATGTGGAAGCGCGTGCCTTATGTGACACTGGTGCTCAGGGCTGCCTTCTTACTACTGAGCTTGTTGTTGACCACATGAACTTACCTATCATTCCTTCTCCAGTTCCTGTTCGTGGTATAGGTAATGTTCAAGCAATTAATTCACCGGGCATTGTATCCTTTTCATTTAAGCCAGTTAATTCTGCCTTTCCAGAAATCTCTACCAGTGCAATAGTTGTTGATGTGATTGCTGGTACCCTCCCAGAGGTAGACTTACCTGTACTAAGCACCTCCCACTTGCTGACCCCTTATTTTACAAGCCTGGTACTATAAGTGTACTTCTTGGAGCTGACGTCATTGGTCGCCTTTTAAGGTCCAAGTTGTTTGTGTCCCCTGATGGCCTTACTGCTATCTCGACGATATTTGGTTATGTCCTGTGTGATCCTGTTTATGGAGGATTTACTGATTTGGAACCCCCCATGACTGGAGTCTCGCTGTCCCAAATAGTTGAAAAATTCTAGAAAATCGAAGAGGCCACCCAATCTCCAGTTGCGAACCCCTTGGATATAGAGTGTGAAACCTTTTATAAAGCTACTACCACTCGTGAAAGCGATGGTAGATTTATGGTTAGACTCCCTTTTCTTCATGATCGTCCACCTCTCGGTGATTCTAAAACCAATGCCTTACGGCGATTCCACAATCTTGAGAAGCGTTTCCAAGCCAATCCTAATTTTCGAGCGAAATATATTTCCTTAATGCGCGAGGACCTTGACCTAAACCATATGTCCCTTTCTTCATATGACTCGACCCGGGAACATTTTTTTATCCCTTATCATGGAATTTTTAAGTCTGTTAGTGACAAAATACGTGTTGTGTTCGATGATAGTAGTCCTACGTCCTCTAAAGTGTCCCTGAATCAATGTTTACATACAGGCCCTAAGCTTCAGCGAGATATTTCTCACATCCTCCTAAATTTACGCAGGCACGAGGTAGTGTTTGTAACAGATATTCGTATGATGTTTCGTATGACTTGGGTACATCCTGATGATAGAAGGTACCAACTTGTGCTTTGGCGTGAGGATCCCTCTCAGCAACTTCTTGCCTATGAACTTAATACCAATACCTATGGTCTTCGTTCCAGTCCATTCATTGCAATTCGTGCCCTTCTTGAGCTCGCTGAACAAGAGAGTCTTACCTTCCCTCGAGCTGCTGAAGTCCTTGAAAGAGATATTTATGTCGACGATTGTCTTACTGGTGCTGATACTATTGCGTCTGCCCGGGCTTTGAAAACTAAGCTTATAGGAATAATGGCCTCTGGTGGTTATGAACTCTGTAAGTGGATTAGTAACAGACCCGAGCTCCTAGATGATATGCCCCCGGATCATTTGCAACTTCCTCATTCATTCTCAGACCCATACAGTCGTACAGACCCGTGATACAGTTATTACAAAACGCAAAGTTTTATCTTTGACTGCCCGTATGTATGAACCTTGTGGCTGGATATCTCCCGTCGTATTTAAGGCTAAGGAATTTATCCAACGCTTATGGATGTCAGGCTTATCCTGGGATGATCCTTTAAATGAACTCCTGTCTTTAGAGTGGACTGCATTTGTTCAGGACCTAGCGAAGGTTAGTGAAGTGGCCATTCCCCGACATATTCTTCCCAGAGGTTCCTCCTCCTTATACCTACATGGGTTCTGTGATGCTTCTGAATTAGGATATGCTGCCGCTGTTTATTTACGTGCGGAACTTCCGTCTGGTGTTTGCTCCGTCCATCTTGTTATGGCTAAATATATTATTGCACTTGAAAAAATGACCGCCAGAGGCGGGAATCGAACCCGCGTTCCTCGCATACCGGGCGATTGCCTAACCGCTCGGCCACCCTGGTTTGATTGTTAAATACTTGCAATAGTATTTCTTTCGAGTGTTGAGGGTGTAATCCCAATAACATTGATGAAAGCAACGCGGCATTACAGCGTTAAGAAGCACTTGAAAATTTCGACAGGCTCTGCCAACACCAGGGTGGCCGAGCGGTTAGGCAATCGCCCGGTATGCGAGGAACGCGGGTTCGATTCCCGCCTCTGGCGGTCATTTTTTCAAGTGCAATAATATATTTAGATTGCATAGTGAATGCTTATCACTTAAAACAATAATTTATTGTTATGGCTAAATCTAAAGTTGCCCCTGCTCGGACCCGTTTAACAATTCCCAAGTTGGAATTGTTGGGAGCTACCCTCCTCTCTAAATTACTTCATCACGTCGCTCTTAGTCTGCAAAGGTCGTCTGTGTTGACTTCAATCCATAGTTGGACGGATAGTAAAATCGTGTTGTGTTGGTTAAAAACCACTCCTCACCTCCTTCAGACTTTTGAGGCTAATCGTGTCTCCCAGATTAATAATAGTCCTACATCTAGTGAATGGAGGCACGTCCCAGGCTACATGAACCCTAGTGACTGTGCATCGAGAGGTATGTCAGTCACCCGACTGATCGACCACTCCCTTTGATTTTCACCTTTGTGGTTGACGCAGTCTCCTGACAACTGGCCCGGTATTTCGGAACCTAACCCAAGTAGTGATCTCCCTGGACTGCGTTGTTTAGTAGTCTCTGCCAATGTTCCTACCCTGGATCCCTCATTCTTATTTGAGTGGTATAGTTCTTTCAACAAGCTAATAAACGTGACTTGTTACCTAAGGCGGTTTTTATTTCCTAAATCTTACTCGTCCTTCCTGAGCCCTGAGGAACGAAGAGATTCCCTTTTGTTTTTAGTGAAAATTGTTCAATTTACCTCCCTTTCTGATGAACTTGATCGCTTACGGCGTGGCGATCCTATCACTAACTCCCTGAGAAAATAAAATTTATTTCTGGATGACGGAGACTTAATTCGAGTTGGAGGCCGATTACGAAACTCCGATCTATCCTTTGATGCGCGCCATCCCCTTCTTCTACCTAAGAATGGTAATTTCGTGAACATCCTTATTTCACATTACCATCGCGAGAATGCTCATGCAGGTGTTAATGCAATTCTTGCCATGTTAAATAGAGAGTTTTGGATCTTGTCGGCACGCAAAGCTATTCAGCATGTGATTTTTAATGCCTTCCCTGTTATCGTCTCAAGGCGGCTGTATCTCAACCCTTCATGGGTGACCTACCTAAAGACCGCGTCACGGCTGCTAGACCGTTTGACGGTGTAGGTACCAATTTTGCAGACCCTTTTTTTCCAAAGTCCAGGCCTATAGGAACAAAAGGTTAGTGAAAAGTTACCTGTGTGTATTTGTCTGCCTTTCGACTAAAGCCGTATACCTTGAGGTTGTGTCAGACCTAACTACTGAAGCCTTCATTGCGGCCTTTTCCCGATTCGTGTCGCGTCGTGGTGTACCTCGCCTAATCCGATCCGATTGCGGTCCAAATTACATCGGTGCTAACAATTACTTGAAAGAGTTAGAGTGTTTCATGTCTCAAAACCAGGCGGCTATTGGTTCTGAGCTTTCAAAGCGGAACATATCCTGGGTTTTCGATCCTCCTGTTTGCCCTCATTGGGGCGGTCTTTTTGAAGCTGCGGTTAAATCGGCGAAATCGCACCTAAAACGAGTAGTAGGCGATACTCCCCTTCCGTTTGAAGAGCTGACCACTGTTTTTGCTAAAATTGAAGCAGTTTTAAATTCACGCCCATTGTGCCCACTTTCTCCGGACCCTAATGATGTCGAAGTGTTAACTCCCGGCCATTTCTTAATTGGACAACCCTTAACTGCACTTCTGGAGTACCCTTATAAAGACGTAAAATTGCATCGCCTTACACGGTTTCAGCTAATCCAACTAATTACCCAGCACTTTTGGTCTCGCTGGCATTTAGAATACTTAAATACATTACAAATTAGAAATAAATGGACGTCTCCTTGTGATCCTCCTAAAGTAGGTGAGCTAGTACTCATAAAAGATAACAACCTTCCCCCTTTGCAGTGGCGTCGTGGACGCATTATAAATTTATACCCTGGCCAAAACCAAGTTGTTCGTGTGGTAGATGTTAAAACTCCTACCGGTAGCCTAAAGAGATCTTTGACGAAATTAGTTCGTCTTCCTGTCCAGTGAACTTCCTTTCCCTTGGCTTCCTAACCTTCTCGTAAACACTTGACGTGTTTAGGGCGGGCGATATGTTTACTACAATATTTTGATTTGTTTGTGTACCCTATTGATACTACGCCGCGTACACTCACACACATACCTGCCTTATTTTTATTTGTTTAAAACGTACCGTGAGAACCCCGAAGATCGAGTCGACATCGAGACGTTCCCTATGACACATGTACTAGGCTGACCAGAGTGCTTTCGCCGCGTGTGTATCCTGTGAAGCTCCTTACAGACATTTCGAGTGATTGTGGCCTGTGAAGTGATACCTGAACCCTCAAAAGCTGTTCCGGCAAGTACCTAGCTATAAGTGCTCAGACCTGACTGATTTTCCTATCATTGTCGCCCTCCACGTGTAATCCACTGCCTAAACTCTCAAACAGTAATGTCACCGGTGATTTAAAAACTACACTAAAGTTTTGATAGAGCAACAAAAACAAAATGAATAATATCTTCTTAACCAAATTCCGAATACGGTGGTCAATCTTAATCTATATGCGGGAGATATTAAACTGCGGAAGTATATTATGTTCCTTCTGTTCCTTCACTCCCTAAATTTGGTAAGACGGCAATCCGATATAACAGGAGAGCGCAGGACCAACGTCTTAATGTGTTTTTCAAGGCACGGGAGTGTTAACGACACCAACGTTCTGACTCCAACCATTTTTTTAAGTTATTATTCAAGACAAAAAAATCTGGACATTATGTCCAGGATTCTATCCCAGGACCTTTTGTACAAAAGTCATCATGTTGATCATTATACCAATGAGGCAAGGTTTATATCAATATACCGTATGTAAACCCAATACAATAGGGGGCGATTCTGGTTAGATGATGATCTATGAGAGACCAACACTCAAATCCATTAACCGTCTTTTATAGATATTTTGAAAACGTAATTTAGAATTTGTTTTTTTTGTGGCGAACCATTTTAATAAAGAACATTGTTCTACTAACGTAACAATTTCCTCTGTGGACTAAACGTTGTGCAAACCAAGATAACGCCAATTTCCCAATTGTCTCTCTTGACACCGTTTTCAATTTCAAACAGCGCCCATTCAATACCACCGCAGACATTATGATTGCAGCACGAATATTCTCAAGCGAACTGGTATCGAACTGGTAAACTTCTGCTCGAGTGCTCCGAGTACTTGTCTTTAATAATAATAACTATTAATGTAGAACTATTAAGGCAAGGGCCGAAAGTGGCGATACTATCTAACATAACAACATCATGTATTTTTTGTTATAAGTCATATAAGTCAGCCTATTAGATCCCACTGCTGGGAAAAGGCCTCACCTCAACTATGAGTAGGAACGAGCCATACTTCACCACGCGGGCTCAGTGCGGATTGGTGGAGGGGTGTCTGTAAGGCAAGTGACAAACCTTACTGTCAGAAGTTATCAAGCCGCCCTAGGGCCTCTGACTAGGCTTAACGACTAATACCACAGATATTAGCCGGGACCAACTGCTTAACGTGCCTTCCGAAGCACGGAGATGCTTGTCATGGACGTCACTTAAATGGTCGGAATGGTCACCCATCCAATCACGACCGCGCCGTGGGTTGCTTAACTTTTGGTATCACTACCAAAGCGCTGCCGCCACTGCGCCACAAGCACCTCTCAGTATTTTTTGTTACCTATGTTTTACAAATAAATATGATTTTATTTGTAACTAGCACCATAATTGATTGGTTTTATTCATGTAACTAATAAATCAAAGAAATTTTTTAAAACTTAGTGTATTAGAATAATACTTATAACATTGATTAAATGTCATTTTTGTTATTTTACAAAACTTGCAATGCCAATAATCATCTTTTCCAACCAAAGGCGGTAATTAATAGCTCAGCACTAATAGCTGTTACGTTTTGTATTAAGACGTAAATACTACGCAAACACAATTTGGACAGGCTTATTAGTAATTTTCATATTAGTTCTTCTACGTATACAAGTATGGTCATATTCTTTCATACAATTTAATCTTAATATTTATATCTTCAAAGGCTCCAGAAATAGAATCACGTTCATTGCGATTCTAATGGACTTTTCAACTCATCAATGACTTTGATTAGGACTTACAAGTTAGTTACCAAAGTTGTTACCAAATTTGTTTATCAAAGGCAATTAATAAATCAGTTTTTGTGCATTACATTTTATCAATGATGTTTTATAGGTAAGATTTTTATGACGAACGCTTTGATGTAATGTCAATTGACATAACTATAAAAAACAAAAAATAAAACTGATATTTTGACCCTACGTAAAGAACGTAGGTATACAATTTTTGATACTAATGATGTCGCGTCGGGGTTTTTAAATTTTTAATTTTTTTTTTTTGTTTCAAGCTTTTTGTAGACGACTTCTTATTTGTTTTTTTTTAATTTCAATTATTTTCTTGAGTTTTAAGATTCTAAGTTATTTAGTGTTTCATCAGGTATTTTTAATGAATAATAAAGAATTATAATTATATAAAATAGTTGAGGAAAAGTAAGTAGGTAAACTGAAATAAAATTCAATTCGCAATATTGTGATAGCGACCATCTTGGATTTGAAATTTATCATATTGTATTATAGTATTCTACTAGTCAGCCCTTTCATTGGATACCCATATTGAAGTAGTTTAAAAAAATATGTAATCCGCCATTTTGTTACGGCGGCCATCTTGGACCGATTTTCATCAAACATAGCTAAGAACACTCGCGACTAATAAATCATTCAAACAAAAAAAAAATATCAAAATCGGTTCATCCGTTCGGGAGCTACGATGCCACAGCCAGACAGAATAATAAATAATAACACCCCGTCGTTTTTGCTTCGGGGGTTAAAAAGCGTTTTTGTTACAAGTATTAAGCAAAAAAATTATAAGATTTCAATATGGTACTGGTTCATCAATAAAGAAGGATAATACTGCAACTACAGATTTGCCATAACGGCCCCACTATGCCATTTGTTAACCAATTTTAAAATACATTATTTTACGTTACTACTATAGTATTTCTACGAATAATTTTTATTTCATTAATGACTCAATTACTCCAGACATCAAAATCAATATGTATTTTTACTTCCATTGCTAAAGCTTACAAAGAGAATAAAAAAACTGAAAATAAACATCTCAAAAATGGTAGTAAAATAATATTAAATAATTGGCATACAGTAGGGAACTATGTGTCAGTATATTTTTGCATTGGTTAAAAGCACTTTAAACTATCAAAACAATATAATCTAAACTTTTGCAAATATTTTCATGTTTTAATATTTCGTACCCTTTTATCAATTCCATGTAACTTTACAAATAGGATCGTAACAGATGATCCCTTTGGATCCTAAACTAAAAACATAGTCAAGGCAGATAAGAAAGTGAATTGTACATATTTCCATGAAATAAACTTATCAATTCACATCATGAGAGTTTGATCATACCATATCGTCTAACTAATCAAACATTGCTGTCACTAAGGAGGTTGATTCTTGAGCGGAACTACTGTCGCTGAGATTAACGTTTTTTCAAAATTGTCAATGCATTAAAACGGACCGTTAACGAATGAGAGCTAGCGCTCCTCCATCGAGTATGGGCTCGCTTGATTTGTCTGGACGTGTACTTTAGTGCTCCATGGTAAATAGTATCTGATGATGGAGTTGGAAAATGGACAAAGCAACGCGGTAATTAAACGACATAACCTCATTGGGCTCGTTTGATTCGTCTTGATGAGTACTTTGGTGCGAGATGGTAATAAGGTTCTGATGATGGAGCCAGAATGAGGCATTCATTCAATGAGAACAGCTCCTCAGATCACAGAAAGTGATCTCTTTTTTATGATCTGAGGAGCATAAGTTTATTTATGTGTGCGTTACAACTACTAAATAATTCTTGTAAGCATAAGAAACACAGAAATTCATTTTAACGCTCATTAGCGTCCAGTGTACTCACACTATGTAATGTGACCAATTCTCAGCGGAGATCGATAGTTCGTTTTGGCAATGTCGTGAACGAAGGATCATGCCCCTCTTTCATGTCTTTTTTATCAGGTGCACTTATAATTATTTCGCTGGCTCGGTTATTATCGAAAATATTGATACTAATCTATTTTCGCTAGGGCACGAGGGTCTGGAATCACAAACAATGCGGATAGAGCAACAAATCGAATGGTTTTCGTGCCCTGGAGACGTTGGACAAAAGACGGATATATCCCCTAGTGGCTGAAGGGATAAACTACAAACATATTTTCTAGATACATTTTTGTTTGTGCGGGCGATGGAATTTTTGATATGGTACCTTAAAACTTTTACCTATGATATGATTTCAACCGACACGGCGTAACGTCTTCAAAGTATAAAATCAAATTAATCAAGAAAATTCGACGACCCATTCGACTTTTATCATGAATAAAATTATTATTGTTGGTCACACAATGCGCCCAACCAAGAGGTTTTGCCAAAAAAACATACTTATTTTTAAATTTCCGCTAAGTTGGTAGCTTGAGCCCAAAAATTCCTCATTAAGAAATATCTTAGGAAATGTACGCTTTAAGGTTCTCTTTGAAAGCTCCCACTTATTTACAGGGTCCGTAACTTTAATGAAAAACCCCATACAAAGAGGTTGCCTCTGTGAATTCGATGATTTTATTCACAAAATTTGTTTACATGCGGGCTCGTATAGCCTTATAATACCTTTACATCTTTACATGCTTTAATACCAAGAAACGTTTTAGAATATAAATGTATACATAGTCAATTCAATTTGGTAGGCTCTTGAAAATTTGAATAATGTTTACGTGTAAATAAAAGAAGCCAAGCTATGTCGAGTTTGCGGACGCGGAAATATAAACATTGTATAAATTCCGCTAAAAGGTAAAATTTGTTATAAATTACTGCAGCAAATTGGTATCACCAACGTTTTTATACAGGGTGCGTTTTCGCGCGTTTTGAGATTAAAAAAGATCATAACATCTGTCTAATGTTGAATAGGTACGGAATCCTTGGTGCGCGAGTCCGACTCGCGCTTGGCCGGTTTTTTGTGGTATATAAGTTCCGTTGGGTTCAACAAGGGTTGCCAGATGGCCGGGATTCGTCGGTATTGTGCCGACATTTTGTATGATGTCCAAAGTCACGAAAAAATATAAATGTCCCAACATATAACAACAATGATACAAGTAAATTTTAATAATTAAACGAGTGTAAATTCTACAAATGTACATATAATAAGTGATTAATTATCTCATAACTTGCCAAATATTTTTGGTTTTTGTGATTTCTTTAATTTTTATACTTAAAGTAATTTATATTACTTATATTTATTTCCTGATCATAATTCCAAAATTTCGGCTTTTTGAACTTTGCCCAGACATTTTAGTTTTCTCATTTGGTAACCATAAACGAAATCCATACACATTGATATCCGGATCGTGATATTTATGTTGGGTAAAATGCACACGACTTTCTTGGTAATTTTAATGGAGTGGTTTGCACTCATTTATTATCATTATTATTATTTTTTGCACTCATTACCTTTTACAGATTACAAATAGCCTTTGGTGTAGATTGAAAATTGAAATAATGACCGCTAATGGCAATCGCTTCGAATGCGAGAGACGCAGGTTTGATTCTTTATCTAATCTTTAGATTGCAAAGTGAATGCTTACCACTTAAAAATCAATAATTTAGACTTTGGTGCGGTTTAAACTCAAAACCTCATAGATTGGTAGTGAGTTTTTACATGACGGCCCAATAAACGGAGTGCAATAGATTCAAGATGTATGTAAGTTTCTTCATTCCACCGTAACATCTAAAAACTTGAGCCGATAAAGATATGTATGTGTCATTAAAATCCTTTCACCATCCCGGGTGACATAGGATACCTAAACTGTTAAAATTTACATAAATAATAGTAAAATATCGATCATTTATGTCAAAAAGGAAAAGAAGGCTTCTATTATTATATTATGGGTAGGTATCCTTTAAAATAATACGAATATGAATAATACTTATTAATATTCGTATAATTTTAAAGGTAGCTATTAATGTAGCTATTATACGGGTTTACTTGGAAAAGTGTTATTTTTTTACGGCAGTCGTGTTTTTAATTATTATTATACAGTCGGGCATCGCGGATGTAATCAGAATTGTCACACTCCAGCAAAAGCGCTGTTTTCTAAAACCGCCTCTTCAACTCCACGCAAACTTCGCAACGCAAAAAGAATTCATGCGTGAATTCAAACAAAAAGTTCATATTTCTGGCGCTGGTGCCACGAGAACAATGGTGGGCAAATAAAAGTGATTAACGCAGGGTTCGAATGTGTATCCGCGGCTTTTTTAATTATAAACAAAATTACAGCGGTCCGCACTCGGCCAACCGTAAAAATGGCGGTTAATTGTAAAGTGTTCAATGGTAGAATCCCTCGACAATATGGCGATTGATGCAATACTTTTTTACTGGGGCAAAAAGAGGAGATATTTTGTTATATAAGTTTTTAAAAAAGAAACCAAAAATTTAATTTTAGGATTTGCACCCTCGACCTTTGGCTAACCGGGCTTACGCTCTTACCAACTAAGCTAGCGTGCAGTCCATCCACCCTTGCGGAATTCTTGGTCTCTTTTGAAAACTTCATTGCTTAACGTCAAGGAGATGTTATTCTAGTACCATCCTGTTTTTTTTAATTTTAAAGAAAATTGATTCAAAATCAAATTGGATTTCGCTCACCAAAATTAATCAACTGTGTCTAATTAACGTCCTTCGTACCTCAGTTGGTAAGAGCACTCGCCCGGATAGCGAAGGGACGTGGGTTCGAGTCCCACCGAATGACACAGTCGATTAATTTTTGTGAGCGAAATTCAATTTATTTCGTAAAACTTGCAAAACAATTGCTTAAGTTATAAAAATAAGTATAAAATTGATTCAGTAGATTTTGAGTCCTAGTTAGTATAAGAGACATACATAAAGACAAAAGTTTCAAAAACTACATTTACCTATGTACACGTCACACGCCGTCACGTCAGACTGCCTCAGTTTGACCTTGAGACCGCCTCTTTTACCTATGTTATAAAAGCTGTTTTCGTAATTCACATGGGTAGCCTGACGTGCTGACGACTGTACTTTGACTAAGTTTTTTTATGTATGTTCGGAATTCGACTTTCTACCATTTTTACAGTATACTGTTTCATTTATGTTCAATAGTAGTTTACTTCTTTAACTTTCACCCTTAGCTCATTCTTTTAGGCCCACTTGAGCAAGTCTGGCTTAGCTTAGCTTGCGTAAATGGGCTTTCAACTCAGATCATTGGTCTTGCCCTAGCCCAGATTAGCTAGTCCGGACTGGCGCCAGTGTCCCTAACGGATGAGTTAATCCAGACTTTCGCAAGTGAGCTTTAAACTAGCCAAACAGTGCCTTTTCACACACAGGCCTTCCGGCGCAGGTCCGGATTAGCTAATCCGGACTTGCGCAGGTGAGCTTTCAACTCAGACAATGGACATCTAACAAGGCCGGATTACCTAATCCGGACCTGCGCAAGTGAGCTTTCAACTCAGACAATGGACCTCGAAAAAGTCCGGATCAGCTAATCCTGACTGGGGCAAGTGAGCTTTCAACTCAGACAATAGGCCTCGAACAAGTCCGGATTAGCTAATCCTGACTTGCGCCGGAAGGCCTGTGTGTGCAAAGGCACTGTTTGGCTAGCGTTGACTGTTACTGATTTGTTTGTGTGGTTTTTATTTTTTATTGTGATCTTTGTATTTTTTTTTTAATTCTGTGCGATGTCCCAAACTAATAAATGCTTCTTTCTTTCTTTCTTTCAAAAGTCGGACACTATTAAAACTGCACCAGATCGAAACACTAACTCAGAAAAAATAAACACTACACTTTGTGCAGTCGGGTAAAACAATCACTCTCCCAAATAACACCCTTTCCTGCTGGCGTTTTTATTTGATCACTCGGGAATCGAACCGCGATCCTATCGCGACTGATTGGATAAACGCAATTAAGCCGGAGTGGACTGCGCACCCTTTGTTATCGGGTTCTTGATTTGGTTCCGTGGGATTTAAAGGTTTTTTTTTTACTAATTTATCTCGGTTACCATTCTTGGAATAAATAGGAAAACTGTATCCTTAACTTTTGAATATACAATAAAGTATGTTTTCACACTACCTACTCGGCAATGTTAAAGCAAAATCGGCAAAGAACATATTTGAAACTTGAACCTGGCAGCTATGCATTTTAGCACGAATGAAATTAAAAAAAAGCGCGCTTCTAAAAAAAGAAAATAATAAAGAAAAATACCTATGTATTTTAAGAAATGACAAACAATGTTTTCGTAAAACTGTCGAGTAAAGAAGTTTATGACAGCGAAGTGCATTATTGCTTTATTGCAGTAAAGCTGCTGGTATTGTTAATAATAATAATAATTTACTGCCAGAAAAGTCAAAGGATATATACTTATAAATAAAATAAGGTTTTTGTAGTACATTTTTTTATTGCCTCGTAGGAAGTGTGCAAACCAGAGTATTCTCCTCGGGGATAAAGATGTCTTCGTCTTGAGCGAGCTTAAATCCCTCGCTCCACTCAGGATTCTACTTTAACTCCCTCGCTACTCTCGAATCATTCGTTACGCTCGAGATTCAAGATGACGCCCGTGACGTAAGACATCACTTTAAAAGTCATAAAAGTCATTTATTTATGTATGTAGGCCCACAGGGGGCACTTATACACGTCCCAACATGTTATTTTTTAAGCCCTACCACTACTTCGGGACAAATTGTGGGCTAGTGCTGAGAAGAAGCAGCGCAGGAAACTCAGTCATTATTGTCAAAGCCTCTTTTAAAAATAATGTTTAAATACTTACAGAAATTGTACTAGTGCGAGCTGGTCCACACGTTTACATCATTCAAATAATCGTCTACTTTATAATAACCTTTTGTCATTAGGGTATCCTTAATAAATGATTTGAATTTGTTAATAGGTAATTCTACAATATTTTTCGGTAATTTGTTAAAGTAATTAACACATTTTCCCATGAAAGAATGACCAACTTTTTGAAGCCTGAATTGTGGAATAGCAAGTTTATTTTTATTTCTAGTGTTAAAATTATGCGTATCACTTTTCTTTGTAAATAAATGCAAGTTTTTACGCACATACGTAATATTTTCTTAAATATATTGAGAGGCTACTGTTAATATCCTTATTTCTTTAAAAAATTCTTTCAATGAATCTTGAGGTTTGAGGTTATAAATAGCACGTACGGCCCTTTTTTGTAGTACAAAAATTTATTCTATATCAGCAGCTGAGCCCCATAGTAAAATACCGTACGACATCAAGCTGTGAAAATAACTAAAATAGACTAGTCTGGCCGTTTCAACATCAGTCAAGCGCCGTATCTTTTTTACAGCAAAAGCAGCTGAACTAAGTCTTCCTGACAAGGCCACGATATGAGGACCCCATTGTAGTTTTGAATCTAAAGTAATTCCTAAAAATGTTGTTGAATTTATAGTATTAGCAGTTTGTCTTTTATCAAAACATCATTTGAGGCCTGTCTGACATTAGGCATCGTAAACTTAACACATTTAGTCTTATTCCCGTTAAACAAAAGGTTGTTAACGGTAAAATGCAATGCAATACTTGTGAAAGAGTATTATTTACATCGTCAAAAGTATCTTTGGAATTTGGAATATAAGTGAAGTATCATCAGCAAATAATACTATATCACAAAGATCTTTCACAAAGTGTGGAAGGTCATTTATATACATTAAAAACAATAAAGGTCCCAATATCGATCCCTGGGGCACACCCATGGTCATAGAGGTGCTCCAGAAGACTCAACCCCATTGATGCATACTTTTTGTGTTCTACTTGTTAGGTAAGATTCAAGTAGATTTAATGCATTCATTGAAGCCCCATAGTGTCTTAATTTTTTCAATAAAGTTTTATGTTCTACGCAATCAAAAGCTTTTGAAAAATCACAGAAAATACCTAAAGCATCTTGTCTATTATCATAGGCATCAAAGATATGTTTTAATAGAGCAACTCCTGCATCAGCAGTACTTCTACCTTTAGTGAAACCAAATTGTTTTTCGTGTAGTAGATGGTTAAAAGAAAGATGTGCTAGTAGTTGATTGAATATTACCTTTTCAAATATTTTACTGAGGACCGGAAGAATCGATATTGGTCTAAAATTAGAGGGGTCACTTTTCTCGCCGGATTTAAATAGCGGTATAATTTTACTAAATTTCATTAGGCTTGGAAGCTGGCCATCATCAATGCACTTGTAAAAAAAAATTGCTAATTGAGGAGCTGTTGTGTTGATAATTGATTTTATAATATACACATATAGTCCCCATAGATCCTCAGTCTTCTTCATATTTAAATCTAGAAATGTTTTTGTAATTACTTCGGGACTGACATGCCTAAAGTGCAGTGAAGAATCGCACTGGTCGACATTGGACTTGAGAATCGATTCCGCAGGTTCTGAAGAAGATGCAAGTTCCTTAGTTGTTGAAGGTGCAATATTAGAAAAAAATGACTCAAAAGCATTTGCAACTTCTTGATTGGATGTGATCAATTTACTTTCGACTTTTAATGAGAATGAGCAACTTTTTGATTTATTTTTACAAGTTTCCTTGTTTATTATGTGTTGGAATTTAAAACTATTCTACGAATATAGTTTGACTTTGCTGCAGCACATACTTTTTTAAATATCTTAGAGTAATTTTTAACATATTCAATAGTATGTGGATCCTGTGAGTATTCTATTATACTATATAAGTCATACAATTTAATCCTACTTTTATGAATACCTGGTGAAGCCCAGTCATTAAATTTACATTTAGCTTGATTTGTCTTAACCTTCTTCAGTGGAAAGATTTCATTGAATTTTTGTTTTATTAATTCAAAAAGGTCTTCGTATAATTTATCAACATTATCGCAATTATTGGGTATAGTTGAGTTTACACTATTACAAATTGTATCCCTAAATTTGTCTAACCTATTTACTGTGACAGGCCTATAAACATTCTCCACAACACTTGAAGCATGACTGTGTTGAAATGAGACCTTTTGACCTTTATGATCGGAACTAAGATTACGTAAGATACATTTGTCGTTTACAATTGCGTTAGAATCACAAAAAATATTATCTAGACAAGTAGCAGTATTGGGAGTCACCCTAGTTGGTTCCTTAAAAAGGTTAAATAAATTATAAGATGCAAAGAGACTTTACCCCCTTGGTGAATAATCTACTATTATGGCTATTTAATATTAGTTTAAAGATATATTGGAATAAGTGTACTTATTCATTTCAATCAACAAATCTTAAGGAATGATCAAACTTTGAAGGACCGACAAAATGCTTCGTTCAGGTTTTCCGAATCCAACATTTTAACGAAATTATTATTAGGTCCTAATTTACTATAGCCATTTTTATTGTTTTCTTCTCACCGAAATCTTTCCATTCATTGCATACTCCCACTCCATCCTCATCATAATATGGCGCATGAAATTATACATAAAATACCACAAGTACTTTTATTACGTTTTTGTTACTTCCAAATAGATAATAATAATATCGCTTCACTCACCTTCACATCAAAACAAGCTACGTCGTAGCACAAGTTCGTAGCAGAAGTTTCGAGACATTCCGTAGTTTGGGAGCGCTTTTGCACGTGAGTGCTACGAGCTACGAACGACTACGAGACCCTAATCTATGAGACAATCGTCACGGTTTTGCTTATCGCTATCCCTTATTCTCCCACTGTTTTACTACCATGAGTGAGAGGAACAGCTAGATATTAAAATGCTGACATAGTCTGCCGTGGTAGGGGGTTTTCCGAGGGCATAGACATGCACGGAATATTAATTACAGGCATTTATAACTTTGAGTGTGCTACGAAAAATGTGTGGAAAGCAGAAACACGCTTGTGTTACCAAAATAAGTGGCTATGGGCGCTGGTATTTATGAGTATGGGAAATTCGTGAGTATGTATAGATTTAATGCACTTCTGAAATATCTGATATTAGACTAAAATAATTAACAAATAGTTTTCCTCATTACTTTAAACTCTGTGTATCGGTTAATCTGTCGGTCAATTTTCGCAATGTTTTAACTGAATGTTGATGACTATAGTTCAAGTTCATTTGGGGTTTTACTGATTTAAGTTGGATGTGCTTTATGTATTTTAAAGACTGTCAGTACCTAGTTGTGAATGGACGATAGATTACGATTAACTTACAGTTAAGACAAATTTAAAGTTCACAATGATTACAATTTAAACATGATATACGATTAAATATGCTTATTTGCCAAATATTTTCATTATTTTAGTATACTTCATGGCTACACTATTCTCTTTCGTCTGATGAGTTCATTTTAATTACAATAACAAGTAGGTATAACAATGCAGTTTTACTTAGGAGTTATTTTTTTAGTTTTAAATTTTAAAACAAATTAATAGTGTGTGTATATGTGTCTGATGTATGTTTTATGTGCTTGTGATAAGGCCTGAAATCAAATGCAGCTGTATTCATATTGAAGCTTGTGACTTTACCAATCGAAACTGAAGCAGAGTTAATGGGCAAGCGACTGCGATTCGTGTTTTAAATGTCAATGTTATATACATATTTAGCCAGCAATTTGCAAATGAAAAGTTGTTAAAATTGGAGAACCTTCTCGATTATACTTCATACGATCTGTTTTAATATTCCGTTCAAAAGTACGGTACAAAACCTTTTTGCGCACAAATACGCTTTTTGATTTATACTCTGTACCTATAGGCGTGAATAACTCTTAAAAGTCTGAATAAGTCTGAATAGTGTGTATTGTTCTTTTACTACAGCTCGTTAAATCAGAATAATTGAAATTATACAAAAACTCATTTCGGCTAAGTAAGCGAACATTCGTTTCCGACTGGATTATATCGATATTTAGGTTGCGCATTCTAGTTTTTCCTAGTACAGGAAAAACAAAAACTTTACTTATTTTATTTACACTTACGCATGCATCTGTTTTCTGCACACGGAATGTATATCTATTGTACGTTTCTTGAGCGACAAAATCGCCGATTGTTGCTTGTTTCCTCATTGGCGGTGGGGCAACTGCCTTATGTATAACTTATGTAAGCAGAACGTCTTCTCAAGTGATTTACAAAAAGTTCCGAGAAATGTATTCCCTAGAGCTGAGATCTGGACGTGACGCGTCGCAGAGGCCCTACTCCTGTTGACGATGTCCGTATTTTCGAATGTAGCCGTCCCTTTCACTCACGACAGAATGACAATGCGAACGAGCGTGATGGCTAGACTCGAAAATACAGACATCGTCAATAAGAGTAGGGCCGTAACGAGTTCTCGGATTTATTGTCCCTTTCTAATGAAAAGGACGAAAAACTCCGGTTGCAACTAGAAATTGTTTATTCAAACTTTTCTTTGTTTTCAGTCCGAATTCAAGACCCAACTTTTATGAGTCTCAACTTCGTAATAAGCAAAGTTCGGGTCACACCGACTGCCGTTTCGTAGTTAGCTTTCAGTGTGCTTAATTAAAATAATATCCGTTTTATGACCTTAGCTTGTTTGCCAGATGGTTTACTGATGTTTGAGAATAGTTAATTAATTTTAAGAGTTCATTAAAAAAATATTCTATATTGGCATCTATAGTGTACTAGTTTAAACATCAGATAAAAAATCTTTCGTTTCGGCTACGCACCGCCAACTGGTAAAAGTGGTGGGGAGCTCGAGTCAGTTGGTGACTGAGAGGCGCGGAGGAGAGACATGGTTTTTGATAGCAACCGAGCCGATATCTTAGTTGGGTATAATATTGAATTAAATTTCGCTCACAAAAATTAATCGACTGTGTCATCCGGTGGGACTCGAACCCACGTCCCTTCGCTATCCGCGCGAGTGCTCTTACCAACTGAAAACTTGCAAAATAATTGCTTAAGTTATAAAAATAATTATGGGTATGATATCTTAGTAAGGCTTAGCGTTAGGTATTCGATCTAGTGTTCAGTGTTAATAATATCATACGAGGATAGGTACTAAAGCATAATTCATTTAATTGACAGATTTTGTAGTCGACACTGCTAATTGTAATACAAAGTCATATTTTTTTAAGCAGTAAAACTACAATAGTTTTAGTTAAATGACAATTAGATAATAATAATATAATGTCCTCCCAGCCGATTTCGACGACGACGAGGTTAGCCAACTGCGCAGGATATATTATAGTGCACAAATGTGTGCGCAATATACAGCTGCACAGAGAGTGCACCTGTGTATTTCCTTCACTCTCATAATTCGGTGAGACGGCTAGCTGTCCGACATGACCGTAGAGTGATCAGGCGCAGGACCAACGGTGCTTTCCGAGGCACGGGGGTGATAACACCACCAACTTCTCGACTTCGCAGCTGTGTCTAAGTAATTTCAAGACAGAAAAACCCAAACACTCTCGGCCCGAACCGGGATTCGAACCCGGGATCTCGTGAATAGTACCCAGCGTGCTGACCACTAGACCAACGAGGTAGTCAATTAGAAATTTACTCAAAAACATGTTTTCTTCATACGAACACAGTTCATGTCTCTCAAACGTCTATCCACATTAATAATACGGTTGGAGCTCGCAATAGCTTTTCTATTGCACATTTTATACGCACCTACGTCTGGATTACGCCATAAAAGTCTTAAAAGCTGTCCTAAGTGACCCTCGTAAAACGAAACGACGGGATATCTTTTTTATCACATCAAAAGCAGATCAATCATCGTGACGTTTATACGATTCTACTCAATTCGTCATGAGATTTTTGCGAATTTGCAAAACACAAAAAGGGTGTCTCTTAAAGTGTGAGGTAATGAGATATCGAATCTCTTTATTAGAACCTTTAGGAGCGATCGAGAATGAGTCGTTGAAAATACGCAACAATTACATTTCGAGAGAATGTTAATGGTATTCTGGGCTTTGTGTTTGGGCTGGGGAAAATGTGTTCAATAAGAGTATCAGATTGGATTTCCATTGACACTGAATATGTTGAAAGTTGATATTGTATTGATAATATTTTGATGACAACATAATTTACTATGCTTTATAAATGTAATGTAGTAAATAGTATTATAAATATAATTAAGTTTATGACAATAATTAGGTACTGTGGTACACAAATGAACTCGTTTTAGCAGTGTTATACTGCTAAGAACAATAACCCCACTTGCGCACGTCCGAATTAGCTATTCCGGACTTTTTCAAAGCCTAAAATCTGAGTTGAAGGCCCACTTGCACAAGTCTGGATTAGCTAATCCGGATGGTCCACTTGCGCCTGTCTGGATTAGGTAATCCGGAAGGCTTTCACAGTGAGATGATTCACCGATTACCTACTGTCACTATATTATATACTGTCAAAACGCAAGCGATGTGTAAGTAGATGGTTCCATACCCACGGCCGTGACTAACGTAGCTTTTTTTCGGTGGATTGACGTTATATTATTTGCTAGTTTCGTTTTCAGATCAGCTACAATTAACTTAAAATCGCATATTTACTCCGCAATTCACCGGTCAGCGTTTGTTCATAAGATCTACGACTCACGCGCGCGTTTGATGTCGCGTCGGCTGTCCTATCGCTGTCAGGTGAGATACGCGATAAATTACGCGAGAAAAAGAGAGATAAATATGTAGATGCTTATAGTGGTAGGCTACTGGCGTGCCGTGATCTCAATTTGAACTTTATTGTGTCATAGCAAGAGTCGCTATTTACTGAAATAACTTCGCGGAGTGGTCCTTCTGTATTTTTACTGTTATTCATTCTGTGACTAAACTAACTTTGATTAGCTCTTGGTCTGCAACCAGCATAAGGACCGTTACTCTATGACTGTCTGTGACCGTGCACTGACGACGTTTTCTGTAATTTTGACTTATGCCATCTTAAAAACTCATAACTTGAATACAGTTAACACGTTTCGTGACTCGCAAAGTAGGACCCCTAGCTTGATTCGAAATTCGGGTGAACATTAAATCGTCTCGTAATTGTTACAAGTCAGGATTACATCGGACACTCACAGCCGTAAGCCTGCCAACAATGAACAACTGCCAGGAATCGTGTTAAGCCTCTTTAATTAGAATTTCAAAGCAAAAAGCGATAATTTAATCCGCATTATCCGTCTTGGCCTTTGGCATTTCAGACGCAACATTTAAAGCAAAATAGGCCTTATTTCGGTAACCGTAACTGTGGTTTTGTTATGTGAATGGATATCCAATTTGTTTGTTCATTTTTCTACTAAGTATTATCAGTGGAATAATTTTAAAGGAACGTATTGAAAGTTTTATTACGAAATTAAAAATAAAGTCAGTCATCAGCGAATGTGTGAATGTTTTAGATTTGCATTGCAAAAAGGCATCTCGGTTTTTTTTACTTGCGTACGGCACCGATTACATTTGAATGTATAATTCAACTGAAGTAAAGTGAAAGATTGAGCCAGTAAGCCAGAAGTCAGTTCCCGTTTCGTTTCTGCATAGCCCAATGATTATCATTATTTTTCGACAACGGCAACCAGATTAGCTAACTGCGTGAGATATCTAGGGCACAAGTACGAGATCAATACATGGAAGCCACCTTCGTAGCATTGTATAAACAATCCGTAGTCAAATACTCTACCTCGTAGTCTGTAGCAGATGCTATTGTTTTAGAATTAGTCGGATAACGACTGTCGACACCGAAAGACCTCTCTTTTCCTTATCACTCTTAAAGTTCAATGATACGGCAATCCGACGAGACTGAAGAGAATCGGGCGCAGGACCAAAAGCTTAACGTGCTTTTTGAGACACGGAGATGTTAACACCACCAACTTTCTGGCACCGAGGTATTTATGAGATATTTAAATTTAAAAAAAATCAGGGAAACAAATTCAGATTTGGTGTTTGAACCCGGGGCCTCTTAACCAAAAGCCAGCGAGCTGACCACTAGACCAACGAGGCAGTACAGCAATACTGACTATAGAGTTTGCAACATATTATGGTGTTGAGTCCACGTTTTACACTATCTGATTATACTAAAACGCTTAATTCTGCGGTGGTAGGTTAGGTGACGTCTGGAAGCTACTAACTTGTCACCGGAGCCTGGCGGCCACCAGTTTGCTGTGTTCCGTCGGTGAGTGGGAGTGCGAGGACCGTCGGTGAGTGGGTGAGCTTGCTCCCCCGTCGACTCTGTCTGCGCCACGTCTAGCTTGGCCCAGAGCTAAGAGCAAACCTGTTTAAAAAAAATTTTTTTTGGTTCCTGATAAATAAATGTCAATAAATATTTACTGATCGTGACTCGCTTAACTTCAGCAATAAATATCAAACCGCCTAAAGCTTGACGTACCATAACTCGTATTGTAGCAAGTAAATAAAACACCAAATCAAATGAGTGTTGAACGTACGATTCGCTCGGTAGATTAGTTACATGACGACAGTATTGCGTAACTATCGATATTACCCAATTAAATTTAGCACACAAAAATTAATCGACCGTCTACAGAACTTGAACCCACCACCCCTCGCTATCTGGGCAATTGAGCTAACTGAGCTACAGATGAGGTTTATTAGTCACTCGACGGTTTTTGGTGTTAATTTTGGCCACTCAGCAGAATACAGTTGAGTCACCAAGCAAAAAGACACGGTTAACCTTAATTTACTTAACTTGCAAGGTCCGGGTGTGTGTTTCGGGCTTATTGTTGTTTATTTATAACAACTTAAATAATTATGAGTATGCTACCACTTATCGGGGTCAGGTTAGGCTTTTTGTTATCTACGCATGTGCACCAGCGTTTGAAATTGTTTTTGTTTAGATAATAAAAGCAATTAGGTACTTGACATTTGATTAATATTTGATAACTTGGTGCAGTGGTTCGCGCTCCGGACTACAAAACCAGCGTGTGTTCAAATCCCGCAAGGGGCAAATGTGTGTGTAATGAGAACAAGTATTTATAAGTAAATTCAGCCTATTAGATCCCACTGCTGGGAATAGGCCTCATCTCAACTATGAGGAGGAACGAGCCATACTCCACCACGCGGGCTCAGTGCGGATTGTTGAAGGGGTGTCTGTAAGGCAAGTGACAAACCTTACTGCCAGATGTTATCAAGGCACCCTGAGGCCTCTGACTAGGCTTAACAACTAATACCAACAGATATTAGCCGGGACCAACTGCTTAACGTGCCTTCCGAAGCACGAAGATGCTTGTCATGGTCTTCACTTTAATGGTCGAAATGGTCACCCATCCAATCACGACTGCGCCGTAGGTTGCTTAACTTTTGGTATCACTACCAAAGCGCTGCCGCCACTGCGGCACAAGCACCTCAGTATTTATACATTAGTCAAATTTACGTATAAACTTAAGTATTTCTATACGGTATTTCGGTTGCCATAGCACAATGTTTTTAACAACTCCAAGGCCTATTATCTGAGTCAAAAGCCCACTTTTTCTAGTCTGGATTAGCTAATCCAGACTTGTGCAAGTGGGCTTGCAACTCGGATGAAAAGCATTGAAAAAGTCCGGAATAGCTTATCCGGACGTGCGCAAGTAGGCCTTATAAGTCTATCGATAGTTATTAACATTTATCAAATCAAAATCAAAATATCTTTATTTTACGTAAACAAATTTTCTTAAATAACTAGTTACGGTAGTCTCCTTTTAGGTAATAGTATTCCTGTGCCAGGAGACTACGCTCTTCCATATCTTATACTAAGTAACTTAATTACAATATACTATGACATAATCTATAGAAAAGATGTGTGTGTGTGTGTATGCGCTTGTGTGTGTGGGTGTATATAATATATACAGTGCTACCTACCGATTTAAGACTCACCAGTAGGGAGACTCAATAGTATCGATAGTATTACTATACCACATATGACTGCCTTATTGGTCTAGTGGTCAGCACGCTGGGTACTATCCACGAGGTCCCGGGTTCGAATCCCGGGTCGGGCCGAGAGTGTTTGAGTTTTTCTGTCTTGACTCAAACACAGCTCCGGAGTCAGGAAGTTGGTGGTGTTAACACCCCCGTGCCTCGGAAAGCACGTTAAGCCGTTGGTCCTGCGCCTGATCTCTCTACGGTCATGTCAGACTGCCGTCTCACCGAATTATGAGACTGAAGGAACAGAGACTGTACCTGTGTATTGCGCATACACTTGTGCACTATAATATGTCCTGCGCAGTTGGCTAATCTCTGTTGAGATAGGCCGCCGTGGTCGAAATTCGGCTAGGAGGACCTTATTATTTACCACATGAAATACTATTGATATCATGGAAAAAAAGTTTTTCTTCCTAATGTTTTTCCCCTGTTTCACATTATCGATTCTATAGATTTTCCGATTTTTTAAATATCCGATAAGCGTAGTCGATTTTCACTAGGCACCACTACACTACGGTTCCAAACTGACTTTGAATGCACTCTAAACCGCGCACTTTGACACCGCTTTAGCACAAAAAAGGGTAAAAGTGCATTCGCAGCTTTTGGCTCGATGCAGTGAAAAGTGAGGTTTGACATAGACACAGTACAAGTGCAACACAGAAGGTGGCGGTGAGAGTAGAGCTTAAGTCTTTATAACAACATTATGGCACACAAAATTTGCTATCATTTGATTTGACATTTTATTATATGAATGGGACTGGGGGGACAGCCAGTCCACTGGATATTGGCATGCATGGCTTCTTGTCCATTTCCTAAAATAATATTTATTTTAAAACTTTAGGCGATAGATACTCTTAACAGCACAACAAACAGAAGCTTTTTACATTTTTTTATTATATTTTATAATTTAGAGAGTTGTACATCATTTACGTCATTTAGACGTTCTTATTGCTCTAAGTAATTTCATCTAGACAACCATCGGGTAGTTAGCAGTCTAAAACGTAAAGTAGAAAACTATTTATTCAAGTAAAAATGGGAGATAAATCTAGATGTTTGACTTTAAACTAATGAAGCTGGCCTTCACTGTAGAAATAGGGAAATAACATAATGCTCGTTTATGCATTTTAGGTAGTTTAACCTTTATACTACTATTTTCTCAAAATTTTGACCAAACATTTTAGTTTTTTTTTTAAACTTACCATTTGCCTAACCAAAAAACTATTATCCGTTGATTTTTTTTCTGATTATTAGTAAACTATGTTGATGTTTTTTTTAGATTCGACTCTTAAAAGGTCTGTTTGAGCAGTAAGTCTTCTGGTAGTATTTTGGATTGTGGCACCAGCGCTGAGTCGTCGAAATACGATGCTGCATTGCTTCAAACAAATCGGTGAATTGAATGCGGGTAAAACATCGGGCTGTTTGAAACTGCAGGATTTTCCCTTGTATTTTGATGTAACGTAGTTTAAAAAGGAAATTAGAAAAAAAAGTATTAAATTATTTTTGTGTGTCGTATGCCTGTCGTGTTACGTAGCTTTTTGTGTAAAGCAATACATGTGTGTTTACCGTAAACAACAGGAATAAATACATGATTATGAATATTTCAACAATTGAAGCATTGGGTGCAACAAGGGTTTTAGGTCAAAAATTGAGTTTTAAGATATTTCAATTTAAAGTTTTTAAAGTTTAATTGTTCATTAACTAAAAGACCTTTCAGCTTGTATTTTTTTTATTTAGTAGTTCATTTATTTGGCTTTAATACTGTAGTATTATTTATGATCAGGTTCATCTGTAATTATGATTATTATATTTTTTAATTTAACTGGTTATCCGCCCTTATTGCACCAACCAAGTAATTTTATTGGGCGTAAACATTATTATAAAAAAAATATATACAATATTTTTTTATTAATACGATTTATTACCATAATATTACCATATATTTATTACCATAAATAATTAACTAAGCATGTAAGTAAAAATAGATTTTGTTTCACTTTATCTCCAATATCCCAAAATTCAGAAAAAAAATTGTATTTTTATTTTTATTGATCTTGCCAGCACATTTTTTGGAGCAACATGTAGTAAGACAACGAAAAACTTTCCCTTGCACTTTTTTGCCACGAACAGATTCATAATGTTTACCTGAGGCCCTCTTGTTTTTCCGTACATTTCTTTTCCAACACTCAGGGCGTTTCACTTTCTTTCTACCTAAATTTTTTGAAGGAATATCTTCATCTTCCGAACTATCATACTGCAAACTTGTGCTTACAAAGTGCTTACATCTGTTTTCTTATTTTTGGGAGGCAAATACTCATCCGAACTTTCTGCACTAAAATCACCAGAGACACTTATTCCTGACATATTTTATCAGCATTTCCAACTATTATTTAGTAATAAAAAGTTTTGCGTTGTTAACAGATTCAAACTTCAGCGAAAGTGACAAGTCGTAACGTGTTTTTAGACTCAAATGTCAAAATGCCAATCTATGCAACAAGGGCGTATAACTATAGTATGAATTTCAACGAATAGCGGCATCTAGGTAAGATTAAACAAAACGAGTTTTTGGTACACGAAACTAGATGGAACTGTTAATAATTTCGTGCAATAATAAGAAAACAGGCATTTTGCACTGAACGCCCTTGTTGCACCCAATGCTTCAATTGTTGTTTTACATTGGTGCAAATGGAATTAAATTGTTAAGATAAATTTTTAAGCGGAATAAACACTTAAAAGTGGTGTGTCTCTTTTCAACTTACAATTTTTATTTTTCTGGCTGATTTAAAAAAAGGAAAACCTTATTTGAATATTGTCATTAAAAAAACCCGTCCCAAAAGTTGCAACGGCGGTTTTAGGGCAGGGCCCAGCCGCAGCTGCGACGTGTTCGCCTACCCGCAATCCATTTGTCTGGAAACTTTGACAACATGACGGATTGAACCCTGTGCCAATCGCATGATGGAGGTTGTTTGATGTGAAAACATGTTTAACATTGTAGGTGAATAACTGGCATATTTAAAAATTAAAGTTGAAATTTTTTATTTCAAACTTGATACTCAGGATTTTTTATTCAAGGACACATAACCGCATGTCAGACTGCCCCACTTTAACTTTGAAACTACCTATATTTTCGACGTAATAAAGATATTTCGTAATAAAAATGGGTAACCTTACATGCTGCTAACTATGTTATATATGTTAGGAAAAATTAAACGAGCAAAGCCCAACACATCCGCAATATCGAGAGTTTGAAACTGATAAACTAACCTTTTATTCCTATGGTGAAGGAATCATTCGATATTTATCTGTAAAATTCAATATTTACTATCAAAATCTTAGAGGAATGCGTACAAAAACGAACAAGATTAGGCAAGAAATTCTCAAACATGATTATGATTTGATAACATTTACTGAAACCTGGTTGATACCAGAAATCCAGGATTCTGAATTTATCGATCAACGCTACAATATTTATAGAAGGGATAGATCACCTAGTGATGGTGGCGGCGGAGTGCTGATAGCCGTGAACAAGAAGTTTACCTCGTCTCGAATTCCGATATGGGAAACCGTGTATGAAGATATTTGGATAGTACTGAACATCGGAATACATGGACAAAGTGTTAAAAGACTGGGCATTTGCTGCTTTTATCTACCTTACCCAAGGCTTGGCATCTTGGAAACATTTTGTAATAATGTGGTATGTGTTATGCAATCATTGGATAATGTCCTGGTTGTTGGTGATTTTAATTTAAAATATATTTCCTGGTCACTTAATGTTGATACTGGTGAAGTCGTCCCAAATAACAATGGAAACTCACTTGGAAACGTACTCATAGATTTTATTAATCTTAATAATCTAAGACAGTTGAATTACTTTAAAAACGGTCTAAACAGAACTTTGGATTTAGTGTTAACTGATATCGGGGCCACAGTGCTTGAGGCGCCAACAGACCCACTAAGCAAACTAGATTCTCATCATCCACCACTCCTTATTACTGTAAACCTACACAAAGCGGTACTGCCTAGACAATCTCATACAATCATTGATTACTGTCGCGCTGACTATACAAAGATAAAGGAGGGTTTAAAATTAATCGATTGGCCTCTCAAGTTCTCTGGTGCTGCGAACGTTGATGAAGTGACGGACATTTTCTACAATGAGTTATATAATTTAAAAGATGATCATGTTCCAAAGCGCAAACCAAGGTCTTCCAAATATCCTCCCTGGTACAATATTGCCCTAATAAAACTTTTTGCAGAGAAAGACAAATTAAGGCGACGTTTTCGTAAGCATGGTAATCCGCGCGATGAACTAGTGTACAAAATCCTTCGTAATCGTTGTAATCGTTATTCCCGTGAGTGTTATACTAACTACATACAAAAAACTGAAGAATTGATACATTCCAATCCTAAAAAATTCTGGAAATTTCTTAATGGGAGACGCAAAAATACAAATAGTTTACCATCGCAAATGTCATATAATGACACAATTAGTCGAACAGGTGATGATATGGCCAACTTGCTTGCTAAGCATTTTGCGTCAACTTTTTCTGTCGGAAACGTCGCAAACTGCACTGCGAGTTTGGCTGTTAATGGTATTATATCTGATTCTCTTCTAAGCGAAATCTGTTTTGATGAAATAACAATACTTAAGGCCCTTAAGAGACTTGACCCTTCAAAGGGAGCTGGTCCGGATGGATTGCCTCATGCGTTTGTATGGGTTTGTGCTTTTGAACTCTCATATCCATTATGTATTATTTTCAATAACTCACTTTCGACAGGTATATTTCCCGCTAAATTAAAAGAAGCACGGATCGTTCCAGTATTTAAAAAGGGGGATAGGGAAAATATTAAAAATTATCGACCTATATCTATATTGAATACCTTCTCCAAACTATTCGAATCCCTGGTTTGTGAAGTCCTTACATCTCATTTAAGGCCCTTGTTCAACCCTATGCAACATGGGTTTTCTCGCGGAAAATCTGTTTCTACGAACTTGGTGGAGTATGTCTCTTATCTTACTGAACACGTCGATAGAAGAATACGAGTTGATGCCGTCTATACGGACTTTAGTAGCGCCTTTGACAAGGTTAGTCACCCCCTTTTACTAACGAAATTATCAACCTTTGGCATATGTGGGTCTCTGCATCGTTAGTTTGATTCGTACCTGAGCTTGAGGTTATTGACCGTGGTCACGAACGGTTATGCATCCAAGCCATATGTGGCAACTTCAGGCGTACCTCAGGGTTCGCACTTGGGCCCTATCTTGTTCCTTGTATTTATAAATGACATTGTTAATTGCATAAACTATAGTAATTATATATTATCCGCAGATGATATGAAGGTCTTTAAGACAATATCATGTACTAATGATATTTATTTATTGCAGAAGGACTTAAATTGTGTTAATGCTTGGTGTACAAATAATCTTATGATCATCAACCTAAGTAAATGCTTTCACATCAAGTTCACATGAAATAAGAATAAAATACAGTCCTCTTACACAATTCATGGGGTTGTCTTGGAGGAGGTGGGGCAGATTCGCGATCTAGGTGTGATCCTGGATAGCAAACTGAGCTTTGTTCCTCATTACGATACAATTGTGTCTAAATCTTTTCAGATGCTTGGTTTTCTAAGACGAAATACCACAGGCTTCAAAAGTGTCAAAACACTAATAACCCTTTACAATGCACTGGTTTGTAGCCACCTTGAGTTCGCTAGTGTCGTATGGAATCCCGTTATAAAAAACACGCCAATAACATCGAACGCGTTCAGAGAAAATTTTCACGATACCTAGCTTTCAAAACTCCTAATTTTAGTTACAAAAGGGAATATAGTGATCGTCTGTCAAAATTCAAACTTATATCTCTTACTGATCGCCGCGAGATGACGGATCTTATTTTTTTGTTTAAGGTAGTTAATGGCGTGTTAAATTCTGCAAATATTTTAAATGATATCAAATTTACTGTACCTCGGCCTAACGCCCGCAGGAAGCTCACAAATACCTTTTTTGTGCCACAAGCGAAAACTAACCTTGATAGACATGCGCCATTACCGAGAATGTTATCATCTTACAATAGAGTAAACGACGAATGTAACCTCGATATTTGCCATGACTCCGAATCTATATTCAAAAGCAAAGTCCAGTCATTTTATCAGCGGTAGCACTGAAGTGTTTTGTTTTGTTTTTAATTTAAATTTTAGAACATTATTCCCTCACTAGCATACACCATTTTTGTTTGTACCTATATTGTTAACTGAGTATACCTATCTAGCAATGTCGTGTTCACCTATAATTGGGTTGCATACCTGATGCAACTTCGTTTGATTAAGTGTGCCGGTCAATGTTTGTATGTAACCTGTTGGTGTTCCAAATTAAATAAATAAATAAATAAACTATTCTTTTTGGAAGAAAAAATCTTTACTTAGGTACTTAAAAGAATACCTCAATAACAGTCATTTTTTGAGAAGTGATGCTCAGATGTACACAATAGGAATGTTGACACCATTCACAAATAATATATTTCAGATGTACACTTACTAGCCTATTGTAATAAACTCACATCTTAAGATATGCGCAATTTCTGTTAAAGTTGTCACACTACGTACAAGTAAAAGTGAAAAAGTATATATATAAAAGGTTACAACCGTCAGCTTTTATCACACTTTTATAGATCTTATCACATCCAATTTAAGTCGTAAAAAACATCATCTAAGAAGTTCGTCATAAGAAGAGCGAAGTTGTAACTCAATTCGGTCAGTTTATGGCCCAAGTGTTAAACTTTTCTGGCTACTTACTACTATGTCCAGGCAGTTTGAACAAAGAGGAATATGGATTTTCTTGTGACTAAGAATACTGGCTTTTTTTATTAAACGGTTTTTTTTAAACGGTTTTTTTAAACGGTTATTTTTTTCAAACGGTTTTATTTAGCTCACCCCGTTTGTTATATTTTTTTATTTAGCTCACCCCGTTTGTTTTGTTTATTATTCTTGGGTCAAATTTAGTAATTCAAATTTCACCCTCTTCCTGTCAACCGATTAATCTGAAATTTTGTATACACTTTGGATTTTGGTGACAATACAATTATGTTCATTCATTATCATTATAAATTCAAGATGGCCGCCGCTACAAAATGGCGGATAAATTATGTTTTATTAATCCCATCAATATGGGTATCAAATGAAAGGGCTCAACAAGCAAAATACAATATACTATAAAAAATTGAAATACAAGATGGCGGCCGCTACAAAATGGCGGATAACGTAGGTTTTATCGATCCCATCAATATGGGTATCAAATGAAAGTGCTCAACCAGTATAATACAATGTACTATATAAAATTAAAATCCAGGATGGTGGCCTCTACAAAATGGCGGATAACTTAGGTTTTATCAATCCCATCAACATGGGTATCAAATGAAAGGTCTCAACAAGTAGAATACAATTTACTATGCAAAATTGAAATCTAAGATGACCGCCGCTACCAAATGGCTGATAATATTTTTTTATCAATCCCACCAATATGGGTATTAAATAAAAGGGCTTGACAAGAAGAATACAGTGCACTATACAACCTCAATATTTAAGATGGGCGCAGCCACCAAATGGCGTATAATAATAAGATTTAAATTTAGAAATTGAATCTGTAATTTAGGTATCTGATTAATCCAGCCTGAATCCACCACCCAAGTCAAGATTTTGTATCGTGTTGACTAACGGGCAAAAAAACCTTGCAATAATGAAGCACTAAATGAATTAAACAGAATGCGAAATAAAAACTAAAAACTAGAAAATAAAAATAGGTAAAAAAACTTTTTAAGTTAAACGGTTTTATGTTAAACATACATTGCAATGTTTAAGATAAATGTACTAAAAACCAAAAAATAATAAAATAGATACAGTCGTGGGAATTATAAACATATGCATAGACTAGACTAAAATAAAACCGTGGGGCACGCCAATTGTCTACAATCGTTGATTAAAATGTTTGTTTTGTAATGTTACACTATAATTAGGCAGTAGTTCAACCGACAACGATGGACGTGTGATAAGTAGGGCTAGAATGTGGAAACAAGCTAGCTATCAAAACTAATAGAATAGAAGAAAGAATAGAAGGAAGAAAGAAGCGAGAAAGACCAAGGATAAGCTCCATTCAGCAAATAAAAGAAACGATAAGGGTCGTGTCGTATCAGGAGGTCAAAAGAAGGGCGAAAGGCAAGAGGCATGAAAATACCAACAAGAGTTAAGCAATTGGATGATGACATCACATAAATTTCGTAAAAAAATCAATTCATTCCCATGAAAATTGCCCCTAAAAGATTTCACATGTTAACTTGCCTACAAGCATACTTTAATAAAAACAATTTGCATTAATACACTACACATCTACAATTGCAGTTTTCGAATCAACCATAAAGATTTTAAAATAATATTCTTACGCTCTCTACACACCACTTCAATAACGACCGACTTTTGACCTGCAGCCAAATGAAAATTGCATAGCCCATGCACCCATCACTAGAATTAAAACCTGGTATGCATCTCTTAAAATTATGCCACTGTAAAATGCTAGTACCGACCTACTTTCGCTATGTAAATGGGCAGATTTTAATAGTAATAAAATTATGCCATTTCTGCTGCAACGATCTGATGATAACAATTTTGGCACCAAATCCAATGAACCTAGCTTCGGGGTAACTACTTGCAGTTAAAGTAATGGAATTGCTGAAGTTTATTCTGTATAATTAGAATACAATTATCTTATATGTAGCAGGGCTAGGGCTAGAATACTAATTTAGAATGAAAAGTAAATATTAAGATCATAATCTTGAAGGTAACGAAATAGTTATTATCAAGACCAGGGACCAGGGATCTCATGCAGTGAAAAAAAGTTCACACGCCTAAAAACGCATACATTTTTACGAATGTGAACTTTTTTCAACTGCATGAGAATCGTGCCCCAGCTTTTGAATTAGTAATTAGTAAACGTGTTTGTTACTATTGTAAATTACCTAAGTATTACGTAATATTAGCATAGCGATACGCAGTGTGTGATTGTGACGTGATCGTAATGTTTATTAAATAAAATGTTTTTTAAGTGAAGTGCAAAATACGTACTATAAGTTAGTGATAATTTATTGTTTCGTACACTTTTTAACAATTTAAATTAAAGCTTTCTTTTGTATTTCTCTTGTAAAAGAATTTAATTCTTGAGAAAAAAATATCTAAAACCGGAATTAAAAACAATGCAAAATAGATAAGTGATATTATTTTGTAAAAATTTTTTTCGCTCTTTTCACCTTATGCCTGTTAAGTATTTGAGTTCATAATGTGAAATTAATATTTTATACTATAACATAATATGCTGTTTATTTTGATTTGGTAAGGAAAATTTCTCACGGGATACTCATTTCAATGTCTGATAGTATTGGTCTCATTCCCAGGCATAGAAAGATGTTTGAGTTACTTTGATAATCGCTTACTACGTACTTTTTTGGCTGATACTTTCTATTATTTATTTAAATAGGTTTGCTCTTGAGTAGATTAAGCCACGTAGCGCAGACAGCCTCGACAAAAAAACAAGTTCACCGAGAAGGTTATTTATTTCTTTCTTTATTCACACATGGTATATTACAGTGTAGAACACCAAGGCATACCAGGTTACACATTAGTTATGTGTAAAAAAAATATATAAGTTTTTTATTATTATTTAGTAATTGCAACAAAAAATACTTATATTTATATTTTTTTTAATTAGGAATACAAATGATTATGGCAAGAAGTGAGCCCCACTCACTTTTATAGTAAAAGCCCTAAACTACTGCCTAATCTGTAGCTCTAACACTACTAATGTTAGACTTAATGAGCCGTTATTCTGTCTGACACATTTAAACCGCTATAAGTGCTTAACATGCCCCTCGAAACCATGTTTCTAAATAATCAGGTCAGTTCAAATCTGCATTGTCCTAACCGAGTTCGGTTAGGACAATGCAGGCAACCACCGCTAATTAATATGTTCGATGACAATTGACGGCGGTTGACAATACTTGCATTGATCTACCTCCGGGTTGGTAAAATAACAACTTCACCAAACCAAGTTTGGGAGAGAAAAAAAAATATGCATTTGTACGTTTGTAAGAATTATTAAACAATTTAATTCTCCAAAAACTCTAATACTAATTTAAAGTTGGAGTAATATTTATATAGTGATTTTTGATTTCTTGTTTAAAGTACTTGAATAATTAACGTCCTCTAGCTAGAGTGTAATTTTGTTCATAAATTTAACATAATCGGCGCACTTTGCAATGCAACCAATATTGGAAGACATTTTTGTTAACAGAGAGTTTGATAAAAATCCCCACCTTATTGCATAAGTAGATATGTGGTGTAACACACTTACCTATGAGCAATATCCTTTCACTCATTGCTACACTATCAGCTCTAACAAAAAAGTTATCCAATACAACATGATCTCCACCTAGGTACTACAAATACCTAATACCACAGTAGCAAACCTCACGTGTGTACACTGCTGGCAGTACTGCCACACAGCTAGTCACATCCAATCACATATTGGCAAATTAGGCTATCGTTAATCCGCCGCTGGCCATCGGCCGACCGCTACGTACATCTCGAGGGATTACATGGTCACAGCCTGTTTGAGAAACGCCAGTACAGTATGTACTTAATATACCAACACTATATGTCTACTTTGTTGGTACCTACTTAAAACATGACTGATTGATTTGAATGCACTGCGGCAACGTGGACAAACAAGACGACGAGGACAACGAGGCAGTGCATTTAATCAGCCCATTCAGTCCCAGGTGACCTCCATCAAACCAAAACAACAAATTTTGATTTTTGGTTTTTCTATCTTAAAATAACTCTGACACAGCTCTGGAGTCAGGAAGTTGGATGTGGTAACACCCTGTGTACGGAAAGAAAGTTAAGCAGTTTGTCCTGCGCCTGATCTTTTTTCGTTCATGTGGAATTGCCGTCTCACCAAAATCTCTTGCGCAGTTGGCTAATCTATGTTGAGATTGGCCGCTGTAGTCGAAATTTGGCTAGGAGGACATCAACTTTAAAATACGACTGAACACAAGAAGGACTTATAACTATTTCGCATACAGCATACTGAGCGACCAAAAATATTTATCATGTCATATTAATATTCTCCTGTTTCAATATTTATTACAGTCAAATAAATATAAACAAACACTCAACAACTTTGCAAGCTTTTTAAAGGGAGTTTGCAACATATACTACGTTTCCATATTTTTTTAATGGGTTTGTTCTCGACTCTTGGCTAAACCAGACGTAGCATTTTTTTATTTAGACGAATTTTGATCAAATATTATGCTGCTTTAACGAATCTTAATTACATATACTGTTGCTAAACGAAGTTCGAGGCTTTTCTTTTTGTGCTACATCAGGACGGCGGTTGCTTGAAATCTCATGTTAGGTAACGTTAGTTTGGACACGCCATCAGTGTAATGAATTTGGGGACTAATAAGATTACGCTAACTTAAGCACGCTCGCCCCGGCTCTCCGAAGGTACTCGTATCTAATCTGTAGAGACTGGGCTTTAAAACAGATTTGGTGACACACTAAGCAATAATTGGGTGGACGACGTGTCTCGGCGCTGGGTGCTAGTTTTCATTGTTAAAAGTTTGTCTGGAAGAGATCATTTTCAAAATTTAAACTAAATTTTGCTCACAAAAATTAATCGACTGTGTCATCCGGTGGGACTCGAACCCACGTCCTTTCGCTATCCGGGCGAATGCTCTTAACCAACTGAGCTACGGAGAACGTTCATCATTTTCAGCGATAGGATACGCCTACAATTAATAAATAATGGTTCTTCTCGTATGGTTACGATTTAGCCCTTAAACTATAGTCAAGTAAACTGTGTAATCCTAATTGTAATCTGTTTTGAAAACATTATATCCTAAAGTAAAGTAAGTAAAGTGTTTTCTTGTTGCAATAAAAAATTCACCTACATTACCTTTTACCATTTTTTTAATGGAAGTGTTGGCCCTATTCCGATAAGAAACAAACTGAAACTACTTCGCTGCTGATAGTAATGACCTTGTAACTACTCAGAGAAACTATTAAACATAGGTATTTGGTAAATTGGCAAGTATTATGCATAAGTACTTTGAAATAAATTAATCGTATTTATGTTTACATGCCTGCATGAGAAGCTAGTAATATTGAACTAATATTGTTACTCTGGAAAAGGTCATTCTGCCTCGTATTTTATACAAATATCAGAGAGCTGTTATGACCATAAGCGAATATTCAGATTCGTTCCGTGCCAAGTGCGTACTTTAGTGATGTTCGTAACCGACTATAGCCGTCAGGAATTAATTGACTTAAGCCGAGAGAGACTTAAATCATGAACTAGTACATATCTTAACAGTAGCTACGTACCTGTAGCTGTTTTTGGTAGTAGTATTATTTAAGATTAATAAATATATTTATACTAAATATAATAAATAAAAATTAAGATTCAAAATACACCAAAATTAATGTCGATATGTTTACTTAAAGTTTCCGGTTATAATAGCGATAATTTAGCAACAAAAATGTTATAGGCTGAAATGCAAGCGCCTATACCTTTACTAAAGCGGAGTACCGACATGTATAGACTAGTGTATGGCTCATCCCTATTTGCGACAAACCCATTCATAATAGGTAATACATTATCCATATGTCACCCCGAACACTGTCCGAACCATATTGGATTACCATGATGATTAACTTATTTAATTCCAATTAAATTAATGGCGTGCTGTTTGACATTGTCAACCGTATTGATGACGTTAACACATTGATATATGCTTCTCTAGTAATAAACGAGCTTTTGGAATATTAATTGATACTAACAAAGATTATGAATGAAAGTGAAAAGAGTGATCAAAATGTCAATAAGTACGATGAGACTATGGACTTCTAAGGTATTCTGGTGTTTCTATACCCATTTGTAAAATGACAAACACTGTCCAGTCCATTATCAAGTATTTTGAAATCAATATCCCTGCACGTATGCTAAAATGTTTGTACGTATGTGGGAGAGGACGTAAAATATAACGTAAGGTGTATGAAAGGAGGTTATCTGATGTAAAACGGACCGCAAGGGTTCTGAAAGAGAAGGAAGAAGAACGTTTTATTTGAATGTGAGTGATGTAGCAAGTGGTAGGTGGACCGCTGACCTGAGGAAGGTGGCCGGTGGTGGCTGGATGCGAGAAGCGGAGGACCGTAAAAGTTGGCGCCGTCTTTGAGAGGCCTATATCCAGCAGTGGACTGCGATAGGCTGATATGATGATGTAGCAAGTGGGGTTTAGTTTTGGAAGGTGGTTTGAGTATTGTTTCGGGAGCGAGTGATGACGGTTGAGAACATATAGGTTTTAAAAAGTTATTCTGAAATGCACGAAGTATTTTCTTTACAATAAAGAAGAAAGTACAACGTGGAGTTTCCCTTTTCCCGAATTCTACATGTATCTGTTACAAGCTTGAATAAGTATTTTTCTATTCTATTCTATTCAAGAGTGCGAGCAAGTGTGATGTCTATAGACGAAAATACTGATATCTTACGAAGTAGAGCCTCGGTAGATGCACACTACTAAGTGCATAACACCAAACCGAACAGTGCAACCTAAGTTTTGGGCTAGGAATAAGTCTTCATGCCGCAGATATAAAGCCTTCTCAAACTGTAATAGCGTCTAAGTCGCCTACTATATCTGTCAACCTACAAGTAGCGTATCTGAGTCAGAGTTAGAACTAAGAATTTAATCTGCTTTTTGGCTTGACGCCCGAATGTCAAGTACTACTAGGTATTTGGACTGGTAATAAAAAAAGTAGTAAATTACATCTGGGTACAAATATTTTTATGCCTATTATTACTTTTATGGCTTTGCCAACGCCAGGATGGCTGAGAGATTAGGCAATCGTCTGGTAACGCGGGTTCGATTCCCGCCTCTGGTGGTGTTTTTTTAAGTGCATTAATATCTCATATTGTTACGACTTTCATTGTGTTTTTGAAATCTTACAGATTAACATTACTTTTCTAAATTCTCTTCTGTAATATTATGAAGGTTAAAACTTAAGTTTCGTTGGTCACTAAGACTATTAATGTCAAAGTTAGTTAGTTTCTGTACACCAAGTTTATTGAAGGATTCTCTTAGGATCCCTGATAACATTTTAATCTGGAATAATGTCGACTTAATCTAGTTTTAGACAGCTACACTCGTCTAGGACATTTTGCAGCATGCAGCTAATCCGAAGTAAGTTTTAGTAAAGTGTCTAGTTTTGAGACGTCCAAGTTTTACTATTCTAAGTTATCTGAAGTTTAATAATATTGGCTAAAATAAGCCTTATCGTAAAATTGTGGATAGGTTTTAAAATCGAACGTTGCTCCACCGACAAGAGCCTAGCTCTTGAATTTATGATGGTGACGAGGTTTTGAAATGAATACGAATTTCGCTACACTGAAAAAAAGGATCAACCAAACTAGTTTTGTTAGTTGGAGGTTTATTTGTAAGGAAGTCAATTTTGTCAATTTTTGTTTAATATTAACTAAAAAAAGTAAAGTCAGCCTATTAGATTCCACTGCTAAGAAAAGGCCTCACCTCAATTATGAGGAGAAACGAGTCATACTCCACCACGCGGGCTCAGAGCGGATTGGTGGAGGGGTGTCTGTAAGGCATGTGACAAACCTTACTGTCAGATGTTATCAAGCCGCCCAAGGGCCTCTGACTAGGCTTAACGACTAATACCAACAGATATTAGCCGGAACCTACTACTTTACGTGCCTTCCGAAGCACGGAGATGCTTGTCATGGTCGTCACTTTAATGGTCGGAATGGTCACCCATCCAATCACGACCGCGCCGTGGGTTGCTTAACTTTTAATATCACTTCCAAAGCGCTGCCGCCACTGCGTCACAAGCACCTTAATATAAACTATCATAACTATAGTATATAACAATAATAATAAAAATAATATTTTTTTATTTCGTTTAAAAACTTATACATAGGTACATAGTTGATTGAGGTCTCCATTTAAGCAAGTAATACCTGTTTGGGGACCTCGCTCTTCCTTATCTAGGCATACATAATCTAAATATCCATAAAGAATACAAAATATTAATTAAATTTAAACTACTTACTAAAAAAAAAAAAATTGAAACAAACACAATTCCAACAGGCCAATAACAGATGTGTGTTGTGTGTGTGTGTGTGTGTGTGTGCATGTGTGTGCATGTGTGTGTGTGTGTGTGTGCGTGTGTGTGTGTGTGTGTGTGTGTGTGTGTGTGTGTGTGTGTGCGCGTATGTGTACAATATACTGTTACTGATAACCAAAAGTACGCAAGTCACTAGATTACGGCCTACTAAATAGCCAAGCCAAATTTTGTTTACTTTTAAGCAATCATTTTTTTCAGTGTAGTTCAAAAATTACTTTGACTAATAAAAAAAATATTTTTGCTATACCTATTTATTATAAGCTGTATTTTTTTTTGTCATAACTTCCTGTTAAATAACTTTTTTTGTCCGGATAAAATGTACTTAGTTGTATTAAGAGGATTAACGTACCAATAAAAATGTAAAAGTGCCACCCGTCGGCAAAGATAAAAAAACTGTTATTGATTAAGCGTATCAATTTACTACAATAAAGTGACTCCATTCATCTTCTTACTATCGACCTCTGATTGGTCCTGAAGAGCTGGCATTGTTGTTTAACAAAACTGATCAGATAGCCTCTTAAAAGTGCTCAGATCCTTACAAATCGCTCTCATTCGATCAGGCCACTTCACACCTTATAATAAAGGACGCAGTGTCCTTTATGGCTCGCCATTTCCAATTACGCTTAGAACCACTTAGTACTCTATTACTAATATGAAAAGGAAAAAAAAGGAAGATGTTAAGGGCTGATTTTCCCGCAATAGAAAATAAATAAACGGATATAAAACAAGACTTGCTTTAAAATATATTTAATGTACACCGTCAACAAATGAAGTGATAATCATCTTAGACCCGAGTTCATCAACATTTAAACAGCCGGTTAACATAGATCGATGGTTTATGAGACACAATTTCTATACAAAATATGCCAAATAGCATTTAAGTGATGGCCTAAAAATTATCATATGTTGTTGAACTTGACCCTAAGGCTGGAGTTCATAAACACATGTTTAATTTTAATTAGCTGGTTAAGCATTATCTGACATATTTTGTATAGGAATTCTGTCAAATTAACCGCCAATAAAGGGGTACCGGCTGCTTAAAAATTGATGAACACGAAACATAGCGTTATCCCGGCTATGCACTCGCAATTTAGGGCCCAGGGTCCGCTTTGGACCATGGATCCATGGTTCAGTCGCCTGAATGTGTAGGTTTCCTTACGGTGTTTTCCCTTACCGTAAGAGCATCGATTAGTGAGCTACCTATAGTCCGAAAAGTTCTTGCACGAACCTCCTTGCACCCTTCAAGACGTGCGGAAGGCGAGGAAGGACCAATCACACGCGATTGTCAAAATCCATTCCTTTCGAAAGTCACCTCCTAAAAGAAACTCCTCGAGAACATCGAGGGAAAAAGAAAAAGTATTAAGTACTTACGTAACTTTTAATTTTTGTCGTCGACGGCAAATTATATTCACGCAAAAGTCCCGAGTGGACATCGTCTCATTTTGCCTTATAGCTTGTCCCTGAGGAAACGCAACATGAATATAAAATAACTAAGTCGAAATGCTGAATAATTAAAAAAATTAAAGGTGAACAAAGTTTCGTTGGGACAAAGTTAATGAGAGTTAGCTACTCGGTTCCATTTGTTTCTGTTTATGCCGTTTTTGTGGTCGGTTTTGTTATATTTCAGAAGGCCCTTGATGATACTCTCGATTCAATGGAAGCTTTGCATGATGGATCAGAAAATGTCTAAATATCTGCTATCAAAAAAAACCTAAATAAAATCAATTTGTGACGAGTCTTATTCACATTTTCGGTCTGCCGCTTTCTGTAGTATAATTAACGACCTCCTTAGCTGGGTGGTTCGCACACTGGTTTTCAAGGTGTCGCCATCTCTGATATACCGGATTCAATACCCGGTCAGATCAAAATAGAATTTGTCATTCATTAATAAATGTATTTTCTTTCTTTCTCATTTTCTATATTGTCTCGGGTCTGAGAGACGTGGTTGTCGGCGACGACAACCATAACGATGGACGAAATGACGGACCACCGTTGTATCAGATGTGCAATGTATGTGATGTTGTCCACTATTATATGATTCGATGAATGAAGTGTCACGTACTGCTTCGATAAAGCAAGTATGACGCTAAAATGCGACGCCTGCAGTGCAATTCATTTTGAGAATGGCGTCTTTTAGATTATAATATTGACGCACACAGTGTCGCATAGCGCCGTTTTATGGGGTTCGACCTTTATACCGACAAGATTCGGTGGGAAAAGCGGCGAAGTTGCCACTTAATTTATTCGAAGTGTCGGGGAAATTTATGGTCTGATTAATTCCTGTTCTTTATTCTACACCTTCTTAAAGTAGCGGCTTTTGTTCTTTCCCGATTTTGGCGGGCACCAAAAGAGGTTTTTTTTTCACGAATCCCTTTTAGCGACCGCAAAAATAGGGCCGGGTTAAATACTTTGAAGTTAGTAGAATTACATAGAGTTCGCGATTTCTGTGAGCCTGAACTCACACTTGCAAACATTTACCTTACTGTTTCCATCTAAGCTTTCAGATGTCATTAACGAATTCTTTTTATATCTTAACACCTATTTTTGAAGTAAAAAATATGAATGGCACGTGGGCGTTTCACAGTAGGCACTTTCATCGATGGCTTTTTAACTTATACCCAAAATAGGTGACTAAAGCGTGGGACGTGGCTCAAAAATATTGATGATTTTATTTATAGCTCCAACTCATAGTAGCTTTAAAAGCCTCTTATAATATTAACTTTAATTTGATATTCCCTCAACAAAGGCATGGTATAGTTAGCTTAATAATTCTGTTATCGAATACCGATCATTCACTTACTACAAGTGCTGTGATTTAGTTGTTAAACGGCTAGAATTTACGGCGCAAACTTACCCGGCTAGCCTTAAATCAAATGTATGCTATGTAGCTTGTTCCACATTATTATACTATCGGTTGAGGCGCGTGTTACGGTATGCTGTGATGCAAGTCAGAAGCGAAATGACTGAATATGAATAAATAAGGTTTTGTCGTAGTTACATGGAAACCAGAATTGACGCTATCGATATTAGGTAAAACATAATTAGGTAAACCATTATACAAGGGAGAAATGGCACGCCAGACTAACACTGGAGATAGCCTAGCCATAGACCTTTCATAAAGTTTGAGAGATGATGATTCCATATTAGAGCCACATATTTTTCTTTAAAAGTTTTTTTTTATTTTCAACAAACACACACAATTACCTAGCCCCAATCTAAGCGTGAGCTTGTGCTATGGTGACTAGGATAACGGATCGACATACTTATATACATTTATAAACATCCATGACTTAGGTCCAAATGCTCGTGCTCATCACACAAACATTTGCCCCTTGCGGGATTCGGACCCGCAACCGCCTGTTTCACTAGGCTTAGACTATAACTATCTTGCTTAATATTTCTACTAATCAGATCGAGGTCAAGTTAGAGGTAGCGTAAAATGTCAAATACAGCCATTTTAAGATATGAAATGCCACTCTTGAAATGCAAATATTTTTCTGACAATGAAAAGGAGATGAAACTTTCAGATAACATTAAAATGGTTGTTACAATTGCTAGTTTTAGTAAGTTAAGATATATCACATTGGGTACTTCCCTAATTATAGTTGTAAGAATATTAATTTAATAAATAAGATTAAGTTACTAACATTTAAGAATTTTGCGATGTCGTATATCTTAAAACTCATTTCAGAAATATGCTTCCTCAAAATTGAGCTAAATGCTTTGTCTTCGCGTTGACCTAGTTAAGCTAAACTTATTACACAAATTATAGCTATCATACTGAATAATTAAATTAAATTGATGACTTTGAACAGAAACTATTAAGCTCTAAGGCAAATTCTGTGTATTCGGTTAATTTGCCTTGTCTTCTGATATCGGAGGCTGCCATACTTTATACACGGTATATAGTTGAACTGAAACCTTATAATAAATATTTGTGATAACAAAATGAGTTTTTGTTAGTTTTCAGTGAATGAACTCAAAAATGACGCTAAAATGAGTTCAGTGAATAAATAAAAAAAAAACACATTTTAGGAAACTAATAATTCGTTCAGTACAAACCAGTGCCTAAAACGTATAATAAACCAAACAGATTAAACAACACGTTGTTCAACAAGATTTGCTTGTGAAGCTTTATATTTGCTTATGTTCTTGGATTTATATCGTAAATTCCGTATTTCTATACGATATCACAACAGACAAATATTACTACTCATTTCTGAGTAAAGCCTTTTAAAATATTCATCGAAAACTGCGAAGTTTCAAACCAAAAATTGGCAGACAAGATTTAGTAGATTAAGCTACCGTCTGGTACTAAATCAAATTTGTCTGGCGGTAACTCGTTAATGCGTCTGACTGCACTTATATACAAGCAAAGTGGTTAGGTTAGCTAACGAGTGTGTTGGCAGTGTTTATTAATGTTTTCTGAAATAAAAATACAGGGCAATTCGTTTTTTTTTTGTATGTCCCATAACCTTAAGCGAAATATGCTCCATACCTTGCCATGCAAATGTATGAGAAATTCAGCAATATATGAGTGCGTCGGAAAAGTGAATTTAGGGTTCCGTAGTCCAAACAAGGATTATAATTTCGCCAGGCCTGTCTGTCTGCCCGAGGTTTTGCTAAGAGACCGTTAGTTCTTGAAAACTGTAATTTTGTGGGTGTATCTATAATAGTTGCGCCGATAAAGTGGTAGGGTAGCTCTCTGGTTAAGGAGGTCTTTTTCTAATATTAATTTTCGATTTAATGCTCCATTTACAAAATATTAAACTGAATGCATTTGATAAAAGCTTAACTGCTGGCTTAAAATATCTAAAAAAAACATGATGATAGTGCATTTTATACACTTAAAATGAAATGTTATGTGTAGCCGTTAAGATAACTTTATTAGTTTAGTAGTTATAATCGTTGAACTTGAGTATTGGATAATTTTGTACCAAATACAAAATCTTTAGAATAAATACTTTAAAGTAACTAAGATGAAGTAGTTGTTTGTTAAAACTAAAAAAAGTTCATAAATAGTGTCTAATGTTATATAAAGTTAATTGTAGGGAACCCTTCATGCGAGAGTCCGTCTCGCAACTGGCCGGTTTTTTATAATAAGAACTCACGAACACACCTGAATAAAAGGTGTAATAAAAAGTTCTTATCATAAAAGACAGTTTCAAACTTATTTATCAGAAACTTGAGTAAATCGTTAAGATAAAAATATAGATCTCGTAACACGATTAGAGGAATTTAATTCGATAGAAAAGCTTCCTGAAAGTTCTAACTTTGCCCTCTTGCGAGTTTAATAATTTATGTTTGCTGGTGCTGAAATTATGGAGCCTTCTCTTTTATTCTGTTGCTCAATCCACAAAAACGAAAACAATAGAAAATTGTTTTGTTTCAATTTTTAATAATAGAATTGCTTAAAAACCTGTTTTCATGTATGAAACCTGCTCAGCGACGGCCCTATGGTACAGTAGGGACTTTGTTTTTTACATGGAACGGCTTTTGGAACGATCCAATACGGTGAGGTCGTTGTTAGGGTTCCGTACCCGAAGGGTAAAAACGGGACCGTATTACTAAGCCTTCGCTGTCTGTCTGTCTGTCACCAGGCTGTATCTCATAAACCGTGATAGCTAGACAGATTAAATTTTCACAGATGATGTATTTCTGTTGCCGCAACAAATACTAAAAACAGAACAAAATAAATATTGAAGATGGGTTCAGATACAAAAAAATGTGATTTTTTTAGCGTTTTTTGCTCGCCGAGCTCGCTATCAATAATCGCAACCGGCTGACGCTTGAAATATTTACAGAATATTATCTTGTATATTCATTTTAAAAATAAATAATAAATAGTTTTTTACATACATACATACAAACATAGTTCTAATAGCAGATTCGCCGCGGGATCTGCAAAAAATGCTGCACAGCCTGGACTTTGCCTCGCGATGCGTTGGTCTCCGGATGAACTTGGCCAAGACTAAGGTCATGTTCAACGATCATATTGTCCCGGAACCAATAGCAGTCAGCGGCGAGATGTTCGAAGTTCGCCGCCGAGCTGAGGCTCGAGTTGAACGACCGCGACCAGGAGGCGCTGCTCGCGGACCTCGAGATCGGCCATCTTCCCGAGGCGAAGGGCGAAAACGTCATGCACATCGTGCTGGTGCTGGCCGGGCGCCTCTGCGTGCTTCTGCCCCAGGCCTTGGGTTGAGAAACTTATCAGTTGGGTTATTTAATGCGGGATCACTGGGCACGAAACATGACGAGTTAATAGTGGCAGTGGGGGAACTGGATCCGGATATCTTGGCTATCAACGAGACCTGGATGGAGGACAGGGATGATTGCAGGGCCCCTAAAATACCAGGATACCAACTGAGGCATATGCCTAGACCAGGCTGCATATCCAAAAGTCGTGGTGGTGGTGTGGGCTTCTACATCCGTAGAGGCCTGAATGCCAAGCCTTGCCAGGACCCAAATCCAGAGTCACCAGTTCAGCAGATGTGGCTGTCAGTACGACTACTCAATCAGAGTATTATCATTGGAACGGCATACAAACCTCCATGGCAGAGTGTGGACCTGTTCTTTGACACTATTACTGAATCCATAGCCTCTTTTTCAAAAAGGGATGGTGTTGTTCTGGTCGGTGACTTTAACATTGATTTGATGGATAGGAACAGTAGCAAATGTAGGCTCTTTGAGCAGTTTATCGAAAGCCTTGCACTCAACCAGATAATCACAGAACCTACACACTTTACTAGCCACAGCAGTACCCTCATAGACGTTGTATGTACTGATATTCCACTTGCATAGGCAACGGTGAAGTACTCTCCAGACCTCGGTGCACATGCTATGTTGCTGGCTGAGCTGAAGATAAAAAAGGAGAAGGTTATCCCACATACTGTGACATATAGACCAATAAAAAGTATTCTATTGGACCAACTAAATGCCGACCTAGAAGCAATCCAGTGGCATACCCTCTATGACGCGCCGGATGTCAACCATCTGAGTAGAGCGTTCACCCTCTGTATCTGTGGCCTCATGGATCTGCATGCTCCCGTCAAAACCTGTCATTTCTAAAGCCCACCCCATCCATGGATCACAGACACCATCAAAGCAATGATCCGCATCAGAGACAACTGCTACAAACAATTTAAAGTCCTTGGTACTGAGTCTAATAAAAACAGCTATAAGAATATGAAACATATTGTGGTGGAGGCGATTGAGCGAGAGAAATCTTGTTTCTTTACAAGGAACATTAACAATAAAATTGACGACCCTAAGAGATTGTGGAAAAACATTAAAGATTCGATATTGCCAAACAAGAAAGCCAAGGCCCAGCTACCTCTAACATTCAATAATCCTGATTTACTCAACTCATATTTTCTGGAAATACCAAGCAACAATGTGACAACAATCTCGCAACTCACATACTTCGAGCACCATCGACACAGCAGCCTCGCTGCATTCTCTCTGCACACTGTGAGTAGTGAGGAGGTCCTAAAGACTTTTCAACACCTCAAGTCGAATGCTCAGGGTAGTGATGGGATATCACTGGAGATGATTTTGCTCACCCTTCCTCACTCACTAAATACAATTACAGAAATAGTCAACCGCTCTATAGTGGAGAGTACGTTCCCTGAGGACTGGAAAATAGCAGTTGTTAAACCTCTTCCAAAAATTAGTTATCCAACAGCTATGCAGGACCTTCGCCCCATCAGTCTCCTTCCCTGTCTCTCCAAAGTGTTAGAGAGATTAGTGTGCAACCAACTAACTAAATATCTAGAAGAAAATAAATTGCTCCCTTGCCTACAGTCTGGGTTTCGCAAGGGACTTGGAACGGCTTCTGCATTGGCGGTGGTAGTTGATGACCTCCTGTTCGCTCAGGACCAGGGAAATGTGTCACTCTTGCTCCTTCTTGATTTCTCTCGCGCATTTGACTCTATCAGTATCCCCCTGCTCTTGTCAAAGTTGAGGTACTATGGCCTAGACAGTGGCACTATACAGTGGTTCCATAGCTATCTCTCCCAGAGGCAGCAGTATGTTGAGCTGGAAACTGAAGATGGCAGTAAACTCAGATCCAAGCCACAAACCGTGAGAAGAGGAGTCCCGCAGGGATCGATTTTGGGCCCAATCCTGTTCATTCTATGCAGCGCAGACATCACAAAATGCATCGAACACTGCCGTTACCACCTCTATGCAGATGATTTGCAGCTGTATCTCTCTTTTGCCCCCTCTGAATATGCGCAAGCTGTGAACAAAATAAATGATGACTTGCAAAGGTTGGCCACTTTGTGCACATCAAACTCCCTCATGCTCAATCCCAAGAAAACCAAGTTCATAATGATCGGATCCCCTAAGAACGTGGCAAAGCTTAACAACATAGCCATTGACATCATCATCAATAACGAAACCATAGAGAGAGTAGATAAGGCAAGAAATTTGGGTCTTATTATATTCGTATATCTTAAAACTCATTTCAGAAATATGCTTCCTCAAAATTGAGCTAAATGCTTTGTCTTCGCGTTGACCTAGTTAAGCTAAACTTATTACACAAATTATAGCTATCATACTGAATAATTAAATTAAATTGATGACTTTGAACAGAAACTATTAAGCTCTAAGGCAAATTCTGTGTATTCGGTTAATTTGCCTTGTCTTCTGATATCGGAGGCTGCCATACTTTATACACGGTATATAGTTGAACTGAAACCTTATAATAAATATTTGTGATAACAAAATGAGTTTTTGTTAGTTTTCAGTGAATGAACTCAAAAATGACGCTAAAATGAGTTCAGTGAATAAATAAAAAAAAAACACATTTTAGGAAACTAATAATTCGTTCAGTACAAACCAGTGCCTAAAACGTATAATAAACCAAACAGATTAAACAACACGTTGTTCAACAAGATTTGCTTGTGAAGCTTTATATTTGCTTATGTTCTTGGATTTATATCGTAAATTCCGTATTTCTATACGATATCACAACAGACAAATATTACTACTCATTTCTGAGTAAAGCCTTTTAAAATATTCATCGAAAACTGCGAAGTTTCAAACCAAAAATTGGCAGACAAGATTTAGTAGATTAAGCTACCGTCTGGTACTAAATCAAATTTGTCTGGCGGTAACTCGTTAATGCGTCTGACTGCACTTATATACAAGCAAAGTGGTTAGGTTAGCTAACGAGTGTGTTGGCAGTGTTTATTAATGTTTTCTGAAATAAAAATACAGGGCAATTCGTTTTTTTTTTGTATGTCCCATAACCTTAAGCGAAATATGCTCCATACCTTGCCATGCAAATGTATGAGAAATTCAGCAATATATGAGTGCGTCGGAAAAGTGAATTTAGGGTTCCGTAGTCCAAACAAGGATTATAATTTCGCCAGGCCTGTCTGTCTGCCCGAGGTTTTGCTAAGAGACCGTTAGTTCTTGAAAACTGTAATTTTGTGGGTGTATCTATAATAGTTGCGCCGATAAAGTGGTAGGGTAGCTCTCTGGTTAAGGAGGTCTTTTTCTAATATTAATTTTCGATTTAATGCTCCATTTACAAAATATTAAACTGAATGCATTTGATAAAAGCTTAACTGCTGGCTTAAAATATCTAAAAAAATCATGATGATAGTGCATTTTATACACTTAAAATGAAATGTTATGTGTAGCCGTTAAGATAACTTTATTAGTTTAGTAGTTATAATCGTTGAACTTGAGTATTGGATAATTTTGTACCAAATACAAAATCTTTAGAATAAATACTTTAAAGTAACTAAGATGAAGTAGTTGTTTGTTAAAACTAAAAAAAGTTCATAAATAGTGTCTAATGTTATATAAAGTTAATTGTAGGGAACCCTTCATGCGAGAGTCCGTCTCGCAACTGGCCGGTTTTTTATAATAAGAACTCACGAACACACCTGAATAAAAGGTGTAATAAAAAGTTCTTATCATAAAAGACAGTTTCAAACTTATTTATCAGAAACTTGAGTAAATCGTTAAGATAAAAATATAGATCTCGTAACACGATTAGAGGAATTTAATTCGATAGAAAAGCTTCCTGAAAGTTCTAACTTTGCCCTCTTGCGAGTTTAATAATTTATGTTTGCTGGTGCTGAAATTATGGAGCCTTCTCTTTTATTCTGTTGCTCAATCCACAAAAACGAAAACAATAGAAAATTGTTTTGTTTCAATTTTTAATAATAGAATTGCTTAAAAACCTGTTTTCATGTATGAAACCTGCTCAGCGACGGCCCTATGGTACAGTAGGGACTTTGTTTTTTACATGGAACGGCTTTTGGAACGATCCAATACGGTGAGGTCGTTGTTAGGGTTCCGTACCCGAAGGGTAAAAACGGGACCGTATTACTAAGCCTTCGCTGTCTGTCTGTCTGTCACCAGGCTGTATCTCATAAACCGTGATAGCTAGACAGATTAAATTTTCACAGATGATGTATTTCTGTTGCCGCAACAAATACTAAAAACAGAACAAAATAAATATTGAAGATGGGTTCAGATACAAAAAAATGTGATTTTTTTAGCGTTTTTTGCTCGCCGAGCTCGCTATCAATAATCGCAACCGGCTGACGCTTGAAATATTTACAGAATATTATCTTGTATATTCATTTTAAAAATAAATAATAAATAGTTTTTTACATACATACATACAAACATAGTTCTAATAGCAGATTCGCCGCGGGATCTGCAAAAAATGCTGCACAGCCTGGACTTTGCCTCGCGATGCGTTGGTCTCCGGATGAACTTGGCCAAGACTAAGGTCATGTTCAACGATCATATTGTCCCGGAACCAATAGCAGTCAGCGGCGAGATGTTCGAAGTTCGCCGCCGAGCTGAGGCTCGAGTTGAACGACCGCGACCAGGAGGCGCTGCTCGCGGACCTCGAGATCGGCCATCTTCCCGAGGCGAAGGGCGAAAACGTCATGCACATCGTGCTGGTGCTGGCCGGGCGCCTCTGCGTGCTTCTGCCCCAGGCCTTGGGTTGAGAAACTTATCAGTTGGGTTATTTAATGCGGGATCACTGGGCACGAAACATGACGAGTTAATAGTGGCAGTGGGGGAACTGGATCCGGATATCTTGGCTATCAACGAGACCTGGATGGAGGACAGGGATGATTGCAGGGCCCCTAAAATACCAGGATACCAACTGAGGCATATGCCTAGACCAGGCTGCATATCCAAAAGTCGTGGTGGTGGTGTGGGCTTCTACATCCGTAGAGGCCTGAATGCCAAGCCTTGCCAGGACCCAAATCCAGAGTCACCAGTTCAGCAGATGTGGCTGTCAGTACGACTACTCAATCAGAGTATTATCATTGGAACGGCATACAAACCTCCATGGCAGAGTGTGGACCTGTTCTTTGACACTATTACTGAATCCATAGCCTCTTTTTCAAAAAGGGATGGTGTTGTTCTGGTCGGTGACTTTAACATTGATTTGATGGATAGGAACAGTAGCAAATGTAGGCTCTTTGAGCAGTTTATCGAAAGCCTTGCACTCAACCAGATAATCACAGAACCTACACACTTTACTAGCCACAGCAGTACCCTCATAGACGTTGTATGTACTGATATTCCACTTGCATAGGCAACGGTGAAGTACTCTCCAGACCTCGGTGCACATGCTATGTTGCTGGCTGAGCTGAAGATAAAAAAGGAGAAGGTTATCCCACATACTGTGACATATAGACCAATAAAAAGTATTCTATTGGACCAACTAAATGCCGACCTAGAAGCAATCCAGTGGCATACCCTCTATGACGCGCCGGATGTCAACCATCTGAGTAGAGCGTTCACCCTCTGTATCTGTGGCCTCATGGATCTGCATGCTCCCGTCAAAACCTGTCATTTCTAAAGCCCACCCCATCCATGGATCACAGACACCATCAAAGCAATGATCCGCATCAGAGACAACTGCTACAAACAATTTAAAGTCCTTGGTACTGAGTCTAATAAAAACAGCTATAAGAATATGAAACATATTGTGGTGGAGGCGATTGAGCGAGAGAAATCTTGTTTCTTTACAAGGAACATTAACAATAAAATTGACGACCCTAAGAGATTGTGGAAAAACATTAAAGATTCGATATTGCCAAACAAGAAAGCCAAGGCCCAGCTACCTCTAACATTCAATAATCCTGATTTACTCAACTCATATTTTCTGGAAATACCAAGCAACAATGTGACAACAATCTCGCAACTCACATACTTCGAGCACCATCGACACAGCAGCCTCGCTGCATTCTCTCTGCACACTGTGAGTAGTGAGGAGGTCCTAAAGACTTTTCAACACCTCAAGTCGAATGCTCAGGGTAGTGATGGGATATCACTGGAGATGATTTTGCTCACCCTTCCTCACTCACTAAATACAATTACAGAAATAGTCAACCGCTCTATAGTGGAGAGTACGTTCCCTGAGGACTGGAAAATAGCAGTTGTTAAACCTCTTCCAAAAATTAGTTATCCAACAGCTATGCAGGACCTTCGCCCCATCAGTCTCCTTCCCTGTCTCTCCAAAGTGTTAGAGAGATTAGTGTGCAACCAACTAACTAAATATCTAGAAGAAAATAAATTGCTCCCTTGCCTACAGTCTGGGTTTCGCAAGGGACTTGGAACGGCTTCTGCATTGGCGGTGGTAGTTGATGACCTCCTGTTCGCTCAGGACCAGGGAAATGTGTCACTCTTGCTCCTTCTTGATTTCTCTCGCGCATTTGACTCTATCAGTATCCCCCTGCTCTTGTCAAAGTTGAGGTACTATGGCCTAGACAGTGGCACTATACAGTGGTTCCATAGCTATCTCTCCCAGAGGCAGCAGTATGTTGAGCTGGAAACTGAAGATGGCAGTAAACTCAGATCCAAGCCACAAACCGTGAGAAGAGGAGTCCCGCAGGGATCGATTTTGGGCCCAATCCTGTTCATTCTATGCAGCGCAGACATCACAAAATGCATCGAACACTGCCGTTACCACCTCTATGCAGATGATTTGCAGCTGTATCTCTCTTTTGCCCCCTCTGAATATGCGCAAGCTGTGAACAAAATAAATGATGACTTGCAAAGGTTGGCCACTTTGTGCACATCAAACTCCCTCATGCTCAATCCCAAGAAAACCAAGTTCATAATGATCGGATCCCCTAAGAACGTGGCAAAGCTTAACAACATAGCCATTGACATCATCATCAATAACGAAACCATAGAGAGAGTAGATAAGGCAAGAAATTTGGGTCTGGTTTTCGACAGCAACCTCAAATTCGAAAGTCATGTTACCGAATGCGTCAGAAATTGCTTCTTCCGACTAAAACTGCTGTATAGTATTAGGAAATAACTGAGCGAAGCACTTAGGATCAGACTCTGCGAAACACTGATCCTCTCAAAGTTAAACTACTGTGATACCGTATATGGTCCCTGTCTACTTACTAGATCAGCTAAGCTCATACAGCGGGTGCAAAACGCCTGTGCACGGTTCTGTTTTCGCGTGCCACTGCGTACCCACACCACGCCACACCTTATTGCAGCCAATTTACGAGGGTCAAACTGAAAGTTCTTAGAAAATCAAAAACTGATTACATTAGCCAGTTATTAGTTTTATTATATCTTTTCAAAATATTGTCCATTGACGTCAATACACCGCTGCATGCGATGGAACCACTGGGAAAAGCACTTTGCCCACTCGTCCTTAGGGGTCTCTTCAATGGCATCGCGATACGCAGCCACCGCTTCTTCAGCATTCATAAACCGCTTTCCTTTAAGTTTTTCTTTAATTTTTGGAAATAAATAAAAATCACAAGGCGCGAGGTCGGGGCTATACGGCGGGTGACCCAGTAATTCAACGTTTGATGTCGCCAAATAGTCGATCGTTCGCTTGGCGGTGTGCGACGAGGCGTTGTCGTGGTGAAGGAGGATCCTACTGCGAGGTCGTTTCTCTCGAACTTTTTCCGAGACAAGTGGCAAACAATTGGTAGTGTACCATTCTGCAGAAACTGTTTTTTGATCCTCTAACACAATTGTTGCGAAATGACCTATCCTTCCAAAGAACGAGGCCACCATTTTTTTTCCCGCACTTCGATCTCTCTTCACTTTAGTTGGCAACTCCTCGAAAGGAAACATCCACTGAGCAGATTGTCTTTTGGTTTCAGGATCATAACAGTAAATCCAGCTTTCGTCACCTGTTAGTATGTCGAACACAGCATTTGAGTCACCTTTGTTAAATCTTTCAATCATTTTACGGCACCAATCCACACGATGGAGTTTTTGAGCCTTAGTCAAATTATGAGGTATCCACCGGGCGCAAAGCTTCCTGACCGCTAAATGTTCGTGGAGGATTTTGTGCACTTGACTCATACCGATGCCTAAGCTTGTCCGAATCTGCTGATAGGTCACTCTTTTGTCAGTCTCTATCATACGCCGCACAACACAGATGTTATTTTCAGTCGTCGCCGTAGAAGGCCGTCCCTCACGTACATCATCAGTGAGATTAGTGCGACCACGTTTAAACTCATTAAACCAGTTGTAAACAGTCGCACGAGATGGGGCTTCATCGTGAAAGGCCAATCGTAGTCTATCATAACTTTCTTGTTGACTTAAATGACATCGAAAGTCATAAAAAATCATTGCACGAAAATTTTCTCGTGTTAAATTCATTTTGACGTGACACAGACAATTTTCAATTTGCCGCCAAGTCGTAAAACAAATGACAAATGAATGAAATATATACTCAGTAATATTGGCAAAGAGTTCTATTTTCAAATTTTAGAATATTTTTTTTATTATATTATTTATAAGTGGCCAGTTCTAAGAACTTTCAGTTTGACCCTCGTACTTAAAATGGAGGCACGCAGGAAGCTGCACTTAGCAACCCTATTATTTGGTATATTGCAAACCCAGAAACCGGCATATTTGTTGGCGAAGTTGATACGGGCACGGGGTGGGAGTGGTGGGAAGAGGAGGGCGTGCGCGTGCGTTTTTCTTACACCGAGGCATCGCACGGTGGCATTTAGAGGCTCTTTTAGATTCGCCGCTACTAAGTGCTGGAATTCCTTGCCCCCGCCGTTGCGCGCCCTGAAATCAAAAAAGACACATTTATAAAGCATTATAAAAATTACCTACTAGGATGTCAAAAAGAAGAAGCGGAACATCTTTTCACTCACCATAGGGACATGCGCGTCATGCGTGGGGGCATGGCCAAATCCAACTCACAACGTGCGGCGAGGTAATGCGTAATTTGCGAGCTCGCTTCTCCTTAACCATACGCCCGAATTAATCATTTTTATTTATATTTACATGCAAAACGTTTTTGTTTACGTGGACGAGGCGTGGCACCATACTTCACAAGAAATAACAAGATGGCATTTAGCAAAAAACGCTTAATCATTTCTTTCTTTTGACAAACAAAATGGCTGGGTCATGCTGGTTTTTCTTTCTTATTCGCCCCACCCGATAGGTAAAGGATTCAAGTCTATACAGCCAAAAAAATTCTTTTCTGTATGCTTTGAGATTGATATAGTCTGTGGTTATGTTGCATGTCTTTTTTTTATTATAATTATTACTATTTTTTTACTGTTTATCTTTAAATGACTTATTGTTTTTGTTGAATGGGATGTTGTAATTATTTTTTATAATATGAAATCTTTAATTAAAATGAATTTATTTTTGTTATCTTTGTCATCCAATGTTATTATAATAATTTATTTAATCTATGTTATCTAATAAATAATAATCTTATCTTATGTAATCATGTTAATGTTGAATTTTGGTTATTTAATTATTTTAATTTAATTTTAATTTTGTCCTTTGTATGAGTGTACACAGTGCCCCAAGGGTTCCTGCTGAAAATCAGTATCGTGACATGCCTCGCGCTGTCACGATTAATGCTGAGCAGGGACCTTTTTGGCACCAGTTGGTCTAATAAGTACCACGTAATAATCATTATAAAATTATCTGAGTGCCAAATAAATGATTGATTAAAAAAAAAAGTTGTCCAGGAATACGTTTACCTCCGGCAAGTGTTGCAACTGGGTAAAGACAACTTCGACCGCGAAATCGCCACAGGGGTGCAACTAGGTTGGGCAGCATTTGGGAAGTTGCGTCACATCTTCTTGTCGCCTCTACCGCAATGCCTGAAGAGCAGGGTATATAACCAGTGCGTCCTACCTGTCATGACCTACGGGGCCGAGACGTGGAACTTGACAGTCAAGCTGGCCCACCGACTGCATGTCGCTCAGCGAGCTATGGAACGGTCTATGCTGGGGATCTCGGTAAGGGATAGAATCCGGAACGAGATCATCCGCCAAAAGACGAAAGTCATAGATATCGTTCAGAGGTGCAGTAAGCTGAAGTGGCAGTGGGCTGGTCATGCCTGTCGCAGAACCGACGGGCGTTGGAGTAGGAAGGTTCTCGAATGGAGACCACGTCTCGGGAAACGTAGTGTTGGACGCCCTCCTGCTAGGTGGACCGACGACCTGAGGAAGGTGGCCGGTGGTGGCTGGATGCGAGAAGCGGAGGACCGTGAAATTTGGCGCCGTCTTGGAGAGGCCTATGTCCAGCAGTGGACTGCAATAGGCTGATATGAAATAGTTTTTTTACTATTTTTATTACTCACAGTGTTTTTCTTATTTAATCCTAAATAAATAATAAAATTAAAATATAATAATATTCAAGGGGGGGCCCCATACAACAAACGTGATTTTTTTGCCATTTTTTGATCGATATTAATAATGGCAACAGGAAGACGCTTAAACTATTGGCAGAATATTGTATGATATTTAAAAAAAGTTAAAATAAAAGGTCAGTAAGGGGGACTCCCATACAAACGTGTATTTTTTGCTTCTTCTTCTTCTTCGAATTGCGTGTCGATGGAACATGAGAGAACTACATCGTAGCAGCCCAGAATTCAGCCACGTGTATTGCGGATCGACTGCCGTCCATTAAATCCGCTGGCGTGCAGGTATTGGGGCACGCTGGGCACGATGTTAAGTGTGCCATAGTTTGCACTGCACCGCAAACACAGTCCACATCGGAGCTTACCGAAAATCCCCACCTGACCACGTTCTCCTTACTTCGGCCTTTTTTGCTTATACTGTCTAATGTTGTAAGTTAACGGTACGGAACCCTTCGTGCGCGAGTCCGACTCGCACTTGGCCGGTTTTTTTTAATATACTGTCTCTCTAAGTTTGAACATACCAAATCTTTTTCTACCAACTCCAGTGTCTTCGAAATCCTCATAATTATTCTCGATCAATTTAAATCACCCGCCTGTCTGCCGCGTCGATGAGGCAAGCTTGGCCGGTGAACCGGCGAAGTAATTGATTGCCATCAAAATATATCACAGCTTGGTGTTGTACACGCGTTTGGATTTATCTTTCTGGCGGCTGGCAAGATATCCTTCGTTTTAATTATGATAATTTGTCTCAGTAACACATACACAACATGAACATGTTTACATAACATGAATAATGTTCGAAGACACTTTTTAAGCAAACTTGCCTGTGTTAGGTTTCTTTGCTCTTCCATATCTAGTTATCACATACAGTGTCTCAAAAATGACACTATAGACTGATATTTGTTTCTTACGTTTACGCGAATTGTTGAACTCATTAAAACACAATTTTACGGATTACTTCGCGATTTATTTACATTTTATTTTAAACCTGATTTTTTATTTTAACTATAGACTGACTCTGGAGATTGCTCAGCATAAACGTGTCAAATAAACTTTTATAGAAATCTCATGGTTTGAGAGATAAATGCAAAAAAGTTGCATTATGACATAATTAACCCTTTCAGCGCCAGAATATTTTAATATGTTTATGCACGTATGCCGTCATACATATAAGCAGCTACGAAATAAATCGTACGTGGCATAGTAGAACATAAATCAATTCGACTATGCCGACTACGAGTATAGCCAAAAGTATATCGACTATTCTGAAAGGCCAGGGCAGTCCAAAGTTGATCAATCAAAGTGGTCAAGTATTGCTTCAACATTATTTGAAAAATATACCACCTACAGAAAAGAAAAGCAAGCCAACTAAATCTTGTGTTGTGTGTACCAGAAATAAGACACGCAAAGAAACAAGGTATTTTTGCCTATTGTGTCCAAAAACTCCAGCTTTATGTGTAGTTAATTGTTTTTAAAGCTTATCACAACTAAATATTATATTTCTACTGTTTAAAAGACGGAGTTATGTCTTTTTTTGTTTGTTACTACTACTCAGTACCTTATGTTTGTTATGTCATAACTTTTTCCCATTAAAAGTGTGAAGTCCGAAATTATCATGCGTTTTCTTTGCTAATGCTAAAAGTTCAAAATCTGACCTTACCTGTAGTGCCAATTAATATGTTTTTGTGTAGAAGGACCTGCAAAATCTACGAATATATTCGTAATCAGCATCATGCCGAAATCCCGCACTACGAGTTATCTCGTAGCTGGCACGCAAAGGGTTAACATCCTAAACAATGCGACTTTTATTAGAGTCATGGTTTTTTTATTTAAAAAGTCTATGGCTAAGCTATCTCCAGTGTCCTTTGGCTTGCCACCTTTGGGACACCGCAGCTTTTATTCAGGTATGTCAAAATATTATGACTTAGATTTAAAACACGTTAATTCATACACTGAACTAAGCATCGAAATTTAGACCTTATTGTCATCAAGCTTTTAAGTTAACACAAACAAAAGATACGGCCAATTAAGTCTTATTTTCTAACATTTTTCCCCATTTCTTAGGGGAATCAAAACCTATAGGGTACTTCCCATAGACCTAGAACAATGAAATTTGGCAAGAAGGATGGTCTTATATTATGATTTGAGGAAAAAGTCCGAAAACCCTTAATTTGTCGTTAAATCAAATACAAAAAGAACTTTTTGCGAAGTTATCGAGAAGAACAAACAATTCTAGTTCAAAAAAGTCTCAATAGATGGCGTTGTTGGGTTTAAACTCGCGGTAAGATGCGATATTTCTGGAATAGGTAAATCAAGCAGCAATTTCTAATCAATTTTCGGCGGCATTAAAAACTGGTAAAAGAGGTATTCTGGTCGTTTTTGTTGATGTTTTCGAGAAAGAAGTATATTTCTATTTTCTATACTAACACGCTTTTATTATTTTATAAATAAGGTCGACCTGTAGTCCTCTACGTAACTATATATAATGGAATCTGAGTTTACTAATTTAACCATCTTCCAAGGATCGTGGCGTCATGGAAAATGGCAGCTGTATGTAGTTCTGATGACAATACAATAATATGGTACTGTCGAACTGATCTGATGATGGAGCCGGAAGATATGAACAAAAGCTTCATGAAGGAACATCGTATCATAGCTGTGTTTGGACTTGTTAGAATGTTCTTGTGATGCACTTTTACCACGATTAAGTTTTAAGGTCTGATGATGAAGCCGCAACAGCCGGGCGGTATAGCTGCGCGACATTTGCATGCGCTCTCTGCATTCAATCAAGGCGCTGAGCTAGTGTTGTTTTATTATAGGACAATAACAACATTGGATTATAGGACAAGACAGGATAGGACAAGATAGGATAGGACAAGATTATAGGACAACAATAACCATTTTGGAGGCACTTTTAAAAAGCTTCGACAGCGCGACTGTATACGCCATAGTCGCGCTGCTAAAGTCGCCTAAATGTGAAAGCATTATAAGTGATAAGGGTGTAGCCACCCTAGGGAATACGGAACCCTTCGTGCGCGAGTCCGACTCGCACTTGGCCGGTTTTTAAAATTATAAAGCACGTACTAGTATTTATACATGATAGACCAAATTGCAAGAATTTGCTATGATGAAAATGCATAAGAGAAAAATACCGTATTTGAAATCTTTGACACTTGATACCATAATTTGTCAGTTTTTTAGGTAAATGAATCAAGCTTATTGCAACTGCACAAAGCCAAAGTATTTTGCCAGATGTGGTTATCGACCATACTTCTACGTGTGTAGCGGATGTAGGGAATCGACAAGATCGATCTCTTAAGATCGCGCATGCAAGGTCGAGTACCTACACTGGGCTGGGAGAAATGGAATAATAGTCGTACAGTCAGCACTAAAAATATTTAAACATTACGTTATATGGATCTATTACCAGTACAATTAGCACATCATCGATCAAAGTTTTAATCAAATCAAATCAAATAATTTATTTCGAAAATCAGGTTCCATGGTGTTAGTAAAACAAAGGTATGTATGCTATGTTAATTAATATACGTAAAGAATATAATGTACCGCTGACACTGACTACATAGGTTTAATAAAGTTTTTTTTAATGAGTAATTTTAACGAGCCCAGTTAATAAGATAATAATGTAAAATGTTTGGTCATGCCGATATAATGGTTGCTAGCGGAATGTAAAATTTCTGGTCATGTGGACAATATTGTATTTAATAAACGTATAGCTGAATAAGTGTTTGAAATCAACCCTCTTTATAAATAATGTCTGTTCATCTTTTTTTTTGCTTAACTTTTTGACTGCACTCTCTTATCACAGGCGCGCAAAAGTTTCCTTCATGCCTGAGCACTATTTGAACAATATAAAGCCTTCTGCCTTTTGACTCGTTTGGTTTACCATCTTCTGTTTTCTTGTTTAATTAATTAAAGCAATTTAACTTTTTCTTAAACTGTAGAAAATCGAAGTAAAAATGTTATTTATTTCGAAAGCCAAAATGTTTGTTTGTCTGTATTTTAGTTAAGGATATATTATTATGTAAGTATTCCCATGTCGAGGTCAGGAAGGCCGGGCTCGATCGGGGTCAATCTCTTAAGGTCATGCATGCAACATACATAGTTTATGTATATTCGAATGTACTTTGACTGTTTAGGAGGAAAACATAATGCACTGAATTTAGTTGATATAAAACAATCTTTTGCTTTATATATTTTAAGTGCCTCTATATAACAGGGACGCGTGGAGTAGTTTGGGGGAGGCCTTTGCCCAGCAGTGGGACACAAACGGCTAACAAAAAAAGGTGCCCCAAGTTGGGTCTGTATTGAAAAATAAAAAATAGTGTTTTTTTAAAGTGAGGGTGGCTATCACTAAGTGAGCGTAATTTGTGGGGTGATACTACAATATACATATACAGAGATATAATATACTTCATGTACTATTCATTTGTTTTTGTTATTGATTTGTTAGAATTAATGATTGCCTTACTTATTCTAGATAACCCCTATTGTACCTATAATGGTTAGTACATGAAACAACACTCATATTACAGCTGCATAAGATGTCATAGTGACCTTAACACGCTGTCTTTAGTACGAGTATTTGGACCAGAAAATATTCAAATAAGAACACACATTTTTGGTGCGTACTGTGTATAGTACGCACCAAAAATGTACACTAAAATGTCGCTCCACTAAAAAGTCAGGTCGGATCAAGGTTGGTTCTGACTCGAAACGACCTCATTCCGTAGTCATCGCTGACACGACTATTCGATCGCTTGTACGAGTGGGCGAGCGCATCATTAATTAGGGCCCGATTATTCCAGAGCCTCAAGACCTGAGTTAACTTATTTTTAAACAGTCGGTAAACATAAATTAACGTTTAATTTGACAGAATTCCCATACAAAATATGTAAAATTTTGTTGGTGAATTTTAGGCAAAGTGGATGGTGGTGTGCACCTGTGTTTTTATTTTTCTTTACAGTGGTTTTTTATCACTAATTAAAGCTAGCTACCGGTAGGATACAAATAAACTACCAAACTAATCCATGTAAGATCCACACTAATATTATGAATGCGAAAGTGTGTTTGTCTTTCTGTCTGTCTGTTACTTCTTCACGGTTAACTGATTCGGATAAAATTTGATATAGATATACTAGTTCGAGTCCTGGGAAAAACAGATATTAGTATTTATCCCAGAACATCCTTTAAGAGGGTGAAAAGGGGATACCTAGAAGTTTGATGCGCGTCCGGGAAACCACTATCTTTTCATAAAATCAGAACCCTCTAAGTAAATTTGGTCAAAAACGCTAAAATAGAAGATTTATTTAAAAAAAATACGTATTCCTAATTAAGCTTGTTATTAACTTAACAAAAAAAAATTACTCGACATTAATATTAACGACATTATAATTATTTTATAATATCGACAGCCACAAAATCAGCCACAAAATCCAATAAATTGTCATTAAAATGAAAATCTATTAATGCCAAAAAATACCGGATCTTTTTACGATTAATTCCCTCTCATTAAAACTGACGATAAATCCGGGACTGAATCACGTTTCACCGTGTCTCGCTATCAGAGGTCCTATTCTCATACACAGTGTCTTTATTTTAACTGTAGCCGTCTCTGTATTCTTTTTTTTTTATTCGAAATGGGTTTGCTCTTGACTCTAGACTAAGCAAGACGTGGCGCAGACAGAGTCGACGGTGGAGCGAGCTCACCCAGAAGAAGTATAGTTACATAAGTTAATGCTGACTGACTGTCTCGTTGGTCTAGTGGTCAGCACAGCTGGTTACTATCCACGAGGTCCCGGGTCGAGCCGAAATTTGTTTTTGGGGTTTTCAGTCTTGAAATAACTCAGGGACAGCTCCGGAGTCAGGAAGTTGGTGGTGTTAACACTCCCGTGCATCGGAAAGCACTTCAAGCCGTTGGTCCTGCGCCTGATATCTCTCTGGGGTAGAGGAGTGACAACGGCATACTAAAAATGGTGGCAGAGATTTGCATGCGCGTTGACATCTCTTGTAGGTGTCTCCCGCATAAAAAACCTCTCAGGTACATGACCCAATAGAATCAAATATTATTAGTGTCACATTGTCCCATTCAAATCAGCTTATTGCAGTCCACTTCTGGACATAGGCCCCTCCAAGACTGCGCCAACTTTTACGACATATTTTTTAGGCAAATTACTAATCCATGGATCTTTGTGGCTGCACAATTAAAATCAGTAATGGCCAACCCCCGTGGGTTGACCCTAGTAGATTTGACTTTAGATAGCGTATCAGAATATATATCATATCAATATTGGTGGAGGACTTAATGAGTATTGCTTCAACATTCTATACAATTGGAGAGTCTATATTGCTTGAACATTCTATACCTACAATTGGAGAGACTATACCTAAGTTAACTTGGCGTTTGTGGTTGCAAACAAATTGAAACGCGATATAGATAGGCAATTTTAGAGTCAACTCTACAGAGCAAATCGATATATTGATGAGACAACAAGATGTCTGCGATATCTAATGTCTAATCTTGATAATCTCGGCAGGCAGTAACTAGCTTACGAAATTAGCTGTCCATTAAAACTAAGCAATCAGATGGTGCAATATATTGATTTGCTAACGTTATACATAGGTGAGTCTGCGGGGAGCAGGAGGCCAGTTTGAAGTGCACCAGCAGGCCCCCGTCGTTATGACATTTGACACTTCCAACTTGGAGCATAGGTTCTGCTCATACGATCTCTTGTAAGCACAAGAGGCAAGGGCCAAAAAAGGTGTTTGACTTAGACCCCTTACCGGGCCCTCCGCAAAATCAGGGTACAATTAAATTTATTAATGCATTTTAATGCGTATATTTTTGTAGTATTCGTTATCCTTATCACCATAGCCCAAGCTCACGCTTAGTTTGGGGCTAGGTAATTGGTGTGTTTGTTGAAACAATTTATATTTATTTGAAATTGGTATCTTTCAGTTTTATAGGAATTCGGACATCAAAATAAATAAATAAATACATAAACGCAGGTTTATAGGAACACAGACATCGACTTATAGAGTAGGACCCTAGAGGCGTCTCACTTTGGCACCGGTTTCAGCATAATTTGATCGTTATTAATTACAAGATCCCCTGGCTCAGCGGAACCCCTCGCAGTTTCAATCGATAACCCATTAAATGTACGCGATGACTCAGAACCTTGGGGTACCGAAGTTGGTTAAAACGACGTTGATGTCAAAAAAACATGTATTCAACTCCATTTCCCAAAGTTTTTCTGCAATCTCGCAAAAATATTTTGTAAACAGTTGGTAAATGTACTGAGCGCATCAGTTGTTTTTTTTTTAATATTACCATGCATGGTCTAAGGATGCGCAAATGGACATTTTGATAAGACAAGATGTCTGTCTTTGAGTGCATCTTTAGATAGATCAGTTTTTGTCTGTAATATTTATAATAAAATATAAATTGTATAATTTAAGAGTATGATAGTCGGTTTTTAACTCCATGTGCTTGTAAAGATATCTTCTCGCAAAACCTTGTTATAACCGGTTATAACCGTACTAAATAATGTATATTAATCCCTGACTGAATCGCGGCAAGCTGAAATTTGGCATATTAAGTGTTTCTTTCTATTTATTTATGTTGTAGAGCGTAATATATCCTAGTGTAATTTATCTAAGCATAGTACTATGCATAAGTTTTGGGTATGATTCTTGTGTTCCTTGTCTATTCGTGTTTGTATCTCGTCAACATTATGTATAAACCACTGGTGGAAACTTGTTAGGCTTCAGCACTTATATAATATAATATAATAATAATGCCCTCCTAGCCGATTTCGACTACGGCGGCCTATCCTAACAGAGATTAGCCAACTGCGCAGGACATATTATAGTGCACAAGTGTGTGCGCAATACACAGGTGCAGTCTCTGTTCCTTCACTCTCATAATTCGGTGAGACGGCAGTCCGACATGACCGTAGAGAGATCAGGCGCAGGACCAACGGCTTAACGTGCTTTCCGAGGCACGGGGGTGTTAACACCACCAACTTCCCGACTTCGGAGCTCTGTCTAAGTAATTTCAAGACAGAAAAACCCAAACACTCTCGGCCCGACCCGGGATTCGAACCCGGGACTTCGTGGATAGTACCCAGCGTGCTGACCACTAGACCAACGGGGCAGTCGACAGTATTCAACACTAAGCAGTATCTACAAACTAGATGCAAGATTAACAGCTATTTGTTTTCTTAATAAGGAGAAATAAAATGTCCTTGAGAATTACCAAAAATTTGAGTTCCTACGGGAACAGACGTACGAAGTCGAAACAAAAAGCTAGATGTGAAACAGCCTTTCTAAGAAGTTTCCCTGGATTTTGACATTGTAAAAGTTAGATAAAGTATTCATGCCTTCACGCGGTAATGGAAATGCGTATCCCAGTAACAATTCACGCATTAATGAATTCACCCTTTGTATTATCACAGTGAATCACAGCCTATCCCAAAGGCATACTCGGTTCAAAGATAGAATTAATAGTCTACCACCATGGCTGAGTCACGTTGTCAAGCAGATGGATTTCGCTCTGTTTCTCAGATTTTAACATCTTCATTTAATGATATTACGAGTATTAATAGATACGCCAGATCAAACTAGAAAGTATTATAGATAGATAGATACTCTTTATTGCACACCACACACAGTATCAATTAACATAAATGTTCATAGAGAATGGTACAATAGAATTGAGGGTAATCGAACATCTTAACAAGTTATCTTAGCGCTAAATAGAATAACTAGGTCAAAGTTTTCTACTACGTAAGATGAATTGAATATAGACTACTAGAAAATTACTCGTACTGCGTTTTAAAACATCAACATCTATACTATATGGCATAGTTGTCAAATGATCCTACTTCAAGTGAGAGTTAGTAAACCATTACTGGTATACAACAGCTGATAATTAGTAGTAAAAATGCCAGGTTCAACGAAAAGAAGAAGAAAAGCTTCTCATTGATAACATTGAAGTTGGTGATGCATCTCCTCAAAAGTTTGACATTTCTGAGCTATGCAAACCCTTGCTTGACACGGGTCCATCCAAGGCGTCGTTTTAACAACCCTTAAATACCTAAACTTTGCGTCTTGATTTTGTTCATCACATTATATCAAATTCAAGTTATGTATGTATTTTTGGGAAAGTTATTTCATGCTGATTAACCTGTCAATCCCCATAAGACCCGCGGGCGGGTTAGTAACAATTACTTTTCTATTGTGTCTGGAAACATGACACGTAAATGCTTAAAACACTTTAGCAATCAGGGTCCAGCATCGTGTTTTTTTAAACATTTAAGTAAAACATCAACCTCAATCGCTGAGTGGGATAAGAGGATAATTGGATTTAGAACGGTTTTACACTACATCTGATCCGAATCTATTTGGACATTTTGGCGAGTGTGCAAAGGAATTACACGAAATCATTCCACCGGCCCTATTTTACTATCGGAACATAAAACGCAGGGTTTCCACCCTTAGGTCGTTGACATACTACTATACTTTAAACTTCCACCTTGGTCTAGTGGTCAGCACGCTGGGTACTATCCACGAGGTCCCGGGTTCGAATCCCGGGTCGGACCGAGAGTGTTTGGGTTTTTCTGTCTTGAAATTACTCAGACACAGCTCCGGAGTCAGGAAGTTGGTGGTGTTAACACCCCTGTGCCTCGGAAAGCACGTTAAGCCGTTGGTCCTGCGCCTGATCTCTCTACGGTCATGCCGGACTGCCGTCTAACCGAATTATGAGAGTGAAGGAACAGAGAGTGCACCTGCGTACTGCGCACACACTTGTGCACTATAATATGTCCTGCGCTGTTGGCTAATCTCTGTTGAGATAGGCCGCCGTAGTCGAAATCGGCTAGGAGGACATTATTATACTTTAAACTAAAAACAGTACACATACTACACTAAACCTATAACCATAAGCCTCTTCTTTGTATTCGTATGCCTCACGACTGAGGGTAGGCATGGGTGGTGAAGGATCTACCTCTTAGTGGTCCAACCCGGGCAACGAGATCACAAACTTTAGTTTGTGATAGCGGTACTATAATTTAAACTAAAAACAGTACACATACTACACTCGATTATAAGTCTCTTCTTTGTACTCGTATGCCTCACGACTAAGAGTAGGCATGGGTGGTGAAGGATCTACCTCTTAGTAGGTCACCCCGGACAACGACATTACAAACTTCCGTTTGTTATGGAGGCTGAACGACCCTATCAGCGGTGGTAGGCTCCGTTAGGTGTCGCCTGGTAGCTACGACCCTCCCACCAGAGCCTGGCGCCAAGCAGCTTGCTGTGTTCCGTCGGTGAGAGAGAGTGCCAGAACCTTCTGGGTGAGTTTACGCCACGTCTGGTTTACCCTAGATCCAAGAGCAAACCCATTTTAAAAAAAAAAACATTCATTTCATTCATTGTCATTCACGAAATGTTAGCTACCTTATATTAATGACATCTTATTTTATGTCTGGCTTACAAGTATGTATTTTCCCTGTCGACTGTGTTGTATGTATGATCGTCTATAAAGGCGATCATGCCACAACAGTCATCGTTTGTGTCTGTGAATTCTGACTTTTATGAGCAGCAAACATTTTCAAAAGTAAAATATTCAGAGAGAGAAAAAGAACCACACCTGATCTAACATAAAATAACTGAAATTGTATTTTTATCATGTGGGTAAAGCGACTGAGGTCGCTTTTTATGGGCTGTATCATTTTGTCCCTCTCATTTATAACAAACATAATAAACCAAACAAAATCACATTGCAATGAACTAAACACATTCATTTGCTGACTGAATTAGGTAATGATTATGAGAAGTGTATTCTCGATTATAAATACATAAATACGTTCATAAATAGTTAATTCATTTAAGTGCATTATCATTTGATAATTTCACAGTTTTGTAAAACAATCATAAAACTTTAAAAACTAATACAAACTAACAAAATGTCTCTCGAACAAAGTTGAGTAAAAACAAATTGAGCAATGCCTAATTGATCCAATTGTAATAAACCAAAATTGTACTGAATCAGCTATAACTGAAATTTTTACGAAACGAAAATGCCATTTTATTCGATTCTAAGTCGATTGATTCGCTAAAATGTCGATTGACGTGAAATAAGAGAATCGGTTTTCTGAAATAAAACCGTGTATATCATTAGTCGACCGTTGAAAGGCGATTATTGCTGATGAGTTCCGTCAGGATCCGCTGCTTAATAACCTCAGGGAGTTGGGAAGTCCCTAATGAAACACTATAAAGAGAGCTATGAATCACCAGTCGAAAATGCTCGGAGCTGTCGGTCGGATTTAGTATTGAAATTGTGCTCTAGTTTTTGCCATTTGCATTTGAGAACATTTTGTATCATTGAAAGTTGGTATGTTTGTAAAAAGGATATCTACGGTATATTTGCTTGTCCTTCGGTGAAGTCGTCTTAGTACTGCCGCACTCAGAGACGTCAAATAAATTTAATCTATAATTAAGTCTGGCACTGTCACTTTCTTTGTCAATGAAATAGAAAAGGACGGCATGAGACATAATAAAAGATTAACTTTAATTGACGTCTCTGAGTATGGCAGTTAGATGATCAGACTTTCTAGACAAATTAAGAAAAAAAATATCCTCAACAAAAATGAAATGTTTAAGGCTAAAGATTTATTTAATCGGTCAAAATAGTCAACCTTCATACTCGTACTTCCTTACATTAAAGCCGTCAGAGTAGTCTGATTTTTATTTTACCGTGGAGCTTAATTTAGATACTTTTTGTGGTTATTAATATAAATAAATAAATAAATACATTGTTCCAACAAACACACCAATTACCTAGCCTCATACTAAACGTGAGTTTGTGCTATGGTGACTAGGATTACGGATAGACATACTTAAATACTTTTATAAACATCCATGATTTAGGTACAAATGCTCGTGCTCATCACACAAACATTTGCCCCTTGCGGGATTCGAACCCGCAACCGCCTGGTTTAGAAGTCCGTGGCGCGAACCACTACACCAAGACGGTCGTCAAATTAATAATGTTAACATTGACGTGACTACACTATTATGAACTTAGTGCGTCCATGATTTTTCCAACTAAAACCCCGAATACAGCTAAAGTTTCAAATAAAATTTTCATTGTGCATTGTCTGAAATAAAAGTTGATATTTTTATCCTTTCAACGATTGTGAATATAAATGCCGTAGACGCCTGCACAAAACTGCATTGTTTTCGTTTGAATGAAATATCAAGTGTATTGCTTAGTGAGGTGCTTCGTCGACATTATAAAATGTTATCGTGTTTACTGGAGCTGGTGTTGGTAAAACCTTGTCAACTTGATCAACGGTTTAACATACTTTGCGAGACACGGCGGTGTTAACACCACCAACTTCCTGACTCCAAGCTGTTATTAAGTTATTGCAAGGCATCAGTTTCTGTTTAACATAATTTTGAGACTGTAGGTATATTGACAAAATACTTGTGCATAATAATATCCCGCGTAGTTTGCAAATCTTGGTTAAGATTGGCGTTCACGGTCAAATTTTGGCTAGGAGGACATATCTTAAAATACTGAGAACGCAATGAAATACAAACTTGGCCTTATTTTACTTAAAGGTATTTGTTATTTTTTTCAAACACGTCGATACCCTGTAATAACTGAGTTCTTACTCAGCAAGCCAGACAAAACCTACAATGCCGTGCCATCCAGCCGCCAAGCCTCTGATTTCGTTATACCTCAGGCAGAAGACAATGCCAATATTTGAATGAAGGCTTAGTAACAGTCAATTGGATTACAATGATTGTTTCATAAAATGTTTTGAGGCCAAGCCTATTTCAAAACAAGCTATATGTATGGCTCCTAGAAAACCATTTTTATAGCATTAAGGAATTATTGACATTGTACTGAAACTTCACTATAATTTTAAAAAAAGAACAAAATTTTTACATGCCTTAATTGTGGCGAGACACGTCGGACTTAAGTTTATGTTTTTGCTTTTCAATATTTCTGTGTAAATAAATGAATATGAATATGACTGAATTATTCTAAATTGTTCGATAACATGTTTTACCGTAGGTAAATACATACCGTACTGTTCGCTTCAGTATTAAGCACCTTGTATTTTCTTCTGACAATTCATCAACGTAATAACACAAGAATGGTTTCCATATTATTCTTACGTCGTACAGCGCTTACTAATGGGTTATTCGTAGAAATAAATTATTCACGGTCAAACCCGCAAAACTACATTTATATTCCGCAGAGTCCAATAGTACGCCAGTCTTATTCCTCAGAGTACTAGAGAGATACGACTGCCGAGATTATGTAGAGCAGCGAGTCCCTCGGCCCTACGAGACTTGCTCTGCAGTGGTATAGAATAGACAGACTCAGAAGAATCTCTTTAAAAAGACGATTCAGATTATTATCTTGGCTGCGTTTTACGTTTTTTAAAAAGTTTACATTCTTAAAACTTGTTAAAATTTACAAAAATATTTAAGTATATTATAATACGCTTAAGAGTGCTTAGTTTGATAGTTTAAAGAATATAAAGACCCTGAAAGCACCTTGCCTTACATTGTGGCGTCATGTAGCAAGTTTGAAGAAAGGCAAAAACTTGATTTAAACCAAATGAATGCAGAACTTGGTATAATCTGATATAATATATAATCTTTGTAATTATTTAGTGGGAGATAACGCTATGTCAATGGGAAGCACAAGCTGCATGCTTGTAAATTGTTTCTTTCATGCTACTAATAATTGTTATTGGCACATGCTCGAGTATTGATGAGCCCACTCTCCTGTGCAAATCACCCGGAGTTTTCCACCTAAATGAGGTTTGTCTTTGCAATGTGCTACATATCAAGGAGTATCCCTACACCACAGTAACTTGCAAAATAATAATACAATTATTATAATAATCCCAGATCCCTGCTTCTTTGGGTGCACACCTAAGGAGTGGATTTATCAGCGGCTCGCTTCCATATAACCGCTTGACGACCGTCTTGGTGTAGTGGTCCGGACTCCAAGAGGTTGTGGATTCGAATCCCGCAAGGGGCAAATGTTTGTGTAATGAGCACGAGCATTTGTACCTGAGTAAAGGATGTTTAAACAATACAAGCACGAGTAAGTATGACTATCCGTTATTATAATCGCCATAGCAAAAGCTCACGCTTAGTTTTGGGCTAGGATTACCTAGTACATTACCTAAAACTATTTAACTACACTAAACTATCAGTCTATACTGACGCGTGTCAGTATATACTGACGCGTGTAGTTTAGTGTTTTGATTTGTTTTTATTCGTAAATGTTATATCACTGTATGTATGTTAGTTTATAAGGTAAGGTCCTTCTCACTATTAATTGGCCAATGCTATGTATATCTTTAATTAGCAAATGTATAAGAACATAACCATAGCTAGTTTTAAGGATTAGATGTGTGCATTGTGCTGTTGATATACTTTAATAAATAAATAAATAAATAAGGTATTTATAATATGGGCAATTTTTTTTAAATAAAAAATAACTGTAAGGTGCAGAAAGCGGTGGTGCTTGATTCTGCACGAATTGTTCGCCAATTTCTCTCTTTTTTGGCCTGATTCCGGCCGAAAAGAGATAGAAAGCTTCGTTGCCTGAACTAGATGCAACCTGTATCTTAGGCTAAAAAAATATTTGAGGCTCTAAGTCGCACTTCTGTTTTATTTTACTTTACGTATACTACATGTCTTCCGGGTAATTGGAGCTCAGCTTCAGAATGCTTGCATGTGCTTGATGACAGCGGTGTACGCAAAATGGTGCCTATAAACGAGTTTTACTCCGAGGTTGGAAGGGTAGCCATCCATACTAATATTATAAATGCTAAAGTGTGTCTGTCTGTTACCTCTTGACGCTTGAACCACTGAACCGATTGAGATGAAATTTGGTATGGAGATAGTTCAAAACCCTAGAAAGGACAAGGGCTACATTTTGACGCGATATAAAAACATTAAGGGGGTGAAATGGGGGATGAAAGTTTCTATAGAAAATCTAACTTTTGCGAGCGAAGTCGCGGGGAACCACTAGTAATGAATAAGCGACGCCACGAAGTGACGTCACGTTTTCACATGAGTTTGCCTCGTTTTATTTTTAATTGCAGCACCTTTTTTTATTGAACTTATTAACTTGGGTAGTTTGTGCGTGCACAACAAAATGAGCTGGCACACGTTTAGCATTTGGGTAACAGGAGTGCACGGAAACTCATTCAAACTATACATAAATGTATATCTAGTACAGTGGTCAGCACATAAGACGTCTGCGTTGCATTATTACAACTGTTTAGGATTACATTATGTTCGCGTAGGGCGAGCAAATAAAAAGAGTAGAAGTAGTAGAGTAGAAATTTACTCCGATTTAAAAAATGCAAAAAATACAGACAGAGTTGTGCTTAGATCAAAGATGGCAGATAGTGTTTTTGACAAAAATGAAATACAAATTAAAAACAAAAACCGGCCAAGTGCGAGTCGGACTCGCGCACGAAGGGTTCCGTATTCCGTAGGGTGGCTACGCCCTTATCACTTAAAACGCTTTCATATTTAGGCGACTTTAGCAGCGCGACTATGGCGTATACAGTCGCGCTGTCAAAGTTTTTTAAAAGTGCCTCCAAAATGGTTATTATTGTCCTACAATCTTGTCCTATCCTATCTAGCCTTGATTGAATGCAGAGAACGCATGCGAATGTCGCGCAGCTATACCGCGCGTCTGTTGCCCTCCGTTTATAGTATGAAATTATCAGCAGCGCGTCAGACGCGCTGCTAAAGTCGTCTAAATGTGAAAGCGCTCAAGTGATCAGTATCCACTGCAAAAAAATGCAAAACAACGTTCGCCAGGTCAGCTAGTAGAAATAGGAATAATAAAAATTAATCGTTTATTTCAAGACCTTTCTAACAAGCCCAAATACAGCTATGATACGATATTCCATCATGGAATACCAGTGCCTATCTTCCGGCTTCATCACCAGCCATTAAAAACCTAATAGTGGTCTGAGTTCATTACAAGACTTTTCAAACAAGTTCAAACACAGCTAGGATACGCTGTTCCATCCATCATGAAATTAAAGTTCATATGTTCCGGCTCCATCAACAGATCAGTTCGACAGTACCATATAATTGTAATGTCATCAGAACTACTCACAAGTGCAAACACGGCTATGATACGATATTTCATCATAGAGTGCCAGTGCCTATCTTCCGGCTACATCATCAGACCTTGAAACTTAATCGTGGTCAAAGTGCACCACAAGACCTTTCTAACAAATCCAAACACGGCTATGATACGACATTCTATCATGGAATACCAGTGCCTATCTTCCGGCTTCATCATTAGACCTTAAAACTTAATCGTGGTCAAAGTGCGTCACAAGACCTTTCTAACAAGTCCAAACACAGCTATGATACGATGTTCCTTCATGAAGTTTGAGTTCATATCTTCCGGCTCCATCATCAGATCAGTTCGACAATACCATATTATTGTATTGTTATCAGAACTACATACATCTGCTATTTTACATGACGCTACGATCCTTGGAAGATGGTTAAATTAGTTAACTTAAATTCCATTATATAGTTACGTACAGGACTACACTCGACCTTATTAATTTATAAAATAATAAAAGCGTGTTAGTAAAGAAATATAATTCTCAAAAACATCAACAAACGACCAGAATACTTAAATTACCGGTCGTACTTAATGCCGCCGAAGCTTGTGTCTTACTTGCTGCTTGACCTACCTATTTCAGAAATATCGCATCTTATCGCGAGTTAAAACCCAACAACGCCATCTATTAAGATTTTTTTTGAACCAGAATTGTTTGTTCTTCGCGATAACTTCGCAAAAAGTTCTTTTTGTATTTGATTTAACGACAAATTAAGGATTTTCGGACTTTTTCCTCAACTAATGATGTAAGACCTTCCTTCTTGCCAAATCTCATGGTTCTAGGTCTATGGGAAGTACCCTATAGGTTTTGATTCCCCTGAGTAATGGGGAAAAATACTAGAAAATAGGACTTAATTGGTCGTATCTTTTTTTTGCGTTGACTTAAAAGCTTGATTCTTTTACAGCTTTAAGGGACCATAGACATTATTGTTTTAAATTAATTTCAACCTTAGACCTCCACGCGTTCCTGAGAAAAAGTGTCTTGACAGACAGACGGACAGACGGACAGACGGACAACAAAGTGATCCCATAAGGGTTTCTTTTTTCCTTTTGAGGTACGGAACCCTAAAAACGTCAAAAATAGTAATGTGCGGAAGGCACGTGACCCAAAAACAGCATAGATTAAAAAATGATTAAGAACCGATAAAAAAGTAATGTAGTAGCATAGACACTTTAACTATGTCTATTTCACATAGAAGGGGTACCATGAGAGAGAGTCATTGAATTTGAATTTTTTACTGTATAGCAATAAGATTTGTGAGCTACGAATATAATTGTCTTTGATTACTTGCAGTGTAATTGCCGTTTAGTTTAATTTTCAATAACACAACTGTCACATTTTCCTTCTAAAAAGAAAAATACTAATGTACAGAAGTCATATCATTTTTTATTTGGGCAATATTAAAACCTCGAGTGAAAATCATCTGCATCGAACTTTATCATCCTCCTAGCGTTATCCCAGTTGTGCACTCGCACGTGAGGGCCCAGGGTCCGCTGACCATGATCCAGGATGTGGCAGATCAGGTTATTACAGTGGAAAAATTGCCATCTGACCTCCGTGACCCTGTTACCAGGGGAACCTGACCAGTTTTGGGTCACGGTTACACACGCAGTCGCCTGTATGTGCAGGTTTCCTCACGATGTTTTCCCTCACCGTAAGAGCATCGTTTAGTGAAACAAATAATGTACATAACTCAGAAAAAGTCATTGGTACATGGCGGCATGTGGGATCGAACCGGTACCTCCCGCATGAGAGGCAACCCGCTAGCCACTGCGCCACCGACGCTCTAATGCATCGAACTTTATATTTTATTAAAAAAAAAATTGTCTCATTCCTTGATAAATACTGAGCTAACACCTATTAACTGGCTCCTATAATCAAAAATTTTGCCGTTTCCTACGCAATTTTAAGGCCAACTATAATATATATCAGCGAGCTAACGAATAAGCCCCTAGGGACGTCCTTCGTTATAAATCGTTACTGAAGTTTGCCTAGGGAGGATCATTAAGGATGTTTGCCGTTCGCTTATTTTATATACAGCCGCGGAATGAACTCTATTACGAGTATAAGTATTGCAAACATGTGCTCAAAACGTTTGGCATAACCTCGAATATCATGTATATGTTACAGTCAAAACTCATAGCCGGTCAAAACCAATTTTAACTACAAAAATCAGGCAAAAGTAGTTTTAGCTGATGCCCTTAGTCAAAAACATTTTTGACTGATTTCTGCAGTCAAATGTGGTTTGTCCGATGCCCTTGGTCAAAAACAGGTTTGACTGATTTTTGCAGTCAAAAGTGGTTTTACCTAATTTTAATTCAGACAATCGGTCAAAATTCATAAAAAGTTAAGGTAGTACCAGGAACGGCCTGGGCGAGGGAGCGCGAGGACCTCATCGCGGTAGTCGGAGGTGATTTGTCACTCGCTGCCATCGTGGCGAGGATGGCCGGATCCAGGGAGGCGTTTGCGGCTGTGCAAACCTTCTGCGAGAGCGTGCTCCTGCAGAAGGAGGAGGCGGAGAGGGTGCGAGAGGCTTCGGCTGACGCCCCGATGATCCGCCGCCGACGCACAGGCCGCTGGAGGGGACGCTTTGCTCTCCTCCTGCCGCCTCCCTGAAGGACACCCGGGGGTGTACTCGGTGCGGGGTACCGATACGCCCACACGGGGTCGCAGCGGCGCGTGTGTGTTCCCGCGCGTCGTTGCTTGTACCGAGGAGGGGGCTGCTCTCCCCTCCTCGAAGCCGGGCGGGGCCCTGTCAACTTCGTGGGCCGCAGCTGGGAGCGAGTGCGTGGTGGCATAGCGTTGGCTGAAACCCATGCACTCGCACCGACAACAGCACCGGAGGACACCGTCAGGTTTTTAGTGGGTTAGAGCCCCACATAACCCCCTCCACCATCCCCGCTGGCGGGGGGGTATGCACCGCATTTTCCTGACGCAAAAAAAAAAAAGTACCAGGAAAATCATAAATCATATTTTAAGGCGTAAAGTTTATGTGCTTTGTGCATACAAAATTCAATCGGCATTGTACGAGATCTTTGTATTTCAATTATTCAATTGTATGTCAATTAATGTTATTTTTTTAATAAATAAACGATTTTGTAAATTTACCTATGATTTTTATTTAATATTTCCAGTTAAAGTAAAGTAGTTTTGACTAATCGATACAAGTTGGTCACAATCACTATTACCCAAGGTTTAGGAGTTAAAATTGGTTTTGACCGATGCTCTTAGTTAAAACCACTTTTGACTACGAAAATTGTTTTTGTTGTTTTGTTTGTCAAAATTGTTTTTAACCAAGGGCATCGGTCAAAACCAACTTTGCCTGATTTTTGTAGTTAAAAGTGGTTTTGACCGGCTATGAGGTTTGACTGTAATATATATAATATATGCTTAGTCTAAATCAAGTCATTGTACTTGACTTAATGTTCACATATTTCATTGATGTTAACCTTTGATGTATATATTTGGTACTGAGAAATTAATGGAAAACCAAGATGATCTTCAAGAATCAACATAATCCCAAACCAAAAACATAATCTATCAAATACAACCGTAAAAAGGTAAAAAAGCATAAATAGCAAAAATAACAAAAAAAGGTTGAAAGGTTAAAAAAGGCCATCGGTGCTCAACACGACTCTTATCCCCTTACTATTTTAACACATTGAGTGCCATGGTGGTCACCGGTGACCCCCAAACAATATAGTTCTATTGTGTCTAGTTCCGTAGCCGTCTAAGGCTTAATAATGATTTTGACATTGCTTTAGCACTTGTTTAAATATAAGACGGCTACTTTGGAATTAATGACAGCTATGTGCCATGACATTGTGGAGACAAACATTTTAAATTAGCCGACTCATAGTTTTTCAAGTGTTTTAGCAATGGCATAATCATTTTTTGTAAGGGAGTTAGTATTCCACTATGTCAACATAAATATATTTTTGCACTTGAAAAAAATGACCACCAGAGGCGGGAATCAAACCCGCGTTCCTCGCATACCTGGCGATTCCCTTACCTCTCGGCCACTCTGGCGTTGGCAGAGCCTGTCGAAATTTTTAAGTGCTTCTTAACGCTGTAATGCCGCGTTGCTTGCATCAATGTTATTGGGATTACACCCTCAACACTCGAAAGAAATACTATTGCAAGTATTTAACAATCGAAAGATGAAGCTTGCAAATACGATAAATTATTGTTTTTCAAGTGATAAGCATTTACTTTAAAATTTGAAAATTTCGACAGGCTCTGCCAACGCCCAGGGTGGCCGAGAGGTTAAGAAATCGCCCGGTATGCGAGGAACGCGGGTTTGATTCCCGCCTCTGGTGGTCATTTTTTCAAGTGCAAAAATATATTAATATTGCAAAGTGAATGCTTATCACTTGAAAAACAATAATACCAAGTTAACATGTCTTTTAGATTGTCAAATTATTAATTTATATTTCCAGTATCATTTTACTATCATGTCAGACAGTACAGACCCTCAAGACCAGAGACCAAGAGAAAAAGATATCGCAATTAAGATTACAATTCAAAGTAATTACGTTTTCTTATCATTATGAAAGTAATCAAAGTGTTAGAATTTGCTTGTTAAACACAACTGTATCACACTAGTGTAAAACCTAATAGGCTTATTTTGTTCATATGTTTTTTTCTCAATAGAATATATATAACCTTAAACAATTACGAGTGTAAACATACAGAAAATTTGATGATTTGAGGTAAAGCGACAGTGTTTTTTTTTTACTAAATAAACAAATTCAGATTCGATTGATTGGTCTGAGCAACTCTTGAATGTTAGTCAAATAATTTCATTTGTCTAACTCTAGAGAATTGAAATAGCACATACTAAATTATTCATTCAAAGAGAACAAACGAGCTCAAAGAAGATAAATTTATTTTTTCTTTCGTACAATCAAGTAAAATAATACAACTTTGTCATTGGAAAAAAAATGTTTTAAAAATAAACAGAATTCATTTTGGGCGTAATATCATCCATTATTCAGTAGCATATTGCTGCCGCGATTTCTCGTACGATACGAAAGAGCTGTGTACACAAGGTTTTAGATATTCTCAAGGCTACAAATAGCCACCGAAGAAAACGGGTCGACCGCTCGATACATATAAATAATGCAATAGTATACATAATTTAACTGACTCTTCTTTTAGGAAAGTTCAAATACAAAAATATCACCGGCACTTGTGACATTGCCGCTTGCAAATTAAATAAAAGAAGCCTCCCCAACCTTCGTCACTGTCTAACTGATACCTTCTTTTAATTTAACACTCCGTTAAACTTCGACTGTGACGATTCTCGCAATCGTGAAATGCGAATCTTCAAATTCCAATAACTATTCATCTTCAATGAAACAGCGCCTTGACAGAATGGAAACGTTGTTGTCTGCTCAAATAATTTCATCTCAACTTGATCAATCGGCAACTATTGATCGTACACAGAAGTGACGTAGTACGCATCGAGACAATAACGATTTATGGGAGTTTTCTTTTGTTACAGATAATGTTCGCCGTCTCCATTGAAGCAAGGATGCCTTGAGGCAATATGAGAATCAGAAAGGGTCTTCACGTGGGGCTCATAGCCTTGTGCATCACATCCATCCTCGTCCCCACCACCGCCTGCCCCTCCCAGTGCGTTTGCAAATGGAAAAACGGCAAACGATACGTTGAGTGCTCCGAAAAAAATCTAAAGTCAATACCGAAAACACTCGACCCCGAAACTCAAGTGTTGGACTTCACGGGCAACGACCTCCAAGTGCTCCAAGACGCAACGTTTCATAACCTCGGCCTGCTCGACTTGCAAAAGATATTCTTACAGAGATGTGAATTGCAAAAAATCGATAAACACGCCTTTACAGGTCTCGCAAATCTGGTCGAGCTAGATCTCTCCAACAATTACCTAACGGTAATCCCTTCAACGAACTTTGTGTTTTTCCCTTCACTAATGAGACTTTCGCTGAACAACAATCCAATAACGAGTATAAAAACCCACTGCTTTCAACACCTATCCTATTTGAATACATTAGAATTGAGCGACTGCAAAATTGAAATCATAGAGAGGGAAGCGTTCTCCGGACTGAATCATTTAGAATGGCTGAGATTGAACGGTAATAGGCTATCAAATATTCAAGGTGAGAATTTATTCCCCGATACGCTGCGGGGTATCCAGTTGCAGAATAATAATTGGAACTGCGACTGTCATTTGAGGGATTTGCATTATTGGCTCACGAATTTTAATATGCCCCATGCTGTGGAACCAGTATGCACGATGCCGGACCGTCTGAAAGGGCGAATCATAACAGGAGTCAGAGAACAGGACCTCGCCTGTTTGCCAAAAATGATGCCAACAAACGTATTTTTAGATACCAACGTCGGCAGCAACGTGACGCTCGAATGCTTAGTGAAGGCTATTCCCGAAGCAAAAATAACCTGGCTATATCAGGGACAAGTTATACACAACTACACAATGCTAGCGCTCCAGCCTCGCGACGTATATTACGTTGAAAATGGAGTTACCGACAAAAAGAGTGAACTGTACATATACAATATAGCGAATGACGACAACGGCACATATTCGTGCGTGGCGGAAAACCCCGCGGGGAAATCGAGCGCTAATTACACGCTCAGGATTATAGTCAAAGAGGAGCCAGTAGTTATCGTTGTGACATTCCCTCAGAGGCACTTAGTGGTGATCGTTACGGTTGTATTTCTAATCATAGTGTTACTGATAGCCATAATAGCTGTAGTGTTACTGAAATTCAAAACAGACACGCGAAGTCGAAAAAAGAAAGAAAGCGGAAAAGATGTCGCATTATGCAATCAGATTTTACCCTCTAGTAGAAGCAATGGAACGCTTCCTAAGAATAACGGGAGCGTTATAGTGAACGCGCACTCGCACCACGCTCTTCATTACACGGTGCAGTCGAGTCGTGATTACGAAACTAGCGATGTGTACCAAAGCAATACCATGAAAGGCTTCGTTGACAGAAATCCCGACCTAATTAGCGATGCGGAAACAGTCGCTAACAACGCTCAAAACGAGAACACAGTGCTATCCGTGTACAAAGCGCAAACCGCGGGCGGCGATGGTTTTGAAGAGGAAACCGCATTTACCGCGCCGACATTACCCAGGCAGGTCACGTGGCAGGATCAACAAAATCTAAACAACGTAAACCTGCCGCCAAATACAATAAACAACATGTACCAGCATTCCGCCGATGTGCACTTAAATCCCGGCTGTTTCCTCGACAGCGAGGGCTATCCCTACGATTACGGACTACCAAAGCATCCTTGTAGACCTCCGATGATGTCGAATTATTCAGTCGTCGGACCTTTCTATCAGACACTGCCGCACAATAGGCCGAAAGGGCAGAAACTTGTATGCAAATTCGCAAAGGATACAGAATTCAATGCGACCCCGCCGACGTGCCCTAATTTCGAGGTATTCAGCTCGACGAACGTGCGGCGTACTTTAGAAGGTTACCCTGTACCACGGAATCGCCAGATAGCGTTCGTAGGTAACGGGACAGTGTATTACAATGAGGAGTTTGTTCCGTCGCCTCCAGAGGGTTACAAAACGGAGACGGTGCAGTGCTGCGCGCCGCCGGAGTGTAGTTCGTGGGTGAATCCGAAGGGGACGTGTGCTGTGATGGTTCCAATGGCTGTAGCAGAGGGCGGTCCTCCGCGGTGTTATCAAGTGGAAACTAGGTGTGTGGACACTCAGACGACGGACGCTCGAATGCCCGGCGAGGGCACGGAAAACGTTCTCAAGCCTTTACCACAAGTGTCGAACGCTAAATGCGCGTCGGATATCTGTTCTGAGAGCCCCGACGAGGGGTACGTAGGTGACGCGAACGACATCTGACGTCGTCGGCACGTGGATAACGCGTAAACAGGGCAATTTAGACGCTAATAAAGTGATAAAGCGACTGAATATGAGTAGTATTATGCATAGAGACTGTGTGAGAGCGACGCCGAAATGTTTTTTGTCGACAACGCACAAGCGGTCCGTGATTGGGCGCCCAAATGAAATGAGATTATGCGATTGACATCAGGTTGTGATCGTGTTATTAAAATGCGGTAATGAACTCAATTGTATTCCCAGATTCCCAGTGACGTTCGAATACGTTGAAGCATCGTTATCTGGTAATAATTTACAATTGTTAGCTAACAAATGGAATACCAATTTTTTCTAGTCAAATTTCCCAAATAAGTACGAGTATGTTGTCTTTTTATTGCAATCTTTAAGTTTCTTGTTTTCTTTAATAAATATAACAAATAGAAATGTAATATTTCACTAAAGAAGACGAAATTATGTTAGACATCAAAGTAATAACTATTCGAGTCGTGAACTAGAAAACAGGTTTGCAAATAATTTCATTTATAGATTTAAATCTAGTCTCTTCTATTTCATTTCTTCTTATCCATGAATTATTAGTCTTACTTTTTTTACGCACAACTTTTGTAGGGTTGTGCGTACGAGAATACAGTCTACAGTTAGCTTCATTGCACAACTCAACATTTTGTACAAAATGCGGACTTGATGCCATTCTTTACCAGTCATACCTTTGGGCTAAGCAGAAATGAATAGTATATTCAGCTCAATTTTACATTATGTGTTCTATTGGTCGTTCAGTTGCTCAATGTTCGTTTGTTAATTACGTTATAGCTAGTTAAGTTTTCAAGAGGCAGCAAAAGTTGCAATGGCTTACGTACAAAGTATTACTCGTATACTGGTTTGCTCTCTTTTCAAGTACTTTCCAAAAATAATTTAGAAAAATGTACATTTCTTTTTTAATTTAATATCAATATTAAATTGCTTTTCTGGAAACAGTAATCTACACGACATTGTAATATCTACAGTTTTATTTTGATGCCAGGCTGACCTGAAAAGGGAGTAACCCAAAAACAGAGTTTTTAGTAAGCATTATCTGAAATAATGTTGTGATCAGTGCCAAGCAAATCCACTTTTATACATTTTTTACAATTATGCTATTACATTAACGCTGCCGATTTTTTTTTTTGTAAAAGTGTTGAGTGAAACCGCGCTCCTCGCATACCGGGTAATTGCCTAACCTCTCGGCCACCCTAGCTTTCTTTTACCCTGCTTTTGAGGTTAGGCAATCGCCCGGTATGCGAGGAACGCGGGTTCGATTCCCGCCTCTGGTAATCCTTTTTTTAAGTGCAAAAATATATTTAGATTGCATAGTTAATGCTTACCACTTAAAAACAATAATTTATTATATTAATTTCGAATTGACAGAACCTGAAGAAGACTTTACTTTGATTGATCATGTTATTTGAATAATTGTAATGTAAATTGGTCTTAACACACAACATAACAGAGCTGAAATCCAATTGTGTATTGGTGGAAATTTTAATTTACAACAAAAACAGAACGTTAACGTTTGGGTGTATGTGATTAATTAACTCGATTCGTCAACAAAATGCTGATTGCTTTCGATTTCGCACTTCGTTTACGTCTATGAGATTGTAAGAGGGGTGATGGTTGGAGCCCGTGCAAAATTCATCAACTGGTCCCAAACCCACAAACCTAAGGCCAATTTTGGATGAGCTGCAGAAATCAAATCAGCATTTCGTTTCATATATTTCCTATGTAGGTTTTGTTAGTACGGTCTTTGAGTTTTCAATTGCAATATTTTAATAAGCTTGCCAAGAATTTTCTAATAAAATAACGATTCGTTATTGTTTAATAAATATTTGCCAAAGTAGTAACGTAATCAAACTCGAACGGCAGCAAGATCTTAAACAAAAAGTTTAACTACTAGTCCTCGATATCTTATTTGAGAGACGATTTGCTCAGATAGCGAAGGACTTGGACTCATGACGTTCGAGTACCATCTGAAGACAGTAAATATTTGTTTTTTTTTACAATATTTACGCTTTAGTAAAAACTTGCAAAAAAAATTCCTGATAATAATAAGGAATGTTCATATCAGGTTAAGAAGATAAGTATATACCCAAAGTTGATATGGTTTCAAATCCCACGCCAGCAAGTAACAAAAATCATGCTGAATTCGATTTTCTGCTCGCTTTCAATTGACTTCAACTTGTAGGGCATTGTTATTATTTTTATTTTTAGGCAAACAGGCAGTTGAAACAACTGATACAGCTGCATCTCTCTACCATAGTTTAGCCTTTCTTTCCTCTTTCTTTTGTTGGTAAAGTATCAAGGCCCATATGCCCAAACGTTAAGTTTCTGAGTCCTTAAAAAGCAAAGTGTGCTAAAGTTACGAGACTATGTTAATACGGGCCTAGTGTAAAGACATTATTCTATCACATGAGGCAACTTTGTTCCTTGTAGTTATACAAACATGTGTTTATCCGTCCGATAAATGATTGTTTGTTGAAATAACAAACTTTTAATGTTTGACAGAGTTTTGTTAAATCTGTATTTTTAATGTCATTTAGTTTTTTAATAATTCATCTCACAGGGAATACAGTTACGTGCTTTTTTGAACTACTATATAACGTCTAGAACAAGCGCTCTAACTGACGTCAATTAAAGTTAATCCTTCAGTAAGCCATGATTAAGCCTTATACCGTCCTTATCTACTCCATTGATAAAGAAAGTGACAGAACGAGACTTAATCATTTTTATTTTTATTTTTAGTAAGTAGTTTGAATTTAATTCATATGTTGTATTCTTTTTGAATTTTTAGATTATGTATGCCTAGATAAGGAAGAGCGAGGTCCCCAAACACAGGCATTACTTGCTTAAATGGAGACCTCAATCAACTATGTACCTATGTATAAGTTTTTAAACGAAATAAAAATTATTATTATAATCATAGATTAAATTTAATTGACGTCTCTGAGTGCTGTAGTAAGTCACTTATTTATTGGTTTGTGGTTTTCAGCATGTGATAAATATTGTTGCCTCATGTAAAAATGTAATGCGCATTCGATAAATAATAATGATGGTGAAGATAAAGGACTTGTCCATTAATGGTTTTTTATTCATCAATATTTCTAACCAGAATAAACTAAATATTATATAAAAAAGTTCACAAAAACTAGCCCTTCCGCATGATTAATATATTTTTTAAGGCCTCCGATTTAGAGAAAAATTAAAAATATTTTTTCTCTTTGTCTGTACATAAACCGCACCTTCGCCTATACCAATTAACGCATGAAAAAAAAGTTGACAGCAAAATTGACATTCCATTGACAGTAGTGCCTATTATATAATCTGTGGTAGTACCTAGCAGTATTTATCAACCAGTGGAAAGGCAATGGTACATAGCCATACAGCCAGGAAATACAAGTAATGATCAATAGATGATGCCTCATTACAAAACATATTTTTTCTCAAAAATGCAGGCGTTTAAAATTCAGATTTCTATGGTTACGTGTTTCGTATTTTTGTAGCTTAAATATAAATATAGGTTATTGGTGGTTGGTGATATCTTTGAGTAAAAAACCAGCCTCCATACAAAAAAAGGACAAGTCCTTTTCCATGATATAATGCCTAGTCGTTTAAAAAAGTGTAAATACTTTGTAAATATTAGATTTTATTATGAAAATTTTTAGTAAGGACTAAGTAGTGATTTGTAAGTATTATAAATCGATATCAGGGTATCTCCCTTAAAATAGAGTTTTGTGTTTTACTGACATTATTATATCAATACATTCGATAACAATGTTATAATTTTGTTAATTAAGCATAAGTACTAGTATGACTTATTTATTATATGTACAGTGGGCCTATCAATCATGTCAAAATATCGCAAATGATTTCCCAATCCTGTCAAAATATCTCAAATGATATAAAGCTATGTAATCAACATAAGGTTGAATAAAGGTTGTAGAAATTTGACAGATGACAGGTTGATGTGTAGGTATCACTTTTATCACATTTATGTATCAATCTCACAATTTGTTATTAAGAAATTAATATGTCAAACAAAAAAATTCGAACTAACCAAAAGCCGTTTGAAAGAAAGAAACATAAACTTTGAAATATCGTGTTTTTTTTCCATGTAGCTTGAAAAAGACATGAATATATAACTTAATGTTTGCGCCCTAGCTGAATAACTAGACCAAAGACTTTTTAGACTAATATCGTAGCATTTAATATGAACCTTCGACTGAGAATATTAGTATAGTACACCCCAAGGCAATTTTATTTCGTATTCATGGTACATCGTCGCCCCAAGATATTATTTCACGGAAATTAATTTCTAACGGCCCTATCAATTATGGGTCTCCCCTTTGATGAACTGGGATTCACTTGTAATAGTTTTAATTAATTAACACTGATACAAGGTGATTCGTGCTGGTTTATTCTTAAATAAACACAAATATTCTTATTTTCACGGTAAATTGTTGTGCTATGAAAAGTTACTAATAATTAAAATTGAATTTAGTAATTAAAATTGAAGAATCAAGCTTGAGTTACATGTAACTCTTGATTCTTCAATTTTAATTACAGCGTTAATTATTTATTATATTTCTTTATTAAATTTAAGGCAGACATTTGACCGCAGTCTCACCTGATGGTAAGCGACGATTAGGGATGCAAACGTTCATAAACATCGATGTTTTAACATCGATATTAATGATGTTAATATCGATGAAACATCGTTCATCGAGAACGATGTTTTATGAACGATATTTTTTAGCGCCATCTATTGATAAAAAAACATTGCCTACGGCTATTATTATTATAGATAACTAGGCTGTATGGTCTACAGTTCTTTGCCACAAAAGATCTCGTTTGTCGTTGCGCTTGTATTGTCTATGTCAGCGCTGACATATACAACAAAATTAAGATTCAATTTGAAGAAAAACACTTAATATTGAAAATAGGATGAAGTGTAAGTAGTAATTGAAATGACAGTAATTGACGCTATAAGTGACATTCTTACATCTTTTGCTTATTGCGTATTTTTCTTTATAACATTTACTATTTTCTAATCCTGTCATGCAATTTTAACCCTTTCTTACCTTTTCTGACATTTGAATACAATTTTCACACCATCATATCGTTTACAAAGACACCTATCTTTTATATAGCTTTAAGATTGCTGGCACAACACACAGAACTTACATGTATTGACAAAACGATTTATCTTCCATGTTTAAAGCAATGACTTATATAATCCTAAAAACATCGATGTATCGTTTATAAACACCGATGTTTTTAATATCGATGTTTCTATTTTAAAAATATCGATGTTTTTATGAGCGATGTTGCATCCGATGCGGACGAAGATAGGTCATGCCTGACTAGACTAACAGAACTATTCACTCCTATTTTTAAAAGATTCCAGATCATAGTGCAACAAACATTTCAGCTGGTTACGAATTGTATTCAACATTTACATTCACACACAAAATATTTATATAATAGCGTCAAGAAGCACTTAACATTTTTGACAGGCTCTGCCAACGCCAGGGTCGAGTAGTTAGACAATCGTCCGGTATGCGAAGAACGCGGGCTCAATTTCCGCCTCTGGTGGTATTTTTTTCAAGTGCAACATCTAATCTTTAGATTGCAAAGTAAATGCTTATTATCAGTTAAAAATAATAATTTACTTGAGTTGACAAAATATTATTATTATAATAAAGTCTAGCCGTCACAATCGTTCGTGGTGTAATGCTGGCATGCATAACAAGAATGGCTGCAGCCAACAAACACGGACACCGTCATCAAGTGCAGAATAACCTCTGGTAGGTACTAGAATCATTTAGTAAGAAAATATTGCAAATCAACAGAGCAACATAAAGTGAAACAACGCAGCGTTGCGCATGATTTTCTTTGTTTGCAACAAATTTCGCGCGCTACGCTGCGTGGTGCATGACAGTGTGTTAATCGCTTAAAAGCGGTCACTCACCCGATCCTTTCTGAAGTTGCTGCAAAATAATTTACATTACAGTTTACACACGACGGAACTCTATAAATGTAATATACAAAACAATAAATATTAAAGATCGTTATCCTAAAAACATTCGACATTGGAACTATCGAGTTATAAGATAAGATGGATTCATTGAACTCCCAATAAACCTAGCCAAAATTACAATAATAATTTTTGATCGCATTATTATTCCGTTAATAAAATTAACGGAGTAAGATTCAAACAATTTGGTAGCTTCTGTCAAATAGCTAGATTTCCCGAAATTCCGCCAAAACAGCCCGTGATGACTTATAATAACGTTCAATTATGTTCAACGCTTAATTTAAGAAAGGGAACATTCTTCTTTGACGTGACAGTGATAATATCCTGTCGTGTTTTCGTTGAGAGCATAATAAATTCTATAGCCCCAGTTCATTAATTCTTAAACGGCCGGTAAACGTAAGTTAACGGTTTATTTGACACAATTCCCATACTTGTCAAATAACATTAACGGCTGTTTAAAAATTAAACATGTGTTGGTGAACTAGATCTTAAGAATCATAATGTTGATTTTTACAAAATAAGCCTTAGAAAAATCATTCGAGTGCACTAGTATGGATATTAAGGCAAGTGTCCTGTGCCTGTTTTTACATTACACAAAAAACATGAAACAAAAACATTCTTTTTCATACACAAACCATCTCTTGCAGTTTTTTTCTGTGTTGTTTTAAAAGTCATCATGAGTTCTGATCTGACGAGGAAAGCAAACAAAAACATATTCGAAATAGCTCAATGCCGTTTAAAATAATGAAACATAAACTTTGAGATTATTGTGGTTTTTGATGTAGAAAAAAAAGAAATCACTCATGACATAACCTCCGAACGATAAATTTAGGCCGCATTGGCAATTTTTCACGTAGAAATAATAAATTTTAAAAACTAAAACTTTTTTACAGGTGTTCACTACTATTTTATTCAATAAAAGAAAATAAACACAAAGACATGCATGAAATAAAAATAAATAAACTTAAAACCTACTTAATCAAAAATAATCCCGTGTCCTTGAGGCAAGGAGGCGAGGATGCTGGCTGCGTTACCGCGTTGAATAGCTATACTTTTCCTTTAATACTAATTCATTTATTATTTTGTTATGTATTACGCCATATCAATTAATTTGGTCTAATTTATTTCTGTTTGATCTCACGTGTCCTAGATTAGTTACGTACGATCCATTGTTTAATCAAGAGGGTAATTTAATACTAAGATCAAATTTATTTTATTAATTAGTAACCAGACTCCTACATGTAACTGTAAACATGATAACGTTTTGAAAAGAGTGAATGGGCTGTTACTAATTAGACATGACTAGCGATGGGCGATTGTTCGAAAAAAAAATAATCGAATGAATCGACAATCGACCATTCGAACTTTCGAATGTCGATTTAGTAATTAAGAAAAAAAATCATCGAATAATAATCGACAATCGAATGATAATCTATACTCGTCCCTTCGATGCATTCGATTGATTAGCCGCGACAGGAACGCGGCGAACGAATGATTAATCGACGCGACGAATGACGATTCATTCGTTAGTAGTTAGTAGTATGACCTGCACACCGCGTACTTCAGTATAGCTCGCCGCATTAGCGATGGGCGATTGTTCGAAAAAAAATAATCGAATGAATCGACAATCGACCATTCGAACTATCGAATGTCGATTTAGTAATTCGGAAAAAAAAATAATCGAATAATAATCGAATAATAATCGACAATCGAATGATAATCTATACTCGGCCCTTCGATGCATTCGATTGAATTGCCGCGACAGGACATCCAGCGAACGAATGATTAATCGACGCGACGAATGACGATTCATTCGTTAGTAGTACGGCCTGCGCACCGCACGCTCCGGTATTGCTCGCTGCATAATCGAAGGATAATCGAATGACTGCGGTTGCTTATCGAATACATTCGATTACAGGGACCATTCGAATAATTCGATTAATTTAGTAATAATTGCCAATCGCTACGCCGCATAATCGAAGAATAATCGAATGACTGCGGTTGCTTATCGAATACATTGGATTACAGAAACCATTCGAATAATTCGATTAATTTAGTAATAATCGCCCATCGCTAGACATGACCCATCTTCGGCCGCATCGTCATATACCATATCGCCATCAGGTAAGATTGCGGTCGAATGTCTATGAATAAAGAAATACCTATATTTAACCGGGATATTGTATGTCAGATTGCTGATGGGAAAATATTCTAAGGATGAAACTTTAAGATATTTAGCGGGGTTACCAGATTAATTAAATATTTTAATATAATGTTTAGTTTATACAAAACTTGATTTTTTTAGATGAAATCGACTGTAGTAATTCATGTAATTTGATCAATGTATAGATACTATCTATAAATACATTTGTACGATAAAATATATCACCTTGGTACCCACATAAGGAAAAGTAATTATACTGTTTTACTCTCTATCCGTCGCGGTAATTCCTATTGTTTTAACGAAGAGGATGTTACACCTTAGACCTTTTCCAAACCATGTTAAGTACTCTATCGATAATTGTTGAAATTTAAAATCGTTTCATTTTCAAATTACATGAATCATTTCATTTGTATATCATACTGAATCTTGACATTTGTGTATCGCAAAGCAGATGTTATAGAGTGTATCTACTAGTTGTGATGTGGAGTGGCAGTTGAATACTCAATATGCTACTCCTAATGCATACTGAATAATTCAATTGCATACAGCTCAGCACTAATACACGTTGGTTTTATTTTTAACACAGCGTATACTATACGTCAATACCCAGTGGATTTTATATACATGGTGTTTCATGTAAGATGTCAAGTGTGTTTAGTGATTTTTCTTTTATATATTTGCAAAAAAAGTTAATTGTAAATGCTTAACAAATTCAAAGTGCTAATTAAAATCTGTCGTTTAAGATATGTACACAGTAATCAATAAAATGTACAACTCCATATAAAAATTGATTTTCCATATATTTTGTAAGGTTTTTTGTTGCAAATACCTCGTTCACATTTTATTAATTCCAATAATCACTGATCAGACACGGGGATCAAGTTATGTATGGTGGTCTTGGTAAGCTGTCACCACGCATTGGCTTTACAACTTCCTGTATACATAAGCATAATGCATCTTAAATAAAAACAAGTTAAAAGTTGAACATTGTATCAATTTTGATTAAGTATTTTAAGTAAGAAGTAAGGAAGGAAGTATTAGTATACGTTACGTACAAATAAAAAACATAAAGGTATGTGTTTATTTGTACGTAACGTACTAAATAAAAATGTTATGAAATAATGTCAGTAAAACACAATCATAGGGAAACATAAGTCATAAAACAAACACTATATTTTGTAAGAAAACGAAACTTGATTTTCGTTACGTTTTCAAATACGTATAAACGCATAGCAATAATTAATTACACGATTCGAAGGTTTGTCCTTTTAAAAGGACGGTTTTTGTACGAATGAGTTATACACTGTTTACAGCAGACAGACAGACGGACGTTATAGTTTTTCCATTATTAAATAGCACATTGTTATCACAGTGTTATTCTATAGAAACAAAATGTAGATGTGCATGAATTTGGAATAAAAGTGTATTTTTACGTGTGTCTTTTATTTTATCCCTTTTAATAGGATTGCCAGTTGAACCTACAATATTTCTCTCTGTATTTTATGAAGGTATTTTAAATTGACCATGAAACATTTTTATATGGACAAACAAAGGCTCAATATTAAAATTGGTGAAAATATCACAAATCCGTATCGTAATATTATTTTTATATGTATGGAGTTCTGAATGTTTTAATTTCTGGTTAATTATGCCTATTGTTAAAAATAACAACAGAAACTCAAAATAGTACCTATGAATAATTTTATGTTGAATGTTATTGAATAATGAATTTCGCTTATAATTTTACGTCGTCAGTTTATAAATCAAAGTAATGCAAACCCTACCACATTAGTTTATAAAAATCTACAAACAGACTGATCTTATAATGTTATGGTCAATTTAAGCGAATAAGTTAATTAAACTATTCACTAAAAATCTACATGCTAAACTACTGATTTGAAGAGAAACATAAATATTTACTACCTTCCGACAATCTTAGTGCTATCAAAATCTTGCAGCGACTTTTATTATTGTAAATAGCAGTAACCGCCTTCAGCTATCACAACATCACAAAAGAGGTATAAAATTGACGAATAAGGCAGTAGGATCGATGAGTTACTATCAATTTTTTACATGGTAAGTATGCTTCATGCAACGGAAAAAATATGCTTTATAAATGACACAAAATGGTATAATAAAAAAATGCTCATTAGTAAACACTAAACACGGCCAATTTTAAATAATGCAATTACATAGTGAATATACTATTTGTCAACAACTAATGGGTCGTTGATTTTAAATTGGTCATCTTTAAACCGCCCAGTTGATTGGTCGGCCTGGTTGCCTTTATAACAGACCAACATTAGGTTTTTTTGGAGGAGATATTCTAATCCACAATAGTGTGCGCGCAATACACGTTTATTTTTTGTTCCTTCACTCTCATGACACGATGAGACGCTCATCTGACATAACTGGACATAGATCGGACGCAGGACCAACGGTTTATTCTGCTTCCCAATGATATTGCATTTTAAAAGAGATAGATGGGTCATTAGCGCGCTGAAATTGACCGTTTCGAATTGAGCAATTTGCTCAATTTTGCATTTAAATATGACACTTGAACGTAAAAGAACGTGTGCTCGTAGCATCTGTATCGTCGCGCAGTACGTGACGACAGGTCTACCTCTTTTTAAAATAAATACACTGTTAGTGGCGCTTCCTATAAGATGCATAACAGTCATACTTTCTTCCCTATTAGTTCTACTGAATGTCCTTTCATATAGAAAAACTCGCAGAGCAGAAGATAGCAATCCGGTTCTTCTGTCTCTTGCATTTATTCATGAAGGCGCCTCGGTTTTCGTGGAATCAAAAGAATCCTGTGGTTTTTTCTCAACTAATCGGTTCATGCATAATTTATTTCCGCTTTAGTGACTAAAGAATTTTCTCTTCCGTTACTTGCTGATACTGTTTTGGATTCTGAGCAGAATTTTAAGTTGACACTGAGAACGGGTGATTTGGTATGTAAGGTTATGGTAAGTTGGAAAAAACTTGATTCATTAGTTTTTCATTGTGGCAGCTTTTACTGTGACTGCACCATCTTAACTAATCTTACTCTGTTTGATGAAAATGTCTACCAAAATCAGAAACATGTATGCTGTACTATTGGAGTCAACTGAGCTTTACCACTTTGCAGAGTGATTCGATTTGCAGGCCTCAGTTAATTTTATAGTTCAAATCGCCGACTGGTATTTTTTATTGTTACGTTGCTAGCTTTTTGGTTTAATTTTGTCCTTATTAAGAAAATTGCAGACTTAATGCTAGAAACATTCTCTACGAGTCCTATGGTTGACTCCAACGTCTGACGTCCAAACAAAGTAAATACAGGGGTTGCAAGATATCATTTATTACAATTATGAAAAAAGAAACATTTTAATAGACATACACACACACTACATACATAATAATCAGAGGTCGGAATTAGGTAGCGATATTCATGTACTTACACTGATTTCATACAGCGAAAGAATAAAGTGGATATGCCTCAAATCCCAAGAATTATTTTAAAGAGCAGAAAAAATCCCGTTATTTTTTAAATAAAAAGTTATTTAACCCAGATAAGCCTGAAACTATTTTTGTCATGGAAACCTGCGATTTTTTATTTACGGTTCCATTTAGACCAAACATATTAGGAAAAAATATTTAAAAAATATATCGACTTCCGGAAAAGCCGGAAAATCATATCCCATATATGGGTTGGTCGGCACGACTAATGCTTATTATTAACATGCTTTCAGTTATGTATGAAAAGGTAAATAAAACACTTATATCGCAATAAATGTGTTATTTATACATATTTATCACAAATCTAAATAATAGTAAACGTTTTATGCAGTATGGTACCTAATTCAAAAAACATTCTTTTTCATGTAAATGTATGATGCATTTCACGCTAGCATAATTACAGTTTTTTGCTGACTTTGCATTTGAGAATCTTCCCTATATAATTAGGTTCCCTATATATTAGGTGATCCAGTTGATCATATCTTGAATCCTCAAGATGACTTTTAAGTCATCTTGAGGACCCTAACCCACCACTCACCCACCTAAAGGTGCAGGATTACAAGGTCCACGTTTTTCACACCTTTTATAAGTTTCTAAGAGGGCTCTTGTAATAGACCTGCGAAAACCGAGCTAATCAGGTTCGCCACCATCAAGACTATATAATTGTCATGAATTCTGAAATGCCATATCAATACTGAGACACAATAAGGGGAAATACCATTTCTTGCCTCTGATACAGGTTCTATAGAGACCTATATTCAGATCAGAACGATCAAAGCCGCCGATATTTTCGTTGAGATTTTTTACAATGTATGGTTGGTCAACATGTAGATGAGAAAACCGTCTTACTTTTTGAAAGGTTCCAGGGACACTGAATTAGAGGCAACAGTAACTACATGCTGTTATCATTTCATTTACAAACCAGTATCTGTTCCTCTATACTGGCCTTTGAAACTAAGCTATCACAGTCAGTTTTCTTGAAATCCTGGTTGGATGCAAAGGACACTTTGAGGTACGATTTTTCCGAACTGTACCAGTTGCCTTTAAGTTTCTGTTTTTCAGCGCGTGCACAAGAGGAATAGAGGTGAAGTAATTATAAAAAAAATTATAAAATACATTATTCGGGTACTTTCTTTGAAGAATATTGACGTACTGTAAAATTACGCTACCACCAAGTCCAAACTTTTTGTAAATAGACGGTATTTGTGCGGTCTGACCTTGGTAAGGATCAAACTAAGTTACATGTCCTAGTATTTTAGCTCCAACCCAATACTTGTAACCCCAACGAATTGGCTTTCCCCTTATGAACTGCATTTTCCACTGTGCTGAACGTAGATGGCTGTGACAGTTCAATTGGTTCTTCGATGCGAGACCTTTTAGTCAAACTAGCCAAAGGAGTATCATCTTTACTTTCTGATTCAGAAATGCTCTGATTACCGAAGTTTGCTTCGGCGGGTGCCCGTAAGATTGAACCAGGTAAGTTGTGTATGGCAATATTATCTTCTTGTCTTGAATCTTCATCGGCAATAGCAGCATTTGCGTTATCTGGTGGTTCAAATGTTATGTATTCTGGTACCGGTTCATCACTATCCTCTAACTCGTTCAAAATTTTGTTCAATTATAACGGTTTTGATCTGAAATAACAGAACTAAACATGTTGTCTACAAAAAACCAATACATTGTGGTTGTGCCGACCGAACCATGTATGGGTTCGTTGAATTGGTGCCTAAATAAAATTTAAAAAAATTAAACTATTACCATTTCATTTTTCACTATCAATTCTATAATCTATTTAAGTTTTTATTTGCACATAGCCATTATATTTATAATAACAATACTACAATCTAAACTTACCTTTTCGAGGACATGTCTCACACTCTCCAAATCCAATTAGTTTGAGCACAAAAAGCAACTAGTAATTAACAAATTAGCTTTGATGCTTGTCACCACAGTAAACAAATAACGCTTAAAGATTCTAAAGATATTTACCAATTGTCAGAATTAATTCAAATAACAAGGTTAGATTTTTTTATTTGTCAGATCCCATGTTTGGGTCAGTAGGTTTATCTGGGTTAAACTACTGCACGCGTGACGTTGCCAAACTTACATCAATGACATCGGATGTATGTTTGTATTGTGAATCAATGTAAACTAATAAAAAATGTATATAAATTATATTTGTTTTATTTGTCTATCTCTGAGGTTTTTATTATTATTTATTTGTAATATTGTTGGGCACACGGTGGACCTCCCCGGGATTTCTAATGGACAATCCATTAGAAATCCCGGGGAGGTCCACTTTAATATTAACATTTCGATGCAAGTACGTAAATAACTCTACCTAATTCCGACCTCTGATAATAATATAGGTAAGATACATAAACATACACACAATACACATATACCTATGTGATAATATTACACAAAACAAATCATATTATCATGTTGAAGGAAAATTTTTGTAGATTCTTGTATTTATGTGAGGAATCCGTTCCAGAGACGAGCTGCCCGTAGGCAGGCCTGTGTATCTCCTCGCGGAGGTAGTAAAAACAAACCTACGCGCGGCGCACCGACGTAGGTGCTAAAACAAGTTGAGTGTCGCTACCGGCCAGAGCCACGCTCGCGCGTTTTATTCACCAGCGGCCGCGCGGCTACGTGTTGCTGGCTGGACGAGAATGAATAAAGTACTAGAAAGAGGCGCTAGATGGCGTTAGAAGCTTCTCGTAGCAGTCAACCCTATCGTGTCGCGTGATATTACGTCACTGAATAGGTTTAGTGTATTATGAATCATATTCCAGAGCAATAAGTATGAAATTATCTTGCAATGGATTTTTGTAGGTGTCTACACGAAAATGTGCTTGACTCTGAGGCGAACTAAATTACGCCATATTGTTGACGACATTGAGTAGACATTTCTTTGAATACAATTGCTAAGTCATACTTCTATACGAAGTACTAGTATTCTGTGCCGTAGGGTGAAAGAGTTGGACATAAAACCAGAAGTGTGATGCGGGGTGAGAAGTCGGAAGGAGTTATTACAACGTAGATTTCGATCTTTAGAATCATGAATATAAGCCAACTTATCTTTAAGTTGCGAAGGAGAGTTAGGATTCAAAATAATAGAGCATAACATACATAGTGTCTGAATGTTCCTACGTTGCCGGAGAGGGAGCCAGCCGAGCTGGGAGCGAAATTGGGAGTTGTGGTAATATTTGCGAAGATCGAAAATAAATTGGATACCAATATTAAAATGTTTGTACTTTCTCTTTTTGTTAACCGGTGGGCGTTCCTTAAATTGCAATATTTGACGCTGACGGTACTCTGTCATCGTTAAAATATTATTGGCATCTAATATCCTCCTAGCCGAATTTCATTACAGTGCCCAACATTACACATTAACACCACAAACTTCCTGACTCCGGAGCTATGTCTGAGTTATTTCAAGAGAGAAAAACCCAACACTTTCGGCCCGAACCGGGATTCGAACTCTTGACCTCGTGGTTAGTACCCAGCGACCACTAGACCAACGAGGCAGAGAATTGGCATCTAACAACGGTATGTAACATATACATAGTATCTTTCCGGACTACTAAACCAGGCGGTTGCGGGTTCGAATCCCGCAAGGGGCAAATGTTTGTGTGATGAGCACGAGTATTTGTACCTAAATCATGGATGTTTTTATGTATTTAAGTAGTTCTATCCGTTATCCTAGTCACCATAGCACAAGCTCACGCTGAGTTTGGGGCTAGGTAATTGGTGTGTTTTTTGAAAATAATTATATTATTTTGTTTGAGAGTTTAGGCAGTGGATTACACGTGGTGGGCGACAATGATAGGTGGAAAATTGGTATAGTCAGATCGCATATAGCTAGATACTTGCCACATCAGTTTTCAGGTGTTTTTGGTATCACTTCACACACTTCACAGGCCACAATCACTCGAAATGTCTGTAAGGAGCTTCACAGGATACACACGCGGCGAAAGCGCTCTGGTCGGTCTAGTACATGTGTCATAGGTAAAGTCTCGGTGACAACTGGGGGCTCCGGGGTTCTCACGGTACGTTTTAAACAAATAAAAATAAGGCAGGCAGGTGCGCGAGTGCGTGCGGCGTAGTATCAATAGGGTACACAAACAAATCAAAATGTTGTAGTAAACATATCGCCCGCCCTAAACACGTCAAGTGTTTACGAGAAAGTTAGGAAGCCAAGGGAAAGGAAGTTCACTGGCCAGGAAGACGAACTAATTTCGTTAAAGATCTCTTTAGGCTACCGGTAGGAGTTTTAACATCTACCACACGAACAACTTGGTCTTGGCCAGGGTATAAATTAATAATGCGTCCACGACGCTACTGCAAAGGGGGAAGGTTGTCATCTTTTATGAGTACTAGCTCACCTACTTTAGGAGGATCACAAGGAGAGGTCCATTTATTTCTAATTTGTAATGTATTTAAGTATTCTAAATGCCAGCGAGACCAAAAGTGCTGGGTAATTTGTTGGATTAGCTGAAACCGTGTAAGGCGATGCAATTTGACATCTTTATAAGGGTACTCCGGAAGTGCAGTTAAGGGTTGTCCAATTAAGAAATGGCCGGGAGTTAACACTTTGACATCATTAGGGTCCGGAGAAAGTGGGCACAATGGGCGTGAATTTAAAACTGCTTCAATTTTAACAAAAACAGTGGTCAGCTCTTCAAACGTAAGGGGGGTATCGCCTACTACTCGTTTTAGGTGCGATTTCGCCGATTTAACCGCAGCTTCAAAAAGACCTCCCCAATGAGGGCAAACAGGAGGATCGAAAACCCAGGATATGTTCCGCTTTGAAAGCTCAGAACCAATAGCCGCCTGGTTTTGAGACAGGAAACACTCTAACTCTTTCAGGTGATTGTTGGCACCGATGTAATTTTGACCGCAATCGGATCGGATTAGGCGAGGTACACCACGACGCGACACGGATCGGGAAAAGGCCGCAATAAAGGCTTCAGTAGTTAGGTCCGACACAACTTCAAGGTGAACGGCTTTAGTAGAAAGGCAGACAAATACACACAGGTAACTTTTCACTAACCTTTTGTTCCTATAGGCCTGAACTTAGGTAAAAAAGGGTCCTGCAAAATCGGTACCTACACCGTCAAACGGTCTAGCAGCCGTGACGCGGTCTTTAGGTAGGTCACCCATGAAGGGTTGAGATACAGCCGCCTTGAGACGATAACAGGGAAGGCATTTAAAAATCACATGCTGAATAGCTTTGCGTGCCGACAAGATCCAAAACTCTCTATTTAACATGGCAAGAATTGCATTAACACCTGCATGAGCATTCTCGCGATGGTAATGTGAAATAAGGATGTTCACGAAATTACCATTCTTAGGTAGAAGAAGGGGATGGCGCGCATCAAAGGATAGATCGGAGTTTCGTAATCGGCCTCCAACTCGAATTAAGTCTCCGTCATCCAGAAATAAATTCAATTTTCTCAGGGAGTTAGTGATAGGATCGCCACGCCGTAAGCGATCAAGTTCATCAGAAAAGGAGGTAAATTGAACAATTTTCACTAAAAACAAAAGGGAATCTCTCCGTTCCTCAGGGCTCAGGTAGGACGAGTAAGATTTAGGAAATAAAAACCGCCTTAGGTAACAAGTCACGTTTATTAGCTTGTTGAAAGAACTATACCGCTCTAATAAGAATGAGGGATCCGGGGTAGGAACATCGGCAGAGACTACTACACAACGTAGTCCAGGGAGATCACTACTTGGGTTAGGTTCCGAAATACCGGGCCAGTTGTCAGGAGACTGCGTCAACCACAAAGGTGAAAACCAAAGGAAGTGGTCGATCAGTCAGGTGACTGACATACCTCTCGATGCACAGTCACTAGGGTTCATGTAGCCTGGGACGTGCCTACATTCACTAGATGTAGGACTATTATTAATCTGGGAGACACGATTAGCCTCAAAAGTCTGAAGGAGGTGAGGAGTGGTTTTTAACCAACACAACACGATTTTACTATCCGGACTTAAAAAATCCATGATGAGGGATAAAATAATGTTCCCGGGTTGAGTCATATGAAGAAAGAGACATATGGTTTAGGTCAAGGTACTCACGCATAAAGGAAATATATTTCTCTCGAAAATTAGGATTGGCTTGCAAACGCTTCTCAAGATTATGGAATCGCCGTAAGGCATTGGTTTTAGAATCACCGAGAGGTGGACGATCATGAAGTAAAGGGAGTCTAACCATAAATCGACCATCGCTTTCACGAGTGGTAGTTGCTTTAAAAAAGGTTTCACACTCTATATCCAAGGGGTTCGCAACTGGAGATTGGGGGGCCTCTTTGATTTTCCAGAATTTTTCAACTATTTAGGACAGCGAGACTCCAGTCATGGGGGGTTCCAAATCAGTAAATCCTCCATAAACAGGACCACACAGAGTATAACCAAATATCGTCGAGATAGCAGTAAGGCCATCAGGAGACACAAACAACTCGGACCTTAAAAGGCGACCAATGACGTCAGCTCCAAGAAGTACACTTATAGTACCAGGCTTGTAAAATAAGGGGTCAGCAAGAGGGAGGTGCTTAGTACAGGTAATTACACTTTAAGGTAAGTCTACCTCTGGGAGGGTACCAGCAATCACATCAACAACTATTGCACTGGTAGAGATTTCTGGAAAGGCAGAATTAACTGGCTTAAATGGAAAAAATACAATGCCCGGGGAATTAATTGCTTGAACATTACCTATTCCACAAACAGAAACTGGAGCAGGAATGATAGGTAAGTTCATGTGGTCAAAAACAAGCTCAGTAGTAAGAAGGCAGCCCTGAGCACCAGTGTCACATAAGGCACGCGCTTCCACATAATATCCAGACGAGGTTTTAACATGAATCAAGGCCGTAGGTAAAAGAACGAGAGAATTGCGAGGTAAAGATGTAAAAGCGGGTATAGAAGGGGGGCATCTAGTCAGAATTGTGAGGCCTAATTGTACTTATGATGAAATGCACGTTCAGCCTGGGTTTTTTGACCTAGAGGGGCATTATAGTACGGTTACCGTTGGGTGCAGGTGGGGATCGCCCGCCCGAACGGGGAGGTGATGCTCTACGGGAATCACGAGGGGGCGGGGTACGAACACGGTGCCATTCAGTACGTGGGGGTGACACACGGTCCGTTAAGTGACTTTGTGGGGATTGCCGCGGTTGGTTAGAAGCTAAGTCCGCGACGTCTCGGTATGAGCGCTCGCGGTCGTAATTCACAGGAGAGGAGTCATCATAACACAGTGACGTGTGACGGCTGGAGAGGCGGCACGTGCGACAGCGATAATTTCGCGTGCATTGGGATATGGAGTGTTTATCCAGGCATCGATAGCACAGTCGGGCTTCTTTTACAAAGGTAACACGTTGACGTGTAGGAAGGCGAATAAAATCGGGACACTCGCGTAAGTTATGCGAAGTACTATTGCAAAGGTGACATTTAGATGTCATCGCAAAAGTAACAAAGGTTCTCGCAGGAGGTGGGGAACGCGCGTTAGGTTTAGGCAAACGAGAGGAGCTCACAGTAGGGGGGGTAGTAGTGTCAACGACAGAAGCACTACCTACATTGTCGTGGTGCCTACATTCATCCTCAAGAAAGGTAATAAGATGATCAAAAGTAGGGAGGTGATTAGGATTATCGCCATAACGACGTTCAAATCTCGATTTTAACTCTGAAGGCAGTTTAGCAAGGCATAAGTGAACTAATAGGTACGACCAATGTTTAACAGGAAGTTCCAATCTTTCTAAGCATCGATAAGTCGAAAGCAGCGGGTTCAGGAACGACACACGTAACCCGGAAAGTTTAGGCGTTATAGTAGGGAGCATCATTATTTGAGCAATGTGGGTATCCGCTAAAACACGCAGGTTATGATACCTACGTTTTAGGAGGTCACGGGCCACGGTGTAATTGCCCGCCTCAATCTTGAGGTGTTGTATTAATCGACGAGGTTCATCCGATAAGGCTCCCACTAAATAGTGTAGTCTCAAAGTCGGGGTAAGGGTAGGCTGGTTGTCCACCACGCTATCAAACTGGTCTATAAAACTGATCCAACTATCGGGACGGCCATCAAACTTAGGTATAGGTAGGTCAGGTAATTTACTAGCCGGGTTATCAATAGCCAGGGATTTATTCTCTTTGAAGGGGGTGCTAGTACAGGACGTCTCAAATTGGTGAGGTCGTATTTCCTCTAACTTAATTTTTAAGTCGTCTACTTTGTCCCCTACTACGCGTATCTCGATCTTAACTTGCACATATTCTTGTTCATAAATCGCAGGATCGAGATTACCTAACAGCTTGGAACAAGCGGCAGAAAACTTATCGCACATAAGTGGCAGGTCGGAAAGACGCGCTCGCATACGATTGAAGGAAAAGGTCTCAAGAACTCGGTGGGAATCATCAACCCAGTCACTAATATAACGGAGTTCACCTATAGCTTCACGGTATTCAGCTGTATCCGTGTAAAGTACGGCCCTTACGGTCTCGTTGCCGGTTTCGGTATCCGACATTTTATTTACTTTAAATAGCAAGAAACAAGGTAGGTAAATTAAACTCACAAAAGATTTCAATACGATGCGTAAAGGAACAAATAGTAAGGGACGGCACCGATGCACCGGGTATGGCAAACGTAACTCGTAAACAACTCGCACGCGGTCACGCGGTAATGGCGTGATCAATAGGGAAACAAAGCGCTCGCGCACCTCACTTGCACTCAAAATAACGGGTAGGTAATTAACGCGCTAATCGATTTATTCGACACTTATGTAAAAGGGGTTGTACTCGAATGTTATTAAGGAATTTACTGTAAATAGGTTAGGTATATGACGAGACGTTTTCTTCAAATTACAAAGGAAAGTAGCAAATAAATAACTCTCAATTAAACAAATTACGTTACTAATAAGGGGTCCTTATAAAAAACTACGCTCTGCTACCAGAATGTTTGAGAGTTTAGGCAGTGGATTACACGTGGAGGGCGACAATGATAGGTGGAAAATAGGTTAAGTCTGAGCGCTTATAGCTAGGTACTTGCCACATCAGCTTTCCAGGTTTAGGTATCACTTCACAGGCCACAATCACTTGAAATGTCTGTAAGGAGCTTCACAGGATACACACGCGGCGAAAGCGCTCTGGTCGGTCTAGTACATGTGTCATAGGTAACGTCTCGATGTCGACTGGTCGTCGGGGTTCTCACGGTCCGTTTTAAACAAATAAAAACAAGGCAGGTACGCGTGCGAGTGCGCGCGGCGCAGTATCAATAGGGTACACAAACAAATCAAAATATTGTAGTAAACATATTTATTTTAGTATCTGTACATGTAAATATACGTTCTATAAAGTTCCGATGTCGGTGTAAGAAAGCATACTTAATATCAGCATTAAGAATATACTCAGATTTCTTTGCTGCCTTAAATAATATGTTGCAAATGATACCTCTCTTACACCTCCAGACAGAAAAAAACATCACTTTCACTTGAGTTCATTGACCTAACTTTATCCTGTATCAGTACGTATAGAAAATTCAAGACAGTAGGTTCACTCTCTGGCTAGCTTTCAAATTAGCAATGCCAAAAAAGCAATTACTTTGGAGTTGCTGCCGTAGATATATTTTTTGCAATCATGTTCAAAAAGAACCTGTCCATTATGCGCAGAGTAATAGAGAGTGGTAACGAGATCCTCAAGATGATAGCAGGTAAGATGGATACATACATATGTTATTAAGAAGGTTTTCCAAGTTAAAAATGTTGTGTGTTCGGAATTCGGAGGCAGGCCACTCGGGATGACTACTCTTATACAATACTGTGTCCTAGTTATATTGCGCTTGCCTGTTTGTTTATTTGTAAAATCTTATAACTAACCATATCTATAAGTAAAAGTCCTATTGTTACTAACCCCTTTGAAGCAGTTTCTCCGAAAAAAAAATGATTTTTATTTTATTTTAATTTTAATTATTTACTTAGAACTATGTAGAAAGCCTAAGAACTGTCTTAATTACCTATTCTAAACAAAAGCATTAAAAAAGAGTTAAACACACTAGTTACTTGCAGGTATTTTAATAGAACATAACCGTAAAAAATCCAAATTCGACAGTTGCCGTACCAAACTTTCTTGGAATCGAAGCAAACTCATGTAAAAAGCAGTGAACATTCCATTACGACCTCCGTAGCCGAGTCAAGCACACCGGTTTTCAAGGTGTCGTTATATCTGAGGTCTCGGGTTCAATCCCCGGTTGGGTTGATATAAAAATCATATTTTGTATTTTGTCTCATGTGTTGTGTTTCCACCGTTGTTTTAGATTTCCACAACACAAGTGCTTTAGCTTACTTTGGAATCTGAGGATCTAATATTTTTTATTTTTTATTATTATCAATTTTCCACTGTGATCTAATGCTGGAACGTGGTCTGAAAGATACTGATAAAGTATTATGACCAGACTGATACGGCTCGGTGCCTCAAACCGAAAATATAATGCTTTGAATCGTCGAAGCTAGGAGCTGAAATAAGACGCTTATAGCATATTTCTCGTTTATGTTTTAAATTTTGTGATATTTAGTTAATTGTTTTAAGGTATTCCATAAGTGACAGCTACACGTACCTATTGAAAGAATAATTGTATTTTAGCAAATTCGAAAAACTGAAGATTCACCTTGTTACTTAATAGTAGTAATTAAAATATTTTTAGACAATTTATAAGATCTTTATGTACACGTTCTTTCATCGAATAAAATTTTGGAAATTGGATTATTCGTAACTCTGATAATTCTATGACACTTAAACTGCGTTGTTGTGATTGATCAGACTGAGTTTTTTCTGCGCAACGGACAAACAATTAACAAAAAATACAGCTTAACCAATTCAAAATTACGCTAAAGCAAATTTGTATTGTTGGTGTATAAATCTTATCCAAACAATTTTCTCGGTACGAAATAACTCAAATCTTATAACATAAAGTTAATTACGTGTATTCTCGCTTGGACAAATATTTCAAGATAGATGACCATCCTTCGACCTTCAATGCGAAATGTAACATTCAAAAACCCTTCCAATGCCCTTTGCAAATACAATATCGATGAATAGACACTCTGGGGGATAAAAATGGGAACATCTTTACCTTAAAACGTTTTCATGGATGTTTGATAAATTGCGTTACTCGAGTGAATGGATACTGCTCTATTATCCAGTATGGAACTTTATATCACACTGAATGACGCGTATTTTTAAATGGCCCTATTTACAAGCTGTAGGAGACGATAACGTAAGCAGTATTCCATTTGCAAAATACCAAATAAGATTACATAGGTGCACTTTTATAGTATGGCCGCTTATTTAAGACCTGTATAGGTAGGCATATTTGAATTCTGAAAAGAATGCGAATTTTAAAATTCATATCACCCAACCAATTCACATGCGCGCATTGCATTAAGAGTATTTTTTCCTAATTTACGATATCTTGCACCGCCTGTATTTCTCTGTTTGGACCTATGGTTGACTGGTAGAGAATGCTTTTAGCGTTAAGTCCGCCAATTGTACAATAAACTGTGTGCAAAAAGTTTAAATAAATAAATGCGCCCGCCGCCCGCACCGCTACCCCCGTTCTCGTCTAACCCAGCAGGCAACGTCTCAGATAAGTAGTCCGATTATAAAAGAAACTGGCAAAAACTTTTATCTCGAGTCCGTGACAAATTAAGGAGGAACTGGGCCATTCAGAGTGCACAAAAGTTAAAAGGAAATATGATTACTTTGAGATAAAACTTTGTGGTGAAATATACTGGCTTCATTTGTGTAATAGGGAAGATGACAGTAAGCAAAAATCTTTAAAATAATGTGTCTATCTAGAAAAATATAGTATTTAGATTATCTTTATTTTTATTTTTAAGACGATTTTATTAGTTTATTTTAGAAAATAAAATTGCTAAATACTGAAATCTGCCATGTTTTTTATAACACCATCAGATTCGAGTTACGTCACACCTCAGTAAATACTGTCACTGTCACTGAATTTTAATACGAATTTCGACTCTATCACTAACGTTTGAAATATGTTTACTGAGGTGTGACGTCACAGCAGACGCCATGACACCCTGACCGCGTTTAGGCGCCAATTTATGAACATTTGATTTAAATTGCATTTTTAAAATATTACCTTTATTGATTGCAAAAATAATATATATTTTTGGAAATAGAAAATACTTAAGAATATTTTAGAACACTTTTACAAAATATGTCATCTTGCCTATTGCACGCTTCTACATAGTAATATAATTCAATATGCACGGAATATGTTAAGGTACTCTGCAAATAGACGTATGTATTCAACGAAATAAATAAAATCAAAGCTCTGCTCTCCCCGTGGTTTCTCTTATCTTGAAGAGTACATAAAAAATAGTTTGTTTTTTTTTAAATACGCTAGAAAAGTTTGTGATCTTTGGAAAATTATTATCATTTCCGAAGGCGAAATGAAACCTAAGTTTAATGATTTATCGGAATTGAACCTCTCAATATCGAGCTCAACATGTGTTTGGTTTTTTAGAAGGCAAATCGAACTTGACCATACATGATGAGTGACGTGATTATTCACTTAGGTTTGGTAGCATAAATGTATTAACACGGGTGGTGGTTTTTAGGGTTCCGTAGTCCGACAAGGAACCCTTATAAGATTGTTCAGTCCGTCCGTCCTAGTCTGTCACAGCAGAATATCTTCTACGTTTATGGACTAATTTGCATGTAACTTGGTTCAAGGATACTTCACATTTGAATTTTTTGTATTTTTAAAAATAAGATCTATCATTTTTATAAATACAAAAAATTAAAATTACCCCTTTTTAAGGGGTTTATCTCCCCATACATGTAAAGGGGGGGTTAATTATTTTTTTGAGTGCAGCCCCTTGTGTGGTGTATCGTTGAAGAGGACTATGAAAATAAGATAGGGTTTCCATTAAACTTTTTTTTTATCAGCTTTACCATTTGCGAGATATAGCCCGCCAAAGTCGTTTACACGGTGCCCCCCCCCCTGTAATTTCTAAAGTCTTGGACCTAATAAGAAACAGCCGCGGAAACTCTTATTTAGAATTGTTTCGGGTATCCTGGGATGAATACTTTTCAAATTATAAAATATATACTTTTTTTGCCTATACTCTCTGTTTACTACAATATTTTGATTTGTTTGTGTACCTTATTGATACTACGCCGCGCACACTCACACGCATACCTGCCTTATTTTTATTTGTTTAAAACGTACCGTGAGAACCCCGAAGATCGAGTCGACATCGAGACGTTCCCTATGACACATGTACTACACAGACCAGAGTACTTTCTGTCTAGTACATGTGTCGTAAGGAGCTGTGTATCCACACGCGGCGTGAAGCTCCTTACAGACATTTCGAGTGATTGTGGCCTGTGAAGTGATACCTGAACCCTGAAAGCTGATGTGGCAAGTACCTAGCTATAAGTGCTCAGACCTGACTGATTTTCCACCTATCATTGTCGCCCTCCACGTGTAATCCACTGCCTAAACTCTCAAACATTTTGGTAGCAGAGCGTAGTTTTTTATTAGGACCCCTTATTAGTAACGTAATTTGTTTAATTGAGAGTTATTTATTTGCCCCTTATTAGTAACGTAATTTGTTTAATTGAGAGTTATTTATTTGTTATTTAGTTATTTATTTATTTCCTTTGTAATTTGAACAAAACGTCTCGTCATATACCTAACCTATTTACAGTAAATTCCTTAATACCATTCGAGTACAACCCCTTTTACGCGCTAATCGAATAAATCGATTAGCGCGTTAATTACCTACCCGTTATTTTGAGTGCAAGTGAGGTGCGCGAGCGCTTTGTTTCCCTATTGATCACGCCATTACCGCGTGACCGCGTGCGAGTTGTTTACGAGTTACGTTTACTATACCTGGTGCATCTGCGCCGTCCCTTACTATTTGTTCCTTTACGCATCCTATTGGAATCTTTTGTGAGTTTAATTTACGAGTACCTACCTTGTTTCTTGCGATTTAAAGTAAATAAAATGTCGGATACCGAAACCGGCAACGAGACCGTAAGGGCCGTACTTTACACGGATACAGCTGAATACCGTGAAGCTATTGGTGAACTCCGTTATATTAGTGACTGGGTAAATGATTCCCACCGAGTTCTTGCGACCTTTTCCTTCAATCGTATGCGAGCGCGTCTTTCCGACCTGCCACTTATGTGCGATAAGTTTTCTGCCGCTTGTTCCAAGCTGTTAGGTAATATCGATCCTGCGATTTATGAACAAGAATATGTCCAAGTTAAGAACGAGATGCGCGTAGTAAGGGACAAAGTAGACGACTTAAAAATTAAGTTAGACAAAATACGACCTCACCAATTTGAGACGTCCCGTACTAGCACCCCCTTCAAGGAGAATAAATCCCTGGCTATTGATAACCCGGCTAGTAAATTGCCTGACCTACCTATACCTAAGTTTGATGGCCGTCCCGATAGTTGGATCAGTTTTATAGACCAGTTTGATAGCGTGGTGGACAACCAGCCTAGCCTTACCCCAACTTTGAAGCTACACTATTTAGTAGGAGCCTTATCGGATGAACCTCGTCGATTGATACAACACCTCAAGATTGGGGCGGGCAATTACACCGTGGCCCGTGACCTCCTAAAACGTAGGTACCTACCATAACCTTCGTGTTTTAGCAGATACCCACATAGCTTAAATAATGATGCTCCTTATTATAACGCCTAAACTTTCCGGGTTACGTGAGTCGTTCCTGAACCCCCTGCTTTCGACTTATTGATGCATCGAGAGATTGGAACTTCCTGTTAAACATTGGTCATACCTATTAGTTCACTTATGCCTTGCTAAACTGCCTTCAGAGTTGAAATCGAGATTTGAACGTCGTTATGGCGATAATCCTAATCACCTCCCTACTTTTGATCATCTTATTACCTTCCTTGAGGATGAATGTAGGCACCACGACAATGTAGGTAGTGCTTCTGTCGTTGACACTACTACCCCCCCTACTGTGAGCTCCCCTCGTTTGCCTAAACCTAACGCGCGTTCCCCACCTCCTGCGAGAGCCTTTGTTACCTTTGCGACGACATCTAAATGTCACCTTTGTAATAGTACTTCGCATTACTTACGCGAGTGTCCCGATTTTATTCGCCTTCCTACACGTCAACGTGTTACCTTTGTAAAAGAAGCCCGACTGTGCTATCGATGCCTGGATAAACACTCCATATCCCAATGCACGCAAAATTATCGCTGTCGCACGTGCCGTCGTTCCAGTCATCACACGTTACTGTGTTATAATGACTCCTCTCCTGTGAATTACGATCGCGAGCGCTCATACCGAGACGTCGCGGCCTTAGCTTCTAACCGACCGCGGCAATCTCCACAAAGTCACTTAACGGACCGTGTGTCACCCCCACGTACTGAATGGCACCGTGTTCGTACCCCGCCCACTCGTGATTCCCGTAGAGCACCACCTCCCCGTTCGGGCGGGCGATCCCCACCTGCACCCAACGGTAACCGTACTATAATGCCCCTCTAGGTCAAAAAACCCAGGCTGAACGTGCATTTCATCATAAGTACAATTAGGCCCCACAATTCTGACTAGATAGCCCCCCTTCTATACCCGCTTTTACATCTTTACCTCGCAATTCTCTCGTTCTTTTACCTACGGCCTTGATTCATGTTAAAACCTCGTCTGGATATTATGTGGAAGCGCGTGCCTTATGTGACACTGGTGCTCATGGCTGCCATCTTACTACTGAGCTTGTTGTTGACCACATGAACCTACCTATCATTCCTTCTCCAATTACCTCAAGCAATTAATTCCCCGGGCATTGTATCCTTTTCATTTAAGCCAGTTAATTCTGTCTTTCCAGAAATCTCCACCAGTGCAATAGTTGTTGATGTGATTGCTGGTTCCCCTTCCAGAGGTAGACTTACCTAAAAGTGTAATTACCTGTACTAAGCACCTCCCTCTTGCTGACCCTTTATTTTACAAACCTGGTACTATAAGTGTACTTCTTGGAGCTGACGTCATTGGTCGCCTTTTAAGGTCCGAGTTGTTTGTGTCCCCTGATGGCCTTACTGCTATCTCGACGATATTTGGTTATGTTCTGTGTGGTCCTGTTTATGGAGGATTTACTGATTTGGAGCCCCCCATGACTGGAGTCTCGCTGTCGAAAAAATCAAATAGTTGAAAAAATCTGGAAAATCGAAGAGGCCCCCCAATTTCCAGTTGCGAACCCCTTGGATATAGAGTGTGAAACCTTTTTTAAAGCAACTACCACTCGTGAAAGAGATGGTCGATTTATGGTTAGACTCCCTTTTCTTCATGATCGTCCACCTCTCGGTGATTCTAAAACCAATGCCTTACGGCGATTCCATAATCTTGAGAAGCGTTTGCAAGCCAATCCTAATTTTCGAGAGAAATATATTTTCTTTATGCGTGAGTACCTTGACCTAAACCATATGTCCCTTTCTTCATATGACTCGACCCGGGAACATTATTTTATCCCTCATCATAGATTTTTTAAGTCCGGATAGTAAAATCGTGTTGTGTTGGTTAAAAACCACTCCTCACTTCCTTCAGACTTTTGAGGCTAAGCGTGTCTCCCAGATTAATAATAGTCCTACATCTAGTGAATGGAGGCACGTCCCAGGCTACATGAACCCTAGTGACTGTGCATCGAGAGGTATGTCAGTTACCCGACTGATCGACCACTCCCTTTGGTTTTCACCTTTGTAGTTGACGCAGTCTCCTGACAACTGGCCCGGTATTTCGGAACCTAACCCAAGTAGTGATCTCCCTGGACTACGTTGTGTAGTAGTCTCTGCCGATGTTCCTACGCCGGATCCCTCATTCTTATTAGAGCGGTATAGTTCTTTCAACAAGCTAATAAACGTGACTTGTTACCTAAGGCGGTTTTTATTTCCTAAATCTTACTCGTCCTACCTGAGCCCTGAGGAACGGAGAGATTCCCTTTTGTTTTTAGTGAAAATCGTTCAATTTACCTCCTTTTCTGATGAACTTGATCGCTTACGGCGTGGCGATCCTATCACTAACTCCCTGAGAAAATTAAATTTATTTCTGGATGACGGAGACTTAATTCGAGTTGGAGGCCGATTACGAAACTCCGATCTATCCTTTGATGCGCGCCATCCCCTTCTTCTACCTAAGAATGGTAATTTCGTGAACATCCTTATTTCACATTACAATCGCGAGAATGCTCATGCAGGTGTTAATGCAATTCTTGCCATGTTAAATAGAGAGTTTTGGATCTTGTCGGCACGCAGAGCTATTCAGCATGTGATTTTTAAATGCCTTCCCTGTTATCGTCTCAAGGCGGCTGTATCTCAACCCTTCATGGGTGACCTACCTAAAGACCGCGTCACGGCTGCTAGACCGTTTGACGGTGTAGGTACCGATTTTGCAGGACCCTTTTTTACCAAAGTCCAGGCCTATAGGAACAAAAGGTTAGTGAAAAGTTACCTGTGTGTATTTGTCTGCCTTTCTACTAAAGCCGTTCACCTTGAGGTTGTGTCGGACGTAACTACTGAAGCCTTCATTGCGACCTTTTCCCGATTCGTGTCGCGTCGTGGTGTACCTCGCCTAATCCGATCTGATTGCGGTTGAAATTACATCGGTGCTAACAATTACCTGAAGGAGTTAGAGTGTTTCCTGTCTCAAAACCAGGCGGCTATTGGTTCTGAGCTTTCAAAGCGGAACATATCCTGGGTTTTCGATCCTCCTGTTTGCCCTCATTGGGGAGGTCTTTTCGAAGCTGCGGTTAAATCGGCGAAATCGCACCTAAAACGAGTAGTAGGCGATACCCCCCTTACGTTTGAAGAGCTGACCACTGTTTTTGCTAAAATTGAAGCAGTTTTAAATTCACGCCCATTGTGCCCACTTTCTTCGGACCCTAATGATGTCGAAGTGTTAACTCCCGGCCATTTCTTAATTGGACAACCCTTAACTGCACTTCCAGAGTACCCTGATAATGACGTAAAATTGCATCGCCTTACAAGGTTTCAGCTAATCCAACAAATTACCCAGCACTTTTGGTCTCGCTGGCATTTAGAATACTTAAATACATTACAAATTAGAAATAAATGGACCTCTCCTTGTGATCCTCCTAAAGTAAGTGAGCTAGTACTCATAAAAGATGACAACCTTCCCCCTTTGCAGTGGCGTCGTGGACGCATTATTAATTTATACCCTGGCCAAGACCAAGTTGTTCGTGTGGTAGATGTTAAAACTCCTACCGGTAGCCTAAAGAGATCTTTGACGAAATTAGTTTGTCTTCCTGTCCAGTGAACTTCCTTTCCCTTGGCTTCCTAACTTTCTCGTAAACACTTGACGTGTTTAGGGCGGGCGATATGTTTACTACAATATTTTGATTTGTTTGTGTACCCTATTGATATTACGCCCCGCACACTCACACGCATACCTGCCTTATTTTTATTTGTTTAAAACGTACCGTGAGAACCCCGAAGATCGAGTCGACATCGAGACGTCCCCTATGACACATGTACTAGACAGACCAGAGTACTTTCGCCGCGTGTGGATACACACGCGGCGTGAAGCTCCTTACAGACATTTCGAGTGATTGTGGCCTGTGAAGTGATACCTGAACCCTGAAAGCTGATGTGGCAAGTACCTAGCTATAAGTGCTCAGACCTGACTGATTTTCCACCTGTCATTGTCGCCCTCCACGTGTAATCCACTGCCTAAACTCTCAAACACTCTCTAATGTAGTTAAATGTACGGAACCCTTCGCGCGCGAGTCCGACTCGCACTTGGCCGGGTTTTTGGAAGGCAAACGATCGAACTCTAAACATACATGATAAATAACTGATAATCACTGATTTTGTGAAATGTGTTGAGTCACAAAATAACCGTATGTTTTCAACCAACTTACTCATACTATCAGTCTTAACGCAAAATGGAGCGAATATTTCGCAATTTATTACAAAAACCTTTTAATGGATTTAAATAAAAGACGTACCACTAAATCTTTTTCTTATAGATTCAAAGCAAGTCGAAAAAATAGATAAGTACAAGTACCTTGGGTGTTGGCTTAATTCGAGATGGGACCCCGATCAAGAAATTAGAGTCAAAATAGAAATTGCTCGAAGTACCTTTATGAAAATGAAACGACTGTTCACCAACAAAGATATTAACATCAAGCTGCGCTGGAGACTTGTGAAATGTTACATTCTATCAATCCTCATGTATGGAATGGAAGGATAAACGATGAATAAAGCCATACATCAAAAACTGGAAGCTTTTGAGATGTGGCTGTACAGAAAGATGCTTAAAATCTCCTGGAGAGATAAAGTCACCAACATAGAGGTACTTTGAAGAATGAAGAAAAGTAGGGAACTGCTAGCATTAATCATAAAGCGAAAAGTAGCCTATTTGGGGCACATATTATACAGAAATAACAAATACAGACTTATAAAAAACATAATCGAGGGCAAGTTTGAAGGAAAGCGAGGTAGAGGTAGAAGAAGAACAAAGTGGATGGACAACCTAAAAACTTGGACAAACACAAAAGACGCAGCTGTGCTCTGTAGAGCAGCTACAGATAGAACGGCATTCAGAAGGATAGTTGCCGGCGCCCGCTAGGGATGGAAACACGAAGAAGAAGAAGACCACAAAATCATGACACGTTTCTGGTGCTTATTTAAAAAAAAAAGAATCCTGTGGGAGCCGTACGAAGTCGTGTTTCAAAATATGTACCTAGAGTAAAAAAACACATGTTAATTTTTACAAAAAGAAGCTACCGCTGAATAGAAACACGTAATTCCTTGTCTCCTTTAACAATGTTTTTTATTAAAATCATTCATTTTAAAACTAAAGCAAACATTTTTTAACCTAGTAAGTCATAATATGACGACCGACTAGTAGTTCGCGCTTTTGCAAGGAGCAATTTTGGTGTGATGAGCACTACCCGAGTAATGGATTTTCATAAAAAGTAAATATGTTTGTCTATTTATTATACTAGTCGCCATAGCACAAGCTCACGCTTAGTCTCGGGCTAGGTAATTGGTGTGTTTGTTGTAGCAAATAATGTAAAAAAAAATAGATCTAGCACAACATTTGATGAATACTATCTATCCATCTCCATCAACTGTATTACTGCAAAACCGCAATTGAATTCGCATGATTTAAGATAGTCATGTAATAAACTGATTATTACACCGATATAAGATAAAACAGACACCTAGTATCATATTAATAATTAATACTCTTGTGACTATTACCGTAAGCCGCAGACCCAAATTTAATTGTTATGAGGACACATCACATTTTGTCAATATTACAAAAAAGAGAACAATACAAGTAGTATTACCAATGTACCACATTGTGCCTATGCTTATTTTTTTTAACTGCAACCCTGCGAGCGTTACTAAGCTACTTAAAAAAGTTTTAATTTCTGCATCCTCTAAACGCAATTTACCTTCTTCTTCATAGTCGTATACCTCATGACTGAGGGTCGTGATCATTATATGGAATGAAACACACACAACGACTTTCTTGGCAATGTATAATGGAGTGGTTTGCCATTTACCTGGAGCTCTATTTTTAAATCACTCGCGTGCAGATGTCTTCTGATTTTCGTTCATCATCTAAAACTCCGCATCTGTAAACACTCGATCGACTGCACTCGACCGCTCGAAACCGCAACGAGTGCCTCACCCACTCGTCACAGAAGGCGAGCGACAGAATACACGCTAAATTGAATGTAGTGAATGAAAATTCGTCGCATTCGCCAACATAATATCATACGAGTAATTCAAAAATAGAACTCCTGGTCGGAAAGTCAAGCTATTCATGCACAACTCTGTGAGGCCCATTACACTGTCCGGAGCATCTAAAACGCGGCCATTTTGTACGTCCTGTCATCAACAACAATCTGCCTTAACGTAGCAAATCCCTAATTTGTTCCGTACATTTTTAGAGCAGGTCCTGATAGGGTTGGGAAGGTTTCGGTTAAGGAAAAAGCACGTTTCGACCAAGAAATAAAAATAACGTTTTTACTTTTCTACATGCGAACACTTTAGAATAGTTATTTACGGGATTGCTACCATGTCCCTTTTTATTTTCGAGTTTCCGATATTTCGGCGCTGTTGCAAGCGCTGTGATCACGGAATAACCTAATATAATAATAATAATAATAAGTTATTCCGTGATCATGGCGCTTGCAACAGCGCCGAAATATCGGAAACTCGAAAATAAAAAGGTACATGGTAGCAATCCCGTAAATAACTATTCTAATGATAATGACCATGAAAGTTTATAACAGTATAATGCGAACACTTGTAGGTATATCCTTCCCTTAAATATTATTTGTACAACCTTCCCTCTTTTGTTTAGTAGTCACAGGAACGAGTGATAGTTGCTGCATTAAAATAATCTTCGCTTAAATCTACACTAATATTATAAAGAGGGAAGATTTGATTTTGTTTCTTTGTATTGAATAGGCTCCGAAACTACTAGACTGATTCAAATGAAATTTGGTACAGAGACATTTTGAGACCTTAGGAAGGACATAGGCTACTTTTAGTCGCGATATAAAATCATTAGTGGGGTGAAATGGGGGTTAAAAGTTTGTATGGGAAATCCGATTTTTGGCGCGGGCGAAGTCGCGGGCAACTGCTAGTTTAAAATAAAACTGATCGATTGAATAAGTTTGATTCAAGTTTAATTTAATTTGTACACTTATTCATTTTCCTTCAACGTTAGAACCTCGTGGGTTGGTGCATGATGATGGTGGCCTCACACTCATTCCCTGGGACGGGCTTTAGTATGGGACGCAACTTGTGTCGATACTTTGGCCCCTTCGCATCTCAGGGAATCAGCTTTTAAGGCTGGTTCTGCTGCTGAGTTGGCAGAAAACGCTAAGCGACGCAAATACGAGCCCCTTGCTGGTGACTACATGTTTGTGCCGTTTGGCGTTGAAACATTAGGACCGTGGTGGGGAAAAATTGCACCCAAATTAAACATTTTATTAGAAGACAAAAGAGCTGGCTTGTTTCTCGCTCAGATTATTAGCATTGCTATCCAACTCGGAAACGCAGCCAGCATTCTCGCCTCCTTGCCTCAAGGACACGGTTTTGTTTTTAAATAAGTCATTTATTTTTAAGTTTTAGGTTAGTTTACTAGTGTATTTAGTTTAATTTGTTTGAAGAGAAAATTGCCAAACTATTCAAAATTACTAATTTCTTTTACTGGCAACAGATACCACAAATCGTCATTGTCATGTCATCAATTGTCGTAATGATTGGTGTCAAAGAAAAAAAAACTCTTTTCATCTCACCTGTTCGGAAAGTTGAATTTTCATGTGTAGATAGCCGGGTGGGAAATAGATTTTCCCTCTTACTTTATACTTAACTCCTACTATTGAATAAAAGGCCACTATCGGGAGTATTGATAGTTATTGCAATAGTCGGAGCTGTATCAGCTATCGATAGTGATTTTAGTATTGAACTTTATTAGTATTGAACTCGATAGACTATTAATAGTTGAGGAAAAAGCAATAGTATCGATGAAATATCGATAGTATCGACAAACTATCGATAGTTGAGGCAAAAGCAATAGCATCGATAGTCTATCGATACTATCGATATTTTATCGATACTATTGCTTGTACCTCAACTTTCGATAGTTTATCGATACTATCGATATTTTATCGAATGGTTACTTTCGTCCCTTGTATAACAATCTACTATTTATTATCTATACTTAATATTATAAAGAGGAAAGATTTGTTTGTTTGTTTGTTTATTTGCATCGAATAGGCTCCGAAACTACTAGACCGAATCAAATGAAATTTGGCACAGAGATAGTTTGTGACACTGGGAGGGACATATGCTACTTTTTGTCGCGATATAAAATCATCAGGGGGGTGAAATGGGGGATGAAAATTTATATGGAAAATCCGACTTTTGGCGCGGGCGAAGACGCGGGGAACTGCTAGTAAATAAATAAAATGAAAGAAAAGAAATAGAAAATGTAAAACTTATTCATATTAAATGCTAAAATTGTCCTCTTGAGACTCGAAGCTAAATATTGTTCACAAAAACTCATCGACAAATCATGTAGAAAATCTTTAATTTTTTTGGAAACCGCTACTTAGTTCCCGGCACAGAAACTTCGTAAGGTAATAACAAACGGTCCATAACACATAACATAGTTGCTTTCCAGGTTTCTAGCCGACCGCGTCGATTCGGCTTCACCGCAGGCCAATCGGGAGAACGTCACCACACTACCCTCCTACCATGTTTCTACTCTGGGGTTTTACGTCGGTTGACGGTGGCGGTAGTTTCGACTGTAGTCTCTGTCACTCACGTCAGAATAACCTCCTTTAGATTGGCCAAAACAATTAATATTTTTTTGAGAAAATGTTTTTTTTAAATAATATACTACACAATATTGTTGAACTACTTAATAATAGGTTTAAGTCGCATGTCAAAACTACCCTCATGTCTAAAGGGTATTATAAAATTCAAGACTATCTGGATGACGAGAATGTATGGACAGTCCAGCCTACACCAAACTGATGTACCTACCTTTTTATTGTAGCTTTTATCACTTTTTATGGCAGCTAGTGGTGACCGAGTTTGTTCCGGTGCTTCTTCTCAGCACTTGCTAGATTGTCTATCTTGTCTTGAAGCACTAGTACACTGAAAAAAAGGATCAACCAAACTATTTTGTTAGTTAAAGGTTTCGTTGGAGGGAAGTCATTTTTTGTTAAATACAAACAAAGTTCGCAAGTCACTAGATTACGGCCTACTAGTAGCCAAATTTTAGTTTCTGTTAACCAATATTTTTTTTAGTGTAGGGCCCTAAAGTTAAGGAGTCATGTTCGGGCCTCCTAATTTTGACGTTGATAAGTGGCATTTTCTAACCTAAAATGAATAAATTATTTTTGACTTTGACAACGCAAACGAGCGAGATAGCTATCTAGCTATACTCGAAGATACGGATATCGTCAACCGGAGTAGGGCCACTGGCTCGCTTCTCCCAATAAATTCGACGTACGTGACTCGACCGACCAGCCCAATTCATCTTTGGAGCTAAAACGCCTCTTTATCACGACATTCACGACTGAATCCTGGTTTTCAAGATAGGTATAGTGCGTTATTAAATTGGTTGTAGCTCAAAATTCATCGAACCTAGTTCTGAATTTAAAATATAAGCCTTTTTTTGGTTGTCTATATCTAAAAGATTAGGGAGTGTTCTTAGCTATGTTTGATGAAAATCGGTCCAAGATGGCCGCCGTAACAAAATGGCGGATGACATATTTTTTTTAAAACTCCCTCAATATGGGTATCAAATGAAAGGGTTTGACTAGTAGAATATTATCGATTATGACAAATTTCAAATCCAAGATGGCCGCCGTAAAAAAATGGCAGATTACATATTTTTTTAAACTCCCTCAATATGGGTATCCAATGAAAGGGCTGACTAGTAGAATCTATAATACACTATGCTAAAGTTCAAATCCAAGATGGTCGCTATCACAAAATTGCGAATTGCATTTTATTTTACAACTCTTCCAATATGGGTTTCAAATGAAAGAGTTTGGCTATTGGAATAAAAGTACCTACCTTATTTTATAATAATTATTTATTATTGATAAAAAACCCTGATGAAACACCAAATTACTTAAAATCTTAAAACGCAAGAACCTAATTGAAATGAAATAAAACAAATAAAAAGTGCGCTACAAAAAGAATGAAATAAATAAATAAATTAAAAATTAAAAAACCCCCGACACAAAATACAAGATGCACATAAAAATCCTAAAACAAGGTTTAATAACTATGGAATTATAGCTAGATACAATACAATTGGTTTAATTGGAAACCCTATAAAAAGCAAAAAATAAACCTGAAATTTTGACCGTACGTAAGTACGTAGGTATACAAATTTTAATACGAATGCTGTCGAGTCGGGGGACCGCACTAATATTAGACTAACTTTCTGTTAAAGTACATACATTAAGTAGGTTCACTTGTCATTCTAAATTGTAGTCACTTTAATTTATTCGTTGTAATTTTAATAACATTTAAATTTGGTAGGTTAGGTATTTTTAGGTAAAGAACGGTCCCCCAACACGACAACATTCGTATTAAAATTTGTATACCTACGTACTTACGTACGGTCAAAATTTCAGTTTTATTTTTTGCTTTTTATAGGGTTTCCAATTAAACCAATTGTATTGTATCTAGCTATAATTCCATAGTTATTATACCTTGTTTTAGGATTTTTATGTGCATCTTTTATTTTGTTTTTGGGGTTTTTTGAATTTTTAGTTAATAAATATAACTGCTATTACTGCACGTAGCAAATACGAAATATAATCGACTTCCATCGATCTGGTTTGTACAGAAAAAGCATTTAATATACAATTTATTTCGTTAAAAAACATGGGTATCGGAAGTAGCTTCCCAAAACATATGGGTAGTATAGTTAGTTTAGAAATCGACAACTGAATTAGATTTTTGCAGATATTATTACAGACTATTATACAGTACTACAGATTATTAGACTATTATAACTTTGCTCGCAATTTGTATTAAATCAAGAAGCTAACAATTGTTCCTGTTTTCGTAAAACTAAAGTTGTCAGTCTTGTAATTTCTGTTATTGACAATTGAAGCTAAGTTATTATCATTCCGATCTGAATTCACGAATTCTAACTAAGTGTCGGGAGCTTGACGTCCCCAGCGTTAGTAGGTCAAGTTAGTTACTGTTTTGATTTCGAAGTCTGGATTATTCTAACTCCTCAAACTGATTAGTCCATAATAAGTCAGAAAAGTAATGTACTACTACAGGAACAAGTAAAAAATATGATGCAGCTTTGTAGACCCCTGCGGGTGCAGTATAATAACATCTTCAGATATCTGTTCAGGTTGCCTCGGCACTGTAGTGCTTCTGGTATGTTTGCCGATGCCCACACCGATGACTTTAATGCTATAAAGCGCGAAACAACCGCGTTTGTCTTACAAAGTCTGAGGGCAAGCAGGAACGAAATTCTGATGATGATTGCAGATAGGCTGGACTCAGCCGTATATAGTCGTTTCATTGATTTGCGACATGTTAAGCGTGTGAATCAATGAAACGTACCTACCTACTCTTACTCAACTAAATTTTCTTTTGTTTGCACTATTGTTACTAACATAGTATCTAAGGTTAATTGTTACTAACACATTATGGACTGCGTTGTCTGAAAATAAATGATTTTTATTTTATTTTTTATTTATTTTTCTGTACAAAAAAATTCTCCATTTATGTAAGGATTTTTTTCTTTTAATATTGTAAAAGATACCTAATTAGTACCGTGTCACACTACACCGTAGGCCTTTAATGATTCAAGAGTATCTCTTGAGCGTGTAATTGCGCCCTTAATTGGGACTGTTTCTTTGGCTTTGATATGAAATCTTACAAAACCAACCTAATTATTACTCGCCTGGGAACGGGTAATTGGGTTGTACAGAGAACAAAACGTAAATCAGGAAACGTGAGGTTTCTGAAAACTTACAACCGATTCTCATTGCTGATTATTACTGGAAACGTGACTAATATATACACGCTGATACTTTGCATCCTTGCCATATTTACAGAGGTAACTATATTACGGACACTGAACTCATATCATTAAAAAATAGTGACCTAAAATTTAGATTTTTAATCTTGATTATTTAATTTCATCGACAATCTGTTACGCACACCAATAACGATTGTAGCACATACACATCACTGTTAGCTGTTCATCGGCACAAAAGAGCCGCGGCGATTGCGCTCTCTTTCTAACATCATAAACGCCGCCCCTTCTTCTTCTTCTTTTTTTTCCCTTCTTTTATCTCTGTGAATATGGCAAGGATGCAAAGTAACACCGTGTATTTACGACCTCCATGGCTGGGTGGCTCGGACACCGGTTTCCGTCGCCATCTCTGAGGTCCCGGGTTCGGTCCCCGGTCGGTTTAATATAGAAATTCATATTTTCTATATTATTTCGGGTCTTTGTGTTGTGATACCACCTTCGTTTATGTATTCCATAAAACAATTAACTACTTACTTCGGGATCAGAGCAATGTATGTGATGTTGTCCAATATTTATTTATTTAGTGTTTTTATCTATACTAATATTATAAAGAGGAAAGATTTGTTTGTTTGTTTGTTTATTTGCATCGAATAGGCTCCGAAACTATTAGACCAAATCTGATGAAATTTGGCACAGAGATAGTTTAAGACACTGGGAAGGACATAGGCTACTTTTTGTCGCGATATAAAATCATCAGGGGGGTGAAATGGGGGATGAAAATTTGTATGGAAAATCCGACTTTTGGCGCGGGCGAAGTCGCGGGGAACTGCTATATGATATTAAGCTTTGCTTCTATGAACTTTTCAAGAAACTAATTACTTTCTTCGTCTATTACAACATATTGCAGATGGAAGAAACTCAACCGACAAAAGATTCAACTCTTAAATGGAATGATGATGATGGCGCTCATTGTAGTACGAGTGTAACAAAGTAAAAAAAAATCATCGAATGAAAATGTATTTAAAATAAAAACGCGCGTGTGTCGTCGATCTTAATATGCGATTCGGATGCATCCATAATATTATGATCCATCCTTGTGACATCCATAACGACCAGACGTCGACCGGTCGATCCAGTCGTGTACTTGTAGCTTTATGTTAAACTAGTGGTTCCCCGCGACTTCGCCAAGAAATGGATTTTCCATATAAACTTTCATTCCCCATTTCACCCCCTTTATGTTTTTATATCGCGACCAAATGTAGCCTATGTCCTTTCCAGGGTCTCGAACTGTCTCCATACCAAATTTCATCTCAATCGGTTCAGTGGTTTAAGCGTCAACAGGTAACAGACAGACAGACAGACACACTTTCGCATTTATAATATTAGTATGGATTGCAGAGTGAGTATATTCAAGTTGTGAGAAGATTTAACGCTTTCAAATATTTTAATATTATCTTTAATTTATCTTTTGAAAATGTTATGTCAGCACTCAAACCAAATAACTGAACATCAGCAATATGCAATTAACGTTTTTCTTTTAGTTTTCTAGCTTCAGAAATGTTATTTTACTTTGAGCGAGAAGTTGAATTTGTTTTATCAAACATTTTATTTCCATAAGAATTTTTAATATCAAGACTTTAATAAGCTCTAAGTTTTAAACACGTCACTAACAGAGTCGAATCGTCTTGAATATTAAATAACTTTAATTAATAACTTAAAGTTTAGTTAGGTATATAAAAAAAATATTTTTGAATTTGGATGGAAATTTATTTTATTTTATATATTATATTAATATTTTTGGTTACAAATGTTGCTGCAAACTGGTTGTTTGGAATTTAGTTGACAATAATGAAACAAAAGTTTTTACCCAAACAACTACAAACAAATAGAGAGCGTCGGTAGCGTAGTGCCTAGCGGGTTGCCTCTTATTATTATTATTATTTATTTATTTTATTTATTTATTTGGGAAGTACCGGATTCGATTCCACGTATGGCCATGTACCAATGACTTTTACTGAGTTATGTACATTAGTTGTCTAACCGATCTTCTTACGGTGAAGGAAAACATCGTGAGGAAACCTGCACATTCAGGCGACTCAAGGGGAAAGACTAGGCGCCATTTCTCCATAAAAACGTAGTCCCCTGTTTTCTCCCTGGATAATGGCCAAAAGTAAAACTTTTTTTACCATAAAATTTACCATCGCTCCTATTTTTCGTTTTTTCTCATATTCAATTTAATAAAGGAAATGTGAGGCATCAATAACTTGCCAATTTTCAACCTCAACTTTCAGACGCTCGCCAAAAAATCTACTCGAATTAAAATTATAGTCCAAACCTTTGATCAATTATTTCAGAAAAAATATTATCATTTGTCAAATTTTGGACGAGTAGAGTAGAGGACTACGAAATGCTATTTTGGTCAAATGTAAAAAGCGTTTTACCGTCTGAGCTTATTTGTCCCTTTCTTGTTTGGGCGGCCGCCGAGATTTCATCCAGACAAACATTTTATTCAAATGCCTATTCTTCAAATTCCACGTGACCGCGTTTCCTCTTAATATGTAACCATGATCCAAACTGGTCAGGTTCATCTGTTAACAGGGTCACGGAGGTCCAATGGCAGTCGCTCCACTGTAATTGCATGATCTGCCATATCGTACACAACTGGGATAACGCTAGGATGATGATTAACTACAAACAAACAAATGAGAGATACGTATGTTAAATAAATTCATGCTTTTTTAGCTATATTCTTTTGTTTCATAAACGTAATCGTAAAAGAAAAACCAGTAAAAACTGTATAATGTGAAAATAATGTATTTGTTTTTTTTTCCGAAAGTTCTTCAAAGGTTCAGTAAAATCAAATATGTACATTGATTCAATTGATTTGTAGCAAATACAAAAACAACAAGTTAGCCAACTGTAATGGAATGGGGTTCAGAGCCAATATAGTCACAGTATAATAAGCAAGGCAGTTAACCGATAGTCAACGACCGTCTTGGTGTAGTGGTTCGCCCTCCGGACAAATAACCAGAGGTTGTGTGGGGCAAATGTTAGTGTGGTAAGAACGAACGTTGCACCTAAGCCATGGATGTTTATAAACGCATATAAGTATGTCTATCCGTTAAGTTAGTTGCCATAGCACAAGCTCGCGCTTAGTTCGGGTCTACTTAATCGGTGTGTTTGTTGAAACATTTTTTTTTTATTTAGTCAAAAGCGCTTGATTGAACATAAAAAGATTGTAGGTAAGTACTTACTTGTAAGCAATTCGTACCTACTGCGCAATAAAAAAATACAGTCAATCGTCGATGCTAAGATATAAAAAAATGTAGCACATTTGCTCGTGACTCAACTAAAGACAGATAAGTACTATGTAGTGCTACTGACTCAAAAAGTGACTTCTCTCTTTCGCTTCGCTCTTGGAAGAGCAATTGTGGTCACGTTGAGACATCCATGTTGGTGTTGGAGGCGGATACAGCTTTCTTTACAAGCTCTCGCCATCTCTTTATGTTTGCAGACAGTCTGACACGGCCTTTCCCGCTGCAGATTTCACTTCATCAGTCCAACGCATAGGCGATCTGCCGTGCGATCTAGTTCCCTCTACTTTTCCCTGTACGACTAGCCGTTATATAGAGCTGTTATTACGTCTAGAGACGTTGCCAAAATACTGCAGTATGTGCGTGTGTATCTGCACTATGGTTGATAGACGCTTTGTGATGCCAAGTTCCTGGAGCATAGACACGTCGGTGTGGAATTCGGTCTACGATATGCCGAGCATCTTCCTCCAGCACCACATCTCTAGAGCATCTGTCTTCCTCTAATAAAATAAAATAGGGACAGACTGACTTATTTATTTAATGGTTTTTTTAACTTGCAATTTTTTCTTAAAAAGAGTTAGTTTAATATGAAGTAAAATAAGATATTTGTTTTTTTCTACTCGATAAAGTACTTCCATTTATAAATATCAAAACAATCATCGTCAAAACCATAAAAATATTGTGTTAGAAATGTACACTGTGGTTCTGGTCTCAGCAAATGACAAAGTATTGTTTTATGTATTTACATTTGAATTCCAATAATCATTGTTGTTTATTGAGAGCATAGAATAGGGGTGCCCGTCGTAAAATAAAAGCAACAGACTATAAAATCAAGGCTGACAATGTTTGAAATCGAATAACACTAACCGCAATGTGACTTTTGGGGCCCTACTCCTGTTTATGGCGTCTGTATTTTCGAGTCTACCTATCACGATCGTTCGCGTATCATTCTGTTGTGAGTGAAAAGGACGGCTACATTCGAAAATACGGACATCGTCAACCGGAGTAAGATTTCTGAATAGCATAGTCTTTACTAAGATTAGATATCGCACTTCAAAAAATAACTGTCTATGCGCGGTAATTTTTCAAGTGTAATATCAAATTTTTAGATTGCAAAGTTAACGCTTGTTACATAAACAAAATTCACTTATATTAGGTACTCTTATTTTAAACACAGCGGGCCGAAATATTTGAAAATAAGGCTGTATCTTTGGCTTCTGTTGACTTCTTCTTCTTGACTTGACTAAGAAACCTGAATTTGTCACAGCTGCAAAAAACTGCAGACATTAGTATTTGATGTTACTTTCAACTAGATGTTTGTAGGAGTTTCTGCGAAAATGGGTCATGACAGACACACGAACAACGAAGCGATCCTAAAAGGGGTTTAATTTTTTTCCTTTTGAGGTAGGTAGAGATCTTAATAATAGACCGATTACAATACAAATTAAAAGTTCTTCTACCACGCACTAGTTTTAACATCACAAAAGTTTACTAGCCTTAAGTATCACGAACCTGTAAAAACGTCATTCTCACCAGAATATGGAGAGAGAAAATATCAGGAACCTTCGAAAATCCGACTCCTTTTCTTGAGCCGATCTACAATTTATATGCGTTAACTACACAGGCGGGAACAAAACGTCGGGAACCCATGCCCACTGCCTTTTTATACATGCGGCCATCAGGGTTGGGCAAACGCGCTCTATATTCTGAAAACACACGGAGGAAAATACGGACGATGATATCAAACTGTAGCGACATCTTACCACTGTCGCCCACATTAGCAAGCAACTTCCAGACGCGACGCCCTGACTCGGCTCCTACAGGCTAGATGGCGCTGTTAGCCCGCTCCATACAACACAAACCGCGATATGTAAGATTTAGCTCGAGCTTGACTACATATAGCTAAACCAAGACGGTGACCATTGGACCTTGGTCCCCGACCATAACAACCGGTCGGTAGGAAGCGCTTCCCTTTGCCTTCCTAATCCAGTTGCGCCAAAGTGGTGACCCCGACGTGATCCATTGGACCTTGGTCCCCGACCATAACAACCGGTCGGTAGGAAGCGCTTCCCTTTGCCTTCCTAATCCAGTTGCGCCAAATTGGTGACCCCGACGTGATCTACACTGGAGCATGGAGCCTCACCGTCGTCATCATCATCGTCGCCTTCTCCCTTGCCAACAGGCACCCAGCCAGCAGCATCCAGCCAGCAGTCTCCTGCAAGCCAGCTCACCAGCCCTAAGGACACCACCGCAGACCGCACCGGTTCTACCTGGTTCCTCGGCAGCCTCATTCAGCTCATCATCCCGACTCACTGTGGACTTCGAGCTCTCCCGCACGCATCGTGGACATCACACATGCTCATCCCGACTCACTGTGGACATCACGCATGTACATCCCGACTCATCGTGTGGACATCGCGCACTCATCCCGACTCACCGTGGACATCGCGCATCCCGACACGCCGTGGACATTACGCATGCCCATCCCGACTCACCGTGGACATCGCGCATGCTCATCCCGGCATATCGTGGACTCAACAAGCACTGGCACTTGCAAGCTCACTACGCACAGACTGCTGAGCTCTCAACCATCTTGGCTCAATCAACCTCCGGTTCTTCGGGGGGAGTGGTGTAGCGACATCTTACCACTGTCGCTAACACTAGCAAGCAACTTCAAGACGCGACGCCCTGACTCGGCTCCTACAGGCTAGATGGCGCTGATAGCCCGCTCCATACAACACAAACCGCGATATGTAAGATTTAGCACGAGCTTGACTACATATAGATAAACCAAGACGGTGACCATTGGACCTTGGTCCCCGACCATAAAAACCGGTCGGTAGGAAGCGCTTCCCTTTGCCTTCCTAACCCAGTTGCGCCAAATTGGTGACCCCGACGTGATCCATTGGACCTTGGTCCCCGACCATAACAACCGGTCGGTAGGAAGCGCTTCCCTTTGCCTTCCTAATCCAGTTGCGCCAAATTGGTGACCCCGACGTGATCTACACTGGAGCATGGAGCCTCACCGTCGTCATCATCATCGTCGCCTTCTCCCTTGCCAACAGGCACCCAGCCAGCAGCATCCAGCCAGCAGTCTCCTGCAAGCCAGCTCACCAGCCCTAAGGACACCACCGCAGACCGCACCGGTTCTACCTGGTTCCTCGGCAGCCTCATTCAGCTCATCATCCCGACTCACTGTGGACTTCGAGCTCTCCCGCACGCATCGTGGACATCACACATGCTCATCCCGACTCACTGTGGACATCACGCATGTACATCCCGACTCATCGTGTGGACATCGCGCACTCATCCCGACTCACCGTGGACATCGCGCATCCCGACACGCCGTGGACATTACGCATGCCCATCCCGACTCACCGTGGACATCGCGCATGCTCATCCCGGCATATCGTGGACTCAACAAGCACTGGCACTTGCAAGCTCACTACGCACAGACTGCTGAGCTCTCAACCATCTTGGCTCAATCAACCTCCGGTTCTTCGGGGGGAGTGGTGTAGCGACATCTTACCACTGTCGCCCACATTAGCAAGCAACTTCCAGACGCGACGCCCTGACTCGGCTCCTACAGGCTAGATGGCGCTGTTAGCCCGCTCCATACAACACAAACCGCTATATGTAAGATTTAGCACGAGCTTGACTACATATAGCTAAACCAAGACGGTGACCATTGGACCTTGGTCCCCGACCATAACAACCGGTCGGTAGGAAGCGCTTCCCTTTGCCTTCCTAATCCAGTTGCGCCAAAAAACTTTGACCGACTTCAAAAAAGGAGGTAGGTAAGTATGGATGTTTAGTAGTAACTGAAAGTGCATACTCATGAGGTGGTCCCATTCTCATCAAGGCTACTGATACTGATGATAGAATCTGAGAAGATTTTCGAGGACTCGAGATAACTCATCAGATGTCATGGTGCCTACCGGTTTTGCTACAGCGTCTCTAGGTATTACTTTAGGTGTTTTATTAATAATAACTTTTATATATTGTAGTAATCAAAAGACTTTTTTTTAGATATAAATTATTGGCATTTTAGATATTTTTTGTTACATGGGATATTGAAAGGAATCTAATGATACGACACACATCTATTTCGGCTTAGGCGTTATCGTGAAATAATGAAACATTCATACAGACATGAACCCTAAAACAATACACTCGTTTTTTGGCAATTATGAAACAAGAGTGCTTCATTATCATGAAATACTCAATAACTGTGATAAAAATATGTTCTACAACAAAAAGTAAAATCTCATGCAAACATTAATTACTAACTAAACGCACTTTTTCTGCACGTATATTCCGAGCAGATTTTCGCTGGCGTATTTATATTCATTGTCATTCGTAAAAAACAACAGAGGCAAACTTTGTTGGTAGTTTTATACGTGAACGTTTTAATTAGCGCCTCGTTCGCGGCAAAGTTTGTTGCGAGTTTAGCCCTAGTTAGGTGAAACAACAGTTTATTCTGCCAGAAAAAGAATAGAAGAGAGTGTGGAGCAAATAATTCGTTGTGGCTTGATTGTAGCTGGCGAGGACATTGATACTCGTAATGGTGAGGCTGCTACATAACTATTTCTAATAAGTATATTGAATGATGCGAGTTCAACGCTATTATTGGAAAAACATCAGTTTATTCTGAAGATAAGATATTGCAATTAGAAAAGTGAATATCTGAGGTGGGAACTTTGTCAAGTGCAATATATTAACACTGCAAAGTGAATTCTGTCGTTTAAAAATATAAGATGCTATAGAAGTAAATGTGGACCCTTTTTTTGATGAGTAGCACATATAACCTAATTCGTCACTATCACAATTGTATATTTCGCAAATTGTCTTCGTCGCAATTTTGTGGTCAAGCTGCTATCAGCTTCCATCGGTCTCGCTGGCGGTCTCGAGACTTTCATACCTATAATGGTAATGCTACTACTTAGTAGTTACTTAACTATTCCAGAGCGGAGTTTAAGAAATAGTTACTTAACTATTCCTTCTACATTTAATGGCAAAGAAGTTCAGCTCACTAGTTGCTTACGACAGTGTTTATTCTGCTTATAAAAAAGATTAGCTCAAATAGAAACATAGAAGTGCGCCTGGTAGAGTATTTTACGGTTAATATCTAACTGATCAATTATTTGATGATAGCTGAGAGCTGCTGAGGGGTCCCTACATACCATTATTACGATTAAGCTGTAACTGATCAATTGTTGCTTCATTAGGTAACTAAAAAAAGCATATAAACATAGCTTTTTCATATCTGTCTTTATTTGCATCCATTCCGTAGCCTAGAAAATTGCTCTAAAGTGTAGAAAGTTATTTTAAAGAAAATAATGTCTCATCTTACTTCATATTTTATCGAGTGGCACGTAGCGACCTATTATCATTTACGTTTCCTTATACTGCTACACCTGATACCTATTTTTTTGTATTTTTTTATTTATAGTTATTTATTTGTCAGCTTTATTGCATGACCAGGTTCTGTATAAAAGGTACAAATTCACATCTAAGACCACGCTTCCTACTAACTCTAATAACCCCAATGCGACGAATGGAGACGAAATAACTATCTTTTTTCCGCTCACATTATGCCATTTCAAATATAAAACATCTTTTTGTCGCCTACAGCGCACGTCCAAAATAAGATCCCGTATGCGCCCACAGCTTTCCTATCGCAGCGGCGCGTGAAAAACGCTTCGTGATTTATGTGCCCAGACACGGCTATCTGAGATAAATTATAGTCCTCACAGAGGATGCATACACGCGAAAAAGTGAGGGAACTCCGCCCTTGGTTTTCTCCTTTTTGTCAAATAACCGACAGACGGCATCCCGCCTCTAGACAATAAGTTATCGCTTGGTGACTTTCATGAAATGTATGTATTTACTTGGCATAGAAACAAAGTAGTGACTTCATGTATTTCTAGTATAAATTGATATGTATTGGAGTAAGTACCTAGGTTTATAGGACGGATGCAAATAAATGGTTCTTATAGTCAATTTAACCTTTCTTTTTACCCGACTGCGGAAGGAGGGTTATGTTTTTCGAGAGTATGTATGTATGTATGTAAGTATGTATAATTTTTTGGCACGCCCTACAGCCCAATCGGCTCAACAGTTTTTGACATATGAGGTGTCGTTGAATTTGTCAAAATTGTGAGAATGACAAAGGCTATATAATTTTTTAAAATGGCGCCCGCAAATGGAAATAAAGGGGGGGAGAGGGGGATTGATTTTCTCCTTAGCATATGAATATGGGTATCAAATGAAAGCCAGTAAAGAGACCATTTCAAAAATATAATATTTTTTGCAGTCTGGTGATTTGTTTTGAATGAAAAAACTAAAAATAATAAAATTAACAACGGTAATTAAAAAAAACTAAAAAACCCGACTGCGTTACTGTGTAATTGGAAATTAAAAAACCCTAAAACCAGAAAGAGGTCATACCCGGGTTAAATTGGTAGCCATATTAAAAATTGTGGCAGTTGGGACCCATGTTAGAAAATCAGCCGTCTCGTCAGTAGATTGGAGTAATCTGCAATGTAATATAGAGGTAGGTAGGCTCTAAATTCACTAAGCCTTTATTTCTAGAATGGGTCCCGCCCGACTGCTATACAATTTTTAATATGGGTACCAATTCAACCCGGGTATGTCCTCTTTCTTGTTTTAGGGTTTTTTAATTTCCAATTACACAGAAACGCAGTCGGGTTTTTTAGTTTTTTAAATTACCGTTTTTTTATTCCTTAGAAGAAGGAGTATGTATGTGGGACTGGGCTCAAGTAAACAACACAGATTGCAAAGTCAATCTTCTAATTTATCACATCTTCAAATAAAATATATTAAACACTTTCTACTCGTCTTGCGGCCATCACAAAAACCTATCGTTATCCTCACGCGTTCCAAACAAATTCAAATCTTCCATCTCCATTCTTCCATGAAGTCTCACAACCAAAGAAATCCCATACCTTAGGTATATGAGGTGTCGTTGAACTCTTCAGAATTGTGGTAGTAAATAGCCTAAAGCTATATAAATTTTGAAAATGGCGCCGCAAATGAAAAAGGGAGGAGGGAGGATTTTTCTTACTATGCCTTACCATATAATATGGGTATGCAGTCGGTTTTTTTTATAATTCGATTTTAATATTAATTGTTGTTTTATATACTTTAATATTCTATTTAATCAATAAATTTGATTTTTCGTATAACAATAAATATTAGTATTTTAACTTTACAAAATTTAAGTATCTAGTAGCTGTTACAAACAAAAACAGCAATGCCTCACACTTTTTCATTAGCTTTGTTCATAATTCATGATAAACAATTTCAAGCAATATAAAAAGCTTTAGCATGACAAAATGGAACTTGCCCTGCGAATAGTCCCATCTAATAAATTATTTTAAGTTTCGTTTATCAAAGTAAAGATAAAATTAAATTCGAATTAAGCTATCTATGGCACTCGCCATTAAACTGAAATAAGTTGGTATTTCACTTGAAATTCTTATCTTTTAGACTGAATTTGAGTTTATTTCTCTTGTCGCCGTATTTTGAATTAAAACTTTTTTAATAGTCGAAAAATCACGCCCAAATTCGTTTCCGAAAGTGTGCTTTGTATAAAGAATTGAAAATAAATAACAATTAACTTCGTGTCATTATCACTTTGACGACCGTCTTGGTGTAGTCGTTCGCGCACCGGACTTCTAAACCAGGCGGTTGCGGGTTCGAATCCTGCAAGGGGCAAATGTTTGTGTGATGAAGTCATGGATGTTTATATGTATTTAAATATTTCTATCCGTTATCCTAGTCACCATAGCACAAGCTCACGCTTAGTTTGGGGCTAGGTAATTGGTGTGTTTGTTGAAACAATTTATTTATTTATTTATTATACTTATTAGTTTAAAACAACTAACTATGATTTTTGTTGGCTCATATATATGTATAACATAAAAATACAATAAATTCTCAAGCACAGATTTTTATTCATAAAATAATAATAATACGATGCGTTTATATTTATTCAGAAAACACATCTGATCTTTATCGTCTTCTAAAAAAATTCTGTATTTTTTTTACATTTTCCAACATGTAACATAAACTACACTAATATTTAAAAAAAGGAATGAATTATTTGATTGTTTGTTTGTTTGTATTGAATAGGCTCCGAAACTACTAAAGCGATTCAAATGAAATTTAGTACAGAGATAGTTTGAGACCCTAGGAAGGATAAAGGCTAGTTTTGACTCGGTGTAAGATCATCAGGGGGGTAAAATGGGGATGAAAGTTTGTATAGAAAATCCGACTTTTGGCGCGGGCGAAGTCGCGGAAGGCTGCTAGTATTTAACCTGTCAGACCCGTGGGCGGGTTGATGACAATTAATTTTCTATTGTGTAAAACATGATATGTGAAGGTTTAATTTTGAATCGTATGGATGACAGAGCGTCAAGGTAAACACTATGGCAACAAAATTGTATAGTGTGTAGTACTGGCCATTGTCGTACCAAAAATAGAAACAATCTCTCACAAAAGGAATGGGCAGCTTGCTGTGTTTTGTCGGTGAGTGGTAGTACCAGAACCTTCTAGGTGAGCTCTCTATACCGTCGCTTTGTCTACGCCACGTCCGGTTTAGTCTAGATTCAAGAGCAAACACATTCGAAATAAAAAAAGTCAATCTCGCTCCAACAATTTCACGACTGCCTAATATTTACTGCCGATTATAAAGACATATTTTAGGGGAAAATAAAATTTACGGTTCCGTGGTCGTAAAGTTACCCACATTTTGGCCTTCGAGGAGTTTTGGAGCGTTCTAACCGTTTGGTTACTCGTGTTATCTCTGCGATTGTGTTTTGATGACACGATCGTTTGAATTTCTTTGTTTTTTTATTTGCGAAAAATTACTGAGCTACCGTGGACATTGTGGGATGGCACGTCATACTACCCCACTTTTAACTTGAGACCGGCTCTACTCCCTTCGAAACAAAATCTGCTTTTGAAGTTAAAATGGGTGACCTGACGTGCTGCCGGCTGTACATAATATAAATAACAAAGGTAGTGTTTAAATCAAACGCCGAGCCGGCGTTTGATTTAAACTGGCGGAGCAAGCACTTACAAAATTCCTCGAGTGAATAACGTTTTTGATAGGTTAGTTGGAGGACATTCGCCAGAACTACGAGTAGTCGTGGGTTCACGTCTTAGGACTTGCGAGTTTTTATTTGACCGTTTCATGCGTTAACCATCGAATGAGTGACGACATTTTTTATATAAAAACAGGTTTCGCTGACATGCCGCTAGGGGCGCTCAACAAATTCCATTCTTTTCGACACATGGATGGAAAGTGAGCGCGTGAAAAAACTAGCACTAAGCTCTCTGAAGACGGTTTTTAAACTTTTTGAATTGCTTATTATTACCTATTTATAAACTGCGTGTTGCCTCTTTTTTACCCGACTGCGGAAGGAGGGTTATGTTTTTCGAGAGTATGTATGTATAATTGTTTGGCACGTCCTACAGCCCAAAAGGCTGGACAGTTTTTGACATATGTGGTGTCGTTGAATTTGTCAAAAATGGGAGAGTGACATAGGCTATATACATTTAAAATATGGCGCCCGCAGATGGAAATTAAGGGGGGAGGGGGGATCGAATTTTTCTTTAGTGGTAAAGAAAAAATCGTTCCCCTCTCCCCCCTAGCAATATGCAATATGGGTATCAAATGAAAACCAGTTAAGTTTGGCTATTAACCCCTTTATTCAAAATCTCATCTCACTCATCTGTCCGCTACAAGCCGGAAGGCCGGTTTGGCTGCGGGAAATGCCGAAAACTTAAAAAAAAAACAAGTACAGGCAGATCGACTCCCGGTACCACTTTGTACCGTTTAGAGTCGAAACCCCACGGACCCAGTGGTCCGTGGGGTCCCAACGCTATCTCTTTTTTTAAAGAGATTTTCAAGGGGCCTATTGACATCAGTGGTGACCCAAGAGCTGGCAGCTACCTTGCACAGCGTATAAGCATCGCTATCGAGCGGGGTAACGCTGCCAGCATCCTGGGAACCTTACCACAAGGACCCTTTATAAAATTTTAATTTTGTACATAATCATGTTTTATAATATCTCTAAGTTGCCTGTAAATATTTGTTACCTTGAAGCCAGTAAAAAGACCATTTCAAAATTATATAAACTGTTGCAGTCGTGTTTTATATTGCCGTTTTTTTTTTTCAAACTGCATGGCTCGTTTCCATGACCTTTCCCTTTTCCTGTTTGACTAAGCCTTATTCCAAAACAATGCCTTCCTAATACACCTCCCCTTAATAATTGCGCGGGAATATTAGGCGTAATAATAATAAATTCGCTAGAGTGCTTGCCCTCACTCGGCCCGGTGCGTACGTCGCACACCACAATATACATTTTCGCTCCAAAAACACCTCTATTACAAATGAATAAGACATCACAATGTTTAGCTTGATATGCGGTCGTCGGTACAATACGTTAGGTCAATTTATACGCCTTTTATTATGGGTTTGTCGAATTTACTAGCCTATCTGCTAAAGATAGTAATTTATGACTCTTGGTTGCTGTGATTAATAAAACAACAAAAAAGAACAAAAAAGACTAAAAAAATGGTTTTTGTATTGCCTTACTTTTACAGCTTTAGTGGTCCTACTTTTAAAATACCGGCTGACGTCGCTATAGTGAACAAAACAAAGCTTCTAGCTAGTGGGTTCAGTTGGAAAAGCACATATAGTATAATAACTATAGTAAAATATTAATTAAATTAATAAATTAAATATTAAACTATAGTAAATTGTAATATTAATACATAACGTTTACTCCGTAAACGTAACATTATGTTTGTGTAATATGGTACATAGGTATATAAAGGTCACAAAACTATGGTGTGTATTGCTTTTTTAAGACGCCAAAGTGAATCAGCTTTCAATTTGTTTAATTTGGACGTGAATATAAGATTATTTATGTCTTTATTAACCCGAACTAATAGACTATCAAGAAACTAAATAACAAGTACTAAATACGAGTATCGAATCGCTTAACTTGCAAGCCAATCTGTAATTCAGTAACATGGATTTTGAACTTAGAGCACTAAAGATAAGAAGCCTTTTGTGGACAAAGGACTTGTATATCAACCTACCCTATAATGTATTCTCAACAGATTTTCACATTATAATCAAAAGCATTGAGTTCAATTTCGTTTGAGAAAAAAAAGGTTGGTGGCAGGTTGATGTGACGTGGACTGTACATGCATTTCTGTCGGAGATATTAATTCGAAACGTCAAGAACGTCTTTGGCAATTTTTGTGCCGAACGGTGTCCATTGTATTAACTTTGACTTTAAAGTCTAATAAAAGTTTCAATGCAGTCTTGCAAAGCTTTGCAAACGTAAATGTAGTCTATTAACTATTTAAAGTTCAAATGGCAACACCTACTTTGCCTTGAGGTGCCTGTGGCGCAGTGGCGGCAGCGCTTTGGTAGTGATACCAAAAGTTAAGCAACCCACGGCGCGGTCGTGATTGGATGGGTGACCATTCCGACCATTTAAGTGACGTCCATGACAAGCATCTCCGTGCTTCGGAAGGCACGTTAAGCAGTTGGTCCCGGCTAATATCTGTGGTATTAGTCGTTAAGCCTAGTCAGAGGCCCTAGGGCGGCTTGATAACTTCTGACAGTAAGGTTTGTCACTTGCCTTACATACACCCCTCCACCAATCCGCACTGAGCCCGCGTGGTGAAGTATGGCTCGTTCCTCCTCATAGTTGAGGTGAGGCCTTTTCCCAGCAGTGGGATCTAATAGGCTGACTTAATATATTATGTTGGTCTGTTTCCTATCTCAGAACCATGGAGACCCGGACCTTTGGAAGGCGTACATGGGGCCGAAGCCAACGCGCAGAGGCCCGTTAGACATTAATCTTAAAGTATTGTGACGGTGACTATCCCTGTATGCACTATAAAAGTACACCCAATGACAGTCCCCAGCTCGTGTAGGAATATTGCAGGATATGGATAAAAACAACTCTGGGTTATGAGTTTGAGTGCCAGGTGGACCGGGTAATAAGGACTATGGAGGAAGAGTTTCGGGTTACCTGCCTAGGTCATAGCCTCATGCTGAATAAATTAGCTATCGGTGACTCGCCAGCAACTGAATGGCGTCATGGGACGTATAGACTGGACTGGGGGGCAACATTGGCGTTACCGGCTAAGGGTGGAGAGGTGGCCCTGGTCGTATTATTATTACTTGAATTGACTCAGTTGCATTTAAAAATAAAATATAAACAAATTCCGTTTTTCTTAGTTTGGCAAACATTGTAAACAATCTTTTTAGGAAACATAGCCTAGGCTGTGCAATAATATAGGTATGCTTAAACTGGACATATTATGCGTAGTAATTTAGTACAGGAAATTAGGTATTCATACATTTTATTTGTTTCAACAAACGCGCCAATTACCCAGCCCTAAACTTAGCGTGAGCTTGTGCTTGGTCACTATAACTTATACACGATTTTAAAAAATCAAGATTACATGTTATTTTATTTAGCGTTAAGAGATTACTATAAATAAATCATTACAAATACCTCATTAATGTGTATAGACTATCTTGCATTTCACCAACACAACTTGCAGGTAAAAACGACAGCACGTCAAGCTAAGCACTGCGGTATCATAAGTAATTGTGATAACGGCGATTTTGCAACTAAAACGTGTATTCTGATATGCTGCACTGTACTAGGAATAGCCCGTAGTAATGAAGGTCTTCATTAGAGAAACTGTGCTTCAATAGACGGAAGGTTCATGCAAACATATTCAGGCTTGAATGATAAATTTTACCTCACTTGTGGTGTTTCTCACTCAAGGCTATTCATAATTAAGTTAATCCTGGACTTTCTTGTGAATACTATATTTGTAAATAATCCTATTATAATGGCAAGATGGACAGACAACCTCATAGAGATCGCAGGATCACACTGGATGCAGGCTTGTAGCAGGTCACACAATGGCAATGTTTAGGGGAGACAGTTCTTGGACGGGTAACAATGACGAGGATCCCTGTCCTCACGAATATTTTATACTACTTAGCAGTTCCTTGCGACTTCGCCCGCGCCGAAAGTTGGATTTCCCATACAAACTTTCATCCCCCATTTCACTTCATCTGATGGTTTTATATCGTGACAAAATTTTGTATCCTTCCCAGGGTCTCAAACTATATTTGTACCAAATTTAATTTCATTTCAATCAGCCCAGTAGTTTCGGAGCTTGTTCAATACAACGAAACAAACAATAAAATCTTTCCTCTTTATAATATTAAAGTAGATGGGAAAATGGTCGATAGGTCTGACTACCTTTTTACGCTTCAAGAACTGATTGAGGCGAACGATATTTTTGAAGAACACATGCTATTATTTTTTGTGCTAATACAATTTCAAGACTAATAATGGTTAGTATCCCATTGTAGCGCAAATAAATCTTAGGAACCACTCTAAATGAAAAAAAAACATTTAAATTCATCAAGTGGACGCATACTGCAGTAACTAAAGTCTAAAACTAAAACTCCATTTGACGCTGAATATTGCATTTTTCAGTTGTCAATAACCGATTTACGATTGACAGACACGTTCGGATGGAACTTTCGGAAAATTTCCATTAGACTTTTGACAAAGGAACATAAAAGGCATGCCAATAGTCAATACAATTCTACTTGTACGAGTAGTTGGTATAACCTCTAGTATAAACATTTACTTACGTGCGAATTTAGAAATAATACCGATTTATTTATAAATAGTGGTTCCCCGCGACTTCGCCCGCAAGAGATTTTCCATATGAACTTTCACCCCCATTTCACCCCCTTAATATTTTTATGTCGCGACAAAGTGTAGACTATGTCCTTTTTAGAGTCTCGAACTGTTTCCATACCAAATTTCATCTCAATCGGTTCAGAGGTTTAAGCGTCAAGAGGTAACAGACAGACAGACACACTTTCCCATTTATAATATTAGTAGGGATATCTCTCTTCTTTATGTAAGCATTAAAAATAGGACGCTGACAAATATTTTCTTAACAACATTTATTTGATTAATTTAAACAGCTTTAAGGAAACACAAGTTTGACGATTGTCTCGACAATAAAATAAAATAAGTTTATTTATGGTAAGTAATGAATAATATGTATAACCTATGCTATGTTTAAAAATAATTAATTATGATTACTATACAAATATTAAAACTAATACAATAACCTAAAACTTAACTAAAAGTAATGTAAAAATATATATATATTTACAAAATATAAAAAGCATCAGCCCCAGCAGTGCCGAAAGGAATGGTGCCCAAAAGGCTGGCAGCATTGCCCCTCTGGATAGCAATACTGATTCTTTGCCCAAGGTAGCTGCCAGCCTTTTGATCACCAGTAGAATCAGTTAGCCTTTTGCAGAGATCTTTGTAAAAACTAAGGGCACAGGGACCCCAAGAGCCCATGGTCTCTACGCCAAAAGGCACAAATATGTAGCTATCATTGAGGGCTGCATATTTGCGCCTTTTTAAGGATTCTGCAGAGCCTGCCGCCGCGCCAGCAGCGGAAGAAGTACCACTTACATGGGACGGCGCGAGCGTATCCACGCATGTGGCATCCCATACAAGGGAAAGTCCCCGCTTCCAGGGAATGAGCGTCATGCCGTCAGGTCTCTTGCCGTCATCACGAAAAATGCCAGGTGGCTCTAGCACAGCCGGCACATTGGAGGCGACAAGAGCTCTGCGGATGACGTCATTGATGCTCGCGTGGCGGGAGACCCTGCCAGCGCTAAATAGGCAAGAGAGACCATGATGCCCCAATTCATTTACAAGATCTCCGCATCGGCAGCGATGGGGCTGATTTGTGTTGGCGCCAATTCTTAAACTCACAGCAATGGAAAGAGTAACCCTATCGAAGAGAGTCCCAATATTAGCTGCAGGTCGTGCCTGTAACCAATAGCCAGACTCTATCCGAAAAGCTGCCAGCAAGCGAGCACGCTCTGTTGCGTTCTCAGAGTGAGCCAAAAGCTCCCTCTGAACACTCAAGCAGAGAGGCTCATCCCACATCCGTTGGGAGGATGGTAACGAAGGGAGGTCTGTCCCAGGGCACGCCATTGACCATGCACTTTTCGCCTCCGCCAGATACGCCAACTCCACTGCTCCTAATGAAGGACGCAGAATGTCAATAAAGAGGTTGGACGTAGCATGAGCGGAAGAAAGAAATGCTGGTAGAGCGATACTGGACACCTTTCTCGTACCAAGACCACCAAAACGGATGGGGAGAGTGGCTTGAGTCCATGACTGGCCCGAAAATTTTATATTTAGAATTTTGCCTAAAGTTACCTGCAAAAGGTTGTCTATATTGTCTAGTAAAAATGAGTAGAACGTAAGAAATAAGTAAACTTGGGTGCAAAAGTACAAAATCTAATGATAAATAAAGCCATGTGGGGATTAATTTGGAAGAGTTTTTCAGATGACTGTTCAAATTTAGTAATTTGTTCTTGTATGAAAAAAGAAAAAGCTTCCTCAAAAATTGGGGCACCAAGGAGACGTAGGGATGATTTGTTTTCAATTTTGATGTTGGGTGCAAGGGTAGAAAAATCTAAAATTAAATTTTGTTTCTCAAGATGAGAGAATTTCGAATCTGGAATAAAAAGCTCACACTTAGAAAAATTTAGATTAAGGCCAATATCTTTGAATTTCAAAATAAGCTGTTCTAAATCAGAGAGAACAGTTGACACATCACCACCAATGGTACCATCATCTAAATACCAAATATTTAATTTAGAAGTAAGAGAGGAAATAATGGGATGAATAACTAAACTAAAAATAGCGGGCCCAAGGGGATCGCCTTGCTGGCAGCCAACCGATGAAGAGAGGAGCTTGTTTTTGTAAAGAAGCTTTGATGGCTGAGAGTAGCATTGCCATAAATATTTATATATATCTGGAACTCTATTAAGGATCTGTGATAACATTGCTCCTCTATCCACCGAGTTGAAAGCGTTTTTTACATCCACCTTCAAAACCACTTCCCCTGCGTCTTGCTTCAGAAAGGTTCGAACGGCATGGACAGCTGCTTCGCAACCGCCATTGACGCCAAAACCAAGCTGGATCGGCTGAAATTCGGTAGACAAATAATTTTTAACAGATTTACAGCACAGTTTAGAGACTATCCGGCGAAAAGTGGACCCAACTGCGATGGGACGGATTCCGCCATCTTTTTTCTTAAGAGCCACGAGGTTGGCACCGTATAGAATGCTTGTAATTTCCCCATTTACCTTACCCGCAAGCATTAAATTAAAAAGCAAGGTTAAATTTTGTAATAATGTTCTACCTGTGTCTCCTACAGAGGGTGAAAGCAAATCTTTGAGATGTTGTGGAGACAAACCATCTAAACCACTAGCAGACCCACTCTTAAATGAAAATATGGCTGCAAGAACATCATCCTCTCTAACCAAGAGATGCGAATCATTTGGAGCAGGAGGCACAGGTAGATGCAGAGAGGTGGCTGAAGGTGGGTGTTTATTTTCCAAAGCAAGAAAAGTCTCCTGGCAGAAAGGAGCAATGACATCACTGCTAAAAAGTAGGTTAGAGGCACCCCTAAGATCACCATCGCTTATTTTTGATTCTATTAATTTCAAGGAATGATTAGAATTTTGAGACCGAAAAGGAGGGATTATTAAATCATTAAAGTGTTTTATGGATCGGCAGTTATCTTTGATTTTTTGGGTAAGGGATCTATCTATGCTGTTGTTTTGAGTTTGGGTGACACTTAAAATTCTGTAAGCAAACGTTAAAAGATCTGACCAGCTATCAGTAGAATTTTCATTTATTACACGGTCAACGCACTGAGAAAGAGAGGAAGCAACTTGTTGACGAGCACTTCGTGGGATTCTTTTTATTACGGGTAGTGAATTTTTGAGATTACCGAGTAATTGCCAAAGAGGTTGATTTGATAAATCTTGTGAAGAAGCGGTAATTTCGTTGTCTATTGGTTTATGGGATTTACCAATGTGAATTTTTAGACCTCTATTACCTCTAAAGAATCGCGGAAATAAGCAATGAGGGCATTGCACCAAATTAGCATCACCAGCACTGCCAGAAGACTGTGACATGGTATTATGAAAGGCGCCAAAACACGATTATAAAAACTAATTATACTTACTATATACAATCCTTAAAGAGCATACAAAAGAGGAAAAAAAGACAAAATAAACGTACAAAACACAAAAATTACAAAATACACAATTGACAGCAGTAAAGTCAGAACACAAAGACGTTGCCAGGCAGCCGATCACTCCGATGGTATCATTGGTCGCTAAGATGCATGCGCGAGACAGCCCAAACCAATCCGATGCATTTCATTGGTTGTTGGAAAGCAGGTGCTAGGCAACGGTAAAACACAGAATGGCGTCCTTGGATACCAAAACAGCTGATTTTGAAAACCTTATTTACTGTATTAAAAGCGCGTGCGTATGGTTTATCCCCATGCACAGGGGTGCAAAACAGTGCAGGCTTCGGAAAATAAAGGTCAATAAGAAGCTCGCACGACTTAATTATTTTAAAATTCAGACTTTGATCCAGACCATACATTGACGTTTTGTCACTTTTTTTTTTTTTTTTATAAACAAAATAAAATAATTTATGTACATAGGCTCGCAAGGAGCATTTATACATGTCCCAACATAAAACAGGACCCTATCACTAACCTACTCACTACCTACTGGTGTCGCGGATCGCGCTTTGGACTACAGAACCAGCGGTTGCGGATTCAAATGCCGAAAGGGGCATCCCATACAATCTTATCATTCGTCATTGAATCATCCACTCCTTTCATAACCATATCTTGCTTTTTTACTGTGTCTTGATTTGTGATAGAACTGTACACCGAAAATTTCATGAATACAAGCAACATTCATACAAAATGATTTATATCGTTACATCAAGTGCGACAGAGTCTCATTTCCCGGGCATACAGGGTTAAGGGGAATTATGTAGGCACCACAAGAAATTACGCGCAGGGTGGAATGGGTCCAGCCTCATAATCCTGTATGACACTGTGGCAAAATATGAAGGTATTCCAGACCCCCTTCCACAGCGCGGGGAGAAGAGACAGACTCGTCTGAACAAGCTTCATTATAGACGCGGTCTATATTGCTATAGTAAACGCAAATCAGATACATTATTAATTTGACATATCTTGTATGGGAGTTCTGTTAAATTAACCGTCAATCGATGTTTACCGACTGTTTAAAAATTGGTGAACTCGGGTCATATTTTAAAGTAATCACCATAAAAAATACTAAGTACAATACACTACCTTCATGTATGTAAACAGCCGCACTGTCGTCCTAACGAAGAGTGCAATAAGTCGAGTTTTTGGGCAAATTGACTTAAGACCATATCCGTGATCAGGAAAATGAGCTCTATATTTTCGCCTTAGACATCTTTTTTGTATCTTTAATAGTTTCAATTCTATAGGTTAGCATAACTGCAATATCTAATACACTTGTAGCGACATCTTACTACTGTCGCTAACACTAGCAAGCAACTTCAAGACGCGACGCCCTGACTCGGCTCCTACAGGCTAGATGGCGCTGATAGCCCGCTCCATACAACACAAACCGCGATATGTAAGATTTAGCACGAGCTTGACTACATATAGATAAACCAAGACGGTGATCATTGGACCTTGGTCCCCGACCATAACAACCGGTCGGTAGGAAGCGCTTCCCTTTGCCTTCCTAACCCAGTTGCGCCAAACACTCAAAAGATAAATTTAACCGTTAACCGCGAATATCTCAAAACATCGTTATTGCACTTTTCGTTAGGACGGCAGCGCAAGTCAGCCGGTCAAAGTAGGGTACTTTGAACTTAGAAGTAACCCGTTAACGTTGTTTGACCTTTAAAGTACGTTTTGACCCGTTACAAAGGTTGTTACCGTAGTTGTCAAATGTGTACTGACGACTGTACTGAACAGAAATGTATGCTGTCTTAAGAAGTGAGTCGGCTGTTCTATTTATCTGTGACCTCGTTGTCTACTTACTTGAAAGCCCAGCGTTTTTCGGACAAAAAGGGTTAACTGCGGTAATATGTATTAATGTAGCGTAATGTCTGTCGGTTTGTTCATGTGACATATTGTAGTCGTTATGAAACAAAATTATGCGCTCAAAATTATATTTTTAGGCAACATTTTCTTCGGTTGGGTTAGGAAACTGTTTAAATCTTGCTTTGTTTTACTTAATTGGCCGATAAAACGTGCAATTAATTCATGTACCAAACAATATGTTAAAAACCTAATATTATTTCCAGACTGTTTTTGGGAATTTCTGAATATGTACTTCTTAGTTAAATTATATACCTAAGTACATCTACTTACAAAACACACACACAACACTTAACACAACTTTTAAGTTATAGTTACTATACACGGTGTTACTTTGCATCCTTGCCATATACAGAGATAAAAGAAGGGAAAAAAAAGAAGAAGAAGAAGGGGCGGCGTTTATGATGTTAGAAAGAGAGCGCAATCGCCGCGGCTCTTTTGTGCCGATGAACAGTCAACAGTGATGTGTATGTGCTACGATCGTTATTGGTGTGCGTAACAGATTGTCGATAAAATTAAATAATCAAGACTGAAATCAAAATTTTAGGTCACTATTTTTTTCATGATTTAAGTTCAGTGTCCGTAATATAGTTACCTCTGTAAATATGGCAAGGATTCAAAGTAACAGCGTGTATAATGCTATACATAATCGTTTATACATATATTGCATTCAAATGTTTAATGAATTTTAAATCGACTAAATCTTGTCAAAGGTAGACTTAAAACTGTTAGTTTTATGCGATATCTACAGATAAAAGCTAATTAAAGTCAGTTTATTAAAATAATAGTACTAGCGACCCGCCCTGTCTTTGCACAGGTGCTGCAATATGCATGTATTAATAATATACATCTGATCCTTTCTCTTGAATCATTTTTATTTATTTTTAAAAACTGCATGAAAATCCGGTAAGTACTTTAAAAGATCTAAGCGAAAAGACTGCGGAAGCGACTCAATTTTGTATTATGTAATGAAATAAATATATATTTATATAAGTATGTCTATCCAATGTCCTAGTCACCATAGCACAAGCTCGCGCTTAGTTTGGGCTAGATGATTGGTGTGTTTGTTGAAACAATTTATTTATTTATTTTATTTACTCTGTAGATGATTGCGAAAATTTGACAAATCAGGGTAGGTTGATGGGGGGCTGTGTGTAGATGTGAGTAAAAATAATAAAGACGCCAAATAAAATAAATATTATAATATGCTTTTTATTTTATCACCATTCTATACTTTGCAAAGCTAACCAAACTAATAAATGTCGATTCACTATCGTTTAGTTATGGATATTTTAAGACAAATATTATTATAATTACCTATCGAATGTTCGAATAATAGTAGTTCTTGAGACTCTTAATTATTTATGACTAGTTTCACTTGTCAACCTTTATCACTGTACTCCATATAAATACAAATAATGTACATGCAGAAGGTCAACTATCATTTTGTTCACACCCCAAAATCAGTGCAGTATGGTAAACAAAAGTAGGTAGTGCAGATCATTTGATGTTTTTAAAAAATCGCGTCATTGGATTTTGGCGACAGCATCCATAAGCTTTATATTAATGAATAATTCCAAAAACACGTCAACCCCTTAACCCAAAACTAAGCGTGAGCTTATGCAATAGTGACTAGGATAACGGATAAAGGTACTTACATTCAAGGTATTAACAGATGAAAGATATTACTAGGTATAGTATATGTATAATCAAAAAGGTTGTCACAGTACCAACCGCCGGTTGAATCGGTAATTGTATAATTAACATGGCCTAAACTAAAATAGACATATTTATACTCTTTTTAAAAACAAAACGTTCATGACTTGGGTAGCATAACCTATAAATTAACATTTGCCGCTTTGCCGAGCGGAATCCGAACCCGCAACCATTGGTTTCGTAGTCCAGAACTAAGCTTAGCTGCTTTTGCTTGATTGCAACATGACATTGTAGCAACAGTCATGATAATTTGATCATAAAACAACCTACTAACCGGTTTATGGAATAAAAAACTTTAGTCCACCAGTAAGCGGTAGAATAAATAACTATAGTGTAAAGAAAAAAATACTGTAAAACTGTTTAAGGCAAGTCCGTAGAGAGAGAGTCGGACTGCCGTCTCACCGAATTATGAGAGTGAAAGAACAGAGAGTGCACCTGTGTATTGCGCACACACTTGTGCACTATAATATGTCCCGCGCAGTTGGCTAATCTCTGTTGAGATAGGCCGCCGTAGTCGAAATCGGCTAGGAGGACATTATTATATTATAATTAAGGCAAGAGTAGATTAGTTTATACTAGGCAGATATGAACCCCCTAGACCATGTCTCAGTCATGTGTGACTAACGGCCAAATACCTGTTGAGAAAAGAATAAAACAAACTATAAACCAACTCAATACAGGCGTTGAAGCTTCTGCATTCACAAGAAACTGTAATATAATGTCGCCTTTTCTTATAAGACCGGTATGATGAATGTGGGTGTTGTGGCGCCCAATGCTATGGCAACTTGTGAGGTACGCAAGATAATCAATCCTTATTTACCTTAGTTACCGACGGTACGACGCTGCCCTAAATTATTTCGATCAATAGCATTGTGAATCAAATTCGAGTTCAAATGCAACAGGAAGAACGGGCAAGTGCGATTGGACTCGCGCATTGAGGGCTTAGACAGACGGACGGACGGATAGACTGACAAACGGATCCTACAAGGAATCCTCTTTTCCTTTAGATCTATGGAACCCTAAAAATTATATGCAGAAATAAGTATCCACCTACGAAATTACCCAAAGTCCTGCGGCCAAAAGTTAGTTACATCTTAAAAAGCTTCGCAGAGCGAGTTTAAAATGACGACCGTCTTGGTGTAGTGGTTCGAGCCCTGGACTTCTGAACCAGGCGGTTGCGGGTTCGAATCCCGCAAGGGGCAAATGTTTGTGTGATGAGCACGAGCATTTGTACCTAAGTCATGGATGTATATACATTTATATAAGTATGTCTATCCGTTATCCTAGTCACCATAGGACAAGCTCACGCTTAGTTTGGGGCTAGGTAATTGGTGTGTTATTTAAAACAAAAAAAAAACACTACCCCATGTCACTTGTAAATAATATTTCTGTTTCACAGCACAATTGTCACTAATATGATGATACTGGCAATTGTCACATAAATGATAGGAATGTTTACAATTTCTGTAGAAAATAATTTTAAAATTTGTCACTTTGCTAACCAGATGTCAGTGACATATGTCGGCAAAAACGTAACGTAAGCATATGTGAAATAGGTCCCTGTTGTTAACTGTGAAATCAGCAGCTAAGTTGTGATGACTTGCAATGCAATCTATGGGAACTATTTGTTAAACAAAAGCAGTGGTGATTTTCCCATATAACAAGAAATAACCGTCTAATAAATACCACACGACTGATTTACAATGTTTTCACTTCATTTGTGGTCAGTCGTATTTTTCAAAGATTGAATGTGGTTTAACTTTTTTGACTTTTCTCCTTTCAGAGTTCACCTGATGACAGAACAATAAGATATAGTAAGTTTTAGTTGATTAGTTTGTCAACTTGTCCCAACTTTCCTTGGCCTGTGTCAAGTATAATCGTGACGTTATTGAGTAAGATACTTTTAAGAGACAGAAAACTTATTAAGAGATGTTCATACGGCTTTTTCTAATACGTACTTAGATGATCATTTCAGAAAGGTTTTTTTCAAATAAAAGTTTAACTTAATACAGGGTCACTTATGTATTTTTTTTCAGACAAAAGGTATCGATTATAGATGCTATTTTGAAGGAAAAAAAAGTTGGTCAAGTTTTATAAAAAAATACCTGCCCAATTTACAAAAGCGTGGTTACCCGTACCAGCCCTGTGTAACTCCCCGCGTAGGTAGCAAAAACGTACCTAAGCGCGGCGACCCCTTGAAAGGTGCTAAATCAAGTTGGGTGCCGCAAACCATGGCACTAATGTGTGTTTACGTTGCTGGCTGGACGAGCATAAATAAAGTGCTAGAAAGGAGCGCTAGATGGCGTAAGTAGCTTCTTTTAGCAGTCAACCCTATCACGTCGCATGATAGTACGTCACTGAATAGGTTTAGGGTATTATGATTTATATTCCAGAGATATAATAATGAAATTATCTTGCAATGGATTTCTGTAGGTGTCTAAACGAGCATGTGCTTGACTCTGAGGCGAACTAAATTACACTATATCGTTGACGACATTGATTAGATATTTGTTTGAACTTGCAAAGTCAAACTTCTGTACGGAGTACTAGTACTTATTCTGGGCCCGTACCTACGCATGAATGAGATGAATGCGTCGCGTAGGCATTGGCGGGCGGGGTTGCTATTATTATGGTGACCTTGTGCAGGAGGCAACTGCCTTGATACAGTTTAGCGATTTTTCGGACGGTTTCCGAGTGATTTATCTTTCTGATTTTTGTATAATGAAATATCAAAATAAATAATACGCGTTGTGTTTGTTGCGTCAAAGATCATTATATTCAAATTTGGATACTGATACAAAAGGCATCCTGTATACGTAGACTGTCTGTACAGACTAAACTGAATGGAAACAACTTATGTAATCAAAGTTTTGATAGGACTAACTACTGGCACCTAAAGTAGAAACTGAACTAGTTAATTAATGTCCTAGTAATTTCATTCCTTTTCTGCGGTGCAACTCCAAGTAAAACCACATGTATAGTCCATGCGATACGATGCGAGCGATAATGCGTAGTGCTGTGTGCAGACTAGCGACACTTTTTATCTAAATTATTGTTCAAAATGCCAGGTTTTTGACGTTTGGTTATTATTAAAAGAACTTAACGCAACGGAACCAAAATTGGGCTATATGGCAAATACTGTTCATTCGCCGTAACTCGCGCGATTGTTGGTGGCGGTGACGATAAATTGAACAATTTATTTTAACAATCGCACAAACATTAACATCTAAAACTATGTTCAATGTATGCTTGATAAATCATGATCAAGAATTAAGCTTGGAGAAGTTAAAAAAGAAACCAAACCACTAAGCGTATAACCCCGAGCGAAAAGCACAAAACCAAGACAGTTGTCCATGATGGACCGAGTCATTGATTTATCATTTCATTTCATATTAGCGATGGGCGATTGTTCGAAAAAATTTAATCGAATGAATTGATAATCGACCCTTCGAACTATCGAATGTCGATTAAGTAATTCGAAGACAAAATAATCGAATAATAGTCGACAATCGAATGATAATCTATAATGGGCCCTTCGAAAAATTCAATCGAATGGCTGCGACTGTGCGCACAGGACAGGCAGCGACCGAATGATTAATCGACGCGACGAATGACGATTCATTTGTTAGTAGTTAGTAGTACGGCTATGCGCTCCGGTATTGTACGCCGCATAATCGATGACAACTGCCGACAAACTGCTTGCACAGTTTGGCAGATTTTTATTTTATGTTACTTATTTGTTAACTTGTATAAATAAATTTAAAAAAAAGAATAATCGAATGACTGCGGTTGCTTATCGAATACATTCGATTACTGAGACCATTAGAATAATTCGATTAATTTAGTAATAATCGCCTATCGCTATTTCATATCTGGACATCGCATCTTGTCCCTAGCAGTGTCCTCAAGCCCTATAGCATAACTTCTGCCCAGACCGCAACCGAGGGTAAGTTTGACGGAGAGTTAGTCGGCAAAGTAACAACGACGGAATTGGTTCAAGCAGTGAATAAAAATCGATGAGGGATTTGAATTAGCTCGATCGAGTTAAGTACTTTGCAATCGCTCTAGGTCTAAGAGGCTATATTTTATCATAACTACGTTCACCTGCGAGGGTATTGAAAAAACCGGCCAAATGCGAGTCGGAATCGCGTACAAAAGGTTCCGTTCCTATTATCTATACCACATTGGATGTAACTAACATACGAAGTATGTTTATGTTAAGGGCAGCAACTAGACTAGATAATTATAACTAGTCTAGTTACTAGATAATTTTGGCTCTAACTTTTTTGTGCATCTAATAAAAAAAATAAAAAAATGGTTTTAAAAACGGCGAAAAAACACGTTGTTAGCCACCTAAGTATTTATTTTATTCTGTTTTGAATATTTGTTATTTTTCGCTTACAAAAATTGATCGACTGTGTCATCCGGTGGGACTTAATTTTAATTTCGTAAAAACTTGCAAACAAATTGCTAAAGTTATAAAATATTTATAACATCAGAAATACATCATCTGTGAAAATTTTAACTATCTAGCTAATAGCTTAATTTGGTTCATGAGATACAGCCTGGTGATAGACAGACATAACCAACAGACGGGCAGTCTTAGTAATGTGGTCCCGTTTTTCCCTTTGGGTATGTAACCCTAAAAAGAACTATTCCTGATTACGCGTAAAAATAGTGCTTATAGATCTACATTATGGTCAACGTAACATTGGTAACATGTATCTTAAATTAAACAGTGCTGAATGAATGAAAATAACCGATTACAAAAGTAATATGTACAAGTAGATAGATTTAATTCTAGAACGGATCAGATTAATAACTCCCGGTGTCGACTACACTTAAGAAAAATGAGCAGCAATTTGCAAGAAAATCGTCACTTAAACATGAATGCTTCAGTAAACTTAAGTCTGTTTGCAAAAGTTTTTAAAAACTCACTAAATTTTTATGTTTACTTTTTACAATCGCGACTTACTGGCCCTGGGTTATTACGAAAGAAAGTGTAAGTTCATTTGGGGTACTGGTTCTTAAATCATTCCATTGTGTGTGCTACATTTTACTTGGTTCCGTATAAAGAGGGTTTCACACGTATCGTGGATCGAGTAGAATTTTTCTAACATTTATCAGTGTACGGACATCAAGGTGAACGGAGTCCAAAAGACAAGACAAAAGACAAGTAGGTACAGTCGCCAACACAGTAGAATATTTCTAACATTTATCAGTGTATCAAGGTAAACAGAGTCAAAAGACACCAAAATATAATTCAAAGAAATGCAAGCAACATAATATAAGTAGGTACAGTCGCCAGCACAGTATCTGATTAGTTTTATACGGCATAACATGACGCAGGGTTTGGCTTACGGTGTTATCGTTCGTTACAGTTCTCTAATAATTTTCTTCTAAGCATAGTCATAGTAGACTATCAGCTCTGATGTGAGACGTTTTCGTATGATTATAATCCTATGTACAACTATTGTATTTGAAAAGTTATTGTTAGAGTCGGTGGCGTTTACAAAACCGATCTATGACAGTTTAATAAAAAAGGGGTAGACAGGTCATCCCATATTGCGGGGCGATTTGAATTTGATGAGCCGAGCACACGTTTGTTGAAATTTCAAATGTCACAATTATATGTCCAAAATTTAAATGCAAAATTGAAAAATTGCTCAATTTGAGCACACAATGACACATCTATCTACCTCTTTTTAAATGCACTATCATTGCAACCGATGGTGCAGTGCTGACTGATTTACAATGCAGCTTTGCTCGCAGCGCCTAGTTGTAAGATTATTTCAACTTTGATCAAACAAAAATAACTTATGGTTAGTCCTGTCACAGAAATTGAGGAACGGGAGATGATGGAAGTAAGAGTGTGGATATTGTAGGTTGAAATCTACGAGTAAGCATGCTCGTACACAATACTTTTACGACTGCGATCTCTTCGTGACTTCTAACCTCCACCGTAAATTTTCCTCTGAAGACAAAGTTTCTTTAGTTACTGGAATGGTAGCTAAGTATGTTAGTTGAGTATAGTGAAATGTGACGTCATAGTTTACTATTCAGTAGTAATAAATAAAATATTCTAAACTAAAATACAGTTATATACACACATAAACTTAAAAATAAAAACTTAAAACATGCCAGTATGTCAGGTATCTTAAAAATAGGAAAAAACCTATAGATAAAATACCTGACTTAGGTCGCTGTCCCGCGGGAAGGTGCCCATAAGGCTGGCCACATTACCCCGTTGGATGGCCAGGCTGATCCGCTGGCCGAGGTATAGGCCAGCCTTCATATCGTGAGATGTCTCAACTAAACGTTTTGAAATCTCACGAAAAACTTTATGGGCGCTTGGTCCCCACGGCCCCAAAGTCTCGACTCCAAACGGTTGAAATGTGAAAGACTCACCGAGACCTTCATACTTCCGCCGTTTGAGGTCTTCTGCAGAAGCAGCAGCAGAACCCGCCTTGTTGCCAGTGAAAGGAAGATGAGAGCCCGCCAGAGTGTCAACGCAAGTAGCGTCCCACACTAACAGCCTATCCATCTTCCAAAGAAAAAGCTAAGTTACATTTTACTTTAATAAACAATCAGTCACATTATATTAGTAGCCTTCTAAACCAAAAGTAGGTAAATAATATGTGTCAACAAGGAAACACAATTATTGAAATAACAAAACACCCGACTGCAAAAATGATCAAATTTTTGAAATAGTCTTTTTACTGGCTTTCATTTGAGACCCATATTGCTATGGTAAGGAAAAAATCAATCCCCTCCCCTAATTATTTCCATTTGCGGACGCCATTTTTTAAATAGCCTACCTATGCCCCAAAATTTTGACAAATTCAACGACACCTCATAAGTTAAAAACTGTCCAGCCGTTTGGGCTGTAGGGCGTGACAAGCAATTATACATACATACATAGTACCATGGGTACTATCATGGACGAAATATATAATAGTACATACTCTCGAAAAATATAACCCTCCTTCCGCAGTCGGGTAACTATGGACACTGTACTGGTACATCGTACTGAATAAAAAAAAGACAATAATTTTACTAAATCTCGTCTAGATTAAGCTAAGTTTTGTATAATAATGTGATTTATCTTGTTGATTTTGTTACGAGTATAGAACGACCATCGAAATAACATTTAGATATTGAATTGAATTGAGTATAAATAAATACAAATAATGTTGTTTAATTTTGTTGACACAAGCTAAACGAATAGGATTGCAATAAAAGCTTGTAATATAAGCATACATGTTTATTTCGGAGTATAGGTATTTCTTGACATACAATCCAATACCTAAACTGGGTGAGGTTAGAACAGTCCACATTTAGTCATTTGATCTAGTTTACATGCGATTTATTATCCAATACTCGTGGGATTAATCTAGAAACAATATTAGATTATGTTCGCTATTCACAAGATTATGAAATCAAGCTTGCGATATCTGTCTAGAAGATATTAGCCTTTACAAGACTTTGAATAGTATCACTTTACTAGAGTGAGAGAGAGAGCGAGAGTGGGAATTGCCGTGTGCGAAATCTTATGAAATTGCAATTACGTGATGCCAGTTTAATTTCAAACCTTTTAATTTTTTTTGGATTTTTTATTTTTATTTGAAATTGGATTGTTCTTAACTCTAGTCTAAGCCAGACGTGACGTAGACAGAGTCGACGGTAGATTGGGCTCCCCCACTCACTGACGGAACACAGCAAGCTGCTCGGCGCCGGGCTTCGGTGGGAGGGTGATAGCCACCAGGCGGCACCTAACCGAGCCTACCACCGCTGATATGATCGTTCAGCCGCCATCACAAACTGGATTTGTGTTGTCGTTGCCCGGGGTGGACCCACTAAAAGGTAGATCCTACACCACCCCAAAATAAGTTTTGGAACAAATCTATTCCACTGTGGTTTCATAATCTAAAATCAGCTTCAGCTTCTTAAAAGCCTATGCCTGCTTTTTCAAGATAAAAGTAGCCAAGTACCTTTACATAATCGTTAGATTTATCTATTTCTATCGACGCTGTGGACACAATCGTCAATTTAGCCCGAACCGGTCCCAATGCATAACTCATCCCAGAATCGATTCCAAAAATGTATTCGTCCCATGATTGATCTGCCGACTGGGTAAATATGCAAACTCCCTAAGTGGAAGAGTAAATGATTGCTTTTCATAAAATTCCAGCGGCTTAACGACTCAACTTCAGCCATTCCGTTAAATATGCCAAGCCGTTTGTTAATTTCAAGTTCTACAGATTCGGTAATATCGATTTTGGCCTACGGGCGTTTGATCACAGATTTAGGAGTGGAAACAATCGAATTGTTTTGTTCGCTAATGCGCCGGGAGTTACAATCGCCTGGAGTGATTTGAAATGGAGTATTTCAGTACAAATATAGGGTGAAAAATAAGTGTGGTATAATATTTCAGGATTTGTGTATGAGCAATGAATTTATGATAACAATCACACACATTACCTTGTCCTAAACTAAAGTTAAAAGGATAGCGGATGATCAATATATTTATATTTATAAACATCCATGACTTAGTTACATTGCATCACACAAACATTTGCAACATTTTTTTTAGATAAACCGATTTACCTGATCTGCCACATCCTAGATCATGGTCAGCGGACCCTGGGCCCTCGCGTGCGAGTGCACAACCGGGATAACGCTTGGAGGATGATGATGACATAAAACCGATTATTTTCAACAGGTTTTTTTTGGCAGCAACTATTTTTTTTCAGGACTGCATTGTTACTGAAAAACTTGGCAAATACTAATAAGTTTTAGTTTGAAAACATCGCATTTTAAAAATACCATTCCAAAGAGATTCATTAAATTACCCGGTGCCAACACCTTGCAATATTATTGCTTAACAGAACACAGAACTCGACGCTTCAGCTTTGCCATGGTCCTCCCGTCTCATCGAACCGTGGCATTCAAGGGATGCTTCAAGTTTGCCGCGTCCAAGTGTTGGAACGATCTTCCGCCTCCATTACGGTGTCAAGAAAAAACAGTTTTTACGTTTAGAAAAACCTACAAAGAATATATACTTAATTATCAAAAAGTGAACGAAAAGTAACTTACCAAAAAGGTCTAAACATCGGGAATGGGTAGATGAACGGCAGAAGTAGGTAAATCTAAAAACGCATTTCGCCTAATTGGACATCTGGACGCGGCTCATGACATTAAGACGGTTGATGATAATATAAAGGTTGAGTCGTTCAAAACGGGGGTAGAATGTTGCCTTAATACCTAAAATGCAAAATTAATTTTTTTACCTAAACGTGGTATTATATAACTTTAGTTAAATAAACGTAGGTAGGTATTATATACTTACATTGTAATTTTTATTGTACACTTGAATTTTTATTTTACACTATCTAATAATATAATCTTGGTTTTAATTTGTCCAATTCTAAAGTTTATTTAGCGACGCGGTAGTATGCCGTTCGCGCTTAGCGCCCGCGCTCGGAATGACGATGGTTCACGCACGCCCACACAATGTTGTTGTCAGAGATATCTCGGTTGGTGTATTGTAGTCGCTCTGTCCCGTTTAAAACTGTAGGAAACTCACCCACATTTATTTATGCACAACACATATCACATAAAAATATTATGACTAAAAATATTTATTTACAAATTTTATTACCTATTTATTTACAAACTACAATATGTACACAATTATCCACACAACATATACTTACACATAAACTACTACACTATATTAACTACACTAATTTATTTATTTACATATACATAACATTATAACATCGTCCGAGTAATTTATCGGATGCAACCGGCGAGCTTGCCGGCCGAGTGCTACGAGGGTCAAACTGAAAGTTCTTAGAACTGGCCACTTATAAACAATATAATAAAAAAAATATTCTAAAATTTGAAAATAGAACTCTTTGCCAATATTACTGAGTATATATTTCATTCATTTGTCATTTGTTTTACGACTTGGCGGCAAATTGAAAATTGTCTGTGTCACGTCAAAATGAATTTAACACGAGAAAATTTTCGTGCAATGATTTTTTATGACTTTCGATGTCATTTAAGTCAACAAGAAAGTTATGATAGACTACGATTGGCCTTTCACGATGAAGCCCCATCTTGTGCGACTGTTTACAACTGGTTTAATGAGTTTAAACGTGGTCGCACTAATCTCACTGATGATGTACGTGAGGGACGGCCTTCTACGGCGACGACTGAAAATAACATCTGTGTTGTGCGGCGTATGATAGAGACTGACAAAAGAGTGACCTATCAGCAGATTCGGACAAGCTTAGGCATCGGTATGAGTCAAGTGCACAAAATCCTCCACGAACATTTAGCGGTCAGGAAGCTTTGCGCCCGGTGGATACCTCATAATTTGACTAAGGCTCAAAAACTCCATCGTGTGGATTGGTGCCGTAAAATGATTGAAAGATTTAACGGAGGTGACTCAAATGCTGTGTTCGACATACTAACAGGTGACGAAAGCTGGATTTACTGTTATGATCCTGAAACCAAAAGACAATCTGCTCAGTGGGTGTTTCCTTTCGAGGAGTTGCCAACTAAAGTGAAGAGAGATCGAAGTGCGGGAAAAAAAATGGTGGAAGTTCTCGTTCTTTGGAAGGATAGGTCATTTCGCAACAATTGTGTTAGAGGATCAAAAAACAGTTTCTGCAGAATGGTACACTACCAATTGTTTGCCACTTGTCTTGGAAAAAGTTCGAGAGAAACGACCTCGCAGTAGGATCCTCCTTCACCACGACAACGCCTCGTCGCACACCGCCAAGCGAACGATCGACTATTTGGCGACATCAAACGTTGAATTACTGGGTCACCCGCCGTATAGCCCCGACCTCGCGCCTTGTGATTTTTATTTATTTCCAAAAATTAAAGAAAAACTTAAAGGAAAGCGGTTTATGAATGCTGAAGAAGCGGTGGCTGCGTATCGCGATGCCATTGAAGAGACCCCTAAGGACGAGTGGGCAAAGTGCTTTTCCCAGTGGTTCCATCGCATGCAGCGGTGTATTGACGTCAATGGACAATATTTTGAAAAGATATAATAAAACTAATAACTGGCTAATGTAATCAGTTTTTGATTTTCTAAGAACTTTCAGTTTGACCCTCGTATGGAAGCGCACCGCTCCATTTGTGCGAGCGTCAGCAGTTTTGTACGCGAACGAATGCGCAGGCGGCTGCGCTCGCCAGTCGAGATCTATACACTTCGCGCGGAGCCCGTATCACTCGATGATCGCTCGATGCCTATGATCGTAACTAGCCGCGCGTATTTATCTTTGTTTTGCTTTGTGTCGTCATAAAAACGTTTCGAATATTCTTCCTATCTGTGCTATCTGTCTTCTATAACTCTGATTCATGTAATTTAACTGTGCTTGTGTACCTAGAACAATATAAAAGTGAATCCACCAACTGTTCTCATTTATTGGAGTCAACCTCATTCCAGCACAATAGTAGTGGTAAGTGCTAACCTTGCCAACCACTAAAGAACTATATTGGTATTTTTAGTGCACACTAGTTTTTATATTATGTATTATATATGTTATTGTGTAGATATAGTAGTAGACGTCGTGCTGGCGCCATTTTCCTGCACCTCACTCAGCAGGGCCCCACTGAAAACCAGCGCCGGGGCCTCCTGGGGACCTGGCTTATGCTGAGTGAGGTCCTTTTGATTTGGACGTCACCGACACACAGCGGCACAGTTGGCATAGACCTTTTTTTTTTGTTACATTTTATTATTTTTTGTTTCAATAAATTTTTTTTGTGTGCTGTTTGTAATAATTATTATGTATTTTTTGTAAGCGTGTGTGTGTGTTTGTGATGCCCTAAGTTAATAAAGCATTTTTCTTTCTTTCTTAAGGTTTTAAAAGAAATGAAAAATTAATTTACATCCTGTATACGTCAGTATCCACAAAACATACAGGAGTCGCAAATTGCAAATACTCTGAATAGTCGATTGAATGACGGTTATTCAACAACCAGAATAATGATGATAACCTTTATTATAGGAACAAGCAGGTTACCTGCCGGGCTAATGAAACTTGCAACAATAGATAAATACCCGATGCTACGTTAGTCTCAACAAGCACCGCAATCGTAAAAAAATCTCTTAATACAGTCATCAAACTAATCAAGGTAGTAGAATTATATGTTTATGGAATTTTGGTTTTCATTTCGTTCGGTAAATATGGAGTTTAATACTAATAATTAATGTCCTTATTTACCGCCTTATAAATATTAAGGGGAACTGTTAAAACTAACACCCGATAGCTACTAAAACAGTTGAATAACGATGATGAATTCAAAGCCAAACCAGAATAAATTTAAACACAGGTCAATAGTTTGCAAAACGCATTTGAACAGAGTATGAAGATGTTAGTAACTGTTGTTTTAGTTTATTTTGCGAATCAGATGTTCAATAATTAAAAAAAAAAGAAGTTTATTTATTTTAAAGGCTAATGTGGCCGTCGGCATTAAAACTTGTACCATAAGTTACGATCAAAAAAACAACCGACCCTAGAAATAAAACTGGTACTCTTTACCTTAACAGAGGATATATTGCCATAATGACGACGTTACGGATGCATCATCATCATCAGCCGCAAGACGTCCACTGCTGAACATAGGCTTCCCCCATAGATTTCCAATGTGATATGTTACGAGCTACCTGTATCCAGTGCGTTCCCGCGACCTTTATTATGTCGTCTGTCCATCTTGCCTTTTGATTAAATGGTCTTCAATCAAGAACCTTTCTGCCCCAGCGGCCATCAGATCTTCGCGCAACGTGCTCTGCCCACTGCCACTTAAGTTTGCTGCTCCGCAGGGCCATATCCATTACCTTAGTTCTCCTACGTATCTCCTCATTTCTGATTCGATCCCGTAGAGAAACACCGAGCATATGCCTCTCCATAGCTCGCTGCGTGACCTTGAGCTTTATTATAAGGCCCATGGTAAAAGACCATATTTCGGATCCGTATGTCATCACACATCGGTTGTAGACTTTCGTCTTTAGGTACTGAGGTAATTGTGATGTTACGGATGCGGTACGCTATAAATACTAATATAAAAATAAAGCAAATATTTTACCATTAAAAAATATGAAAAATATAAACCTCTGTAGAATTAATTGATTGATATCTCAGTCACAGAACCAACGCGTCGTCGATACTCAGCAGACACTAAAATTAATGCGCAAATGTCAAACACAAGCTGAACTTATACTATTTCCTACCTAAGTGTAATAAATCAGCATTTAGAATATGAAGTCTAAATTCTATCTACCGAGCTACCGCTACGTTAGGATCATTTTGCGCCAAAGTAGAAGGGAGAGAGATGCTTCCAAACATTTGACACTCGAATCAATCATAATACGAAGCACACAGAATAACACAACTACATGCACATTTTTATTAAGTAATGTTACTAGCTATATTTAGCGCGCGGACAATTTGCCAGATCGAGTTGAAAAGCTGGATAAAAAAGTCATTTCTTTATGCATTTAGACACACAGGGGGCACTAATACACTTATTCACGCGTAAAAAGTGTCAATATAACGAGATCATATAAAGGCAAAGATCGACTTGTGAGTAAATAATAATGTCCTCCTAGCCGAATTTCGACTACGGCGGCCTATCTCAGCAGAGATTAAATAACTGCGCGAGACATATTATAGTGCACAAGTGTGTACGCAATACACAGGTGCACTCTCTATTCCTTTACTCTCATAATTCGGTCAGACGGCAGTCCGACATGACCGTAGAGAGATCAGGCGCTGGACCAACGGCTTAACGTGCTTTCCGAGGCACGGGGGTGTTAACACCACCAACTTCCTGACTCCGGAGCTGTGTCTGAGTTATTTCAAGGCAGAAAAACCCAACACTCTAGGCCAGACCCGGGATTCGAACCCGAGACCTCGTGGATAGTACCCAGCGTGCTGACAACTAGACCAACGAGGCAGTCAGACTTGTGAGTACAATGATTGGCGTTCTCATTTGTTGATTTTAACCTTCAAATATCTCAGTATAGTTAGGGTAACATGTTACATTACATTTTTGTTACTCTGTGTGCCCTCTATCCATTCATATCACTATTATCGTGCGCCACAATTTCGAAAAAAACAAAATGGCGGCTGCGTTCAATATGGCAGAATCCCTTTTGGCACCTGATTGAAAAGTAACCCTGTAATATTATACCTACATGTGAAAGAAGAATTTTAGGTTGGCAGAGTCACTAAATCTTACATCTTTTTGTGTAAATTTATTTCATCGTGTGTAATAAAGAACTGTCCACTTCTATTTTATTCTACAATTAACTTCTTCTGAGGTGCTTGTGGCACAGTGGCGGCAGCGCTTTGGTAGTGATACCAAAAGTTACGCAACCCACGGCGCGGTCGTGATTGGATAGGTGACCATTCCGACCATTTAAGTGACGTGCACGACAAGCATCTCCGTGCTTCGGAAGGCAAGTTAAGCAGTTGGTCTCGGCTAATATCTGTTGGTATTAGTCGTTAAGCCTAGTCAGATGTTACCTAGGGCGGCTTGATAACATCTGACAGTAAGGTTTGTCACTTGCCTTACAGATACCAATCCGCACTGAGCCCGCGTGGTGGAGTATGGCTCGTACCTTCTCATAGTTGAAGCCTTTTCCCCAGGGATCTACATAGGCTGACTTTACAACTTCTTACAGCAAAATACACATGGGAATTAATTACGTCCGATGTACAAAAACTAATAGCAATTTATTAATGTAAGCAATGTAAGTAAGTGTTAGAAAAAAGATAAAGTATATTAACGAAATTTAAGGGTGTCTAGAAAATAAAAACACTTGCAAACTTTTAAACGTTAATCAGCAAGTTTCTTAATTATAATGTCAGCTTAGAAAAACTCGCGTCGGAAGTTTGTTAAGAACATCTTAGCAAACTTGATCATTGCATAAAGGCGAAAATAAAATTGACGGGACAGTACCATGTCTTTTGCGCAATACTGTGGTTCTGTATAATGTAATAATACCTAATAATGTCTTCCTAGCCGAGTTTCGACTACGGAGGCCTATCTCAACAGAGATTAGCCAACTGCGCGGGACATATTATAGTGCACAAGTGTGTGCGCAATACACAGGTGCACTCTCTGTTCCTACACTCTCATAATTCGGTGAGACGGCAGTCTGACATGACCGTAGAGAGATCAGGCGCAGGACCAACGGCTTAACGTGATTTCCGAGGCACGGGAGTGTTAACACCACCAACTACCTGACTCCGGAACTGTGTCTGAGTTATTTCAAGACAGAAAAAACCCAACACTCTCGGCCCGACCTGGGATTCAAACCCGGGACCTCGTGGATAGTACCCAGCGTGCTGACCACTAGACCCACAAGGCAAGGGGGGATTCTGTATATAATGTAATTGATACTTCATACAGAACAAAACATGAAACAACGTAAATAAGTTCCTGTTGATTGTCGTCGGCTATTTAGTACGTCGCACCACATAGTATGAAATCGCATAAAACACAGACAGAAGTAGGTTCTTATATAACTCGTTTCTTCTGTGCTGGATCAGCGTCTCATCTGGAAAATGAAGGAACAGACAATGCACCGACTTCTATTTATCATCTCTATTTATTAGTCGTCGTAGCCAAAATGCAGTATGTATGAGGATTTTATGTATTGAGGATTCGTATTGAAATCAAGTAACAAAACCGTCCCTCGAATTAACGACCTTTTTAGTGTATTTTATTTATTTATTATTTTTTTAAATCTTTATTGCACAACTAAAACTGTGTACAAAAGGCGGACTTAATGCCTAGTAGCATTCTCTACTATTCATACCTTTGGGCTAAGCAGAAATGAAAAGTGGGCGGTGCGACAAAGGCATAAACAAAATTATTAAATTTATTTAAAGCAAAAAAAAGCGATAGAAATAATATTGTTACTGCACTCTGCATATAATATGTAATTTAAATAGTAATACTATCGTACATATAGAATACCTACATATATAGTCAACAATAAATGTAAATACCATTATAATATAATTCATATATATGTCGGAACGCGATGCGATTGGCGGTGTTTATTTTGAAGTTTCGAGCTGTCAGAACGCGATGACCGACGTCATTCGATTTTGACGTTTAAACATCACATCATACGCTTACGTCAAACTGTAGCTATTTATTGAGTTTAGTCAGAAACGTCAAGTAGTTTACTTGGGCATGGTCGATACGGCGGTGGCAGCACTTGTTTCTGTCATTTTGACGTTTGGTTTATGGGAACGTGAGAACCCCGTGGGAATGTTATGGCCGGAGTGCCGACACAAATGGTTGTGTGGTTGTGAGCTGTTGAGTTGTGCGTCGCCGTATTGAACTTGCCGCGTTTCTTGACTGTAATCCAAAGCCATCCTGTTCGCTGTTTGTTATTTTGTGTTAAATTGATTGTGATAATGAAAATAGACGTCTGTAATAGCTAACCGGACTAATATTTCGTGTACGCCACTATGTATGAGCCTTCTGATAAAGATCCCTCTTACGTTTACGTCGTTATATACATAGTAATAAACTTGTAATAAATAAAATACACCTCACAATAAAATAAATAAATATTATAACAAGTGTAGTGGTGCGTGCTCCACTACAAAAGCCGTTGCGAATCCCGAAAGAGGCCAATTTTAATGTAATGATGAGTACGAGCATTTGTACTTAAGAACTTATAAAATGTACGCATGCATACCTAGTTTTTAAATTCAAATGCGTTTATTGCCATTATGAATACATTCAGGTCTTATAAATACAATGGAGCTTTACATAATGACCCTTTTGGGTATTGTAATTTTTAAGAAAGTAACTAAAATACACTCAAAATAATATTAATTACTTAAATTAATACATACATAATATTTTTTAAACATAGGTTTAACCTTAATCATGATGCATCACACATGACATGGATTAGGTAGGTATTTGAAGTAATATTGTTTTAATTTTTTAATATTGTTTTATTAATTTATTTAGGTTTATTTTATTTTCAATTTATGTTTTGGTAAAGAACTCTTTAAGGGTGTAAAAGCATTTAGAGATTAGGCACTGTTTTTTTTTTCGAAAACTCATGTAATTTGGTTTCTTTTTTAATATTGTTAGGTATGCTTGGGTAAGTAACTATATCTTAGTTTGGGGCGAAGGAGTTAGTTTAATTCCTAAAACACAGAAAACAAGTGTTTTTTAAAGACGATATGCGAGTCAAAAGCCATATTCAATGGAACCCCAAAAGCCGAGTATCTGAACAAGCAAACTTGAGCACTATAAATGGGAGAGGAGCTTTATTAATAGCCTAAGTTTCTTGGAGGGTGAAATAGCACCTAGATAAGGATATAATACTGAAATTGTTTAGATTTTTCCAAAAGGTAATATTTTACGCCCGACATCTCAGAAGTATGATATTTACCTCTATAAAACACGTGGATAAAAGCTTTCGTTATTGACCCTTTAAAAAAGTCTTTTTTAGGTTTAAGGCATAACAAAATATGGTTTTGTACCAAGACACAATGTATTTTTAGACCGCCGCCTCAAAATTATGTTAAGTTGGTAAACACATATTTTGGATAATAGTAGAGTAAAAAGTTTTTCTACAATGAAAACCAGCGAGTTCGGGTTCAAACCCCGCAAGGGGAAAATGTATGTGAGTGTTATGTGATAAGCACGAACAATTGTACCTAAGTCATGGATATTTCTAAGCGTATAAACGTATGTCTATCCCTTACCCTAGTCGCCATAGCATAAGCTTAGGTACGCTTAGTTTGGGGCTAGGTAATTGGTTTGATTGTTGGAACAATTAATTACTTTTAAGAGTTGAAAGCTATGGCAATTGTAATGAAGACACAATGACGTCATAAAAATATTTATTAGTTTTTAAATTGGTCACTTTCGTTAAAGGAAATTTTCACTGAATATGTTATTATGTTATGTTCCAAATTCCGAGCTCGAATGAAGTGGCTCCCCATTCGACTTCGGCGTAGCTGTCATATTTTATCCCTGCCTTTTTCTATATTCTTTAATCCGAAATCCCCGTCATATTTAAAAGAGCGCTTCCAGTTTCTGCAGCCGGCACGAGGTCATGACCTGCGGTCATCTAGAAAGCTCCACCTCCAATTCCCTCATCATTCTACCAAATACTATGCTGATTCTTTTACTGTCCAATCAGTACGCTTGTGGAGCTCCTTACCTTTGACTATCAGACAGTCAGAGTCCATCGCTATTTTCAAAAATAGACTTAAAGATCATTTTCTCCAATAATAAATACTTTTATTTACTGACGTTGGTCAAGTATTTCTCATATCGGTATATTTTATTTATTTGTATGTATGCATGAATATGTATGATTTATATGTAGGTATATTTACTTATTTTATTTATTATTATTTATTTGTTCATTACACCTATTCTATGATTTTGCACCAAACTCTCCCTTTCTGTGAATGAGTATGTTCCTTTACCTAAAGGTTGTCTGGAAGAGATCGCTTATAGCGATAAGACCGCCTACATTGTACATTTTTCTGTGTAAATCGCTGTACTTACTGTACTTTCTGTTATGGTGTGCAATAAAGAGTTATCTATCTATCTATCTGTACTCACCTCAACTATGAGGAGGTACGAGCCATACTCCACCATGCGGGCTCAGTGCGGATTGGTGAAGGGGTGTCTGTAAGGTAAGTGACAAACCTTACTGTCAGATGTTATCAAGCCGCCCGACGGCCTCTGACTGGGCTTAACGACTAATACCAACAGATATTAGCCGGGACGAACTGCTTAACGTGCCATCCGAAGCACGGAGATGCTTGTCATGGACGTCGCTTAAATGGTCGGAATTGTCACCCATCCATCACGACCGCGCCGTGGGTTGCTTAACTTTGGTATCACTACAAAAGCACTGCCGCCACTGCGCCACAAGCACCAAAACATGTAGGTATTATCTTTATTTAGCCGGTTTAAAATAAAGTATTTGACATGTTTTGAATTCTGCTAAATTAACCATCAATCGAGGTTTACCGACTGTTTAAATATTGTTGTAACTTGGGTCTAGTGCTAACCACCAATTCATTAGTCATCCCTCGCGTTATAGTACTCGATATGTAGACTTTTCAAAAGGATTCACTTATTACCTTTATTTTTCGTTTACTTAAAAGCAAGTACGAAAGTGTCAACTAAGTTTTTTACTCGCAATTTTCGAGGCACTCAAAAGATACAACCCAAGTGTTTCGAAATTGAGTTCAAATCGGCCGTAATCCGTTTTGGGCGGACCCGTGGACGGAGGATCATCAAACTATACACTGTGGCGTCTTATGCCGTTGTAACAGAGGTGATTTTGCAACGAAAATAGGCAGTCTGAAGTGCTGGCCGCTGTACAGTCGCCGTCGTAAAACTTTATTCAAATTAAATTCGCTTGTTAACGAGTACAGTTTATTGCGTCTATCGTCTGAAGCAATCGCCCGAAAGAAATGAGACCATTTAATATCTGGAGATAGAAAGACGTTTCAAATGGGTTTTTTTCTTAGTTATCTGGAACAAATTATCAATAAACAGAATTTGAATTGTCTCTGCTAAATAATTTACGACGATAATTTCGTATTTTGTTATCTCAAATTGGAAATCTCAGTGTTCTCACCTTAAGTGTCTCAATTTTTATTCAACCTTTAAATGATGTTGTGATGGAACATTTATAATTTGTTTTTAAATTGAATTACCCATTTGACGACCTCCGTGACCGAGTGGCCCGCATGTCACTTTTCAAAGTGTCACCATCTCTGAGTTCCCGTGTTCGATTCCCTGTCAGGTTAATAAATTCACAATATCTATATTGTCTCAGGTACGGGTGTTGTTGTAACACCGTATTTCAGATTTTCATAACACAAGTGCTTAAGCTACTTACTTTAGGATCTGAGCAATGTATGTGATGTCCAATATGTTTTATATTTTATTTCTTATTTGCTAAATAAATTGATACATACAGGGGCATGAGTGGTTGGGAATAATCTTTTCAGAATTAAATACTTCATCATATCAGCCTATTGCAGTCCACTGCTGGATATAGGCCTCTCCAAGACGGCGCCAACTTTCACGGTCCTCCGCTTCTCGCATCCAGCCACCACCGGCCACCTTCCTCAGGTCATCGGTCTACCTAGCAGGGGGGCGTCCAACACTACGTTTCCCGAGACGTGGTCTCCATTCGAGAACTTTCCTACTCCAACGCCCGTCGGTTCTGAGACAGACATGAACAGCCCACTGCCACTTCAGCTTACTGCACCTCTGAACGATATCTATGACTTTCGTCTTTTGGCGGATGATCTCGTTCCAGATTCTATCCCATAGCGAGATTCCCAGCATAGACCGTTCCATAGCTCGCTGAGCGACATGCAGTCGGTGGGCCAGCTTGACTGTCAAGTTCCGCGTCTCGGCCCCGTAGGTCATGACAGGTAGGACGCACTGGTTATATAACCTGCTCTTCAGGCATTGCGGTAGAGGCGATGAGAAGATGTGACGCAACTTCCCAAATGCTGCCCAACCTAGTTGCACCCTTCTGGCCATTTCGCGGTCGAAGTTGTCTTTACCCAGTTTCAACACTTGCCCGAGGTAAACGTATTCCTGGATAACTTCGAGCATCTCGCCGCTGACTGCTATCGGTTCCGGGACAATATGTTCGTTGAACATGACCTTAGTCTTGTCCAAGTTCATCCGGAGACCAACGCATCGCAAGGCAGAGTCTAGGCTGTGCAGCATTTTTTGCAGATCCCGCGGCGATTTTGCCATTAGAACTTTGTCGTCGGCAAAGCGGAGGTGCGTGAGATATTCGCCGTTGACATTGATGCCCAATCCCTCCCAGTCAAGAGTCTTGATGACATCCTCCAGTGCACTTGAGAACAGTTTCGGGGAAATAACGTCCCCCTGTCTCACACCTCTGAGCAGCTGGATGGGTCTTGTCTTGTGACCTTGAACTTGGACGGACATCGTTGCCATATCATAAAGGCCTCTCAGCACCTCCACATACCGCCAGTCGACTTGGCATCGCTGCAAGGATTCCAAAACAGCCTAGGTTTCGACGGAGTCGAAGGCTTTTTCGTAGTCCACAAAAGCTAGACACAATGGCTGGTTATACTCTTCGGACTTCTGTATAACCTGCCTGACTGTGTGGATGTGGTCTACGGTACTGTAGCCTTTACAAAACCCGGCCTGTTCCGGTGGCTGGAAGGCGTCCAATCTTGCGGCGAGGCGATTTGCGAGGACTCTCGAGAACAGCTTGTAGACGTGGCTCAGGAGCGCGATTGGCCTGTAGTTTTTCAATAGCGACTTGTCGCCTTTCTTGAAAAACAGCGCTACAACGCTCCCACTCCACGCCTCCGGGGTAGTCCCATTTGCAATGACGGCATTAAATATCCTCACGAGCTCCTTGATGACTGGATGTCCTCCTGACTTCAGGAGCTCGGATGTAATGCCGTCTTCACTTGGAGCCTTCCCATTGCTAAGCTGTTTGAGAGCCCCCGCAACTTCGTCTTCGTCCACATTTGGGAGGTCTTCAGTGTAGTGGCGTGTCAGCGTGGCTCTTGGGTCAGTCGCACCGGGAGGAGGCTTCGAGACATGCGAGGCATATGGTCGGCCGTAGAAGCCTTCAACTTCGGCGAGAATCTCTGGAATTGAAGTGACTACGTCGCCGTTCGAGGTTTTGAGTTTCGTCAAATGGCTCTTGCCCAGTCTTGTAGTGAAGACTTTTGACCCCCGATTTTGCTCAATCGCTTCTCGTATGAGCTGCGTATTGTAGCATCGGAGGTCGCGTATCACCGACTGTCGGATCTCTTTGCTTAGACGCTGGGTATCTGACGAAGCTCCCTCCGGCATTTCACGTCGAATTTTCATCAATTCCAGAGTTTCCCCCGATAATTTAGACTTCTGGCTACCTCGCTTCCTACCAAAGTGCCTATTTCCCACTTTGTGGATCACCCTAATCACGCTTTCGAGGTCCCGGTCAACGCTCTCCGTGGTTGCTAGTTCTGCTAGCGATTGTGAAGTTCCAGCTGAAACTTTTCGGTGCCAATTTCGGTTTGGAGCACAGTCAGTCGAAGAACGGATTTGACCATCCGACTTCTCTCTATTTTCGATTCTAGGGTCATCGTGTCCTCCCCCTGTCTACGGACTTCAGACAACCCCAGAACATGCCACTTAATGTTTTTAAATTCTACCTCGAGTTGGACAAGGCTTTCGTCCTGCCGTAGACTGCGTCCATTAAACGCCGCCAGGGTCAGATTGTGGCAGCCTTCTGTAGCCCGGGGATTCTTCGCACCCCCTGCCCTACCGTTACCGGAGCCGCTGCCGTGGCCCGGAATAGTAGGGCGGCCGGGGGCCGTTTTCTTTTTGGCTCCATTCTCAAAGGTAATGCCCATGCTCACTACGCTGGGCAGGCGGGTTGGTGAGCGCAGGACCGAGCCTCGTACCGGCGACGCTGCTGCCCGCCGCCGGCCAGAGGAATTTGGCTCAGCCTTTAGATGGTTATACCGCCATCGGTTCGGTCGCCAGAGCCTCGTCTGTTAGTCGGCAGGGCGCACCACGTGCAGGTGAGGTTGACAATTGGACTTCGTAAGATGGTATTCGGAGCCCCTTACACCCCATTAAATACTTACAGTTCTATTATTAAATACAAATTTCAATCACTCGCAAATAATTATTCATCCATGCATACGCTACAAATCAAAAACAACACAATGAAATGGTAAGCACTGGATTAAAAGATTACGAAAAAAATGTAACCTTTATTTCTTTAACCAATTCGAATGCAAAAATTAGAACCGTGATTCCATACATCAGTTTTATTGCCTCGTTGGTCTAGCAGTCAGCATGCTGGGTACTATCCACGAGGTCCCGGGTTCGAATCCCGGGTCGGGCCGAGAGTGTTTTTCTGTCTTAAAATAACTCAGACACAGCTCCGGAATCAGGAAGTTGGTGGTGTTAACTCCCCCGTGCCTCAGAAAGCACGTTTAGCCGTTGGTCCTGCGCCTGATCTGTCTACGGTCATGTCGGACTGCCGTCTCACCGAATTATGAGAGTGAAGGAACAGAGAGTGCACCTGTGTATTGCGCACACACTTGTGCACTATAATATGTCCTGCACAGTTGGCTAATCTCTGTTGAGATAGACCGCCGTGGTCTAAATTCGGCTAGGAGGACATTATTATTTACCACATGAAATACTACTCGTATTGATATCATGGAAAAAAGTTTTTCATTCTAATGTTTTTCCCTTGTTTCACATTATCGATTCTATCGATTTTTCGTTAACTTTTATAGACTATCCGATTAGCGTAGTCGACTTTCCCTAGGCACCACTACACTACGGTTTCAAAGTGACTTCGAATGCACTTTAAACCGCGCACTTTGACACTGCTTTAGGAACAGAGAGTACACACTTGTGCACTATAATATGTCCTGTGCAGTTAGCTAATCTCTGTTGAGATAGGCCGCCGTAGTCAAATTCGGCTAGGAGGACATTATATTATTATTATTATTTTTTTAGAAACTAGCAGTTCCCCGCAACTTCGCCCGCGCCAAAAGTCGGATTTTAGTTTATGTCTTTCCCAGGGTCGCAAAACCATTTCTGTACCAAATTTTATTCGAATCGGACAAGTAGTTTCGGAGCCTATTCAAATCAAACAAACAATCACATCTTTCCACTTTATTATTAGTTTAGAGAAGACAAAACGCGATCGTTCGTGCAACTCAATCAAATGCACACAAACAAAAGACGAGAGTAATAACGTAACCTGTGCATTTCAAAAGCTGTCCCTCGCCCAAGCTCACAATAGATCCCCGACTCAGCTGAAGAATGTGGAGCAAATAAAAAAAACCGGCAAAGTGCGAGTCGGGCTCGCACACAAAATGATTCCTTAAACTACATCCTCACCTCAGATGATAATAATGTCCTCCTAGCCGAATTTCGACTACTCTCAACAGAGATTAGCCAACTGAACGGGCCTTATTATAGAGCACAAGTGTGTGCGCAATACACAGGGGCAGTCTCTGTTCCTTCACTCTCATAATTCGGTGAGATGGCAGTCCGACATTACCGTAGAGAGATCAGGCGCAGGACGTTGGTCCTTGGCTTAACGTGCTTTCCGAGGCACGGGAGTGTTAACAGCACCAACTTCCTGACTCCGGAGCTGTGTCTAAGTAATTTCAAGACAGAAAAACCCAAACACTCTCAGCCCGACCCGGGATTCAAACCCGGGACCTCGTGGATAGTACCCATCGTGCTGACCACTAGACTAGACTCAGATGATAATATAAACTGCGAATTTAAGAATGTTTGTTGTGAGGCTTAAAATCAAACCATAATTCATGTATTAGAGGAGTTTCCAGTGGTAAGGCATGAGATCCACTCCACACGGACAAGCTTTTTCTAATTGATGTTAACCAAAACATCTGAGTATTTAAACAGCAGAAGATTAAAGAAATAATAATAATGAGTTATCATGTCTGGTGTAGAAGTGCGGACAGTACATTTTGGCAAGTGTGCAAAGGAATCGAGCAAAAGGAATCAAGTGTACAATTGAATACAGCCCCTTTTTACCCGACTGCGAAAGGTGGGTTATGTTTTTCGAGAGTATGTATGTATGTATGTATAATTGTTTGGCACGCCCTCAGCCCAAACGGCTGAACAGTTTTTGACGTTGAATTTGTCAAAATTGTGAGAATGACATAGGCTATATAAATTTTAAAAATGGCGCCCGCAAGTGGAAATAAAGGGGGGAGGGGGAGTTGATTGATTCTTTCCATAGCATGGGTATCAAATGAAAGCCAGTAAAAAGACCATTTAAAAAAATATATATTTTTCAAAAATTATGTTTACTTGTTAAATATAGGAAGACATGACATAGTGCGGTCACCTTTATTGCCATAGGTACTACCAATACTCACTAAACGTTTAAAATTCATTTTTCTCTAGCGTAGGCGAAGTACGGCTCGAGAGTGTAATTCGTTCTTTTAATACTATGAGTAGCACAGAAAAAAGTGAATAGACTTTTACAAGTCAGGCATGACCCATCCTCCCATGCATTGTGGCTTACCATCAGATGAGCGACCAAATGTCTGCTTATTATATATTATATTATTAATAAAATATTTTTTTTTATTACCTATGGAAACGGAACCCTAAAAAGCTCCAGAACTGAGATACGAGCCGATTACAAAGGTTACTTTCATTGTTCTGATGGCTGAGTTTTTTTTCAGTATTTTTTACTGATTCAAGTTCTGATAGGCAAAGTTCGACTATTTGGAACACTAAAAGTGTCTAGCTAGGAAACACATAAGTCACAAGATTTGAAAACATTATCGTTACGATGGTAATGAAAAAAACATTCCCTTTAAATCCCTATTTGTATGTATTAGTTGCACCACCCCTCGTTCTTTATTAGGCCCACTAAGGCAAGTCCGGATTAGCTAATCCGGACTTGTTCAAGGCCTGGTATCTAAGTTGAAAGCCCAATTGCCCAAGTCCGGACTAGCTTATCCGCAGTAGTGCATGGCCTATGATCTGAGTTGAAATACCATTTGCGCAATTCCGGACTTGCGCAAGTGAGCTTAAAAATGTTTTATCACTTTGACATTATGGAGATACCAAATCATGACAGTTTATGTTAGGAGGTAATTTATTCGGAAATTGACTGGTAACAATTAAAAAAACTATAGAAAATAATGTTTTTCTGCAAAGAACAGAATCCATATTTTGTTTATTGTACATTTTGTATGTGATTTAAAAGGTTTAGGTTTTGGTTGGCCTCTGTTTATTAATGGACTCTGTTTATTACCGTCTTGGTGTAGTCGTTCGCGCCACGTACTTCTAAACCAGGCGGTTGCGGGTTCGAATCCCGCAAGGGGCAAATGTTTGTGTGATGTGCACGAGCATTTGTACCTAAGTCATGGATGTTTATAAATGTATATAAATATGTCTATCCGTTATCCTAGTCACCATAGCACAAGCTCACGCTTAGTTTGGGTCTAGGTAATTGGTGTGTTTGTTGAAACAATTATTTTTTTAATTTATTTATTTAATATATAGAATATTCTGCATTCAAAAAAAACATAAGCTCCACTTTTGCAATACTCATATTCAGAGTTGCATTGTTATGCTGTAGATAGTTTAGTTTTAAGTTTCAGAATTTAAATACCACGGACCAAAATATTGATCTGTTTCACTATGATAGTGTAGAACAGAGAGTGCACTGTTAATAGCGCACACACCTGCATTGCATTATTTTTTTTCTGAATAATAAGCTAATCTATGATACCTTTAGTTACCACAGTATACCTTTGGAAAGAGACATCCGCTACTTTCAGCTTCGTAGAACGTTATCTGTGACGCACACTGCCATTTGCGTCACAGATAACGTTCGTTCACTGACGTTGGTTTAAGATTCAAATTTTGAAACGATGAATCTAATAATATAGAAATCTGCCTTTGTTTGTATTCAGAAATGCGATTATTGTCGTTATGAAATATTTACTGCCGGGTACTGCACCCAAAATTTAAGCACATATTACACTATAACTAATAATAATGTCCTCCCAGCCGATTTCGACTGCGGCGGCCTATCTCAACAGAGATTAGCCAACTGCGCGGGACATATTATAGTGCACAAGTGTGTGCGCAATACGCACGTGCACTCTCTGTTCCTTCACTCTCATAATTCGGTGAGACGGCAGTCAGACGTGACCGTAGAGGGATCAGACGCAGGACCAACGGCTTAACGTGCTTTCCGAGACACGGGGGTGTTAACACCACCAAACTCCTGACTCCGGAGCTGTGTCTAAGTAATTTCAAGACAGAAAAACTCAAACACTCTCGGTTCGATCCGGGATTCGAACCCAGGACCTCTTGGATAGTACCCAGCGTGCTGACCACTAGACCAACGAGGCAGTCTACTTACGAAATAGGAAGATGTAATCGCAGTTCATTACTTAGGTGTCTACCTTCCTAGCTAGGAAGCTCGCGTCCTAACTAGGAAGGTGACGATATCCGTAGTTTCGGATGTAGCCGTCCCTGTCACTAATGCCACCATAGCCGAGCGAGCGGTCGGGATGGGAATATACGGACAAAGTGTTATCAAAGTAGAGCACTTGCCTATTCATCCTACCTTCCTAGTTAGAATCCTAACTAGGATGGTACCTTCCTAAATATTGATCCTAAGTATTATCCTATAGTTTAGCGACCGTCTAGACCGACCGTCGTAGTCGTTCGCGCACCGGACTTCTAAACCAGGCGGTTGCGGATTCGAATCCCGCAAGGGGCAAATGGTTCTGTGATGAGCACGAGCATTTGTACCTAAGTCATGCATGTTTATATGTATTTAAGTATTTCTATCCGTTATTCTAGTCACCATAGCACAAGCTCATGCTTAGTTTGGGGCTAGGCAATTGGTGTGTTTGTTGAAACAATTTATTTATTTATTTATAGTTAGGAAGCTACAAATAGGATAGTTTAATAAGTGCTTTCGTGTTGAAAGACAATGTGTTGAGTTGGGTTTTAAAAGTATCGAAAAGCCAATCGACAAACTAATGCCGTACAACACTTTTGGAACAGTTTTTTTTTTAATTGCCTCTCCAAAAGCGCTTTGGTCGCAAAACTATCGAGCAAAAGCCCAGTGTTTGATTCCAACACTTTATAGCGGGTTTGATCCGAACTTTTATTAGTTGTGTGAAGTGCTGATCTGTTCCTTTAAATTGGATAGCTCTGTGGAGATAAGCTTTATGTTGGCCGAGTACGGTAGTTCGAGAATCTGGCTGGTTTTTTGTGTCTATCAAATCATGAGAAACGGATTCAAATTTTATAGATAGGGCCCCAGTAGAATTTCAGTGCGAGCTTAACGTAGAAAAAATTATCCACGTGTCAAACTTTTTAAATAGCGTCAAGCGTTTATGGAATGTATTCGATTGTTTGGAAATCGTAACAATTAATTTAAAAAATACATTTTGGTCATGAAGAAATAAAAAAAAAGATTAAATCGCCAACTTTCGCCTCAAGGCGAGGCAATCGCCAAATTTTTCCTTGCTTAATAAAAAGGATATTTTATTAATAACTAGATAGTGTAGATGTAGATTATTTATTAAGTTGGATAGCTTTGCATGAACATATTTGCACTGTTATTCATAACAGTGCAAATATGTTCATGCAAAGCGTTTTATTAAATAGCCATAGATACTTGATTTCAGATGTTAAAATATCAATCTTAACCGTAATGCATACTGTTTTAACCAAATATACCAGTGATCAAATCAACAGCGTTGTATAAGACAGCTCCTGCAACGCCAGCTAAGCCTCCAACAAGGGCTCCGGGTGGTCCAGCCACTGCTGCTCCCACTCCAGCGCCTCCAGCTGCACCAGTCGCTATATTACCAATAACATCAGTTGGAGAAAGCTCTCTCTTTTCATCGACTTTCCCATCGCTTGCTTCTCCAAACACCTCGGAGTCCTCAGTCAAGTTTTGATTGCTCACCACATTTCCGGAAAGGTTAATCGGTTCTGATACACCAGGGTTCTTTTTAAGCAGTAGGATTACTACAGTGCTTGCCGCTTTAGAAGAAGCGCTGGGACTGATTTTCATATCAATTGTACTATCTTGCAAGTCTGTGGCTTCATATCCATCAGTGAATTCCGGGTCATCTGAGATAGACGCCGCGAGACTGTTATGACCTTGGATGATAATAACTCCAAAGATACAGAACAAACTGAATTTCAATGCCATCTTTACGTCTTTTGTAGAACGGTGTTCAGCGAATGATGATAAACTAAAGACATCTCAGCTTTTATAAAGTGATAAATGTATTGTTCTTATTGACGCAAAATGCATCATTTTTTAGCAATGCACATTTCGGAGAAATTGATAGGCATTTTCATATGTCAATCAAATTCCTCTGCTAAGAACACAAGTTTTTCAATGTTGACGCAAGAGCTACAAAAACGCCACAAGTAGTAGGTAGGTTAGTAAAATTATGAAAACCTAGTGGTTGCCCGCGACTTCGTCTGTGTGGACTTGATAGTACAAATTGACTCATACTCCTATCACCGTCCAGTAATCGTGGTCTCTCGTTGTATGTACTCTGTTGTAGGTATGGTGAAGGGAGGTCACCCTGTACCCTATATTTTACTGAGGCCTGCCATTTATTTTGAGTAAAAAGAATTGTACACCCGTAATAACTGTCCAGTCATAATGACCTCTTGTTTGACCCGTTAAAAATAGCACAGAAGGGTCAACCTATATCTCTGAATGTACTATTACTATCGAAAATAAATATACCCTTGATTATCACTAAGAATATACATTTTAAAACTGTGGTAGACACATTAAGATTCGTTGAGCAGATTTCTAGTCTATAACGTTTTAGATCCATGCATACACACATACTAATCTAATATACAGACAAAAATTTCGAAAACAATTTTTTTGTACTTTGCTGACCTAAACTAAGGCCTGGGCTTCATCTTTGATTTTTAAAAATCAATGTACAGAATTCGACCTTCTAACGTTGCATTATATTGTCATGATTCCTTATTAAGTCTTATAAATGCAATGGGAGTTGCCTTTGAATTTTATACATCAATGTACAGAATTTTACAGTTTTATTTTATGTTCCTTATCTAGTCTAATAATCGCAAAATATATTTTCATAGAAACCGTGAAATAAGTATTTTACCCTAATAAGATTTACCCTTATTACGTACAATAACATCCTCAAATCTACTCAGAACATTCACATAACCTTATCGTAAGGGCAACCTTGAAAATGTGCGAAACTCAAAGCGTTTGCTACAACTGCTTTTGCCTCTGTATATCGCCCAGGCATATTTACATAAGCTCAGGGGATTGTTGCTCGTCTGAAAATGACACTTTCTTACGCATAAGAAGTGTACGAACCTATTTCGTATGGAAAATATGACCGTCTGAACGGAAATCGTAATATCACACTTGACAGTTTGCCAGGCTTTCTAAGTTTGAGGCGCACATTTACGAGTACAAATGTTTCGAAAGATAAATCTATAACAGAGCTGTAGAAAGGCCAACTTAAGAACTACCTAACTTCCCAGGATATAATTTGATTTGTAGGGAATACGCCAATGATACTGCAATTCTTCCTTAAATATATACTTTTTATTACTTTTTATCACCACACACACTCCTTGGAAAACAACCGTTTTATTCCGTAGATAGACACCGAATGACCAACTTGTCGAGTCCCTCGAATTTTCCCCAACACCACCGGACGTTACAATTTTTATATTATTCTTCGAGCACTCATTTGACTACCCGGCAATGGATAAGAGTTGCCAGTAATGAAAAACATTTTAAACTATCTATTCTTAGGAAATAACTTTATAATACTGTGCAAAATATAAATACATAAAATAAAAACCTTACACTCGACCGTCCTGACAACGTGTATGACCCTATACACGCACCTGTTGTAAACCTTACACTCGGCAAGTTGTGTCACTCATTACATTAAACAAGAAGAGATCACAATTATAATACAAATTGATTATCTTATTCTAAGTTTACGCTTGTTCCAACTCTATCCGACCCATACCGAGTAAAACAACAAGCAAGAAATGTCTCGGCGGGTTATATTCTTTTCGCGGTTTCCTGCCTTGTGATCTCGAATAAATTTCAAATACATAGCTTAGTTTCAATAACACTTTATAAAATAGTTTAAGATTACATATGGGTATAATTACCTATATTCAAATAAAATAAAAATATATAACATTACTTCTAGCTCATCTACAGATTTTATATATAATATTACCATACATTGATCATTAAATTCATTTAAATATTTAAGTGTATACAAGAGAAAAAGATAATTAATTTAGGAATATATGAAGCAGTGTAGACTATGTATCTACTAACAATGATGATAAAAGAAACATTAACCAAAATATATATTTGCTTTCTCGCTCGCTCACGAGTCTTGCACCTACCACTGAACTTAAATACTGTTAACCTAATGTGCTCACTCACTCGCTAACGAGTCTCGCACCGACGACTATAGCTAAATATTGTTAACTTAATATGCTCACTCGCTCACGAGTCTCGCAATCAACCTCTGATATGCATGTGCTCACTCGCTTGCTCACGAGTCTCGCACCTACTTCTTGCAAGATGGAGAATTCTCTCTTTAATTCTATCATTACTCTTATGTCAAACCATGAAACTCGCTCGCTCACGAAGTTTCATGGCTGGCTCTCGCCTATGCGAAGGTAAAGCTATCATAGAGTCGGTCGCGAACCCGCTCGCTCACGGAGTCTCGTGACTGTCTCCCTCTCCATATATCACATAATGACGAAGTCAACTCACGAACTCGCTCGCTCACGTAGTCTCGTGCTTGACCTGGAAATAAATACATTTCTTTCTATAGCAACCATTCATAACTACATTAGTATACATTTATTTATAATTTAATTAATTCATTCATTTATCGACTAAATAATCAGTATTAGGTGTGTGTGAATAATTTTCAAGTTAGATTATCATAGTCTTGAAAATCGTCGTCACTTTTATCATCCACGGTCTCGGCAATATCATTGCCTAATTCTAAAGAAGCTACATGTATCCATGCCTGCATTCGATCTGCAGCTACAGTGGTTTTTCGTCTATTTTTCATGCCTTCGAAACCGGCTATGGGTGCTACCTTATACCGATCATTACCCAATACTTAAACCACCCTAAATGGGCCTTCGTATGAGGGCAAAAGTTTGGTGCTTTTGCCATCATTTTGAAAGGCAGTTTTCGTTATTTTCACTAGCTCCCCGTTGGCAAAAGTCCTAGCTGGTTTTCGACCCTTGTCATAGGCTTGCTTTTGCTTTTCTTGCTCTATATCAGTCCTATCCTTTACTTCCTTACGAACCGTTGATAACTCGGTCGATTTTCGGGCTAGCTGTGTTACTTCATTAAATGCCGGGTTACTTTCACTATTCATTAAGGTACCAAACAATACTTCAGCGGGGGCTCTACCAATGGTTTTCTGTATGGTGTTATTAAGACCCCACTGTATCTTTCCAAGGTTACTATCCCAATCTCTTTCGTCATCTCTGAGGTTTTGCGCTGTTAACGAGTCCAGGATAGTACGACTGCTTTGAGTACGTGCCGAATGCCCCTATCAAGACAGAACCTTTTGAAAGCATGCGACGTAATACAGCTACCACGATCACTTATTAACCTATCCGGATTCCTAAACGTATCAAAGATTTCTCCTAGGACCTTAATCACATTCTGAGTATTAGTCCTCTTAACTGGTTTTATAAATACAAATTTAGTGAATGATTCCACCGTAACAAGTATGTGTGTATTGCCCCTTTTAGATCTCACGAAAGGCCCGTGATGGTCTACGTGCAGCGTATGGAAAGACACATCGACTTTCGGAATGGGATGCAATAACCACTCGCGTTTGCTGGCAGTTTTCTTTGAATACGCGCAAACAACGCATGCGCCAACGTATTTATTTACAAAACGCGTCATCTTTGCGAACCAGTAGTACCTTTTAATTCGCTCTAATGTTTTCTTGTAACCTACATGGCCTATATTGTCATGGTTCATACGACATACCTGCCACCTCGCACCTTTGGGTACAACCCACCTTATGTTACTCTTGTCCCCACCGATATACCTAAATAATTTGTTATCTTTGACCAGATAATTGTCTTTTATGTACTCTAGTCCTTTCGCGTCCAAATCACGTGGAACTTGACAGTCAAGCTGGCCCACCGACTGCATGTCGCTCAGTGAGCTATGGAACGGTCTATGCTGGGGATCTCGCTAAGGGATAGAATCCGGAACGAGATCATCCGCCAAAAGACAAAAGTCATGGATATCGTTCAGAGGTGCAGTAAGCTGAAGTGGCAGTGGGCTGGTCATGTCTGTCTCAGAACCGACGGGCGTTGGAGTAGGAAGGTTCTCGAATGGAGACTACGTCTCGGGAAACGTAGTGTTGGACGCCCCCCTGCTAGGTGGACCGATGACCTGAGGAAGGTGGCTGGTGGTGGCTGGATGCGAGAAGCGGAGGACCGTGAAAGTTGGCGCCGTCTTGGAGAGGCCTATGTCCAGCAGTGAACTGCAATAGGCTGATATGATGATGATATGATGAATGTGTAATCATGATCCAGAACTGGTCAGGTTCCCCTGTTGACATGGTCACGGAGTTCAGATAGCAGTCGCTACGCTATAATTACCTGATCTGCCACATTCTGGATCATGGTCAGCGGAAACTGGGCCCTCGCGTGCGAGTGCACTACCGGCATAATGCTAGGATGATAATATTGAAGTACCCTTTTTCTAGAATAATAGGTATAAAACAAGATAAAAGAATCTAGTACATTTTTAGCCACTCTCAGAACAAACGAGAGTAAAACAAAACAAAAAACAAAACGAAAATCTTTTCGACGTTTCCGTAGTCCGACAAGGAACCTTTATAAGATCGTTCAGTCCGTCCGGTCCGTCCGTCCTAGTCTGTCACAGCAGAATATCTTCGACGTTTATGAACTGTTTTGCATATTACTTGGTTCAAGGATACTTCACATAAAGATCGCATTTTTGAAAATACAAAAAAATAAATGACCCTTTTTAAGGTTACCTCCCCATACATGTAAAGGGGGGGGGGAGGGTGAATTATTTTTTGAGTGCACCCCCTTGTGTGGGGTATTGTTGAAAAGGACTATGAAAATAAGGTAGGGTTTCCATACAAAACTTTTTATCAGCTTTACCATTTGCGAGATATAGCCCGCCAAACTTGTTTACACGGTGTCCCCCCCCCCCCCTCCCCCCCCCCTCCCCCCTGTAATTTCTGAAGTCTTGGACCTATAAACTTTAAATCACTTACGTAATGAAACAGGCGCAGAAAAACTTATTTAAAATTGTTTCGGGTGTCCTGTGATGAATACTTTTGAAATTATAAATAAAATTAAAATATATCCTTTTTTCCAAAAAAACAGTATAAACTATTATCCTGGTGTTTAGGTAATTTAGACCTTATTTCTTTCCCCCTGTAAACAGGCAAAACAACGCGGTGCCAAAAATGACTACGAAACCCTACTTTTTTCTCCCAAATTCAAGTAGCTTTCGCAACTGTCAGAGTTGAAACGTTTTCAGCTCGCTGTAATTCCGCTTGTTAATATACGGCGCCCGTTCGGCTCGCGTTTCGTTAATATTCACGACAGCGTTTGTGATACAAGCCGGGTCGGCTTGATTCGGGGGCCCTATTCTGGCAGACAAAGAAACAGCGCAACTTGGACAAAGACACAATGTTCAGGTGGGGATTCTCCGTTGGAAGCGATCTGTTCTGTGTCTGCGGGTTCACTCCACAATAATGGAACATTATTGTGGAGTGAATCTCTTGTCTTGTCCTGCGTGCCCTGATTCCTGCTCTCTGGAATAGACATGCGCAAAATCGTTCACTGAAGTGAAATGAGTGATGTAGTTCAGTGGGAGCTTAAGATATGTATCACTCATCTAGTTCAATTAGTTCATTTAGTTCAGCAGATCTGCTATCAAAATCTCACTAACTACTTCATTCAGTTTAAATGTATCGTGTACTAAGAGAATTCTAATGACTTTAAAATAATATTTATGATAATTATAGGCAGTCTAGAATTACGAATTAAAAACATTTTCAGTAATTCCTAAGATATTGTTACACGCATTAACAAATGATGTAAAGTGTTATTTGTGTACGTAATGTACGTAGGTACGTAACGTATTAAAAACGTATTAATTAATACCGAAAATTTTACATAGAAAACTGCAGTGCAGTAGCAGAAATACTGCATTCTCGCTCTTGCAGTATTGACAAATATATCCGTACGTTTTACTCTCATATCACTGAGTTACTGAACTAAATGAACTGCTTTGGACTATAGTGAGTAAGTGATACATTTGAACTAGATAGGTGAATTGTATTATTCATTCAGGAACTACCCATGTGTACTCTAGAAGATCTTATGTGTGCAAACGACAAGGCAATCCGCGTCGCCATTTACTGGGCACAACAAATTTAGGTCGTTAAATTTATCATCGACACGATAAGAAGAAGCGCAACTTCACACTTTTAATATTAAGACAAACCTTCTTCTCAAGCAATAAGAAAAAAAATATTTTGGGAAGTAAGTGATCCTTGTTTGTGTCATAAATTAGCAATAATTATTTTTAAAAACATTTGTTAATGTTAATGTAACTAATACGCAAAGTTACTGTTCACATCTTGATCTGCTTCTATTTCTCGAGATACAGACTCACGTCTAGTTCGAAAAGGGGGATCACTTTTAGCTGCAGAACCCGCGTTGTGCTTTTTTACTAATAACTTACATTAGTCTAGGCTGACCTGATTGTAACATGACTTAATAAAGAGTTATTTATTACAATTAACTTACGATTTTCTTTCCTGTACCATACAGAAAATCGAAGTCATAGTGCAGACCAGTCCTGGACTGGAGACCATGAAACCGAAAAACACCTATCGGAATATTCGGAACCTAGATCTATCGAAATTGGATGATATATCATCAGGATGGTGGGCACTAACTGGATGAGTGTGGCCTAAAACAGAACGAAAAAGAAAATTACTTTTTCAAAAACAATATTTCATGTAAATGCTCTAAAAAAATTAAATAAAATTTTCTTTAAAACTTTTACGATCAACTAATAACATCATTACATACATAAGATTGTTTACAATATTCAGCATGCAAAAAAAAAACTAACTTCTACCATTTACGCACAAATAAGGAGTAAAATAATAGTCAAGAACAAAAAAAAAAGTCATAATGTCATATCAAATTTAAATAATCATTAACATTATAGAAACAATGCTCGTTTAGCCACCTATATAGAGCCTTTGAATCTGTTAAAGGGCAAGTCTTTTATATTTTGAGGTATTTCATTAAATATGAGCATACACATCCAGTAGCAGTTCTTAGTAAATCGAGCACTCTTGGGAACGAGGTCAACAACAGGTCTATCGCCATTTCTTGTATTACGGATGTACACATCTTTTGCTTGCCTAAAATAATACATATTTTGTTTTACAAACTTCGCAATTTCAAGGATGTAAGGCATAGGAGGGGTAGTATTTTTAATGATTTTAATAACGGTTTGCAAGGCTTATCGGGTGCAGTACCACATATGGCCCTTATACATTTTTTTTGGGCATGGAATGCCTTACTTGCATCAGTGCTTTTACCGCATATAATGATTCCGTACCGCAGAACGGATTCCACATAGGCAAAGTACGCAGTAAGTGCTGTATTTTTTGTCGCTACTTTGTATAATTTATAGAGTGCGTATGAAAATCTGTTTATTTTTTGTAAACATTTTCAACTTGATTTTTCATTAATAACTAGATAGTGAAGATGTAGATTACTTATTAGATTGGGTAGTATGAATAATAATGCAAATATTTTCATGCAACGCGTTTTATTAAATAGCCATAGTACTACCATACTTGAATAGCCATACTTGATTTCAGATTTTAAAAATAACAATCTTGACCGTAATGCAATACTGTTTTAACCAAATACACCAGTGAGTAAATCAACAGCGTTATATAAGACTGCTCCTGCAACGCCAGCTAAGCCTCCGACAAGGGCTCCGGGTGGTCCAGCCACTGCCGCTCCCACTCCTGCGCCTCCAGCTGCACCAGTCGCTATATTACCAATAACATCAGTTGGAGAAAGCTCTCTCTTTTCATCGACTTTCCCATCGCTTGCTTCTCCAAACACCTCGGAGTCCTTAGTCAAGTATTGACTGCTCACCACATTTCCGGAAAGGTTAATCGGTTCTGATGCAACAGGATTCTTTTTGAACAGTAGGATTACTACAGGGCTTGCCGCTTTAGAAGAAGCGCTGGGTCTGATATTCGTGTCAACTGTATTATCTTGCAAGTTATCGTGAACTTTGGCTTCATATCTACCAGTGGATTCCGGGTCATCTAATATGGATGCCGCGAGACTATTAGGAGCTTGAAATAAAATAGCTCCAAAGACACAGAACAAACTGAATTTCAATGCCATCTTTACGTCTTTTGTAGAACAGTGTACAGCGAATGATGATAAACTAAAGACATCTCAGCTTTCATAAAGTGATAAATGCATTGTTCTTATTGACGCAAAATGCATCGATTTTTTTAGCAATGCACATTTCATATGTCAATCAATTTACTCTACTAAGAACACAGGTTTTTCAATGTTGACGCAAGAGCTACATAAACACCACAAGTAGTAGGTAGGTTAGTAAAATTATTAAAACCTAGTGGTTACCCGCGTCTTCGTCTGTGTTCGTTTAGAATCCTGTTTGACCCTAGCTTGTTTACCGGATTCTGGGCTATCTCTTGAGGTTTTTATTATTATTTATTTGTAATATTGTTGGCCAAACGGGATTGTCCATTAGAAATCCCGGGAAGGTCCACATTAATATCAACATTTCGATGCAAGTCCATTAATAACTCTACCTTATTCCGACCTCTGCTAATAACAACGATTCTATAAAAGCAGAAATGAAGATGATGAGAAAAAAAAGTGAATATGATGTTATGGTCAAGACATGATTTATCTCTTGCCGCATCATCACTCGCTATAAACTTTTTATAACAATATTTTATGTAAATACGCTAAAAAGAATAAAATAAATTTTCGTTTAAAACTTTTACGATTAACTCATTATTCAATTCATGTATACGAGGGTCAAACTGAAAGTTCTTAGAACTGGCCACTTATAAACAATATAATAAAAAAAATATTCTAAAATTTGAAAATAGAACTCTTTGCCAATATTACTGAGTATATATTTCATTCATTTGTCATTTGTTTTACGACTTGGCGGCAAATTGAAAATTGTCTGTGTCACGTCAAAATGAATTTAACACGAGAAAATTTTCGTGCAATGATTTTTTATGACTTTCGATGTCATTTAAGTCAACAAGAAAGTTATGATAGACTACGATTGGCCTTTCACGATGAAGCCCCATCTCGTGCGACTGTTTACAACTGGTTTAATGAGTTTAAACGTGGTCGCACTAATCTCACTGATGATGTACGTGAGGGACGGCCTTCTACGGCGACGACTGAAAATAACATCTGTGTTGTGCGGCGTATGATAGAGACTGACAAAAGAGTGACCTATCAGCAGATTCGGACAAGCTTAGGCATCGGTATGAGTCAAGTGCACAAAATCCTCCACGAACATTTAGCGGTCAGGAAGCTTTGCGCCCGGTGGATACCTCATAATTTGACTAAGGCTCAAAAACTCCATCGTGTGGATTGGTGCCGTAAAATGATTGAAAGATTTAACGGAGGTGACTCAAATGCTGTGTTCGACATACTAACAGGTGACGAAAGCTGGATTTACTGTTATGATCCTGAAACCAAAAGACAATCTGCTCAGTGGGTGTTTCCTTTCGAGGAGTTGCCAACTAAAGTGAAGAGAGATCGAAGTGCGGGAAAAAAAATGGTGGCCTCGTTCTTTGGAAGGATAGTTCATTTCGCAACAATTGTGTTAGAGGATCAAAAAACAGTTTCTGCAGAATGGTACACTACCAATTGTTTGCCACTTGTCTTGGAAAAAGTTCGAGAGAAACGACCTCGCAGTAGGATCCTCCTTCACCACGACAACGCCTCGTCGCACACCGCCAAGCGAACGATCGACTATTGGGCGACATCAAACGTTGAATTACTGGGTCACCCGCCGTATAGCCCCGACCTCGCGCCTTGTGATTTTTATTTATTTCCAAAAATTAAAGAAAAACTTAAAGGAAAGCGGTTTATGAATGCTGAAGAAGCGGTGGCTGCGTATCGCGATGCCATTGAAGAGACCCCTAAGGACGAGTGGGCAAAGTGCTTTTCCCAGTGGTTCCATCGCATGCAGCGGTGTATTGACGTCAATGGACAATATTTTGAAAAGATATAATAAAACTAATAACTGGCTAATGTAATCAGTTTTTGATTTTCTAAGAACTTTCAGTTTGACCCTCGTATTAACCTAGGTATGGATGTAAAAATGTGGTGTTAGATGGTAAATTACCATAGCAGGTTGTAATTTGTGTGCTTAATTTTATTTTTTTTAAATAATTTAATAGTAAATAAAACAATACTTACTAACATTATAATTGCGAATAAATAAAATAATTGCTTTAAAATTTTAGCACCAGCAAACATAATTAAACATGCAAAGAGGGCAAAGTTAGACCAACTTCAGGAGGATTTTCTACTAAACCAAATCCGTTTAATTGTGTTTCGAGATCCATAAGTTTGTTAACGATGTCCTGAAGTTGCTAGTATGCGTAGTATAGGTTTTAAACTTTTACGGTCAAATTCTTAAAAAAACTTTTTCAAGGCGCTCCTTCCTGACTGACCTTCCCATTTGCAAGGGATCGAGCATGTTTCGCCTTAATTTGTGAAAGTTTTAAGCCCAATTGATCATTGTACCCTTGTCTAGAAAAGTTTGTCTTTTTATTTGTCTGCGAATTAACTCTCCCTTTATCTTTGATTTTCTTTAACCATTACATATCCAAATAAATGAAATAAAGTAACAGAATAAATCTAAATCGATGCTCGATTAATAGAATAAAAGATTAGTACTTCTTTCTCTCTCTTGCTATGCTTTAAACAATAAATAACCTACAAACAGTGTACATACACACGGCCACATTCAGATCATAGACGTTAACCTTGAGACCACCTCTATTCCATAGTTAATAAAGCTGCTTTCGTAGTAAACTTGACCTGTTGCCGACTGTACATCCAATAAGTATAAAAGATCATCCTCCTAGCGTTATCCCGGTTGTGCTCTCTTATGCGAGGGCCCAGGGTCCGCTGACCATGATCCAGGTTGTGGCAGATCACGTAATTACAAAGGAGCGACTGCCATCTGACCTAGAGGCAACCGCTAGCCACTGCGCCACCGACGCTCAATAAGTATAAGATCATGAACTTTAAAACCTGAAAATCCTGTAAGTCTCCCCCTCTAAAAGCTTAACTGCTGGCTTGAAAAACCTGAAAAAATTAATGATAAAATTGCATTTCCTAAACTTAAAAGGAAAACTATAGCGGTTGACATAACTTTATTAGTTTAGCAGTAATACCTATTCATTAAACTTTGGTAAAGTAAAAGCAGTAAAGTCAGCCTATATAGATCCCACTGCTGGGAAAAGGCCTCACCTCAACTATGAGGAGGAACGAGCCATACTCCACCACGCGGGCTCAGTGCGGATTGGTGGAGGAGTGTCTGTAAGGCAAGTGACCAACCATACTATCAGATGTTATCAAGCCGCCCTAAGGCCTCTGACTAGGCTTAACGACTAATACCAACAGATATTAGCCGGGACCAACTGCTTAACGTGCCTTCCGAAGCATGGAGATGCTTTAAACTTTGGTGTTGGATAATAATACAAAATCCTTAGAATAAATTCTCTAAAGTGACTAAGATGAAGTAGGTACGGAATCCTTCGTGCGCGAGTCTGAATCGCATTTGGCCGGTTTTTAGGGTTCCGTAGCCGAATTAGCAAAAAACGGAACCTTTATAGTTTCAAGTCTGTCTGCTTGTCCGTCCGTCCGTATGTCACAGTCACTTTATTCTAAAACCCATTAGCATTAAACAGTGCAAACTTGGTAGGTAGATGTATCCTGTTAACCGCTTAACGATTTTTATACAAAAAATAATGATAACATGCGTTCGAGGCGGTATTTTAAAGCAATATCTCGCACACGCATTTTGCACTCTTTGAATCGCTTTTTGCGTTCGCACTAACAGCCGGGGACCGTAAACAACATCCATAAAGTTGAACTTAGACAGCACCAATGAGTCACAAAGCATAATACGATTTTCTAAGCTTAGGTAGTTCCTTATTTGATATAGCACTTTTAACCTATAAAAACAGTTGCCTATAATAGTGTTTACGTGATTTTCGAATCGTAGCTCCTCATCCATTAGAAGACCCAAGTCTTGCTTCTGACACTCGCTCCACAACCTGACCCCCGATAACAATACGGACTCCCTTGCTAGATTTTTTTTTGATCTGGTCCTTCGAACCCAATTTTAAGTTTTTGGACTTGTTACTATTGAGAACCAAAGAGTTACACTTTGCCCAGTTATTTATTCGTTCTAGATCTTTATTAAGGTTTTTAGTAGCGAGATGTGTGTCTTCAGGTTTATGGGAAATATATACCTGTATGTCGTCGGCATATATATGAAATTTGCAATGTCTAATATGAGCGGTGACATCAGCGCTATAGATAATAAAAAGAAGTGGACCCAATATCGAACCTTGAGGCACTTCTCTATTTACAGCTTTGGGATCTGAAACTCTTACATTTCCTTCGTCGTCTCTAATTTCGACCCTTTGCGACCTATATTTTAAGTAGCTATGAAACCAATTTATTGCAAGGTTACTAAATCCGTAATATCTTAATTTTGACAACAGCAGTGGAATATTTATGCAGTCGAACGCCCTGGAGAAGTCGAGGAGAGCAAGCAGAGTTCCTTGTCCTGCGTTTTGGGCTGTGAGGATGTCATCTACTACACAAAGTAAGGCAGTTGATGTACTATGTGATTTACGAAACCCAGACTGTGTGTTTGGCAAGATGCTATTCCTTTCAAGAAACTCAGTCAGCTGCTCAGAGACTATCAAGGCAAGATGCTAATTGGACGCAGATCCGACATAGAAGTAGGCAGGGATTTCTTAGGTATGGGTTTTATTAGGGCCTCTTCCCATTCCCTTGGATATGTTCCCGTAACAATGGATTTGTTCATCATCGCTGTAATAGTGGGAAGTGTCTGTGGCAAAGTGGCCGACAACATTTGCAGTGATAAGCCATCCAGTCCTATAGCTTTAGATTTCAGACTTGTATAAATCGCAGTATCTTGTCCTCGCCCACTACCCGTATCTCGAACTGTTCAGAGACAGCCCGATGATACTCAAAATATGTTAGTTGGGAAATACTAATATCCTGGCCACCCGGGACATTCAAAAAGTGTTCATTACTTTTGTCCGGGTCCGTAAACATGTTACCAGGCAAGTCAGGTTTTGCTTTTATACGTACATGTTTTTTAATGTGTGACCAAACAGTTCGTGGATGATTGGACTTATTATTTATGTATTGATTGAAATATGCTTGCTTTTCCCGAAACAGAGCTTGTTCTACAGAACGTTTGAGTTCTTTATAATATTCTTTATGAGCGACCTGTCCGGAACCACGCGCCCTGACATAAGCCTCATCTCTCTTTCTCATCATCAATATGATATTATAAGTTATCCAAGGATACTGGTGATGCTTTACGATAACAGTTTTCAAAGGTGCGTGTATGTCAAAAAGACTCAATAAGTAGCGATTAAATAGTGCAACCATACAGTTAACATCATCTAGCCCCTGTATTCGCTTCCAGTCTAAGTCTTTCAAGTGCATCTTAAATAAATTTTCATCTATATTTGATATCGCTCGACAAATTACCATAATTGGAACCGGTTTATGTTTTCGAATGTTAACGTTGCACACAACCAGCGCATGCCTACTAAGGTCGTGTATATAGTCTACGACAACGGAACAGTCTTGGATGTCCGTACAAACCAAATCGATTTTAGTCTCACTATGCGACGTGAAATGTGTAGGTGTCTGCACAAGTTGAACAAGCTTATGACACATTAGGAACTCGCTCAACCTCTTTATGTGATCGCTAGTAGTCAAATTAAAATCGCCCAGCAAAACCACGTTATCACACCAAGCGAGAGTTTCCAGGGACGCAGATAAGGCATCAAAGAAAAAATCAACACCTAACCACTGCGGTCTGTACGCTGTACCTATTGCTATCCTCCTTCCACTTGCCGTCAAGCCTAACCACATCTGCTCAAGATTGTCGGCAGAGGGGTAGGGGAGGGCTCGCGCGGTCACTCCTATACGAACGTAAAATCCCACACCACCGCCGCGTGCGCGCACACAGCGCGGCCGAGGGACGTGCCGCAGTCTGTAGCCGGGCACGGCGGGCGCTCGACCGTCCTCGCCCTCGTGCAGCCACGTCTCATTGATAGCAAGAATATCAATATCATGTCGTTGCACAGCAGAAATCAGCTCATCGTGGCGCGTACCGAGAGAACCCTTATTAAGGAGACCTAACCTTAACTTAGTGCGCCTAGCCGCGCCTCTTAATATAATAACTATCGTAATATAGAACTGGTTGTTCACTCAGTACGCGCTCAGAGCGCTGTCCGCTTGCCAAATAAGTGTTTGCTAGTAAAGAGCTTGTGGCTACTACGACACAATAATGCCTTGCTGTATGCTTCTCTGTTTCCTGCGGTGAGATAAGTAGACGTGAAGTGTTAAGTGCCTCGTTACCTGATATGTACAGTGGATATGTGAATAGTATCAGCCTACGTGTGTAATAGATAAACATATTGCTGAGGTATAAAAATAATAAATAATAATATTTCGTCGCACAATTGCACAGCTGCCGACTGGCTTTCAAGAAAAGTAGTTTACACAAAACAAACAACCAGAATAAAAACATACACATTTCGTAACCTATAATAGGCAATAACAACGTACTATATAAATGACGTATTTTACCTAAACATATTAAAACAAACCGCGACTTAGCCAAAAACCCTCTCGAGGTCCTCGTTGCATCTAATTCGAACAGCTGGTGCTCCATGGTCCCGTCGAGCGAAGACACGACCGTCGCGAGACCAGACAAAGCGCCAATTCCTAGTTTTAGCCAGTTCTCTCGCTCGGTTGAAAAATTGCCGGTTCGTTCGGGTCAGCCTCTCGTTGAGGTAAAGAGGCCGTGAAGCATCGCGCAGTCCCAGGCCCTCAGTGCTGAGGCCGCGCCTGTCTCTGGCTGCCTTTAATGACTGATCACGAATGGAGCGGCGTGCCAGTCGAACGGTGACGGCCCTCGGTCTGGGATTTTCATGGGGCTCGGACCTTTTGACACCTACGCGCTTGGAACAGACGATGTCTCTATCTTCCAGCGGGACTCCCAATTGCAAATCGTTGCGCAGGCCATCACTAGATGCTGAACGCTCTCATTGTCTTCCTCTGAGATACCTGCGATGTCTACATCATTGAGTAGTAACTCTTAATCCCTCTCGTCCAGATCTAGTTTTAACTGCGCAACGGTCACCTCTAGGGTCTTAACAGTTAGTCCTTCTCCCACACCACCCACACTATATTGCCGCTCTATGTCTTCTACTCTTTTTTCGAGTTTATCTAGTCGCTCGCCCATAGAGTTCATGAAAGAACGCATTTCAGCCACCTCCTCTCTCCACGCTTTGCATTCCTCGGTTGCAAGTTTCATTTCCGCGCGGAAAGTACGAAGGTCCCGGTGAAGTTCCAAGGCAGGGTCTGCAGTTGTAGCATTAAGTGTGTCGTCCACCACAGATGTGTTCGCAGAGAGGTCAGCAATAGGAACGTTTGTACCCTTAATTGGTGTGCAGTCGGCGTTTTTTCTGGGCATCCTGGCTTTGCAGTCAGGGCAGCACCATGTCTTAGGCACTTGAGCTCCTAGAGCGATGTTCACGCACCCCCTATGGCACACCCTGCTGCATTTAGTGCATGTTACTCCCTCCGCCGCAGCCAAAAACTTTCCACAGGATTACACTTTGGTGCCATTATTTTATTGTGTCAATATTGTAAAAAAATTAAATAATTATGATTTTAATTTTTTTTTGTGTAATGAGGGTATGCTTGCTTAAACAACGACGATGAATATCCTTTTACTGTTGTTTTATTTCACAAAACTTGCACTTTTAATGTAGCTTGGCACCAGGGTCACAGATTTATTACGTAGGAACTAACTCTATCGCGTTATATCGATGAATATAATATTTTTTCGCGCAGCAACAGCTCAACGTACACGTCATCGACAACGTCCGAAACGTCACTCGTAAAGCGTGGAGCGTTTATGTAATCTTTATTCTTTTTGGACAAAATTCTCCACGCTTTCTTTCATAATAAATCATAGTAAATCCATACTTAATATTATAAATGCGAAAGTGTGTCTGTCTGTCTGTTACCTCTTGACGTTTAAACCACTAAACTGATTGAAATGAAATTTGGTATGGAGACAGTTCGAGACCCTGGAAAGGACATAGGCTACATTTTGTCGCGCTATAAAAACATTAAGGGGGTGAAATGGGGGATAAAAGTTTATATGGAAAATCCAACTCTTGCGGGCCAAGTCGCGGGGAACCACTAGTATTTATTAAGATAATTACCTACTATAACCATTTCGCATAGTTAATTATTTATCGTTCATCACGAACTGAAATTGCTTATGTTTGAAAACTCTTGAGTCATCAAACTAAATGTCCGAATTATTTTGTAATTTTTAGTGCGAGTGTAACGCCAAGCCTCGGCCAGTCATAGCCAAAGCCAGCCATAGCCACCGCACAGCCAGCCAACACCAAGCCACCGCTTGCCACCTTTCCCCACCGCCAACGTACCTATAATGGAGGGGGAAAGCCTTAAGCGACGGACTAGCTCAGTCTAGCAGACTTGTACACAGCAGCCACTGAGTAAGTTGAAACTCTGCCAGTTTGAGTAACTATAATCATATTCTTTGTAAGTGTGTGATTCGGCGATTAAATCTGTGTGCTTAAGCTATTGTGCATTTATTATTTATGCCACTTGTTTACACGTGCTAAAAGCGTGTTTTTTTTTTTTTAATTTTTAAGTGTAGCTTTTAACAGGGCAAAGGCGGGTCGAGTCGGTAGTCAATATTAATTACGAAATTGCTGACATACCGCAAGCCCAATGATTCAAATGTAATGTAGATAGCCGCTAATAATTCCGCCTGCCTATGAATACTTCTCTCATGCAAATGAATTGTGATTAAATTGCTTCAATGAATCTACTATCAGATAAAATCTGGTATGTGGAATTTCCATTACAAGCTTTCACAAATGTTTTCTTTGAAACCATGGGTATTCTTGTTGAATTCAATGTAAATCCAATTGAAGTTGTGAAAACGAGTTCAACCGGCTAATCCCATTCGCCCTTTTGTTCAATGGTTATACTATAAATAGGTAGGCACAGTAGGCTCATTGTCTATGCTCCTAAATTTTGAACTGCTTTAAGCCTAGATTTCTATTATGTGCCTAGTTTTCATTCCATACATTTGACTCATATAATGATTTTTATATTTCAAGCAATGTATATAAAAGATTTATGAAATAAATTTATAGACCACCTTTTTACGAGACTCGAAACTACGACCCTTCGCTATCCGGGCCATTGCTTTTCCAACTAAGTCACTAGAGCCGAATTTTCGTAACTACGTTTTTTTTTTTTTCAATTCAAGTTTAAGAAATTTTGACGTTAGAGATAGATAGATAGATAACTCTTTATTGCACACCATAAAAGTAACAACAATACAATTTACATAGAAAGATGTACAAATTAGGCGGTCTTATCGCTAAGAGCGATCTCTTCCAGACCGGTTGGTCATTGTAAAATGATGATGTGAAATGGATAGTGAAATATATTATAACAAACATCATAAATCTAAACGCTAAAATCTACCTTCAATAGGAACCAAAGACTCAGCCATTAATTTATAAACTTTATTTTAATGCATCATAGTTGCTCTTACCATTACCTATACTTAACAGAAAAAAGGATATTTTAAATTTAAGTTATCGAAAATATTTTTCATTAAAACACAATTTTACGGATTACTTCGCGATTTATTTACATTTTATTTAAAACCTGACGTTTCGAACACTTTACAGCGTTCGTGGTCACAGGGAGACTTCCTGTCTGTGAGACAGTCTCCCTGTGAGTTCCTCCTTCCTCCAATGTCCTCGTTCCTCCAATGAGTTCAACAATTCGCGTAAACGTAAGAAAGAAAATATTTTTATTTGTAATACGTATTCATGTAGTCTAGCCTGAGTGTTGACGTTTCAAACACACTTTGTAATTAAAAGTATTAAATTAGAGTTTATATCGCGTTTCACCTCATTTGAAAATTACTAGTTTTAAAAAGTTTGTGTAGTGATTTAACAGAAATAATAATTTGCAGAATTTTTACAAAGAGTGAGCCAACTGCACTCTTCGGCCACTATAACTTGTTATATCGCATCCCGAGCCACAGAAGCAGAATTATATTAAATCTAAGAGTTCCCCTCAAATTCATTAGCAAATTAGTGCCCATTAGGTTAAATGAAAGTGGAGACGATTGTCAAAAACATTGCATTCATCAAGCAGTCACCTTGCCTTACACTTTGATTCATTTGCGGGCATTAGGGTGGGTATACATGCGTCCATTCCCATTTTTCATTGTATTTTTAACCTAACTCTTTACTAGGTCGTCCATGTGTGGGGTTTTTGTGGTTGCATTGTCTTACACGACCTAATAAAATAACACATTTGCTACTATCATGTTTTTTTTTCCGAACCCAAGAGTTTTTTTTTTCTGGTAGGAAGTGGGAACACTGGAATCTGGCAATATTTTTCACTTCATACCTTTTTTTGCAAACGGGTTTGTTAATCAAATACAAAAAAAAATGTTTTTACAGGCCTACAATGATTTTTCGATTCCTATTAAAAAAAAATAACAAAAAGTCATAATATTGTATCTGATTATTATAAATAACATAAATTGTTGTATAATAGATAATGATACGGAAACCTTTTTGCGTGAATCCAACTCGCACTTTGCCGTTTTTTTTTAGTATTAGGCGCTAAACCACGTGCAAGCAGATAGACAAACAGACAAATGGAAACAACGAAACCCTTACGGTGTTATTATTAAAAAAATTTACCGGGTTTGAAATGGGTCTAAATATTAGCCGACAACAGAGGAATGAATGATACATTCGTGACACAACCTAATAGAGAAGCGCTTTTCTAAATGGCTAGCTAATAGCTTAGTCCTGTCAAACTCGGTACTATGTTTTTGGAATAACAGGGTTAGGGTTTCTTGTTGACTACAGAACAAGCCGCATTCTTTTCTAAAACATAGTTACCTGAACCTAGAGTTCGCAGACACACGTTTAATTTATTAATCAGCTGGTTTAGCGTTATTTGACATATTTCGTATGGGAATTCTGTCAAATTAAGCGAGTCAACCGAGGTTTCCTGGCTGTTTAAAAGTTGGTGAAGTCGGGTCTGAATCGAATTATTTTGACAAACGATAGCATTTTTGTTGACCTCTAGTTAGGCAACTAGACTCTGCGTGATAAACTACGCTTGACTAACAGATAATTCTGTTAGTTATTACCACTGTTGGTGCATAACAAAAACAACATTATTGATGATATATAAGTTTTGAATCCGTAAAAAGTGAATAGTGTAGGTGTTCAGCCCCGATGGCTCAATCAACCTTTTTTAGAGTTATTTATGCTTTTTTACTTTTTTACAGTTGCATTTTTAATAGATTTCGTTTTTAGTTTTTGGATTGATGTTGTCAGGAAAGGAGTAATGAAGTTGCATGAAGATTGTCCCGTTGTTTCCTTGATTTCAGCATCACCAGGATATTCAGGAAGGTTGTCTTGAAGAGATCGTTTCCAGCGATAAGACCGCCTAAATTGTACCTGCCATGCTTTACTATTTATTTTTATTGTACGTTTGTAATGTGTTTCTGGTATCACTAAAGAGTATCTATCTATCCGCAGAGATAGGTTAACAATACTGGGAGTGGTTTCATCGCCTCCTAAACCTGAAGTTCACCAGTACACGTTTGTTTTTTAATCAGCCGGTTTAGTATTATGTGACATATTTTGATTGGGAATTCTGACAAATTAAACGTCAACAGACGTTTACCGCTGTTTAAGGATTAGTTAACTGTGGTCTAAAAGTAGCATTCTCTTTAAAAACCTAGCTTTTACCTTCTTTTAATTTGCACATCAGATTTTACAGGTTGTTGTTGTGGTCAACAGCTTCCGACTCAGGGCTGGTAGTATTCACAGTGAAGAGAAGTGAAACAACGTGGTAGACTTACAACACTTTATTTTCACACGACCACTCGATAGCACAGTTCACAGTAGACTGACTCAGTTTGCTTGCGCCTCACTGTTTCCCACCATGCCATGAGGCAGAGATATCCCTACCACATCGCATGACGGCAAACAGCCAATCGGCGCCTACTTTACAATCAAATGAGAGACTATTTATTTCAAAATTACTTATTTTCTAGATTTTAATAAAATTCATATTTTATAATCAACTTTTATTATTTTAGACTACTTTTACACATAAATCTTACATTTTATTTCTTACATCGGTCTTAAAACAATTTATAATTTAAAATGATGGCATTTCCGTTATCAAATGAGAAGCTGTTTAATACTTTATAAATTTATTTTAGACTGAATTTCGACAAATGATTTATATTTAACTCAAAAATAATAAACTTCATATAAAAATCACAACATTCGGCCATCCGACTGCCTGTTAACTCCGTAGCACGCACGCAAAATCACAACATTCGGTAAATAATTATTTTATTTTTATCATAACATTAAATGCATGATAGAAATAATGTATAAATATAATTTCATTCAATATTTTATAAAACAACTTTTTTTTTATAATGAAATGAGTATAATAATACATTATGTTATATAGAATATGTTAAAAATAAGGTAGGTATATAATATCTATCAATTGTGTAAGATACAACTAAATTAAGTGACACTTGATACATTTTATTTCATTAATCTTCATTAGAGCTAGAATCAGAACTAGAGTATACTAAATCGGATGAAGGACGAGAGGGTCCATCAATTTCTAATGCTTGGATGTGTATCCACGGACGCATCCTGTCTGCAGCTACAACAGACTCGTAATTTTTTGTATTGAACCCAGCCACGTTGGAAATTCTGTATCGATCGTTTTCTAAGCTTTTCGTAACCTTGTATGGACCAACAAATTTTGGTAAGAGTTTCTTGCTCTTGCCATCATTTTTAAAATTGGTCCTGGTTATTTTAACTAAATCACCCACAGAATAAGTGATCGCTGGGGACCTCTTTTCGTCATATGCCTTTTTTTGTCGTACTTGGCTACTCTTAATATTTTCGGAAGCTTCCGGCCTCATTTCTTCAATATTTGCAGGGGTTACCACACTTTGGGTATCCAGTGTATTAGACGCACTTAAACTAGTTTCGGATGTTACCGGCATTTGAGCAATAGGATCATTAGAACTGGGCTCATCACCTTATTGCGGAAACAGCTTCATTCTCGCAATTCTCAGTTGTCAACATATTGTCAATAGGTCAGTTAAGCTTTATTCCAAACATTAGTTCCGAAGCAGTCTTTTTGGTGGACGCATTTATGGTATTATTTAAACCCCACTGCACTTTACCTAGTAGTTCGTCCCAAACACGTTCGTCTTTGTTAAAACTTTGAGCCGACAAAGCCGTGAGAATACTCCTATTGAATCTCTCGGCTTACCCGTTTGCTCTAGGGCAAGCAACTGCGTTGAGCACATGTTTTATCCCCTTATTGTTGCAAAATTCTTTGGATTGTGCTGACGTGAATGCTGTGCCACGATTGGAGATGATTCTGCGTGGCACCCCAAAATCATTAAATAAGTTTTCTAGTACTTTAATAACATTCTTTGTCTTGGTATCCCGAACTGGTCTAGCGAAAAGATATTTTGTGAAACCATCTACAATTGTAAGGATGTAGTTGTTACCTGTTTTACTTCTTACAAATGGACCTAGGTGGTCCATATGCAGCGTATCGAATGACACCTCGACTTTGGGTATCGGATGTAAGAGACCAGCAGGTTTTGGAGGCGCGTTATCTTTATTATATGCACAGTCAATACAGGCTACTACACATTTTTTTTATAAATCGCCTCATCTTGGGGAACCAATACCTGCTTTGGATGCGCTCCAACGTCTTTGTGAACCCAAAGTGGCCAACGTCGTCATGATTGGCTTTGCAGATTTGCCATCTTGCATCTTTTGGAATCACAAGACGCAGGTCATCGCCGATTTTCCTATATAATGAATGGTTTTTGACAATGTAATTCTTTTTGATATCTATAAGTTCCTCATCCATGTTTGGTTTTAAAATTTTAACGATGCGTTCTAATTCCGGGTCACCCATCTGGAATGTAAGTATCCAATTTTCTGTATTTATGCTGAGAGTGTTAACAATTTGAGCCGGAGCACTACTACTTGGTGGATTTCAGCTGAGGGCGTCCACATGGGTCATACGACATCCGGGACGATATTCAATAGTGAAGTTATATTCACTGATTGACAACCACCATCTCGCTATCCGTGGTATCAAATCCCGTTTCGCCAGTGTCGTGCGTAAAGTGTTACAATCAGTATACACGCAAAAGTTGAGCCCCAACAGGTATGGTCGAAATTTCTTCAGCGAGCAGACCACAGCCAAAGTCTCCAACTCGTAAGAGTGTAAGTGACGCTCTTCTGGTGTGGTCTGCCTACTAAAATAGGCGACAGGCTTCAACACCCTGGGAGAAACTTGCCATTGCATCAGAATCCCTCCTAGACCCAAAGAACTCGCATCTGTTTGTACCTCAGTTTCTAGATGTGGGTTGTATAGTGCCAAAAGCGGGCGTTCTATTAGCCGGTTCTTCAAACAAGTAAAGGATGTTATCTCTTCGATATCCCATCGCCATTGTGCATCCTTTTTAAGTAGCGCAGTTAAGGGTCTGGCCATTTCACCGAAGCTTCTCACAAACCTCCGAAAATAACTTGCCAAACCTAAAAACTGACGCACTTCGTGCACGTTGCGTGGAGCTGGAAAATCTCTCACAGCTGAAATCTTTCTTTCGCTTGGTTTTATTCTCTCTGAAGAGATTTCGTATCCGAGGTATTCGATTGTCCTGTCAAAGCAGGTGCATTTTGAAAGTTTCAACGTCAGACCAGCTTCCTGGATTACTTTCAGCACGTCGTCTAGTCTTTCAAAGCCTTCTTCGATCGTTGAAGATGGGATAAGGAGGTCATCCATGTATGCTAAGGCTGAGCTGAATCTCCTTGAACCTAGTATGCTATTCATCAATCGTTGGAATACAGACGGAGCGTTCGCGAGGCCAAAGGGCATACGTTTAAATTCGTAGTGGCCGTCTGGCGTCACGAACGCAGCAAGTGTCGACTCTGCTCACTCATAGGTATCTGGTAGTAACCAGATGCCAAGTCTAGCGTTGTGAAAAACTTGTTCCCACTCAGGTTCGAAAGCTGGTCATCAATCAGCGGCAAAGGATACTTGTCCTTCACCGTTTTGCTATTTAAAGCGCGATAATCGACGCAAAGTCGCAGCTCCCCATTTTTCTTTTTCACGAGCAATATAGGACTAGCATAGTTAGAGTTGGACTCTTGTACAATGTCGTTTTGAATCAAGTCTTCTACCATGTCCCTTACCTTTTGACGCTCATGATGAGATAAGCGGTATGGTCTGTACACGACCGGACTATTATCGCTCAAATCGATATTCATCACCGTATCTTTGGCACAACCCAGCTCACTAAGATTATTGGCAAAGCAGTTCCTGTACTTTTGTAAAAGTAGGCGCAATCGGTCTCGCGTAGCCTGATCAATATCGTTACTTATCTTAATATCGGCTTCATCTAAAGGTAGTAAATCTTTTGAATGCTCTTCCGTTTGAACTAGAAAAGTTTTCGGTTCTGCAATGGGACTGACTCTAGCAATAAGAGTGCCTGCTTTGAACTTAAGGGAGCTGTTCGTTAGTGCCGATACAAATATAAGTACTTTACTATCATGTATTGCGTAACAGCCCTGATGAAGGTAATATTCTTGATTCGGATACATTCTAGTGCTTCCATCTATTTAACGTCACCGGTGTATGGTTCCTTTGTACAAACCTCTACCAAGCCTCCCTTCTGGATGTCTATATCTCTAGTAACGAAGACATCAAGCGACGAAACTGTTTCGTCACTTACGGCAGAAGGGGTATGATAAAAAACAAGTCGTTCGTTGTCTTTCATAACCATTACAGCAGGCAGCTTGGTAAAGTTTTGCCCTATCAACATCGGCGTATTCAAATAATCGTCCTCAACAGCAAGAACAGTTATGTTGGTCTCGACTTCATCAATTTTTACTTGAACATAAGACTGAAATTTAGGTGCGACAGTGGAATTTCCGAACCCCCTAATGGTTGGCAAGTGACTATTACACTCGAAGAGGCCGAGTGCTTTTGCATCGGAATACCTGATCAAACTGCAGTCGCTCCCAAAATCGATGTACGCGTCGAGCATGGTTCCATTAACACATACGTGTTTGTGAAACTTATCATTTGTGCCGCTATAGGGGATTCTTTCAGGTGCCTCGGAAAGGTTCTTATCTACAAGCTGTTCGTTACTTTTAGTAGTCAAAGGTTTAGTACTTTCGAGAGATGATAAAAGTAAATTTGTAGGCTTGGTAGCTACCACCCTTAAAACCCTTTTCTCTGCCGATGAATTTTGGCTACTGTTTTCAAATGATTGCAGTGGCCTCCGGTTGCAATCACTTAAGTTGTGACCTATCCTGCCGCATTTCACACATTTAGTAACAGGTTTGGCGCAAGAATGATATGTATGCCCTGGCTCGTTGCAGTTAAAGCAAACGACTTCTGAACTCCTGCCCGAGCCTGACGCTTTGTTCTGATAATTGCTGTTTGGACGAAAATTCCGCCTTCTAAAACCCCCCTGCAAAGTATCTTTTGGTTGCGAAGGCTGCTGTGACGCTAGATAATTTAACAAGTCCTCAGGCTCATCACACTGCAGAGCTTGAGCTCCATTCCTAATTGAACTATCCGATATCCCATATATAATACAATCAACTGCCTTGCGCCCGACAATCTCGTAACGACATAGTAAAGACAATTTATCGTAAAAGTAATCTCGCAATGATTCGTCAGTGCGAGATTTTCGGTTTAACATTTCTTCGAGCATTTTACCAAAGTTTACATTATTGGAAAAAAGCTTTAGTAAATTTGATCTGCCATTCCTCCCACGAGTAGTCCAAAGATGGTAGAGCTTCATACCATCGCTTCGCTAATCCACACAACTTTTGCAGGGCATAGTGGATAGTTTGTTTTTCATCCCATCCATAAATAACAGAACACTCGTTTACCTTCCTCAACCATCTTTGGACGTCTTGGGATTTATTATCGGGATCAAATTCGGGAACGACATTGGTAGTAGGAGTATTATTCTTACTTGAAGTTTTTTGTAGTGCAGACAGCAACTTCAATACGTCTTCCGCTGTTAGTCCCTCGGTAGGCTTGGGCTCCTTTGCTGGCGCCTCCAAGACGAGAGACTCGTTGGATGATGATTTCCGGCGTCGCCTAGAACACTCGGGCGTGTTTCCTCCGGCGTGGTCATCTGAAAGGTTTAAGCAGTTAATGTTCTTCCTCAACAGATAAATGATACAATCTTGCTCTTTAATGTGATCGTGGTCAAGCTAATGAAGAATAACTTTGAAAAAAGATTACTTATTTTTTTTAATCTAAAATTAAACTTAGGACTCACCAGTAAGTAGTTGCTGTGTCTACCAAATAATTGTATAATTGCAATTCCTATGTATAACCTAATCGTATGGTAGAGATGTATGGAGAGTTTTCTATTATAACAAAATAATACGATACATCTCATTAAAACTCACGCCTTTATACTAATAAACCTAACAATAGCTGTAGTTTAACGTTGTTACCTATATCACTAGCAGCACACTTACACGGCTGCGAAAGCGCACCTACATGGCTGCATAAACAACTACAGCACACATACATGGCTGTTTCACAATATGGCAGACCACCTACATGGCTGCGGCAGCGCACCTACATGGCTGCGGCAGCGCACCTACATGGCTACATGAACAACTACAGCACACATACATGGCTGTTTCACAACATGGCAGACCACCTACATGGCTGCGGCAGCGCACCTACATGGCTGCATAAACAACTACAGCACACATACATGGCTGTTTCACAACATGGCAGAACACCTACATGGCTGCGGCAGCGCACCTACATGGCTGCATAAACAACTACAGCACACATACATGGCTGTTTCACAACATGGATGACATGAATAATCAAATCAATTCACTTTATACTTCTCAATGGTAAATCATCAGGTTGTAACTTGATTATAATATCAGGGAATCGTAAGTAGTCGCAATACCATTGTATGTATATTAAAAGTAGCGTATAAGCCAAATGTCGCACTAATGTTATCGGAGAGTGGGCCCGACCAAAACATAGCCCGTGCATTTGACCTAATCACTAGCATAAAATTGGTTAGCAACTCACGAATACATACTTGCAACTCTAATATAACAATAACGAATAGGCCAAACGCCCCACTATACTATCGGAGAGTTGCCCCGACCAAAATACAGTACGTGCGCTTAGCCCAATCATTACTATTTAACTGATTGCTAGTGTTCTGTGTTAAGTGCCCACAAGGTGTGCCTGTAACTCCGGAGAGCAATGTGTATGAAATCTGTATGAGGAGTGTGTTATGTGCGAAGGATTCATTTCTAACTATCTTATTGATTCTTGCTCGCAATTGAAATAGCATTTATTCTAGTAAAATTGAAATAAGTATTTGCAAAAATTACTTACGATTTTTGTCGGACATAGCTCGCAGGTTACCCATCTCACTTCTGACTTGAAGAGAAGTGAAACAACGTGGTAGACTTACAACACAGTGCTGACCACTAGACCAACGAGACAGTCTACTTACGAAATAGGAAGATGTAATCGCAGTTCATTACTTAGGTGTCTACCTTCCTAGCTAGGAAGCTCGCGTCCTAACTAGGAAGGTGACGATATCCGTAGTTTCGGATGTAGCCGTCCCTGTCACTAATGCCACCATAGCCGAGCGAGCGGTCGGGATGGGAATATACGGACAAAGTGTTATCAAAGTAGAGCACTTGCCTATTCATCCTACCTTCCTAGTTAGAATCCTAACTAGGATGGTACCTTCCTAAATATTGATCCTAAGTATTATCCTATAGTTTGGCGACCGTCTAGACCGACCGTCGTAGTCGTTCGCGCACCGGACTTCTAAACCAGGCGGTTGCGGATTCGAATCCCGCAAGGGGCAAATGGTTCTGTGATGAGCACGAGCATTTGTACCTAAGTCATGCATGTTTATATGTATTTAAGTATTTCTATCCGTTATCCTAGTCACCATAGCACAAGCTCATGCTTAGTTTGGGGCTAGGCAATTGGTGTGTTTGTTGAAACAATTTATTTATTTATTTATAGTTAGGAAGCTACAAATAGGATAGTTTAATAAGTGCTTTCGTGTTGAAAGACAATGTGTTGAGTTGGGTTTTAAAAGTATCGAAAAGTCAATCGACAAACTAATGCCGTACAACACTTTTGGAACAGATTTTTTTTAATTGCCTCTCCAAAAGCGCTTTGGTCGCAAAACTATCGAGCAAAAGCCCAGTGTTTGATTCCAACACTTTATAGCGGGTTTGATCCGAACTTTTATTAGTTGTGTGAAGTGCTGATCTGTTCCTTTAAATTGGATAGCTCTGTGGAGATAAGCTTTATGTTGGCCGAGTACGGTAGTTCGAGAATCTGGCTGGTTTTTTGTGTCTATCAAATCATGAGAAACGGATTCAAATTGTATAGATAGGGCCCCAGTAGAATTTCAGTGCGAGCTTAACGTAGAAAAAAATATCCACGTGTTAAACTTTTTAAATAGCGTCAAGCGTTTATGGAATGTATTCGAATGTTTGGAAATCGTAACAATTAATTTAAAAAATACATTTTGGTCATGAAGAAATAAAAAAAAAAGATTAAATCGCCAACTTTCGCCTCAAGGCGAGGCAATCGCCAAATTTCTCCTTGCTTAATAAAAAGGATATTTTATTAATAACTAGATAGTGTAGATGTAGATTATTTATTAGGTTGGCTGTTATTCATAACAGTGCAAGTATGTTCATGCAAAGCGTTTTATTAAATGGCCATAGATACTTGATTTCAGATGTTAAAAATAACAATCTTAACCGTAATGCATACTGTTTTAACCAAATATACCAGTGATCAAATCAACAGCGTTATATAAGACAGCTCCTGCAACGCCAGCTAAGCCTCCAACAAGGGCTCCGGGTGGTCCAGCCACTGCCGCTCCCACTCCTGCGCCTCCAGCTGCACCAGTCGCTATATTACCAATAACATCAGTTGGAGAAAGCTCTCTCTTTTCATCGACTTTCCCATCGCTTGCTTCTTCAAACACCTCGGAGTCCTTAGTCAAGTATTGACTGCTCACCACATTTCCGGAAAGGTTAATCGGTTCTGATACACCAGGGTTCTTTTTAAGCAGTACAGTGCTTGCCGCTTTAGAAGAAGCGCTGGGACTGATATTCATATCAACTGTACTATCTTGCAAGTCATCGTGGACTGTGGCTTCATATCCATCAGTGAATTCCGGGTCATCTGAGATAGACGCCGCGAGACTGTTATGACCTTGGATGATAATAACTCCAAAGATACAGAACAAACTGAATTTCAATGCCATCTTTACGTCTTTTGTAGAACGGTGTTCAGCGAATGATGATAAACTAAAGACATCTCAGCTTTTATAAAGTGATCAATGCATTGTTCTTATTGACGCAAAATGCATCATTTTTTAGCAATGCACATTTCGGAGAAATTGGTAGGCATTTTCATATGTCAATCAAATTCCTCTGCTAAGAACACAAGTTTTTCAATGTTGACGCAAGAGCTACAAAAACGCCACAAGTAGTAGGTAGGTTAGTAAAATTATGAAAACCTAGTGGTTGCCCGCGACTTCGTCTGTGTGGACTTGATAGTACAAATTGACTCATACTCCTATCACCGTCCAGTAATCGTGGTCTCTCATTGTATGTACTCTGTTGTAGGTATGGTGAAGGGAGGTCACCCTGTACCCTATATTTTACTGAGGCCTGCCATTTATTTTGAGTAAAAAGAATTGTACACCCGTAATAACTGTCCAGTCATAATGACCTCTTGTTTGACCCGTTAAAAATAGCACAGAAAGGTCAACCTATATCTCTGGATGTACTATTACTATCGAAAATAAATATACCCTTGATCATCACTAAGAATATACATTTTAAAACTGTGGTAGACACATTAAGATTCGTTGAGCAGATTTCTAGTCTATAACGTTTTAGATCCATGCATACACACATACTAATCTAATATACAGACAAAAATTTCGAAAACAATTTTTTTGTACTTTGCTGACCTAAACTAAGGCCTGGGCTTCATCTTTGATTTTTAAAAATCAATGTACAGAATTCGACCTTCTAACGTTGCATTATATTGTCATGATTCCCTATTAAGTCTTATTTATAAATGCAATGGGAGTTGCCTTTGAATTTTATACATCAATGTACAGAATTTTACAGTTTTATTTTATGTTCCTTATCTAGTCTAATAATCGCAAAATATATTTTCATAGAAACCGTGAAATAAGTATTTTACCCTAATAAGATTTACCCTTATTACGTACAATAACATCCTCAAATCAACGGGCAACCTTGAAAATGTGCGAAACTCAAAGCGTTTGCTACAACTGCTTTTGCCTCTGTATATCGCCCAGGCATATTTACATAAGCTCAGGGGATTGTTGCTCGTCTGAAAATGACACTTTCTTACGCATAAGAAGTGTACGAACCTATTTCGTATGGAAAATATGACCGTCTGAACGGAAATCGTAATATCACACTTGACAGTTTGCCAGGCTTTCTAAGTTTGAGGCGCACATTTACGAGTACAAATGTTTCGAAAGATAAATCTATAACAGAGCTGTAGAAAGGCCAACTTAACAACAACCTAACTTCCCAGGATATAATTTGATTTGTAGGGAATACGCCAATGATACTGCAATTATTCCTTAAATATATACTTTTTATTACTTTTTATCACTACACACACTCCTTGGAAAACAACCGTTTTATTCCGTAGATAGACACCGAATGACCAACTTGTCGAGTCCCTCGAATTTTCCCCAACACCACCGGACGTTACAATTTTTATATTATTCTTCGAGCACTCATTTGACTACCCGGCAATGGATAAGAGTTGCCAGTAATGAGAAACATTTTAAACTATCTATTCTTAGGAAATAACTTTATAATACTGTGCAAAATATAAATACATAAAATAAAAACCTTACACTCGACCGTCCTGACAACGTGTATGACCCTATACACGCACCTGTTGTAAACCTTACACTCGGCAAGTTGTGTCACTCATTACATTAAACAAGAAGAGATCACAATTATAATACAAATTGATTATCTTATTCTAAGTTTACGCTTGTTCCAACCCTATCCGACCCATACCGAGTAAAACAACAAGCAAGAAACGTCTCGGCGGGTTATATTCTTTTCGCGGTTTCCTGCCTTGTGATCTCGAATAAATTTCAAATACATAGCTTAGTTTCAATAATATTTTATAAAAATAGTTTAAGATTACATATGGGTATAATTAACTATATTCAAATAAAATAAAAATATATAACATTACTTCTAGCTCATCTACAGATTTTATATATATTATTACCATACATTGATCATTAAATTCATTCAAATATTTAAGTGTATACAAGAGAAAAAGATAATTAATTTAGGAATATATGAAGCAGTGTAGACTATGTATCTACAATAACAATGATGACAAAAGAAACATTAACCAAAATATATATTTGCTTTCTCGCTCGCTCACGAGTCTTGCACCTACCACTAAACTTAAATAGTGTTAACCTAATGTGCTCACTCGCTCGCTCACGAGTCTCGCACCTACGACTATAGCTAAATATTGTTAACTTAATATGCTCACTCGCTCACGAGTCTCGCAATCAACCTCTGATATGCATGTGCTCACTCGCTTGCTCACGAGTCTCGCACCTACTTCTTGCAAGATGGAGAATTCTCTCTTTAATTCTATCATTACTCTTATGTCAAACCATGAAACTCGCTCGCTCACGAAGTTTCATGGCTGGCTCTCGCCTATGCGAAGGTAAAGCTATCATAGAGTCGGTCGCGAACCCGCTCGCACACGGAGTCTCGTGACTGTCTCCCTCTCCATATATCACATAATGACGAAGTCAACTCACGAACTCGCTCGCTCACGTAGTCTCGTGCTTGACCTGGAAATAAATACATTTCTTTCTATAGCAACCATTCATAACTACATTAGTATACATTTATTTATAATTTAATTAATTCATTCATTAATCGACTAAATAATCAGTATTAGGTGTGTGTGAATAATTTCAAGTTAGATTATCATAGTCTTGAAAATCGTCGTCACTTTTATCATCCACGGTCTCGGCAATATCATTGCCTAATTCTAAAGAAGCTACATGTATCCATGGCTGCATTCGATCTGCAGCTACAGTGGTTTTTCGTCTATTTTTCATGCCTTCGAAACCGGCTATGGGTGCTACCTTATACCGATCATTACCCAATACTTAAACCACCCTAAATGGGCCTTCGTATGAGGGCAAAAGTTTGGTGCTTTTGCCATCATTTTGAAAGGCAGTTTCGTTATTTTCACTAGCTCCTCGTTGGCAAAAGTCTTAGCTGGTTTTCGACCCTTGTCATAGGCTTGCTTTTGCTTTTCTTGCTCTATATCAGTCCTATCCTTTACTTCCTTACGAACCGTTGATAACTCGGTCGATTTTCGGGCTAGCTGTGTTACTTCATTAAATGCCGGGTTACTTTCACTATTCATTAAGGTACCAAACAATACTTCAGCGGGGGCTCTACCAATGGTTTTCTGTATGGTGTTATTAAGACCCCACTGTATCTTTCCAAGGTTACTATCCCAATCTCTTTCGTCATCTCTGAGGTTTTGCGCTGTTAACGAGTCCAGGATAGTACGACTGCTTTGAGTACGTGCCGAATGCCCCTATCAAGACAGAACCTTTTGAAAGCATGCGACGTAATACAGCTACCACGATCACTTATTAACCTATCCGGATTCCTAAACGTATCAAAGATTTCTCCTAGGACCTTAATCACATTCTGAGTATTAGTACTCTTAACTGGTTTAATAAATACAAATTTAGTGAATGATTCCACCGTAACAAGTATGTGTGTATTGCCCCTTTTAGATCTCACGAAAGGCCCGTGATGGTCTACGTGCAGCGTATGGAAAGGCACATCGACTTTCGGAATGGGATGCAATAACTACTCGCGTTTGCTGGCAGTTTTCTTTGAATACGCGCAAACAACGCATGCGCCAACGTATTTATTTACAAAACGCGTCATCTTTGCGAACCAGTAGTACCTTTTAATTCGCTCTAATGATTTCTCGTAACCTACATGGCCTACATTGTCATGGTTCATACGACACACCTGCCACCTCGCACCTTTGGTTACAACCCACCTTATGTTACTCTTGTCCCCACCGATATACCTAAATAATTTGTTATCTTTGACCAGATAATTGTCTTTTATGTACTCTAGTCCTTTCGCGTCCAAATCACGTGGAACTTGACAGTCAAGCTGGCCCACCGACTGCATGTCGCTCAGTGAGCTATGGAACGGTATATGCTGGGGATCTCGCTAAGGGATAGAATCCGGAACGAGATCATCCGCCAAAAGACAAAAGTCATAGATATCGTTCAGAGGTGCAGTAAGCTGAAGTGGCAGTGGGCTGGTCATGTCTGTCGCAGAACCGACGGGCGTTGGAGTAGGAAGGTTCTCGAATGGAGACCACGTCTCGGGAAACGTAGTGTTGGACGCCCCCCTGCTAGGTGGACCGATGACCTGAGAAAGGTGGCTGGTGGTGGCTGGATGCGAGAAGCGGAGGACCGTGAAAGTTGGCGCCGTCTTGGAGAGGCCTATGTCCAGCAGTGGACTGCAATAGGCTGATATGATGATGATATGATGAATGTGTAATCATGATCCAGAACTGGTCAGGTTCCCCTGTTGACATGGTCACGGAGTTCAGATAGCAGTCGCTACGCTATAATTACCTGATCTGCCACATTCTGGATCATGGTCAGCGGAAACTGGGCCCTCGCGTGCGAGTGCACTACCGGCATAATGCTAGGATGATAATATTGAAGTACCCTTTTTCTAGAATAATAGGTATAAAACAAAATATAAGAATCTAGTACATTTTTAGCCACTCTCAGAACAAACGAGAGTAAAACAAAACAAAAAACAAAACGAAAATCTTTTCGACGTTTCCGTAGTCCGACAAGGAACCTTTATAAGATCGTTCAGTCCGTCCGGTCCGTCCGTCCTAGTCTGTCACAGCAGAATATCTTCGACGTTTATGAACTGTTTTGCATATTACTTGGTTCAAGGATACTTCACATAAAGGTCGCATTTTTGAAAATACAAAAAAATAAATGACCCTTTTTAAGGTTACCTCCCCATACATGTAAAGGGGGGGGAGGGTGAATTATTTTTTGAGTGCACCTCCTTGTGTGGGGTATCGTTGAAAAGGACTATGAAAATAAGGTAGGGTTTCCATACAAAACTTTTTATCAGCTTTACCATTTGCGAGATATAGCCCGCCAAACTTGTTTACACGGTGTCCCCCCCCCTCCCCCCTGTAATTTCTGAAGTCTTGGACCTATAAACTTCAAATCACTTACGTAATTGAACAGGCGCAGAAAATCTTATTTAAAATTGTTTCGGGTGTCCTGTGATGAATACTTTTGAAATTATAAATAAAATTAAAATATATACTTTTTTCCAAAAAAACAGTATAAACTATTATCCTGGTGTTTAGGTAATTTAGACCTTATTTCTTTCCCCCTGTAAGCAGGCAAAACAGCGTGGTGCCAAAAATGACTACGGTACCCTACTTTTTTCTTCCAAATTCAAGTAGCTTTCGCAACTGTCAGAGTTGAAACGTTTTCAGCTCGCTGTAATTCCACTTGTTAATATACGGCGCCCGTTCGGCTCGCGTTTCGGTAATATTCACGACAGCGTTTGTGATACAAGCCGGGTCGGCTTGATTCGGGGGCCCTATTCTGGCAGACAAAGAAACAGCGCAACTTGGACAAAGACACAATGTTCAGGTGGGGATTCTCCGTTGGAAGCGATCTCTTCTGTGTCTGCGGGTTCCATTATTGTGGAGTGAATCTCTTGTCTTGTCCTGCGTGCCCTGATTCCTGCTCTCTGGAATAGACATGCGCAAAATCGTTCACTGAAGTGAAATGAGTGATATAGTTCAGTGGGAGCTAAAGATATGTATCACTCATCTAGTTCAATTAGTTCATTTAGTTCAGCAGATCTGCTATCAAAATCTCACTAACTACTTCATTCAGTTTAAATGTATCGTGTACTAAGAGAATTCTAATGACTATAAAATAATATTTATGATACTTATAGGCAGTCTAGAATTACGAATTAAAAACATTTTCAGTAATTCCTAAGATATTGTTACACGCATTAACAAATGATGTAAAGTGTTATTTGTGTACGTAATGTACGTAGGTACGTAACGTATTAAAAACGTATTACTTAATACCGAAAATTTTACATAGAAAACTGCAGTGCAGTAGCAGAAATACTGCATTCTCGCTCTTGCAGTATTGACAAATATATCCGTACGTTTTACTCTCATACCACTGAGTTACTGAACTAAATAAACTGCTTTGGACTATAGTAAGTGAGTGATACATTTGAACTAGATAGGTGAATTGTATTATTCATTCATGAACTACTCATGTGTACTCTAGAAGATCTTATATGTGCAAACGACAAGGCAATCCGCGTCGCCATTTACTGGGCACAACAAATTTAAGTCGTTAAGTTTATCATCGACACGATAAGAAGAAGCGCAACTTCATACTTTTAATATTAAGACAAACCTTCTTCTCAAGCAATAAGAAAAAAACTATTTTGGGAAGTAAGTGATCCTTGTTTGTGTCATAAATTAGCAATAATTATTTTTAAAAACATTTGTAAATGTTAATGTAACTAATACGCAAAGTTACTGTTCTCATCTCGATCTGCTTCTATTTCTCGAGATACAGACTCACGTCTAGTTCGAAAAGGGGGATCACTTTTAGCTGCAGAACCCGCGTTGTGCTCTTTTACTAATAACTTACATTAGTCTAAGCTGACCTGATTGTAACATGACTTAATAAAGAGTTATTTATTACAATTAACTTACGATTTTCTTTCCTGTACCATACAGAAAATCGAAGTCATAGTGCAGACCAGTCCTGGACTGGAGACCATGAAACCGAAAAACACCTATCGGAATATTCGGAACCTAGATCTATCGGAATTGGATGATATATCATCAGGATGGTGGGCACTAACTGGATGAGTGTGGCCTAAAACAGAACGAAAAAAAAAAAATTATTTTTTCAAAAACAATATTTCATGTAAATGCTCCAAAAAAATAAAATAAAATTTTCTTTAAAACTTTTACGATCAACTCATAACATCATTACAAAATTCATATATTTTAACCCAGGAATAGATATAAAAATGTGGTGTCAGATAGTAAATTACCATAGCAGGTTGTTATTTTTATGCCTAATCTTATTTTTAAATAAATATTTTTAATAATAATAAATAATAATAATAATAAAAATATCTTTATTGATAACCAGAATTACATCAATAATAATCAAATAAATACAACATGAAAGTGCTATATATCTCACGCAATTGCCAGAGGCTCCCAAACTAGGCTCTGCCTGTATCTTGAGAGACCAGTTACAATTACTTGGCTAAGGTGTGTGGCACATTCTATTATTCTAGATAAATATGTGTGTGTGTGTCTCTGTGTGTGTGTGTGTGTGTGTGTGTGTGAGTGTATGTGTGTGTATGTGTGTGTGTGTGTGAGAGAGAGAGAGAGAGAAGAAACATAAGATTGTTTACAATATTCAGCATGCAAAAAAAAAAAATAACTGCTACCATTTACGCACAAATAAGGAGTAAAATAATAGTCAAGAACAAAAAAAAAGTCATAATGTCATATCAAATTTAAATAATCATTAACATTATAGAAACAATGCTCGTTTAGCCACCTATATAGGGCGCCTTTGAATCTGTTAAAGGGCAAGTCTTTTATATTTTGAGGTATTTCATTAAATATGAGCATACACATCCAGTAGCAGTACTTAGTAAATCGAGCACTCTTGGGAACGAGGTCAACAACAAGTCTATCGCCATTTCTTGTATTACGGATGTACACATCTTTTGCTTGCCTGAAATAATACATATTTTGTTTTAAAAACTTCGCAATTTCAAGGATGTAAGGCATAGGAGGGGTAGTATTTTTAATGATTTTAATAACGGTTTGCAAGGCTTATCGGGTGCAGTACCACATATGGCCCTTATACATTTTTTTTGGGCAAGGAATGCCTTACTTGCATCAGTGCTATTACCGCATATAATGAGTCCGTACCGCAGAACGGATTCTACATAGGCAAAGTACGCAGTAAGTGCTGTATTTTTTGTCGCTACTTTGTATAATTTATAGAGTGCGTATGAAAATCTGTTTATTTTTTGCAAACATTTTCAACTTGATTTTTCATTAATAACTAGATAGTGAAGATGTAGATTACTTATTAGATTGGGTAGTATGAATAATAATGCAAATATTTTCATGCAACGCGTTTTATTAAATAGCCATAGTACTACCATACTTGAATAGCCATACTTGATTTCAGATGTTAAAAATAACAATCTTGACCGTAATGCAATACTGTTTTAACCAAATACACCAGTGAGTAAATCAACAGCGTTATATAAGACTGCTCCTGCAACGCCAGCTAAGCCTCCGACAAGGGCTCCGGGTGGTCCAGCCACTGCCGCTCCCACTCCTGCGCCTCCAGCTGCACCAGTCGCTATATTACCAATAACATCAGTTGGAGAAAGCTCTCTCTTTTCATCGACTTTCCCATCGCTTGCTTCTCCAAACACCTCGGAGTCCTTAGTCAAGTATTGACTGCTCACCACATTTCCGGAAAGGTTAATCGGTTCTGATGCAACAGGATTCTTTTTGAACAGTAGGATTACTACAGGGCTTGCCGCTTTAGAAGAAGCGCTGGGTCTGGTATTCGTGTCAACTGTATTATCTTGCAAGTTATCGTGAACTTTGGCTTCATATCTACCAGTGGATTCCGGGTCATCTAATATGGATGCCGCGAGACTATTAGGAGCTTGAATTAAAATAGCTCCAAAGACACAGAACAAACTGAATTTCAATGCCATCTTTACGTCTTTTGTAGAACAGTGTACAGCGAATGATGATAAACTAAAGACATCTCAGCTTTTATAAAGTGATAAATGCATTGTTCTTATTGACGCAAAATGCATCGATTTTTTTAGCAATGCACATTTCATATGTCAATCAATTTACTCTACTAAAAACACAGGTTTTTCAATGTTGACGCAAGAGCTACATAAACACCACAAGTAGTAGGTAGGTTAGTAAAATTATTAAAACCTAGTGGTTACCCACGTCTTCGTCTGTGTTCGTTTAGAATCCTGTTTGACCCTAGCTTGTTTACCGGATTCTGGGCTATCTCTTGAGGTTTTTATTATTATTTATTTGTAATATTGTTGGCCAAACGGGATTGTCCATTAGAAATCCCGGGAAGGTCCACATTAATATCAACATTTCGATGCAAGTGCATTAATAACTCTACCTTATTCCGACCTCTGCTAATAACAACGATTCTATAAAAGCAGAAATGAAGTTGATGAGAAAAAAAAGTGAATATGATGTTATGGTCAAGACATGATTTATCTCTGGCCGCATCATCACTCGCTATAAACTTTTTATAACAATATTTTATGTAAATACGCTAAAAAGAATAAAATAAATTTTCGTTTAAAACTTTTACGATCAACTCATAATTCAATTCATGTATATTAACCTAGGTATAGATGTAAAAATGTGGTGTTAGATGGTAAATTACCATAGCAGGTTGTTATTTGTGTGCTTAATTTTTTTTTTAAATAATTTAATAGTAAATAAAACAATACTTACTAACATTATAATTGCGAAAATGTGTCTGTCCAAAAACAGAATAAAATGGAAGGGTTTAAAATTTTAGCACCAGCAAACATAATTAAACATGCAAAGAGGGCAAAGTTAGACCAACTTCAGGAGGATTTTCTACTAAACCAAATTCGTTTAATTGTGTTTCGAGATCCATAAGTTTGTTAACGATGTCCTGAAGTTGCTAGTATGCGTAATATAGGTTTTAAACTTTTACGGCCAAATTCTTAAAAAAAACTTTTTCAAGGCGCTCCTTCCTGACTGACCTTCCCATTTGCAAGGGATCGAGCATGTTTCGCCTTAATTTGTGAAAGTTTGAAGCCCAATTGATCATTGTACCCTTGTCTAGAAAAGTTTATTTTTTTGTTTTGTCTGAGAATTAACTCTCCCTTTATCTTTGATTTTCTGTAACCATTACATATCCAAATAAATGAAATAAAGTAACAGAATAAATCTAAATCGATGCTCGATTAATAGAATAAAAGATTAGTACTTCTTTCTCTCTCTTGCTATGCTTTAAACAATAAATAACCTACAAACATAGTGTACATACACACGGCCACATTCAGATCATAGACGTTAACCTTGAGACCACCTCTATTCCATAGTTAATAAAGCTGCTTTCGTAGTAAACTTGACCTGTTGCCGACTGTACATCCAATAAGTATAAAAGATTATCCTCCTAGCGTTATCCCGGTTGTGCTCTCTTATGCGAGGGCCCATGGTCCGCTGACCATGATCCAGGTTGTGGCAGATCACGTAATTACAAAGGAGCGACTGCCATCTGACCTAGAGGCAACCGCTAGCCACTGCGCCACCGACGCTCAATAAGTATAAAAGATCATGAACTTTAAAACCTGAAAATCCTGTAAGTCCCCCCCTCTAAAAGCTTAACTGCTGGCTTGAAAAACCTGAAAAAATTAATGATAAAAGTGCATTTCCTAAACTTAAAAGGAAAACTATAGCGGTTGACATAACTTTATTAGTTTAGCAGTAATACCTATTAATTAAACTTTGGTAAAGTAAAAGCAGTAAAGTCAGCCTATATAGATCCCACTGCTGGGAAAAGGCCTCACCTCAACTATGAGGAGGAACGAGCCATACTCCACCACGCGGGCTCAGTGCGGATTGGTGGAGGAGTGTCTGTAAGGCAAGTGACCAACCATACTATCAGATGTTATCAAGCCGCCCTACGGCCTCTGACTAGGCTTAACGACTAATACCAACAGATATTAGCCGGGACCAACTGCTTAACGTGCCTTCCGAAGCATGGAGATGCTTTAAACTTTGGTGTTGGATAATAATACAAAATCCTTAGAATAAATTCTCTAAAGTGACTAAGATGAAGTAGGTACGGAATCCTTCGTGCGCGAGTCTGAATCGCATTTGGCCGGTTTTTAGGGTTCCGTAGCCGAATTAGCAAAAAACGGAACCTTTATAGTTTCAAGTCTGTCTGCTTGTCCGTCCGTCCGTATGTCACAGTCACTTTATTCTAAAACCCATTAGCATTAAACAGTGCAAACTTGGTAGGTAGATGTATCCTGTTAACCACTTAACGATTTTTCTACAAAAAATAATGATATTTAAGGGGGCGCTCCCATACATGAAACTAAAACAAAAAAAAATTGTTTGTCAAACATTATGCGTGGGTGTCTGTGGATAACTTTAAAATGACATAGAGATTCCTAAAACCATTTTCTCTTAAATCTAATGTTTGAGAGATAGACGCTTCCAAAGTGGTAAAATGGGCGTCCCCACCATTCAACTTTTGAACTAAGCAAGTGTAAATTTTGAAAAAAAAAACTTGATGTAGATCGTAACTAGTCCTTTAAACGAAAACTGGTTTGAATGACATCACAATCATCACAAAAGATTTATCAGTGGAATTAAAAAATTAACCTTATTGATTTTATTAAAGGGGAAACTAAAATTAGAATGCATATTTAGAATCAGATTTAAACAAAATAATAATGTCATCCACGACAGGTGAGTACCTACAGGACCAAATATTTAAAATCAATATATTGTATACCTACATATAACCTATTAACTCATCAAAATTATTTTACATAGATACCTACATTGTCATCGACGAGCGATCATGACCTCGGGAGAAGGATGAGATTCAAGAGTCAACGATTGTTCCCGCGACCAAGGCGGTGGATGTGTAATGCGCTCCCCAGCAGCCTGTATGTCTAGACCCGTAAGGTGCGTACCTAATCATGGAATATTTTTTTGGCTATTGAGAACGCATTGCTTGTAATTTTTCTTAAACGTGCATACTGTTTTGTCCAGACAACGTAACGGTGGGGGCAGATCATTTCAACACTTGGTCGCGGCGAATTTGAAGCTACCCCTAAACGCCACGGAGCGGTGGGGCGGTAGGACAAGCGCGAAGCCAAAGCGTCGGGTCCTGTGGGACTGCACGTCACGTCGCCATACCAACCGGTCCAACAGATAAGTTGGAACGTTGTTTTTTAATACACCGAACAAGAGAGCAGCGTAGTAAAGTTTCCGTCGTGAATCCATTTTTAATATATTAGCACTATTGATGTAGGGGGTAACATGCGCTCGAGGCGGTATTTTAAAGCAATACCTCGCACACGCATTTTGCACTCTTTGAATCGCTTTTTGCGTTTGCACTAACAGCCGGGGACCGTAAACAACATCCATAAAGTTGAACTTAGACAGCACCAATGAGTCACAAAGCATAATACGATTTTCTAAGCTTAGGTAGTTCCTTATTTGATATAGCACTTTTAACCTATAAAAACAGTTGCCTATAATAGTGTTTACGTGATTTTCGAATTGTAGCTCCTCATCCATTAGAAGACCCAAGTTTCTTGCTTCTGACACTCGCTCCACAACCTGACTCCCGATAACAATACGGACTCCCTTGCTAGTTTTTTTTTTTGATCTGGTCCTTCGAACCCAATTTTAAGTATTTGGACTTGTTACTATTGAGAACCAAAGAGTTACACTTTGCCCAGTTATTTATTCGTTCTAGATCTTTATTAAGGTTTTTAGTAGCGAGATCTGTGTCTTCAGGTTTATGGGAAATATAGACATGTATGTCGTCGGCATATATATGAAATTTGCAATGTCTAATATGAGCGGTGACATCAGCGCTATAGATAATAAAAAGAAGTGGACCCAATATCGAACCTTGAGGCACTCCTCTATTTACAGCTTTGGGATCTGAAACTCTTACATTTCCTTCGTCGACTCTTATTTCGACCATTTGCGACCTAAATTTTAAGTAGCTATGAAACCAATTTATTGCAAGGTTACTAAATCCGTCATATCTTAATTTTGACAACAGCAGTGGAATATTTATGCAGTCGAACGCCCTGGAGAAGTCGAGGAGAGCAAGCAGAGTTCCTTGTCCTGCGTCTTGGGCTGTGAGGATGTCATCTACTACACAAAGTAAGGCAGTTGATGTACTATGTGATTTACGAAACCCAGACTGTGTGTTTGGCAAGATGCTATTCCTTTCGAGAAACTCAGTCAGCTGCTCAGAGACTATCCTCTCGAAGACCTTCGATAAACAAGGCAAGATGCTAATTGGACGCAGATCCGACATAGAAGTAGGCAGGGATTTCTTAGGTATGGGTTTTATTAGGGCCTCTTCCCATTCCCTTGGATATGTTCCCGTAACAATGGATTTGTTCATCATAGCTGTAATAGTGGGAAGTGTCTGTGGCAAAGTGGCCGACAACATTTGCAGTGATAAGCCATCCAGTCCTATAGCTTTAGATTTCAGACCTTGTATAAATCGCAGTATCTTGTCCTCACCCACTACCCGTATCTCGAACTGTTCAGAGACAGCCCGATGATACTCAAAATATGTTAGTTGGGAAATACTAATATCCTGGCCACCCGGGACATTCAAAAAGTGTTCATTACTTTTGTCCGGGTCCGTAAACATGTTACCAGGCAAGTCAGGTTTTGCTTTTATACGTACATGTTTTTTTAATGTGTGACCAAACAGTTCGTGGATGATTGGACTTATTATTTATGTATTGATTGAAATATGCTTGCTTTTCCCGAAACAGAGCTTGTTCTACAGAACGTTTGAGTTCTTTATAATATACTTTATGAGCGACCTGTCCGGAACCACGCGCCTGATATAAGCCTCATCTCTCTTTCTCATCATTAATATGATATTATAAGTTATCCAAGGATACTGGTGATGCTTTACGATAACAGTTTTCAAAGGTGCGTGTATGTCAAAAAAACTCAATAAGTAGCGATTAAATAGTGCAACCATACAGTTAACATCATCTAGCCCCTGTATTCGCTTCCAGTCTAAGTCTTTCAAGTGCATCTTAAATAAATTTTCATCTATATTTGATATCGCTCGACAAATTACCATAGTTGGAATCGGTTTATGTTTTCGAATGTTAACGTTGCACACAACCAGCGCATGCCTACTAAGGTCGTGTATATAGTCTACGACAACGGAACAGTCTTGAATGTCCGTACAAACCAAATCGATTTTAGTCTCACTATGCGACGTAAAATGTGTAGGTGTCTGCACAAGTTGAACAAGCTTATGACACATTAGGAACTCGCTCAACCTCTTTATGTGATCGCTAGTAGTCAAATTAAAATCGCCCAGCAAAACTACGTTATCACACCAAGCGAGAGTTTCCAGGGACGCAGATAAGGCATCAAAGAAAAAATCAACACCTAACCACTGCGGTCTATACGCTGTACCTATTGCTATCCTCCTTCCACTTGCCGTCAAGCCTTAACACATCTGCTCAAGATTGTCGGCAGAGGGGTAGGGGAGGGCTCGCGCGGTCACTTCTATACGAACGTAAAATCCCACACCACCGCCGCGTGCGCGCACACAGCGCGGCCGAGGGACGTGCCGCAGTCTGTAGCCGGGCACGGCGTACGCTCGACCGTCCTCGCCCTCGTGCAGCCACGTCTCATTGATAGCAAGAATATCAATATCATGTCGTTGCACAGCAGAAATCAGCTCATCGTGGCGCGTACCGAGAGAACCCTTATTAAGGAGACCTAACCTTAACTTAGTGCGCCTAGCCGCGCCTCTTAATATAATAACTATCGTAATATTGTGATAGAACTGGTTGTTCACTCAGTACGCGCTCAGAGCGCTGTCCGCTTGCCAAATAAGTGTTTGCTAGTAAAGAGTTTGTGGCTACTACGACACAATAATGCCTTGCTGTATGCTTCTCTGTTTCCTGCGGTGAGATAAGTAGACGTGAAGTGTTAAGTGCCTCGTTACCTGATGTGTACAGTGGATATGTGAATAGTATCAGCCTACGTGTGTAATAGATAAACATATTGCTGAGGTATAAAAATAATAAATAATAATATTTCGTCGCACAATTGCACAGCTGCCGACTGGCTTTCAAGAAAAGTAGTTTACACAAAACAAACAACCAGAATAAAAACATACACATTTCGTAACCTATAATAGGCAATAATAACGTACTATATAAATGACGTATTTTACCTAAACATATTAAAACAAACCGCGACTTAGCCAAAAACCCTCTCGAGGTCCTCTCAGTGCTGAGGCCGCGCCTGACTCTGGCTGCCTTTAATAACTGATCACGAATGGAGCGGCGTGCCAGTCGAACGGTGACGGCCCTCGGTCTGGGATTTTCATGGGGCTCGGACCTTTTGACACCTACGCGCTTGCAACAGACGATGTCTCTATCTTCCAGCGGGACTCCCAATTTCGTTGCGCAGGCCATCACTAGATGCTGAACGCTCTCATTGTCTTCCTCTGGGATACCTGCGATATCTACGTCATTGAGTAGTAACTCTTAATCCCTCTCGTCTAGATCTAGTTTTAACTGCGCAACGGTCGCCTTTAGGGTCTTAACAGTTAGTCCTTCTCCCACACCAGGCACACTATATTGCCGCTCTATGTCTTCTACTCTTTTTTCGAGTTTATCTAGTCGCTCGCCCATAGAGTTCATGAAAGAACGCATTTCAGCCACCTCCTCTCTCCACGCTTTGCATTCCTCGGTTGCAAGTTTCATTTCCGCGCGGAAAGTACGAAGGTCCCGGTGAAGTTCCGAGGCAGGGTCTGCAGTTGTAGCATTAAGTGTGTCGTCCACCACAGATGTGTTCGCAGAGAGGTCAGCAATAGGAACGTTTGTACCCTTAATTGGTGTGCAGTCGGCGTTTTTTCTGGGCATCCTGGCTTTGCAGTCAGGGCAGCACCATGTCTTAGGCACTTGAGCTCCTAGAGCGATGTTCACGCACCCCCTATGGCACACCCCGCTGCATTAAGTGCATGTTACTCCCTCCGCCGCAGCCAAAAACTTTCCACAGGCATTACACTTTGGTGCCATTATTTAATTGTGTCAATATTGTAAAAAAATTAAATAATTATGATTTTAATTTTTTTTTGTGTAATGAGGGTATGCTTGCTTAAACAACGACGATGAATATCCTTTTACTGTTGTTTTATTTCACAAAACTTGCACTTTTAATGTAGCTTGGCACCAGGGTCACAGATTTATTACGTAGGAACTAACTCTATCGCGTTATATCGATGAATATAATATTTTTTCGCGCAGCAACAGCTCAACGTATACGTCATCGACAACGTCCGAAACGTCACTCGTAAAGCGTGGAGCGTTTATGTAATCTTTATTCTTTTTGGACAAAATTCTCCACGCTTTCCTTCATAATAAATCATAGTAAATCCATACTTAATATTATAAATGCGAAAGTGTGTCTGTCTGTCTGTTACCTCTTGACGCTTAAACCACTAAACTGATTGAAATGAAATTTGGTATGGAGACAGTTCGAGACCCTGGAAAGGACATAGGCTACATTTTGTCGCGCTATAAAAACATTAAGGGGGTGAAATGGGGGATAAAAGTTTATATGGAAAATCCAACTCTTGCGGGCCAAGTCGCGGGGAACCACTAGTATTTATTAAGATAATTACCTACTATAACCATTTCGCATAGTTAATTATTTATCGTTCATCACGAACTGAAATTGTTTATGTTTACCTGCGATCTAATGAAGATTTGGCAAAGAGGAAACTCTTGAGTCATCAAACTAAATGTCCGAATTATTTTGTAATTTTTAGTGCGAGTGTAACGCCAAGCCTCGGCCAATCATAGCCAAAGCCAGCCATAGCCACCGCACAGCCAGCCAACACCAAGCCACCGCTTGCCACCTTTCCCCACCGCCAACGTACCTATAATGGAGGGGGAAAGCCTTATAAGCGACGGACAGCTCAGTCTAGCAGACTTGTACACAGCAGCCACTGAGTAAGCTGAAACTCTGCCAGTTTGAGTAACTATAATCATATTCTTTGTAAGTGTGTGATTCGGCGATTAAATCTGTGTGCTTAAGCTATTGTGCATTTTTTATTTATGCCACTTGTTTACACGTGCTAAAAGCGTGAGTTTTAGTTTTTTTTTTTTATTTTTAAGTGTAGCTTTTAACAGGGCAAAGGCGGGTCGTGTCGGTAGTCAATATTAATTACGAAATTGCTGACATACCGCAAGCCCAATGATTCAAATGTAATGTAGATAGCCGCTAATAACAGGCGGAAGCCTGCCTATGAATACTTCTCTCATGCAAATGAATTGTGATTAAATTGCTTCAATGAATCTACTATCAGATAAAATCTGGTATGTGGAATTTCCATTACAAGCTTTCACAAATGTTTTCTTTGAAACCATGGGTATTCTTGTTGAATTCAATGTAAATCCAATTGAAGTTGTGAAAACGAGTTCAACCGGCTAATCCCATTCGCCCTTTTGTTCAATGGTTATACTATAAATAGGTAGGCACAGTAGGCTCATTGTCTATGCTCCTAAATTTTGAACTGCTTTAAGCCTAGATTTCTATTATGTGCCTAGTTTTCATTCCATACATTTGACTCATATAATGATTTTTATATTTCAAGCAATTTATATAAAAGATTTATGAAATAAATTTATAGACCACCTTTTTACGAGACTCGAACCTACGACTCTTCGCTATCCGGGCCATTGCTTTTCCAACTAAGTCACTAGAGCCGAATTTTCGTAACTACGTTTTTTTTTTTTTATTAATTCAAGTTTAAGAAATTTTGACGTTAGAGATAGATAGATAGATAACTCTTTATTGCACACCATAAAAGTAACAACAATACAATTTACATAGAATGATGTACAAATCAGGCGGTCTTATCGCTAAGAGCGATCTCTTCCAGACAACCTTCTTCCAGACCGGTTGGTCATTGTAAAATGATGATGTGAAATGGATAGTGAAATATATTATAACAAACATCATAAATCTAAACGCTAAAATCTACCTTCAAATAGGAACCAAAGACTCAGCCATTAATTTATAAACTTTATTTTAATGCATCATAGTTGCTCTTACCATTACCTATACTTAACAGAAAAAAGGATATTTTAAATTTAAGTTATCGAAAATATTTTTCATTAAAACACAATTTTACGGATTACTTCGCGATTTATTTACATTTTATTTAAAACCTGACGTTTCGAACACTTTACAGCGTTCGTGGTCACAGGGAGACTCCCTGTCTGTGAGACAGTCTCCCTGTGAGTTCCTCCTTCCTCAAATGTCCTCGTTCCTCCAATGAGTTCAACAATTCGCGTAAACGTAAGAAAAATTTTTTTTTATTTGTAATACGTATTCATGTAGTCTAGCCTGAGTGTTGACGTTTCAAACACACTTTGTAATTAAAAGTATTAAATTAGAGTTTATATCGCGTTTCACCTCATTTGAAAATTACTGGTTTTAAAAAGTTTGTGTAGTGATTTAACAGAAATAATAATTTGCAGAATTTTTACGAAGAGTGAGCCAACTGCACTCTTCGGCCACTATAACTTGTTATTTCGCATCCCGAGCCACAGAAGCAGAATTATATTAAATCTAAGAGTTCCCCTCAAATTCATTAGCAAATTAGTCCCCATTAGGTGAAATGAAAGTGGAGACGATTGTCAAAAACATTACATTCATCAAGCAGTCACCTTGCCTTACACTTTGATTCATTTGCGGGCATTAGGGTGGGTATACAGGCGACCATTCCCATTTTTCATTGTATTTTTAACCTAACTCTTTACTAGGTCGTCCATGTGTGGGGTTTTTGTGGTTGCATTGTCTTACACGACCTAATAAAATAACACATTTGCTACTATCATGTTTTTTTTTCGAACCCAAGAGTTTTTTTTTCTGGTAGGAAGTGGGAACACTGGAATCTGGCAATATTTTTCACTTCATACCTTTTTTTGCAAACGGGTTTGTTAATCAAATACAAAAAAAAATGTTTTTACAGGCCTACAATGATTTTTCGATTCCTATTAAAAAAAAATAACAAAAAGTCATAATATTGTATCTGATTATTATAAATAACATAAACTGTTGTATAATAGATAATGATACGGAAACCTTTTTGCGTGAATCCAACTCGCACTTTGCCGTATTTTTGTAGTATTAGGCGCTAAACCACGTGCAAGCAGATAGACAAACAGACAAATGGAAACAACGAAACCCTTACGGTGTTATTATTAAAAAAATTGACCGGGTTTGAAATAAATAAAACCGGGTCTAAATATTAGCCGACAACAGAGGAATGAATGATACATTCGTGACACAACCTAATAGAGAAGCGCTTTTCTAAATGGCTAGCTAATAGCTTAGTCCTGTCAAACTCGGTACTAAGTTTTTGGAATAACGGGGTTAGGGTTTCTTGTTGACTACAGAACAAGCCGCATTCATTTCTAAAACAGAGTTACCTGAACCTAGAGTTCGCAGACACACGTTTAATTTATTAATCAGCTGGTTTAGCGTTATTTGACATATTTCGTATGGAAATTCTGTAAAATTAACCGTCAACCGAGGTTTCCTGGCTGTTTAAAAGTTGGTGAAGTCGGGTCTGAATCGAATTATTTTGACAAACCATAGCATTTTTGTTGACCTCTAGTTAGGCAACTAGAGTCTGCGTGATAAACTACGCTTGACTAACAGATAATTCTGTTAGTTATTACCACTGTTGGTGCATAACAAAAACAACATGATTGATGATATAAGTTTTGAATCCGTAAAGAGTGAATAGTGTAGGTGTTCAGCCCCGATGGCTCAATCAACCTTTTTTAGAGTTATTTATGCTTTTTTACTTATTTACAGTTGCATTTTTAATAGATTTCGTTTTTAGTTTTTGGATTGATGTTGTCAGGAAAAAAGTAATGAAGTTGCATGAAGATTGTCCCGTTGTTTCCTTGATTTCAGCATCACCAGGATATCCAGGAAGGTTGTCTTGAAGAGATTGTTTCCAGCGATAAGACCGCCTAAATTGTACCTGCCATGCTTTACTATTTATTTTTATTGTACGTTTATAATGTGTTTCTGGTATTACTAAAGAGTATCTATCTATCCGCAGAGATAGGTTAACAATACTGGGAGTGGTTTCATCGCCTCCTAGCCTCCTAAACCTGAAGTTCACCAGTACACGTTTGTTTTTTAATCAGCCGGTTTAGTATTATGTGACATATTTTGATTGGGAATGTGCTGTTTAAGGATTAGTTAACTGTGGTCTAAAAGTAGCATTCTCTTTAAAAACCTAGCTTTTACCTTCTTTTAATTTGCACGTCAGATTTTACAGGGTGTTGTTTTGGTCAACAGCTTCCGACTCAGGGCTGGTAGTATTCATAGTGAAGAGAAGTAAAACAACGTGGTAGACTTACAACACTTTATTTTCACACGACCACTCGATAGCACAGTTCACAGTAGACTGACTCAGTTTGCTTGCGCCTCACTGTTTCCTACCATGCCATGAGGCAGAGATATCCCTACCATATCGCATGACGGCAAACAGCCAATCGGCGCCTACTTTACAATCAAATGAGAGACTATTTATTTCAAAATTACTTATTTACTAGATTTTAATCAAATGCATATTTTATAATCAACTTTTATTATTTTAGACTACTTTTACACATAAATCTTACATTTTATTTCTTACATCGGTCTTAAAACAATTTATAATTTAAAATGATGGCATTTCCGTTATCAAATGAGAAGCTGTTTAATACTTTATAAATTTATTTTAGACTGAATTTCGACAAATGATTTATATTTAACTCAAAAATAATAAACTTCATATAAAAATCACAACATTCGGACATCCGACTGCCTGCTAACTGCGTAGCACGCACGCAAAATCACAACATTCGGTAAATAATTATTTTATTTTTAACATACCATTAAATGCATGATAGAAATAATGTATACATATATTTCATTCAATATTTTATAAAACACCTTTTTAATGATTAAATGAGTATTATAATACATTATTTTATATAGAATATGTTAAAAATAAGGTAGGTATATAATATCTATCAATTGTGTAAGATACAACTAAATTAAGTGACACTTGATACATTTTAATTCAATAATCTTCATTAGAGCTAGAATCAGAATTAGAGTTTACTAAATCGGATGAAGGACGAGAGGGTCCATCAATTTCTAATGCTTGGATGTGTATCCACGGCCGCATCCTGTCTGCAGCTACAACAGACTCGTATTTTTTTGTATTGAACCCAGGCACGTTGGAAATTCTGTATCGATCGTTTTCTAAGCTTTTCGTAACCTTGTATGGACCAACAAATTTTGGTAAGAGTTTCTTGCTCTTGCCATCATTTTTAAAATTGGTCCTGGTTATTTTAACTAAATCACCCACAGAATAAGTGATCGCTGGGGACCTCTTTTCGTCATATGCCTTTTTTTGTCGTACTTGGCTACTCTTAATATTTTCGGAAGCTTCCGGCCTCATTTCTTCAATATTTGCAGGGGTTACCACACTTTGGGTATCCAGTGTATTAGACGCACTTAAACTAGTTTCGGATGTTACCGGCATTTGAGCAATAGGATCATTAGAACTGGGCTCATCACCGGGGCTTATTGCGGAAACAGCTTCATTCTCGCGATTCTCAGTTGTCAACATACAGGGTTATAAAAAAAACATTAGCTATTTTTGTTGTTATGAATCAGTGCCATTAATAGAACTCATCCGTGAAGAAAAAAATATATGCTTTTATCAAAAAAAAAAATTGTGACTTGTCAATCTTTTCCAATAAAATGCCAAAATTTCTAGTCGCCCGTCGAGGTCATCGGCCGCGTATTCGCTATAATCTACTCTCAGCAGTGTGGAGGTATCACTTTGTGTAAAACATGCGCCGCTAGCCATGCAATTTTCTTACCTATGCGTACGTCAAAAGGTGCAATTTTTCTTTCATACTTCTACGGGATTAGGACCGTCTAAACACAACATTACCTTATGCGTTTAGGCGTATTTAAAAAAATGCAATCAGCTTATGTACAATAATTAAGAAAAAAATCAACTGTTTCTAATACCTTATTTTTCTAACAATATTTCAATAATTGCTTGAAGTGGAGTCCATTTCTTGCGAGGCACAATCTTGCGCGTTTTATAACGTTTCTTCTTAATCTTATTAACATTGCACTCTCACTTTTCACAGCGTCAAATGCACTTATTATTTTTGTCTTTAATTCGTCAATGTTTCGAATTTCGTTACAATAAACGCGACGTTTGATTTCACCCCACAAAAAGAAATCACACGGCGTGAGATCAGGTGACCTAGAAGGCCAAGCCACGGGTCCGCCACGGCCTATCCATCGGTTTCCGTACTCACTATTCAAGTACTCTCGAACATCGCGAGCATAATGGGGTGGTGCACCGTCCTGTTGATAATAAAAGTCACGGAGATATGCGATTGGCACGTCTTCCACAAAGTCAGTTATTTCACTCCGTAACATTTCTAAGTAAGTGCCTCCTGTAAGGTGCCCTTGAATAAAATACGGCCCGAGTATCTTATCCCCAATGATGCCTGCCCACACATTGACACTGAATCTCACTTGATAGTGATCTTCGCGAATTACATGTGGGTTCCGAAACGACCACCAATGCTCATTATGGTGGTTGTAGAGCCCGACGCGCGTGACTTCTGAACTCCTGCCCGAGCCTGACGCTTTGTTCTGATAATTGTTGTTTGGACGAAAATTCCGCTTTCTAAAACCCCCCTGCAAAGTGTCTTATGGTTGCGAAGGCTGCTGTGACGCTAGATAATTTACCAAGTCCTCAGGCTCATTACACTGCAGAGCTTGAGCTCCATTCCTAATTGAACTATCCGATATCCCATATATAATACAATCAACTGCCTTGCGCCCGACAATCTCGCAACGACATAGTAAAGACAATTTATCGTAAAAGTAATCTCGCAATGATTCGTCAGTGCGAGATTTTCGGTTTAACATTTCTTCGAGCATTTTACCAAAGTTTACATTATTGGGAAAAGCTTTAGTAAATTTGATCTGCCATTCCTCCCACGAGTAGTTCAAAGATGGTAGAGCTTCATACCATCGCTTCGCTAATCCACACAACTTTTGCAGGACATAATGGATAGTTTGTTTTTCATCCCATCCATAAATTACAGAACACTCGTTTACCTTCCTCAACCATCTTTGGACGTCTTGGGATTTATTATCGGGATCAAATTCGGGAACGACATTGGTAGTAGGAGTATTATTCTTACTTGAAGATTTTTGTAGTGCAGACAGCAACTTCAATACGTCTTCCGCTGTTAGTCCCTCGGTAGGCTTGGGCTCCTTTGCTGGCGCCTCCAAGACGAGAGACTCGTTGGATGGTGATCTCCGGCGTCGCCTAGAACACTCGGGCGTGTTTCCTCCGGCGTGGTCATCTGAAAGGTTCAAGCAGTTAATGTTCTTCCTCAACAGATAAATGATACAATCTAGCTCTTTAATGTGATCGTGGTCAAGCTTATGAAGAATAACTTTAAAAAAAGATGACTCATTTTTTTTAATCTAAAATTAAACTCAGGACTCACCAGTAAGTAGTTGCTGTGTCTACCAAATAATTGTATAGTTGCAATTCCTATGTATAACCTAGTCGTATGGTAGAGATGTATGGAGAGTTTTCTATTATAACAAAATAATACGATACATCTCATTAAAACTCACGCCCTTATACTAATAAACCTAACAATAGCTGTAGTTTAACGTTGTTACCTATATCACTAGCAGCACACTTACACGGCTGCGACAGCGCACCTACATGGCTGTTTAAACACTAAACTACAGCACACATACATGGCTGTTTCACAATATGGCAGACCACCTACATGGCTGCGGCAGCGCACCTACATGGCTGCATAAACAACTACAGCACACATACATGGCTGTTTCACAACAAGGCAGACCACCTACGTGGCTGCGGCAGCGCACTAACATGGCTGCATAAACACTAAACTCCAGCACACATAAATGACTGTTTCACAATATGGCAGACTACCTACATGGCTGCGGCAGCGCACCTACATGGCTGCATAAACAACTACAGCACACATACATGGCTGTTTCACAACATGGCAGACCACCTACATGGCTGCAGCAGCGCACCTACATGGCTGCATAAACAACTACAGCACACATACATGGCTGTTTCACAACATGGCAGCTCACCTACATGGCTGCATAAACACTATTACATTCAAGCTAGAATAATCAAATCAATTCACTTTATACTTCTCAATGGTAAATCATCAGGTTGTAACTTGATTATAATATCAGGGACTCGTAAGTAGTCGCAATACCATTGTATGTATATTAAAAGTAGCGTATAAGCCAAATGTCGCACTAATGTTATCGGAGAGTGGGCCCGACCAAAACATAGCCCGTGCATTTGACCTAATCACTAGCATAAAATTGGTTAGAAACTCACGAATACATACTTGCAACTCTAATATAACAATAACGAATAGGCCAAACGCCCCACTATACTATCGGAGAGTTGCCCCGACCAAAATACAGTACGTGCGCTTAGTCCAATCATTACTATTTAACTGATTGCTAGTGTTCTGTGTTAAGTGCCCACAAGGTGTGCCTATAACTCCGGAGAGCAATGTGTATGAAATCTGTATGAGTAGTGTGTTATGTGCGAAGGATTCATTTCTAACTATCTTATTGATTCTTGCTCGCAATTGAAATAGCATTTATTCTAGTAAAAATGAAATAAGTATTTGCAAAAATGTCTTACGATTTTTGTCGGACATAGCTCGCAGGTTACCCATCTCACTTCTGACTTGAAGAGAAGTGAAACAACGTGGTAGACTTACAACACAGTGCTGACCACTAGACCAACGAGGCAGTCTACTTACGAAATAGGAAGATGTAATCGCAGTTCATTACTTAGGTGTCTACCTTCCTAGCTAGGAAGCTCGCGTCCTAACTAGGAAGGTGACGATATCCGTAGTTTCGGATGTAGCCGTCCCTGTCACTAATGCCACCATAGCCGAGCGAGCGGTCGGGATGGGAATATACGGACAAAGTGTTATCAAAGTAGAGCACTTGCCTATTCATCCTACCTTCCTAGTTAGAATCCTAACTAGGATGGTACCTTCCTAAATATTGATCCTAAGTATTATCCTATTTGGCGACCGTCTAGACCGACCGTCGTAGTCGTTCGCGCACCGGACTTCTAAACCAGGCGGTTGCGGATTCGAATCCCGCAAGGGGCAAATGGTTCTGTGATGAGCACGAGCATTTGTACCTAAGTCATACATGTTTATATGTATTTAAGTATTTCTATCCGTTATCCTAGTCACCATAGCACAAGCTCATGCTTAGTTTGGGGCTAGGCAATTGGTGTGTTTGTTGAAACAATTTATTAATTTATTTATAGTTAGGAAGCTACAAATAGGATAGTTTAATAAGTGCTTTCGTGTTGAAAGACAATGTGTTGAGTTGGGTTTTAAAAGTATCGAAAAGCCAATCGACAAACTAATGCCGTACAACACTTTTGGAACAGATTTTTTTTTAATTGCCTCTCCAAAAGCACTTTGGTCGCAAAACTATCGAGCAAAAGCCCAGTGTTTGATTCCAACACTTTATAGCGGGTTTGATCCGAACTTTTATTAGTTGTGTGAAGTGCTGATCTGTTCCTTTAAATTGGATAGCTCTGTGGAGATAAGCTTTATGTTGGCCGAGTACGGTAGTTCGAGAATCTGGCTGGTTTTTTGTGTCTATCAAATCATGAGAAACGGATTCAAATTTTATAGATAGGGCCCCAGTAGAATTTCAGTGCGAGCTTAACGTAGAAAAAATTATCCACGTGTCAAACTTTTTAAATAGCGTCAAGCGTTTATGGAATGTATTCGAATGTTTGGAAATCGTAACAATAATTTAAAAAATACATTTTGGTCATGAAGAAATAAAAAAAAAAGATTAAATCGCCAACTTTCGCCTCAAGGCGAGGCAATCGCCAAATTTCTCCTTGCTTAATAAAAAGGATATTTTATTAATAACTAGATAGTGTAGATGTAGATTATTTATTAGGTTGGCTGTTATTCATAACAGTGCAAGTATGTTCATGCAAAGCGTTTTATTAAATAGCCATAGATACTTGATTTCAGATGTTAAAAATAACAATCTTAACCGTAATGCATACTGTTTTAACCAAATATACCAGTGATCAAATCAACAGCGTTATATAAGACAGCTCCTGCAACGCCAGCTAAGCCTCCAACAAGGGCTCCGGGTGGTCCAGCCACTGCTGCTCCCACTCCAGCGCCTCCAGCTGCACCAGTCGCTATATTACCAATAACATCAGTTGGAGAAAGCTCTCTCTTTTCATCGACTTTCCCATCGCTTGCTTCTCCAAACACCTCGGAGTCCTCAGTCAAGTTTTGATTGCTCACCACATTTCCGGAAAGGTTAATCGGTTCTGATACACCAGGGTTCTTTTTAAGCAGTAGGATTACTACAGTGCTTGCCGCTTTAGAAGAAGCGCTGGGACTGATATTCATATCAACTGTACTATCTTGCAAGTCATCGTGGACTGTGGCTTCATATCCATCAGTGAATTCCGGGTCATCTGAGATAGACGCCGCGAGACTGTTATGACCTTGGATGATAATAACTCCAAAGATACAGAACAAACTGAATTTCGATGCCATCTTTACGTCTTTTGTAGAACGGTGTTCAGCGAATGATGATAAACTAAAGACATCTCAGCTTTTATAAAGTGATAAATGCATTGTTCTTATTGACGCAAAATGCATCATTTTTTAGCAATGCACATTTCGGAGAAATTAATAGGCATTTTCATATGTCAATCAAATTCCTCTGCTAAGAACACAAGTTTTTCAATGTTGACGCAAGAGCTACAAAAACGCCACAAGTAGTAGGTAGGTTAGTAAAATTATGAAAACCTAGTGGTTGCCCGCGACTTCGTCTGTGTGGACTTGATAGTACAAATTGACTCATACTCCTATCACCGTCCAGTAATCGTGGTCTCTCATTGTATGTACTCTGTTGTAGGTATGGTGAAGGGAGGTCACCCTGTACCCTATATTTTACTGAGGCCTGCCATTTATTTTGAGTAAAAAGAATTGTACACCCGTAATAACTGTCCAGTCATAATGACCTCTTGTTTGACCCGTTAAAAATAGCACAGAAAGGTCAACCTATATCTCTGGATGTACTATTACTATCGAAAATAAATATACCCTTGATCATCACTAAGAATATACATTTTAAAACTGTGTTAGACACATTAAGATTAGTTGAGCAGATTTCTAGTCTATAACGTTTTAGATCCATGCATACACACATACTAATCTAATATACAGACAAAAATTTCGAAAACAATTTTTTTGTACTTTGCTGACCTAAACTAAGGCCTGGGCTTCATCTTTGATTTTTAAAAATCAATGTACAGAATTCGACCTTCTAACGTTGCATTATATTGTCATGATTCCTTATTAAGTCTTATAAATGCAATGGGAGTTGCCTTTGAATTTTATACATCAATGTACAGAATTTTACAGTTTTATTTTATGTTCCTTATCTAGTCTAATAATCGCAAAATATATTTTCATAGAAACCGTGAAATAAGTATTTTACCCTAATAAGATTTACCCTTATTACGTACAATAACATCCTCAAATCTACTCAGAACATTCACATAACCTTATCGTAAGGGCAACCTTGAAAATGTGCGAAACTCAAAGCGTTTGCTACAACTGCTTTTGCCTCTGTATATCGCCCAGGCATATTTACATAAGCTCAGGGGATTGTTGCTCGTCTGAAAATGACACTTTCTTACGCATAAGATGTGTACGAACCTATTTCGTATGGAAAATATGACGGTCTGAACGGAAATCGTAATATCACACTTGACAGTTTGCCAGGCTTTCTAAGTTTGAGGCGCACATTTACGGGTACAAATGTTTCGAAAGATAAATCTATAACAGAGCTGTAGAAAGGCCAACTTTACAACAACCTAACTTCCCAGGATATAATTTGATTTGTAGGGAATACGCCAATGATACTGCAATTCTTCCTTAAATATATACTTTTTATTACTTTTTATCACCACACACACTCCTTGGAAAACAACCGTTTTATTCCGTAGATAGACACCGAATGACCAACTTGTCGAGTCCCTCGAATTTTCCCCAACACCACCGGACGTTACAATTTTTATATTATTCTTCGAGCACTCATTTGACTACCCGGCAATGGATAAGAGTTGCCAGTAATGAAAAGCATTTTAAACTATCTATTCTTAGGAAATAACTTTATAATACTGTGCAAAATATAAATACATAAAATAAAAACCTTACACTCGACCGTCCTGACAACGTGTATGATCCTATACACGCACCTGTTGTAAACCTTACACTCGGCAAGTTGTGTCATTCATTACATTAAACAAGAAGAGATCACAATTATAATACAAATTGATTATCTTATTCTAAGTTTACGCTTGTTCCAACTCTATCCGACCCATACCGACTAAAACAACAAGCAAGAAACGTCTCGGCGGGTTATATTCTTTTCGCGGTTTCCTGCCTTGTGATCTCGAATAAATTTCAAATACATAGCTTAGTTTCAATGATATTTTATAAAAATTGTTTAAGATTACATATGGGTATAATTACCTATATTCAAATAAAATAAAAATATATAACATTACTTCTAGCTCATCTACAGATTTTATATATATTATTACCATACATTGATCATTAAATTCATTCAAATATTTAAGTGTATACAAGAGAAAAAGATAATTAATTTAGGAATATATGAAGCAGTGTAGACTATGTATCTACAATAACAATGATGACAAAAGAAACATTAACCAAAATATATATTTGCTTTCTTGCTCGCTCACGAGTCTTGCACCTACCACTAAACTTAAATACTGTTAACCTAATGTGCTCACTCACTTGCTAACGAGTCTCGCACCTACGACTATAGCTAAATATTGTTAACTTAATATGCTCACTCGCTGAGGAGTCTCGCAATCAACCTCTGATATGCATGTGCTCACTCGCTTGCTCACGAGTCTCGCACCTACTTCTTGCAAGATGGAGAATTATCTCTTTAATTCTACCATTACTCTCATGTCAAACCATGAAACTCGCTCGCTCACGAAGTTTCATGGCTGGCTCTCGAAGGTAAAGCTATCATAGAGTCGGTCGCGAATCCGCTCGCTCACGGAGTCTCGTGACTGTCTCCCTCTTCATATATCACATAATGACGAAGTCAACTCACGAACTCGCTCGCTCACGTAGTCTCGTGCTTGACCTGGAAATAAATACATTTTATAATTTAATTAATTTATTCATTAATCGACTAAATAATCAGTATTAGGTGTGTGTGAATAATTTTCAAGTTAGATTATCATAGTCTTGAAAATCGTCGTCACTTTTATCATCCACGGTCTCGGCAATATCATTGCCTAATTCTAAAGAAGCTACATGTATCCATGGCTGCATTCGATCTGCAGCTACAGTGGTTTTTCGTCTATTTTTCATGCCTTCGAAACCGGCTATGGGTGCTACCTTATACCGATCATTACCCAATACTTAAACCACCCTAAATGGGCCTTCGTATGAGGGCAAAAGTTTGGTGCTTTTGCCATCATTTTGAAAGGCAGTTTTCGTTATTTTCACTAGCTCCCCGTTGGCAAAAGTCCTAGCTGGTTTTCGACCCTTGTCATAGGCGTGCTTTTGCTTTTCTTGCTCTATATCAGTCCTATCCTTTACTTCCTTACGAACCGTTGATAACTCGGTCGATTTTCGGGCTAGCTGTGTTACTTCATTAAATGCCGGGTTACTTTCACTATTCATTAAGGTACCAAACAATACTTCAGCGGGGGCTCTACCAATGGTTTTCTGTATGGTGTTATTAAGACCCCACTGTATCTTTCCAAGGTTACTATCCCAATCTTTTTCGTCATCTCTGAGGTTTTGCGCTGTTAACGAGTCCAGGATAGTACGACTGCTTTGAGTACGTGCCGAATGCCCCTATCAAGACAGAACCTTTTGAAAGCATGCGACGTAAAACAGCTACCACGATCACTTATTAACCTATCCGGATTCCTAAACGTATCAAAGATTTCTCCTAGGACCTTAATCACATTCTGAGTATTAGTACTCTTAACTGGTTTAATAAATACAAATTTAGTGAATGATTCCACCGTAACAAGTATGTGTGTATTGCCCCTTTTAGATCTCACGAAAGGCCCGTGATGGTCTACGTGCAGCGTATGGAAAGGCACATCGACTTTCGGAATGGGATGCAATAACCACTCGCGTTTGCTGGCAGTTTTCTTTGAATTCGCGCAATCAACGCATGCGCCAACGTATTTATTTACAAAACGTGTCATCTTTGCGAACCAGTAGTACCTTTTAATTCGCTCTAATGATTTCTCGTAACCTACATGGCCTATATTGTCATGGTTCATACGACATACCTGCCACCTCGCACCTTTGGGTACAACCCACCTTATGTTACTCTTGTCCCCACCGATATACCTAAATAATTTGTTATCTTTGACCAGATAATTGTCTTTTATGTACTCTAGTCCTTTTGCGTCCAAATCACGTGGAACTTGACAGTCAAGCTGGCCCACCGACTGCATGTCGCTCAGTGAGCTATGGAACGGTCTATGCTGGGGATCTCGCTAAGAGATAGAATCCGGAACGAGATCATCCGCCAAAAGACAAAAGTCATAGATATCGTTCAGAGGTGGAGTAAGCTGAAGTGGCAGTGGGCTGGTCATGTCTGTCGCAGAACCGACGGGCGTTGGAGTAGGAAGGTTCTCGAATGGAGACCACGTCTCGGGAAACGTAGTGTTGGACGCCTCCCTGCTAGGTGGACCGATGACCTGAGGAAGGTGGCTGGTGGTGGCTGGATGCGAGAAGCGGAGGACCGTGAAAGTTTGTGCCGTCTTGGAGAGGCCTATGTCCAGCAGTGGACTGCAATAGGCTGATATGATGATGATATGATGAATGTGTAATCATGATCCAGAACTGGTCAGGTTCCCCTGTTGACATGGTCACGGAGTTCAGATAGCAGTCGCTACGCTATAATTACCTGATCTGCCACATTCTGGATCATGGTCAGCGGAAACTGGGCCCTCGCGTGCGCGTGCACTACCGGCATAGTGCTAGGATGATAATATTGAAGTACCCTTTTTCTAGAATAATAGGTATAAAACAAGATATAAGAATCTAGTACATTTTTAGCCACTCTCAGAACAAACGAGAGTAAAACAAAACAAAAAACAAAACGAAAATCTTTTCGACGTTTCCGTAGTCCGACAAGGAACCTTTATAAGATCGTTCAGTCCGTCCGGTCCGTCCGTCCTAGTCTGTCACAGCAGAATATCTTCGACGTTTATGAACTGTTTTGCATGTTACTTGTTTCAAGGATACTTCACATAAAGATCGCATTTTTGAAAATACAAAAAAAAAATGACCCTTTTTAAGGTTACCTCCCTGTACATGTAAAGGGGGGGGAGGGTGAATTATTTTTTGAGTGCACCCCCTTGTGTGGGGTATCGTTGGAAAGGACTATGAAAATAAGGTAGGGTTTCCATACAAAATATAGCCCGCCAAACTTGGTTACACGGTGTCCCCCCCCCCCACCCCCCCCATCCCCCTGTAATTTCTGAAGTCTTGGACCTATAAACTTCAAATCACTTACGTAATAAAACAGGCGCAGAAAATCTTATTAAAAATTGTTTCGGGTGTCCTGTGATGAACACTTTTGAAATTATAAATAAAATTAAAATATATACTTTTTTCCAAAAAAACAGTATAAACTATTATCCTGGTGTTTAGGTAATTTAGACCTTATTTCTTTCCCCCTGTAAACAGGCAAAACAGCGCGGTGCCAAAAATGACTACGGAACCCTACTTTTTTCTTTCAAATTCAAGTAGCTTTCGCAACTGTCAGAGTTGAAACGTTTTCAGCTCGCTGTAATTCCACTTGTTAATATACGGCGCCCGTTCGGCTCGCGTTTCGTTAATATTCACGACAGCGTTTGTGATACAAGCCGGGTCGGCTTGATTCGGGGGCCCTATTCTGGCAGACAAAGAAACAGCGCAACTTGGACAAAGACACAATGTTCAGGTGGGGATTCTCCGTTGGAAGCGATCTCTTCTGTGTCTGCGGGTTCCATTATTGTGGAGTGAATCTCTTGTCTTGTCCTGCGTGCCCTGATTCCTGCTCTCTGGAATAGACATGCGCAAAATCGTTCACTGAAGTGAAATGAGTGATATAGTTCAGTGGGAGCTAAAGATATGTATCACTCATCTAGTTCAATTAGTTCATTTAGTTCAGCAGATCTGCTATCAAAATCTCACTAACTACTTCATTCAGTTTAAATGTATCGTGTACTAAGAGAATTCTAATGACTAAAATAATATTTATGATACTTATAGGCAGTCTAGAATTACGAATTAAAAACATTTTCAGTAATTCCTAAGATATTGTTACACGCATTAACAAATGATGTAAAGTGTTATTTGTGTACGTAATGTACGTAGGTACGTAACGTATTAAAAACGTATTAATTAATACCGAAAATTTTACATAGAAAACTGCAGTGCAGTAGCAGAAATACTGCATTCTCGCTCTTGCAGTATTGACAAATATATCCGTACGTTTTACTCTCATATCACTGAGTTACTGAACTAAATGAACTGCTTTGGACTATAGTAAGTGAGTGATACATTTGAACTAGATAGGTGAATTGTATTATTCATTCAGGAACTACCCATGTGTACTCTAGAAGATCTTATGTGTGCAAACGACAAGGCAATCCGCGTCGCCATTTACTGGGCACAACAAATTTAGGTCGTTAAATTTATCATCGACACGATAAGAAGAAGCGCAACTTCATACTTTTAATATTAAGACAAACCTTCTTCTCAAGTAATAAGAAAAAAACTATTTTGGGAAGTAAGTGATCCTTGTTTGTGTCATAAATTAGCAATAATTATTTTTAAAAACATTTGTAAATGTTAATGTAACTAATACGCAAAGTTACTGTTCTCATCTCGATCTGCTTCTATTTCTCGAGATACAGACTCACGTCTAGTTCGAAAAGGGGGATCACTTTTAGCTGCAGAACCCGCGTTGTGCTTTTTTACTAATAACTTACATTAGTCTAGGCTGACCTGATTGTAACATGACTTTATAAAGAGTTATTTATTACAATTAACTTACGATTTTCTTTCCTGTACCATACAGAAAATCGAAGTCATAGTGCAGACCAGTCCTGGACTGGAGACCATGAAACCGAAAAACACCTATCGGAATATTCGGAACCTAGATCTATCGGAATTGGATGATATATCATCAGGATGGTGGGCACTAACTGGATGAGTGTGGCCTAAAACAGAACGAAAAAGAAAATTACTTTTTCAAAAACAATATTTCATGTAAATGCTCTAAAAAAATAAAATAAATTCTTCTTTAAAACTTTTACGATCAACTCATAACATCATTACAAAATTCATATATTTTAACCCAGGAATAGATATAAAAATGTGGTGTCAGATAGTAAATTACCATAGCAGGTTGTTATTTTTATGCCTAATCTTATTTTTAAATAAATATTTTTAATAATAATAAATAATAATAATAATAAAAATATCTTTATTGATAACCAGAATTACATCAATAATAATCAAATAAATACAACATGAAAGTGCTATATATCTCACGCAATTGCCAGAGGCTCCCAAACTAGGCTCTGCCTGTATCTTGAGAGACCATTTACAATTACTTGGCTAAGGTGTGTGGCACATTCTATTATTCTAGATAAATATGTGTGTGTGTGTGTGTGTGTGTGTGTGTGAGTGTATGTGTGTGTATGTGTGTGTGTGTGTGAGAGAGAGAGAGAGAAGAAACATAAGATTGTTTACAATATTCAGCATGCAAAAAAAAAAAATAACTGCTACCATTTACGCACAAATAAGGAGTAAAATAATAGTCAAGAACAAAAAAAAAGTCATAATGTCATATCAAATTTAAATAATCATTAACATTATAGAAACAATGCTCGTTTAGCCACCTATATAGAGCCTTTGAATCTGTTAAAGGGCAAGTCTTTTATATTTTGAGGTATTTTATTAAATATGAGCATACACATCCAGTAGCAGTACTTAGTAAATCGAGCACTCTTGGGAACGAGGTCAACAACAGGTCTATCGCCATTTCTTGTATTACGGATGTACACATCTTTTGCTTGCCTGAAATAATACATATTTTGTTTTACAAAACACGCAATTTCAAGGATGTAAGGCATAGGAGGGGTAGTATTTTTAATGATTTTAATAACGGTTTGCAAGGCTTATCGGGTGCAGTACCACATATGGCCCTTATAAATTTTTTTTGGGCAAGGAATGCCTTACTTGCATCAGTGCTATTACCGCATATAATGAGTCCGTACCGCAGAACGGATTCCACATAGGCAAAGTACGCAGTAAGTGCTGTATTTTTTGTCGCTACTTTGTATAATTTATAGAGTGCGTATGAAAATCTGTTTATTTTTTGCAAACATTTTCAACTTGATTTTTCATTAATAACTAGATAGTGAAGATGTAGATTACTTATTAGATTGGGTAGTATGAATAATAATGCAAATATTTTCATGCAACGCGTTTTATTAAATAGCCATAGTACTACCATACTTGAATAGCCATACTTGATTTCAGATGTTAAAAATAACAATCTTGACCGTAATGCAATACTGTTTTAACCAAATACACCAGTGAGTAAATCAACAGCGTTATATAAGACTGCTCCTGCAACGCCAGCTAAGCCTCCGACAAGGGCTCCGGGTGGTCCAGCCACTGCCGCTCCCACTCCTGCGCCTCCAGCTGCACCAGTCGCTATATTACCAATAACATCAGTTGGAGAAAGCTCTCTCTTTTCATCGACTTTCCCATCGCTTGCTTCTCCAAACACCTCGGAGTCCTTAGTCAAGTATTGACTGCTCACCACATTTCCGGAAAGGTTAATCGGTTCTGATGCAACAGGATTCTTTTTGAACAGTAGGATTACTACAGGGCTTGCCGCTTTAGAAGAAGCGCTGGGTCTGATATTCGTGTCAACTGTATTATCTTGCAAGTTATCGTGAACTTTGGCTTCATATCTACCAGTGGATTCCGGGTCATCTAATATGGATGCCGCGAGACTATTAGGAGCTTGAACTAAAATAGCTCCAAAGACACAGAACAAACTGAATTTCAATGCCATCTTTACGTCTTTTGTAGAACAGTGTACAGCGAATGATGATAAACTAAAGACATCTCAGCTTTTATAAAGTGATAAATGCATTGTTCTTATTGACGCAAAATGCATCGATTTTTTTAGCAATGCACATTTCATATGTCAATCAATTTACTCTACTAAGAACACAGGTTTTTCAATGTTGACGCAAGAGCTACATAAACACCACAAGTAGTAGGTAGGTTAGTAAAATTATTAAAACCTAGTGGTTACCCGCGTCTTCGTCTGTGTTCGTTTAGAATCCTGTTTGACCCTAGCTTGTTTACCAGATTCTGGGCTATCTCTTGAGGTTTTTATTATTATTCATTTGTAATATTGTTGGCCAAACGGGATTGTCCATTAGAAATCCCGGGAAGGTCCACATTAATATCAACATTTCGATGCAAGTCCATTAATAACTCTACCTTATTCCGACCTCTGCTAATAACAACGATTCTATAAAAGCAGAAATGAAGATGATGAGAAAAAAAAGTGAATATGATGTTATGGTCAAGACATGATTTATCTCTGGCCGCATCATCACTCGCTATAAACTTAAGCACTTTTAACCTATAAAAACAGTTGCCTATAATAGTGTTTACGTGATTTTCGAATCGTAGCTCCTCATCCATTAGAAGACCCAAGTTTCTTGCTTCTGACACTCGCTCCACAACCTGACCCCCGATAACAATACGGACTCCCTTGCTAAATTTTTTTTTGATGTGGTCCTTCGAACCCAATATTAAGTATTTGGACTTGTTACTATTGAGAACCAAAGAGTTACACTTTGCCCAGTTATTTATTCGTTCTAGATCTTCATTTAGGTTTTTAGTAGCGAGATGTGTGTCTTCAGGTTTATGGGAAATATAGACCTGTATGTCGTCGGCATATATATGAAATTTGCAATGTCTAATATGAGCGGTGACATCAGCGCTATAGATAATAAAAAGAAGTGGACCCAATATCGAACCTTGAGGCACTCCTCTATTTACAGCTTTGGGATCTGAAACTCTTACATTTCCTTCGTCGTCTCTTATTTCGACCCTTTGCGACCTATATTTTGAGTAGCTATGAAACCAATTTATTGCAAGGTTACTAAATCCGTAATATCTTAATTTTGACAACAGCAGTGGAATATTTATGCAGTCGAACGCCCTGGAGAAGTCGAGGAGAGCAAGCAGAGTTCCTTGTCCTGCGTCTTGGGCTGTGAGGATGTCATCTACTACACAAAGTAAGGCAGTTGATGTACTATGTGATTTACGAAACCCAGACTGTGTGTTTGGCAAGATGCTATTCCTTTCAAGAAACTCAGTCAGCTGCTCAGAGACTATCCTCCCCAAGACCTTTGATAAACAAGGCAAGATGCTAATTGGACGCAGATCCGACATAGAAGTAGGCAGGGATTTCTTAGGTATGGGTTTTATTAGGGCCTCTTCCCATTCCCTTGGATATGTTCCCGTAATAATGGATTTGTTCATCATCGCTGTAATAGTGGGAAGTGTCTGTGGCAAAGTGGCCGACAACATTTGCAGTGATAAGCCATCCAGTCCTATAGCTTTAGATTTCAGACCTTGTATACATCGCAGTATCTTGTCCTCGCCCACTACCCGTATCTCGAACTGTTCAGAGATAGCCCGATGATACTCAAAATATGTTAGTTGGGAAATACTAATATGCTGGCCACCCGGGACATTCAAAAAGTGTTCATTAATTTTGTCCGGGTCCGTAAACATGTTACCAGGCAAGTCAGGTTTTGCTTTTATACGTACATGTTTTTTAATGTGTGACCAAACAGTTCGTGGATGATTGGACTTATTATTTATGTATTGATTGAAATATGCTTGCTTTTCCCGAAACACAGCTTGTTCTACAGAACGTTTGAGTTCTTTATAATATTCTTTATGAGCGACCTGTCCGGAACCACGTGCCCTGACATAAGCCTCATCTCTCTTTCTCATCATCAATATGATATTATAAGTTATCCAAGGATACTGGTGATGCTTTACGATAACAGTTTTCAAAGGTGCGTATATGTCAAAAAGACTCAATAAGTAGCGATTAAATAGTGCAACCATACAGTTAACATCATCTAGCCCCTGTATTCGCTTCCAGTCTAAGTCTTTCAAGTGCATCTTAAATAAATTTTCATCTTTATTTGATATCGCTCGACAAATTACCATAATTGGAACCGGTTTATGTTTTCGAATGTTAACGTTGCACACAACCAGCGCATGCCTACTAAGGTCGTGTATATAGTCTACGACAACTAAACAGTCTTGAATGTCCGTACAAACCAAATCGATTTTAGTCTCACTATGCGACGTGAAATGTGTAGGTGTCTGCACAAGTTGAACAAGCTTATGACACATTAGGAACTCGCTCAACCTCTTTATGTGATCGCTAGTAGTCAAATTAAAATCGCCCAGCAAAACCACGTTATCACACCAAGCGAGAGTTTCCAGGGACGCAGATAAGGCATCAAAGAAAAAATCAACACCTAACCACTGCGGTCTATACGCTGTACCTATTGCTATCCTCCTTCCACTTGCCGTCAAGCCTAACCACATCTGCTCAAGATTGTCGGCAGAGGGGTAGGGGAGGGCTCGCGCGGTCACTCCTATACGAACGTAAAATCCCACACCACCGCCGCGTGCGCGCACACAGCGCGGCCGAGGGACGTGCCGCAGTCTGTAGCCGGGCACGGCGGGCGCTCGACCGTCCTCGCCCTCGTGCAGCCACGTCTCATTGATAGCAAGAATATCAATATCATGTCGTTGCACAGCAGAAATCAGCTCATCGTGGCGCGTACCGAGAGAACCCTTATTAAGGAGACCTAACCTTAACTTAGTGCGCCTAGCCGCGCCTCTTAATATAATAACTATCGTAATATAGAACTGGTTGTTCACTCAGTACGCGCTCAGAGCGCTGTCCGCTTGCCAAATAAGTGTTTGCTAGTAAAGAGCTTGTGGCTACTACGACACAATAATGCCTTGCTGTATGCTTCTCTGTTTCCTGCGGTGAGATAAGTAGACGTGAAGTGTTAAGTGCCTCGTTACCTGATGTGTACAGTGGATATGTGAATAGTATCAGCCTACGTGTGTAATAGATAAACATATTGCTGAGGTATAAAAATAATAAATAATAATATTTCGTCGCACAATTGCACAGCTGCCGACTGGCTTTCAAGAAAAGTAGTTTACACAAAACAAACAACCAGAATAAAAACATACACATTTCGTAACCTATAATAGGCAATAACAACGTACTATATAAATGACGTATTTTACCTAAACATATTAAAACAAACCGCGACTTAGCCAAAAACCCTCTCGAGGTCCTCGTTGCATCTAATTCGAACAGCTGGTGCTCCATGGTCCCGTCGAGCGAAGACACGACCGTCGCGAGACCAGACAAAGCGCCAATTCCTAGTTTTAGCCAGTTCTCTCGCTCGGTTGAAAAATTGCCGGTTCGTTCGGGTCAGCCTCTCGTTGAGGTAAAGAGGCCGTGGAGCATCGCGCAGTCCCAGGCCCTCAGTGCTGAGGCCGCGCCTGACTCTGGCTGCCTTTAATGACTGATCACGAATGGAGCGGCGTGCCAGTCGAACGGTGACGGCCCTCGGTCTGGGATTTTCATGGGGCTCGGACCTTTTGACACCTACGCGCTTGCAACAGACGATGTCTCTATCTTCCAGCGGGACTCCCAATTGCAAATCGTTGCGCAGGCTATCACTAGATGCTGAACGCTCTCATTGTCTTCCTCTGAGATACCTGCGATGTCTACGTCATTGAGTAGTAACTCTTAATCCCTCTCGTCCAGATCTAGTTTTAACTGCGCAACGGTCACCTCTAGGGTCTTAACAGTTAGTCCTTCTCCCACACCACCCACACTATATTGCCGCTCTATGTCTTCTACTCTTTTTTCGAGTTTATCTAGTCGCTCGCCCATAGAGTTCATGAAAAAATGCATTTCAGCCACCTCCTCTCTCCACGCTTTGCATTCCTCGGTTGCAAGTTTCATTTCCGCGCGGAAAGTACGAAGGTCCCGGTGAAGTTCCAAGGCAGGGTCTGCAGTTGTAGCATTAAGTGTGTCGTCCACCACAGATGTGTTCGCAGAGAGGTCAGCAATAGGAACGTTTGTACCCTTAATTGGTGTGCAGTCGGCGTTTTTTCTGGGCATCCTGGCTTTGCAGTCAGGGCAGCACCATGTCTTAGGCACTTGAGCTCCTAGAGCGATGTTCACGCACCCCCTATGGCACACCCTGCTGCATTTAGTGCATGTTACTCCCTCCGCCGCAGCCAAAAACTTTCCACAGGCATTACACTTTGGTGCCATTATTTAATTGTGTCCATATTGTAAAAAAATTCAATAATTATAATTTTAATTTTTTTTTGTGTAATGAGGGTATGCTTGCTTAAACAACGACGATGAATATCCTTTTACTGTTGTTTTATTTCACAAAACTTGCACTTTTAATGTAGCTTGGCACCAGGGTCACAGATTTATTACGTAGGAACTAACTCTATCGCGTTATATCGATGAATATAATATTTTTTCGCGCAGCAACAGCTCAACGTACACGTCATCGACAACGTCCGAAACGTCACTCGTAAAGCGTGGAGCGTTTATGTAATCTTTATTCTTTTTGGACAAAATTCTCCACGCTTTCTTTCATAATAAATCATAGTAAATCGATACTTAATATTATAAATGCGAAAGTGTGTCTGTCTGTCTGTTACCTCTTGACGCTTAAACCACTAATTGAAGTGAAATTTGGTATGGAGACAGTTCGAGACCCTGGAAAGGACATAGGTTACATTTTGTCGCGCTATAAAAACATTAAGGGGGTGAAATGGGGGATAAAAGTTTATATGGAAAATCCAACTCTTGCGGGCCAAGTCGCGGGGAACCACTAGTATTTATTAAGATAATTACCTACTATAACCATTTCGCATAGTTAATTATTTATCGTTCATCACGAACTGAAATTGCTTATGTTTGAAAACTCTTGAGTCATCAAACTAAATGTCCGAATTATTTTGTAATTTTTAGTGCGAGTGTAACGCCAAGCCTCGGCCAGTCATAGCCAAAGCCAGCCATAGCCACCGCACAGCCAGCCAACACCAAGCCACCGCTTGCCACCTTTCCCCACCGCCAACGTACCTATAATGGAGGGGGAAAGCCTTAAGCGACGGACTAGCTCAGTCTAGCAGACTTGTACACAGCAGCCACTGAGTAAGCTGAAACTCTGCCAGTTTGAGTAACTATAATCATATTCTTTGTAAGTGTGTGATTCGGCGATTAAATCTGTGTGCTTAAGCTATTGTGCATTTATTATTTATGCCACTTGTTTACACGTGCTAAAAGCGTGTTTTTTTTTTTTAATTTTTAAGTGTAGCTTTTAACAGGGCAAAGGCGGGTCGAGTCGGTAGTCAATATTAATTACGAAATTGCTGACATACCGCAAGCCCAATGATTCAAATGTAATGTAGATAGCCGCTAATAATTCCGCCTGCCTATGAATACTTCTCTCATGCAAATGAATTGTGATTAAATTGCTTCAATGAATCTACTATCAGATAAAATCTGGTATGTGGAATTTCCATTACAAGCTTTCACAAATGTTTTCTTTGAAACCATGGGTATTCTTGTTGAATTCAATGTAAATCCAATTGAAGTTGTGAAAACGAGTTCAACCGGCTAATCCCATTCGCCCTTTTGTTCAATGGTTATACTATAAATAGGTAGGCACAGTAGGCTCATTGTCTATGCTCCTAAATTTTGAACTGCTTTAAGCCTAGATTTCTATTATGTGCCTAGTTTTCATTCCATACATTTGACTCATATAATGATTTTTATATTTCAAGCAATTTATATAAAAGATTTATGAAATAAATTTATAGACCACCTTTTTACGAGACTCGAACCTACGACTCTTCGCTATCCGGGCCATTGCTTTTCCAACTAAGTCACTAGAGCCGAATTTTCGTAACTACGTTTTTTTTTTTTTATTAATTCAAGTTTAAGAAATTTTGACGTTAGAGATAGATAGATAGATAACTCTTTATTGCACACCATAAAAGTAACAACAATACAATTTACATAGAATGATGTACAAATCAGGCGGTCTTATCGCTAAGAGCGATCTCTTCCAGACAACCTTCTTCCAGACCGGTTGGTCATTGTAAAATGATGATGTGAAATGGATAGTGAAATATATTATAACAAACATCATAAATCTAAACGCTAAAATCTACCTTCAAATAGGAACCAAAGACTCAGCCATTAATTTATAAACTTTATTTTAATGCATCATAGTTGCTCTTACCATTACCTATACTTAACAGAAAAAAGGATATTTTAAATTTAAGTTATCGAAAATATTTTTCATTAAAACACAATTTTACGGATTACTTCGCGATTTATTTACATTTTATTTAAAACCTGACGTTTCGAACACTTTACAGCGTTCGTGGTCACAGGGAGACTTCCTGTCTGTGAGACAGTCTCCCTGTGAGTTCCTCCTTCCTCCAATGTCCTCGTTCCTCCAATGAGTTCAACAATTCGCGTAAACGTAAGAAAGAAAATATTTTTATTTGTAATACGTATTCATGTAGTCTAGCCTGAGTGTTGACGTTTCAAACACACTTTGTAATTAAAAGTATTAAATTAGAGTTTATATCGCGTTTCACCTCATTTGAAAATTACTAGTTTTAAAAAGTTTGTGTAGTGATTTAACAGAAATAATAATTTGCAGAATTTTTACAAAGAGTGAGCCAACTGCACTCTTCGGCCACTATAACTTGTTATATCGCATCCCGAGCCACAGAAGCAGAATTATATTAAATCTAAGAGTTCCCCTCAAATTCATTAGCAAATTAGTGCCCATTAGGTTAAATGAAAGTGGAGACGATTGTCAAAAACATTGCATTCATCAAGCAGTCACCTTGCCTTACACTTTGATTCATTTGCGGGCATTAGGGTGGGTATACATGCGTCCATTCCCATTTTTCATTGTATTTTTAACCTAACTCTTTACTAGGTCGTCCATGTGTGGGGTTTTTGTGGTTGCATTGTCTTACACGACCTAATAAAATAACACATTTGCTACTATCATGTTTTTTTTTCCGAACCCAAGAGTTTTTTTTTTCTGGTAGGAAGTGGGAACACTGGAATCTGGCAATATTTTTCACTTCATACCTTTTTTTGCAAACGGGTTTGTTAATCAAATACAAAAAAAAATGTTTTTACAGGCCTACAATGATTTTTCGATTCCTATTAAAAAAATTAACAAAAAGTCATAATATTGTATCTGATTATTATAAATAACATAAATTGTTGTATAATAGATAATGATACGGAAACCTTTTTGCGTGAATCCAACTCGCAATTTGCCGTTTTTTTGTAGTATTAGGCGCTAAACTACGTGCAAGCAGATAGACAAACAGACAAATGGAAACAACGAAACCCTTACGGTGTTATTATTAAAAAAATTGACCGGGTTTGAAATGGGTCTAAATATTAGCCGACAACAGAGGAATGAATGATACATTCGTGACACAACCTAATAGAGAAGCGCTTTTCTAAATGGCTAGCTAATAGCTTAGTCCTGTCAAACTCGGTACTAAGTTTTTGGAATAACGGGGTTAGGGTTTCTTGTTGACTACAGAACAAGCCGCATTCTTTTCTAAAACAGAGTTACCTGAACCTAGAGTTCGCAGACACACGTTTAATTTATTAATCAGCTGGTTTAGCGTTATTTGACATATTTCGTATGGGAATTCTGTCAAATTAACCGAGTCAACCGAGGTTTCCTGGCTGTTTAAAAGTTGGTGAAGTCGGGTCTGAATCGAATTATTTTGACAAACGATAGCATTTTTGTTGACCTCTAGTTAGGCAACTAGACTCTGCGTGATAAACTACGCTTGACTAACAGATAATTCTGTTAGTTATTACCACTGTTGGTGCATAACAAAAACAACATGATTGATGATATAAGTTTTGAATTCGTAAAAAGTTAATAGTGTAGGTCTTCAGCCCCGATGGCTCAATCAACCTTTTTAAGAGTTATTTATGCTTTTTTACTTTTTTACAGTTGCATTTTTAATAGATTTCGTTTTTAGTTTTTGGATTGATATTGTCAGGAAAGGAGTAATGAAGTTGCACGAAGATTGTCCCGTTGTTTCCTTGATTTCAGCATCACCAGGATATCCAGGAAGGTTGTCTTGAAGAGATTGTTTACAGCGATAAGACCGCCTAAATTGTACCTGCCATGCTTTACTATTTATTTTTATTGTACGTTTGTAATGTGTTTCTGGTATCACTAAAGAGTATCTATCTATCCGCAGAGATAGGTTAACAATACTGGGAGTGGTTTCATCGCCTCCTAAACCTGAAGTTCACCAGTACACGTTTGTTTTTTAATCAGCCGGTTTAGTATTATGTGACATATTTTGATTGGGAATTCTGACAAATTAAACGTCAACAGACGTTTACCGCTGTTTAAGGATTAGTTAACTGTGGTCTAAAAGTAGCATTCTCTTTAAAAACCTAGCTTTTACCTTCTTTTAATTTGCACGTCAGATTTTACAGGGTGTTGTTTTGGTCAACAGCTTCCGACTCAGGGCTGGTAGTATTCATAGTGAAGAGAAGTGAAACAACGTGGTAGACTTACAACACTTTATTTTCACACGACCACTCGATAGCACAGTTCACAGTAGACTGACTCAGTTTGCTTGCGCCTCACTGTTTCCTACCATGCCATGAGGCAGAGATATCCCTACCACATCGCATGACGGCAAACAGCCAATCGGCGCCTACTTTACAATCAAATGAGAGACTATTTATTTCAAAATTACTTATTTTCTAGATTTTAATCAAATGCATATTTTATAATCAACTTTTATTATTTTAGACTACTTTTACACATAAATCTTACATTTTATTTCTTACATCGGTCTTAAAACAATTTATAATTTAAAATAATGGCATTTCCGTTATCAAATGAGAAGCTATTTAATACTTTATAAATTTATTTTAGACTGAATTTCGACAAATGATTTATATTTAACTCGAAAATAATAAACTTCATATAAAAATCACAACATTCGGCCATCCGACTGCCTGCTAACTCCGTAGCACGCACGCAAAATCACAACATTCGGTAAATAATTATTTTATTTTTAACATACCATTAAATGCATGATAGAAATAATGTATACATATAATTTCATTCAATATTTTATAAAACAACTTTTTAATGTTTAAATGAGTATAATAATACATTATTTTATATAGAATATGTTAAAAATAAGGTAGGTATATAATATCTATGAATTGTGTAAGATACAACTAAATTAAGTGACACTTGATACATTTTAATTCAATAATCTTCATTAGAGCTAGAATCAGAACTAGAGTATACTAAATCGGATGAAGGACGAGAGGGTCCATCAATTTCTAATGCTTGGATGTGTATCCACGGACGCATCCTGTCTGCAGCTACAACAGACTCGTATTTTTTTGTATTGAACCCAGGCACGTTGGAAATTCTGTATCGATCGTTTTCTAAGCTTTTCGTAACCTTGTATGGACCAACAAATTTTGGTAAGAGTTTCTTGCTCTTGCCATCATTTTTAAAATTGGTCCTGGTTATTTTAACTAAATCACTCACAGAATAAGTGATCGCTGGGGACCTCTTTTCGTCATATGCCTTTTTTTGTCGTACTTGGCTACTCTTAATATTTTCGGAAGCTTCCGGCCTCATTTCTTCAATATTTGCAGGGGTTACCACACTTTGGGTATCCAGTGTATTAGACGCACTTAAACTAGTTTCGGATGTTACCGGCATTTGAGCAATAGGATCATTAGAACTGGGCTCATCACCTTATTGCGGAAACAGCTTCATTCTCGCGATTCTCAGTTGTCAACATATTGTCAATAGGTCAGTTAAGCTTTATTCCAAACATTAGTTCCGAAGCAGTCTTTTTGGTGGACGCATTTATGGTATTATTTAAACCCCACTGCACTTTACCTAGTAGTTCGTCCCAAACACGTTCGTCTTTGTTAAAACTTTGAGCCGACAAAGCCGTGAGAATACTCCTATTGAATCTCTCGGCTTACCCGTTTGCTCTAGGGCAAGCAACTGCGTTGAGCACATGTTTTATCCCCTTATTGTTGCAAAATTCTTTGAATTGTGCTGACGTGAATGCTTTGCCACGATCGGAGATGATTCTGCGTGGCACCCCAAAATCATTAAATAAGTTTTCTAGTACTTTAATAACATTCTTTGTCTTGGTATCCCGAACTGATCTAGCGAAAAGATATTTTGTGAAACCATCTACAATTGTAAGGATGTAGTTGTTACCTGTTTTACTTCTTACAAATGGACCTAGGTGGTCCATATGCAGCGTATCGAATGGCACCTCGACTTTGGGTATCGGATGTAAGAGACCAGCAGGTTTTGGAGGCGCGTTATCTTTATTATATGCACAGTCAATACAGGCTACTACATATTTTTTTATAAATCGCCTTATCTTGGGGAACCAATACCTGCTTTGGATGCGCTCCAACGTCTTTGTGAACCCAAAGTGGCCAACGTCGTCATGATTGGCTTTGCAGATTTGCCATCTTGCATCTTTTGGAATCACAAGACGCAGGTCATCGCCGATTTTCCTATATAATGAATGGTTTTTGACAATGTAATTCTTTTTGATATCTATAAGTTCCTCATCCATGTTTGGTTTTAAAATTTTAACGATGCGTTCTAATTCCGGGTCACCCATCTGGAATGTAAGTATCAAATTTTCTGTATTTATGCTGAGAGTGTTAACAATTTGAGCCGGAGCACTACTACTTGGTGGATTTCAGCTGAGGGCGTCCACATGGGTCATACGACATCCGGGACGATATTCAATAGTGAAGTTATATTCACTGATTGACAACCACCATCTCGCTATCCGTGGTATCAAATCCCGTTTTGCCAGTGCCGTGCGTAAAGTGTTACAATCAGTATACACGCAAAAGTTGAGCCCCAACAGGTATGGTCGAAATTTCTTCAGCGAGCAGACCACAGCCAAAGTCTCCAACTCGTAAGAGTGTAAGTGACGCTCTTCTGGTGTGGTCTGCCTACTAAAATAGGCGACAGGCTTCAACACCCTGGGAGAAACTTGCCATTGCATCAGAATCCCTCCTAGACCCAAAGAACTCGCATCTGTTTGTACCTCAGTTTCTAGATGTGGGTTGTATAGCGCCAAAAGCGGGCGTTCTATTAGCCGGTTCTTCAAACAAGTAAAGGATGTTATCTCTTCGATATCCCATCGCCATTGTGCATCCTTTTTAAGTAGCGCAGTTAAGGGTCTGGCCATTTCACCGAAGCTCCTCACAAACCTCCGAAAATAACTTGCCAAACCTAAAAACTGACGCACTTCGTGCACGTTGCGTGGAGCTGGAAAATCTCTCACTGCTGAAATCTTTCTTTCGCTTGGTTTTATTCTCTCTGAAGAGATTTCGTATCCGAGGTATTCGATTGTCCTGTCAAAGAAGGTGCATTTTGAAAGTTTCAACGTCAGACCAGCTTCCTGGATTACTTTCAGCACGTCGTCTAGTCTTTCAAAGCCTTCTTCGATCGTTGAAGATGGGATAAGGAGGTCATCCATGTATGCTAAGGCTGAGCTGAATCTCCTTGAACCTAGTATGCTATTCATCAATCGTTGGAATACAGACGGAGCGTTCGCGAGGCCAAACGGCATAAGTTTAAATTCGTAGTGGCCGTCTGGCGTCACGAACGCAGCAATTGTCGACTCTGCTCACTCATGGGTATCTGGTAGTAACCAGATGCCAAGTCTAGCGTTGTGAAAAACTTGTTCCCACTCAGGTTCGAAAGCTGGTCATCAATCAGCGGCAAAGGATACTTGTCCTTCACCGTTTTGCTATTTAAAGCGCGATAATCGACGCAAAGTCGCAGCTCCCCATTTTCCTTTTTCACGAGCAATATAGGACTAGCATAGTTAGAGTTGGACTCTTGTACAATGTCGTTTTGAATCAAGTTTTCTACCATGTCCCTTACCTTTTGACGCTCATGATAAGATAAGCGGTATGGTCTGTACACGACCGGACTATTATCGCTCAAATCGATATTCATCACCGTATCTTTGGCACAACCCAGCTCACTAAGATTATTGGCAAAGCAGTTCCTGTACTTTTGTAAAAGTAGGCGCAATCGGTCTCGCGTAGCCTGATCAATATCGTTACTAATCTTAATATCGGCTTCATCTAAAGGTAGTAAATCTTTTGAATGCTCTTCCGTTTGAACTAGAAAAGTTTTCGGTTCTGCAATGGGACTGACTCTAGCAATAAGAGTGCCTGCTTTGAACTTAAGGGAGCTGTTCGTTAGTGCCGATACAAATATAAGTGCTTTACTATCATGTATTGCGTAACAGCCCTGATGAAGGTAATATTCATGATTCGGATACATTCTAGTGCTTCCATCTATATAAACGTCACCGGTGTATGGTTCCTTTGTACAAACCTCTACCAAGCCTCCCTTCTGGATGTCTATATCTCTAGTAACGAAGACATCAAGCGTCGAAACTGTTTCGTCACTTACGGCAGAAGGTGTATGATAAAAAACAAGTCGTTCGTTGTCTTTCAAAACCATTACAGCAGGCAGCTTGGTAAAGTTTTACCCTATCAACATCGGCGTATTCAAATAATCGTCCTCAACAGCAAGAACAGTTATGTTGGTCTCGACTTCATCAATTTTTACTTGAACATAAGACTGAAATTTAGGTGCGACAGTGGAATTTCCGAACCCCCTAATGGTTGGCAAGTGACTATTACACTCGAAGAGGCCGAGTGCTTTTGCATCGGAACACCTGATCAAACTGCAGTCGCTCCCAAAATCGATGTACGCGTCGAGCATGGTTCCATTAACACATACGTGTTTGTGAAACTTATCATTTGTGCTGCTATAGGGGATTCTTTCAGGTGCCTCGGAAAGGTTCTTATCTACAAGCTGTTCGTTACTTTTAGTAGTCAAAGGTTTAGTACTTTCGAGAGATGATAAAAGTAAATTGGTAGCTACCACCCTTAAAACCCTTTTCTCTGCCGATGAATTTTGGCTACTGTTTTCAAATGATTGCAGTGGCCTCCGGTTGCAATCACTTAAGTTGTAACCTATCCTGCCGCATTTCACACATTTAGTAACAGGTTTGGCGCAAGAATGATATGTATGCCCTGGCTCGTTGCAGTTAAAGCAAACGACTTCTGAACTCCTGCCCGAGCCTGACGCTTTGTTCTGATAATTGTTGTTTGGACGAAAATTCCGCTTTCTAAAACCCCCCTGCAAAGTGTCTTATGGTTGCGAAGGCTGCTGTGACGCTAGATAATTTACCAAGTCCTCAGGCTCATTACACTGCAGAGCTTGAGCTCCATTCCTAATTGAACTATCCGATATCCCATATATAATACAATCAACTGCCTTGCGCCCGACAATCTCGCAACGACATAGTAAAGACAATTTATCGTAAAAGTAATCTCGCAATGATTCGTCAGTGCGAGATTTTCGGTTTAACATTTCTTCGAGCATTTTACCAAAGTTTACATTATTGGGAAAAGCTTTAGTAAATTTGATCTGCCATTCCTCCCACGAGCAGTCCAAAGATGGTAGAGCTTCATACCATCGCTTCGCTAATCCACACAACTTTTGCAGGGCATAATGGATAGTTTGTTTTTCATCCCATCCATAAATGACAGAACACTCGTTTACCTTCCTCAACCATCTTTGGACGTCTTGGGATTTATTATCGGGATCAAATTCTGGAACGACATTGGTAGTAGGAGTATTATTCTTGAAGATTTTTGTAGTGCAGACAGCAACTTCAATACGTCTTCCACTGTTAGTCCCTCGGTAGGCTTGGGCTCCTTTGCTGGCGCCTCCAAGACGAGAGACTCTTTGGATGATGATCTCCGGCGTCGCCTAGAACACTCGGGCGTGTTTCCTCCGGCGTGGTCATCTGAAAGGTTCAAGCAGTTAATGTTCTTCCTCAACAGATAAATGATACAATCTAGCTCTTTAATGTGATCGTGGTCAAGCTAATGAAGAATAACTTTGAAAAAAGATTACTCATTTTTTTTAATCTAAAATTAAACTTAGGACTCACCAGTAAGTAGTTGCTGTGTCTACCAAATAATTGTATAGTTGCAATTCCTATGTATAACCTAGTCGTATGGTAGAGATGTATGGAGAGTTTTCTATTATTACAAAATAATACGATACATCTCATTAAAACTCACGCCCTTATACTAATAAACCTAACAATAGCTGTAGTTTAACATTGTTACCTGTATCACTAGCAGCACACTTACACGGCTGCGGCAGCGCACCTACATGGCTGCGGCAGCGCACCTACATGGCTGCATAAACAACTACAGCACACATACATGGCTGTTTCACAACATGGCAGACCACCTACATGGCTGCGGCAGCGCACCTACATGGCTGCATAAACAACTACAGCACACATACATGGCTGTTTCACAACATGGCAGACCACCTACATGGCTGCGGCAGCGCACCTACATGGCTGCATAAACAACTACAGCACACATACATGGCTGTTTCACAACATGGCAGACCACCTACATGGCTGCGGCAGCGCACCTAAATGGCTGCATAAACAACTACAGCACACATACATGGCTGTTTCACAACATGGCAGACCACCTACATGGCTGCGTCAGCTCACCTACATGGCTGCATAAACACTATTACATTCAAGCTAGAATAATCAAATCAATTCACTTTATACTTCTCAATGGTAAATCATCAGGTTGTAACTTGATTATAATATCAGGGACTCGTAAGTAGTCGCAATACCATTGTATGTATATTAAAAGTACCGTATAAGCCAAATGTCGCACTAATGTTATCGGAGAGTGGGCCCGACCAAAACATAGCCCGTGCATTTGACCTAATCACTAGCATAAAATTGGTTAGCAACTCACGAATAAATACTTGCAACTCTAATATAACAATAACGAATAGGCCAAACGCCCCACCATACTATCGGAGAGTTGCCCCGACTAAAATACAGTACGTGCGCTTAGCCCAATCATTACTATTTAACTGATTGCTAGTGTTCTGTGTTAAGTGCCCACAAGGTGTGCCTGTGACTCCGGAGAGCAATGTGTATGAAATCTGTATGGATAGTGTGTTATGTGCGAAGGATTCATTTCTAACTATCTTATTGATTCTTGCTCGCAATTGAAATAGCATTTATTCTAGTAAAAATGAAATAAGTATTTGCAAAAATTACTTACGATTTTTGTCGGACATAGCTCGCAGGTTACCCATCCCACTTCTGACTTGAAGAGAAGTGAAACAACGTGGTAGACTTACAACACTTTATTTTCACACGACCACTCGATAGCACAGTTCACAGTAGACTGACTCAGTTTGCTTGCGCCTCACTGTTTCCCACCATGCCATGAGGCAGAGATATCCCTACCACATCGCATGACGGCAAACAGCCAATCGGCGCCTACTTTACAATCAAATGAGAGACTATTTATTTCAAAATTACTTATTTTCTAGATTTTAATCAAATGCATATTTTATAATCAACTTTTATTATTTTAGACTACTTTTACACATAAATCTTACATTTTATTTCTTACATCGGTCTTAAAACAATTTAGAATTTAAAATGATGGCATTTCCGTTATCAAATGAGAAGCTGTTTAATACTTTATAAATTTATTTTAGACTGAATTTCGACAAATGATTTATATTTAACTCAAAAATAATAAACTTCATATAAAAATCACAACATTCGGACATCCGACTGCCTGCTAACTGCGTAGCACGCACGCAAAATCACAACATTCGGTAAATAATTATTTTATTTTTAACATACCATTAAATGCATGATAGAAATAATGTATACATATATTTCATTCAATATTTTATAAAACACCTTTTTAATGATTAAATGAGTATTATAATACATTATTTTATATAGAATATGTTAAAAATAAGGTAGGTATATAATATCTATCAATTGTGTAAGATACAACTAAATTAAGTGACACTTGATACATTTTAATTCAATAATCTTCATTAGAGCTAGAATCAGAATTAGAGTTTACTAAATCGGATGAAGGACGAGAGGGTCCATCAATTTCTAATGCTTGGATGTGTATCCACGGCCGCATCCTGTCTGCAGCTACAACAGACTCGTATTTTTTTGTATTGAACCCAGGCACGTTGGAAATTCTGTATCGATCGTTTTCTAAGCTTTTCGTAACCTTGTATGGACCAACAAATTTTGGTAAGAGTTTCTTGCTCTTGCCATCATTTTTAAAATTGGTCCTGGTTATTTTAACTAAATCACCCACAGAATAAGTGATCGCTGGGGACCTCTTTTCGTCATATGCCTTTTTTTGTCGTACTTGGCTACTCTTAATATTTTCGGAAGCTTCCGGCCTCATTTCTTCAATATTTGCAGGGGTTACCACACTTTGGGTATCCAGTGTATTAGACGCACTTAAACTAGTTTCGGATGTTACCGGCATTTGAGCAATAGGATCATTAGAACTGGGCTCATCACCGGGGCTTATTGCGGAAACAGCTTCATTCTCGCGATTCTCAGTTGTCAACATACAGGGTTATAAAAAAAACATTAGCTATTTTTGTTGTTATGAATCAGTGCCATTAATAGAACTCATCCGTGAAGAAAAAAATATATGCTTTTATCAAAAAAAAAATTGTGACTTGTCAATCTTTTCCAATAAAATGCCAAAATTTCTAGTCGCCCGTCGAGGTCATCGGCCGCGTATTCGCTATAATCTACTCTCAGCAGTGTGGAGGTATCACTTTGTGTAAAACATGCGCCGCTAGCCATGCAATTTTCTTACCTATGCGTACGTCAAAAGGTGCAATTTTTCTTTCATACTTCTACGGGATTAGGACCGTCTAAACACAACATTACCTTATGCGTTTAGGCGTATTTAAAAAAATGCAATCAGCTTATGTACAATAATTAAGAAAAAAATCAACTGTTTCTAATACCTTATTTTTCTAACAATATTTCAATAATTGCTTGAAGTGGAGTCCATTTCTTGCGAGGCACAATCTTGCGCGTTTTATAACGTTTCTTCTTAATCTTATTAACATTGCACTCTCACTTTTCACAGCGTCAAATGCACTTATTATTTTTGTCTTTAATTCGTCAATGTTTCGAATTTCGTTACAATAAACGCGACGTTTGATTTCACCCCACAAAAAGAAATCACACGGCGTGAGATCAGGTGACCTAGAAGGCCAAGCCACGGGTCCGCCACGGCCTATCCATCGGTTTCCGTACTCACTATTCAAGTACTCTCGAACATCGCGAGCATAATGGGGTGGTGCACCGTCCTGTTGATAATAAAAGTCACGGAGATATGCGATTGGCACGTCTTCCACAAAGTCAGTTATTTCACTCCGTAACATTTCTAAGTAAGTGCCTCCTGTAAGGTGCCCTTGAATAAAATACGGCCCGAGTATCTTATCCCCAATGATGCCTGCCCACACATTGACACTGAATCTCACTTGATAGTGATCTTCGCGAATTACATGTGGGTTCCGAAACGACCACCAATGCTCATTATGGTGGTTGTAGAGCCCGACGCGCGTGACTTCTGAACTCCTGCCCGAGCCTGACGCTTTGTTCTGATAATTGTTGTTTGGACGAAAATTCCGCTTTCTAAAACCCCCCTGCAAAGTGTCTTATGGTTGCGAAGGCTGCTGTGACGCTAGATAATTTACCAAGTCCTCAGGCTCATTACACTGCAGAGCTTGAGCTCCATTCCTAATTGAACTATCCGATATCCCATATATAATACAATCAACTGCCTTGCGCCCGACAATCTCGCAACGACATAGTAAAGACAATTTATCGTAAAAGTAATCTCGCAATGATTCGTCAGTGCGAGATTTTCGGTTTAACATTTCTTCGAGCATTTTACCAAAGTTTACATTATTGGGAAAAGCTTTAGTAAATTTGATCTGCCATTCCTCCCACGAGTAGTTCAAAGATGGTAGAGCTTCATACCATCGCTTCGCTAATCCACACAACTTTTGCAGGACATAATGGATAGTTTGTTTTTCATCCCATCCATAAATTACAGAACACTCGTTTACCTTCCTCAACCATCTTTGGACGTCTTGGGATTTATTATCGGGATCAAATTCGGGAACGACATTGGTAGTAGGAGTATTATTCTTACTTGAAGATTTTTGTAGTGCAGACAGCAACTTCAATACGTCTTCCGCTGTTAGTCCCTCGGTAGGCTTGGGCTCCTTTGCTGGCGCCTCCAAGACGAGAGACTCGTTGGATGGTGATCTCCGGCGTCGCCTAGAACACTCGGGCGTGTTTCCTCCGGCGTGGTCATCTGAAAGGTTCAAGCAGTTAATGTTCTTCCTCAACAGATAAATGATACAATCTAGCTCTTTAATGTGATCGTGGTCAAGCTTATGAAGAATAACTTTAAAAAAAGATGACTCATTTTTTTTAATCTAAAATTAAACTCAGGACTCACCAGTAAGTAGTTGCTGTGTCTACCAAATAATTGTATAGTTGCAATTCCTATGTATAACCTAGTCGTATGGTAGAGATGTATGGAGAGTTTTCTATTATAACAAAATAATACGATACATCTCATTAAAACTCACGCCCTTATACTAATAAACCTAACAATAGCTGTAGTTTAACGTTGTTACCTATATCACTAGCAGCACACTTACACGGCTGCGACAGCGCACCTACATGGCTGTTTAAACACTAAACTACAGCACACATACATGGCTGTTTCACAATATGGCAGACCACCTACATGGCTGCGGCAGCGCACCTACATGGCTGCATAAACAACTACAGCACACATACATGGCTGTTTCACAACAAGGCAGACCACCTACGTGGCTGCGGCAGCGCACTAACATGGCTGCATAAACACTAAACTCCAGCACACATAAATGACTGTTTCACAATATGGCAGACTACCTACATGGCTGCGGCAGCGCACCTACATGGCTGCATAAACAACTACAGCACACATACATGGCTGTTTCACAACATGGCAGACCACCTACATGGCTGCAGCAGCGCACCTACATGGCTGCATAAACAACTACAGCACACATACATGGCTGTTTCACAACATGGCAGCTCACCTACATGGCTGCATAAACACTATTACATTCAAGCTAGAATAATCAAATCAATTCACTTTATACTTCTCAATGGTAAATCATCAGGTTGTAACTTGATTATAATATCAGGGACTCGTAAGTAGTCGCAATACCATTGTATGTATATTAAAAGTAGCGTATAAGCCAAATGTCGCACTAATGTTATCGGAGAGTGGGCCCGACCAAAACATAGCCCGTGCATTTGACCTAATCACTAGCATAAAATTGGTTAGAAACTCACGAATACATACTTGCAACTCTAATATAACAATAACGAATAGGCCAAACGCCCCACTATACTATCGGAGAGTTGCCCCGACCAAAATACAGTACGTGCGCTTAGTCCAATCATTACTATTTAACTGATTGCTAGTGTTCTGTGTTAAGTGCCCACAAGGTGTGCCTATAACTCCGGAGAGCAATGTGTATGAAATCTGTATGAGTAGTGTGTTATGTGCGAAGGATTCATTTCTAACTATCTTATTGATTCTTGCTCGCAATTGAAATAGCATTTATTCTAGTAAAAATGAAATAAGTATTTGCAAAAATGTCTTACGATTTTTGTCGGACATAGCTCGCAGGTTACCCATCTCACTTCTGACTTGAAGAGAAGTGAAACAACGTGGTAGACTTACAACACAGTGCTGACCACTAGACCAACGAGGCAGTCTACTTACGAAATAGGAAGATGTAATCGCAGTTCATTACTTAGGTGTCTACCTTCCTAGCTAGGAAGCTCGCGTCCTAACTAGGAAGGTGACGATATCCGTAGTTTCGGATGTAGCCGTCCCTGTCACTAATGCCACCATAGCCGAGCGAGCGGTCGGGATGGGAATATACGGACAAAGTGTTATCAAAGTAGAGCACTTGCCTATTCATCCTACCTTCCTAGTTAGAATCCTAACTAGGATGGTACCTTCCTAAATATTGATCCTAAGTATTATCCTATTTGGCGACCGTCTAGACCGACCGTCGTAGTCGTTCGCGCACCGGACTTCTAAACCAGGCGGTTGCGGATTCGAATCCCGCAAGGGGCAAATGGTTCTGTGATGAGCACGAGCATTTGTACCTAAGTCATACATGTTTATATGTATTTAAGTATTTCTATCCGTTATCCTAGTCACCATAGCACAAGCTCATGCTTAGTTTGGGGCTAGGCAATTGGTGTGTTTGTTGAAACAATTTATTAATTTATTTATAGTTAGGAAGCTACAAATAGGATAGTTTAATAAGTGCTTTCGTGTTGAAAGACAATGTGTTGAGTTGGGTTTTAAAAGTATCGAAAAGCCAATCGACAAACTAATGCCGTACAACACTTTTGGAACAGATTTTTTTTTAATTGCCTCTCCAAAAGCACTTTGGTCGCAAAACTATCGAGCAAAAGCCCAGTGTTTGATTCCAACACTTTATAGCGGGTTTGATCCGAACTTTTATTAGTTGTGTGAAGTGCTGATCTGTTCCTTTAAATTGGATAGCTCTGTGGAGATAAGCTTTATGTTGGCCGAGTACGGTAGTTCGAGAATCTGGCTGGTTTTTTGTGTCTATCAAATCATGAGAAACGGATTCAAATTTTATAGATAGGGCCCCAGTAGAATTTCAGTGCGAGCTTAACGTAGAAAAAATTATCCACGTGTCAAACTTTTTAAATAGCGTCAAGCGTTTATGGAATGTATTCGAATGTTTGGAAATCGTAACAATAATTTAAAAAATACATTTTGGTCATGAAGAAATAAAAAAAAAAGATTAAATCGCCAACTTTCGCCTCAAGGCGAGGCAATCGCCAAATTTCTCCTTGCTTAATAAAAAGGATATTTTATTAATAACTAGATAGTGTAGATGTAGATTATTTATTAGGTTGGCTGTTATTCATAACAGTGCAAGTATGTTCATGCAAAGCGTTTTATTAAATAGCCATAGATACTTGATTTCAGATGTTAAAAATAACAATCTTAACCGTAATGCATACTGTTTTAACCAAATATACCAGTGATCAAATCAACAGCGTTATATAAGACAGCTCCTGCAACGCCAGCTAAGCCTCCAACAAGGGCTCCGGGTGGTCCAGCCACTGCTGCTCCCACTCCAGCGCCTCCAGCTGCACCAGTCGCTATATTACCAATAACATCAGTTGGAGAAAGCTCTCTCTTTTCATCGACTTTCCCATCGCTTGCTTCTCCAAACACCTCGGAGTCCTCAGTCAAGTTTTGATTGCTCACCACATTTCCGGAAAGGTTAATCGGTTCTGATACACCAGGGTTCTTTTTAAGCAGTAGGATTACTACAGTGCTTGCCGCTTTAGAAGAAGCGCTGGGACTGATATTCATATCAACTGTACTATCTTGCAAGTCATCGTGGACTGTGGCTTCATATCCATCAGTGAATTCCGGGTCATCTGAGATAGACGCCGCGAGACTGTTATGACCTTGGATGATAATAACTCCAAAGATACAGAACAAACTGAATTTCGATGCCATCTTTACGTCTTTTGTAGAACGGTGTTCAGCGAATGATGATAAACTAAAGACATCTCAGCTTTTATAAAGTGATAAATGCATTGTTCTTATTGACGCAAAATGCATCATTTTTTAGCAATGCACATTTCGGAGAAATTAATAGGCATTTTCATATGTCAATCAAATTCCTCTGCTAAGAACACAAGTTTTTCAATGTTGACGCAAGAGCTACAAAAACGCCACAAGTAGTAGGTAGGTTAGTAAAATTATGAAAACCTAGTGGTTGCCCGCGACTTCGTCTGTGTGGACTTGATAGTACAAATTGACTCATACTCCTATCACCGTCCAGTAATCGTGGTCTCTCATTGTATGTACTCTGTTGTAGGTATGGTGAAGGGAGGTCACCCTGTACCCTATATTTTACTGAGGCCTGCCATTTATTTTGAGTAAAAAGAATTGTACACCCGTAATAACTGTCCAGTCATAATGACCTCTTGTTTGACCCGTTAAAAATAGCACAGAAAGGTCAACCTATATCTCTGGATGTACTATTACTATCGAAAATAAATATACCCTTGATCATCACTAAGAATATACATTTTAAAACTGTGTTAGACACATTAAGATTAGTTGAGCAGATTTCTAGTCTATAACGTTTTAGATCCATGCATACACACATACTAATCTAATATACAGACAAAAATTTCGAAAACAATTTTTTTGTACTTTGCTGACCTAAACTAAGGCCTGGGCTTCATCTTTGATTTTTAAAAATCAATGTACAGAATTCGACCTTCTAACGTTGCATTATATTGTCATGATTCCTTATTAAGTCTTATAAATGCAATGGGAGTTGCCTTTGAATTTTATACATCAATGTACAGAATTTTACAGTTTTATTTTATGTTCCTTATCTAGTCTAATAATCGCAAAATATATTTTCATAGAAACCGTGAAATAAGTATTTTACCCTAATAAGATTTACCCTTATTACGTACAATAACATCCTCAAATCTACTCAGAACATTCACATAACCTTATCGTAAGGGCAACCTTGAAAATGTGCGAAACTCAAAGCGTTTGCTACAACTGCTTTTGCCTCTGTATATCGCCCAGGCATATTTACATAAGCTCAGGGGATTGTTGCTCGTCTGAAAATGACACTTTCTTACGCATAAGATGTGTACGAACCTATTTCGTATGGAAAATATGACGGTCTGAACGGAAATCGTAATATCACACTTGACAGTTTGCCAGGCTTTCTAAGTTTGAGGCGCACATTTACGGGTACAAATGTTTCGAAAGATAAATCTATAACAGAGCTGTAGAAAGGCCAACTTTACAACAACCTAACTTCCCAGGATATAATTTGATTTGTAGGGAATACGCCAATGATACTGCAATTCTTCCTTAAATATATACTTTTTATTACTTTTTATCACCACACACACTCCTTGGAAAACAACCGTTTTATTCCGTAGATAGACACCGAATGACCAACTTGTCGAGTCCCTCGAATTTTCCCCAACACCACCGGACGTTACAATTTTTATATTATTCTTCGAGCACTCATTTGACTACCCGGCAATGGATAAGAGTTGCCAGTAATGAAAAGCATTTTAAACTATCTATTCTTAGGAAATAACTTTATAATACTGTGCAAAATATAAATACATAAAATAAAAACCTTACACTCGACCGTCCTGACAACGTGTATGATCCTATACACGCACCTGTTGTAAACCTTACACTCGGCAAGTTGTGTCATTCATTACATTAAACAAGAAGAGATCACAATTATAATACAAATTGATTATCTTATTCTAAGTTTACGCTTGTTCCAACTCTATCCGACCCATACCGACTAAAACAACAAGCAAGAAACGTCTCGGCGGGTTATATTCTTTTCGCGGTTTCCTGCCTTGTGATCTCGAATAAATTTCAAATACATAGCTTAGTTTCAATGATATTTTATAAAAATTGTTTAAGATTACATATGGGTATAATTACCTATATTCAAATAAAATAAAAATATATAACATTACTTCTAGCTCATCTACAGATTTTATATATATTATTACCATACATTGATCATTAAATTCATTCAAATATTTAAGTGTATACAAGAGAAAAAGATAATTAATTTAGGAATATATGAAGCAGTGTAGACTATGTATCTACAATAACAATGATGACAAAAGAAACATTAACCAAAATATATATTTGCTTTCTTGCTCGCTCACGAGTCTTGCACCTACCACTAAACTTAAATACTGTTAACCTAATGTGCTCACTCACTTGCTAACGAGTCTCGCACCTACGACTATAGCTAAATATTGTTAACTTAATATGCTCACTCGCTGAGGAGTCTCGCAATCAACCTCTGATATGCATGTGCTCACTCGCTTGCTCACGAGTCTCGCACCTACTTCTTGCAAGATGGAGAATTATCTCTTTAATTCTACCATTACTCTCATGTCAAACCATGAAACTCGCTCGCTCACGAAGTTTCATGGCTGGCTCTCGAAGGTAAAGCTATCATAGAGTCGGTCGCGAATCCGCTCGCTCACGGAGTCTCGTGACTGTCTCCCTCTTCATATATCACATAATGACGAAGTCAACTCACGAACTCGCTCGCTCACGTAGTCTCGTGCTTGACCTGGAAATAAATACATTTTATAATTTAATTAATTTATTCATTAATCGACTAAATAATCAGTATTAGGTGTGTGTGAATAATTTTCAAGTTAGATTATCATAGTCTTGAAAATCGTCGTCACTTTTATCATCCACGGTCTCGGCAATATCATTGCCTAATTCTAAAGAAGCTACATGTATCCATGGCTGCATTCGATCTGCAGCTACAGTGGTTTTTCGTCTATTTTTCATGCCTTCGAAACCGGCTATGGGTGCTACCTTATACCGATCATTACCCAATACTTAAACCACCCTAAATGGGCCTTCGTATGAGGGCAAAAGTTTGGTGCTTTTGCCATCATTTTGAAAGGCAGTTTTCGTTATTTTCACTAGCTCCCCGTTGGCAAAAGTCCTAGCTGGTTTTCGACCCTTGTCATAGGCGTGCTTTTGCTTTTCTTGCTCTATATCAGTCCTATCCTTTACTTCCTTACGAACCGTTGATAACTCGGTCGATTTTCGGGCTAGCTGTGTTACTTCATTAAATGCCGGGTTACTTTCACTATTCATTAAGGTACCAAACAATACTTCAGCGGGGGCTCTACCAATGGTTTTCTGTATGGTGTTATTAAGACCCCACTGTATCTTTCCAAGGTTACTATCCCAATCTTTTTCGTCATCTCTGAGGTTTTGCGCTGTTAACGAGTCCAGGATAGTACGACTGCTTTGAGTACGTGCCGAATGCCCCTATCAAGACAGAACCTTTTGAAAGCATGCGACGTAAAACAGCTACCACGATCACTTATTAACCTATCCGGATTCCTAAACGTATCAAAGATTTCTCCTAGGACCTTAATCACATTCTGAGTATTAGTACTCTTAACTGGTTTAATAAATACAAATTTAGTGAATGATTCCACCGTAACAAGTATGTGTGTATTGCCCCTTTTAGATCTCACGAAAGGCCCGTGATGGTCTACGTGCAGCGTATGGAAAGGCACATCGACTTTCGGAATGGGATGCAATAACCACTCGCGTTTGCTGGCAGTTTTCTTTGAATTCGCGCAATCAACGCATGCGCCAACGTATTTATTTACAAAACGTGTCATCTTTGCGAACCAGTAGTACCTTTTAATTCGCTCTAATGATTTCTCGTAACCTACATGGCCTATATTGTCATGGTTCATACGACATACCTGCCACCTCGCACCTTTGGGTACAACCCACCTTATGTTACTCTTGTCCCCACCGATATACCTAAATAATTTGTTATCTTTGACCAGATAATTGTCTTTTATGTACTCTAGTCCTTTTGCGTCCAAATCACGTGGAACTTGACAGTCAAGCTGGCCCACCGACTGCATGTCGCTCAGTGAGCTATGGAACGGTCTATGCTGGGGATCTCGCTAAGAGATAGAATCCGGAACGAGATCATCCGCCAAAAGACAAAAGTCATAGATATCGTTCAGAGGTGGAGTAAGCTGAAGTGGCAGTGGGCTGGTCATGTCTGTCGCAGAACCGACGGGCGTTGGAGTAGGAAGGTTCTCGAATGGAGACCACGTCTCGGGAAACGTAGTGTTGGACGCCTCCCTGCTAGGTGGACCGATGACCTGAGGAAGGTGGCTGGTGGTGGCTGGATGCGAGAAGCGGAGGACCGTGAAAGTTTGTGCCGTCTTGGAGAGGCCTATGTCCAGCAGTGGACTGCAATAGGCTGATATGATGATGATATGATGAATGTGTAATCATGATCCAGAACTGGTCAGGTTCCCCTGTTGACATGGTCACGGAGTTCAGATAGCAGTCGCTACGCTATAATTACCTGATCTGCCACATTCTGGATCATGGTCAGCGGAAACTGGGCCCTCGCGTGCGCGTGCACTACCGGCATAGTGCTAGGATGATAATATTGAAGTACCCTTTTTCTAGAATAATAGGTATAAAACAAGATATAAGAATCTAGTACATTTTTAGCCACTCTCAGAACAAACGAGAGTAAAACAAAACAAAAAACAAAACGAAAATCTTTTCGACGTTTCCGTAGTCCGACAAGGAACCTTTATAAGATCGTTCAGTCCGTCCGGTCCGTCCGTCCTAGTCTGTCACAGCAGAATATCTTCGACGTTTATGAACTGTTTTGCATGTTACTTGTTTCAAGGATACTTCACATAAAGATCGCATTTTTGAAAATACAAAAAAAAAATGACCCTTTTTAAGGTTACCTCCCTGTACATGTAAAGGGGGGGGAGGGTGAATTATTTTTTGAGTGCACCCCCTTGTGTGGGGTATCGTTGGAAAGGACTATGAAAATAAGGTAGGGTTTCCATACAAAATATAGCCCGCCAAACTTGGTTACACGGTGTCCCCCCCCCCCACCCCCCCCATCCCCCTGTAATTTCTGAAGTCTTGGACCTATAAACTTCAAATCACTTACGTAATAAAACAGGCGCAGAAAATCTTATTAAAAATTGTTTCGGGTGTCCTGTGATGAACACTTTTGAAATTATAAATAAAATTAAAATATATACTTTTTTCCAAAAAAACAGTATAAACTATTATCCTGGTGTTTAGGTAATTTAGACCTTATTTCTTTCCCCCTGTAAACAGGCAAAACAGCGCGGTGCCAAAAATGACTACGGAACCCTACTTTTTTCTTTCAAATTCAAGTAGCTTTCGCAACTGTCAGAGTTGAAACGTTTTCAGCTCGCTGTAATTCCACTTGTTAATATACGGCGCCCGTTCGGCTCGCGTTTCGTTAATATTCACGACAGCGTTTGTGATACAAGCCGGGTCGGCTTGATTCGGGGGCCCTATTCTGGCAGACAAAGAAACAGCGCAACTTGGACAAAGACACAATGTTCAGGTGGGGATTCTCCGTTGGAAGCGATCTCTTCTGTGTCTGCGGGTTCCATTATTGTGGAGTGAATCTCTTGTCTTGTCCTGCGTGCCCTGATTCCTGCTCTCTGGAATAGACATGCGCAAAATCGTTCACTGAAGTGAAATGAGTGATATAGTTCAGTGGGAGCTAAAGATATGTATCACTCATCTAGTTCAATTAGTTCATTTAGTTCAGCAGATCTGCTATCAAAATCTCACTAACTACTTCATTCAGTTTAAATGTATCGTGTACTAAGAGAATTCTAATGACTAAAATAATATTTATGATACTTATAGGCAGTCTAGAATTACGAATTAAAAACATTTTCAGTAATTCCTAAGATATTGTTACACGCATTAACAAATGATGTAAAGTGTTATTTGTGTACGTAATGTACGTAGGTACGTAACGTATTAAAAACGTATTAATTAATACCGAAAATTTTACATAGAAAACTGCAGTGCAGTAGCAGAAATACTGCATTCTCGCTCTTGCAGTATTGACAAATATATCCGTACGTTTTACTCTCATATCACTGAGTTACTGAACTAAATGAACTGCTTTGGACTATAGTAAGTGAGTGATACATTTGAACTAGATAGGTGAATTGTATTATTCATTCAGGAACTACCCATGTGTACTCTAGAAGATCTTATGTGTGCAAACGACAAGGCAATCCGCGTCGCCATTTACTGGGCACAACAAATTTAGGTCGTTAAATTTATCATCGACACGATAAGAAGAAGCGCAACTTCATACTTTTAATATTAAGACAAACCTTCTTCTCAAGTAATAAGAAAAAAACTATTTTGGGAAGTAAGTGATCCTTGTTTGTGTCATAAATTAGCAATAATTATTTTTAAAAACATTTGTAAATGTTAATGTAACTAATACGCAAAGTTACTGTTCTCATCTCGATCTGCTTCTATTTCTCGAGATACAGACTCACGTCTAGTTCGAAAAGGGGGATCACTTTTAGCTGCAGAACCCGCGTTGTGCTTTTTTACTAATAACTTACATTAGTCTAGGCTGACCTGATTGTAACATGACTTTATAAAGAGTTATTTATTACAATTAACTTACGATTTTCTTTCCTGTACCATACAGAAAATCGAAGTCATAGTGCAGACCAGTCCTGGACTGGAGACCATGAAACCGAAAAACACCTATCGGAATATTCGGAACCTAGATCTATCGGAATTGGATGATATATCATCAGGATGGTGGGCACTAACTGGATGAGTGTGGCCTAAAACAGAACGAAAAAGAAAATTACTTTTTCAAAAACAATATTTCATGTAAATGCTCTAAAAAAATAAAATAAATTCTTCTTTAAAACTTTTACGATCAACTCATAACATCATTACAAAATTCATATATTTTAACCCAGGAATAGATATAAAAATGTGGTGTCAGATAGTAAATTACCATAGCAGGTTGTTATTTTTATGCCTAATCTTATTTTTAAATAAATATTTTTAATAATAATAAATAATAATAATAATAAAAATATCTTTATTGATAACCAGAATTACATCAATAATAATCAAATAAATACAACATGAAAGTGCTATATATCTCACGCAATTGCCAGAGGCTCCCAAACTAGGCTCTGCCTGTATCTTGAGAGACCATTTACAATTACTTGGCTAAGGTGTGTGGCACATTCTATTATTCTAGATAAATATGTGTGTGTGTGTGTGTGTGTGTGTGTGTGAGTGTATGTGTGTGTATGTGTGTGTGTGTGTGAGAGAGAGAGAGAGAAGAAACATAAGATTGTTTACAATATTCAGCATGCAAAAAAAAAAAATAACTGCTACCATTTACGCACAAATAAGGAGTAAAATAATAGTCAAGAACAAAAAAAAAGTCATAATGTCATATCAAATTTAAATAATCATTAACATTATAGAAACAATGCTCGTTTAGCCACCTATATAGAGCCTTTGAATCTGTTAAAGGGCAAGTCTTTTATATTTTGAGGTATTTTATTAAATATGAGCATACACATCCAGTAGCAGTACTTAGTAAATCGAGCACTCTTGGGAACGAGGTCAACAACAGGTCTATCGCCATTTCTTGTATTACGGATGTACACATCTTTTGCTTGCCTGAAATAATACATATTTTGTTTTACAAAACACGCAATTTCAAGGATGTAAGGCATAGGAGGGGTAGTATTTTTAATGATTTTAATAACGGTTTGCAAGGCTTATCGGGTGCAGTACCACATATGGCCCTTATAAATTTTTTTTGGGCAAGGAATGCCTTACTTGCATCAGTGCTATTACCGCATATAATGAGTCCGTACCGCAGAACGGATTCCACATAGGCAAAGTACGCAGTAAGTGCTGTATTTTTTGTCGCTACTTTGTATAATTTATAGAGTGCGTATGAAAATCTGTTTATTTTTTGCAAACATTTTCAACTTGATTTTTCATTAATAACTAGATAGTGAAGATGTAGATTACTTATTAGATTGGGTAGTATGAATAATAATGCAAATATTTTCATGCAACGCGTTTTATTAAATAGCCATAGTACTACCATACTTGAATAGCCATACTTGATTTCAGATGTTAAAAATAACAATCTTGACCGTAATGCAATACTGTTTTAACCAAATACACCAGTGAGTAAATCAACAGCGTTATATAAGACTGCTCCTGCAACGCCAGCTAAGCCTCCGACAAGGGCTCCGGGTGGTCCAGCCACTGCCGCTCCCACTCCTGCGCCTCCAGCTGCACCAGTCGCTATATTACCAATAACATCAGTTGGAGAAAGCTCTCTCTTTTCATCGACTTTCCCATCGCTTGCTTCTCCAAACACCTCGGAGTCCTTAGTCAAGTATTGACTGCTCACCACATTTCCGGAAAGGTTAATCGGTTCTGATGCAACAGGATTCTTTTTGAACAGTAGGATTACTACAGGGCTTGCCGCTTTAGAAGAAGCGCTGGGTCTGATATTCGTGTCAACTGTATTATCTTGCAAGTTATCGTGAACTTTGGCTTCATATCTACCAGTGGATTCCGGGTCATCTAATATGGATGCCGCGAGACTATTAGGAGCTTGAACTAAAATAGCTCCAAAGACACAGAACAAACTGAATTTCAATGCCATCTTTACGTCTTTTGTAGAACAGTGTACAGCGAATGATGATAAACTAAAGACATCTCAGCTTTTATAAAGTGATAAATGCATTGTTCTTATTGACGCAAAATGCATCGATTTTTTTAGCAATGCACATTTCATATGTCAATCAATTTACTCTACTAAGAACACAGGTTTTTCAATGTTGACGCAAGAGCTACATAAACACCACAAGTAGTAGGTAGGTTAGTAAAATTATTAAAACCTAGTGGTTACCCGCGTCTTCGTCTGTGTTCGTTTAGAATCCTGTTTGACCCTAGCTTGTTTACCAGATTCTGGGCTATCTCTTGAGGTTTTTATTATTATTCATTTGTAATATTGTTGGCCAAACGGGATTGTCCATTAGAAATCCCGGGAAGGTCCACATTAATATCAACATTTCGATGCAAGTCCATTAATAACTCTACCTTATTCCGACCTCTGCTAATAACAACGATTCTATAAAAGCAGAAATGAAGATGATGAGAAAAAAAAGTGAATATGATGTTATGGTCAAGACATGATTTATCTCTGGCCGCATCATCACTCGCTATAAACTTAAGCACTTTTAACCTATAAAAACAGTTGCCTATAATAGTGTTTACGTGATTTTCGAATCGTAGCTCCTCATCCATTAGAAGACCCAAGTTTCTTGCTTCTGACACTCGCTCCACAACCTGACCCCCGATAACAATACGGACTCCCTTGCTAAATTTTTTTTTGATGTGGTCCTTCGAACCCAATATTAAGTATTTGGACTTGTTACTATTGAGAACCAAAGAGTTACACTTTGCCCAGTTATTTATTCGTTCTAGATCTTCATTTAGGTTTTTAGTAGCGAGATGTGTGTCTTCAGGTTTATGGGAAATATAGACCTGTATGTCGTCGGCATATATATGAAATTTGCAATGTCTAATATGAGCGGTGACATCAGCGCTATAGATAATAAAAAGAAGTGGACCCAATATCGAACCTTGAGGCACTCCTCTATTTACAGCTTTGGGATCTGAAACTCTTACATTTCCTTCGTCGTCTCTTATTTCGACCCTTTGCGACCTATATTTTGAGTAGCTATGAAACCAATTTATTGCAAGGTTACTAAATCCGTAATATCTTAATTTTGACAACAGCAGTGGAATATTTATGCAGTCGAACGCCCTGGAGAAGTCGAGGAGAGCAAGCAGAGTTCCTTGTCCTGCGTCTTGGGCTGTGAGGATGTCATCTACTACACAAAGTAAGGCAGTTGATGTACTATGTGATTTACGAAACCCAGACTGTGTGTTTGGCAAGATGCTATTCCTTTCAAGAAACTCAGTCAGCTGCTCAGAGACTATCCTCCCCAAGACCTTTGATAAACAAGGCAAGATGCTAATTGGACGCAGATCCGACATAGAAGTAGGCAGGGATTTCTTAGGTATGGGTTTTATTAGGGCCTCTTCCCATTCCCTTGGATATGTTCCCGTAATAATGGATTTGTTCATCATCGCTGTAATAGTGGGAAGTGTCTGTGGCAAAGTGGCCGACAACATTTGCAGTGATAAGCCATCCAGTCCTATAGCTTTAGATTTCAGACCTTGTATACATCGCAGTATCTTGTCCTCGCCCACTACCCGTATCTCGAACTGTTCAGAGATAGCCCGATGATACTCAAAATATGTTAGTTGGGAAATACTAATATGCTGGCCACCCGGGACATTCAAAAAGTGTTCATTAATTTTGTCCGGGTCCGTAAACATGTTACCAGGCAAGTCAGGTTTTGCTTTTATACGTACATGTTTTTTAATGTGTGACCAAACAGTTCGTGGATGATTGGACTTATTATTTATGTATTGATTGAAATATGCTTGCTTTTCCCGAAACACAGCTTGTTCTACAGAACGTTTGAGTTCTTTATAATATTCTTTATGAGCGACCTGTCCGGAACCACGTGCCCTGACATAAGCCTCATCTCTCTTTCTCATCATCAATATGATATTATAAGTTATCCAAGGATACTGGTGATGCTTTACGATAACAGTTTTCAAAGGTGCGTATATGTCAAAAAGACTCAATAAGTAGCGATTAAATAGTGCAACCATACAGTTAACATCATCTAGCCCCTGTATTCGCTTCCAGTCTAAGTCTTTCAAGTGCATCTTAAATAAATTTTCATCTTTATTTGATATCGCTCGACAAATTACCATAATTGGAACCGGTTTATGTTTTCGAATGTTAACGTTGCACACAACCAGCGCATGCCTACTAAGGTCGTGTATATAGTCTACGACAACTAAACAGTCTTGAATGTCCGTACAAACCAAATCGATTTTAGTCTCACTATGCGACGTGAAATGTGTAGGTGTCTGCACAAGTTGAACAAGCTTATGACACATTAGGAACTCGCTCAACCTCTTTATGTGATCGCTAGTAGTCAAATTAAAATCGCCCAGCAAAACCACGTTATCACACCAAGCGAGAGTTTCCAGGGACGCAGATAAGGCATCAAAGAAAAAATCAACACCTAACCACTGCGGTCTATACGCTGTACCTATTGCTATCCTCCTTCCACTTGCCGTCAAGCCTAACCACATCTGCTCAAGATTGTCGGCAGAGGGGTAGGGGAGGGCTCGCGCGGTCACTCCTATACGAACGTAAAATCCCACACCACCGCCGCGTGCGCGCACACAGCGCGGCCGAGGGACGTGCCGCAGTCTGTAGCCGGGCACGGCGGGCGCTCGACCGTCCTCGCCCTCGTGCAGCCACGTCTCATTGATAGCAAGAATATCAATATCATGTCGTTGCACAGCAGAAATCAGCTCATCGTGGCGCGTACCGAGAGAACCCTTATTAAGGAGACCTAACCTTAACTTAGTGCGCCTAGCCGCGCCTCTTAATATAATAACTATCGTAATATAGAACTGGTTGTTCACTCAGTACGCGCTCAGAGCGCTGTCCGCTTGCCAAATAAGTGTTTGCTAGTAAAGAGCTTGTGGCTACTACGACACAATAATGCCTTGCTGTATGCTTCTCTGTTTCCTGCGGTGAGATAAGTAGACGTGAAGTGTTAAGTGCCTCGTTACCTGATGTGTACAGTGGATATGTGAATAGTATCAGCCTACGTGTGTAATAGATAAACATATTGCTGAGGTATAAAAATAATAAATAATAATATTTCGTCGCACAATTGCACAGCTGCCGACTGGCTTTCAAGAAAAGTAGTTTACACAAAACAAACAACCAGAATAAAAACATACACATTTCGTAACCTATAATAGGCAATAACAACGTACTATATAAATGACGTATTTTACCTAAACATATTAAAACAAACCGCGACTTAGCCAAAAACCCTCTCGAGGTCCTCGTTGCATCTAATTCGAACAGCTGGTGCTCCATGGTCCCGTCGAGCGAAGACACGACCGTCGCGAGACCAGACAAAGCGCCAATTCCTAGTTTTAGCCAGTTCTCTCGCTCGGTTGAAAAATTGCCGGTTCGTTCGGGTCAGCCTCTCGTTGAGGTAAAGAGGCCGTGGAGCATCGCGCAGTCCCAGGCCCTCAGTGCTGAGGCCGCGCCTGACTCTGGCTGCCTTTAATGACTGATCACGAATGGAGCGGCGTGCCAGTCGAACGGTGACGGCCCTCGGTCTGGGATTTTCATGGGGCTCGGACCTTTTGACACCTACGCGCTTGCAACAGACGATGTCTCTATCTTCCAGCGGGACTCCCAATTGCAAATCGTTGCGCAGGCTATCACTAGATGCTGAACGCTCTCATTGTCTTCCTCTGAGATACCTGCGATGTCTACGTCATTGAGTAGTAACTCTTAATCCCTCTCGTCCAGATCTAGTTTTAACTGCGCAACGGTCACCTCTAGGGTCTTAACAGTTAGTCCTTCTCCCACACCACCCACACTATATTGCCGCTCTATGTCTTCTACTCTTTTTTCGAGTTTATCTAGTCGCTCGCCCATAGAGTTCATGAAAAAATGCATTTCAGCCACCTCCTCTCTCCACGCTTTGCATTCCTCGGTTGCAAGTTTCATTTCCGCGCGGAAAGTACGAAGGTCCCGGTGAAGTTCCAAGGCAGGGTCTGCAGTTGTAGCATTAAGTGTGTCGTCCACCACAGATGTGTTCGCAGAGAGGTCAGCAATAGGAACGTTTGTACCCTTAATTGGTGTGCAGTCGGCGTTTTTTCTGGGCATCCTGGCTTTGCAGTCAGGGCAGCACCATGTCTTAGGCACTTGAGCTCCTAGAGCGATGTTCACGCACCCCCTATGGCACACCCTGCTGCATTTAGTGCATGTTACTCCCTCCGCCGCAGCCAAAAACTTTCCACAGGCATTACACTTTGGTGCCATTATTTAATTGTGTCCATATTGTAAAAAAATTCAATAATTATAATTTTAATTTTTTTTTGTGTAATGAGGGTATGCTTGCTTAAACAACGACGATGAATATCCTTTTACTGTTGTTTTATTTCACAAAACTTGCACTTTTAATGTAGCTTGGCACCAGGGTCACAGATTTATTACGTAGGAACTAACTCTATCGCGTTATATCGATGAATATAATATTTTTTCGCGCAGCAACAGCTCAACGTACACGTCATCGACAACGTCCGAAACGTCACTCGTAAAGCGTGGAGCGTTTATGTAATCTTTATTCTTTTTGGACAAAATTCTCCACGCTTTCTTTCATAATAAATCATAGTAAATCGATACTTAATATTATAAATGCGAAAGTGTGTCTGTCTGTCTGTTACCTCTTGACGCTTAAACCACTAATTGAAGTGAAATTTGGTATGGAGACAGTTCGAGACCCTGGAAAGGACATAGGTTACATTTTGTCGCGCTATAAAAACATTAAGGGGGTGAAATGGGGGATAAAAGTTTATATGGAAAATCCAACTCTTGCGGGCCAAGTCGCGGGGAACCACTAGTATTTATTAAGATAATTACCTACTATAACCATTTCGCATAGTTAATTATTTATCGTTCATCACGAACTGAAATTGCTTATGTTTGAAAACTCTTGAGTCATCAAACTAAATGTCCGAATTATTTTGTAATTTTTAGTGCGAGTGTAACGCCAAGCCTCGGCCAGTCATAGCCAAAGCCAGCCATAGCCACCGCACAGCCAGCCAACACCAAGCCACCGCTTGCCACCTTTCCCCACCGCCAACGTACCTATAATGGAGGGGGAAAGCCTTAAGCGACGGACTAGCTCAGTCTAGCAGACTTGTACACAGCAGCCACTGAGTAAGCTGAAACTCTGCCAGTTTGAGTAACTATAATCATATTCTTTGTAAGTGTGTGATTCGGCGATTAAATCTGTGTGCTTAAGCTATTGTGCATTTATTATTTATGCCACTTGTTTACACGTGCTAAAAGCGTGTTTTTTTTTTTTAATTTTTAAGTGTAGCTTTTAACAGGGCAAAGGCGGGTCGAGTCGGTAGTCAATATTAATTACGAAATTGCTGACATACCGCAAGCCCAATGATTCAAATGTAATGTAGATAGCCGCTAATAATTCCGCCTGCCTATGAATACTTCTCTCATGCAAATGAATTGTGATTAAATTGCTTCAATGAATCTACTATCAGATAAAATCTGGTATGTGGAATTTCCATTACAAGCTTTCACAAATGTTTTCTTTGAAACCATGGGTATTCTTGTTGAATTCAATGTAAATCCAATTGAAGTTGTGAAAACGAGTTCAACCGGCTAATCCCATTCGCCCTTTTGTTCAATGGTTATACTATAAATAGGTAGGCACAGTAGGCTCATTGTCTATGCTCCTAAATTTTGAACTGCTTTAAGCCTAGATTTCTATTATGTGCCTAGTTTTCATTCCATACATTTGACTCATATAATGATTTTTATATTTCAAGCAATTTATATAAAAGATTTATGAAATAAATTTATAGACCACCTTTTTACGAGACTCGAACCTACGACTCTTCGCTATCCGGGCCATTGCTTTTCCAACTAAGTCACTAGAGCCGAATTTTCGTAACTACGTTTTTTTTTTTTTATTAATTCAAGTTTAAGAAATTTTGACGTTAGAGATAGATAGATAGATAACTCTTTATTGCACACCATAAAAGTAACAACAATACAATTTACATAGAATGATGTACAAATCAGGCGGTCTTATCGCTAAGAGCGATCTCTTCCAGACAACCTTCTTCCAGACCGGTTGGTCATTGTAAAATGATGATGTGAAATGGATAGTGAAATATATTATAACAAAGATCATAAATCTAAACGCTAAAATCTACCTTCAAATAGGAACCAAAGACTCAGCCATTAATTTATAAACTTTATTTTAATGCATCATAGTTGCTCTTACCATTACCTATACTTAACAGAAAAAAGGATATTTTAAATTTAAGTTATCGAAAATATTTTTCATTAAAACACAATTTTACGGATTACTTCGCGATTTATTTACATTTTATTTAAAACCTGACGTTTCGAACACTTTACAGCGTTCGTGGTCACAGGGAGACTTCCTGTCTGTGAGACAGTCTCCCTGTGAGTTCCTCCTTCCTCCAATGTCCTCGTTCCTCCAATGAGTTCAACAATTCGCGTAAACGTAAGAAAGAAAATATTTTTATTTGTAATACGTATTCATGTAGTCTAGCCTGAGTGTTGACGTTTCAAACACACTTTGTAATTAAAAGTATTAAATTAGAGTTTATATCGCGTTTCACCTCATTTGAAAATTACTAGTTTTAAAAAGTTTGTGTAGTGATTTAACAGAAATAATAATTTGCAGAATTTTTACAAAGAGTGAGCCAACTGCACTCTTCGGCCACTATAACTTGTTATATCGCATCCCGAGCCACAGAAGCAGAATTATATTAAATCTAAGAGTTCCCCTCAAATTCATTAGCAAATTAGTGCCCATTAGGTTAAATGAAAGTGGAGACGATTGTCAAAAACATTGCATTCATCAAGCAGTCACCTTGCCTTACACTTTGATTCATTTGCGGGCATTAGGGTGGGTATACATGCGTCCATTCCCATTTTTCATTGTATTTTTAACCTAACTCTTTACTAGGTCGTCCATGTGTGGGGTTTTTGTGGTTGCATTGTCTTACACGACCTAATAAAATAACACATTTGCTACTATCATGTTTTTTTTTCCGAACCCAAGAGTTTTTTTTTTCTGGTAGGAAGTGGGAACACTGGAATCTGGCAATATTTTTCACTTCATACCTTTTTTTGCAAACGGGTTTGTTAATCAAATACAAAAAAAAATGTTTTTACAGGCCTACAATGATTTTTCGATTCCTATTAAAAAAATTAACAAAAAGTCATAATATTGTATCTGATTATTATAAATAACATAAATTGTTGTATAATAGATAATGATACGGAAACCTTTTTGCGTGAATCCAACTCGCAATTTGCCGTTTTTTTGTAGTATTAGGCGCTAAACTACGTGCAAGCAGATAGACAAACAGACAAATGGAAACAACGAAACCCTTACGGTGTTATTATTAAAAAAATTGACCGGGTTTGAAATGGGTCTAAATATTAGCCGACAACAGAGGAATGAATGATACATTCGTGACACAACCTAATAGAGAAGCGCTTTTCTAAATGGCTAGCTAATAGCTTAGTCCTGTCAAACTCGGTACTAAGTTTTTGGAATAACGGGGTTAGGGTTTCTTGTTGACTACAGAACAAGCCGCATTCTTTTCTAAAACAGAGTTACCTGAACCTAGAGTTCGCAGACACACGTTTAATTTATTAATCAGCTGGTTTAGCGTTATTTGACATATTTCGTATGGGAATTCTGTCAAATTAACCGAGTCAACCGAGGTTTCCTGGCTGTTTAAAAGTTGGTGAAGTCGGGTCTGAATCGAATTATTTTGACAAACGATAGCATTTTTGTTGACCTCTAGTTAGGCAACTAGACTCTGCGTGATAAACTACGCTTGACTAACAGATAATTCTGTTAGTTATTACCACTGTTGGTGCATAACAAAAACAACATGATTGATGATATAAGTTTTGAATTCGTAAAAAGTTAATAGTGTAGGTCTTCAGCCCCGATGGCTCAATCAACCTTTTTAAGAGTTATTTATGCTTTTTTACTTTTTTACAGTTGCATTTTTAATAGATTTCGTTTTTAGTTTTTGGATTGATATTGTCAGGAAAGGAGTAATGAAGTTGCACGAAGATTGTCCCGTTGTTTCCTTGATTTCAGCATCACCAGGATATCCAGGAAGGTTGTCTTGAAGAGATTGTTTACAGCGATAAGACCGCCTAAATTGTACCTGCCATGCTTTACTATTTATTTTTATTGTACGTTTGTAATGTGTTTCTGGTATCACTAAAGAGTATCTATCTATCCGCAGAGATAGGTTAACAATACTGGGAGTGGTTTCATCGCCTCCTAAACCTGAAGTTCACCAGTACACGTTTGTTTTTTAATCAGCCGGTTTAGTATTATGTGACATATTTTGATTGGGAATTCTGACAAATTAAACGTCAACAGACGTTTACCGCTGTTTAAGGATTAGTTAACTGTGGTCTAAAAGTAGCATTCTCTTTAAAAACCTAGCTTTTACCTTCTTTTAATTTGCACGTCAGATTTTACAGGGTGTTGTTTTGGTCAACAGCTTCCGACTCAGGGCTGGTAGTATTCATAGTGAAGAGAAGTGAAACAACGTGGTAGACTTACAACACTTTATTTTCACACGACCACTCGATAGCACAGTTCACAGTAGACTGACTCAGTTTGCTTGCGCCTCACTGTTTCCTACCATGCCATGAGGCAGAGATATCCCTACCACATCGCATGACGGCAAACAGCCAATCGGCGCCTACTTTACAATCAAATGAGAGACTATTTATTTCAAAATTACTTATTTTCTAGATTTTAATCAAATGCATATTTTATAATCAACTTTTATTATTTTAGACTACTTTTACACATAAATCTTACATTTTATTTCTTACATCGGTCTTAAAACAATTTATAATTTAAAATAATGGCATTTCCGTTATCAAATGAGAAGCTATTTAATACTTTATAAATTTATTTTAGACTGAATTTCGACAAATGATTTATATTTAACTCGAAAATAATAAACTTCATATAAAAATCACAACATTCGGCCATCCGACTGCCTGCTAACTCCGTAGCACGCACGCAAAATCACAACATTCGGTAAATAATTATTTTATTTTTAACATACCATTAAATGCATGATAGAAATAATGTATACATATAATTTCATTCAATATTTTATAAAACAACTTTTTAATGTTTAAATGAGTATAATAATACATTATTTTATATAGAATATGTTAAAAATAAGGTAGGTATATAATATCTATGAATTGTGTAAGATACAACTAAATTAAGTGACACTTGATACATTTTAATTCAATAATCTTCATTAGAGCTAGAATCAGAACTAGAGTATACTAAATCGGATGAAGGACGAGAGGGTCCATCAATTTCTAATGCTTGGATGTGTATCCACGGACGCATCCTGTCTGCAGCTACAACAGACTCGTATTTTTTTGTATTGAACCCAGGCACGTTGGAAATTCTGTATCGATCGTTTTCTAAGCTTTTCGTAACCTTGTATGGACCAACAAATTTTGGTAAGAGTTTCTTGCTCTTGCCATCATTTTTAAAATTGGTCCTGGTTATTTTAACTAAATCACTCACAGAATAAGTGATCGCTGGGGACCTCTTTTCGTCATATGCCTTTTTTTGTCGTACTTGGCTACTCTTAATATTTTCGGAAGCTTCCGGCCTCATTTCTTCAATATTTGCAGGGGTTACCACACTTTGGGTATCCAGTGTATTAGACGCACTTAAACTAGTTTCGGATGTTACCGGCATTTGAGCAATAGGATCATTAGAACTGGGCTCATCACCTTATTGCGGAAACAGCTTCATTCTCGCGATTCTCAGTTGTCAACATATTGTCAATAGGTCAGTTAAGCTTTATTCCAAACATTAGTTCCGAAGCAGTCTTTTTGGTGGACGCATTTATGGTATTATTTAAACCCCACTGCACTTTACCTAGTAGTTCGTCCCAAACACGTTCGTCTTTGTTAAAACTTTGAGCCGACAAAGCCGTGAGAATACTCCTATTGAATCTCTCGGCTTACCCGTTTGCTCTAGGGCAAGCAACTGCGTTGAGCACATGTTTTATCCCCTTATTGTTGCAAAATTCTTTGAATTGTGCTGACGTGAATGCTTTGCCACGATCGGAGATGATTCTGCGTGGCACCCCAAAATCATTAAATAAGTTTTCTAGTACTTTAATAACATTCTTTGTCTTGGTATCCCGAACTGATCTAGCGAAAAGATATTTTGTGAAACCATCTACAATTGTAAGGATGTAGTTGTTACCTGTTTTACTTCTTACAAATGGACCTAGGTGGTCCATATGCAGCGTATCGAATGGCACCTCGACTTTGGGTATCGGATGTAAGAGACCAGCAGGTTTTGGAGGCGCGTTATCTTTATTATATGCACAGTCAATACAGGCTACTACATATTTTTTTATAAATCGCCTTATCTTGGGGAACCAATACCTGCTTTGGATGCGCTCCAACGTCTTTGTGAACCCAAAGTGGCCAACGTCGTCATGATTGGCTTTGCAGATTTGCCATCTTGCATCTTTTGGAATCACAAGACGCAGGTCATCGCCGATTTTCCTATATAATGAATGGTTTTTGACAATGTAATTCTTTTTGATATCTATAAGTTCCTCATCCATGTTTGGTTTTAAAATTTTAACGATGCGTTCTAATTCCGGGTCACCCATCTGGAATGTAAGTATCAAATTTTCTGTATTTATGCTGAGAGTGTTAACAATTTGAGCCGGAGCACTACTACTTGGTGGATTTCAGCTGAGGGCGTCCACATGGGTCATACGACATCCGGGACGATATTCAATAGTGAAGTTATATTCACTGATTGACAACCACCATCTCGCTATCCGTGGTATCAAATCCCGTTTTGCCAGTGCCGTGCGTAAAGTGTTACAATCAGTATACACGCAAAAGTTGAGCCCCAACAGGTATGGTCGAAATTTCTTCAGCGAGCAGACCACAGCCAAAGTCTCCAACTCGTAAGAGTGTAAGTGACGCTCTTCTGGTGTGGTCTGCCTACTAAAATAGGCGACAGGCTTCAACACCCTGGGAGAAACTTGCCATTGCATCAGAATCCCTCCTAGACCCAAAGAACTCGCATCTGTTTGTACCTCAGTTTCTAGATGTGGGTTGTATAGCGCCAAAAGCGGGCGTTCTATTAGCCGGTTCTTCAAACAAGTAAAGGATGTTATCTCTTCGATATCCCATCGCCATTGTGCATCCTTTTTAAGTAGCGCAGTTAAGGGTCTGGCCATTTCACCGAAGCTCCTCACAAACCTCCGAAAATAACTTGCCAAACCTAAAAACTGACGCACTTCGTGCACGTTGCGTGGAGCTGGAAAATCTCTCACTGCTGAAATCTTTCTTTCGCTTGGTTTTATTCTCTCTGAAGAGATTTCGTATCCGAGGTATTCGATTGTCCTGTCAAAGAAGGTGCATTTTGAAAGTTTCAACGTCAGACCAGCTTCCTGGATTACTTTCAGCACGTCGTCTAGTCTTTCAAAGCCTTCTTCGATCGTTGAAGATGGGATAAGGAGGTCATCCATGTATGCTAAGGCTGAGCTGAATCTCCTTGAACCTAGTATGCTATTCATCAATCGTTGGAATACAGACGGAGCGTTCGCGAGGCCAAACGGCATAAGTTTAAATTCGTAGTGGCCGTCTGGCGTCACGAACGCAGCAATTGTCGACTCTGCTCACTCATGGGTATCTGGTAGTAACCAGATGCCAAGTCTAGCGTTGTGAAAAACTTGTTCCCACTCAGGTTCGAAAGCTGGTCATCAATCAGCGGCAAAGGATACTTGTCCTTCACCGTTTTGCTATTTAAAGCGCGATAATCGACGCAAAGTCGCAGCTCCCCATTTTCCTTTTTCACGAGCAATATAGGACTAGCATAGTTAGAGTTGGACTCTTGTACAATGTCGTTTTGAATCAAGTTTTCTACCATGTCCCTTACCTTTTGACGCTCATGATAAGATAAGCGGTATGGTCTGTACACGACCGGACTATTATCGCTCAAATCGATATTCATCACCGTATCTTTGGCACAACCCAGCTCACTAAGATTATTGGCAAAGCAGTTCCTGTACTTTTGTAAAAGTAGGCGCAATCGGTCTCGCGTAGCCTGATCAATATCGTTACTAATCTTAATATCGGCTTCATCTAAAGGTAGTAAATCTTTTGAATGCTCTTCCGTTTGAACTAGAAAAGTTTTCGGTTCTGCAATGGGACTGACTCTAGCAATAAGAGTGCCTGCTTTGAACTTAAGGGAGCTGTTCGTTAGTGCCGATACAAATATAAGTGCTTTACTATCATGTATTGCGTAACAGCCCTGATGAAGGTAATATTCATGATTCGGATACATTCTAGTGCTTCCATCTATATAAACGTCACCGGTGTATGGTTCCTTTGTACAAACCTCTACCAAGCCTCCCTTCTGGATGTCTATATCTCTAGTAACGAAGACATCAAGCGTCGAAACTGTTTCGTCACTTACGGCAGAAGGTGTATGATAAAAAACAAGTCGTTCGTTGTCTTTCAAAACCATTACAGCAGGCAGCTTGGTAAAGTTTTACCCTATCAACATCGGCGTATTCAAATAATCGTCCTCAACAGCAAGAACAGTTATGTTGGTCTCGACTTCATCAATTTTTACTTGAACATAAGACTGAAATTTAGGTGCGACAGTGGAATTTCCGAACCCCCTAATGGTTGGCAAGTGACTATTACACTCGAAGAGGCCGAGTGCTTTTGCATCGGAACACCTGATCAAACTGCAGTCGCTCCCAAAATCGATGTACGCGTCGAGCATGGTTCCATTAACACATACGTGTTTGTGAAACTTATCATTTGTGCTGCTATAGGGGATTCTTTCAGGTGCCTCGGAAAGGTTCTTATCTACAAGCTGTTCGTTACTTTTAGTAGTCAAAGGTTTAGAACTTTCGAGAGATGATAAAAGTAAATTGGTAGCTACCACCCTTAAAACCCTTTTCTCTGCCGATGAATTTTGGCTACTGTTTTCAAATGATTGCAGTGGCCTCCGGTTGCAATCACTTAAGTTGTAACCTATCCTGCCGCATTTCACACATTTAGTAACAGGTTTGGCGCAAGAATGATATGTATGCCCTGGCTCGTTGCAGTTAAAGCAAACGACTTCTGAACTCCTGCCCGAGCCTGACGCTTTGTTCTGATAATTGTTGTTTGGACGAAAATTCCGCTTTCTAAAACCCCCCTGCAAAGTGTCTTATGGTTGCGAAGGCTGCTGTGACGCTAGATAATTTACCAAGTCCTCAGGCTCATTACACTGCAGAGCTTGAGCTCCATTCCTAATTGAACTATCCGATATCCCATATATAATACAATCAACTGCCTTGCGCCCGACAATCTCGCAACGACATAGTAAAGACAATTTATCGTAAAAGTAATCTCGCAATGATTCGTCAGTGCGAGATTTTCGGTTTAACATTTCTTCGAGCATTTTACCAAAGTTTACATTATTGGGAAAAGCTTTAGTAAATTTGATCTGCCATTCCTCCCACGAGCAGTCCAAAGATGGTAGAGCTTCATACCATCGCTTCGCTAATCCACACAACTTTTGCAGGGCATAATGGATAGTTTGTTTTTCATCCCATCCATAAATGACAGAACACTCGTTTACCTTCCTCAACCATCTTTGGACGTCTTGGGATTTATTATCGGGATCAAATTCTGGAACGACATTGGTAGTAGGAGTATTATTCTTGAAGATTTTTGTAGTGCAGACAGCAACTTCAATACGTCTTCCACTGTTAGTCCCTCGGTAGGCTTGGGCTCCTTTGCTGGCGCCTCCAAGACGAGAGACTCTTTGGATGATGATCTCCGGCGTCGCCTAGAACACTCGGGCGTGTTTCCTCCGGCGTGGTCATCTGAAAGGTTCAAGCAGTTAATGTTCTTCCTCAACAGATAAATGATACAATCTAGCTCTTTAATGTGATCGTGGTCAAGCTAATGAAGAATAACTTTGAAAAAAGATTACTCATTTTTTTTAATCTAAAATTAAACTTAGGACTCACCAGTAAGTAGTTGCTGTGTCTACCAAATAATTGTATAGTTGCAATTCCTATGTATAACCTAGTCGTATGGTAGAGATGTATGGAGAGTTTTCTATTATTACAAAATAATACGATACATCTCATTAAAACTCACGCCCTTATACTAATAAACCTAACAATAGCTGTAGTTTAACATTGTTACCTGTATCACTAGCAGCACACTTACACGGCTGCGGCAGCGCACCTACATGGCTGCGGCAGCGCACCTACATGGCTGCATAAACAACTACAGCACACATACATGGCTGTTTCACAACATGGCAGACCACCTACATGGCTGCGGCAGCGCACCTACATGGCTGCATAAACAACTACAGCACACATACATGGCTGTTTCACAACATGGCAGACCACCTACATGGCTGCGGCAGCGCACCTACATGGCTGCATAAACAACTACAGCACACATACATGGCTGTTTCACAACATGGCAGACCACCTACATGGCTGCGGCAGCGCACCTAAATGGCTGCATAAACAACTACAGCACACATACATGGCTGTTTCACAACATGGCAGACCACCTACATGGCTGCGTCAGCTCACCTACATGGCTGCATAAACACTATTACATTCAAGCTAGAATAATCAAATCAATTCACTTTATACTTCTCAATGGTAAATCATCAGGTTGTAACTTGATTATAATATCAGGGACTCGTAAGTAGTCGCAATACCATTGTATGTATATTAAAAGTACCGTATAAGCCAAATGTCGCACTAATGTTATCGGAGAGTGGGCCCGACCAAAACATAGCCCGTGCATTTGACCTAATCACTAGCATAAAATTGGTTAGCAACTCACGAATAAATACTTGCAACTCTAATATAACAATAACGAATAGGCCAAACGCCCCACCATACTATCGGAGAGTTGCCCCGACTAAAATACAGTACGTGCGCTTAGCCCAATCATTACTATTTAACTGATTGCTAGTGTTCTGTGTTAAGTGCCCACAAGGTGTGCCTGTGACTCCGGAGAGCAATGTGTATGAAATCTGTATGGATAGTGTGTTATGTGCGAAGGATTCATTTCTAACTATCTTATTGATTCTTGCTCGCAATTGAAATAGCATTTATTCTAGTAAAAATGAAATAAGTATTTGCAAAAATTACTTACGATTTTTGTCGGACATAGCTCGCAGGTTACCCATCCCACTTCTGACTTGAAGAGAAGTGAAACAACGTGGTAGACTTACAACACTTTATTTTCACACGACCACTCGATAGCACAGTTCACAGTAGACTGACTCAGTTTGCTTGCGCCTCACTGTTTCCCACCATGCCATGAGGCAGAGATATCCCTACCACATCGCATGACGGCAAACAGCCAATCGGCGCCTACTTTACAATCAAATGAGAGACTATTTATTTCAAAATTACTTATTTTCTAGATTTTAATCAAATGCATATTTTATAATCAACTTTTATTATTTTAGACTACTTTTACACATAAATCTTACATTTTATTTCTTACATCGGTCTTAAAACAATTTAGAATTTAAAATGATGGCATTTCCGTTATCAAATGAGAAGCTGTTTAATACTTTATAAATTTATTTTAGACTGAATTTCGACAAATGATTTATATTTAACTCAAAAATAATAAACTTCATATAAAAATCACAACATTCGGACATCCGACTGCCTGCTAACTGCGTAGCACGCACGCAAAATCACAACATTCGGTAAATAATTATTTTATTTTTAACATACCATTAAATGCATGATAGAAATAATGTATACATATATTTCATTCAATATTTTATAAAACACCTTTTTAATGATTAAATGAGTATTATAATACATTATTTTATATAGAATATGTTAAAAATAAGGTAGGTATATAATATCTATCAATTGTGTAAGATACAACTAAATTAAGTGACACTTGATACATTTTAATTCAATAATCTTCATTAGAGCTAGAATCAGAATTAGAGTTTACTAAATCGGATGAAGGACGAGAGGGTCCATCAATTTCTAATGCTTGGATGTGTATCCACGGCCGCATCCTGTCTGCAGCTACAACAGACTCGTATTTTTTTGTATTGAACCCAGGCACGTTGGAAATTCTGTATCGATCGTTTTCTAAGCTTTTCGTAACCTTGTATGGACCAACAAATTTTGGTAAGAGTTTCTTGCTCTTGCCATCATTTTTAAAATTGGTCCTGGTTATTTTAACTAAATCACCCACAGAATAAGTGATCGCTGGGGACCTCTTTTCGTCATATGCCTTTTTTTGTCGTACTTGGCTACTCTTAATATTTTCGGAAGCTTCCGGCCTCATTTCTTCAATATTTGCAGGGGTTACCACACTTTGGGTATCCAGTGTATTAGACGCACTTAAACTAGTTTCGGATGTTACCGGCATTTGAGCAATAGGATCATTAGAACTGGGCTCATCACCGGGGCTTATTGCGGAAACAGCTTCATTCTCGCGATTCTCAGTTGTCAACATACAGGGTTATAAAAAAAACATTAGCTATTTTTGTTGTTATGAATCAGTGCCATTAATAGAACTCATCCGTGAAGAAAAAAATATATGCTTTTATCAAAAAAAAAATTGTGACTTGTCAATCTTTTCCAATAAAATGCCAAAATTTCTAGTCGCCCGTCGAGGTCATCGGCCGCGTATTCGCTATAATCTACTCTCAGCAGTGTGGAGGTATCACTTTGTGTAAAACATGCGCCGCTAGCCATGCAATTTTCTTACCTATGCGTACGTCAAAAGGTGCAATTTTTCTTTCATACTTCTACGGGATTAGGACCGTCTAAACACAACATTACCTTATGCGTTTAGGCGTATTTAAAAAAATGCAATCAGCTTATGTACAATAATTAAGAAAAAAATCAACTGTTTCTAATACCTTATTTTTCTAACAATATTTCAATAATTGCTTGAAGTGGAGTCCATTTCTTGCGAGGCACAATCTTGCGCGTTTTATAACGTTTCTTCTTAATCTTATTAACATTGCACTCTCACTTTTCACAGCGTCAAATGCACTTATTATTTTTGTCTTTAATTCGTCAATGTTTCGAATTTCGTTACAATAAACGCGACGTTTGATTTCACCCCACAAAAAGAAATCACACGGCGTGAGATCAGGTGACCTAGAAGGCCAAGCCACGGGTCCGCCACGGCCTATCCATCGGTTTCCGTACTCACTATTCAAGTACTCTCGAACATCGCGAGCATAATGGGGTGGTGCACCGTCCTGTTGATAATAAAAGTCACGGAGATATGCGATTGGCACGTCTTCCACAAAGTCAGTTATTTCACTCCGTAACATTTCTAAGTAAGTGCCTCCTGTAAGGTGCCCTTGAATAAAATACGGCCCGAGTATCTTATCCCCAATGATGCCTGCCCACACATTGACACTGAATCTCACTTGATAGTGATCTTCGCGAATTACATGTGGGTTCCGAAACGACCACCAATGCTCATTATGGTGGTTGTAGAGCCCGACGCGCGTGACTTCTGAACTCCTGCCCGAGCCTGACGCTTTGTTCTGATAATTGTTGTTTGGACGAAAATTCCGCTTTCTAAAACCCCCCTGCAAAGTGTCTTATGGTTGCGAAGGCTGCTGTGACGCTAGATAATTTACCAAGTCCTCAGGCTCATTACACTGCAGAGCTTGAGCTCCATTCCTAATTGAACTATCCGATATCCCATATATAATACAATCAACTGCCTTGCGCCCGACAATCTCGCAACGACATAGTAAAGACAATTTATCGTAAAAGTAATCTCGCAATGATTCGTCAGTGCGAGATTTTCGGTTTAACATTTCTTCGAGCATTTTACCAAAGTTTACATTATTGGGAAAAGCTTTAGTAAATTTGATCTGCCATTCCTCCCACGAGTAGTTCAAAGATGGTAGAGCTTCATACCATCGCTTCGCTAATCCACACAACTTTTGCAGGACATAATGGATAGTTTGTTTTTCATCCCATCCATAAATTACAGAACACTCGTTTACCTTCCTCAACCATCTTTGGACGTCTTGGGATTTATTATCGGGATCAAATTCGGGAACGACATTGGTAGTAGGAGTATTATTCTTACTTGAAGATTTTTGTAGTGCAGACAGCAACTTCAATACGTCTTCCGCTGTTAGTCCCTCGGTAGGCTTGGGCTCCTTTGCTGGCGCCTCCAAGACGAGAGACTCGTTGGATGGTGATCTCCGGCGTCGCCTAGAACACTCGGGCGTGTTTCCTCCGGCGTGGTCATCTGAAAGGTTCAAGCAGTTAATGTTCTTCCTCAACAGATAAATGATACAATCTAGCTCTTTAATGTGATCGTGGTCAAGCTTATGAAGAATAACTTTAAAAAAAGATGACTCATTTTTTTTAATCTAAAATTAAACTCAGGACTCACCAGTAAGTAGTTGCTGTGTCTACCAAATAATTGTATAGTTGCAATTCCTATGTATAACCTAGTCGTATGGTAGAGATGTATGGAGAGTTTTCTATTATAACAAAATAATACGATACATCTCATTAAAACTCACGCCCTTATACTAATAAACCTAACAATAGCTGTAGTTTAACGTTGTTACCTATATCACTAGCAGCACACTTACACGGCTGCGACAGCGCACCTACATGGCTGTTTAAACACTAAACTACAGCACACATACATGGCTGTTTCACAATATGGCAGACCACCTACATGGCTGCGGCAGCGCACCTACATGGCTGCATAAACAACTACAGCACACATACATGGCTGTTTCACAACAAGGCAGACCACCTACGTGGCTGCGGCAGCGCACTAACATGGCTGCATAAACACTAAACTCCAGCACACATAAATGACTGTTTCACAATATGGCAGACTACCTACATGGCTGCGGCAGCGCACCTACATGGCTGCATAAACAACTACAGCACACATACATGGCTGTTTCACAACATGGCAGACCACCTACATGGCTGCAGCAGCGCACCTACATGGCTGCATAAACAACTACAGCACACATACATGGCTGTTTCACAACATGGCAGCTCACCTACATGGCTGCATAAACACTATTACATTCAAGCTAGAATAATCAAATCAATTCACTTTATACTTCTCAATGGTAAATCATCAGATTGTAACTTGATTATAATATCAGGGACTCGTAAGTAGTCGCAATACCATTGTATGTATATTAAAAGTAGCGTATAAGCCAAATGTCGCACTAATGTTATCGGAGAGTGGGCCCGACCAAAACATAGCCCGTGCATTTGACCTAATCACTAGCATAAAATTGGTTGGAAACTCACGAATACATACTTGCAACTCTAATATAACAATAACGAATAGGCCAAACGCCCCACTATACTATCGGAGAGTTGCCCCGACCAAAATACAGTACGTGCGCTTAGTCCAATCATTACTATTTAACTGATTGCTAGTGTTCTGTGTTAAGTGCCCACAAGGTGTGCCTGTAACTCCGGAGAGCAATGTGTATGAAATCTGTATGAGTAGTGTGTTATGTGCGAAGGATTCATTTCTAACTATCTTATTGATTCTTGCTCGCAATTGAAATAGCATTTATTCTAGTAAAAATGAAATAAGTATTTGCAAAAATGTCTTACGATTTTTGTCGGACATAGCTCGCAGGTTACCCATCTCACTTCTGACTTGAAGAGAAGTGAAACAACGTGGTAGACTTACAACACAGTGCTGACCACTAGACCAACGAGGCAGTCTACTTACGAAATAGGAAGATGTAATCGCAGTTCATTACTTAGGTGTCTACCTTCCTAGCTAGGAAGCTCGCGTCCTAACTAGGAAGGTGACGAGATCCGTAGTTTCGGATGTAGCCGTCCCTGTCACTAATGCCACCATAGCTGAGCGAGCGGTCGGGATGGGAATATACGGACAAAGTGTTATCAAAGTAGAGCACTTGCCTATTCATCCTACCTTCCTAGTTAGAATCCTAACTAGGATGGTACCTTCCTAAATATTGATCCTAAGTATTATCCTATAGTTTGGCGACCGTCTAGACCGACCGTCGTAGTCGTTCGCGCACCGGACTTCTAAAGCAGGCGGTTGCGGATTCGAATCCCGCAAGGGGCAAATGGTTCTGTGATGAGCACGAGCATTTGTACCTAAGTCATACATGTTTATATGTATTTAAGTATTTCTATCCGTTATCCTAGTCACCATAGCACAAGCTCATGCTTAGTTTGGGGCTAGGCAATTGGTGTGTTTGTTGAAACAATTTATTAATTTATTTATAGTTAGGAAGCTACAAATAGGATAGTTTAATAAGTGCTTTCGTGTTGAAAGACGATGTGTTGAGTTGGGTTTTAAAAGTATCGAAAAGCCAATCGACAAACTAATGCCGTACAACACTTTTGGAACAGATTTTTTTTTAATTGCCTCTCCAAAAGCGCTTTGGTCGCAAAACTATCGAGCAAAAGCCCAGTGTTTGATTCCAACACTTTATAGCGGGTTTGATCCGAACTTTTATTAGTTGTGTGAAGTGCTGATCTGTTCCTTTAAATTGGATAGCTCTGTGGAGATAAGCTTTATGTTGGCCGAGTACGGTAGTTCGAGAATCTGGCTGGTTTTTTGTGTCTATCAAATCATGAGAAACGGATTCAAATTTTATAGATAGGGCCCCATTAGAATTTCAGTGCGAGCTTAATGTAGAAAAAATTATCCACGTGTCAAACTTTTTAAATAGCGTCAAGCGTTTATGGAATGTATTCGAATGTTTGGAAATCGTAACAATAATTTAAAAAATACATTTTGGTCATGAAGAAATAAAAAAAAAAGATTAAATCGCCAACTTTCGCCTCAAGGCGAGGCAATCGCCAAATTTCTCCTTGCTTAATAAAAATGATATTTTATTAATAACTAGATAGTGTAGATGTAGATTATTTATTAGGTTGGCTGTTATTCATAACAGTGCAAGTATGTTCATGCAAAGCGTTTTATTAAATAGCCATAGATACTTGATTTCAGATGTTAAAAATAACAATCTTAACCGTAATGCATACTGTTTTAACCAAATATACCAGTGATCAAATCAACAGCGTTATATAAGACAGCTCCTGCAACGCCAGCTAAGCCTCCAACAAGGGCTCCGGGTGGTCCAGCCACTGCTGCTCCTACTCCAGCGCCTCCAGCTGCACCAGTCGCTATATTACCAATAACATCAGTTGGAGAAAGCTCTCTCTTTTCATCGACTTTCCCATCGCTTGCTTCTCCAAACACCTCGGAGTCCTCAGTCAAGTTTTGATTGCTCACCACATTTTCGGAAAGGTTAATCGGTTCTGATACACCAGGGTTCTTTTTAAGCAGTAGGATTACTACAGTGCTTGCCGCTTTAGAAGAAGCGCTGGGACTGATATTCATATCAACTGTACTATCTTGCAAGTCATCGTGGACTGTGGCTTCATATCCATCAGTGAATTCCGGGTCATCTGAGATAGACGCCGCGAGACTGTTATGACCTTGGATGATAATAACTCCAAAGATACAGAACAAACTGAATTTCAATGCCATCTTTACGTCTTTTGTAGAACGCTGTTCAGCGAATGCTGATAAACTAAAGACATCTCAGCTTTTATAAAGTGATAAATGCATTGTTCTTATTGACGCAAAATGCATCATTTTTTAGCAATGCACATTTCGGAGAAATTAATAGGCATTTTCATATGTCAATCAAATTCCTCTGCTAAGAACACAAGTTTTTCAATGTTGACGCAAGAGCTACAAAAACGCCACAAGTAGTAGGTAGGTTAGTAAAATTATGAAAACCTAGTGGTTGCCCGCGACTTCGTCTGTGTGGACTTGATAGTACAAATTGACTCATACTCCTATCACCGTCCAGTAATCGTGGTCTCTCATTGTATGTACTCTGTTGTAGGTATGGTGAAGGGAGGTCACCCTGTACCCTATATTTTACTGAGGCCTGCCATTTATTTTGAGTAAAAAGAATTGTACACCCGTAATAACTGTCCAGTCATAATGACCTCTTGTTTGACCCGTTAAAAATAGCACAGAAAGGTCAACCTATATCTCTGGATGTACTATTACTATCGAAAATAAATATACCCTTGATCATCACTAAGAATATACATTTTAAAACTGTGGTAGACACATTAAGATTCGTTGAGCAGATTTCTAGTCTATAACGTTTTAGATCCATGCATACACACATACTAATCTAATATACAGACAAAAATTTCGAAAACAATTTTTTTGTACTTTGCTGACCTAAACTAAGGCCTGGGCTTCATCTTTGATTTTTAAAAATCAATGTACAGAATTCGACCTTCTAACGTTGCATTATATTGTCATGATTCCTTATTAAGTCTTATTTATAAATGCAATGGGAGTTGCCTTTGAATTTTATACATCAATGTACAGAATTTTACAGTTTTATTTTATGTTCCTTATCTAGTCTAATAATCGCAAAATATATTTTCATAGAAACCGTGAAATAAGTATTTTACCCTAATAAGATTTACCCTTATTACGTACAATAACATCCTCAAATCTACTCAGAACATTCACATAACCTTATCGTAAGGGCAACCTTGAAAATATGCGAAACTCAAAGCGTTTGCTACAACTGCTTTTGCCTCTGTATACCAGGCATATTTACATAAGCTCAGGGGATTGTTGCTCATCTGAAAATGACACTTTCTTACGCATAAGAAGTGTACGAACCTATTTCGTATGGAAAATATGACCGTCTGAACGGAAATCGTAATATCACACTTGACAGTTTGCCAGGCTTTCTAAGTTTGAGGCGCACATTTACGAGTACAAATGTTTCGAAAGATAAATCTATAACAGAGCTGTAGAAAGGCCAACTTAACAACAACCTAACTTCCCAGGATATAATTTGATTTGTAGGGAATACGCCAATGATACTGCAATTCTTCCTTAAATATATACTTTTTATTACTTTTTATCACCACACACACTCCTTGGAAAACAACCGTTTTATTCCGTAGATAGACACCGAATGACCAACTTATCGAGTCCCTCGAATTTTCCCCAACACCACCGGACGTTACAATTTTTATATTATTCTTCGAGCACTCATTTGACTACCCGGTAATGGATAAGAGTTGCCAGTAATGAAAAACATTTTAAACTATCTATTCTTAGGAAATAACTTTATAATACTGTGCAAAATATAAATACATAAAATAAAAACCTTACACTCGACCGTCCTGACAACGTGTATGACCCTATACACGCACCTGTTGTAAACCTTACACTCGGCAAGTTGTGTCACTCATTACATTAAACAAGAAGAGATCAAAATTATAATACAAATTGTTTATCTTATTCTAAGTTTACGCTTGTTCCAACCCTATCCGACCCATACCAACTAAAACAACAAGCAAGAAACGTCTCGGTGGGTTATATTCTTTTCGCGGTTTCCTGCCTTGTGATCTCAAATAAATTTCAAATACATAGCTTAGTTTCAATAATATTTTATAAAAATAGTTTAAGATTACATATGGGTATAATTAACTATATTCAAATAAAATAAAAATATATAACATTACTTCTCGCTCATCTACAGATTTTATATATAATATTACCATACATCGATCATTAAATTCATTCAAATATTTAAGTGTATACAAGAGAAAAAGATAATTAATTTAGGAATATATGAAGCAGTGTAGACTATGTATCTACAATAACAATGATGACAAAAGAAACATTAACCAAAATATCAATTTGCTTTCTCGCTCGCTCACGAGTCTTGCACCTACCACTAAACTTAAATACTGTTAACCTAATGTGCTCACTCACTCGCTAACGAGTCTCGCACCGACGACTATAGCTAAATATTGTTAACTTAATATGCTCACTCGCTCACGAGTCTCGCAATCAACCTCTGATATGCATGTGCTCACTCGCTGGCTCACGAGTCTCGCACCTACTTCTTGCAAGATGGAGAATTCTCTCTTTAATTCTATCATTACTCTTATGTCAAACCATGAAACTCGCTCGCTCACGAAGTTTCATGGCTGGCTCTCGCCTATGCGAAGGTAAAGCTATCATAGAGTCGGTCGCGAACCCGCTCGCACACGGAGTCTCGTGACTGTCTCCCTCTCCATATATCACATAATGACGAAGTCAACTCACGAACTCGCTCGCTCACGTAGTCTCGTGCTTGACCTGGAAATGAATACATTTTATAATTTAATTAATTTATTCATTAATCGACTAAATAATCAGTATTAGGTGTGTGTGAATAATTTTCAAGTTAGATTATCATAGTCTTGAAAATCGTCGTCACTTTTATCATCCACGGTCTCAGCAATATCATTGCCTAATTCTAAAGAAGCTACATGTATACATGGCTGCATTCGATCTGCAGCTACAGTGGTTTTTCGTATATTTTTCATGCCTTCGAAACCGGCTATGGGTGCTACCTTATACCGATCATTACCCAATACTTAAACCACCCTAAATGGGCCTTCGTATGAGGGCAAAAGTTTGGTGCTTTTGCCATCATTTTGAAAGGCAGTTTTCGTTATTTTCACTAGCTCCCCGTTGGCAAAAGTCCTAGCTGGTTTTCGACCCTTGTCATAGGCTTGCTTTTGCTTTTCTTGCTCTATATCAGTCCTATCCTTTACTTCCTTACGAACCGTTGATAACTCGGTCGATTTTCGGGCTAGCTGTGTTACTTCATTAAATGCCGGGTTACTTTCACTATTCATTAAGGTACCAAACAATACTTCAGCGGGGGCTCTACCAATGGTTTTCTGTATGGTGTTATTAAGACCCCACTGTATCTTTCCAAGGTTACTATCCCAATCTCTTTCGTCATCTCTGAGGTTTTGCGCTGTTAACGAGTCCAGGATAGTACGACTGCTTTGAGTACGTGCCGAATGCCCCTATCAAGACAGAACCTTTTGAAAGCATGCGACGTAAAACAGCTACCACGATCACTTATTAACCTATCCGGATTCCTAAACGTATCAAAGATTTCTCCTAGGACCTTAATCACATTCTGAGTATTAGTACTCTTAACTGGTTTAATAAATACAAATTTAGTGAATGATTCCACCGTAACAAGTATGTGTGTATTGCCCCTTTTAGATCTCACGAAAGGCCCGTGAAGGTCTACGTGCAGCGTATGGAAAGGCACATCGACTTTCGGAATGGGATGCAATAACCACTCGCGTTTGCTGGCAGTTTTCTTTGAATACGCGCAATCAACGCATGGGCCAACGTATTTATTTACAAAACGCGTCATCATTGCGAACCAGTAGTACCTTTTAATTCGCTCTAATGATTTCTCGTAACCTACATGGCCTATATTGTCATGGTTCATACGACATACCTGCCACCTCGCACCTTTTGGTACAACCCACCTTATGTTACTCTTGTCCCCACCGATATACCTAAATAATTTGTTATCTTTGACCAGATAATTGTCTTTTATGTACTCTAGTCCTTTTGCGTCCAAATCACGTGGAACTTGACAGTCAAGCTGGCCCACCGACTGCATGTCGCTCAGTGAGCTATGGAACGGTCTATGCTGGGGATCTCGCTAAGAGATAGAATCCGGAACGAGATCATCCGCCAAAAGACAAAAGTCATACTCGTAGATATCGTTCAGAGGTGGAGTAAGCTGAAGTGGCAGTGGGCTGGTCATGTCTGTCGCAGAACCGACGGGCGTTGGAGTAGGAAGGTTCTCGAATGGAGACCACGTCTCGGGAAACGTAGTGTTGGACGCCCCCCTGCTAGGTGGACCGATGACCTGAGGAAGGTGGCTGGTGGTGGCTGGATGCGAGAAGCGGAGGACCGTGAAAGTTTGTGCCGTCTTGGAGAGGCCTATGTCCAGCAGTGGACTGCAATAGGCTGATATGATGATGATATGATGAATGTGTAATCATGATCCAGAACTGGTCAGGTTCCCCTGTTGACATGGTCACGGAGTTCAGATAGCAGTCGCTACGCTATAATTACCTGATCTGCCACATTCTGGATCATGGTCAGCGGAAACTGGGCCCTCGCGTGCGAGTGCACTACCGGCATAATGCTAGGATGATAATATTGAAGTACCCTTTTTCTAGAATAATAGGTATAAAACAAGATATAAGAATCTAGTACATTTTTAGCCACTCTCAGAACAAACGAGAGTAAAACAAAACAAAAAACAAAACGAAAATCTTTTCGACATTTCCGTAGTCCGACAAGGAACCTCTATAAGATCGTTCAGTCCGTCCGGTCCGTCCGTCCTAGTCTGTCACAGCAGAATATCTTCGACTTTATGAACTGTTTTGCATGTTACTTGGTTCAAGGATACTTCACATATAGATCGCATTTTTGAAAATACAAAAAAATAAATGACCCTTTTTAAGGTTACCTCCCTATACATGTTAAGGGGGGGGGAGGGTGAATTATTTTTTGAGTGCACCCCCTTGTGTGGGGTATCGTTGGAAAGGACTATGAAAATAAGGTAGGGTTTCCATACAATACTTTTTATCAGCTTTACCATTTGCGAGATATAGCCCGCCAAACTTGTTTACACGGTGTCCCCCCCCCCACCCCCCTGTAATTTCTGAAGTCTTGGACCTATAAACTTCAAATCACTTACGTAATAAAACAGGCGCAGAAAATCTTATTAAAAATTGTTTCGGGTGTCCTGTGATGAACACTTTTGAAATTATAAATAAAATTAAAATATATACTTTTTTCCAAAAAAACAGTATAAACTATTATCCTGGTGTTTAGGTAATTTAGACCTTATTTCTTTCCCCCTGTAAACAGGCAAAACAGCGCGGTGCCAAAAATGACTACGAAACCCTACTTTTTTCTTCCAAATTCAAGTAGCTTTCGCAACTGTCAGAGTTGAAACGTTTTCAGCTCGCTGTAATTCCACTTGTTAATATACGGTGCCCGTTCGGCTCGCGTTTCGTTAATATTCACGACAGCGTTTGTGATACAAGCCGGGTCGGCTTGATTCGGGGGCCCTATTCTGGCAGACAAAGAAACAGCGCAACTTGGACAAAGACACAATATTCAGGTGGGGATTCTCCGTTGGAAGCGATCTGTTCTGTGTCTGCGGGTTCCATTATTGTGGAGTGAATCTCTTGTCTTGTCCTGCGTGCCCTGATTCCTGCTCTCTGGAATAGACATGCGCAAAATCGTTTACTGAAGTGAAATGAGTGATATAGTTCAGTGGCAGCTAAAGATATGTATCACTCATCTAGTTCAATTAGTTCATTTAGTTCAGCAGATCTGCTATCAAAATCTCACTAACTACTTCATTCAGTTTAAATGTATCGTGTACTAAGAGAATTCTAATGACTATAAAATAATATTTATGATACTTATAGGCAGTCTAGAATTACGAATTAAAAACATTTTCAGTAATTCCTAAGATATTGTTACACGCATTAACAAATGATGTAAAGTGTTATTTGTGTACGTAATGTACGTAGGTACGTGACGTATTAAAAACGTATTAATTAATACCGAAAATTTTACATAGAAAACTGCAGTGCAGTAGCAGAAATACTGCATTCTCGCTCTTGCAGTATTGACAAATATATCCGTACGTTTTACTCTCATATCACTGAGTTACTGAACTAAATGAACTGCTTTGGACTATAGTAAGTGAGTGATACATTTGAACTAGATAGGTGAATTGTATTATTCATTCAGAAACTACCCATGTGTACTCTAGAAGATCTTATGTGTGCAAACGACAAGGCAATCCGCGTCGCCATTTACTGGGCACAACAAATTTAAGTCGTTAAGTTTATCATCGACACGATAAGAATAAGCGCAACTTCATACTTTTAATATTAAGACAAACCTTCTTCTCAAGCAATAAGAAAAAAACTATTTTGGGAAGTAAGTGATCCTTGTTTGTGTCATAAATTAGCAATAATTATTTTTAAAAACATTTGTTAATGTTAATGTAACTAATACGCAAAGTTACTGTTCTCATCTCGATCTGCTTCTATTTCTCGAGATACAGACTCACGTCTAGTTCGAAAAGGGGGATCACTTTCAGCTGCAGAACCCGCGTTGTGCTTTTTTACTAATAACTTACATTAGTCTAAGCTGACCTGATTGTAATATGACTTAATGAAGATTTATTTATTACAATTAACTTACGATTTTCTTTCCTGTACCATACAGAAAATCGAAGTCATAGTGCAGACCAGTCCTGGACTGGAGACCATGAAACCGAAAAACACCTATCGGAATATTCGGAACCTAGATCTATCGGATTGGATGATATATCATCAGGATGGTGGGCACTAACTGGATGAGTGTGGCCTAAAACAGAACGAAAAAGAAAATTACTTTTTCAAAAACAATATTTCATGTAAATGCTCTAAAAAAATAAAATAATTTTTTCTTTAAAACTTTTACGATCAACTCATAACATCATTACAAAATTCATATATTTTTACCCAGGAATAGATATAAAAATGTGGTGTTAGATAGTACATTACCATAGCAGGTTGTTATTTTTATGCCTAATCTTATTTTTAAATAAATATTTTTAACGAGAAGAAACATAAGATTGTTTACAATATTCAGCATGCAAAAAAAAAACTAACTTCTACCATTTACGCACAAATAATGAGTAAAATAATAGTCAAGAACAAAAAAAAAGTCATAATGTCATATCAAATTTAAATAATCATAAACAATGCTCGTTTAGCCACCTGGCGCCTTTGAATCTGTTAAAGGGCAAGTCTTTTATATTTTGAGGTATTTAATTAAATATGAGCATACACATCCAGTAGCAGTACTTAGTAAATCGAGCACTCTTGGGAACGAGGTCAACAACAGGTCTATCGCCATTTCTTGTATTACGGATGTACACATCTTTTGCTTGCCTGAAATAATACATATTTTGTTTTACAAACTTCGCAATTTCAAGGATGTAAGGCATAGGAGGGGTAGTATTTTTAATGATTTTAATAACGGTTTGCAAGGCTTATCGGGTGCGGTACCACATAAGGCTCTTATACATTTTTTTTGGGCAAGGAATGCCTTACTTGCATCAGTGCTATTACCGCATATAATGAGTCCGTACCGCAGAACGGATTCCACATAGGCAAAGTACGCAGTAAGTGCTGTATTTTTTGTCGCCACTTTGTATAATTTATAGAGTGCGTATGAAAATCTGTTTATTTTTTGCAAACATTTTCAACTTGATTTTTCATTAATAACTAGATAGTGAAGATGTAGATTACTTATTAGATTGGGTAGTATGAATAATAATGCAAATATTTTCATGCAACGCGTTTTATTAAATAGCCATAGTACTACCATACTTGAATAGCCATACTTGATTTCAGATGTTAAAAATAACAATCTTGACCGTAATGCAATACTGTTTTAACCAAATACACCAGTGAGTAAATCAACAGCGTTATATAAGACTGCTCCTGCAACGCCAGCTAAGCCTCCGACAAGGGCTCCGGGTGGTCCAGCCACTGCCGCTCCCACTCCTGCGCCTCCAGCTGCACCAGTCGCTATATTACCAATAACATCAGTTGGAGAAAGCTCTCTCTTTTCATCGACTTTCCCATCGCTTGCTTCTCCAAACACCTCGGAGTCCTTAGTCAAGTATTGACTGCTCACCACATTTCCGGAAAGGTTAATCGGTTCTGATGAAACAGGATTCTTTTTGAACAGTAGGATTACTACAGGGCTTGCCGCTTTAGAAGAAGCGCTGGGTCTGATATTCGTGTCAACTGTATTATCTTGCAAGTTATCGTGAACTTTGGCTTCATATCTACCAGTGGATTCCGGGTCATCTAATATGGATGCCGCGAGACTATTAGGAGCTTGAATTAAAATAGCTCCAAAGACACAGAACAAACTGAATTTTAATGCCATCTTTACGTCTTTTGTAAAACAGTGTAGAGCGAATGATGATAAAATAAAGACATCTCAGCTTTTATAAAGTGATAAATGCATTGTTCTTATTGACGCAACATGCATCGATTTTTTTTAGCAATGCACATTTCATATGTCAATCAATTTACTCTACTAAGAACACAGGTTTTTCAATGTTGACGCAAGAGCTACATAAACACCACAAGTAGTAGGTAGGTTAGTAAAATTATTAAAACCTAGTGGTTACCCGCGTCTTCGTCTGTGTTCGTTTAGAATCCTGTTTGACCCTAGCTTGTTTACCGGATTCTGGGCTATCTCTTGAGGTTTTTATTATTATTTATTTGTAATATTGTTGGCCAAACGGGATTGCCCATTAGAAATCCCGGGAAGGTCCACATTAATATCAACATTTCGATGCAAGTCCATTAATAACTCTACCTTATTCCGACCTCTGCTAATAACAACGATTCTATAAAAGCAGAAATGAAGATGATGAGAAAAAAAAGTGAATATGATGTTATGGTCAAGACATGATTTATCTCTGGCCGCATCATCACTCGCTATAAACTTTTTATAACAATATTTTATGTAAATACGCTAAAAAGAATAAAATGAATTTTCGTTTAAAACTTTTACGATCAACTCATTATTCAATTCATGTATATTAACCTAGGTATAGATGTAAAAATGTGGTGTTAGATGGTAAATTACCATAGCAGGTTGTTATTTGTGTGCTTAATTTTTTTTTTAAATAATTTAATAGTAAATAAAACAATACTTACTAAGATTATAATTGCGAAAATGTGTCTGTCCAGAAACAGAATAAAATGGAAGGCTTTAAAATTTTAGCACCAGCAAACATAATTAAACATGCAAAGACGGCAAAGTTAGACCAACTTCAGGAGGATTTTCTACTAAACCAAATTCGTTTAATTGTGTTTCGAGATCCATAAGTTTGTTAACGATGTCCTGAAGTTGCTAGTATGCGTAATATAGGTTTTAAACTTTTACGGCCAAATTCTTAAAAAAAACTTTTTCAAGGCGCTCCTTCCTGACTGACCTTCCCATTTGCAAGGGATCGAGCATGTTTCGCCTTAATTTGTGAAAGTTTGAAGCCCAATTGATCATTGTACCCTTGTCTAGAAAAGTTTATCTTTTTGTTTTGTCTGAGAATTAACTCTCCCTTTATCTTTGATTTTCTGTAACCATTACATATCCAAATAAATGAAATAAAGTAACAGAATAAATCTAAATCGATGCTCGATTAATAGAATAAAAAAATAGTACTTCTTTCTCTCTCTTGCTATGCTTTAAACAATAAATAACCTACAAACATATTGTACATACACACGGCCACATTCAGATCATAGACGTTAACCTTGAGACCACCTCTATTCCATAGTTAATAAAGCTGCTTTCGTAGTAAACTTGACCTGTTGCCGACTGTACATCCAATAAGTATAAAAGATCATCCTCCTAGCGTTATCCCGGCTGTGCTTTCTTATGCGGGGGCCCAGGGTCCGCTGACCATGATCCAGGTTGTGGCAGATCACGTAATTACAAAGGAGCGACTGCCATCTGACCTAGAGGCAACCGCTAGCCACTGCGCCACCGACGCTCAATAAGTATAAAAGATCATGAACTTTAAAACCTGAAAATCCTGTAAGTCCCCCCCTCTAAAAGCTTAACTGCTGGCTTGAAAAACCTGAAAAAATTAATGATAAAAGTGCATTTCCTAAACTTAAAAGGAAAACTATAGCGGTTGACATAACTTTATTAGTTTAGCAGTAATAACTATTCATTAAACTTTGGTAAAGTAAAAGCAGTAAAGTCAGCCTATATAGATCCCACTGCTGGGAAAAGGCCTCACCTCAACTATGAGGAGGAACGAGCCATACTCCACCACGCGGGCTCAGTGCGGATTGGTGGAGGAGTGTCTGTAAGGCAAGTGACCAACCATACTATCAGATGTTATCAAGCCGCCCTAAGGCCTCTGACTAGGCTTAACGACTAATACCAACAGATATTAGCCGGGACCAACTGCTTAACGTGCCTTCCGAAGCATGGAGATGCTTTAAACTTTGGTGTTGGATAATAATACAAAATCCTTAGAATAAATTCTCTAAAGTGACTAAGATGAAGTAGGTACGGAATCCTTCGTGCGCGAGTCTGAATCGCATTTGGCCGGTTTTTAGGGTTCCGTAGCCGAATTAGCAAAAAACGGAACCTTTATAGTTTCAAGTCTGTCTGCTTGTCCGTCCGTCCGTATGTCACAGTCACTTTATTCTAAAACCCATTAGCATTAAACAGTGCAAACTTGGTAGGTAGATGTATCCTGTTAACCGCTTAACGATTTTTATACAAAAAATTATGATATTTAAGGGGGCGCACAATCAATTTTTTTTTTGTTTTAGTTTCATGTATGGGAATACATGAAACTAAAACAAAAAAAAATTGTTTGTCAAACATTATGCGTGGGTGTCTGTGGATAACTTTAAAATGACATAGAGATTCCTAAAACCATTTTCTCTTAAATCTAATGTTTGAGAGATAGACGCTTCCAAAGTGGTAAAATGGGCGTCCCCACCATTCAACTTTTGAACTAAGCAAGTGTAAATTTTGAAAAAAAAAACTTGATGTAGATCGTAACAAGTCCTTTAAACGAAAACTGGTTTGAATGACATCACAATCATCACAAAAGATTTATCAGTGGAATTAATAAATTAACCTTATTGATTTTATTAAAGGGGAAACTAAAATTAGAATGCATATTTAGAATCAGATTTAAACAAAATAATAATGTCATCCACGACAGGTGAGTACCTACAGGACCAAATATTTAAAATCAATATATTGTATACCTACATATAACCTATTAACTCATCAAAATTATTTTACATAGATACCTACATTGTCATCGACGAGCGATCATGACCTCGGGAGAAGGATGAGATTCAAGAGTCAACGATTGTTCCCGCGACCAAGGCGGTGGATGTGTAATGCGCTCCCCAGCAGCCTGTATGTCTAGACCCGTAAGGTGCGTACCTAATCATGGAATATTTTTTTGGCCATTGAGAACGCATTGCTTGTAATTTTTCTTAAACGTGCATACTGTTTTGTCCAGACAACGTAACGTAGATCATTTCAGCCCCCACGCAGATCATTTCAACACTTGGTCGCGGCGAATTTGAAGCTACCCCTAAACGCCACGGAGCGGTGGGGCGGTAGGACAAGCGCGAAGCCAAAGCGTCGGGTCCTGTGGGACTGCACGTCACGTCGCCATACCAACCGGTCCAACAGATAAGTTGGAACGTTGTTTTTTAATACACCGAACAAGAGAGCAGCGTAGTAAAGTTTCCGTCGTGAATCCATTTTTAATATATTAGCACTATTGATGTAGGGGGTAACATGCGCTCGAGGCGGTATTTTAAAGCAATACCTCGCACACGCATTTTGCACTCTTTGAATCGCTTTTTGCGTTTGCACTAACAGCCGGGGACCGTAAACAACATCCATAAAGTTGAACTTAGACAGCACCAATGAGTCACAAAGCATAATACGATTTTCTAAGCTTAGGTAGTTCCTTATTTGATATAGCACTTTTAACCTATAAAAACAGTTGCCTATAATAGTGTTTACGTGATTTTCGAATTGTAGCTCCTCATCCATTAGAAGACCCAAGTTTCTTGCTTCTGACACTCGCTCCACAACCTGACCCCCGATAACAATACGGACTCCCTTGCTAGTTTTTTTTTTGATCTGGTCCTTCGAACCCAATTTTAAGTATTTGGACTTGTTACTATTGAGAACCAAAGAGTTACACTTTGCCCAGTTATTTATTCGTTCTAGATCTTTATTAAGGTTTTTAGTAGCGAGATGTGTGTCTTCAGGTTTATGGGAAATATAGACCTGTACTCGTATGTCGTCGGCATATATATGAAATTTGCAATGTCTAATATGAGCGGTGACATCAGCGCTATAGATAATAAAAAGAAGTGGACCCAATATCGAACCTTGAGGCACTCCTCTATTTACAGCTTTGCAATCTGAAACTCTTACATTTCCTTCGTCGACTCTTATTTCGACCATTTGCGACCTAAATTTTAAGTAGCTATGAAACCAATTTATTGCAAGGTTACTAAATCCGTAATATCTTAATTTTGACAACAGCAGTGGAATATTTATGCAGTCGAACGCCCTGGAGAAGTCGAAGAGAGCAAGCAGAGTTCCTTGTCCTGCGTCTTGGGCTGTGAGGATGTCATCTACTACACAAAGTAAGGCAGTTGATGTACTATGTGATTTACGAAACCCAGACTGTGTGTTTGGCAAGATGCTATTCCTTTCAAGAAACTCAGTCAGCTGCTCAGAGACTATCCTCTCGAAGACCTTCGATAAACAAGGCAAGATGCTAATTGGACGCAGATCCGACATAGAAGTAGGCAGGGATTTCTTAGGTATGGGTTTTATTAGGGCCTCTTCCCATTCCCTTGGATATGTTCCCGTAACAATGGATTTGTTCATCATCGCTGTAATAGTGGGAAGTGTCTGTGGCAAAGTGGCCGACAACATTTGCAGTGATAAGCCATCCAGTCCTATAGCTTTAGATTTCAGACCTTGTATAAATCGCAGTATCTTGTCCTCACCCACTACCCGTATCTCGAACTGTTCAGAGACAGCCCGATGATACTCAAAATATGTTAGTTGGGAAATACTAATATCCTGGCCACCCGGGACATTCAAAAAGTGTTCATTACTTTTGTCCGGGTCCGTAAACATGTTACCAGGCAAGTCAGGTTTTGCTTTTATACGTACATGTTTTTTTAATGTGTGACCAAACAGTTCGTGGATGATTGGACTTATTATTTATGTATTGATTGAAATATGCTTGCTTTTCCCGAAACAGAGCTTGTTCTACAGAACGTTTGAGTTCTTTATAATATTCTTTATGAGCGACCTGTCCGGAACCACGCGCCTGATATAAGCCTCATCTCTCTTTCTCATCATTAATATGATATTATAAGTTATCCAAGGATACTGGTGATGCTTTACGATAACAGTTTTCAAAGGTGCGTGTATGTCAAAAAAACTCAATAAGTAGCGATTAAATAGTGCAACCATACAGTTAACATCATCTAGCCCCTGTATTCGCTTCCAGTCTAAGTCTTTCAAGTGCATCTTAAATAAATTTTCATCTATATTTGATATCGCTCGACAAATTACCATAGTTGGAATCGGTTTATGTTTTCGAATGTTAACGTTGCACACAACCAGCGCATGCCTACTAAGGTCGTGTATATAGTCTACGACAACGGAACAGTCTTGAATGTCCGTACAAACCAAATCGATTTTAGTCTCACTATGCGACGTGAAATGTGTAGGTGTCTGCACAAGTTGAACAAGCTTATGACACATTAGGAACTCGCTCAACCTCTTTATGTGATCGCTAGTAGTCAAATTAAAATCGCCCAGCAAAACTACGTTATCACACCAAGCGAGAGTTTCCAGGGACGCAGATAAGGCATCAAAGAAAAAATCAACACCTAACCACTGCGGTCTATACGCTGTACCTATTGCTATCCTCCTTCCACTTGCCGTCAAGCCTTAACACATCTGCTCAAGATTGTCGGCAGAGGGGTAGGGGAGGGCTCGCGCGGTCACTTCTATACGAACGTAAAATCCCACACCACCGCCGCGTGCGCGCACACAGCGCGGCCGAGGGACGTGCCGCAGTCTGTAGCCGGGCACGGCGTACGCTCGACCGTCCTCGCCCTCGTGCAGCCACGTCTCATTGATAGCAAGAATATCAATATCATGTCGTTGCACAGCAGAAATCAGCTCATCGTGGCGCGTACCGAGAGAACCCTTATTAAGGAGACCTAACCTTAACTTAGTGCGCCTAGCCGCGCCTCTTAATATAATAACTATCGTAATATTGTGATAGAACTGGTTGTTCACTCAGTACGCGCTCAGAGCGCTGTCCGCTTGCCAAATAAGTGTTTGCTAGTAAAGAGTTTGTGGCTACTACGACACAATAATGCCTTGCTGTATGCTTCTCTGTTTCCTGCGGTGAGATAAGTAGACGTGAAGTGTTAAGTGCCTCGTTACCTGATGTGTACAGTGGATATGTGAATAGTATCAGCCTACGTGTGTAATAGATAAACATATTGCTGAGGTATAAAAATAATAAATAATAATATTTCGTCGCACAATTGCACAGCTGCCGACTGGCTTTCAAGAAAAGTAGTTTACACAAAACAAACAACCAGAATAAAAACATACACATTTCGTAACCTATAATAGGCAATAATAACGTACTATATAAATGACGTATTTTACCTAAACATATTAAAACAAACCGCGACTTAGCCAAAAACCCTCTCGAGGTCCTCTCAGTGCTGAGGCCGCGCCTGACTCTGGCTGCCTTTAATAACTGATCACGAATGGAGCGGCGTGCCAGTCGAACGGTGACGGCCCTCGGTCTGGGATTTTCATGGGGCTCGGACCTTTTGACACCTACGCGCTTGCAACAGACGATGTCTCTATCTTCCAGCGGGACTCCCAATTTCGTTGCGCAGGCCATCACTAGATGCTGAACGCTCTCATTGTCTTCCTCTGAGATACCTGCGATATCTACGTCATTGAGTAGTAACTCTTAATCCCTCTCGTCTAGATCTAGTTTTAACTGCGCAACGGTCGCCTTTAGGGTCTTAACAGTTAGTCCTTCTCCCACACCAGGCACACTATATTGCCGCTCTATGTCTTCTACTCTTTTTTCGAGTTTATCTAGTCGCTCGCCCATAGAGTTCATGAAAGAACGCATTTCAGCCACCTCCTCTCTCCACGCTTTGCATTCCTCGGTTGCAAGTTTCATTTCCGCGCGGAAAGTACGAAGGTCCCGGTGAAGTTCCGAGGCAGGGTCTGCAGTTGTAGCATTAAGTGTGTCGTCCACCACAGATGTGTTCGCAGAGAGGTCAGCAATAGGAACGTTTGTACCCTTAATTGGTGTGCAGTCGGCGTTTTTTCTGGGCATCCTGGCTTTGCAGTCAGGGCAGCACCATGTCTTAGGCACTTGAGCTCCTAGAGCGATGTTCACGCACCCCCTATGGCACACCCCGCTGCATTAAGTGCATGTTACTCCCTCCGCCGCAGCCAAAAACTTTCCACAGGCATTACACTTTGGTGCCATTATTTAATTGTGTCAATATTGTAAAAAAATTAAATAATTATGATTTTAATTTTTTTTTGTGTAATGAGGGTATGCTTGCTTAAACAACGACGATGAATATCCTTTTACTGTTGTTTTATTTCACAAAACTTGCACTTTTAATGTAGCTTGGCACCAGGGTCACAGATTTATTACGTAGGAACTAACTCTATCGCGTTATATCGATGAATATAATATTTTTTCGCGCAGCAACAGCTCAACGTATACGTCATCGACAACGTCCGAAACGTCACTCGTAAAGCGTGGAGCGTTTATGTAATCTTTATTCTTTTTGGACAAAATTCTCCACGCTTTCCTTCATAATAAATCATAGTAAATCCATACTTAATATTATAAATGCGAAAGTGTGTCTGTCTGTCTGTTACCTCTTGACGCTTAAACCACTAAACTGATTGAAATGAAATTTGGTATGGAGACAGTTCGAGACCCTGGAAAGGACATAGGCTACATTTTGTCGCGCTATAAAAACATTAAGGGGGTGAAATGGGGGATAAAAGTTTATATGGAAAATCCAACTCTTGCGGGCCAAGTCGCGGGGAACCACTAGTATTTATTAAGATAATTACCTACTATAACCATTTCGCATAGTTAATTATTTATCGTTCATCACGAACTGAAATTGTTTATGTTTACCTGCGATCTAATGAAGATTTGGCAAAGAGGAAACTCTTGAGTCATCAAACTAAATGTCCGAATTATTTTGTAATTTTTAGTGCGAGTGTAACGCCAAGCCTCGGCCAATCATAGCCAAAGCCAGCCATAGCCACCGCACAGCCAGCCAACACCAAGCCACCGCTTGCCACCTTTCCCCACCGCCAACGTACCTATAATGGAGGGGGAAAGCCTTATAAGCGACGGACAGCTCAGTCTAGCAGACTTGTACACAGCAGCCACTGAGTAAGCTGAAACTCTGCCAGTTTGAGTAACTATAATCATATTCTTTGTAAGTGTGTGATTCGGCGATTAAATCTGTGTGCTTAAGCTATTGTGCATTTTTTATTTATGCCACTTGTTTACACGTGCTAAAAGCGTGAGTTTTAGTTTTTTTTTTTAATTTTTAAGTGTAGCTTTTAACAGGGCAAAGGCGGGTCGTGTCGGTAGTCAATATTAATTACGAAATTGCTGACATACCGCAAGCCCAATGATTCAAATGTAATGTAGATAGCCGCTAATAACAGGCGGAAGCCTGCCTATGAATACTTCTCTCATGCAAATGAATTGTGATTAAATTGCTTCAATGAATCTACTATCAGATAAAATCTGGTATGTGGAATTTCCATTACAAGCTTTCACAAATGTTTTCTTTGAAACCATGGGTATTCTTGTTGAATTCAATGTAAATCCAATTGAAGTTGTGAAAACGAGTTCAACCGGCTAATCCCATTCGCCCTTTTGTTCAATGGTTATACTATAAATAGGTAGGCACAGTAGGCTCATTGTCTATGCTCCTAAATTTTGAACTGCTTTAAGCCTAGATTTCTATTATGTGCCTAGTTTTCATTCCATACATTTGACTCATATAATGATTTTTATATTTCAAGCAATTTATATAAAAGATTTATGAAATAAATTTATAGACCACCTTTTTACGAGACTCGAACCTACGACTCTTCGCTATCCGGGCCATTGCTTTTCCAACTAAGTCACTAGAGCCGAATTTTCGTAACTACGTTTTTTTTTTTTTATTAATTCAAGTTTAAGAAATTTTGACGTTAGAGATAGATAGATAGATAACTCTTTATTGCACACCATAAAAGTAACAACAATACAATTTACATAGAATGATGTACAAATCAGGCGGTCTTATCGCTAAGAGCGATCTCTTCCAGACAACCTTCTTCCAGACCGGTTGGTCATTGTAAAATGATGATGTGAAATGGATAGTGAAATATATTATAACAAACATCATAAATCTAAACGCTAAAATCTACCTTCAAATAGGAACCAAAGACTCAGCCATTAATTTATAAACTTTATTTTAATGCATCATAGTTGCTCTTACCATTACCTATACTTAACAGAAAAAAGGATATTTTAAATTTAAGTTATCGAAAATATTTTTCATTAAAACACAATTTTACGGATTACTTCGCGATTTATTTACATTTTATTTAAAACCTGACGTTTCGAACACTTTACAGCGTTCGTGGTCACAGGGAGACTTCCTGTCTGTGAGACAGTCTCCCTGTGAGTTCCTCCTTCCTCCAATGTCCTCGTTCCTCCAATGAGTTCAACAATTCGCGTAAACGTAAGAAAGAAAATATTTTTATTTGTAATACGTATTCATGTAGTCTAGCCTGAGTGTTGACGTTTCAAACACACTTTGTAATTAAAAGTATTAAATTAGAGTTTATATCGCGTTTCACCTCATTTGAAAATTACTAGTTTTAAAAAGTTTGTGTAGTGATTTAACAGAAATAATAATTTGCAGAATTTTCACAAAGAGTGAGCCAACTGCACTCTTCGGCCACTATAACTTGTTATTTCGCATCCCGAGCCACAGAAGCAGAATTATATTAAATCTAAGAGTTCCCCTCAAATTCATTAGAAAATTAGTCCCCATTAGGTTAAATGAAAGTGGAGACGATTGTCAAAAACATTACATTCATCAAGCAGTCACCTTGCCTTACACTTTGATTCATTTGCGGGCATTAGGGTGGGTATACATGCGTCCATTCCCATTTTTCATTGTATTTTTAACCTAACTCTTTACTAGGTCGTCCATGTGTGGGGTTTTTGTGGTTGCATTGTCTTTCACGACCTAATAAAATAACACATTTGCTACTATCATGTTTTTTTTTTCGAACCCAAGAGTTTTTTTTCTGGTAGGAAGTGGGAACACTGGAATCTGGCAATATTTTTCACTTCATACCTTTTTTTGCAAACGGGTTTGTTAATCAAATACAAAAAAAAATGTTTTTACAGGCCTACAATGATTTTTCGATTCCTATTAAAAAAAATTAACAAAAAGTCATAATATTGTATCTGATTATTATAAATAACATAAATTGTTGTATAATAGATAATGATACGGAAACCTTTTTGCGTGAATCCAACTCGCACTTTGCCGTTTTTTTGTAGTATTAGGCGCTAAACCACGTGCAAGCAGATAGACAAACAGACAAATGGAAACAACGAAACCCTTACGGTGTTATCATTAAAAAATTTGACCGGGTTTGAAATGGGTCTAAATATTAGCCGACAACAGAGGAATGAATGATACATTCGTGACACAACCTAATAGAGAAGCGCTTTTCTAAATGGCTAGCTAATAGCTTAGTCCTGTCAAACTCGGTACTATGTTTTTGGAATAACAGGGTTAGGGTTTCTTGTTGACTACAGAACAAGCCGCATTCTTTTCTAAAACATAGTTACCTGAACCTAGAGTTCGCAGACACACGTTTAATTTATTAATCAGCTGGTTTAGCGTTATTTGACATATTTCGTATGGGAAATCTGTCAAATTAACCGAGTCAACCGAGGTTTCCTGGCTGTTTAAAAGTTGGTGAAGTCGGGTCTGAATCGAATTAATTTGACAAACGATAGCATTTTTGTTGACCTCTAGTTAGGCAACTAGACTCTGCGTGATAAACTACGCTCGACTAACAGATAATTCTGTTAGTTATTACCACTGTTGGTGCATAACAAAAACAACATGATTGATGATATAAGTTTTGAATTCGTAAAAAGTTAATAGTGCAGGTGTTCAGCCCCGATGGCTCAATCAACCTTTTTTAGAGTTATTTATGCTTTTTTACTTTTTTACAGTTGCATTTTTAATAGATTTCGTTTTTAGTTTTTGGATTGATGTTGTCAGGAAAGGAGTAATGAAGTTGCATGAAGATTGTCCCGTTGTTTCCTTGATTTCAGCATCACCAGGATATCCAGGAAGGTTGTCTTGAAGAGATTGTTTCCAGCGATAAGACCGCCTAAATTGTACCTGCCATGCTTTACTATTTATTTTTATTGTACGTTTATAATGTGTTTCTGGTATTACTAAAGAGTATCTATCTATCCGCAGAGATAGGTTAACAATACTGGGAGTGGTTTCATCGCCTCCTAGCCTCCTAAACCTGAAGTTCACCAGTACACGTTTGTTTTTTAATCAGCCGGTTTAGTATTATGTGACATATTTTGATTGGGAATGTGCTGTTTAAGGATTAGTTAACTGTGGTCTAAAAGTAGCATTCTCTTTAAAAACCTAGCTTTTACCTTCTTTTAATTTGCACGTCAGATTTTACAGGGTGTTGTTTTGGTCAACAGCTTCCGACTCAGGGCTGGTAGTATTCATAGTGAAGAGAAGTAAAACAACGTGGTAGACTTACAACACTTTATTTTCACACGACCACTCGATAGCACAGTTCACAGTAGACTGACTCAGTTTGCTTGCGCCTCACTGTTTCCTACCATGCCATGAGGCAGAGATATCCCTACCACATCGCATGACGGCAAACAGCCAATCGGCGCCTACTTTACAATCAAATGAGAGACTATTTATTTCAAAATTACTTATTTTCTAGATTTTAATCAAATGCATATTTTATAATCAACTTTTATTATTTTAGACTACTTTTACACATAAATCTTACATTTTATTTCTTACATCGGTCTTAAAACAATTTATAATTTAAAATGATGGCATTTCCGTTATCAAATGAGAAGCTGTTTAATACTTTATAAATTTATTTTAGACTGAATTTCGACAAATGATTTATATTTAACTCAAAAATAATAAACTTCATATAAAAATCACAACATTCGGCCATCCGACTGCCTGCTAACTCCGTAGCACGCACGCAAAATCACAACATTCGGTAAATAATTATTTTATTTTTAACATTACATTAAATGCATGATAGAAATAATGTATACATATAATTTCATTCAATATTTTATAAAACATTTTTTTTTTATAATGAAATGAGTATAATAATACATTATGTTATATAGAATATGTTAAAAATAAGGTAGGTATATAATATCTATCAATTGTGTAAGATACAACTAAATTAAGTGACACTTGATACATTTTATTTCATTAATCTTCATTAGAGCTAGAATCAGAACTAGAGTATACTAAATCGGATGAAGGACGAGAGGGTCCATCAATTTCTAATGCTTGGATGTGTATCCACGGACGCATCCTGTCTGCAGCTACAACAGACTCGTAATTTTTGTATTGAACCCAGCCACGTTGGAAATTCTGTATCGATCGTTTTCTAAGCTTTTCGTAACCTTGTATGGACCAACAAATTTTGGTAAGAGTTTCTTGCTCTTGCATGCGTTATTTTAACTAAATCACCCACAGAATAAGTGATCGCTGGGGACCTCTTTTCGTCATATGCCTTTTTTTGTCGTACTTGGCTACTCTTAATATTTTCGGAAGCTTCCGGCCTCATTTCTTCAATATTTGCAGGGGTTACCACACTTTGGGTATCCAGTGTATTAGACGCACTTAAACTAGTTTCGGATGTTACCGGCATTTGAGCAATAGGATCATTAGAACTGGGCTCATCACCTTAATGCGGAAACAGCTTCATTCTCGCGATTCTCAGTTGTCAACATATTGTCAATAGGTCAGTTAAGCTTTATTCCAAACATTAGTTCCGAAGCAGTCTTTTTGGTGGACGCATTTATGGTATTATTTAAACCCCACTGCACTTTACCTAGTAGTTCGTCCCAAACACGTTCGTCTTTGTTAAAACTTTGAGCCGACAAAGCCGTGAGAATACTCCGATTGAATCTCTCGGCTTGCCCGTTTGCTCTAGGGCAAGCAACTGCGTTGAGCACATGTGTTATCCCCTTATTGTTGCAAAATTCTTTGGATTGTGCTGACGTGAATGCTGTGCCACGATCGGAGATGATTCTGCGTGGCACCCCAAAATCATTAAATAAGTTTTCTAGTACTTTAATAACATTCTTTGTCTTGGTATCCCGAACTGGTCTAGCAAAAAGATATTTTGTGAAACCATCTACAATTGTAAGGATGTAGTTGTTACCTGTTTTACTTCTTACAAATGGATCTAGGTGGTCCATATGCAGCGTATCGAATGGCACCTCGACTTTGGGTATCGGATGTAAGAGACCAGCAGGTTTTGGAGGCGCGTTATCTTTATTATATGCACAGTCAATACAGGCTGCTACATATTTTTTTATAAATCGCCTCATCTTGGGGAACCAATACCTGCTTTGGATGCGCTCCAACGTCTTTGTGAACCCAAAGTGGCCAACGTCGTCATGATTGGCTTTGCAGATTTGCCATCTTGCATCTTTTGGAATCACAAGACGCAGGTCATCGCCGATTTTCCTATATAATGAATGGTTTTTGACAATGTAATTCTTTTTGATATCTATAAGTTCCTCATCCATGTTTGGTTTTAAAATTTTAACGATGCGTTCTAATTCCGGGTCACCCATCTGGAATGTAAGTATCCAATTTTCTGTATTTATGCTGAGAGTGTTAACAATTTGAGCCGGAGCACTACTACTTGGTGGATTTCGGCTGAGGGCGTCCACATGGGTCATACGACATCCGGGACGATATTCAATAGTGAAGTTATATTCACTGATTGACAACCACCATCTCGCTATCCAAGGTATCAAATCCCGTTTCGCCAGTGTCGTGCGTAAAGTGTTACAATCAGTATACACGCAAAAGTTGAGCCCCAACAGGTATGGTCGAAATTTCTTCAGTGAGCAGACCACAGCCAAAGTCTCCAACTCATAAGAGCGTAAGTGACGCTCTTCTGGTGTGGTCTGCCTACTGAAATAGGCGACAGGCTTCAACACCCTGGGAGAAACTTGCCATTGCATCAGAATTCCTCCTAGACCCAAAGAACTCGCATCTGTATGTACCTCAGTTTCTAGATGTGGGTTGTATAGCGCCAAAAGCGGGCGTTCTATTAGCCGGTTCTTCAAACAAGTAAAGGATGTTACCTCTTCGATATCCCATCGCCATTGTGCATCCTTTTTAAGTAGCGCAGTTAAGGGTCTGGCCATTTCACCGAAGCTTCTCACAAACCTCCGAAAATAACTTGCCAAACCTAAAAACTGACGCACTTCGTGCACGTTGCGTGGATCTGGAAAATCTCTCACTGCCGAAATCTTTCTTTAGCTTGGTTTTATTCTCTCTGAAGAGATTTCGTATCCGAGGTATTCGATTGTCCTGTCAAAGAAGGTGCATTTTGAAAGTTTCAACGTCAGACCAGCTTCCTGGATTACTTTCAGCACGTCGTCTAGTCTTTCAAAGCCTTCTTCGATCGTTGAAGATGGGATAAGGAGGTCATCCATGTATGCTAAGGCTGAGCTGAATCTCCTTGAACCTAGTATGCTATTCATCAATCGTTGGAATACAGACGGAGCGTTCGCGAGGCCAAACGGCATACGTTTTTAAATTCGTAGTGGCCGTCTGGCGTCACGAACGCAGTCAAGTGTCGACTCTGCTCACTCATAGGTATCTGGTAGTAACCAGATGCCAAGTCTAGCGTTGTGAAAAACTTGTTCCCACTCAGGTTCGAAAGCTGGTCATCAATCAGCGGCAAAGGATACTTGTCCTTCACCGTTTTGCTATTTAAAGCGCGATAATCGACGCAAAGTCGCAGCTCCCCATTTTTCTTTTTCACGAGCAATATAGGACTAGCATAGTTAGAGTTGGACTCTTGTACAATGTCGTTTTGAATCAAGTCTTCTACCATGTCCCTTACCTTTTGACGCTCATGATGAGATAAGCGGTATGGTCTGTACACGACCGGACTATTATCGCTCAAATCGATATTCATCACCGTATCTTTGGCACAACCCAGCTCACTAAGATTATTGGCAAAGCAGTTTCTGTACTTTTGTAAAAGTAGGCGCAATCGGTCTCGCGTAGCCTCGTCAATATCGTTACTTATCTTAATATCGGCTTCATCTAAAGGTAGTAAATCTTTTGAATGCTCTTCCGTTTGAACTAGAAAAGTTTTCGGTTCTGCAATGGGACTGACTCTAGCAATAAGAGTGCCTGCTTTGAACTTAAGGGAGCTGTTCGTTAGTGCCGATACAAATATAAGCAGTGCGTGCTGCTTACTATCATGTATTGCGTAACAGCCCTGACGAAGGTAATATTCTTGATTCGGATACATTCTAGTGCTTCCATCTATATAAACGTCACCGGTGTATGGTTCCTTTGTACAAACCTCTACCAAGCCTCCCTTCTGGATGTCTATATCTCTAGTAACGAAGACATCAAGCGTCGAAACTGTTTCGTCACTTACGGCAGAAGGGGTATGATAAAAAACAAGTCGTTCGTTGTCTTTCATAACCATTACAGCAGGCAGCTCGGTAAAGTTTTGCCCTATCAACATCGGCGTATTCAAATAATCGTCCTCAACAGCAAGAACAGTTATGTTGGTCTCGACTTCATCAATTTTTACTTGAACATAAGACTGAAATTTAGGTGCGACAGTGGAATTTCCGAACCCCCTAATGGTTGGCAAGTGACTATTACACTCGGAGAGGCCGAGTGCTTTTGCATCGGAACACCTGATCAAACTGCAGTCGCTCCCAAAATCGATGTACGCGTCGAGCATGGTTCCATTAATACATACGTGATTGTGAAACTTATCATTTGTGCTGCTATAGGGGATTCTTTCAGGTGCCTCGGAAAGGTTCTTATCTACAAGCTGTTCGTTACTTTTAGTAGTCAAAGGTTTAGTACTTTCGAGAGATGATAAAAGTAAATTTGTAGGCTTGGTAGCTACCACCCTTAAAACCCTTTTCTCTGCCGATGAATTTTGGGTACTGTTTTCAAATGATTGCAGTGGCCTCCATTTTTTTTAATCTAAAATTAAACTCAGGACTCACCAGTAAGTAGTTGCTGTGTCTACCAAATAATTGTATAGTTGCAATTCCTATGTATAACCTTGTCGTATGGTAGAGATGTATGGAGAGTTTTCAATTATAACAAAATAATACGTGTATCGTATTATTTCTCATTAAAACTCACGCACTTATACTAATAAACCTAACATTAGCTGTAGTTTAACGTTGTTACCTATATCACTAGCAGCACACCTACACGGCTGCGACAGCGCACCTACATGGCTGTTTAAACACTAAACTACAGCACACATACATGGCTGTTTCACAATATGGCAGACCACCTACATGGCTGCGGCAGCGCACCTACATGGCTGCGTAAACAACTACAGCACACATACATGGCTGTTTCACAACAAGGCAGACCACCTACATGGCTGCGGCAGCGCACTTACATGGCTATATAAACACTAAACTCCAGCACACATACATGGCTGTTTCACAATATGGCAGACCACCTACATGGCTGCGGCAGCGCACCTACATGGCTGCATAAACAACTACAGCACACATACATGGCTGTTTCACAACAAGGCAGACCACCTACATGGCTGCGGCAGCGCACCTGCATGGCTGCATAAACAACTACAGCACACATACAAGGCTGTTTCACAACATGGCAGACCACCTACATGGCTGCGTCAGCTCACCTACATGGCTGCATAAACACTATTACATTCAAGCTAGAATAATCAAATCAATTCACTTTATACTTCTCAATGGTAAATCATCAGGTTGTAACTTGATTATAATATCAGGGACTCGTAAGTAGTCGCAATACCATTGTATGTATATTAAAAGTAGCGTATAAGCCAAATGTCGCACTAATGTTATCGGAGAGTGGGCCCGACCAAAACATAGCCCGTGCATTTGACCTAATCACTAGCATAAAATTGGTTAGCAACTCACGAATACATACTTGCAACTCTAATATAACAATAACAAATAGGCCAAATGCCCCACTATACTATCGGAGAGTTGCCCCGACCAAAATACAGTACGTGCGCTTAGCCCAATCATTACTATTTAACTGATTGCTAGTGTTCTGTGTTAAGTGCCCACAAGGTGTGCCTGTGACTTCAGAGAGCAATGTGTATGAAATCTGTATGGATAGTGTGTTATGTGCGAAGGATTCATTTCTAACTATCATATTGATTCTTGCTCGCAATTGAAATAGCATTTATTCTAGTAAAAATGAAATAAGTATTTGCAAAAATTACTTACGATTTTTGCCGGACATAGCTCGCAGGTTACCCATCCCACTTCTGACTTGAAGAGAAGTGAAACAACGTGGTAGACTTACAACACTTTGTTTTCACACGACCACTCGATAGCACAGTTCACAGTAGACTGACTCAGTTTGCTTGCGCCTCACTATTTCCTACCATGCCATGAGGCAGAGATATCCCTACCACATCGCATGACGGCAAACAGCCAATCGGCGCCTACTTTACAATCAAATGAGAGACTATTTATTTCAAACTAACTTATTTTCTTAGATTTTAATCAAATGCATATTTTATAATCAACTTTTATTATTTTAGACTACTTTTACACATCAATCTTACATTTTATTTCTTACATCGGTCTTAAAACAATTTATAATTTAAAATGATGGCATTTCCGTTATCAAATGAGAAGCTGTTTAATACTTTATAAATTTATTTTAGACTGAATTTCGACAAATGATTTATATTTAAATAATAAACTTCATATAAAAATCACAACAATAGCACTGATGCCAAAAAAATTTTTTAAAAAAATTAAAAATACTTTTGGACTTCTTCATAAAAAATCGATCGATGATTGGCCAACTTTGTATAAAGAAGTCGAAATTTTAAAAAATATTTTATTTGGCATCAGTGTTATGAACACTATCAGCCCTGAGTCGGAAGCTGTTGACCAAAACAACACCTTGTAGAAAGAAGAAATATTTATTTAATTACTCGGTAATCCTTCACCAAACTATGTCGCCAAAATTATTCAGAATGCATTACAACTACTAGAACACTATTGTTAGCATAAGGAGCACAGTTATTTATTTCATGACGCGCACTGCACGCATACAAATGACTGTGAAATGTAACCAGTCGATCAAGATCGCTAGTTCCTTTTGCCCATGTCCAGTTCGCGCGTGTCACCCTTTGATATCGCTTCTTTCTATGACCTGCGGTATGGTGTCATTATCCTCCTAGCGTTATCCCGGTTGTGCACTTGCACGCGAGGGCCAAGGCTCCGCTTTGAACCGTGATCCAGGATGTGGCAGATCAGGTAATTACAGTAGAGCGACTGCCATCTGACCTCCGTGACCCTGTTACCAGGGGAACCTGACGAGACTTGGATCATAGTTACACGTGCAGTCGCCTGAATATGCAGGTTTCCTCACGATGTTTTCCCTCACCGTATGATCTGAGGTGTGTACGCTTCTTTATCCGCGTCAGTATGCCTAATGTAAATCTCCTATCTAATATGCGGGTAAACGGACTAATTACGGTATCGTTACCCAAAACCATTCCCTAATTAGAACAACCTACAGAACCACAAGTGACGAGGATAATATTTTTAGTATACTCGTTGTACTCTGTAGTACTTATTTTAAGAAAAGAATTTTGAGAGATAAGCCGTTTTTCTGAAGAAAAAAAACATGTTGATCGAAGTAGCCATATTAATAAATATTAATCTCGGATTTCGCAGTGATGACTGAACACTAAGTCTAGCATAGCCAGTTTCCACGATATAGCCACAATAAAGGGGCTATTCAATTTTTTTCAAAGTTGGATAAAATTAAATCGGATAAATTAAAATTAAATAAAATGACATTAAATTGAATTGGAATTGGGTGAATTGAATTAAAATTAATTCAATTGATTTGGTTAAAAATATATATAATTTAATTAAGAATGCACTTACATAGTTTATAAGTCACTTATGTATTACTAACAAATTATGGATGTAAAGTCTGAAATAAATAATTTTTATTTATTTTATTTTATTTTTGAACGATTGTATCCCCTTGACATCGATGAGGCAAAAGTCAAATAACATAAACATTATACATATAAACTTTCATCCGCCATTTCAACCTTTAAATTTTTAAAGATGTGGAGAGCGTAAGAGACGAAAAGCTGTCTATTTAAAAGGTCGTGAGATCGACGAATCTCAGGCTTTGGCTCCTGTAGCCTAAAATTATTTTTCATTCTTTTCTAAGCAGGTATTTGACCGTAGTCACACTAAATACACATGGGTGTGTTTGGTGCAAGATGAAGTAGATACGGTCTATGGTGGTTCACATGTTCCTATTAAAAACCTATTCAGTCTTGCCTTGTAGAGACCCCCCATCTTTAGGGAAGATATTAGGTGGCAGCAAGTTCCAGTCCAAAGCTGTTCGCATCAGACAATTTATTTGTAAGTACAACAAAAAACAAAAAAAAACAAAAACAAAAAAAACGTTCTTTTTCTTGTTTTTAACCAGGTACCTGTTTGCGGACTATTAACATCGATCCCAAGGAATCATATCCGTAGAGCTTACAGTTACTACAGGTCCACACACTCTCTCTCTCTACGCACTCATACACTATGAAAGTTTATCTTAAATACCTACTGTATTTTTTATCAATAGAATGGAGTTGTTGGCGATTATAATAATTTATTCTTCTGAAGAAATATATACATCTATGCATGATTGTGAGCGTAACCTTTAACGTTTATATTCATTATAGCTTAAACATTTTTGAGGCGGAATATGTTTTATTTAATGTGTATTATTATTATTTAAGTTTAACTTTTTCTTCTTTATAAGTTTCTATTACCAATAGTCATTTAAAGGGAAACCTATCATTAGCCTTACTTATAGTTCTATTCAAACAAACAAGTCAAGTCAAACAAGTTTGTATCGCTGTTGGTTTTCTAAATAAATAAGTAAGTATAACAAAAAGTTTTAGTGTGAATACATATTCCTTTGTTTCCTATTATTCTTCCTTCCGCTTAAAACAATGCTAGTTTTCCAATTATTTCTAGCGGCTTATTAGTTTAACTTCCTTTTTACGCCTCACGGAGAATGCTAATCTGGCCAACAGTGGACTTACTCTTAGTTATTATTTAAATCCCTCGTAATCTTGGCATTAAACATTCGTTTTGTCGGTTCCGTGCAGCGTTTTTTTCAGCACTTTCATTACGTGGAAGTAACGGAATTGCGCTGCATTTTACCGTTGTTAAGCGAGGATTCCTGAAAATGTTTCCTGGTAATGGTTCAGCAATGCAGATATGATTGCTTTTGATCCAAGCTTTTGATATATTCACGCTGCTGGTTTGACGTATAGCAACAATCACTTAATTAAAAAAAGCTCTGACATGTCAGTTTTAAACTTGATTTTTGTAAAAAGCTAGGGGTTTTCAAGTGCTATTATTATTTATTCAGTTTCCAATTGGTTGTATATCTTTTAAATTAAGTTTGCTTGTCTACCAAAAAATTTATTAGTAATCCTTAAATATCTTATGAAAGCTATTAAAATCGAAATATCAGGAAGACTCGTTTTAAGTTATTGCTTCTTACCTTATTTGTAAGCAAATAACTAAACTAAAAAAAATGGAAAAGAAAAATGTATCCAAAGGGAAAATAGCAGAAAAGTTACACATTATTCTCTATGTCTTTTTGACAGTTTTATAAAATTGTCTGAATGTATAAACGAATCATGATTTAATAATATGTACTCTAGAATATGAAATGAAAAATAAGATTTAATTATGTGACGACATTTGTTAAATTATCTTGTTTGTATTATATGTTATATTGAAATAAATAAATAAAAAACCCTAGGATGTTCAAATGCAGGCTCATTGCATTGAAAGTAAAAATGTTGATGCTTTTTACATGTCAAATATGTTTGATTAGTGATGACCCTATTGTATCGAGTAGTTGTATACCTACTTTATATTACACAAATGGTATTAGTACCTACCAGTGGATGCACTCAAGTTGGTCTTACTTTTAGATTTCTAAATTCAGCTACAATACAGAATTTATTAAGTAGGTATTTATTATTTTTAAATGCATGACAGTGTTGTCACAGTTTTCTATTAAGAAACGAAAGCCTAAAAATAAAACTGCGTCTATTATTTGTGTTTGTTCATCTGTTTTTTTATGAAGGAGACTTTAGGGCGTTGCTAGGTGATGCCCCACGAGCCGCCTCTCCCTCCGGTGCAAAAGGAAAGTTGTTCAAGAAAGGGTACATTTTGGAAGTTTCTTTGATGTCTTACTAAGAAGTGTAAATTGATACAGGGCTTAATAATGCTGACGAAGGACTAATTTTAAATCAGTACAGCTTGTTTGAAGTTTAAATCTCAGCATACTATCGGAGCTTAAACAGAAGTTTTTGTTTTATTAGAAAAATAATTATAATTATTTTTACAGTCTCTCTTATTATAAAGCTCACCAACCAGCAACGAAGTGGGCGTGATGCATACCTTATTTTGAAATGTAACGAATATTATTTTGGCTATGTACGATAGTCAGTCTTTAGTGATAACGTCACAGTATAAGATGTACACATACTGCGCGCGTATGCGCAAGCAACCTAATGCATGTGATTTATTTGTTTTTTTTAGTATTATTAAACAAGACTTACGAACTATAAAGCGTTTTCTATAACGGGTGAATTTCCCAACAGCAAATTTTTCGGCATGAGTGAAATTGGCAGTGCAGGGTCATACAATGAGGCTTATTTTTTTTAATTGATAGAAGGCAATATCCCTTATACGAGACCATAAATATTTCTTGATTAGAACTGCGTCAAATTCGGTATAAAAAATGATAAAGCACCATATTTTTCATTTCGGTTGCGCGGTCAAATCTATTTTTATGTTTAATTTCCCTTATATAGTATAAACTTTTAGTTATTTAGTATTATTGCTTATTTCATTTAAATCGTGAATAGTAATAGTACTATCACATAATAATTAAATCTATTCAATTAAATGACTTATAAGGCTTGAGAAAGCTTGTGACCAAGTGTGAGGAGTATGCTGGGACCCATGGCTTAATTTATAATGTAAATAAAAGTCAACTCATGGTCTTTGAGGCCAAGGGTAAACGCCATGATATACTGCCACCTGTCTTCCTAAATAACTCTGAACTGAAGAGAGTCCACAAGTTCAAATATCTTGGTCACATATTGACTCCTGACCTCAAGACGATGAGGATATATTGAAAGGGAACGGAGGGCATTGGCGGTAAGAGCAAACATGCTGGCCCGCAGGTTTGCGCGGTGTACAAGGGATGTGAAGATCACCCTTTTTAGAGCATATTGCACTTCCTTCTTCACGTGTAGCCTGTGGGTTAGATATACTCAAAAAACCTTCAATGCCGTACGGATACAATTCATTAATGCGTTCAGGGTGCTGTTGAGACTGCCTCGCTTCTGCAGTGCCTCAGGCATGTTTGCAAAGGCACATGTCAACTGCTTTTTTGCCACAATGCGCAAAAAATGCGCTTCGCTAGTGCACAGAGTTAGGGGCAGTGACAACGGCATCCTGACCATGATTGCGAGCCGACTGGATTGTGTGTACGTGAATCGTTGCTGTGCCACTGCTTATGGAGTAAAGCAGCGGTGATTCTCGTATAATATATTAAAATATCTTACTTACTAACCTTAGTTGTTTAATTTTAATTATTGTTACTGACAAATTGAGTCTTGGTCACTTGAATAAAGATTGTATTATTACTATATAAGTAAAAATGCATGTGGTCAAATAAGACTTTTCATATCGGTGAATTTTAGTTTGTCGAGAATATTTTTGCGTGGGACTACTTTAGCTCCTTCCCCCCGCGCTTAAACGCTACATACCAGTGACACCTCTGTGCTGAAAGTGAATAGTTGTGGGCCGCTTGCTCCGTGTTCCCGCCAAAAAAAGTAAGTAGTTGGTTTTGATGATATGGGTTTTTTTTTTCATTTCCGCTTGTTGTAATATATTGACATCCAATGCGCCATAAAATGTATGAAATATTTATTAGTGTCCTTCCCGAAGTACGTTTATTAGAGTGGTATTAATAACGTTATAACTTTAAAAAATTTATTGTTATATTAAATTTTGTTATTGATTTTAATATCGGTGTTTTCATTTCGGTTGATTCGGTGGCCTGGATTGACGACCAAAATGATAAAAAATATCATTTCTGTGAATATTATTAATTTCGGTGCAGAATTGTTCATATCGGTGATTGTTTTTTTATTTCAATGGCTTCATTATATCATTTCGGTGAAATCTTTACACCTCAAAAGGAAAAAAACTTATGTAGAAACATTTTGGTTGTCCGTTATTTTGTTTGACCTAAAATTACACTTCTGGACACATCTATTGGCCCACCTTGTATTTTCAGTTTCGTTTGATCCTAGCAAAAAATGTATACTAGGTCGATCAAAAAGTTTTTATGCAGTTTTGAACCTGGCACATTCACAATTTCATTCAATAGTCTTTTTTTGAATTTCGAACACAGAATTTAAAGAAACAAAAGACAATTTGGAGCCTGTTTGTTGATATCAAACAATCGAATACTAAGAAAACTTGGCTTTATTGGTTTACTTGGATTTAATTCTTGAAAAAGTGATTGATATCTTTGGTTTTGTAACAAACATTACTTATTCTTAACATTAAGGTGAGGTTCTATCAATAATCTATGGATACTTCACCTGAAGTCGCCGCCCAAGCTGTGGCACTTATTCAGGCCGGCGGACACAGCCAAAGAAACGTGAGTGCTCAACTTAATTTAAGTCGATCTGCGGTCCGAAATGTTTATCGGAGGTACCTAGAGACTGGCGGTTTTGTTCGTCGTCAAGGAAGGCCACGATCTCGGGTCACAACTGAAAGGCAGGATGGATTCATCGTGACGACCAGCTTGAGAAATCGTCCCCTTACCTCCATTGAGATACAAAACCAACTTCGCGACTTCCACGGAGTATCTGTGAGCGCTCGAACTGTTCGAAGAAGGTTAAAAGAACGCGATATGGTACCACACAAGCCAGCTAATGGGCCCAAACTAACGCGAGCCCACCGAACAGCGCGCCTTCATTTCGCACGCAGTCATTTAAATTGGACACAGCAATATTGGAGCCGTGTACTCTTTTCTGTTGAGTCTAAAATTGTGTTACATGGCAATGATGGAAGTAAGAAGGTCTACCGACGTAAGGGAGAGCGTTTCGCACAATGCTGCTTTGAAGAGAGGGTTGCTTATGGCGGTGGCTCATAGATTGTCTGGGGCGGTATATCCGCGAGCGGCAAAACACAACTTGAGGTTGTTACAGGACTACGGCTGCCAACATTAAATGCTGAAAGGTACATTCGTGAATGCTTAGAACCTCACGTGATACCATACGCGGACTATGTGGGCCCAAATTTCCTTTTTATGCATGATAATGCAAGAGCCCATGCGGCCGGCATCGTCAGGGAATATCTTCGGGATGTGAACATCACAGTTATGGACTGGCCAGCCAGAAGCCCAGACATGAACCACATTGAGCACATGTGGGACGAGCTAAAATGACGTGTTAGGGCTCGTCAGCCAGTTGCCCAGACGATGCAGGAGTTGAAAACTGCCATAGATGAGGAATGGGAGATAATCCCTCAAAATTTCGTAGAGCGGTTGATAAACTCTATGCCTAATCGTATGAGAGCTGTGGTAGATGCCCATGGAGGCAACACGCGTTATTAAATTAAACCTTTATTTGATAAAACATGTTTTTTATTCAGAAATCAATTGCCTTTAACAAGGCTCATATCCGACTTGTTAGGCGTAGCTCCATGTCGTATGGTATTCTGAATTCCAATTTAAAACAATACGATCGAAAAAGATAGTAAAATGTATCAGGTTTAAAACTGCATCAACAGTTTTTGTTCAATCTAGCAATCATATTTCGGTAGTGGCCATCGAAACCTAAACTCTAAGGTGGGCCAATAGATGTGTCCAGAAGTGTATAAATCTTGGCAAAACCAATATCTTACGGCACACTTAAATGATAAAATCTGAAAACAGTACAATAACTCATTTACTTCGTTACATAAACTTGTACGGACCCCCGGGGCACGAGCCTAACTCGCACCAGATCGGTTTTATAATAATAATAATGATTTATTGCAGATACAGGATCCATATTTATAATTACAATAAAAGATATAAAAAAGTTATACAATGTTAAATAATAAAATTTTAAATAAAATTAAGGATAGGTTGCTGGTAGACCACATCAATACTAAATGCCGTTAGCGGCCTTTACTTAGGTGGCGGTAGCCAACCAATGTCTATACATACTGGTTCCGACTAACCTGACTTTAAGCTCTAATAATTGTGTTCTTACACCCACCAACTCTGTCCATGAAAGACGCTATTCTATGCCTCATGATTACATCGAATGAGTTAACTGCAGCAGTTGTAAACATATCTGAGGCACAGCAACAACGCCTCAACCCTATGAGCTGCCTGAAGATGTTGTTATACTGCACTCGCATGCAATCACGCAACTTCCGCGTGTAGCTTGTCCAGAGCTGACAGGTGTAAAACCATTGACAATACGTTTTGAACAATAGGGTTTTAACTGCAATATTACACTTGAACAACCATCTCGAAATCATGTTACCGACCACACATAGTGCTCTTCTTTGTCGCTCAATATCGGCATCATCTTTTTGATCTGATGTAAGAATGTGGCCAAGTTACTTAAAAGTATTCGTTATTTTAACTGCTTGTCCTCCCAAAGAAACCCCGGGAATATTTTCTGGACCCTTTCCCGACCTAAAAACCATCAACTCGGTCTTTTTGAGATTATAAATCAAGTTGTGTCTGGAGGTATACTGTTCACAAATGGAAAGCAGTTTTCTCAACCCTTTGATCGAGGGACTAATCAGCACCATATCGTCAGCGTAGCTCAGATTATTAACATATTTGTTACCTAATCTGAGCCCCACCCAGGTGCTGCTCAGTTCCTCGATCAAACCGTTGATATACAAGTTAAAAAGGTCAGGGAATGTCAGCCCCCCCTGTCTCACTCTACAAGACAGGGTATAGCTATCCGATAAGGTAATGCCCCATTTGACATGATTCCTCTGGGTACTATTACCAGTATGACAAAAGGTCAACAACTGCACTGCTGACCCCAGTCCTACGTAACTTTTCCCACAAAAAATCATGCTGAAGAGTATCAAATGCGCGACTCAGGTCAAAGAAACATGCATAGACAGTAGTATCATTTTTTACATAATAGTTTACTACCTGTTTGAGTGAAAAAACAGCCAAGTCAGTAGACATTTGCGGCCATCATCTATGGGCAAATCTATTCTAGATAGATATCTATTGAATCCAATTTGGGCATCATCAATTTTCAGATAAGGGGCCATTTTTTGTCGCAATATTTTTTCAAGTACCTTAGCCACAACCGTAGCCAGGAATATTGGTCGGTAATTGGCAGCACTCGATAAATTCGGTAGGTAAAGAGGTCATCTGGTAGGTAAGAATGCCGCAAACAGAGACCAAAAAATCGAGAAAGCACATCACCTACAAGCGGGCCCGCACACAGAAGGTGCTCAATACTGAGGTCGTCGTGACCCGGGGACCTGCCACGATTCATCCTTCTTAATATTATCATAATTCATCGGAGGAGACGCCGCAAACCCCCGTTTCACGACGGTCCTCTTTTTATTTATTGTCATTTTCAAAACTATTTTCATTCGGGTTAGAAATAGGGGCTTCTATTTTAAAAAATGTACCAAAAGCATTGGCAATGTTTTATGGGTCCATTTCTCCCTCAACAGATATGGGTAAACTAGTTTTAGAATTTACATTTTTTATTGATTTCCAAAATTTCACGAAATTTTTAACACATATTCACTGAGACCTTGATATTGTTATTTTTTATATTGGGCAAAAATATTCAAAGTAACTTTTACATAAACTTTATAGTGTATAGAAGTAATTTTGTTGAAGGTTTTTAGTAAGTGTTTTCATTTCGGTGGCGAGTTATTTCATTTGGGCGAATCGTTTTTTTTTTTCATTTCGGTGGCATCAAAACTTTGAGCTAAGCTGTATCTTTTTATTTTATTAAAATATTTTGATGTTGTTACGTATGGATATAAGCAACATCAAGAAATATCATAAAATATAATTTGAATTCGAAAATTGTTAAAAATTAAAAAGTTCACCGAAATGATAAAAAAATCAACCTTGTTGAAATTCACCCTAACATAGTAGTAATCGAGCAAAGCTCGGTCGCCCAGGTACTAAATAACATTATACGAGTGCCTATTGCCGTATGCACTGCACATTCTTCGCAGGTGGTTGGTGAATGCATTTGCATTCAGACCAAATGAAGCGGTCTGTCTGGGAGCGCAAACACGCTACTGCCGTAGCCACATCATCTGAATGTTGGAAATATTTCCACAAAAGCCCCCGTCCAAAATAGCCGCTGTACAAAAGTGTGGTTTTAGATTGTCCGTATGTAAATTCACTAGCGGTTTCGCGCGACTTAACCTGCGTAAAATTCCAATTATATGTCTATATGTACTTTCACCACCCTTACACTCCCCTAATTATTTTATATCGCGACTAAAAGTAGCTAATGTCGTTTCTAGGTTTATACCATCTAAATCGATCCAGCCGTTTACGTGTCGATGGATTAGCAATACAGTCACATGCAGAGGATGCTCATTCTATAACTTTTTTTCGTATCGGCACTGGGACTCAATCCTCGCGTCTTCGATATTATATCACATATAGGTAATATACCTAGTCAGGTCATAAGTTCTGACACATGTGTAATATGAAATAATTAAGACATGTTTATTATTTATGTAACTACTTATATAGCAAAATAAACTTAATAAAACATAGATTCATATGGTTATAAAGTTTATTCAAAATGACCCCCGCGATTTTGAATACAGGCCTTCAATCTGCGCAGCCAGTCGTCTATCGCAGCACGAACGAGGTCCATGTCAATATCGGCGGCTGCCTTAATCAAGGATGCATTGAGTGACTCCAAATCAGGATGAGGCTTTGAGCAGGCCTTTTCCTTTAAGTGTTGCCATATCTTGTAATCTAACGGACTCAAATCTGGACTGGAGGAGGGCCAGTCTTCGTGCCGGAGAAGTCGATTTCACGCGCCGCCAGCCAGTCTTGTGTGCTTTTCGCTCTATGAGCTGGCGCAGAATCTTGTTGGAATACCCAGTGCCTGTTATTAAGCATGGTATGAGAAACAGGTTCCGCAAGGTTCTTGAGGACTGTATTTTGATACACAACTACATTAGTTTTTACGCCTTTCTCACAAAAATGTACCTCAGTTAAGCCCCAATAAGGGACTCCCAACCAAACCATGAGCGAGGATGGAAAATGACCTCGTTGGACACGCGGAATACGATTGCTCGCTTTTTCACTGCTGTGTGCGTACACCTTATCATTTTGTTTGTTGTAGCTCTCTTTCACGGTGAAAAATTTCATCCGAAAAAAGAATTTCCCGATGCTTTTTTCCCGCTTCAACAAAGCGCGGCATCTCTTCAGTCTCAGGTCCAATAAACGAGCGTCCAAACGATGTTCTGTTTTTCTTCGATATGTCCTAAGCCCTAAGTCTTCATTTTACACCCTTTTCACCGTGGTCCTGCTTAACCCCATCTGAAGGGCCAACAGTTTCTGCTTAAGAAATCCCATAATTTCTTTGAATTCGTGCTGTCACAGCTTTTACACTGCTGGAGACCTAGCAGAGCGAGGGCGACCACTTCTTGACCTGTCATCTACATACAGTCTTCATTGTATCGTTTAATGGTACTATAAACGAATCTTTTGGTTATATTCAAATTTTTCAGTAAGTCGAAAATCTGAATTGGCGCGTAACCGCAATGATGCAACGCAATAACCGCGACACGGTCTTCTTTAAGTGTCCTCTCCATATTTAAAAATGAGGAAAATTCCAAAAAGTACACTTTTTTATTTTCATGAAAAACTCGAAATTCGAATTCAATCATTTTTTTGTGGCCAGCATTCTAAATTCAAAAGCTTTTATTGTGTGACAGAATTTATGACCTGACTATGTATTTTATCGAAAAAACATGGCAGATATCACAAAATGTGATAAATATTGTACATTTTCATACTTCAAGAACACGCAACATCTGAATTTTGTATATCCGCCATGTCTTTTCGATAAAAATCGGATGTGACATAATATCGAAGGCGTGAGAATTATATTTTTGACGAGCCTCGGAAAGCACGATAAGATAATCTCTCTACGGTCAGGTCGGACTGCCGTCTCACCGAATTAACTGCCGCACTCTGAGTCGTCAATTTTTAATCTACATTAAAGTCGTGTTCTGTCACTTTCTTTGTCAATGAAATAGAAAAGGACTGCATCAGACTTAATGACTGATTAACTTTAACATCTCTGAGAACGGCAGTAAGAGAGTAAAGGAATAGAAAGTGCACACACACACACACTTGTGCACTATAATATTCTCCTGCGGAGTTAATCCCTGCATTCAAAATTCGGCCATTAGGACAGTATTATTATATTTTTGAGGACCTTAGTAACTAGCAAAGTATTATCAAAAGCGTTGTACAGATAAGCGCCCGCAGGGCAAGTCAATTCATGTGTATTACAATTGTGTAAAAAGGTCTGCTTTGCAGACACTAGGAATAATGTTTAGAAGGTCGATATGACCTTACCTTAGATCAACCATACCTATAGATTTTAAAGACCGTTTAAAGGTATTAAATCGCGCTCCGGACTACAAAACCAGAGGATGCGGGTTCGAATCACGCAAGGGGAAAATGTTGGTGTGATGAGCACGAGTTATTATTACGAGTATACCTAATTCATGGATGTTTATAAATAATATAAAAGTATATGTATCCATTATCCATGGCGCCAGAGCACAAGTTTACGCTTAGTTTGGGGCTACATAATTTGTAGGCTAGGAAGGTATATTTAATTTTTTTGTTTATATTTTCAATGTTTTATTAAATCCGAACCGAGAATGAAGTCAACGGTAAGTTGGTCGAGAAATATCAATTGTTGAACATAACTCAATTATTGAAGTCACTTGTAAGTTATGTAACTTTACCCGTTAGTTTGTGAGCTAGTATTAATTGAATCAGATAAAGGTAACAATCCGTTGTTTCCAATTTACAAGTCACAAGACATCGTGCAGTAGTTTCTACCTCTGTATTTGTCTATCTGGGTATCACTTATTTTATTTAACTCTCGATATTATTATCTTTGTTTGTTGACGTTCTGTTCTTGTCAAAAGACATGGCCAAAATTTTATACACCAATAACCCAGAATTGCTAGCAGTGAAATGAAATAAAAATAGGTTTTCATTTTGTGACCTCTCATTTGTACTATGTCGTATGGTGAAGGGAGGTCAACCTGTATCTCCGGAAGTACCTTGTTTTGTAGAAAGTTACTTTTTAATATATAATTGGTGTAGTCGTTCGCGCACCGGACTTCTAAACCAGACGGTTACGGGTTCGAATCCCGCAAGGGGCAAATGTTTGTGTGATGAGCACGAGCATTTGTACCTAAGTCATAGATATTTATATGTATTCAAATATTTCTATCCGTTATCCTAGTCACCATATCACAAGTTCACGCTTAGTTTGGGGATAGGTAATTGGTGTGTTTGTTAAAAAAAATGTAAACTGGATGGATCCCGCATCAACTTACCCAAATTTGTCAAAATATCTCTAACGATATAGAACCCTATGTAATCAACATAAGCTTTAAATATGGTTGCGGAAATGTGACAGATCAAGGTAGTTTTATGTCCGTGCGTAAAAACGTCACATATAACTTTTCTGGCGATTATGGATTTTTTTCTTTCTTTGGCTATCGCTTTTGACATGTTGACATTTTTAATACTGTAATAAGGTCATCATAATTATATCTACCTAGCGCACATCAACGGCAAAACATACATGCGAGCACATCAACGGCAAAACCGGAGTTGAAGACAGTCGCCGTGGCCGAAATCGGTCGGGATCACATCATCTACCTAGCGCCAATGCATATTCGCCGCATTCATCTTATTCGTGCGTAGGTAAGGGTCACCACGTCTTTTGATATTTGGATCGATGAAAACACACCCTGTATGGTTTTTTAATTAAAAAAAAAATATTTTCAAGTTTTTACGAAATCTATTTCGGTCACAAGAATTAATCGTGCCTTCATAAGCCGGTCGATGAATTTTTGTGAGCAAAATTGACTCTGTAGACTTCAAATTTTTAGGGTGGTGGTACCAGGAGGTAGATCCCTTCCTGATGGTCCACCCAAGACAGCGACATGACAAACTCCAGCTTGTGATGGCGGCTGAACGATCATATCAGTGGTCGTAGGCTATTAGGTGCTCGTAGCTACCAGCCTCCCACCGGAACCCGATGCCAAGCACCTTGGTGTGTTCCGTCGGTGAGTGGGTGTTCTGTCCACGCCATGTCTGGCTTAGTCCAAAGCGTCAAGAGCAAAACCATTTAAAAAAATAATAATACAGTAATTGTGTTTATGAACATTACTGTGTTTATGATATTAATACTAAAACACAGACAAACTAGCTAGCTTTCCCCATAATATTTGCCAGGACGGAGTCGCGACTCGATAAACAACAGTTAATTAAGATATTCTAATGAGGCTGTCACCTTGTAGGGACCTTAAATTGATTTAATTACCTATCGGCCGCTTTGTTATACCGATAACAATCGCGGACGGAGGTATATTGCCGTTATTGGATTGTATATTAGCACAATTTAAACTATCATTGAAATTCTATACTCACGAAACATTCTCGCTTTACAATAAATAAATCTTTTATTATAACGCCGTGTTGGTAATGAACGATGCGTTCATGTTAGGATGGATGTTCAATGACCATTTCAGATAATGACGACACGTGTCTTTAAAAGTACCTATTACCTATCTTTATAAGTGACGTCTGTCATAAGTATCTCTGTACTTCCGAAAGCATGTTGAGATTTCATAGATAGATACCTAGTCAAAGGCCCAACTAGAGTAGCCTAATATAATCACTGAACATACGAGTAAGTGAATGTAAAAATATATATAAAAATACTCTAACGAGCAAATCTTCGATGCCCAATTATTTTATTATACATAGCTAAGCGCACAACCCAAAGAGAAATCCTCGTTGCAAATTGCAGCACAAATGGGCAGGCTTTTAAAAATTCAGAACCGCAAACGCTCTGGCAAAAATCCAGGGCCGGACTGGCCTGGAATTCTATCGCGATTGTCTACGCTCCTGTGCACATTATTTATCTTCTGTGTAACTCGTAAATCATTGCTTTTGATAATGAAATACGTTTGTAGGTCGAAATAAAAGTTTTAAAATATAAGTCTGTGGCCTTTTGTTTAAAGTTTAAGAACTGTTTCGAAAATCAAACGCTAGTATCGCAACAAATAGAAAATTAAAACGTTTATTTTGGCTAAAAGTTTACATATAACTCTAAAGAGTTTTTCAAAATAATTAAGAGGTATTTATGAAGTAAGTGAATTGCTAATGTAACCTGCTATTTTTTTGTCACAAATGAGTCATAAAGAAAATTGCTATTTACTCGATCTTTGAAGGCCAAAGATCTCACTCATATGTGCCAAAAAATAACAGGTTACATTAGCAATTCACTTACTTCATAAATACTTCTTAATTATTATGAAATACCAATGGAGATCCTTTATCATTTCTAAAAAGTCAAAAGTAATTTACTCATTAAAAATCCCATTTTTAAGGTCAATAATAACAATACATAATGGTCCATATGAGGCCAGTCTCGTTCTTTTGGGCCCTACTAGTGCACACATAAACAAGACCGAACAAGTCTTAAAATTCACTGGATACCTTTTTAATTCATGTAAAAAATGGTAAAACTGATCTTTCATCATGGACCTGAGCCCATATCTAAACACTCAACATTTTATTACCCAATATTGGCCTAACCAAAAATTATGGCGCAACACGCCAACGGCGCTGCAAGCGATAATCTGTCACTTTACTATGATCTTGGATACACAACAAAGCCTGTAATCCCTTGTTCACGTAGTCATAACTCAGGACATAGATTAGCTGACTACAGGAGGTCAATTCGGATATAACTTGATAAAATCGTTTTTTATCGGAAACACGAACAGTGTACGGATACCACAGACTGAAGTATTCGATGTAAAAGAGTTGTCCAAAAGTGTTTTTTCATTCGTCAATATTTCTAACCAGAATAGATTTAATATAAGTGGAAGGGTTTCCAAAAACTGGCCTTTCTATGTATACAAATAATACTTTCTACAAAGGTTTCTGTGACAAACAACTCGTTCAGTCTGCCTGAATTATTAGGTATTCTGTACCTAATGATACTTTAAATCGCATTGGTGTCATGTTCAATGGGCAAAAAAAATATTGAAAAAATATCAGGCTTATTACCACCTAATTAATGCGTCAAATGATATACAAACTCTTTATTATTATGAAAACTAACATTCCTTTCCAGGAGTTAGTTTGACAGCTTTTATTGTTTCCTGAAAGCTATAACTATTGCAATTTGTATGCAATCGAGTAAAGAGTGGCCTTCTGCATTATTATTCTGTGATTTGAAACCGTGATGTGAAACTTAGCTGGATTAACACAAAGATGCTTTTAAGAGATCTCCAGTAGAGGCTTTTTGGATGTAAATTTACTTATTACACCGCAGTGATGCCGAGGTGCTATCACAATAGACAATATAGAACGAAGATTCGCGAGAAGCTGAAAACCAGGGCCCGTGGAACTAACGTAACTTTGTTTTAGAATAGATTGCATCTTGTAATGCAATCTATTCTGAAGCGAAGTTCGCCATCACTAACACAATGTATGGAAATGACATAAGCTATAGAAACATCACGTGACTTTTGCATACATATTTTGACATTACGTTAGCGATAGCGATGTTCGCTGTCGAAAGTTTACATCTTATCTAAGGGCCCAGGCTTGACTTGTGTACGTAGAGAGTTAGGTTTCAAAACCTTGTGAACTGTGAAACAAACAAGAAAACTATGATGGTTTGCTTGGTCCAGTTAGTTAAAGCCCACTTGTGCCAGTCTGGATTAGCTAATCCGGAAGGTCTGCCAAGGCCACGTAAAAGTCCGGAATAGCTGATCCGGACGTGCGCAAGTGGGCCTAATAGGAGTTGCGACTTGGAATGCATGACAAAAAAATCTCCTTTGTATGTCCCCTTAAATTGTTTGTTGTGCAATATTATGTATTGTTATACGTTTCTACACCCTTACAGGGTCTGTTCTTTAGTTTATAAGGTTTTTATAAACTCTGTACTAAACTGCAATAAATAAATAAATTTATTTTTTATTTTAATTAAATATTTTATGAATATTTCAAGTTTATACCTTTGCCGTTTCTAATATTGAGTAATATCGCCAAAAATATCTCGTTTGTTGTTGTTATTCGGTTATAGCGGCAACAGAAATACATCATCACTGAAAATTGCAACTGTCTAGCTATCACGGTTCATGAGGTTCAGTCTTGAGATAGACAGACAAATAGCGGAGGCTGTCCCAGGTCCCATTTTTACCGTTTGGGTACAGACCCCCAAAATGGTCGTAGCAGGTAACGAAGACGCTTTGTTTGGCGTAGAGTCCGCTATATGTATTTGGAAGTGGGCTTACGGTATCCACGCCAATTGTGATGCTATCAACCTTTCGTAATTGGATTGTGGTTCCGCAGGACACTGTTTTGTGATGAAAGTCAAATTTTAAGTGCTAGTCTATCTAACCTATGTGCTTGGGCAATCCAATGCTTTGCTTGAGAATGATAAATGAAACAGATGCTATCTACTTATTCAACTATTCTTATGTTGTTAGTTGACGTTTAGAAAAGAAAGGTGCCGAGCATTATTTGATATCACCCAGGCCTAGGTTATAATTATGTGTCCAAAGATTGTAGACTTTTTAATGAAGATCAAAATATTTCATCTTCTCTACTAGCAAGTTCTTTGTATATTAGCATTTTTTTTACTTCAGGCCAGTCCTTGCAGAAGTGGTCTAGATCATCTCGCCATCGTTTTCTGGGCCTGCCTTTCGGACGACGTCCATCAGTAGGCAGCCAGTGGGTGACGATCTTAGTCCATTTTCTAGGAACACCATAAGGTATAGCCGATGTAGGTGTGAAGACCGCTAGACTTAAATGGGACTGGGCAGGCCACGTGAACAGAATGTGCCCTAAAAATGTATATTAGCATTATAAACATTATTTAATTTTATTTACTGCAGTTCAGCTTTGTATAGGGTTTCTTTATAAAAACTTTTCTGTTATGAAATAAGAAGACTATACAGATACCGGGTGTACGAGCTTGAAGAAATATGAAAATGAGGAAAATCACCAGCTGCAAGATGTTAGCGTTTTATATTACATCGACAATCTGGAAGATATCCTACAACAGTGCAATTTAAAGTATAAAGTTGATTTAGGAGCGCACTCGCGTGAAATATTAGCAGTTAAACGTTGGCACTAATTCCACTTGCATTTTAAAAAGGAAATTATGGTGCTAACTTCAGAGTTTTACACATCGTAAATCGATTTTATTTGAGTACCATCAAAATAACTGCTATTTAAGTGAGCTATGGAGAGTGCTAACAAGAGCGTGGAATCGGCAAGATACCTATTTTCATGCATCATAAGGATTACTTTGCGTACTTTAACTTTAGATAGATAGATACTCTTTATTGCACACCACACACAGTATCAATTTACATAAATGTTAATAGAGAATGGTACAATTTAGGCGAACTTATTGCTGAAAGCAATTTCTTCCAGACAACCTTAAGGTAGAGGACAGTCCAAGATTAAATTAGGTCGGCGGTGAAAACTAATAGAAATGGGTAAAGAATAAAAAATAATATTTAAAAAAAAAGACACGATAAAAGGATACATATACACAAATTACTAAGGCTATTAAATGTTAATAACACTAATAAATATTCTGAGTTACAAAAGCATACAATAATAATTATACATACTTTACTGTGCAATTAAAATATAACGAGTACACTATGAAATTCATTCGCATTCTTGAATCATCCAACTTGTTATTTAAACATAGATTATGGCCATTGTTAAAGTTATTATAGCTATGACATATACATACAATAAAGCTCAACTTGATATATTTCTTAAGTTTAAGGGGGTGCAGTGCGAAGCAAGTCGAGTAAGTCTGAACGATCTTCAAACAGAATCGAACTTATTAATATTAGTAATAAGATCCATTGCTTTAAAGTTTTAGACTTGATGATTTAATTAGAACAATAGTTTTATTCTGCGCAATGCGCAAAACCATCAGACAGTTGTGTTAAAAACTGAAAAGTGTTCATATTTTCTTATTTATATTTTATTCGTTAATATACACGAAAAGAACAAAAGATGGGGACCTGCGGAACAACAATACAATCATTTTCATGTACAAATTATTGTTTCATGCGTAAAAATCACCAAGTTTTCGAAAGAAAATGCTCTTAGATATCATTAGCTACAAGTCATGTTTATTATATCATAAAGAATATGTTTCAAATTTCAACAAGACCAGGACCTTATGCAATGATTAGGCTAACGAAAATAAGTTGTTTTATAATGTATTTAACTAATTCAGCTCATCGCACAAGTGATTTATAAAAACGTTAATTTTCTCAATTTCGTGCAGGACCGCCTTAAGCAAACTTTAGTTTATCACAACTTCAATTGCCTTAAGAGCCAATGTAAAGAAAAAGTCAGTAGTATAAGTTTAAATTAATATGTGCGTTAAGCCGTTGGTCCTGTGCCTGATCTCTCTACGGTCATGTCGTACTGCCGTCCCACCGGATTATGAGATTGAACGAAGAGAGAGTGCACCTGTGTATTGCGCACACGCTTGAGCACTATAATATGTCCTGCGCAGTTAGCTAATCTCTGTTGAGATAGGCCGCCGTAGTCGAAATCGGCGAGGAGGACATTAAAAAATTATTATTATTATTACCTCGTACTCACAAATACCTCGTTGAGGTCATAAAGTAACTTAATTAACCATCTTTTGCATGTATGTATTGTCTGTTGTTTTATTATGAAGTGAATAAAAATATGAATATGCGGATGAACCCAATATGCATTAAGAAAACTTTGCATATTGCAAGTTATGCGTAAAAACTTTATGCCTAAGTACATTAAAAAGAACACACTTGCACACGATACTACCTACTTCAGTAGATACGTTTCTACCAAAGTTTCTAAGACATCTTAATAACGCCGCAACTCTATTATAATCATGTTAAGGCGCGTGCACACGTTTCAATAACGCTATTACAAGTTCCGACCGATCGGGTAGATTTAGCTGTGTGGACACGCCTTAACTTGTATGAACAGCAGTAAGTGAACGGGGAAATATCGTCTTAAAGTAACAACACCCTATATTAATTTCTTTTGAACGTATTTTATAAACATAATAATATTAAGTAGGTATAGACTTTAAATAGCGTCAAAAAAAATACGAAATTAAGATTTACGGGCCGAAATTTACTAAATGCTTAATATCTGTGACAAAGAGTAAGCTCGTGGTTTTTAATACTTATACATTCTTTTTTTTTTAAACATACGAATAAAATGCTTCAAAATAAAACACAGTTTCGACGACTGATTTCAAAACGTCATCACCACCGTATCTGTGACACATATTATTGAATGACGTTTAAAATAGGTCACTTTATTGTATTTTTGTTGGCATGTAACTTTGAAATCCGATGAGTACCAACTAACATTTTAACGTGCATTTTTTTGCTAACGACGCTTTTTCCCTTCTCTAATGACCAAATACTGCACATCCTCGCCCAATTAACATGACTCAACACGTCACTGGAACAATTCGATTGTTTCCTTTAGAAATCAGACAAAACAAAACCGCCAAATCCACTAAACATCGGAGTAATTGCCGAGGCATCATCTTACAGCTTACACGTTACGTCTCCCATTTAATTTGAATCCGGCGAACCCGGCTGAATGAGTAGATTAGAGAGATAAGGCGACCCTCGTCGCGTCCCGATAAAATGGGACATAGGGACAGCGTCACATCTTAGACGGACGTAATCGCCCTTAAGTAGTTATGCGTCTTCATTCTTCATTTTGATAAAAGGACCGTTTACGTCATGTGGCCGGGTTATTCATTTGTTTTGAACAAGCATTACGAACTGACTTTGCTTGGTCGCAAGATTTGAGTATATATTATTGAGTAGTTTTTTTTTATATTGCATATGCAATGACTAGGTTTTTAAAAACGAAGAAGCTTTTAGACTAAAGATGATATTTGTGTGTGTATAAGATTTTAGGAGTACGAAAACTTGATTCAAATGGTAGACTGATTGTTGGTGAAATAGAAAGAAGTGCGAGAAGACAGGATAAATAATAACTTAAACTCAACATGAAATTACTTCCTTTTATTAATTAATAATAGGTATATGCAAAACAATCGTAAAACTTTCGTTCTTCACTAGAGGTATCACTGGAATTGAGTACAAACAAACCCTTATCATGTCCCGATACAAAACTGCCTTGCGACGTCATGATGTCGCGACAGTCCTCCCAACTCTGCAATAAACCGCCTGTATTTTTACTATCGACATCGCGCTCGACCACATTGCCATGCTATAATGAGTGATAGTGACAGTCGAAAATACGTACATTGACTTACAGAGTAGGACCTTAGACATAATATTTTACGTCTTCAGGGAGCCTACAAGACGTTAGATAACTTAACGAAAGTATTGTTGAATATAGAAGCAGATTTTGAAATAGGATTTTCTGTTCTGTGCCATATTTGATGATGGGATGCAATTGAACAAAATGGTAAATATTCAACTTCCACTCCTCGTTTCTGCAGACGCAAAAGTTGTAAAATAAAAAAAATAACCGTTGTTGGATTATGAACACATACTCGTTATAACTGGGATTTTTTGTGAAATTTTTGTAGGCAACACAATTTGGAAGGCATGTTCTTTTTTTGTGTGTGTTTATTCAACAAGCAACAATTCTTTCTGGAGGTGTTTTTGCTTGCAAGTTTATCTCAACGACGCGATGTATACAAAAGAAAAAACAAAATCTATTTCGGTACGAAACACCTGAGTAACTAATAGCCAACAAATAGCACTAATTACTAAGAAATAAAATCTTGTTTCATGTGTGATTTCATCGTTTTGCAAAAGTCAATGTCATTTTGTCCAAAGACTAGAATCTCATTACGTTTTTATTTGAAACTATTTTCCACTTAACGGCTTTGAAACAGAAATGGCTTTGTATTTTTTAATTAAACAACGTGCACTCTTAAACTTTTTTCACTTATTAGAAAAAAGGAATCTACACTAATATTATAAAGAAGAAAGATTTGATTGTTTGTTTGTTTGAATTGAAAAGGCTCTGAAACTACTGGACCAATTCAATTGAAATTCGGTACAGATATTGTTTGAGACTCTGGAAAGGTCATATGCTACTTTTTGTCGCGATATAAAATCATCAGGAGGGTGAAATGGGAGATGAAAGTTTAAATGAAAAATCCGTCTTTAAGCGTGGACAAAGTCGCGGGGAATTGCTAGTAAGAAATTAACGCTTTAAGACAGCACTTAAGCACTAAGCGGGACCGTAGGGGCCATTACACGTTAACGATCGATGTACTTGATTGAATCGTGTGAAGGCGCCTTTAGGTGTCTGCTGGGGCTACGGGCTGCCTAATTAAACTGCCTTGGGACGTTGTCGTATTTTATTAAGGTTTTTGTATTCAATTAATTTTGTGGAGATAGTGGATTATTGAAAGTAAGGTTGAATTAAGCTTTGTACTAAATTGTGTTTTTATGAAAAGATAATGAGAATCAATTTATAAGGCTGGAAGCTATGGGGTAGGTTTAGATTGTTAAAAGATTTGTTTAAACAAAATGTGTTAAGACTGCTGTAACTGAATATCTTACTAGCATCATATTGAAATGGAACCAACATATGAAAATTGTAACCAAAAGGATTACATTTGCTAAAAAAAAAACACTCTCATGAAATCGTAAAGAATATTGTTTTAAAATAACAAGAATAAAGAGCGTTGTACGTTACCATTAAAATGTCTACGATTGTTGTAATCGTAGACATTTTAATGACAATTCAGACATGGTGACTGAGCCCGTTTCATGTTCATACATCTTTAAGCAAATTAAAGGTAGTGATGTTTTATCTACTATCATTCAAGCTAATCCCCGTTCTAATGTGTTTACGGCCTACTTTGTAAGTCTGGATTAGCTATTCCGGACTTGTTCAAGACCTATTATCTGAGTTGAAAACCCACTTGCACAAGTCTGGATTAGCTAATCCGGATGTGCGCAAGTTTGCCTAAGGGCCTTCACTAAGACATGTTTAGTTTTTAAACAGCCGGTTTAGCATTATTTGACATATTTTGTATGTTAATACTTTCAAATAAACCATCAATTATTGAGATTCACCGGCTGTTTAAATATAGGTAAAAGTCAGGTTTTAATAATGCAAGAAGGTTTAAGAGTGATTGCGCTCGGGTTTTTGTGGCCACTGTGATATCAATTAACCTATCTACCGCCTAACTAGACTTCTTTTAATTTGCAATAATCACGGCTTTTAGGAAATAAATAATTGCTATGAAACTTACGTCCAGAGAAACGGTAACTATCTAAATAATGACAAAATGACAATTAATTTAACATTTCCAATGTTGTCAGGCGGCGGTTCTGTTGATTATTTATGTCAAACATAAATTTACCGCTGAAATCCATATTAATATTATAAATGCGAAAGTGTGTCTGTCTGTCTGTATGTTACCTCTTGACACTTAAACCACTGAACCACACTATAAAAACATTAAGGGGGTAAAATGGGGGATGAAATTTTATATGGAAATTCCAACTCTTGCAGGTGAAGTCGCGGGGAACCACTAGTATAACCTTGTAATGTTTTTTTTAATTTATCTACCTGCCTAGAGTTTCAAGCAAAATAAAATAATGAACAAATTCACTTTATTGCGTTTCCGAGGTAAGTAGTTACCAACTTTACAACATAAAAACGCGGATCTACATACAAAAATAATTTTACCTACTCCTTAATTTTCTTCCCCTCGTCCGGCATACGCTCTGTAATCCAGTTACCTTTGCCCATTAAAATCTTTGCAATTGTTGACACAGATTCACCCTTTGTAACTTGGGCCCCTACTACGTAAGTCTGTGGGGCTTACTCTTGATAGTACTCTTTAAGATTAATTTTATTCACCCGACATTTTCTGATATGGCCGTGTCTCGATAAGTTAGGCTCAGTGTTCCCAACTACACTGTAATAGTGGTAAAAACACTGTAATTTAACATAGTCTACCACCTACTGTAGTGGTATTAATATTACACTGTAATTCGTGACTGCAATTCTTTTAGTTTCTATTACTAACTAAATACTTTTAAAAAAACCAAGTGTTTAACGAATAATTACAGTTTTTACTATCAAGTAACTGGCAACATTATATCTGTGTTTCTGGGGATTCCCCTTTCACACATATTCCGATTTACTAGTAACTTGAAATTTGAAATGCACTTTATACTATGGAAATACGGCTAAATTAAAGTCATGCGTGTTGTAGTAACGTTTTGAGAAAGCAGGGTGTTCGGAGAAACTGAATAACTTTCCAACCGACCCAAAAAAATATAAATAATTTTAATACATCAATGTATGTCCAAAGTGAGGAAGAAATTGTAATTGTTTCAATTTGAAATTGATTAAATAATAGTTTTTTGATTATTCACGTAGTTATTATTTTAATTTTAAACACTCTAATTTTGCCACTTTTTCCAGTAAGCAAACCACACATTTTATTTAAATCTACTGTATTTTTAACACAGAAACATTGTTACTAATTTTATTAAGTTGGGAACACTGGTTAGGTTGACTTTTTGCCCCTAGTTCGCCTCCCTATTTTAAAAGGAGTGTCCATTCAGTGCTTGTTGTGAGCAGTTTACGGAAAATCTTAAAATAAGACATACTCCCAGTTGCAGGAACAGACATTAGGCTTTATATGCTCCATTAGCTACAAACGTTTTTTTTTTTAATTTGACAGTTTTTAAGTAGATGAATAGTAGCTAATGGTGACGGTAAAATAGGGTGACGTATGTTCCTGCAACTAGGTGTTATCGCTGTCAGGAATCAAGCCAATTGTTCGTAGTTTAGTTTACATCGCGCTCATCCGCATGGCCATACCAGTGCGAGGGACAGAGATGGCTAAATTGAAAAAAATCATCTTATTGTATTGAGTAGGGCCTTTGATTTGATTTCGCGTCGCGGGACATACGAATTAAAATGTTCATTCAATTTGTTCGACAAAGATAATTATGTTATTCTTGACACTCAGTAATTCGTTTGCTCAAGTGATTGCTGATGTTTTTCAGTAATATCTAAAAAAAACGCAAACAATTCTTTTGGTGTGATTTCAAGCTTGCTAGGTTACAAATCTGTAAAAACTTTAGGCTAAATGTTAATAATTTTGTAACCTAAATCCCACAAATGGCAAATTGTTTCCATGATGAGCACGCATGGGTCCCTAAGTCAAGAACATTAATGTCTTCTCTGTGGTTGACTGGTAAAGGATGCTTTTGCCATTAAGTCCGCCATTTGTACATTGATTATCATTTGTGCAGAAAAGTATCAATAAATAAATAAATTTGTTTACTAGATAATGGGTGTGATTGAAAAACAATTATTTATTTCATTAATTTATTATGTGCTTTATCTTTAGCCGGCATTTCTTAAATTCATTTTTTACAAACCATGCCAGCGATCTGCTTACCGATATTTGTTCCATTTAAAAAAACAAATGAACATCGAAAAAGGGACATTTCCTTTCCTTCGCTCCCTTTAGCCGGGAAAGAAGCGTAATTCCCACAAACGATCGGTATCCTTCAAATGGGTCTAAGCAAAGTTTTAAAAAGCGCTGCGTCGAGCTAAGTGAGACAAACACATGCGTTCGCAAATACGCTTCCAATCCGCGCTCAAACATTCAGCCCTGAGTGATTGGGGGCATTAGGGCTTAGGGCTGTCACCAGATTTTGAAAATGTCCAGAAATACTCATGGGCCGATCAAGAATTGCCAGGATATGCCTTTATTTGGCAATTAGGAAGATAATAATAATAATAATTTTTATTTGGCACACGGTAAACAAAATACAAGGAATTACTACATTATAAATGGAAATAATACTATAATATAAACCATGTGCCAAAAAGGTCCCCGCTCAGTATAAGTCGTGGCAAGTTAAAATTATCACGACACTGATTTTCAGCGGTAACCTTTGGGCATGGTGTGAGCACATAAAAAGGGATTAAAATAAAAAGGAATTAAAATAAAGATGTTTTTTAATCATTGATAGATACACTCTAGATAAACTAACAAGATTTTCTTATTCTGCGTCGCATGTGACAATGAAAATACGGCACAATTAAACTAGCACGAGGACGAATAACAGCACGTCAAGGTTAGCATTGCGGCATCTTATGTAGTTGTAAAAGGGTTGATTTCGCAACGAAAATGTACAGTTTGATGTGCTAACCACTTTACCAGCAACCACGAAAGCAAAAGCCTAGAACTAGATGCGAGTAAAAGGCTACAACAAAGCAGATGACGTGTTCTGCCACAGTTAATTTCTGTGTTGTGCATTAGTCCGTTAGTTAACACGACCGCAGCACGTCAGACTACTCCACTGTGAGCTTAAGACCGCCTCTATTCCCTACGTCAGAAACGCTTTTTTCGTAATTCAAATGGGTAACTTGACGTGTTGCCGACTGTTTAATATAGATTTATATGATGGCTCATAAAGATTGGCCAGGGTTTACCATCGCAAAATCCGTAGATAAGAAGAAAAAACCTAGTTGCCAACTACAGCCTACATCGGAAAATAAAGTTCTTGTTTTGCCAACCCTGGGTTGAATCTAGAAGCGAGGGCGAAGACAAACACGTCGCCGCTCTGAGGTCCTATCCTGTGAAACATTGTCTATGTTTTCGGCTCTAGTTGTATGACTCTAGTCATTCCGCTCCCTCGCACTCATGCTGACATGAATGACAGAGATTCAAAGTAGGAAACATAGTCTTATAGAATAGTGGCACTGCCGCACCGATTGGTGAGTTGTGACGTCGTAAGGAGTCCAAATTGTTAATAGCTACTGTAACCTACGCCGGAGAACGACCCCATTTACAAATGCCTTTGTCGCTTGCTGCAGCGTAGGGCGTCCACAGGCAAGATGGACTGACGACCTTTTATAGGGTTCGCGCTGAATGTGGACCGCTTGTAACAGGTCGCTTTAGAAAACTATGGATCTATGGATGGTGTTAGGTAGACGTCCTGCGGCTGATAATGACAATGATGTTGCTTTTTTCTCAGAATGGGTTTGCTCTTGACTCTAGACGATATCAGACGTGGTGTAGACAGAGTCGACGGTGGAGCGAGCTCACCAAGAAATTTCTGTCGCTCCCACTCATCGACTTGCTGCAGGATTTGAATATATTGTCAACCTGACGCGTGGAAGCATTAGCTATTCTATTGGAAGACAACCAACTCGATTCCATTTTCTATTTTTATCTCGAAAATTATCTTACCTCTAATACAGAATTAGGTATACAATAATATTGTAATTATTTATTGTGATTAATGTACATATTTCTTCAGACTGTGCGCGCAATAGGATTTTTTGTCACGAAATAACTTTTCCTCCACATTGACGCACTAATAGGTTAATTAAGAATGAAAGTGCACGAAAAAAACAAGACAATATAACATTGCTTTGCAGAAATAAAATTGTGCGCCGCAATACTATTTAAACTAATTTCTAGCTCGTTTGTTGAATTGAAAATGCCAAACGATTTCTCTTTACTATTCTAGATTTGAATAAATTATTACTAAAACTTTTTCTAGTATTCCATTCCAAGCAGTAAAACGGAGATGAATTCCATTAGGAATTCTCGAAGAAAATCCTTACAAATGACCTAATTACTACAAAACGAAGGCGTTCCATTTCAGTTCATTACGCTGGTGTTTCTTAAGATATAGGTACATATACTTTGTATTATGTAGGGATCCCAACTGTTTTTGTTCGCAGATTCCAGGCAAAGTAGACAACTCACGTGGATGGAAGTATTATTAAAATACACTCTACTGTGTGTCCGGGTTTGGACTAGCGATAATTTATGGGCTATCCAGTTCATCAAATGTTATCGACAAAATCCCCCATGTTGAGTTTTAAATCCACTCCTGTAGTCGAAATTTGTTTAGAAGGACATTATTTAGACCTGAGTTTACCAATTTTTAAACAGCCGGTAAACATCGATTGAAGATAATTTGACAGAATTCCCATACACAATATGTCAAATAATGCTAATTCAACTGATTAGTAATTAAAGGTGTCTTGGTGAACTCCAGGCTTAAACAGGAATCACTATTAGCAAAGGCAAGACTGGTTCCTATAAAAGTACATTCCATTGTAATTACTTGAGGTTTTTCATTTTAAACCCCCGACGCAAAAACGACGGGGTGTTATAAGTTTGACGTGTCTGTGTGTGTGTGTGTGTGTCTGTGGCATCGTAGCTCCCGAACAGATGAACAGATTTTGATTTAGTTTTTTTTGTTTGAATGATTAATTAGTAGGGAGTGTTCTTAGCTATGTTTGATGAAAAACTGAAATTTTGACCCTACGTAAGTACGTAGGTATACAATTTTTAATACGAATGTTGTCGTGTCGGGGGACCGCTCTTGACCTAAAAATACCTACCTAATTAAAATGTCATTAAAATTACAACAAACTAATTAAAATAACTATTTAGAATGAAAAGTGAACCTACTTAACGTATGTACTTTAACACAAAGTTAGACTAATATTAGTGCGGTCCCCCGACGCGACAACATTCGTATTAAAATTTGTATACCTACGTACTTACGTAGGCGTAGGGTCAAAATTTTAGTTTTATTTTTTGCTTTATGTTGGGTTTTCATTTAAATCAATTGTATCTAGCTATAATTCCATAGTTATTAAACCTTGTTTTAGGATTTTTATGTGCATCTTGTATTTTGTGTCGGGGTTTTTTTTAAATTTTATGAACGATCTGGGTTGCGGAGTAATATACACTAAACTTACCTTTATTTTGTAAAAACGCATAAAGCATTGACAACAGCCAAGCTATTTGGTAAAACAATTTTATGAATAATGGCAGTCCTCCTAGCCGAAATTCGACTACAGTGGCCTATCTTAAATAAATGGCAGTAACGCAAATTTTAATAAAAAGTTTTGTATTTAAAATAAAGTGCTACCATAAATACTAAAAATGTTGGTAGATATGCATTATAAGTGTTGGACGCCCGCCTGCTAGGTGGACCGATGACCTGAGGAAGGTGGCGGCGGTGGCTGGATGCGAGAAGCGGAGGACCGTGAAAGTTGGCGCCGTCTTGAAGAGGCCTATGTCCAGAAGTGGACTGCAATAGGCTGATATGAATGAATGAATAAAGTAAGACTAAAGTTGAATAGACAAAAAATAGCTTAATACAATTCGCATAGCAGATTCTATTGCTCTTAGTTATCTGTAACGAGAAAGGACGACAGTTTCAGTAATTTGACTGTTATAATTTAGACCCTTGAATATTGGGATTCTTTTATAGGAGTTTCTGCGAGGGGGGATTTCTTATGCGATCCTCGAATAGTTTAACGGAAACAATGAAACGTGATAGCTTTACGACAATAACGCTGGCACTCTATATACAAATTCGGTAAACATTAATATAGAAACCGATTTTTGCAACTAATAGCTTAACTAAAATAAATAAAAGTTATTGTTAAATATCAAGTTGCTATTAGTCGGTATTATAATTAAACCAGAATATATATTATGCGCTTAGATGTCACGGCTCAAATTTAATTTTCTATAATACAATCGATTAGACGTGTTTTAATATTTTGGGCCACTTATGACTCAATGTACCAAACTAAACTGGGATTGGTGCTTTATAATATGTTTTTAGTGTTCCGTCCCGGGATTCGAACCCGAGAGTGTTTGGGTTTTTCTGTCTTGAAATTACTCATACATAGCTCCGGAGTCAGGGAGTTGGTGCTGTTAACACCCGTGCCTCGGAAAGCACGCTAAGCCGTTGGTCCTGCGCCTGATCTCTCTACGGTCATGTCGGACTGCCGTCTCACCGAATTATGAGAGTGAAAGAACAGAGAGTGCACCTGTGTATTGCGCACACACTTGTGCACTATAATATGTCCTGCGCAGTTGGCTAATCTCTGTTGAGATAGGCCGCCGTAGTCGAAATCGGCTAGGAGGACATCACCATCATCTTCAGTGTTCCGTAAATAAAAAGGAAAAAAGTAGCCCTTATAATGAGGTCTGTCTGTCAAGACCCTTTTTTCAGGAACGCGTGGAGGTATCAAGTAGAAATTTACACAAGTGCTTTTAGCTGCGGTCCTTTGAAGCTGTGAGATAATCAAGCTTCCAAGTTAACACAATCCAAATACATAGCCAAATATATAGCCATTTTATCCATATTTTCTTACATTTCTCAGGGAAATCAAAATCTATAGAGAACTTCCCGTAGACTAAGAATCATGAAATTTGGCGAAGAGGAAAGTTTACAGCACAAGTAAAGGAAAAAAGCCAAAAGCGAATTAGTGGCTCCATTGTAAATAAAACATTTTGTTTATAAGGAACCTCCAGTGCGCGAGTCCGACATCCACTTGGCTGGGTTTTTTTACCCACTCAAACATTCTTGACAGTAAAACATAAAAGTGTTTAGTTTATAACGCTTTAGGACATTTCTAAAAATGTTATCAATCGGTCACTTTCCCCTTGTTATTGTGTGACTTTTGTCTCCATGATTGTCCTATCTCCCTACCTTTTACGTCATAACATAACTTTTGTCAAATCGTTCCTCCCGCATTTCAATTCAGGTGGCAATTTATAAACGGGAACGTCATCCACTCGACTGTACATACAGCTGCACGTCAGACTACCCCTGGAGACCGCCTCTATTCCCTAAGTAATAAAAGCTGTTTTCGTACTCCAAATTGGTAACCTGACGTGCTGCTGACCGTACGTCTGCGTTTATGACGTCACGAATGGCGGTAACACGGCAAATCCATAAATTTATTACTCTCACCCTCGTCCTAAAGGGTTCAATACATTTTTTGTTTACGTAGCAAGAATTTCGTGTAGACACTTTATACTTGACGATGTTTAAGCCAGCCTTTAGTTCAGAGGTTGTCTATATTGGTAGAAATAGGTCTATTATAAAACGTTCTCATAGACAGTGTTATATTCTTACAAACTTTATAGGATGTTTCTGATATCCATAACACTTGTGCTTAAGCTACTTACTTTAGGATCAGAGCAATGAATGTGATGTTGTCCAATATTTATTGGTGATCAAAATAGTTCACTAGAAGAATAGAATCATGGCACATCCAGCAGTGCCAGAAAAATCAGAAACACAGAAAAAAATAAATGGTAGCAATCAATTACGTAACAAACTGTTCTAATACACAAGACATAATACACACCGCGCTTACACTCCCACAAATAAATGCACGCACACACATGTGGAAGATTGCGTTCTAGCTTCTATCACAGGACCAGCAGAACTACTGCCAATTTTAATGACTTTCAAAATGTCTTTCAAACTGGCGTTTCGTTGCCCTCCAGACTTCATATAGTCATCGCGTTAGATTGGCTTAGTTCACTACGAGTAGAGCTGATTTTGAAACCATTTAACATTAACTCGATTTCGATCATGATCAGTTCATGGACTAATGACTAAGCTGAAATTCGAGACTGAGGGAAGATTCAGCCGGACTGATACTGAAATACACAGACATAACGTTACAAGGCACAGGGTGGACAATGTACCAGAGCGAGCTGAATTGTTTAGATAGCTACGGCGCTTTAAATGGGGCGATTCGATTTATTTAGGACATAGCCCTGCGGATCAGCAAGCTTAAGTTGCAGTGGGCAGGGCACATTGCGCGAAGAACTGATGGCCGCTAGGACAGAAAGGTTCTTGATTGGAGACCATTTGATAGCTTGTAACAGATCAGTTTGGAAATCTATGAAAAAGGCTTATGTTCATCAGTGGACATCTTGCGGTTGATGATGATGATAATGATGATCATCAAGTTATGATATCGAGTGAGTAGGTCTAACAAACAGCAAATGAACTATTCCAACCTACCTAAGCGACTCTGGCATATCACTTGGATGCCCGTGGGTCTACTTCATTGCACTATAGTTATTTGAGTAAGTTACATTGAGGATCTGCGCAACGAGACTTATCGTAACGTACAGTTAGTCGCTAAGTTTTGGTCCACAAAAATATAACGCACGTGTTGATAAGAAAAGAAGAATTACCAAATTTTACTCAATTTATGATGCCTACCTTTTTCTTTTTACCCTTTAAGGGCGAGCGAACATAAAGTTTTACCATAATGAGCTTACTTTTCCGTCAAGGGCATGTGTTTTACTCTGTAGCACGTTGACTACTCTCAGTCGTATCGGATTGCTTTCTCACCAGACGTTTAACATTTTCGCTTGCCTGTTGCTGTGCTGGTTTTAATGCCCTCTCGGTTCCCTCACTCTCATAGTTCGGTGAGACTCTTATAGTCAGGCGCATACCAACGGCTTTACCAACTTTCTGACTCCGGAGCTGAGTCTGTGTTATTTCAGGACACAAAAAATTAGAATCAAAGGAGCATGCCCATTCATGGTACTGGTTTTTCTCACGCATAAAAAAGTGTACATTCGTGAATTAATATATACGAGTATTTATTTAAGAAGGCATTCTGCCATTTCTCCGCTTGTTTCAAACTGGGGATCTTATTTTGAACACGTGATAAGAGAATTTAACCACCGAAACCGGCTAAACTAACGCAGACATACATTAGGAAGTGCATATACTCCAATGATCAATATAATACAGTCATAGATAACTCTTACTCAAGTAAAAATATATATCATTCGACCCTTAACCAGTTCGAAATACGATAGCTAGACAATAAACACGAACATAGTTTTAGGTTAGATATGTAAGGGATTCTGAAAAAACTTTGAAACTCCTGTTTTGATTCCTCTGATACTAATGTCGATAGTAAATTGTTATTTTCTACACCGTTTAAAACAACTTTGGTATTGACACAACATAAGTACCGTGGTTCATACTTGTAGTGTAGTAAGTACTCAGTGTATAAATATGTACGATTCCTATTTAATCTGTCATTAATAAACGGAGATACCTAAGATAAAGACGTTTACTTTACGTTCCCGAGCTCCCATCCTTACATGGCGACCCTGCCATTTTTGGAGGTCTGCCGGAGTTCGGTCGGGCGAGATTAGATTTCAACAAAATGTTATTTATTGAAGTCGATTAAATTCAGTGAAAATGTGCCAATCTAAAATTGAAAAAGACGAGGTGTTATTGTCCCAAAATGCCTCGGGGTCCAATTCTGCAGATTACCACATATCTAACATTAGCATCGTACTGATGTTAATATGCACAATGCTGGCGGTTGCTGGACTTTTTGGACTTTATTTGCTGTACAAGAAGTGCCACCACAATTGGATTCGTAACGAAGTCATGACGCAGAACTTGAGACGTTCTTTCCGACGACCGACCCGGGAGCCTCGCGTGTACTACGAGTGCCAACGCCATCAGGACCCAGTGTGCAGAAAAAGTGAAAACAGTGTGTAAAGTCACGTAAAGTGTATCGGTAAGAGAAAACATTTTTAATTACGAGTATTGAAAGTGTTAAAAAAAAAAATCGCGGTTTTAGGAAATAATCACGACACCGTACAAATGAACATTGAACTTTATATTTTATTTACTTTTTATTATTAATTTAATTGCATAATTGGATGGCGGAGGATATAAAGAAAATATGTGCCAAAATAAAAAATATTAAAGATAACCTTGTAAAATTAAGTTATCCCAGAAGAACACAAAGTACGTTACAACGAAAACTAAATGATGCCAACCAGTTACGCAATGAGTTTGACGAATGTATGTTGATAATATTAGATGAAATTAAACTCTGTAATATCAAAGGTAAGGTTCTCGAAGAAGTGCAATCGTATTGCGATTTTTTTAAAGATACTTATGAGCAAATTGAAATTTTTTGTACCCAGTCTGAGTGTACTATCGTGAATCCTGAGAGTAATATAACGCAAAACACCATGGCAGCCTTTGATTTTAAGACAGCGGTATCATTACTGCCGGTGATGACTGGTGAGGAGTCCGTCACCAAATCATTGATTGACGCGATAGAACTGTATGGCTCCACGCTTGATGCTGTTGGTAAGAAGATGTTAGTTAATTTTGTTCTTAAAACACGTTTGAATGAAAGTGCTAAATTGCGCTTGTCAGAATCATATGAGGACTATGAATCATTAATGAAAGATATAAGAGACCACTTGCTTACTAAGAAATCGAGCACTTCCATTCAGAACGAGTTAATAATGATGCGACAAAACGGAATGTCCATTGATAAATACGGTAGTAAAATCGAGGAGTTATTTGTCAATTTGACAATATCACAAGCCGACGGTAATCAGGCAGCGCACAAAATTTTGCGGCCATTAAATGAGAAACTTGCCATAAAGAGCTTTACCGACGGTTTGCGAAATCGTCAACTTAGTACTATCCTGTCAGCGAGAAATTATTCATCTCTGAAGGACACAATACGCGCGGCAAAGGATGAAGAAGCCTCGTGCAGTAACCAAAACTCGGAGGCTACGGTATATTTTGGTCAGCGAGGACGTTCAAACACTAATAGGAATTACCGAGGTAACAGGAGTAGTAATAGGGGTAACTACAGGGGTTACTCAAGGGGTTACTTCAACGCTTCATTTTCACGGGGTAACCAAGGAAATAATTTTGCTAACCAACCGCAAGGTCGAACCTTAGACCAACCACGTGGGAGTAGTGGCTATAGACAGAATAGGCCTTTCCGCGGCGGTACACAAAACCGATCCTTTTATCGCGGTCATAGTGTTAACTATATGAATAGCGACAACGACAATTTGGTTAGTGACACGGTTCAACCGTCATCATCAAACCAAATTTTAGAAACGGAAAATAATACATTACAACAGTTTTTTCGATAATAATTTCATATTGTCATGTGATTATAGTAGTTCGGTGGAATTGTTATTTGGAGATTCCAAATATAGCTTTCTAGTAGACTCAGGCGCATCGATGTCGGCGCTGAAATACGAAACTGCATTAAGATGGAACCTTCCAGTACATAATGAATGCATTCACATAAATGGTATTGGGGGCAATGTACGATCAATCGGATATGTTTTTGTTACTCTTAATATAAATGGAAAAGAATTTCAACACAAGTTTTATGTCATCGAATACCTACCTTGTTTGCAATTTGGAATCATTGGTCGAGATTTTCTAAGTAAATACCAAGCTATTTTGGACTTTGAAAATAATACTCTTAAATTAAATAGTTTAAATAACGAAAGTACTACAGTGCCAATGATTAACGGATCTTTAGGAAAAGGGAGTTTCATAACAATACCACCGAGATGCGAAAAAATATTTATAGTAGACAGTAGTCTTACCGACGACTGTGTAGTTTTACCAGAAGAATTATGTAAAGGAGTTTTTATGGCCGGTAGTATATGTAAGCCTAAAAATGGTAAAATTTGTTTACAAATATTAAATACACGCGAGTCTGAAGTGAATCTTAGTTATTTTAGACCGGAAATACATAGCTTATCCGAATACGATTTATGTAACTTTGAGACTAGTGGTGTTGATGGGGAAAGAGTTCGTTTGATGTTTTCACAACTTAATTTAAGTCATTTAAATAAAGAAGAAAGTGATTCCATTCGAGATATTTGTGCTAAATTTTCAGATGTATTTCATTTACCTAATGATAAATTAACTACAACTAATTTGTATGACCAAACGATACAATTAAAACCAAATGTAGACCCGGTGTATGTCAAACAATATCGCTTACCTTTTTCACAGCGATCCGAGGTCGAAAACCATATTCAGAAAATGCTTTCAGATAACATCATAGAGCCCGCCAAGAGTGAATGGTCAAGCCCCATTCTATTGGTACCTAAAAAATCTGATGACCAATCTAAAAAATGGAGATTAGTAATTGACTTTCGAAAACTAAATGATAGAATTTTAGATGATAAATTTCCCCTTCCCAATATAACCGATATTCTAGATTCATTGTCTGGTGCAATGTACTTCACCCAATTAGATTTATCCCAAGCCTACTACCAATCAAATTTAAGTCCTGAGTGTAGAAAATATACAGCCTTTACAACCCCATCTGGACAGTACCAGATGACGCGTCTCCCCATGGGATTAAAAATTAGCCCAAGTGCCTTTTCTCGGCTTATGACAATAGCCATGTCTGGACTCACATATGATAAATTATTTATTTATTTGGATAATTTAATTTGTTTTGGACGTAATTTAGAAATTCATAACAAAAACTTGATAGATATTTTAACTAGACTCCGTTCAACTAATTTAAAATTAAATCCAAGCAAATGCGATTTTTTAAGAAAAGAAATGCAATTTTTAGGTCATGTCATTTCTACTGAAGGTATAAAGCCAGATCCGGAAAAAGTAAAAGTAGTTCAAAACTATCCAGTACCGAAAAACGCCGATGAAGTTAAAAGGTTCGTGGCGTTTACCAATTTTTATAGAAAATTTATACCCAATTTTGCTGAAAAGTCATTACCACTTAACAAACTTTGTAGGAAAAATGTAGAGTTTGCATGGACAGCAGACTGTCAGGAATCATTTTCTTCCCTAAAACATTCATTAATTTCTCCACCAATACTACAGTATCCGAATTTTGATAGCGAAAATACCTTTATTTTACAAACAGATGCTTCAGGCTACGCGATCGGTTCCGTATTAAGTAATTACGATAAATTTAAACAAAGCGGAAATACGATATCCGACGATAGAGAAAGAACTACTCGCCATTGTTTGGTCTGTAAAATATTTTAGACCTTACTTATATGGGCGAAAATTTATTATTAAAACTGACCATAAACCATTAATTTATCTTTTTAACATGACAAATCCTTCTAGCCGTTTGACAAAATTTAGACTTTTATTAGAAGAATACGATTACGTCATCGAGTATGTAAAAGGGGCGGACAATGTAGCTGCAGATGCGTTGTCTCGCATCCGAATAACAAGCAATGAACTGAAAGAGATGAATGAACATGTTATGTGTGTTTTGACCAGAGCGCAGAGAAAAGTAATGAGTGAAGATAGTATGAAAAGTAATTGTGACAACCCTATGGTTGATAAGAGTACTACAAACATTCGGTCTGATCAACCAAATGTTGTAGGAGCCCTTAAAAAACCAGAGGATTGTGTCGAGTTAAGATACACAGATGAACGAGAATGGAAGATGATAGAGAAAAATGCACGGGAAAAATGTAACTTATTTGCTTATGACCCAAATAAATTAATTATTTATATTAACCCTTCTTTCCGATCATATTGCGCACGAGATGCCTTTGTGAGGAAGTTGGAGACGGGACTCAGTGTATAAATATGTACGATTCCTATTTAATCTGTCATTAATAAACGGAGATACCTAAGATAAAGACGTTTACTTTACGTTCCCGAGCTCCCATCCTTACATACTTCAATGCGCATTATCCTTTCGGCCCGAACCGGGAGTCGAACCACACCAGCACCAGCACCCAGCGCATTGACCACTAGACCATAAAAGCTATGCTAGTTTGAATGATAGGAATGGCGAAAATCAAACTAGGCGTACATACTAAGTAAAGATTTAACACCCAAAAATATATCAGAATTGTTGTATGTAATCCCATCGCAATCGCATCGTGTCTTATAAAACCTAGCTGCTGTTGACTTAAATTTGAATACGTAATAAGGAAGTGTTTCGTATTCCGCGTATTGTACTACAAAGCCCGGGCACGAGCACCTCTCGATTCAGTTACTGTTGTATTAGGGTGTGAACTATTGACATCTTCTGAATATTTAACAGTTCCGACTAAAATACACTATATTCGGGGTATTAGTTTCATCTGCTCTTGTCTTCTCTATACATTTTATTGAAAAAGCAGCTTTAACAAGAGTAATTAAAAGCCGTCATTTGCAAACAGGAACTAGAAATAAGAAACCAAAAAAAAAGTTATATTATTTTCATATTTGTTTACAAGTTTTTCCTAAAGTTTTGTTGCACATACAATTTGTTCGACCGTGTTGAATGTTTTTTTAACCAGACTGTATGTATAGGTCCCATAATGAATTGGCCTAACTGGATTGTGGAAGTAAAAACGAAATAAAACCCGAACTACTTTTCAATATAGTCTCCTTTATTTACAACTAGCTGTTGCCCGCGACTTCGTACGCGTGGACGATATATTGACGGACGTGGATAGGCAGACATTTGACCGCAATCTCACCTGATGGTAAGTGAAGATGCGGCCGGGTCTGACCGAATCTGACCGAGGTCAATATCTGACTTGTAACAGCCTATTCACTATTTTCTTAAAGGAGTCCAGATTTTAGTGTATAAGTGTTAAGATCTTCGTGGTACGGCAAGGGGCCATTAGACGGCCATCTTGGATCCTGCCGTGGGGCAGCATAACACTCCAGAAGTTATAAATCAAACTATACATTATTATTTATAATGACCCCTATTATAACCGCAGAAGACGCTTTAAATTAAGCTTGACAAGCTGTCATCCGTACTTAATCTAAAAATGTCTTTGTTAAAATAAGAATTTCTAGAAAAAAGCCTGAGTAATATAATATTTATAATCGTTAAATTTAAACGTAAAATAGTTTTAATTTTAACTCATTTAATATTTTTATCAGAAGACAAATGGTCTGGAGATAACGCTCGCTGACAGTAACAAGTGGCTCTAATTTAACTTTTTGAAATCTTTACGAGTCCCGACACTTTGGGTGAATCCAAATGAGGGGACGCTAGAGCTATGGGTATATAAAAGAATGTTCCTTTTAAATCGATAGCTAGACATTGAACATGGAATTGAAACGAACATTAAGATCTGTTGAATTGTGATGATCAGTCCCATAAACTCACTGCGGCAGCAAAAGACTAGCTTCACCAAATTGAATTGGATATCAGTTTTGAGCATTAGAGCCACATGACGTTGATAAAAATTCTTCTTAAAATCTATACTTACTAATTTTATAAATGAGCAACGGTGTCTGTCTGTTACCTCTTCACTCGTTGATTTACTACGCTGCACTTAATCAATTTAGATGTTTAGTATAGAGATAGTATGGGTCCTAGTAAAGGACATAGGGTAGATATTATCTCAAAAACATACTTTGCGCGGGCGAAGACTTGGAAAACTACTAGTTATTAATAATCTCTATTTCTTACATAAAATTGGACACTGCCGATTCATTTTATGGTATACTTGTCATTTGATTAGAGTGTAAGTGTCTCAAAAAAGTAAAAAGAGCCTTGAAAAATCATGAATTATAAACTCAGGTGCACTTTACCTACTAAAAGTTATCTCCAGGTAAGTAAGCATTTACACGTGAAGAATTATAGCACAGTTTAACTTACAATAATATATTGAAAAATAGCTAATTTTCACAGTTACATATTGTTTATAAACGCTTGATTTGGAAGTAGACGACCGTCTTGGTGTAGTGATAGTGGTTTGCGCTCCGGACAACAAACCAGATGTTGCGGGTTTAAATCCCGCATAGGGCAAATGTTTATACTAACGTATTTATGTATATCTATCCGTTCCGTATCCGTTTATCCTAGTCACCGTAGCACAAGCTCACGCTTAGTTTGTAGTTGTGTTTAATAGGTGTGTTTGTTAAAACAAATTATTTATTAAATTGGCAGTTATTGTGATTCTTTTGAAAATTTCGCCTCGTGAAATACCTACCTAGTTAAAAACATAGCACTGTAAAAAAACTCTATAATAGTGTAGGTGTACCTGACTAGGTAACTTCGGAATTTCCTTTCATACGTTTCTAAGTAACGTATTTACATTTCTGCACGAAAAAACTTAGATATAACAGTGTCAAAGTGCTGGGGAATATAATAAGAACCCATTCGCCTACGAAACGCGATCTTCAAGTTACGTAAGGTGGGATGTAAGGGTCGTAGTACACTAAAAACTTCTAGTCAAATGGAGTGTCAAAAATGCAATAATATTTACTTGCCGATTATTGCGACTTCGTCCGCGGAAATGTCAAATATCCCATTCAAACTTTCACCCCCCTTTTTTAAATCCTAAATACCAAAAACGTCTCGAGCCCTCGATCTCTTGTGAGTCGCCATAAATCTATTATGGCTCGTTCCGCATGGATTAATTTTCTTAACAAACAATCGGATGGATGAAACCAAAAATATCTTAACCAAACTTGGAACTAACACAATTTACTAAGTAAATATTCAACTGCTTTGAGATTTACTCCGTCGAATCAGAATTCGAATTGTCTAGCCGTACCACTAAACGGAGGCGAAGTAAATAAGTTATTATTTCTGTAACGTAGATACCGTTTAGATATCAGTTTGTTATCAAATTAACGTGGCTATACATATAAATATATATGTGGTTATATAGTATGTCAATCCGTTATCCTAGTCGCCATAGCCACAGAATACTAGTACTTCGTCCAGAAGTATGACTTAGCAATTGTATTCAAAGAAATGTCTACTCAATGTCGTCAACAATATGGCGTAATTTAGTTCGCCTCAGAGTCAAGCACATTTTCGTGTAGACACCTACAAAAATCCATTGCAAGATAATTTCACACTTATTGCTCTAGAATATGATTCATAATACACTAAAACTATTCAGTGACGTGATATCACGCGACGCGATAGGGTTGACTGCTACGAGAAGCTTCTAACGCCATCTAGCGCCTCTTTCTAGTACTTTATTCATTCTCGTCCAGCCAGCAACACGTAGCCGCGCGGCCGCCGGTAAATAAAACGCGCGAGCGTGGCTCTGGCCGGTAGCGACACTCAACTTGTTTTAGCACCTACGTCGGTGCGCCGCGCGTAGGTTTGTTTTTGCTACCTCCGCGGGGAGATACACAGGCCTGCCATAGCACAAGCTCATTTGGTGCTAGGTAATTGGTGTGTTTGTTGAAACAATTTATTTATATTATTCAAAGCTGCATACACAGAATCGGCATACATTTTGCGCTTAGAACCAAGGTAAATCGATTCGCTTTAATCTCTACAATCGAGTCATGATTTTGTATGTCACACGGGTATCGAGTTTGAATGATACAGATAGAAAACTATCATAATGCCGTACATTGAAATAGTAATAGTAGTAGTTAAGGAGGTACGAGTACATTGTCATCCATTTACATTCTGAAATCTGTTCTCTAGACAAACAAAATTACTATTGAAACTATTTTTTTTAATGTAACATTGTTTTGATAATGTGTCTTTCATGCGTAAGCAGCTTACCTTTTTTGTGGTTGCTGCAACTCGCTTTCAATTTTGTTAGGTACGAAATTCATTTATAAACAACACGCCAATCATAATTTATATCAGTTGAATTATATTTAGCATTTATGCTGTTTTGGAAATGTTGTAGGCGCGCATTTCGGAAGTGTCATTATGCAAATCGATTATTCCGGGGGCTTCAGAGTACCTAGTTATTTATGGAATTGCTATCTTGTAACTTTTTTTTGTGAGTTTCCGATATTTCAGCACTGTTGCTACTGCCATGATCACGGATAACTATGTATTTTAATGCGTGGCCATGAAAGTTTAAATAATGAATGGGGGCCTTGCTGAATGGCAGATCCATTCGGAAAATTCGTCAATTTTCGCAAAGCCCCCTAACAGCCAAACTCAAATCGATGGGGGCCGATGTTTAGCACTGGACATCCGACCGCAATGATAGCATGCTGTTCTTAACAATTCATTTAGAAGCTTTAGCGGGAACATAAACAATCCTCTAGTCCACAAATTCTACGAAATAACATGAAAATATATTTAATGATAATTTCTAACAAGTTGCTATTACTTTCAGTGGTCGCTTGAAATAGTGTGCGAGTGCTCTAAGGTGAGAACCAGATAAGGCAGTTATATTCGACTCCTAGAATAAGTAACTTTGAGTTATGAGTCAATTCCCTCAATCCCTCTAGGCTTCATCTCAACCGGAAAACTGTTTTATTGCTATGTTTTTACATAAACCTCGCATAAAACTAATTTATTACTAAAGGGAAGAGTATCTAACGCAGTACTCCAGGGTTGGGTTATATCGCAGCCAGACACGATTTATGTGTTAGTGATCGAGTAAATTGAATATAAAGATATATCTTCCTGATATTGGGGTGACCTTGAATGCTGATGTACAGACTTGAAGGTTTATTTGTATAATGACTTCAGAACAAAAAATGCGACGCAAAATGGTTCAGCCAGAATGCAGAATATCAAGAAAAAATCGCTCAACAGTACGGCTGAACCAATTAAAAACCTAGTAAGGGACATGTTTTCAGATTTCCTTTTTTTATCATAAAGCTACATAATATTAAATTACCTACCGAATACAAAGACATAAATTGCGATAAAACAACTAGAAGCCTAAAAGGCATGGGGCTCCAAACCTAGTAACTACACCACAAACCCAATTTGACCATTTTAAAAAACCATTAAGTAACAAAAACCATTTCGAAATCTAGTAAGTGCATGAACATACTAGGTTTTATAATAGTCAATGTGCCTTACTGGGAAATGAAAATACGTGTCCACCCACCTCCTGACCAACGTATTTTTGTTACGCAAATATAATTTTGTTTTCTTCAGCCTGACCAAGTGGCAAATGTTTAGCCTAAACTAATCCTAACTAAAATGATATGCTCAAGTGTGTATTTTTGCAAGTATGCCGCGTATTAACATGTGATGGATTTGCTTTTATTCTTGGTTTATTTGAAAACTTGGTTGCTATCTTAATTTCTGTTGCCCGTTACATGATTGACGTTACGTTTTACGTTTTTTAGGGTTCGCTCAACATAATGTCAATGTGTGAGTATTAAGATTATTTAAAAGTACTGTCAGAGGTAGAAAAATAGCGTTGAAATTGTGAAAAACGGCATTGCGCTATTTTTTTGATCATGTTCCTTAAAAATTTCTGAGTTTTTTTGTCTTAAAGTCAGAAACATCGCTGAAGTCAGGAAGTTGGTAGTGTAACGCCACCGTACCTTGGGAAGCACGTTATAAGCCGTTGGTCCTGCACATGTTCTCTCTCCGGTCATGTCGGACTCACCGAACTATGTGAAGGAACATAATGTACCCGTGTGTAGCGCACCCATGCACTTGGTTGATCTCTGCTTGGATTGATCGCTGAAGCTAAATTTCAGTAGTACAATATCGTCATCAAGGTTATAAAACAATATTACTAGTATGTTTTTTTAAACATCTTTCCCACAATTTTGTGAGAGTAATTTTGCTAAGAGAATATTTCTCGTCCAAATAGCAGTTACAAGAACACACAAAAACTATTTCCGCAGAAGCTTGCATAATAACTTAAAGTTTTAACAAGGCGGACCAACTGAGCTGTTGTTGGCAATTTATTGTCCGTTCAGCTTACACCGGGCCGGGCACCTATTCTCTTAAACACAAAAAAAAATGTTGTTCAAAAACATTAAAAATGTTGTTCCAATAAACGAAATGTAATTTTAACGACGTTAGTATCACTAATATAAAATCATTCAAATGACCTAAAGTGAGAAATAAACAACAACATCTAGGCTATCATCGAATAACACGCACTCACTTATGATCATCAAAAATTACATTAACGATGATAATCCGAAATCATAACGATGTTTCCAATATCTGTTTAAAGGTGAAAGGACTTGTCCTCTTTTTGTATGGAGGCTGGTTTTTTATTCTAAGATATCACCAACCACTAATAAACCTATATTTATCTTTAAGCTACAAAAATATGAAACACGTAACCATAGAAATCAGAATTTTAAACACCTCCATTTTTGAGAAAAAATATGTTTTGTAACAGGCATCATCCATTGATCACTTACTTGTATTTCCTGGCTGTATGGCTATGTACCATTGCCTTTTCACTGGTGGATAAATACTACTAGGTACTACCACAGATTATATAATAGGTACTACTGACAATGGAATGTCAATTTTGCTCTCAATTTTTTTCCATGCATTAATTGATATAGGCTAAGGTGCGGTTTCTGTACAGACAAAGAAAAAATTTATTTCAATTTTTCTCTAAATCGGAGGCCTTAAAAAATATATTAATTATGCAGAAAGGCTAGTTTTTGTGAACTCTTAAATATAATATTTAGTTTATTCTGGTTAGAAATATTGACGAATAAAAAACCATTAATGGACAAGTCCTTTAAGTGGTTGTTTTCCCGCAGCAGAACGATTTACCTTTAGTAGTACTATCGAATCATGCGAGATATTTTTTTTAAACTAAAAATATTTCTTAAATTTGTTTCTTACGTTTACCCGAATTGTTGAACTCATTAAAACACAATTTTACGAATTACTTCGCGATTTATTTACATTTTATTTAAAACCTGACGTTTCGAACACTTTACAGCGTTCGTGGTCAAAAATATTTCTGTTCTCAATTAGTCAAAAAAATCATCATCAACTCGAAAGCGTGAGAAACGATAGTTTCTTTTACGAGAATTGACATAATTTGGGTACTGCTTGCCGCACGAAATTAATGTTTAAGCAAAAGAAGCTCTAGGCAATAAGCAATACAGCATTAACTGCACTAATTCTACTGCGGGAATACAACGATTAAAATTTCAGCGTGTATACTTTATTGTAATGTAAACACGATTACATTCGATAAAATGTTTCGATTAAACTAAACGAATAACGGCGCTATGTTATACATAATTAATTTATTATAGTATTTCCACTGGTGTTGGAACGTATGCAAGTATGTAAAGTTACACTGATAAATTGGAAAATGTGAAGTGACGTTCCGTCACAAGGCGTACAAGAAATAAATTAAGATTATATTTTATCGGATTTTTTTAATTATCTGCAATATTTGGACGTGGAACTTGACAGTCAAACTGGCCCACCGACTGCATGTCGCTCAGCGAGCTATGGAACGGTCTATGCTGGGGATCTCGCTAAGGATTAGAATCCAAAACGACATCATCCGCAAAAAGCCGAAGGTCATAGATATCGTTGAGAGATGCAGTAAGCTGAAGTGGCAGTGGGCTGGTCATGTCTGTCGCAGAACTAGGCATGGAAATGATTGCTACTTTTAATTCATTTTCATTTCATGAAATGATGATTTTTTTTCATATGAAATCACATGGGAAATTTCATTGGCAATGATTTTTTTTCGCAGTGTCATAATGTAACACTTTTTGCTATTTGCTACTTATAATGAAATATGAATTATTGTGAACGGTTGCTAATTTGCTACTAAAATGAAATTTCATATTAAGGTTGTCATGAAAAATCATGGCAAACGAATCTAAACTTTATGTTCATAAGTTGAAAGTTCTTGAAATGCCCACCCAGTATCGATCGTCACCTGTGATCGCATGACTAGTGTATTTGTCTTTTTCTAACACGCACCTAGGGCAAATCATTCCTACTCGCTCGCTTGCGACTTGCTCTGCTCCAAGCCGTCATCAATGAATGAAATGAAATGAGCATGATCTATGATTTCGCAGAGTGCGATTTGTAGCAGTCTATATGAAAAAAAATAGCAGGTGTGAACAATGAAATTCATTTCATATGATTTTTCATCTTCTATTCATGAAATCTTCCATGCCTACGCAGAACCGACGAGCGTTGGAGTAGAACGAATGGAGACCACGTCTCGGGAAACGTATTGCTGGACGCCCCCCTGCTAGATGGACCGATGACCTGAAGAAGGTGGCCGGTGGTGGCTAGATGCGAGAAGCGGAGGACCGTGAAAGTTGGCGCCGTCTTAGAGAGGCCTATGTCAGCAGTGGGCTGCAATAGGCTGATATGAATATTTAGCTAAACTAAGAAACAAGTTAGTTAAGTAAGTACAACAAAATGTGACATCACATTTTAGTATATAATCTTTTCTTAAATATATAAAACCTGTAATTAAAAGTTAAATCATAAAAAAAACTCAATGTTTGTACTCAATGCGTTCTGAAACCTTTGATTAGATTATGAAAAAACTGCGGTAGGGTATTTTGTGGAATATTGATGTGGCATTCATGGATAAGATTACGTCAGTTAAAAATCACTCGTGGTGTATTTTAATCGATTTCAATATTGAGAAGGTTCTCAATTCGTCGGAATCTTTTTTTCAGTATGTTCACTGATTATTTAAAGGTGCCCAGGCCCTTTTTTTAAATCACTCGTATGAAATTCTGTTGGCGAATCAGACTTAATAATTATTCGTTTACCAAGTCGCATGACACTGAGTTATCGTATTTTTATCGTTTGTCTTTGCTTGTTAAAATCTATTAACCACTGATTTAAATAATAAAAAGTAAAAAAACTAAAACCCAACTACGACAAAAAACGACGCTGAAGAAGTATAAAACAAGATTTTCAGAATACTAAACTGAACAAAGTTGCTAATGTAGTTGCAAGTAAATGGACACAGTAGACTCTACCAAGATGCCTTCGTTGTGAATTGACAATAATGTCATACAATACTATTCTGAAGTATGCAATATTCACTATGTAGAGATAAATTTTCATGTTTGGAAAACCGCAGTCACACGTTGTCAAAGTGCTACGGTAGGTAGGTATATGTAACGTGTGACTACGCCTTTCCAAACAAAATCTTGTTTTATACTTCTTCAGCGAAAGCGCTTTGAAAGCGCTTTACTTGTACATTCTGAATATATATATATATATATATATATATATATATATATATATATATATTCAGAATGTACAAGTAAAGCGCTTTTAAACGATACCAAACACGGCATATTTATCTTAACTTTATTTTTTTACTGTGTATGTTTTGTCCGCTAGAGGGCGCCACATTAGATTTTGTGAAACCCCATATAGACTATAACTAGCGGACAATTAAGACGCTTCTAATGATATGTCATTTGTCGAATTCTGATAAGCAGTTTAGAAGTTACGAGGGAACAGATGAGCATACATACATACATACATAGCCTGTGAAAATCATAACCCTCCTTTTGCTTTGCCGTAGTCGGGTAAAAAATAACGGTTACTGTAAATGTAACGTACTGTAAATGTTGTGTCTGCCATAATACGAAATACGTTCATTTATTTCGTATTATGACAGACACAACGACACTTTAATTTTGGCGCTTTTTCTATCGCTCGCCTTCTGTGACGAGTGGGTAGGGGCACTCGTTGCGGTTTCGAGCGATCAAGTGCATTCATTGAAAAATGTGGACTTTTAAATGACGAAGGAGGATAGAGGTTACCTAAATATAAATTTAATATTGCAGATAATCAAAAAATACCAATGAACGTTTGTTTAAAATATGCTGTTATTTCGGAATTATTTGTGATAAGAGCAAACTTTACAGAAATAGAAAAACCTAAGAACCCTTCAGTCGATATTCTGTAGTCGTAAACTTCGAACTAATTTTCCAAGTTCAAGAAATAAGCTCTCAGACGCTAGAAACTATTTGTGTTTAGGCCTTTCAAAACTCTACAAACTATTTCAGATGGCCGTTTGGATACTGACAGCTATTTTCCGATCACAACTTTAGTTTAGGACAATGTACACGTTAAGGTGGACGCACACTGAGAGAACTGAAACCAAGCCGGCGCGAAGGAATCGGAAGCATTTGATACATGCGCGTACATTTCCCAAGTATTGATGAAATCGAACGCCGGCTCACTGGCGTAGCAAGCACTTACAAAATTCTTATTTAAACATGCAGTTCTTCAGTAAGAATGTGCCAAATTATATAAATAAATTAAAGGCGAAACATTTAAAAAAAAAATAATAAAATATTATTTTTATTTAGGTAACAAGAACAAAAATAATCATATAAAAATTAAACACTAAGTATCGTGAAACTTTAACTTTTTCATCATGTACCTCTTCCCTCTTGGACACCGTTGCTATCGGACGTGTTTAAGCAGACCCGCAGAGTGCATTATTACGAGTGTGGAAGCGATAACAATAAGAAACGACAAGGATAACCGGTTGCCCCTGCGCCGGACCTCTAGTAAGTGCAATCCTAAGCTCCTCCTACTCGCCAATCAACGGGCGCACTAATTGCATACACCGATATACGGTCGTTGACATCACTCCATCTAGCACCGCCCACTGCTCACTATTTTTTCTGTCGGCTAGCAACTCATTTAGGGCTACGCGCACTGATAAACATGTCTCTTCAACGCACGCCACCAGTAAACATCCCATCCAAATCGTCACGGATACAGGACAGACCCGTATGCTCCGGATCGGACCCCCAGCTATCACAGTCTACGAGTGACGGTATAGTAGATCAAAAAACACCGCCAAACTATGTTTTCCAGCGTAATAAAAGGCTTAGGGAAACTGAAACCTCACCCTCGGAGTTTTCTGCCTTCAAAGAGGAAATCAAGGAGTTAATTACCTCGTTGATTGGAGTACAAAAAAAGGACTTTCTGGAAATCACAAATAGTTTAAAGGATATCTAGCAAACAAACTTAGATATTGAAACAGCTATTACCCTACTGACTTCACAAAATGAAGAACTTCGTAAGAAAATCGATTATCTCGAACAGCAATCTAAAAAGGATAGGGAATATATTACGGTGCTGGAGGATAAGATCGAAGACCTCCAAAAGCATGCTCGCAAATCGAGTATCGAACTTAAAAATGTACCAAGGAAGCAACATGAAAATCAAGACGATCTTATGAATATGGTTTCGGCCTTAGCTAAAACTGTTAACTTAGAGTTTTGTTCGCGGGACATCAAGGACATTTTTAGAATGAAAGGAAGGAATGATCACGAGAAAAGCCCGCCAATAATAGTGGAGCTTTCGTCTACAATAAAAAGGACAGATCTCTTAAAGAAAGCTAAAGAATATAGTCGCAAAAATAAGACGAAACTGCAAGCCAAACATCTGGGCCTAACCCAAAATGTGACACACCTGTATATATATCTGAGCAGCTGACGGCTAGGGGAGCTCGTCTTTATTTCCTATCCGTCATTTCCTATTGGTCAGAGCAAACAGGTTCAAATACTGCTGGACAGCATTCGGCAAAATTTTTCTAAGAAAGGATGACAACTCCAAAATAATTTGTGTACAAAATGAAGCTCAAGTGCAGTACCTTACTCATAACGATTGATCGTATTTTATCGCAATACATCTTTACCTAACACAATTACACATACATACCTTTGTTAATAAAGTACAATATATTAAGCACTCAACTACGGAAACTCGCATGTATAAACCACACAATCACATTAACCCCAACCATGGAGATTTGCTTTTACTAAACTGGTGCTATCTCCACTATATTTCTATACTAATCGTTCAATGATGGATAGCCTCAACATTACACAGGAATTAGATCACATACAGGTAGCTAGGTCTATTGGATGTAATATAAAATCCTTATCAAATCTATCTAGACGCACTGAAAATAACGTATTGTCAATACTTACTCAGAACATCAGGAGTATTCATGCAAATTTAGATGACTTGCAGGTCACATTAGCAACTGACATACGAAGCTGATATTCTGATACTCACTGAATGTAGGTTAAACTCTAATAAGCCAATCCCAACTTTGCCTAACTACACTTCTTTCCACACGAAAATATTGTTAAACCAAAATGATGGAGTTGTAGTATAGGTTAAGAACTCCCACTACGCCACAACAATGGAACTTAATCTCTCAGATGCGACCGGCCTTGAAATAAAGATATACAACTACACACTACTTGGTATATATCGTTCTCCTTCTCATTTAAATGCAGAGAGCTTTATACTCTCCCTTGACAGTTACTTGGACCACATAACAAATCATAAAAATATAATGATCTTAAGTGACATTAATATAGATTTAATTATTTCACCTAAGGAACAATCATATGAGCGTACAAATAGATGTAGCTACCTTAACGTATTGTCATTACATGGACTTCTGCCCGGGCATACACTACCCACTAGGGGGATGGTTGTCTTGATCACGTCATGATAAAGCTGGACAGTGCCCACAAAACAGCCTATGTTGCGGTCTTAAACACAACTGTCACTGATCATTACTTAGTTTCAGTAACACTTGAACATGTTCACAAACAAGTAACAACCCGAAAGTGTAAAACTGTAATTAATTATGAAGAAGCTTACAATACGCTGTTAGCCTCAAATATATCTTTCTGTAATACTTATAGCGACCCTGACCTGCTCTCAGCGGCACTTGTCGACGTGGTCAGGACAGCCATAACAGTTAACTCTAAAACATCAACCATTTCTAATAAGGCTAGGGTATTAAAACCTTGGATTACGCTGGGAGCTATACGTTGTATAAGGCTAAGAAATCAAATGCAGTTGAAGCTACGAAATGACATGCAAAATGATGTATTAAAAATAACCTACAAGCGTTTCCGTAATTTTTGCAGTAACCTTATTAAAAAACTCAAGCGTGACTATAATAGAAATCAAATAAATAATACCATAAAAAATCCTAAAAAGCTTTGGGCCACTATATACAACATCTCTCAGTAGAAGCCACCAAAAACATCAAATGTTAAATTATTGAAAAGTGCTGCCTTACCCCAAATCTCTGTTAATAATGTAAACAACCAATATTTACAAAGAAATTCTTTGTAAATATTGGCCATAGCTTAGCACAAAATATCTTAACTCGTGCCAACATAGCTCAGAATTTTCAAAACACTACTTATACACTACCCACCCAACCCCATTCCTTTGCTTTGTTCGATACTGACGTGCAGGAAGTAAGCCGTATCATCATAAGTTTGAACCCGGAGTCTGCTCCTGGCTGGGATGGAATAAATATGAAATTTGTGAAGTTTTGCAGTAATCTTTTAGTACCACATATTACTACCCTGGCAAACCTATGCTTTCATACCGGAGTTTTTCCTAAGGCACTAAAAAGATCGATTGTAACACCAGTGTACAAGGGTGGAGAAAAGTCTGATGTCGGCAATTATAGGCCAATTTCTGTGTTGTCCTCCTTCTCAAAAATTATAGAGAAACTTATGAACGATAGACTAGTGCGCTATTTAAACAAATTTAAAATCTTATCAGATGCTCAATATGGCTTTAGGAAGGGGCTGTCGACTAATGACGCTATTCAAGCCCTTACTACTTATATTGTCAGGGAAGTGGATAGAGGTAGCAAGTGTCTAACGGTCTTTTTGGACCTTAAAAAGGCGTTTGACACCGTGTCAGTGCCCACCCTTGTGCGAAGATTGGAGAGCATCGGCATCCGTGGCACTGCCTTGTCACTTTTTAGTAGTTATTTACAAGATAGGTCGCAACAGGTTAAAATAGAAAACACGATGAGTGCTAAGAAAAATGTGACATTTGGCATACCACAAGGAAGTGTCTTGGGCCCAACACTCTTTTTGGTGTACATTAACGAACTTTGTAATCTTCGAAGTGTTGGAGGGAGAATCTTCTGTTATGCCAATGACACCGCCATAGTGTTTACAGGAAAGACATAGATTGATGCCCAGGAAAGGGCTGAAAGGGGTTTAGAAATAGTATCAAGATGGCTAGAGAATAATCTCCTAACGCTAAATTTACTCAAAACAAATTACGTTTGCTTTACTCCATCCAAAGCCTCGCAGCCGGGGGATGACTTCAGTCTCAGGATACACAATTGTCCAAAAGATGTCCTCGCGTCTTGTGATTGTCCGGCTTTGGAAAAGGTTACTTGTACCAAATATCTTGGCATAATTGTGGATCAGAATCTTAACTGGCACCAGCAAGTTGAATCGGTTATGAACCGAATAAGAAAACTGATCTGGATCTTTAAATCTCTGAAAAACATTATGTCATTGATACTCTTAAAAAATATATATTTAGCTCTGGCGCAATCAGTTATTAACTATTGCATCTCTATTTGGGGGGTACAGATAAGACATTTATTTTGGAAATTGAGCGAGCACAACGGTCGCTTATAAAGGTGATGCTATCTAAGCCCTACAGATACCCTACAGTTACACTATACAATACTTGTGGTCTCTTGTCCATAAGAAAACTATATATTCTTGATATAATTCTTAAGCGCCATAAATTATTACCATTAGATCAAAATGTTCCAAAAAAACGTAGAAAGGATATTGTCGCCCTATCTTATTGTTCTCGAACTGTTTTTGCAAGAAGGCAATTCGATTGCCAGTCAGTGTATCTTTATAATAAAATAAATCGTAGACTAAATATGTATGTAATGCAATTGTTTACTTGTAAGAAAAAAATAATAGAATGGTTAAAAACATTATTATACGAGAAAGTAGAAAACTTACTTACTAGGATATCTTAATAATTATTACATTCTACTCTTATGTATAATATTAAATGGATACGACACACACACACAAACACACACACACACACACACACAAACACACACACACACACACACACACACACACACACACACACACACACACACACACACACACACACACAAAAACACACACACACACACACACACACTACTATTCATGCTAACATACTTAAATTTAGTTAGTATTAAGTACCCTATGTTTAAGTACTAACAATGTACCATACATACTACCATCCGCAGTTTTATAAGTTCTATTGTTTAAACCGATTGGGAAGTAGCAAGACATTCCCACTACAAGTATCTCTGAATACTTACTGGGAAGCCTCGGCGTAAATATGTAACAAAGTTTTCTTGAATAAACAATTTTATTATTATTTTATTATTATGTATTCCTAAATGGTTTTTCTCGTTTTAAACGCCAGCAGCAATTACCTAGCATAGTTGTGTTCCAAAAGCCTTGAAATCGTTCTACAAGCTTCTTTACATCCTAGTGGAACCTCTCAACCTGATCATCGACGACCGCACCAAGATTTGATGGAAGGAAGAATAATGAGAATAAAGATGTATGCTTTTAACACGCGTTAAGTAATTGTTCCGCATTTTCGGCTCTGTGGTTTCCTAAAAACCCATTTTAAAAACTGCTTTCAGTGTTAACCAGGCACCCAACCTTATGTTGATCCCATAGAGTTCCATATCATTTGAGACATTTTGTCAGATTTGAGGAAGTTGATGAGGTGCTTGTGGCGCAGTGGTGGCAGCGCTTTGGTATTGATTCCAATAGTTAAGCAACCCGCGGCGCGGTCGTGATTGGATGGGTGACCATTCCGACTATTTAAGTGACGTCCGTGCCAAGCATCTCCGTGCTTCAGAAGGCACGTTAAGCAGTTGGTCCCGGCTAATATCTGTTGGTATTAGTCGTTAAGCCTGGTCAGAGGCCCTAGGGCGGCTTGATAACATCTGACAGTAAGGTTTGTCACTTGCCTTACAGACACCCCTCCACCAATCCGCACTGAGCCCGCATTGTGGAGTATGGCTTGTACCTCCTCATAGTTGAGGTAGAGGCCTTTTCCCAGCAGTGGGATCTGTATAGGCTGACTTTATAGAGGAAGTTAAAACTGGGCCCACTGTACTTATATTTTTTATATATCTTTATCGAATAATTATTTTTATAACTTATGCAATTATTTTGCAAGTTTTTACGAAATCAAATTGAATTTCGCTCACAAAAATTAATCGACTGTGTCATCCGGTGGGACTCGAACCCACGTCCCTTCGCTATCCGGGCGAGTGCTCTTACCAACTGAGCTACGGAGGACGTTAGTCAGCCGACAAATTTTTGTAAGTGCTTGCTACGCCAGTGAGCCGGCGTTCGATTTCATCAATACTTGGGGAATGTACCCGCATGTACCCGATGGAAATATTTTTACAAATATTAAACCATCAGTTAAGATTAAATCAGCCTAACTAATAATTATTTTTATAACTTATGCAATTATTTTGCAAGTTTTTACGAAATCAAATTGAATTTCGCTCACAAAAATTAATCGACTGTGTCATCCGGTGGGACTCGAACCCACGTCCCTTCGCTATCCGGGCGAGTGCTCTTACCAATTTTTGTGAGCGAAATTCAATTTTATTTCGTAATATAAAAACACATACCGTGTTTTTATATTTCGTGCGTCATAATTTTTTTATATAAACCTATTTGGATTAGTATCTGTATAGAAATTGATTGACGTATTATTACATAATTTGCATTTTGCATTGTATCCAAAATTCAATACTTAGTCTATCATATCTAATATAAAAGCCGGAGTACCATTAGATTTCTATCATTCATTTAGAAACACACCTTTGAAAAAGTCAACATAATGAAGTCAGTGAAATTCAGTTTGATCTGTATCTTAGGAGCTCTTATCGCTCAAGTTAATAATAACCTTGCCGCATCTATCCAAACTGACGGTAAAACAGCTCCAGAATTTGTAACTGAAACACCAGATGTGACTACTGAAAAGAAAATCAAAAGTCGCGACGTACACGATGGCTTACAAGATAACACAGTTAATACGAATACAAGCCCCAGCGCTACTTCTAAGAATGGACGACGTGTAGTATTATTGCTACTTAGAAATGACCCTGCTGTCTCAGACCCGAACAACCCGTCTGTGAATATCGTGAGCGATCAAGAATTGTCTGAAAATTCTGGTGTGCTTGGAATCGCTAATGATGGAAAATTCGATGAAAAGAGGGAGCTTGCTCCTACTGATGTTTTAGGTAATATAGCGACCGGTGCATTTAGTGGCGCTGGAGTGGGAGCGGCAGTGGCTGGACCACCCGGAGCCATAATTGGAGGCTTAGCTGGCGTTGTAGGAGGAGTCATATACAACGTCGTTGATTTAATCGGCTAGTTGAGATAAAGTATCACTACCGGTAAACACAAAAAAAACTTTTAACGTCTGCAATCACACATGTATACATCGCTTTTAATAAACAGCATAAAGTTACAAACTTTGGTTTTAATTACTTTAATACCGAAACACTGATACCAGGTAAAGTAAATGCTAATAAAATATGATCCTTTACAGATTCGTTAACTGTCTCATATTCTATGGCAATTTATAGCAAATAAAGTTGTGCTATTTGTCATATTTTCATTTTCAGTTTTTATTACTATTAGGAGCTTTATAAACTTATTATTAGGTACCTACTCGTATTATCAGAAAATAGCTCGTTTTTTTTTATTATTTTACTTTTAAACACCAGCTTATTGGTATCGCAAACACTTACGAAATGTCTGGGTGTTTCAAGTGTGTTTAATTTTATGTTTTTAACCATTGTGATGTATTAAAACGGTTTTTTAAGTAGGTAATTATTTAGAGTCACGCTAATTTTCAAGTGGCTAACTGACCTTTTTTTTTCTTGGCTCACAGTTTGTTTCTTACGTTTACGCGAATTGTTGAACTCATTAAAACACAATTTTACGGATTACTTCGCGATTTATTTACATTTTATTTTAAACCTGACGTTTCGAACACTTTACAGCGATCGTGGTCACAGGGAGACTAAGGTATTATTTGTCATTACAAAGTTTTGAAAAATTTTAACTACCGTCACTCAATAATATTAATTTACGTTCCTATTTACACAGAAAGAGCTAACCGTGTCTTGAGATCTTGCAGTGCTAGGTGTTGCTTTGGTTTTTGCTAGAATAGGATCCCTTGCCGGTGGAACTCAGCAGCCAGGTGTCGGTCGTCACAGATGCCCCTCGCTCTCTGAAACAAAGTTTTGCCCACGGTAGCTAACTGTGAAGGATGTAATTTTAAATCTTGACATAGATTCTCGATGGTTGCGTTTAAATAAACTAGGTCGCTATGATGTTGATGTATGAGATGACGGAGCATTTTTCGACTTGCCGGGTTTAAGATCTTCGCACTCCCGCGTATGTCTTTCTTTGGTGAAATTTGGACACATCGTGGGATGAGGTTGTGCTCTCTGCACCTCTTGAGGAAATTTAAAGATGATGTTCAACAGTTAGTACCTACGTGTGCAAAACCACCGAAATTGTATGGGTTGCCAAAAATTCATAAGACTAATATCCCGCTACGTCCCATTGTGAGTCAAATTGATACCCCAACCTACAGATTGGCTCAGCATTTAGCTAAAACATTATCAAAGCTAAGGGGAGAAACAACGGCGTATGTGAAGGATTCCTACCATTTCATCAGCGAAATTAAGAACTATGAGATAAGATGAAACTATGGTTAGTTTTGATGTACAGTGTACCCTATTCACAAGCTTACCAGTACAGGACTGCATTGAAATTACTAAAAGGAAGCTGGTTCAACTCGACATGCCAATAGAGTATGCGGAACTATTGGAACATTGCCTTACATCTGGCTATTTACTGTGGGATAATGAGTTCTATCTGCAAACCGATGGTGTAGCAATGGGCTCTACGGTATCCCCAGTTGTTGCTGATATATTCATGGAGGATTTTGAGGATCGAGCTCTGAGCACATCACCTATATCACCAAGGTTTTATAAGCGGTATGTAGATGACACTTTCACAATTTTACCCACCAATAGTGTTTCTGCTTTTCTAAATCATTCTTAATCAAAAATTGAGGCAGACAGTAAACTAGCTTTCTTAGATATTTTACTAACTAGGAATTCGGATCATACCCTTAGCCATACAGTCTTTAGAAAAGCCACCCATACCGATAAATATCTCAATGGTGCGTCTCACCATCATCCTTCACAGTTAGCTACCGTGGGCAAAACTTCTGTGACGACCAACACCTGGCTGCTGAGCTTCAGCATGTAAGGAAGGTACTACGGGACAACCAGCTTCCAGTACCACGTCGTTGCAGACCCCGTGCCAAGCCTACGACATTTGAACGCCAACCTGCAGTACTACCATACATGAAGGGAGTCACTGACAAGATTGGGAATATCTTGAAGCGTGCTTCAATCAAAACTTACTTCAAGCCGCAAAAGAAGATTAACCAATTCCTACCACCTGTCAAGTGCAACATACCTCTTCAAGATGCAGGGGTGTACAAGCTGGAGTGTGACTGTGGCCTCTCCTACATCGGGCAAACAAAGCGAAGTATAGGCGTGCGGATAAAAGAACACATAGCTGACGTAAAACATAGACGGAACATGAAATCTGCAGTGTGTGAACATGCCTTAGACAAACCCAACCACTTCATTCGTTTTGACCAATCTAAAATACTTGCAAAAGAACGGCGTTTTATTCCTCGAATACTATTTCAATGGCTGCTACGTGAAGCCATTGAAATTAGAAAACATCCAAATTTCAATAGAGAAGATGGTTGGAAAGTTCCACCGGCATGGGATCCTATTCTAGCAAAAACCAAAGCAACACCTAGCACTGCAAGATCTCAAGACACGGTTAGCTCTTTCTGTGTAAATAGGAACGTAAATTAATATTATTGAGTGACGGTAGTTAAAATTTTTCAAAACTTTGTAATGACAAATAATACCTTAGTCTCCCTGTGACCACGATCGCTGTAAAGTGTTCGAAACGTCAGGTTTAAAATAAAATGTAAATAAATCGCGAAGTAATCCGTAAAATTGTGTTTTAATGAGTTGGCTCACAGTGCCGGTCGCACACACTTTTAGCGAAACGCTGTTTTATTAAATCGGTGATCTCACAATTTTTTTCGCTCCAGTTGGCTCAGTTCGGAATAAACAGGACTCCGGAAACGAAATCATTACTTTTAAGTGATAAGCATTCTTTTTGCAATCTAAATATGAGATATTATTGCACTTGAATAAATGACCACCAGAGAGAGAGAGCGTCGGTGGCGCAGTGGCTATCGGGTTGCCTCTCATGCGGGAGGTAGGTACCGGTTCGATCCCACATGCCGCTATGTACCAATGACTTTTTCTGAGTTATGTACATTCGTGGTTTCACTAACCGATGCTCTTACGGCGAGGGAAAACATCGTGAGGAAACTTGCACATTTAGGCGACTGCATGTGTATATATGCATGCATGCTGCATATTCTAAAACTGGCCAGGTTCCTCTGGTAACAGGGTCACGGAGGTCAGATAGCAGTCGCTCCACTGTAATTACCTGATCTGCCACATCCTGGATATTAGTATTCTGTGAACATTTCAAGTGTCTACCTGTTATCATTATTAATATCGACCAAAAAACGGCGAAAAAATCAGGTTTGTTGTATGGGAGCCCCCTTTTTAGGGTTCCGTAGCCGAATGACAAAAAACGGAAACCTTATAGTTTTGTCAAGTCTGTCTGTCTGTCTGTCCGTCCGTCCGTATGTCACAGCCACTTTATTTTGAAACTTTTAGCATTACACAATTGAAACTTGGTAGGTAGATGTATCCTGTTAACCGCTTTACGATTCTCAAACAAAAAATAAAAAATAATAATATTAAAGGGGCTCCGTACATGAAACTAAAACAAACAAAAAATGTTAAACCTATGAGTGTGGGGTGTATATAGATAGGTCTTTTAAAATGACATGGAGGTTCATAAAACTATTTTTTCTAAAAGTCTAACGTTTGAGTGATATACGCCTCCAAAGTGGTAAAATGAGCTTCTAACTTTCCCCATCTAACTTTTGAACTAAGCAAGTGTAAATTTTAAATAAAAAAACATTATGTAGATCGTAACAAATTCTTCCAAAGTAAATTGGTTTGAAGGAGATCGATCTAGTAGTTTTTGAGATATAGCACATTTTAAACAACCGCAAACATAACTTTGTTCTTCATACAAACATTATGAAAAAAAAAAGTTATATTTGCTGTCAACTTAATATTGTGATATTTTGGCTAAGTGGAAGTAAGTGGATCCTAATTCAGGTAAAGTTGTTAGTTAATTTAAAATAAGCGAAAATAAGTAGCTAGGAAATTCCAACTGTCTAGCTATCACGGTTCATGAGAAACAGTCCGGTGACAGACAGGCAGACAGCGGAGGCTTGGTAATAGGGGCCCGTATTTACCTTTTGGGTACGGAACCAATACCAATTTAACCCGGGTATGACCTCTTTCTTGTTTTAGGGTTTTTTAATTTCCAATTTCACAGAAACGCAGTCCAGTTTTTTAGTTTTTTAAATTACCGTTTTTTATTCGAGAGTATGTATGTATATGCAGCCCAAACGGGTTGACAATTTTTGACAATGAGGTGTCGTTGAATATGTCAAAATTGTAAGAGTGGCACAGGCTATATATATTTTTAAAATGGCGCCAGCAAATGGACATAAAGGGGGTGTGGGAATTGATTATTTCCTTAGCATAGCAAAATGGGTATCAAATGAAAACCAGTGTAGAGACCATATCGTAAATTTAATAATTTTTGCAGTCCGGTGTTTTGTTTTAAATGATAAAACTAAAAGTAATAAAATAAAAAACGGTAATTTAAATGAGTTTCTGTGTAATTGGAAATAAAAAAACCACAAAACAAGAAAGAGGTCATACCCGGGTTAAATTGGTACCCATATTAAAAATTTTAGCAGTTGGGACCCATGTTAGAGAGTCCGCCGTCTTGTCAGTAGATTGAAGTAACCTGCAATGTAATATAGAGGTAGGTATGTGCTCTAAATTCACTAAGCCTCCATTTCTAGAATGGGTCCCGACTGCTGTACAATGTTTAATATGACCTCTTTCTTGTTTTGGGGTTTTTTAGATTAATGTAAGGTGCTTGTGGCGCAGTGGCGGCAGCGCTTTGGTAGTGATACCAAAAGTTAAGCAACCCACGGCGCGGTTGTGATTGGATGGGTGACCATTCCGACCATGTAAGTGACGTCCATGACAAGCATCACCGTGCTTCGGAAGGCACGTTAAGCAGTTGGTCCCGGCTAATATCTGTGGTATTAGTCGTTAAGCCTAGTAAGAGGCCCTAGGGCGGCTTGATAACTTCTGACAGTAAGGTTTGTCACTTGCCTTACATACACCCCTCCACCAATCCGCACTGAGCCCGCGTGGTGGAGTATGGCTCGTTCCTCCTCATAGTTGAGGTGAGACCTTTTCCCAGCAGTGGGATCTAATAGGCTGACTTATTATAAACTAAAAGTTTTTAAAGATAAACTATTAGATAAGTAAATAGTACTAAAACCGGTATAAAACTTCTCGCCTTTAGACCTAAGACATAAATCATTTCTCAAAATGGGATTAAAAATCATAGACCAAAGTTTGAATTCAGTGCATTTAATAATGGTGATTCGTGCTAGTGTGTTAACAAATATCTTGAGATGATCATAGTACTGTCTGATAATAAACTGATTTATCCTAATGCACCAGTGATAAGATCAACACCGTCATATATGACTCCTCCTAAAATCCCGGCCAGACCCCCGACGATGGCACCAGGTGGTCCGGCAATTGCTGCCCCCACTCCAGCGCCTCCGGCTGCACCAGTCGCTATATTACTAAGAACATCAGTAGGAGTAAGCTCCCTTTTATCATCGACTTTCCCATTACTTACATCTCCAGAGTCATAATCTTGAGTCAAGTATTGGCTTCTTACTACATTTGCAGCCAAGTTCGGATTTTGAGGTAAACTTCCAGCAGGGAACAAAACAAGTTTTGGAGCAGAACCGTCTGAAGATACAAGTCGAACCGGGTAATTAGCGTTTGATACAGCAGGGTTTCTAGCTAGTAAGATCATTACAGGTCTAGCCACTTTAGAAGGTTTGCTAGGGCTAATATTAGAGTCGACTGTAGTATCTTTTAAGTCATCGTTAACGTCACGCCTCTCGATTTCCTTTTCCGTAGTAGTGGCTGATGCTTCAGTTATATATTCCGAAGAGGATTTTGTATCAGCTGAGATAGATGCTGCGTGAACATTATTCGCTTGGATAGCAATAACTCCGACGATACAGAACAATGTAAGTTTCGACGCCATTTTTAAGTTGACGTCTTCCACAAGTCGGTAGTGAACGAATAATAGAAACCAGAAAGGATTGGGGCTTTTATATTGGAAAATAATATGTATCTAATTTTAACAAATTTTCTAAACAATGCACATTCCAGAATCTGCCAATCAAATGCTCGATTTACGTAAAAACTATTTTTAAGCTGTTCTAAATGTCATGTAATCAATTTTCGTTATGACGCAAGAGCTAAAAAAACGTGGAAATCTGTGCACTCATGCCTAAAGAGAAATGTTTTGACCCGCGACCTCTCTTTTGTGCCACTTGTAAGCAATGGTTATTTTTGTAAATAAATTAGTAATTATTATTTTGCTTTACTCGACACAAAAATGTTCACAATGCTATGGATCAAATTATAATTGGAAGTAGATACTGTAAAGTAAGTAATCATAATTACGTAGCTTGACGGATTTGGATCGGACGTAGTGCGAAACAGCTTTTACTTGGCTGCTATAAACTTATTTTTTTTTTTAATAAACGGCGTAATCTTAAGGTTACAATCAAATATATTGTTTTATAGTATGGCCAATAGCAGGATTATTTATTTAATAACTAGCTGTTGCCCGCGACTTCGTACGCGTGGACGATGACACAAAATATTTTATGCTCCCGTCTGTATCCAGCTATCATGATCTTTTAGTCTACCATGTCGTAAGGAGAAGAGAGGAATGAAAAATCAAGGTCAATAGGCACTCTTTTTTAGATAGGTTACTATCACCTCGCCATTCTCCTCTGGCAAGAAAATTTCGCATTGCAGTGACACCGACTCCAAAACTTGATTTCTTAGTAAAAGTGTAAAGGTTTTTTTTTTTACTTTTTAGTTTACTTTTTCTCAATTGTAAAGAAAATATAGGTAACTTTAGTTTTAGTGTTCAGAAAAAAGTCAGACTCAAACCTCCCTACCGCAATAGATGAATGCGGTTAAGCATTTATTTATTGCGCCCCTAGCCTACTCAAATATCAGTTTAAAAGTTACTACTAGTTATTATTATTATTATTAGAAGCCTGTCGTGTCCCACTGCAGGGCAAAGGCCTTCCTACCCTTTCTCCTGTAACGTAAAGTAAGTAAGACTATTCTTATACTCATAGTTCCATTTCCGTTAGATAGTGATAAGAAGTATAAAATAGGGCCAATTGACAATCTTTCAGTAATAATACAGTAATTCAACAAAATTTCGACGAACTGTTTGTGGTGAAAGTATCTACGAACTACTTACACTACACTGAAGACCCCCCAAATGTGGACGAAGACGAAGTTGCGGGGGCTCTCAAACAGCTTAGCAATGGGAAGGCTCCCGAAGACGGCATGACATCCGAGCTCCTGAAGGCAGGAGGACCTCCAGTCATCAAGGAGCTCGTGAGGATATTTAATGCCGTTATTGCAAATGGGACTACCCCGGAGGCGTGGAGTGGGAGCGTTGTAGCGCTGTTTTTCAAGAAAGGCGACAAGTCGCTCTTGAAAAACTACAGGCCAATCGCGCTCCTGAGCATCGTCTACAAGCTGTTCTCGAGAGTCCTCGCAAATCGCCTCGCCACAAGATTGGACGCCTTCCAGCCACCGGAACAGGCCGGGTTTCGTAAAGGCTACAGTACCATAGACCACATCCACACAGTCAGGCAGGTTATACAGAAGTCGGAAGAGTATAACCAGCCATTGTGTCTAGCTTTTGTGGACTACGAAAAAGCCTTCGACTCCGTCGAAACCTGGGCTGTTTTGGAATCCTTGCAGCGATGCCAAGTCGACTGGCGGTATGTGGAGGTGCTGAGAGGCCTGTATGATATGGCAACGATGTTCGTCCAAGTTCAAGGTCACAAGACAAGACCCATCCAGCTGCTCAGAGGTGTGAGACAGAGGGACGTTATTTCCCCGAAACTGTTCTCAAGTGCACTGGATGTTCAAGCGCCTAATAGAAACTCCGTGGCAACGAATCACTCGCGGCAGTGCTTGCGAACTTTTTCGGACAGTATCGTCCCTCTCTCTCTTCTTCTCATGTATCAACGTCGAGTACATGTGTTATAATTGAATTTATTGTTTTAATAACTCCAAAGCCCACTAAAGCCCTCAACACTGGAGGATGTCTTCAAGACTCTTGACTGGGAGGGATTGGGCATCAATGTCAACGGCGAATATCTTACGCACCTCCGCTTTACCGACGACATAGTTCTGATGGCAGAATCGCCGCGGGATCTGCAAAAAATGCTGCACAGCCTAGACTCTGCCTCGCGATGGGTTGATCTCCGGATGAACTTGGACAAGACTAAGGTCATGTTCAACGAACATATTGTCCCGGAACCGATAGCAGTCAGCGGCGAGATGCTCGAAGTTGTCCAGGAATACGTTTACCTCGGGCAAGTGTTGCAACTGGGTAAAGACAACTTCGACCGCGAAATCGCCAGAAGGGTGCAACTAGGTTGGGCAGCATTTGGGAAGTTGCGTCACATCTTCTCGTCGCCTCTACCGCAATGCCTGAAGAGCAGGGTATATAACCAGTGCGTCCTACCTGTCATGACCTACGGGGCCGAGACGTGGAACTTGACAGTCAAGCTGGCCCACTGACTGCATGTCGCTCAGTGAGCTATGGAACGGTCTATGCTGGGGATCTCGCTAAGGGATAGGATCCGGAACGAGATCATCCGCCAAAAGACGAAAGTCATAGATATCGTTCAGAGGTGCAGTAACCTGAAGTGGCAGTGGGCTGGTCATGTCCGTCGCAAAACTGACGGGCGTTGGAGTAGGAAGGTTCTCGAATGGAGACCACGTCTCGGGGAACGTAGTACTGGACGCCCCCCTGCTAGGTGGACCGATGACCTGAGGAAGGTGGCCGGTGGTGGCTGGATGCGAGAAGCGGAGGACCGTGAAAGTTGGCGCCGTCTTGGAGAGGCCTATGTCCAGCAGTGGACTGCAATAGGCTGATATGATGATATCTTACTCCCCTTCCCCTCCCTCGCCCCTTATCTAATAATCATCAGCCTCTAAATACAAAATTTCAAGATTTTAACTTTAAAACTGACGGACATATAAAGTTTTAACCCCCTTAGGGGTTAAATTTTGGAAAGTCCTTTCGTGGTGGTCACTTGCATCATTTAAGGAACCTATGTACAATTGTTTGAGCGAATCAAATCAAGGAATAGGAAGTTTCATACAAACTTTCAACCCCCGTTTCACCTCCTTAGGGGTCGAATTCTAAAAAAACCTTTCGTGGTAGTCACTTGCATAATTTAAGGAATCTGTGTACAAATTTTAAAGTGATTCCAATTAAGGAATAAGAAGTTTCATAAACAATATTAGCCCCTGTTTCACCCCCTTAGGGTTGGAATTTTGAAAAATCCTTTCTTAAAAATAGAAACAAATAGAAATATAAACATTTATTTGGCACAACAGACAAAGAAAAGAAAAAACAAATAAACAACTGACGAAAATAATAACAAAAATAAAATAAAGAACTTATGAATTTAGGATAGTGTACCAAAAAGGTCCCCGCTCAGTATAAGTCGTGACAAAAACAGGTTTTGTCACGACACTGATTTTCAGCAGGAACCTTCGGGCATAGTGTAACAACAAGTCAAACACACACACACATTCGCACATAGAAAAAAATACGGTAACACAAATTTAAACAAGAGATAATCACATACAGTACACAACACAACACATAGATGGCGCCATTCATCTTTGATTAAATATGCTAAACATAAACATTATAATAACACATTAACAAAAACAAAAAACTTTAGTAAACTACCTGACCAACAACCAAGATTGGGGAACACCATCTAGCGGAATTTTAAGTGCTAATTTTTGACATTACTAAAATCCCTCCCAATTACAAAGCGCCGGTGTAACGCCGGTGGGCTTAACAAAGACCAGAGCCGTATATTTTTTTTTTCTTTAAGTTAGTTATATATCTGGCAACTCGACCGACACTGACAGTACTGACTGACACCAATCCGATTTTCGTCCGATTAACCTGATTACCTACATAATAAAATTTTGTGAGAAATTGAATTTGACATGGTGACTGCATGGAAGGACCCCATTGCCATGCCACGTAAAGGCCTTCGTGGCCGAGAAGATTTTTCCCACTCACTGGACCGGCAGCAAGACGAAGGCGACTACTTAGGCTAGGGGGGGTTATGGTTGTGCTCTCGTGCACGACGCGCAATACCCTTTGGTAAGTACTTGAAAATGTGCGCCGCCTCTTCGATTTGAGATGATAAGAGATGTTTCTTTACGGTTAATCTAAATGTACTTTTTGTTTTCAGGGCGCGCAACGGAGGGGGCAACGAATTCCAACACCGCGTGGCAGCAAATCTGAATGAGCCCCGAAATCTGACTGTACGATGCCTTGGAGTTAGAAAGACGCCAGTGCAGGTTCTCCGCCCTCGTCCATTCCCACCCCGTGCCCACTCCAACTTATCCCATAGATACCTAGGTTTCTGACTGTCAATAACGTGGAATAGCATGGATGCCAAGTGTAGCCTTGTGCGTGCCTCCATATTTAGTCTTAGATTCATTTAGGTACGGTGTGATATGTGACCTAGGAGGAACATTGTAGCAGAACCGTGCGCATGCATTCTGCACTCGTTGAGTGAGCTTGGCAGATTTTGCCAGTAGGCATGGCCCAAATACTGTGTCGCAGTAATTTAATTTAGACAAAATCAGTGTTTCACACAGTGTTTTTCTAAGAGCTTCAGACAAATAAGGTCTTATTTTATATAGTGATCTCAATCTAAAAAAACAGTTCCTGACACATTCAGTTATGTGGCCATCAAACCTGAGGTTGCTGTCAAAGATAAGTCCAAGATTCATTGCCTTTGATAAATAAAACAACGGTCTGTCTGCATTCACGTCTATTTGCGAACTGGCTTACAACAAATCATACGTCACTATTTATATGGAGTTTAAGGTTTACCCTCTAACTATACATTACACCTCCGCCCTTATTACAGATAATAAGTAAAAAACTTTACTACTAATGACATTAAAGTACTTATCAATATAATAACACTTAGTATCGAAATAATGATATGAACTATGAACATATCTTATTACATTATCTATGTATACAAAATTTAAAGAGTGAATAACCTGAAAAATTAAGTACTAACTTAAGGTTGATTGACAAATACATACCAACAGGAAGGTTTGAGGTTAGCCAGCAAAGTACAACAATATGAGTCAATCATATCTATGGTTACAAGAAATCCTAACGTTGACAGTGCTTATTTTATTTTATTAAGATTATGGATACCCAAATCGCTCTGGGGGTCTACGCGTACGTATTGGGTATCGAGGCTCATTTGCGATTGGCATAGGTTCGGAGGTAGTACTTGTGTATGCTCCGATCTGGTCCTGAGGCCTACTTAATTCTGAGCCTGACACATCGCATTCGTTATGGGCCGGGACCGTGGGCTGACTACTGCCCTCGCTCCCCGCCGACATCACCGACCCACCGCTCGGCCTAAGACACGCGGCTGGATAGTAAACCGGTTTCCTCGGATTACTTAATACACTTTCTTTTGTACATGCGTTGTCTATAAGGTCCGTTGAAACCGTTTTAGATGTATTTACTCTGCATCTCAATCTAATTTGGTCTGCGTGCCTATGTACCACTGTGCCATCGTCTAATTTTACATTATAGTCTGTGTTACCTAACTTTTCGATAATTAAACCACTTACCCACTTATTCTGGGGATGATACACCCGCACCCAGACCGAGTCCCCGACCTGGAAGGCGCGCCACGAGCCGCCTGCCGCCCGCTGCTGCCGGCGCTGCGCCGCCGCTACCTGCTCCTCCCGCGGGGGTTTCAGCCGGTCAAATCTCGTTCGTAACGATCTACCTTGCAATATTTGCGCTGGACTTTCCTTGGTCGTACTATGTTCTGTAGTTCGATAAATTAATAGGAAATGTTGTAAGGCTGCGTCTATGTCTGTTCGTTGCGCGAGCGCTTTTTTAATGACCTTTTTACATATTTTTACAGCATTTTCGGCCAAACCGTTAGAGGCAGGGTGATACGGCGCGGAAAAAATGTGTTCAACCTCATTGCTTGTCAAAAAAGAATTAAATTCGTCGATTTCGATTTTAGCGGTCGTATTCTGCATCTTGCAGATCTCGATCCATTTAGAACCGGCGTCTATAACTACTAGGTATTTCTCGCCACATATTGGCCCTAAGAAATCGATATGCAGCCTCGTCCACGGACGGGCCGGCCACGGCCACGGTACGGGCGCGTGCTGCGCCGGCGCCGTCGCCAGCTCCGCGCACACGGCGCACGCGCGGCACAGCGCCTCCACCGCCTCGTCGACACCGGGCCACCACACGTAGCTGCGGGCGATACTCTTCGTCCGCACGATGCCCATGTGTGTGTCGTGTAGTTCTTTTAGCATGCTGTTCCGACAGACGCTAGGTATCACGAGTCTATAGCCGCACATGAGACAACCCAATTCTATATACAACTCGTTACGTCTATTGAAGTAAGGTTGAAGTTCGCGTATCTCGACTTCCTTTGGCCACCCGTCTTTAACGTAACTTAATACGCGACCTAGAATCGGATCTTTTCTTGTCCCGTCTCTAATATCTTCATATTTAAGTAGTAATGCTTCGGAGGCAAAATGTAAATAGGTCTGTTCCGGTTCATCTGACTCGTGAGTTGTCGCGTTCAAAGCTTTGTAACTATCTAACATGCGCGATAATGCGTCAGCCGTATTGTTATCAGTGCTAATATATTCAATAGAAAAATCATAGGCCGACAACAACAACGCCCACCTCTGCAACCTACTAGCCGTCATGCTCGGAACCCCTGCATCCGGGCCAAAAATGCTTACTAAGGGTTTATGGTCCGTCCGCAGTGTGAAATGTCTACCATATTAAAACTGATTAATATTTTTTACAGAAAAAACTATAGCAAGAGCCTCCTTGTGTATTTGGCTATAATTAAGCTCGGCTCTGGTGAGTGCCCGCAAAGCATAGGCCACGGGCCGCTCGGCGCCGTCCGCACCGCGCTGCGCCAGCACCGCGCCCAGTCCGTGCGCGCTCGCGTCGCACGTCAGCACGAGCTCGCACGACTCGTCGTAGTGCACCAGCACATTCGTACTGATTAGTAACCTTTTTACCAACTTAAAGCAACGATCATGAATGTGTTCCCAATGCCAATGTTTTCCTTTCTTAAGCAAATCATACAAGGGTGATAAATGAAAACTTAAGGTTTTAATAAATTTGCCGTAGAAATTAATCATTCCTAGAAAAGATCTAAGTTGAGAAACATTTTTCGGTGGATGAAGGTCTACTATCGGTTTGATTTTGTCAGGATTAACTTTTATCCCTTGGCTACTGACTACATAACCCAAATATTTTACCTCTTTGTTAAAGAAATCACATTTTTGTTTCTTTATTTTCAAACCATGTTCCTGCAGAATGCTTAGTACCTTATGTAGGGTTTCTAAATTTGATGCAATAGTTTTGCTTTGTATTAAAATATCATCTAAAAACACAGCGACATTGGGCATGTGAGAAAATAATTGTGTCATAATCCTTTGAAATATTCCTGGACTCGTCGAAAGTCCGTAAACAAGTCTATTATATTTAAAAAGACCTCTATGAGTATTGATAACCGTTAAATTGCTCGTATCGTCTAACAATATCTGATTGTAAGCTTGAGATAAATCTAGCTTGGTGAAATATTTATAACCACTTAATTTAGTGAGTAAATCATCTATTTTAGGCACAGGGTACTTATCTACTTTTAAAAATTTGTTCAACGTCACCTTATAGTCAGCACAGATACGTAAAGCGCCGTCCGGCTTATGTACTATAACCAGCGGCGTGGCCCAATCCGAGCAGTCAACGGGCTCAATAACGCCGGCGCGCAGTATAGCGTCCAGCTCGACGTCGACGCGTGCGCGCAGCGCGTACGGCAGCGGCCGCCCGCCGGCCGGCAGAACACGGGCTCGGCCCCCTCTCGGATGCGAAGCGTCGCCCGTCCCCCATTGAAGCACCCCAACCCGCCGTCGAATAACTCCTTATATCTATTGACAATATCATTAACGATTACATCTTTTTGTACACTGTTCAATTCCTTAACTTCTATTTAATTACAACTATTGTTTAAAGAGTAACATTGTATAGGTATATTTGGTATGGAAATATTTAATTCAGCTATCCACTGACGCCCCAGTAGCGATGTTACCCCATCATTAAAAACGTATAAATCTAATTTTCTACACTTATTATTATAATTGACAATTACCTCCAAATAGCCCAACGGCTTAACTTTACTTCCATTTTAGAATCTAACTGATAAATCACATTTTTGAATAGGAACATGTTGAAAAAATTACTTATATGTTTCAAATGAAATGCAAGACAAAGGTGAACCCGTGTCAATTTCCATTGGCAAATTAACCTTGTTAACACATATTGTTATCTCACTGTACTGATTTAATGACATTTGATTAATTGCTTCTTCATTTCCATCTTCTTCATTGATATTTTCAGCCTCGTCTTCGCTCGCTTCCTCAGGATACGTTTCGATTCGATTTACGACCTTTGATCCCGAGCGTCCGCTTCTCGAACGTTCGACGCGGTTCCCGGCGTTACTAGCGTGAGCGCCACCGCGCCCGCGCGATTGCCCGCTTTGATAAGTACCTCTGCTAGTGAAGTATTACGGGGATCAAATTAAACACGTCCACTTGATCAAAAAATTTATTCACGACTAATTTACTTACACATCGAACACAATACTACTTCACTAGTTCTAGGCTCGTGGGGGCTTATATTCTGTTGGCATACCCGCCTAAGATGAGATGACCCACCTTCCTACAACAGCTGCACTCGTATGATTTAAATCTTCAGTCATTTTTCTGATGCCTATAATCACCATATGCTAAACATCCTCCCTGTATGTGCAGCTTATTCAGCGTCCCATTTAGATCCATTCCCGCGGAACTCCGTCGTCCCGATGTGTCCGGCCCCGTCCGGCCCCCAGCCCCAGGCGTGGGCGGCTGCGCCGATGTGTCATCGTTGCCGCCGTGCATGGTCACCGCCGCTGAATCTCTTTCCGCCGCCTCCATGGAGTTCGCCACTGACACTGCCTTTCCAAACGTTATGTCGCTTTCCGCAAACAACCGTTGTCTGATTACATCACTCAGTATTCCGCACGCAAATTGGTCCCTTAGATTTTCGTTCAAATTTGCACCAAATTCACAAAACCGCGTCAGTTTTTTAAGTTCTGACACGTAAACTGCAATGTTTTCACCTACGCAATGACGCCTCTGACGAAATTTATATCTTTCCGCTAAAAAAGATGGTTTCGGTTGCAAATGGTTTAACATCGTTTGCTTGACCTCGTCCAATGTCATTTCGGCCGGTTTGCGCGGGCTGCATAGATTCAGTAACAGCTCATACGCCTCTTCACCCATATACGCGATGAGTGTAGGTAATTGAAGATCTTCTTTCACGTTATTTACTTTAAAATACATATCGAGTCTATCACAGTATGACTGCCAATTACCGTCCTTCACGTTAAATTCACTTAGTTTCGACATTGTTCCGAACCACACGTAACACTGTAACCATCGCGTATCGATTTGAAGTCCACCCGCAATCGCCACTGATAAATAAAACAACGGTCTGTCTGCATTCACGTCTATTTGCGAACTGGCTTACAACAAATCATACGTCACTATTTATATGGAGTTTAAGGTTTACCCTCTAACTATACATTACAGCCTTGTCCACTCTTTCTATCCTTTCCCCACTTATGACAATATTCATTTCTGCACTGTTAAGTTTTGACACATTTTACGGTGACCCAATTATCATGTATTTGGTCTTTTTTGCATTGAGCATAAGGGAGTTTGCGGTGCACCAATTTGAGATTTTTTTCTAATTCATCGTCCACTCTAGAGACCGCATCAGCATATTGCCCGGGTGTAAAAGATAGGTACAGCTACAAATCTTCTGCATAAAGGTGGTAGTGACAGTGTGAAATGCATTTTATAATGTCTGCACTGTATAAAATGTACAGAATTGGCCCCAATATCGATCCCTGTGGGACTCCCCTACAAAGATTCTGTGACTTAGATTGCCATTTGGTGCCATCCTCCCGTTCCAGTTCGACGTACTGTTGTCTGTGAGTAAGATAGCTGTGGAACCATCTTATGGTTCCAGAGTCGAGACCATAATACCTTAGTTTGGACAGAAGTAAAGGAATGGATATTGAATCAAAAGCCCGAGAGAAGTCAAGGAGCAGCAAGAATGCAGTGTGTCCCTGGTCCTGAGCAGACAGTAAGCCATCAACCACATCCGCCAAGGCTGTAGCTGTGCTATGTACCTTGCGGAAGCCCGATTGTAATTGCGGAAGCAAATTGTTCTCTTCTAAATACTGTGTGAGCTGACTGCACACTATTTTTTCCAGCACCTTAGAGAGGCAAGGGAGAATGCTGATCGGTCGAAGTTCCTGGAATGTTGTCGGTTGGCTATTTTTGGGGAGAGGTTTCACGATGGCTACTTTCCAGTCATCAGGGTATCTGTTCTCAACTATCGAGCGGTTCACTATCGCTGTTATACTATTAAGTGAGTGAGGAAGGGTAAGCAGCAGCATATCCAGTGATATTCCGTCACTTCCAAGTGCATTTGACTTGAGTCGCCTGATAGTTTTTAGTACCTGCTCTGAGCTCACGGTTTGCAGAGAGAAATTGGCTTGTTTATTGAGCCTGTGGTGCTCGAAATACGTGAGTTAGGAGATGGTTACCACGCCGTCACCCGGCACATCCAGGAAGTATGAGTCATTGCGTCAGGATCATTAAAGGTAGACGGCAATGGAACTGAGACCTTCTTAGGCAGAACAGTATCTCTTAAGTTTTTCCATAGCCTTCTAGGTTCTCTGATCTTATTGTTAACATTTTGGGTAAAGAAACATGACTTCTCTCTCTTTATTGCCTGCACTACAATACGCTTCATGTCGTTGTAGCTATTTTTCAAGTAAGCAGCACCATGTTGTTTAAACTGCCTGTGGTAATTGTCCCTGATTCGCATCATTGTTCTGATAGTGTCCGTGATCCATGGGTGTGGAGGGTGTTTGAATTTGCTTGTCTTCACTGGTGCATGTAAATCCATAAGACCACGTACACAAAGAGAGAATGCTGTTACCAGGCGATTGACATCCTGACCCTTGTTAAGGTTGTCCCACTGTATGGCACAGAGGTCTGTATTCAGTTGTTCCAGTATGATGCTCTTCAGTGGCCTGTATGTCACACTGCGCGGGCTCACCTTCTCCCTTTTCACTTTTAGCTCCACAGATAGCATGGCATGTGCACCAAGGTCAGGGGAGTATCTAACCTTTGCCTGTACATATGGTATATCAGTGCACACCACATCCAGCAGGGTGCTACTATGGCTAGTGAAGTGGGTGGGCTCAGTGATGAGTTGGCTAAGGTTAAGACTTTCAGTAAATTCTTTAAATAGTGTACTTATATTGCTGCTTTTATCCAGTAAATTTATGTTAAAATCGCCAACCAAGACAATACCATCCGCCTTAGAAAAAGCAGCTACCGATTCAGTGAGAGAATCAAGAAATGTTTCTACCTTTTGCCATGGGGGTTTGTAGGCTGTTCCGATGATAATGCATTTATGGAGTATGTGCACCGACAGCCACATCTGCTGGATAGCAGGATTAGAACTTGGGTGATGACAGAGATAAACTTTGAGACCCCGGCGAATGTAAAATCCCACCCCCCCACCTCGGTCCCTTGAAATACAGCTTGGTCTAGGCACATACTTCAGCTGATAGCCCGGCAGCTTAAGGGCCCTACAATCATCTTGGTTTTCAAGCCAGGTCTCATTTATGGCCAGTATGTCTAGGTCCATTTCTTCCACTGCCCTTTTCTTAGTATATGCTTACGTCATAATGTCTACCTGCATGCCAGATTTCAGCGCGATCCGTCTAGTGGTTTGGACTGTGCGTTGATAGATCACTATGTCAGTCAGTCAGTCACCTTTGAGTTACATATATTTAGAAGTGCACTATAAAACATAGAGTATGTACATTTACATACAGGATGACCTCCCTTTACCATACGACAGAGTAAATGAGAGACCACGATTACTGGACGGTAATAGGAGTATGAGTCAATTTGTTTTATCGAGTCAACGCAGACGAAATTTTATTGCGGTCAAAAACTATTACAACATAAAGTTACATAAAAGTACTCTATCTACTAAGGGGTAATGTCAAGAGACCAACAAATGATGTCGTTGATGCTGGCATGGCGCGAAAAGCGGCCTGCACTTTTAACACAGGAGAGTCCGTGATAATAATAAATGTTAAAATCAGTATTTTTCTTCAATTAAAATCTACCTGACTCATCGCCATCTAGCAGATTTTAAGTACAGATTTTACACTACACTGTACACTAGGAAAATCCCTCATTGTGTTTAGATTGTCCTGATCGTGGTGTTGTTTCAAAACAATTTTAAGCCTAATAGTCATTCGTTTGTCATAGGTTATGCCAGTTTCTTCCCACAACTTTAGGCGGGCCGCTGCAATCTGATGCTAAACTTTAATTTCCTGTTTTCCAAAGCAATATGACATGGTATCAAATCAAAATATTTATATTTATCACACCTAACGATTTGTCGTCTGTCGATACTGACAGGGTTGTTTGCATACCATATATTGAGTCGTCGAAGCACTCGGCACTAGGCCACTTCTCTGCAACTGGACGCTTCCACTGTCCTTAAGCATGCTAAGGTTCTTGTCGGGATGCTGAATATTGCGCACACGCTCCATCATCAACATAAATGAACGTCCAAGATACAAGGGCCCGAAAAGAAATCAATAAATTGCTCATACTTAACATTTTTAGATCCAATATTAAAAATGAAATAGGTATCAATACTTATCATAGGCTCAATAAATTTCATCAATTATTTTTGTTATGTATGAGTGTCGAGTGAATAAACAATGCATTTATGAATACTTAACTGCATTTTATTCCATAATTATAATGGTACAGAGCAATGAAGATATAAGTAGATACAATCGTAAAATTCGTAACGGTTGCTATCGATACACATAAACAACATAGACAAGGCGAACCATGTCATAGAGTAATAGGGCTTAACAATTTTGACATTGTAAGATTTAATAAAACAAATATGAATAAATATTGTAAAGATAATATGGTAAATTGATATTAATAAAATATGTATCTGACATCATTGTTAACTCATAATAATTAATGGAATAGAATTGTAAAACGTTATACAATAAATATTTGCATGCTATTGTTATTGGCTAAATTGGCCAAACATCAAATTAATCAAGTGTAACTTCTTCAGTGTAACCTATTTAAAAGCAAATTAAATATATTTAGCTATCTGGAAATTTTCAGTGAGTGCATCCATTACCAAGCAGCAGAGGCATAAGTAGACTTAACACAGATTCTTGATTGTACCCTTTCTGAATTGTTATAGATTTTGTTTGACCCAATGTAGCCCTTATGATATAAAAGTTACGTCTCTGTAAGTACACATTATTGGTTATAATCTCGTCTGCCTTTCTAGAAGACTACCAGGGGGCCAAATCTGCCAAATCACACTAGCAAAATTGTAGCTGAAACTTAATTTAATATCTTGATTTTGACATTTGGCTCATACTAGAAATGTCACAGTCATGATATGCAATTACGATTCTATTACAATTTTAGCAGACTTGGGCGCCAGAGTGTCGGTTGAGGGACCCAAACAAATACCTTTTCTATGTCAATAAACGCAAGGTATAATGGCTGATTCTTAGTTATATACTCATCACAATCATACCAACTGCAAACGTAAGATCCACTGTGGATATATACAGCTTCAATATGTGGCGCATTATTTTTATCAACAGATTCTAATTGCTTTTGTTTTGCATGACTTTGCATCTAGAACAGCATTAATGGTAATGGTCAAAAATCGCACGTAATGGTTAAAAATTACTTTTTTTTATCGCCAAGCGAAAACACAGTGAAAGGAGGTCGGTGCCAGCGTAGATCACACGTATCACTTTTAGGGTAGAGTTCACTGACGAACGCTTAATCTTAAAACAGCAATTATATATTATTCGAAAAAATTTAATGGGAGCTGTGTCAAAGAAATCGATCGTGTCATTTTTTTACTGTTGGTGTACCAGTTTCCATTTTAAAAGGAAATATTCATCTTTTCGTTCTGATATTTTCAGTTCGCTTTTATCAATCAGATGCTTGGTTGTTTAAGGCATTAGTGTCGACTTAAAACTTAATTATTTAAGTAACCGCAAATGCTGGTTATACGAATTGATCCTTATTTTTTCATTATTTCAAAGATTTTTATAAATAAACTATTAGTTAAGTAAAAAGTACTAAAACCGGTATAAAACTTCTCTTAAGAACTAAAACATAAATCATTTCTCAAAGTGGTAATTAAAATCATAGACCAAAGTTTTAATGAAGTGCATTTATTATTCGTGATTCGGGCTAGTGTGTTGCCAAATATCTTGAGATTATCATAATACTGTCTGATAATAAAATTATTTATCCGAATACACCAGTGAGAAGATCAACACCGTCATATATGACTCCTCCTAAAATCCCGGCCAGACCTCCGACGATGGCACCAGGTGGTCCGGCAATTGCTGCCCCCACTCCAGCGCCTCCGGCTGCACCAGTCGCTATATTACTGATAACATCAGTAGGAGTAAGCTCCCTTTTATCATCGACTTTCCCATTACTTACATCTCCAGAGTCATAATCTTCTGTCAAGTATTGGCTTCTTACTACATTTGCAGCCAAGTTCGGATTTTGAGGTAAACTTCCAGCAGGGAACAAAACAAGTTTTGGAGCAGAACCGTCTGAAGATACAAGTCGAACCGGGTAATTAGCGTTTGATACAGCAGGGTTTCTAGCTAGTAAGATCATTACAGGTCTAGCCACTTTAGAAGGTTTGCTAGGGCTAAAATTAGAGTCGACTGTAGTATCTTTTAAGTCATCGTTAACGTCACGCCTCTCGATTTCCTTTTCCGTAGTAGTGGCTGATGCTTCAGTTACATATTCCGTAGAGGATTTTGTATCAGCTGAGATAGATGCTGCGTGAACATTATTCGCTTGGATAGCAATAACTCCGACGATACAGAACAAAGTTAGTTTCAACGCCATTTTTATGTTGACGTCTTCCACAGGCTGGTTCTGTACGAATAATATAAACCAGAAAGTATTGGGGCTTTTATATTGTAAAATAATATGTAGGTACCTAATTTTGCTAAATTTTCCTAACAATGCGCATTCCAAAATCTGCCAATCAAATGTTCAATTTACGTAAAAACTATTTTTAAGCAGTTCTAAATGTCATGTAATCAATTTTCCTTATGACGCAAGAACTAAAAAAACGTGGAAATTTATGCACGCGTACCTATTGAGAAATTGTCTGATTTCTGACCTCTCTGTGCCTAAGAAAAAATGGTTTAATTTTAAAACTAAATTAGTAAATATTATTTTACTATACTCGAATTAAATATTAAATTAAAATTTGAAGTACCCACTGTAAATTGAGTAATCATAATTACGTAGTATGACGGATTTAGATAGGACGTAGAGCAAAATCGCTTTTACGCAGCTACGTCCTTCATCCAAAGATGAAGACTTTTTCGTATTTAATTTTATTTTATTTTGTTAAATTTATTTACAAACCGAATTATCGATATTGTAATCAAGTGAAAGAGAGACATGAACCATCCATCTCCCCGCATCGTCGCTTACCATCAAATGAGATTGCACTCATATGTTTGCATATTAATAATAAAAAACCGGCCAAATGCGAGTCGGACTCGCGCGCGAAGGGTTTCGTGTTATTAACTTAAAACATGAGACAATATAGGCAAAAAAAGTATATATTTTTATTTTATTTATAATTTCAAAAGTATTCATCACAGCATACCCGAAACAATTTTAAACAAGAGTTTCCGCCGAGCGCCTGTTTCTTTGCGTGACTGATTTGAAGTTTATAGGTCCAAGACTTTAGAAATTACGGGGGGGGGGGGGGGGAGACACCATGTAAACGAATTTGGCGGGCTATATCTCGCAAATGGTAAAGGTGATAACAAGAACGTCTTCCTTCCTCGAACCAAGTCACATGCAAATCAGTCCGTAAACGTTGAAGATATTCTGCTGTGACAGACTAGGACGGACGGAACGGACGGACTGAACGATCTTATAAGGGTTCCTTGTCGGACTACGGAACCCTAAAAAATGTTAAATATTCTCACAGCATCGATGAATAAAAAAAATTGTGATAAATACTTGACGGTATACTAAATACTCTTAATATATTTTTATCGTCATCATCATTATAATCCACATCTAATAATATCCATTCAGTCTTATGTCCCGTGCTGGTTGTTACTAATGGAATAAATATACCAATTCTATTCTCTACATTACTTCGGTCATGTCTTTTGAACTAACTGCGTCTATTCTTTTCTAAATTAGTTACTTATTTATATTAAAACTAGCCGATACCCGCGACTTCGTCCACGCAAATGTCTAATTACCCATACAAACTTCCACACCTCTTCTCACCCCCTTTGAGGTTTATTTTCAAAAATCCTGAAACGTCATTCTTGATTTGTAACCAAACAGCTATATACCTATTTTTATCGATTTAGTTCCAAAACTGAAGGAGTTTTATACAAACTTGCCCTTTCCCCCCCTTTAACCCTTATGGGATGAATATCCAAAAATCCTTGCTTATATCTAAGTGCACCCTAGACCTTATAAGGAACCGATATGCCGAATGTGGAGTCTTTAGACTCAGAGCGGTTTGAGCTGTTCTTTGTTCTTTTTTCTTAATTGTGTGAAATTTTTAATTTATTTTAACTTTAATTTTATTTTATGAGGTGCTTGTGGCGCAGTGGCGGCAGCGCTTTGGTAGTGATACCAAAAGTTAAGCAACCCACGGCGCGGTCGTGATTGGATGGGTGACCATTCCGACCATTAAAGTGACGACCATGACAAGCATCTCCGTGCTTCGGAAGGCACGTTAAGCAGTTGGTCCCGGCTAATATCTCTTGGTATTAGTCGTTAAGCCTAGTCAGAGGCCCTAGGGCGGCTTGATAACATCTGACAGTAAGGTTTGTCACTTGCCTTACAGACACCCCTCCACCAATCCGCACTGAGCCCGCGTGGTGGAGTATGGCTCGTTCTTCCTCATAGTTGAGGTGAGGCCTTTTCCCAGCAGTGGGATCTAATAGGCTGACTTAACTTAACTTTTTTTATTTTATGACATTACAATTGAATTGAAATTAATGAATGATCCTTTGTAGATTGAAATAAATAAATTATAATCATAATTTGGGGTCAGTTAGTCATTAGTTAAGTTAGTTTTACTTTTAATATATTTAGATTCAATTTCCTTGTGTAAATATTCGAATTCAATGCGACGATAGTCAAAGCTTAGTTTCTTTTTGCTGACTCTAACACACATTTTGCGAGGGCAAGAGTCAACATTCAAACTATATATCAATTGTTGTACAGGATAACATTGTGCGTACTCTAAAAAACATGACGCCACTCTTACTTTGATCAACAAAAAATTTTAAATAAAACAACAAAATTTGTTTACTTTCAAACTGTCAAGAAATTTGCCTGATCAATATTTCGTATTGAATATTTTATTGTCTCTCAAATGAAAATGTACCTAAAGTTAGAAAAAATAAAAGGTACAGATCTTAAGTGCAATCATATTTAATATTTAAATGACATCAAAAACCTAAACATTGTAAAATTCAAATCAAAACTATATAGGTTGATTATTGATGAAAGAATATATGACATGAAAGACTTTATTGACGAATCCTAATACAATTTATTCAATTTGACATGATTTATTTAAATTGCAAATCGAATGCTTGTCACTTAAAAACAATAAATTAACGTGTATACTCGTTGTAAAAGCTACCTGAGGGAACTCCCTCACTTACTTCACCTAAACTTAGTGCTTATTTTGGTATCTATCGTCGAGAATAAGGGTGGTAGCAACGCTCCCAAAAGGACACTAGTCTTAGGATTTATCGAAAGCCAGACAACTAAGCAATATTTCTTTAAAAGCTATTAGCGTTAAGTCGTAAGATTTAAAATAGCTTACGGTTTTAAGTCTGAAAGTAGATTATCCAGTTCACCGTTCGCTGCTTTAGTAAATGTTGAAATGGACTGCTTTGTTGGTCTAGTGGTCAGCACGCTGGGTACTATCCATGAGGTCCCGGGTTCGAATCCCGGGTCGGAAAAGTGTTTGGGTTTTTCTATCTTGAAATTACTCAGACGCAGCTCCGGAGTCAGGAAGTTGGTGGTGTTAACACCCCCGTGCCTCGGAAAGCACGTTAAGACGGTCCTGCGCCTGATCTCTTTACAGTTATGTCGGACTGCCGTCTGCCGATTATTAGAGTGAAGGAACAGAGAGTGCACCTGTGTATTGCGCACACACTTGTGCACTATAAAATGTCCCGCGCAGTTGGCTAATCTCTATTGAGATAGGCCGCCGTAGTCGAAATCGGCTAGGAGGACATCATTAAATGTTGAAAAATCTCGGGATTTAGTACTTTAGTGAATTCTAAATCATAATCTTGTCATAAGGTATTTGAATATGTCAAAAGCAATATTAATCTTTAGGACATCATAATAAATAACAACATCACATACATTGCTCAGATCCCAAAGTAAGTAGCTAAAGCAACTGTGTTATGCAAATCTGAAACAACAGTGGTACCACAACACCCAGACCCGAGACAATATAGAAAATATAAATATTTGACCCGATCGAGGATCAAAATCGGGACGTCAGAGTTGGTGACACCTGAAAACCGGTGTGCTAGCCACTTGGCTACGGAGGTTGTCCAAAATGGTAATATGGTATAGTTGTTAAAATAATTTGTTGAGTTACCTATTCATTTTCGGTCCTGACCTTCCTTTTTAGGGTTCCGTAGTCCGACAAGGAACCTTTATAAGATCGTTCGGTCCGTCCGTTCCGTCCGTCCTAGTCTGTCACAGCAGAATATCTTCTACGTTTATGGACTGATTTGCATGTAACTTGGTGCGAAGATACTTCACATATAGATCTCATTTTAAAAAATACAAGAAATTAAAATTACCCCTTTTAAGGGTGCCTCCCCATACATGTAAAGGGGGTGATTTTTTTTTTAGTGCACCCCCTTGTGAGGGATATCGTTAAAAAGGACTATGAAAATAAGGTAGGGTTTCCATACAACACTTTTTTATCAGCTTTACCATTTGCGAGATATAGCCCGCCAAAGTAGATTACACGGTGTCCCCCCCCCCCTGTAATTTTTAAAGTCTTGGACCTATAAACTTCAAATGACTCACGTAAAGAAAAAGGCGCGGAAACTCTTATTTAAAATTGTTTGGGGTATCCTGTGATGAATACTTTTAAAATTATAAATAACATAAAAATATATACTTTTTTCCAAAAGAACAGTGTAAACTTAAAAAGTTTTTTTTGCCTATACCGTCTAATGTTGCAAGTTAATGGTACGGAACCCTTCGTGCTCGAGTCCGACTAGCACTTGGTCGGTTTTTTGTTTTAACTAGCCACAAACGTCCAAGGAGGAGGCATTAGGTTTTTGATTTTGAGTCTTTGCAGACGCAAAAGCAACGCAATGGTTCTTTTGTATATCTTCTTTTAAAAAGTATTTAATTGGATACGGAAATGTATTCTTCAATGTTATATCCATAATAAAGTTAACAGTGTATGTATTGCTTATGCACACATGAGCTGGATGTAAGCCTTTGCTAAATAAACCGCGATACAGCAATTCTCTGAAAACTTCAGTTAATTAATTATACTTCAAGTGCAATCTAGATTCTTAGACTCAATATTTCACCGGTCAATAACTATCGTTTAGCAATCTATCAAAAATAATGCCTTTTAAAAACAACAGCATTAATTTCAAAAACAAATTATTTTACATTGCAATACAAATATAAAAATATCAATTTAGAACAAAAACAATATTCGATCTTGTTAAATACCTAATGCAATACTTAAAAATGTATTTTTTAGATTTTATCTTCTATCTTAACTGCCTTAATTTATAGTTTTTAACTTAACTTCACCATACCTTCACTCAGTATCACCCATAAGCCAGTTACCCTAATTTTCAACTGGTTCCAAAAAACCGGTAATAATATGTACTGAGACTGTAAGTAAACCTTTTTATGTATTTCATAATGATTTAGGATTTCACATGTTTTTTTTTGTTTTTTTTTTGCTAGCCCGAATCATCCCACTGCTGGGCAAAGGCCTCCCCCGAACTTCTCCACCGATCCCTGTCCAGTGCCAGAATCTGCCATCCTGTCCGTTAAGTAACGATATCGTTTTACCATTTTTTTCTTGATCTCTTTTACAAATTAAATAAATAAGTTTTAATTATAAAGTAGTCTCTGCTTAGCCTAAAGATATAAGTAAAATCGAGTTAGAGCCCGTTCACGTGGACGATTCGTGAGGACGATTCGTGATTTTTGACGATTTGTCTTTTTTCCCGATTCGTTTTTTTTTTGACGGCGGCGATGCTTTTTGAATGCCCATGTTCACACGGATCACGAATCATGAAAAAAGACGTATCGTCAAAAATCACGAGTCGTCAAAATACACGAATTTTTGACCAAATTCTATTAGGATATTTTGACGCATCGTGAAAAAACGATTCCGTATGCAATGTGAACGTCCATCCGACATGACGTATCCTGTATTTTGACGAATCGTCAATGACGGATCCTGTGTGAATGAGCCCTTAGGTATCTACTTCGTTCACAGTCGCTGGTTCCAAATACGGTTTGGCAATAAGATAGTACAAAATCCATACTAATAGTATAAATACAAAAGTGTGTCTGTCTGTCTGTTACCTCTTGACGCTTAAACCACTTAACTGATTGAGATAAAATTTGGTATGGAGACGGTTCGAGACCCTGGAAAGGACATAGGCTACATTTTGTCGCGATATAAAAACATTAAGGGGGTGAAATGAAAGTTTATATGGAAAATCCAACTCTTGCGGGCGAAGTCGCAGGGAACCACTAGTGCAATATATTATTTTTTATTAATAGGCAGACATTTGACCATTTGACATGTGATACATCTATTACAAACTTCCTTTCTATTGAGCCAATTTTAAAAAACCCCGTGTCACATTTGTTCCCGAACTCCTAGTGCTAACCTAATTCCAATGTTGATTAATTATCTGTCCAAAGTGTTGGAGCTCACACAAGTTCTTCAAGCTTACTCCGAATATTAATCATAGTCTCGAATCTTGAAATTATGTTGGCAAGTTTCATCACAGCTAATAAGACACTTGGAGGAGATTTGTGTGAGTGATGAGTTTATTTGAATAGAAATGGTCGGGAGATTTTTAAAAAGTGGCATAATGTCTAGTTGAGGGCTGCTTTTAGGGTTACGTAGTCCTGACAAGGAACCCTTATAGCTTCGTCATGTCCGTGTGTCTGTCTTAGCTTGAGAGGTCTGAAAGGTTACGAAAATTTATCTGATTTCGATGATAATGATTTTCATTACATTCATTGAAGTTTTCACAAGTTTTTGCACAAATGCAATCCCTTTCCCCAGTAGTTCAAGTTTTCATGGAATCACATGGAATTCATCATCGACATCCACTGTAATTCTCGCATTAGAGCAAAAATAGAATTTGTTCAAGCACTTCGATGCGCTATACTTAAATATTATGTCATACCCCAGCCACAATAACAGCTTAATTGACTACCTGCGCAACCCGGAAGACGGGTAAAGTTACCCACTTCGGGGAGACGCAAACAAACCAGATCTTTGCAAATAATAACTTTGCGAGCAAATGTTTTTCTTCCTTAAACTCCTTTCAATGAATTTCTTGGAACCACCGGTTTGTTCCAAGAGTCTTAAGTGTGTACGAAAATAGACGGTTATTTGAGAGTTTGCTTATACTTTAATTAAAATAAAATTGAGAGAGTTTATGCATGTTGTAAATACACTCAAAGATGTGAGCCCAGTTTTTGTCGCCGTCATTGGGCAGGTATAATACCACGACATGAATATTCTTAAACAGTAAGGCTAAAGGAATAAATTTTATAATAGAGATGGTAAGCACCGTTCTTGGTGCTAACTCTGCTATACCTAGGCTTTGCAGATTAGTTAATCACCATAGCGAACGAATAGATATGTTCAATGATACGATTCGGAGCATTATTCGACATCTGAACAAAGATGTCAAATAAACAGGTGTGTTTACGTTAAGTATAGTTTTAATATTAGTCTGTTTAATTTTGTCATGTGGTGTTTGTTTCTGTATTTAGATAGTTCTATTCATAAGGACGTTTTGTAATTAGCTTGTATTAATACATAAAACTGTTGGTAGACCTAAATAAATAAATAAATAATACGTATAAGTTGTGAAGTAAATGAAATAGGAGTAGTAACTACCAAAATGTGTAAATGAATATAGTTTTTCTTGTATTAAGTTCGAAGGCAACAAAAATACTTTAACAGACATAGTACATTTATTTTTTATTTTGTCAATATGTAGTATAGTACCAGTATCGTTATCGTCGTGTACCGGTATCGTTTCTTCATTTTATAATACAATTCACGAAAAATATTCAGAAAAAATATGTACTTTATACTTATTAGTAACTTATACTAGTAAGTATTAGTATAAATAATAGTAAATTGTTTCAACAAGCACACCAAATACCTAGCCCCAAAATAAGTGTACTTATATACGTTTATAAACATCTATGGCTTGGGTACAAATGCTCGTGCTCATCACACAAACATTTGCTCCTTGCGGGATTTGAATCCGAAACCTCTGGTTCTGCAGTCCGAGGCGCGAACACAGCGCACAGCGACACCAAGACGGTTGTAAATTATTGTCGTGATTTTGCGTTACTACTTTTATAAAGAGGTAAAGTTTCATAGTAAGTTTGTTTACAAACTTTAGTATAATCATTGGAATTGGTCAACCAATTTTTTATTTTTTCATCTGTAAAAATTGCTTGAGTGGCAAAATTTTTTTTAAAGTTCGAAATTTTTTTTAACTCATTGACAGATGGTATCCTAGCCCAAACACAAACGAAATATTTGTACGCTTAAAGTTTTCACCATCTCCCAGTGTGTTAAAAATCTGCGGACCTTATGTATACATCGCTGTAATAATCAATTCTAAATTATAGCCCGCTTAAAACAAAGCAAACCCCGCGCACATCGTTCGATCTCAGTTGTGTGACGTCCCGGCCCCTTTTCTGGTGCTGATTGATTGATCAGTAGTGCGGTGTACGATTGAAATTTCGACTGGAAACTGTGTATAGTTCTACTACATATACTATAGTTGTACTACAATTTCTGTATCTCAAACATTATTTTTAAAAGGGGCTTTGACAATAGTGACTAGGTTTCAGTTTCTTGCGCTGCTTCTTCTCAGGACTAGCCTACAACTTGTCCCGCAGTGGTAGGGCTTAAAAATATATGTTGGGACGTGTATAAGGGCCCTTGTGGGGCTGCATACATAAATTAATGACTTTTATGAGTTTTACTAGCAGTTCCCCAAGACTTCGCCCGCACCTAAAGTCGGATTTTCTATAGAAACTTGCATTCCCCATTTCACCCCCTTGCTGATTTTATATCGCGACAAAAAGTCTATCCTACGTAAGGACGTAGGATAGACTTTTTGTTTTGTTCCCAGGGTCTCAAACTATCTCTGTATCATATTTCGTTTGAATCGGTTCCGTAGTTTAGGCGAGGTAAATATCTACCTAGTTGCACATACTCCTGAGCGCCATCTCTCCAGAAATATAAGGATGACCTCCCTCCACCATATGACAAAGTACAAATGAGAGGTCACGATTACTGGATGAGAGGGGTAATACCTAAGTCATTTTGAATCAGCGAGCGTACTCAGAAGAAGTCGCAGGGAACCTCTCGTTTTTAAATAGACACGTAAAACACTTATAAATAGTACATGTACATGTAAATAGCCTGATTCTAATAGCGGAACTACCGATAAGTCCTTCTACCCTCACTATTGATCACTGCAAATTGATTGATGTCGATTCGTGTGGAGGCTGGAATCGTAGGTTTGTGAAAACTACGTTACGGTCGAGGGAAAAGAGATTTTTGGCACAAAAAGAAGTTTCATATCTGTGTTTCGGTTCGTCTTCCTTTTTTATTTAAAAATAGTAGTGCGAGGAAAAATCTGTGTTTATAATATTTAATGGTCTTCGAGAATAAACTGGACGTATCCAGCACGAAAAAATTTATGTTACTCATTTAAGTAAACCTCAATCAATGCAGTATAAATATGTTTTCATCTCACCTGTTCGGAAAGTTGAACTTTTATGTGTAGATAGCCGGGTGGGAAATAGTTTTTCCCTCCTACCTTATACTCCTACTATTGAATAAAAGGCCACTATCGAGAGTATCGATAGTTATTGCAATAGTCAGAGCTGTATCAGCTATCGATAGTAATTTTAATATTGAACTTTGATAGTATCGATAGTATTGCTATGTTTCGATAGTATTTATATTATTCGACGGAGCTATCGATACTATCATTACTATCGGTAGACTATCGATACTATCGATATTCTATCGATACTATTGCTTTTACCTCAACCATCGATAGTCTATCGATACTATCGATATTTAATCGATACTATTGCTTTTGTCACAACCATCGATATTCCATCGAGTCTATCGATATTTTTTCGATACTATTGCTTTTGCCTCAATTATCGATAGTCTATCGATACTATTGCTTTTGCCTCAACTATCGAAAGTCTATCGATATTCTATCGATACTATTGTTTTTGCCTCAACTATTGAGTCTATAGATACACAATTTTTTTCCTCACAGTCGAAATGAGAAATAGTATGTTTAACTCGGTTGAAAGCACCCATTCCACTCTCGAGCTATTGGCGGCCAGAATCTTCTCGAGTGGAATGTTTACTGTCGGCCCTTGTATAACAATCTACTATTTAGTTTAAGTTATTTTTATAGAGCGCCAATCAATACACACAGGGTGTAATCAAGGATAATCCTTTAGGTACAGATTAGTTACATCATACCCTATTATATTCCATTTTTTTTAAATGGAAGTGTTACCATTTTTGAGATATAAATATTTAAAAAAATTGGCATATAGTTGAGCATGATTTATTTAACTAACATGTACCTAAAGGAACTTACCTTTTTTCATGAACGGGACACCCTGTATATCCAAAAACCACTCCAGACATTCTACCAAAATGATGAAGCTATTGGCGTAGCACGCTCTGAGAGACATTACCTTCGTAGCCACGCTACGGCAAATATGCGCTCCGTAGTCCGTAACACCGTGCTACGAAACTTACACCAAGTTATGTGACTTATTGAACACTTTATGGCACTAAGTTTCAGTTTTTGATATAATAATATGGAGCATGATGCGAGGTGTAGACGGAATTATTAAATTAAAACAACACTGATGACTACATAATGTTTTCTAGCGAGTTTGTAGGTACCTAACTTTGTGAACGAAATTGCATCGTGGATAATAAATCATCATGCTATGATAAATTACTTGCAAGGCTAACATGGATCTAGCAGATAACATTTTCGGTTTAAGGCATTTATTTCTTATGAAAACATTAGTTCATTTACGATGAGAAAAAAAAATCTAAAGTATAGTACCTACTTATAATTAACACCTCTGGAGCTGCCCAGTATAGTTAGGTAGGTAATCAACTAATTAAATAGGTAGGTCATACAAAGAATTCAACTTATTATTAGTTGGTGAGATCGACCATAACAATATGATAGTATATTTTTATACTATAAAAGACTATAATATAACAAAATAATCCTTATGTTTTTAGTATCATTCATTTACTCTCACTCAGAGGGCCTACTTAAGTAAAATCAGACAAATTAAAATATCAATTGTCAAAATATATCAGAAATTGAATTTCTTTCCTTTTTGGATGCGATTTAGACAGAAACAAAACGTCAAAAACTGAAAAATATTTTCGAGAGTCAAATAAAATAATATACGCAAATAAAGCTCTACGAACACATAACTTATTTCAAATTCTTTTCTAAGCACGTAGTGCCTGTCCAATTATTTCAAAACTTGCCCAAAAAATTACGGAAACTTCAAAAAAGGCCCGAAAAAAGAGCAATATTCATCGCCTTTGTGTCACCCATTCATCTGACTAATTGGAGTGACAAATGCCCTCGGCCGGAGGGCTAATTATAAATAATGAATGGAGCTCGTAATGAGGGACTTTGCTAATCAATCTCGACTGGCACGGAGAGGGTATTGACTGAGAGTGAGATTAGGCAGGGCTCTTTCCAAAATAAGAGCCTCTTAAAATTGTCAGTAAAACAAAAAAATGGTTATTTAACGTAAATAAAAACAGGCCATGCACCCCAGTTCTGCTTTAAAATCTGAGGATATTTGGAACTTCAATGGCATCAAGTCAAGGGCAGTAAAAATAGCTTTAACTATCGTGATGATGGCAAATGAAGGGGGTTTTAACTTGATATTCGTATGCAAAACACAATTTTACCATTCATTTGTCTGCCATGTCAACAGGGATGCACCGATCGTGGTCACAGGCCGACTGGAGAGCTTCGATAACTACACTCCGTATATGTTGAGTAGATTCATCTTCTTTTACCCTCAAGCTCTTAACAAGCCTCGCTTCACCACACACTAGACTAACAGAACCCTTATTCTGTAAACCGACCACGGGCTCTATTTTGAATCACTCGAGTGCAGATTTCTACTGATGTTCGTTCGACATCTAAAACTCCGCATCTTTAAATAACTCGATTGACTGCACTCGACCGCTCGAAAACGCAACGAGTGCCCCTACCCACTAGTCAAGCGATAGATTTAACGCCAAAATTAAAGCATTTGAGTGAAAACTGTGTCACATTTAAACAAGTGATTCAAAAATTCAAGTAATTCAAAGATAGAGTTCTACATCGTGACCTCATGGTGGTGGTTAGTGGTTACTCGACTGCGACCCAAAACGAGGATGTGTGAAATATTGATCCCGTACTCCATCTCGCAAATACCCAGTTTGAAACCTAATTTGTGTTTGAAACCGTCTTCGCTCAATGATAGTGCATCTAAGAAGCGGTAGATGGGTCATTAGCGCGCGGAAATTAATTGCCTCAAATTTAATAATTCGTTTAATTTTGCATTCAAATTCGAATCGCCGCGCAGTACAAGATGACAGGTCTAACAAGAAATACACTGTCAGTGTCTTCCCGACTGAAATTGCCATGTCTATTGATTTTTGTTATACAAATACTATCAAGACGATCAATGTCATAATAATAATCTGAAGCAACATTTTTTCTTTTGTCCAAAATAAAAAAGTTTTTATGCTGCTCCAATTATCATTGAGAGCGATTCTTGTACCCAAGAAGTGCCCTTAAACGAGCACTTTGAAGTACAGACCCTACTTTTCAACCTGTTCCTTTCTGGTATCCCTTCTCTTTATTTGCGTTCTAAATAGAAATATTGTTATAGTCTTATTCGTAAACGTCCAACGGCACTAACGATCGTATTTCTTTATTTGACATAGGTGACATTTGTTTCGTCAGAAAGGGACAACTAACCACATAAATATAAGTTAGAGGTCTGATAAGTTATGAATAATGGGGTTAAAATTCAACGTACTTAGTAACGACTTCCGACAATAATATTCGCATCTTTTTAGTATTTTACTTCTTCTCATTCTCACCCAAGTGTCATAGGGCTAGCAAAACAAATTTTGCTTTATTTTTTTATTTTTTAGAGCCAATGTTAGTGTATTTAAAAGATGAAATGCCTACATTTTACTAGCGCCTGGAAACTGCTTCACTCTTACTGATCCAATTGGTACAATCCAATTTAGCTAACTCTTTCGTGTAGCATTATGTTCTATATAATAATAATAATTTTATTTCAAAAATTACATCCATATGGGTTAGTATCACAAAAATAACTTAATAACTAATGTTAGTAAGTAGGTTTAGGGTTTACATGAAATTTAGTCCATGTGATCTATATATCTATCGCATTCAAATTTTGTACACACATCTCGTATGATCAGCGTGACTAGCGGTCAAATACCTGCTTAGACTTGCGCCAATCTAGATTAGCTTATCTGAACTGCGCAGATGGGGTTGCCGCGCCACGTGCGTGTACCCCGATCATTATAAGAAGCACCTCAAGATACACAGCGGCGAGAAGCCATTTGCGTGCAAGGTACGAGGGTGGGTCAAAAAGTTCGCGGAATGAGGGGTATGGAGGGGGAAACTTTTTACTACCTACACTAGTTGTGACACACATTAAGAGTAGAGATACAAAGTTTCAAAAAAATTAGGTCATAATTCACTGAGCTACACATCAATCAACATGTCAATCCGGAAGAAAATGTGCAACATGGAGAAAATTGAGTTTCGCGCTGTCATCAACTTCCTTACCAATAAGGAAAACCTCCCCAGACTATTTTGGAAGAGATGTCTTCTGTTTACGTGGACTCTTGCCCTGGTAAAACCATGGTTTACAAGTGGCACAACCTGTTTGAGCAAGGCAGGGATTCGATTGAAGATAACCCGGGGCCGGGGCGGCGGAAAACGTCGAAAAACTTTGAAAAAATCATACTGGAAGATGCCCGTTTAAAGAAGAAACAGATGGCAGAAATGATTGGAGTATCAGTTTCAACCATTTTGAACATCCTTCACGACCATCTTGGCATGTCAAAGGTGTGTGCAAGGTGGGTGCCGAGAATGCTCACGCCACACCAGAAGCAGCGGCAAGTTGAGTGTTGTCGCGAGTTTTTGGCGCTCTGTGGTGAACAAAAGGATGAAGTTTTGAACCGGATTGTGACTGGAGATGAAACTTGGGTTCATCATTATGAGCCTGAGTCTAAACAAGACTCCATACAGTGGTACAACAAGGGCACACTACCCCCGAAGAAATTCAAAGTGTCTCCGTCGGCTGGTAAACTCATGGCTACTGTTTTCTGGGATTCAGAGGGAATCCTCCTTATCGATTATAAAGAAAAGGGTGTTTCTATAACTGGAGAGTACTATGCTGCACTATTAGAACGTCTGCGAGATGCTGTGAGGGAGAAAAGACGGGGAAAATTGACCAAAGGTGTGCTCCTTTTGCACAACAATGCACCCTTGCACAAGACGCAAGTTGCTGTTCAAAGAGTGGGCTTCGAAATCTTGGAACATGCTCCCTATAGCCCAGATTTAGCTCCAAGTTATTTGTTCCCAAAAATTAAAAAAAGAGCTTTGAGGGAAGAAATTTTCCAGCGATGAAGAAGTGAAGAGCGCAATTTCGGCCAATTTTGACGACAAAGAGTAATAATTCGACGAAGTCAGTTGGTAAAGAAAATAAACCAATCAGCGATCGCTTTGATAATCAAACGGCTTTCTTAAACCAGTGTTATTGTTAAAATATCACTGCCTTACAATGTCACTATATCGTTCTAGTGAAATAATAATGGCACTGAAACTAGCCAGTTAAATTGGAAGTAATGCAAACGATTGACAATAAATCAGTGTAATTATGACACTAGTGAAATTATAATGTCACGGATTTTATAATATCCCTGCGACATAAGATTTTTGATATAGCACAAAGAGCTTTAAGGGATGCATTCCCTTAAAGCTCTTTGTGCTGTATCAAAAATCTTGAAAATGGTAAATCTTTATAAAAACTATTAATGCCTTCAGAACCGCTGATGGCGCAAAAACAAGACGCCTTGGACCGATAAGAACTAATTAATTTTGACCTTAATTAAGGTTTGGCTAACAAGAAACTAAATCATAAAAAGTAAAGCAGCAAAGTCTATTCTTTTAAATAACCTTAAATTGGTTTTCAAATCTTACCCTAGTGTGAGTAGAAGGTGTTATGTGTCTACTTTTGTGAGAGGTAACCATAATTTTGTATATTTACCTTTTCACTAATAATAAATTTGCCACTGCTATATACTTGTATAAATATGAGACTTGCATAAATACGTTAACGTATCTTTACAACACATTTATTTTAAAATCTAAATATATATACATATAAACAGTAAAACCGATACTCAATGTACAGACTACATTGAATATTTTTACCAAAAACTAACTGACAGTGATGTTAAAATAGTAAGTAACAGAATAGGAATCTACAACTTTAAATTTTTTGTCTGTTTATCTGATCTGATCAGAAGATCTGTTTCTGATCTGTTTGACAGAATTTATCTGTTTGACAGAATTTATCTGTTTGACAGAATTTATCTGTTTGACAGAATTTATCTGTTTGACAGAATTTATCTGTTTGACAGAATTTATCTGTTTGACAGAATTTATCTGTTTGACAGAATTTATCTGTTTGACAGAATTTATCTGTTTGACAGAATTTATCTGTTTGACAGAATTTATCTGTTTGACAGAATTTATCTGTTTGACAGAATTTATCTGTTTAACAGAAGAACAGGTTTTTTGTAGGTAGGTAGGGTAGAGGTAGGGTTAGGGACGGTATGTGTAGGGTGTATTTACTGGTCAGGATGACGTCTGCCGCGCCAGCTGTTAAGTTTTAAACCAGCAGCTAATAAGTTTAAAAAACTCATTTTCGAAAAGGTGTAACTCGAAAAAAAGTAGAACACTTAAAAAATATTCTAGGTATGATTTGTAGATAATTTTATGGTCTTTCAACTATTCTTTGGAAGTTTTTCTCTTGAAAATTGGTGCAGTTTCGAGATATAATCGAAAAACACAAAAATAGGCATTTTTTACCTAATTTGCGAAAAGGTGTAACTCGAAAACGGTATTTTTTAAAAAAAAACATTGCAGATATTATTATAGATAATTTTATGGTCTTTCAACGACTTTTTGAAAGTTTTTCTCTGAGCATTAATTTACATAGAAGAACTAGAACAAAAGCTGTTTGATATAGCGGCTCTGGATTTTTGTACGATTGGTCTTTTACCTTTAGAAAATGAACTACACAATTATGATTTCTAAGCTATCGAAATACGTAACGGAGTTTGAAAAGTATAAATGTTTCTTAGTCAGACGTGATTCATACTCGGCCGTATCACCACTTAACATTAGATGAGATTACTCTCTAATGTCTCCTTCAAACCATTAAGCTACTAACAAACTCATTTAATGATATTTTGACTATTTTCTGTATTAAAATTTAAACCTAAACCTCCGTAATTAGGATTTGCAAACCACTATCGTCATGGATAAATTAACGGATGGAGGGAAGCATAAACTAATAAAAACAAATCTAATTGAATTTCACTCACAAAAATTAATCGACTGTGTCATCCGGTGGGACTCGAACCCACGTCCCTTCGCTATCCGAGCGAGTGCTCTTACCAACTGAGCTACGGAGGACGTTAGTCAGTTGACGAATTTTTGTAAGTGCTTGCTACGCCAGTGAGCCGGCGTTCGATTTCATCAATGCTTGGGGAATATACCCGCATGTATCCGATGGAAATATTTTTACAAATATTTAACCATCAGTTAAGATAAAATCAGCTTATAATTATTTTGATAACTTAAGCAATTATTTTGCAAAATAATTATATGATAAAAACAAGTTTATTGAAACACTAGCTAAGGTAGTACGGCTTCCGCAATCCTTTGAAATATTAGAGTCAACACTTCAAAGCACCCCGAAGGTCGAAACCCTCAGTAGGACTATAATCCTTCTTCAATTTGGAATCAACCAAACCATCAATATTAATAGGCGTAATGGCAAAATAAACGCTTAGAAGGTTATATGGGCTTTTGTGCGCAATATAATTACTTAATAAGATAATAAACACCTTCCATTTACTGAAAGTCAAACAACCGACGTGACAGTGACTGATTTCAAAGACCAATTGCTACTTTTACATTCTAACATTTCACCTATTTAATGCGAAAACGATATCTAAATTAGGTAAACGAAAGACACGAGTTACTTTAAAGTATCAACCCACATCACTCCGTAAAACCACTTTAGTAGATCCTCTTGTAAATAGAAATGCCAGTCGGTTTTTTCTTTCTGATTGAAGGGTATAAAGATGTAATCATATTTAGGTTGAGTGACACGCTGTATTAGGATTTTAGGATAGAATTGCTGATCTCATTGTTTTGATTTGAGTTCTAAAGCTGTTATCACTACTAGTGAATTTATATAAAATATATATTTATAATAATAAAACTAGCCGCTCCCCGAGACTTTGCCCGCGCCAAAAATCGGATTTTTCATACAAACTTTCATGCGCCATTTCCACCCCCTGATGTTTTTATATCCTATGTCCTTCCGAGGGTCTCAAACTATTATCTCTGTACCAAATCTCATTTGAATCGTTCAGTAAGTAGTTTTGGAGTTTATTCAATACAAACAAACAATCAAATCTTTCCTCTACAATATTATAATAGTGTAGATTACAGCACTGTTAGTAAAACATCTTTTTCTTTTTTTACAGCTCAGCAGCCAGAAACGTCAAAATATTTTAGACAGTCGGATACGCAGATAGTTTTAATTTACATCTGATGGTGGTCTAAGGCTCCGCGCAGATAGGCCGCCGTCCACCGCCACCGGTGGCTAGCAACCAGTTATTCGCATATATTTATTACGTTTTATATAGTATATATCACCGCACATGTGAAGCAAAGTGGCGTCCACTCGCGACTCAGTGCCCGCGACAAGCCACCGGCGGCAACCTTCGCCATCAGCCTTTTTTTTAAGATAAAACAGGTTACAATCATTTGATGTTACAAAGTGTTGCAAGTCTATAAATAAAGAGCTAAAGAGTAAAAGTACCAAACAGAAGTACAAACAATGAAGGAGGTACTACATACTACTACAGCAGGTGGTCCCTGCTGATTTAAGTCGGTGCAAACATAGCTTATAAGTAAACTAGATAAAAATTAGATAAAATTTTTGAAAAAAACGTCTGTTAAAATATTTAATCTTCTAGGTCTGTCCATTTTTTAAAGTATTAATGCAAGAACTAACAAAAATTCATCGAGTGATAAATGTCCTTGGTATAACTCAATTTTCTGCTAGAGTAACTGTAGCGCTCAGTTGGGAGAGTATTCGCCCGGATGGCGAAAGGTCGTGAGTTCGAGTCCCACCAGAAGGTCGACGAATTTTTAAGTATTAAATCTACTTTCGTAAAAACTTCCACAGAAGAAGAAACTAATGGTCAAATTATGTCTTTTATTTCATTTATTCACTACTAACCATTTACAAGAAGCGAATCGATTTCAAAATCATTCACCGTGTAAGTATCTCGTTTCATAGTGATTTGCTTTGTTATCTTACACTACTGAACAGTTTCACGGCGGTCAAAATACACCTGAAGCCGTACTCTTGACGAGTTCGAATTACGATCACAATCGAATCGACGTCGGCAATCAGTAATTTGGTACTCTGCAAATCGATAATAGCTCCAATCGAGTTGAGGTCGAATAGTGAATTATTATTTGAAATCGAAAATCTCCGTTACATCCTTACCCGATGCCATCGACATCGAGTTTGAGCTAATGTTTTGCGGATCGCCAGTTTAAGTAGATCTCGACTCGATTCTAATTTCGATTCGATTGAGCTCGGGAGTCGGTACCAGCCTGAAAAAGTTTGTACCTCACTACAGAAGTGAAACTTAAAATAAAATAATTTTGCAGAATTTTTTATTACGTTTCTAAAAAACCGGCCAAGTGCGCATTAGACTCACGCATGAAGGGTTCCGTACCATTAGATAGAATACTACAACATTATATAGAATTTAAATAAAAAACCTTGCGTACTATTAAAGTTATTGCAATATAACAAGTGTTAAACTTACTTTTGCAGGTCGAGGTTAATAGATAAATACAAACCGTGAATGCAACATTAACAAAAGTAATACCTTAGAATCTAGATGAGAAGGGAGTGTAATTTGTGAGTTCCTAGCATCAATCATCACGGTCGTGAGAATATCGATCCGTCATAATAAATTTGGCCTCTCTTGGATATTTCGGTATTGCGATATTATCATATTAATTTGTTCTTACCGAAAATGGTTACGAAACTCAAAGAGGAAGCAATAATCATTCCATTGAGCTCGTGGAAAATACTTTCCTATTCTTATCCCTTATCTTATATGACCAAATCAACTTACTATCCTACTAACAAACAGACGACGGACAAACAATAAATAAACACTCACAGTGTTATTTCCTATTTATATAAGATTTTAAATAAGAACTAAGTTGTGGAACTCACTACCCGCTTCAGTGTTTCCAACGGATTACAACCCAAAGACCTTCAAACTCAGAGTAAACAGGCTTCTTCTGGGTGAGCTCGCTCCATCATCGACTCTGTCTGCGCCACGTCTGGCTTAGTCTAGAGTCAAGAGCAAACCCATTTCGAATAAAAAAAAGAAACCAAAAATTCGCACAAAACATTTACATAATACTACCCGTGTGCGATTTTTTGGTTTCTTATTTAAAATAATATAACTGAATCAACTTACTATACCACAAACATAACAGTCAATGGAAAGACTGTAAATAAATTAAATGGTTTTAACAAACATACCAATTACCTAGCTCCAAACTAAGCGCGAGCTTGCGCTATGGCGACTAGGATAACGGATTGACATACTCATATACGATTGTGAACATCCATAACTTAGGCACAAATGCTCGTGCTCATTACACAAACATTGGCTCCTTTCAGAATTTGAACCCACGCAACGTCTGGTTTTGTAGTCCTGAGCGTGAAATACTACACCAAGACGGTCGTCAGTTCAGATAATTTAGATCCAACTTTTATATTCTAGTATAGAACAGTATTCAGTATTCTAGTATAGTATCAAATAGCGTTATTTTTACCAACATAAATACAGAAATTTATATTATTCGGTATTTTTACCAAACACAAACATAGAAATAAATCCATCTCGTAATATTATAAACCAGAGTTTATTTACGAAATTAAATCAAATTTCACTTACAAAAATTAATCGACTGTGTCATCCGGTTGGACTCGAACCCACCTCCCTTCGCTATCCGGGCGAGTGCTCTTACCAACTAAGCTACGGAGGACGTTAGTCAGTCGACAAATTTTTGCAAGTGCTTGCTACGCCAGTGAGCCGGCGTTCGTAAGAGCACTCGCCCGGATAGCGAAGGGACGTGGGTTCGAGTCCCACCGGATGACACAGTCGATTAATTTTTGTAAGTGAAATTTGATTTAATTTCGTAAAAACTTAAGTTATAAAAATATAACAGAGTTTATTTGTTTGTTTGTTTAAACGCGCTAATCTCTGGAACTACTAGTTCGAACTGATTTATTTTTTGTGTTGGATAGTCCAATTATCGAAGAAGGTTGTAGGCTATATTACACCATGCTACGACCAATAGGAGCGCAGCATCAATTAAAAAATGTTGCAAAAACGGGAATATTTTACTTTCGGAAAACAGACCGAAATCCACGCGGGCGAAGCCGCGCGCGGTTGCTAGCTATCTGCATATATCTTTGATTTATCGTTTTTCTCTTACCAACGCACAGCTACTGGGATTAGAAACGTAAAATTTTGCACCATGATTCCTTTTGAAGTTGAGAAACTAGGAACTAGAAACACTAAGAAAGGATTTGAGGAAATTCGTCCCTTAGGGTGTAAAAAAGAGTGAGTAACTTTTTGTGGAACTACGTTGTGTGGCAAACTCAATAAAATTTTTATTAATCCATTTGATTAGAAATTGTAAATTACGTATATTGGATGGATTTTTGAAAGTACAACCTCTAAGGGGTGAAAAGGGAGGTAGGAGTTTGTAATAAAATATTTTAATTATTTATTTATAATATCTTATGTTATGTATCAAAATCATCTATGGTCTGATTTATTAACAAGTACATATACCGCTAACTATAATGATCTTGTCATTTCTATAGCACTTGAATGTATATTAGATGGCAAATTTTAAATGTTAGTCTCCACTACGTCATGTCACCTATCTTTCAATAATTTTAAACTAGCCGTCTCATACTAGACAGTATAGGCCAAAAAAACTTTTTAAGCTTATACTGTTCGTTTGGAAAAAGTATATATTTTTATTTTATTCATAATTTCAAAAGTATTCATCACAGGATACCCAAAACAATTTTAAATAAGAGTTTCCGTATTTTTTTACGTGAGTGATTTGAAGTTTATAGGTCCAAGACTTTAGAAATTACAGGGAGCTGGACACCGTATAAACTACTTTGGCGGGCTATATCTCGCAAATGGTAAAGCTGATAAAAAAGTGTTGTACGGAAACCCTACCTTATTTTCATAGTCCTTTTCAACGATACCCCACACAAGGGGGAGCAATTAAAAACAATCACCCCCCTCCTTTACATGTATGGGGAGGTACCCTTAAAAAGGGGTAATTTTAATTTCTTGTATTTTTAAAAATGAGATCTATATGTGAAGTATCCTCGAACCAAGTAATATGCAAACCAGTCCATAAACGTAGAAGATATTCTGCTGTGACAGACTAGGACGGACGGACTAAACGATCTTATATGGGTTCCTTGTCAGGCTACGGAACCCTAAAAAGTGTTAAGTAGCTACTTCATTATTAGTAACGGGGACAATATCTATAGTTTCATTACATTTGGCCCTCTTTACACGTACCGGTAATTTAGATAAGGCGATCCACTACGGAAATAAGAAACGACTTAACTTCGCCCGTTAAAAACTTTTGCAATTTTTTCCTTGATTATACTTGATTATGGCCACCGCTGGGTCAGTAAATAAGGAATTGCTGCTTTTATTGAGGGACGTGCGAAAACATTATAATGATTAAATAGATAGCTTAAAGATCTTTTACAGATATACTACCAACACGCTTTAGGTTTGCACATTTCATCATTCGCTTGCCCTGTTCCCATTATATTTGGGGTCGGCGCAGTATGTTTTTCTCTTCCATACAATCCTATCACTCGTCATTGACTCATCCACTCCTTTCACAATCATATCATGCTTTATACAGTCCATCCATCTCTTTCTAGGTCGGCCTCTTCCCTTCCATCCACTAACATTCATACTCATCACTCTTTTTGTCACATGATTCTCCTCTCTTCTCATCACGTGTACCAAGATAAACGGTTTCCCGTCATCTTTTCTGTCACAGGCAAACTTCCCCTTATATATTCATTTCTTACTTTGTCCATTCTTGTCACTCTACACATCCATCGCAACATTCTCATCTCCGCTACATGCAGTCGTTTTTCATCCATCTTCTTAACGGCCCAGCATTCCGATCCGTACAGTAAGGCAGGTCTTATGATGGTCTTGTAAATTTTGCCCTTCAACCTTAAGGGCATCCGTGGATCGCATGGTATGTTTGCACATTTACTTACATTAAAGAAATAAACTACTGGTAAAGAATTTTCGAAATCAATTCAGTAGTGATAGACATTACTTCCTTCACCTAAACTCACAAACTAACAAAATTTACCTTCTAAACTGACTGCCAAAAGCAGGAGTTCTATTTTCGACTATCATGTCATACTCGTACAAATATTTTTTTTCTTTTATATATGATCAGCGATTTCTCCTTCAGCTATGAACTCTTTATTATTTTTTTAGGGTTCCGTACCCAAAGGGTAAAAACGGGACCCTGTTACTAAGCCTCCGCTGTCTATCTGTCACCAGGCTGTGACTCATGAACCGTAATAGCTAGACAGTTGAAATTTTCACAGATGATGTATTTCTGTTGCCGCTATAACAACAAATACTAAAAACAGATTTAAAATAATATTTAAGTCGGGCAACTCTGGCAATCAGGACTCGTACTACGCTACTTCGATTACTACAAACTGGATGGCGTTGATAGTCAATTAACACACGCGAACGCCCTATGTCGCCCAGTAGTACTAATATGAAACCTGTGCAATTGTAAGTTGATTCCAATTCCACTAAGTGTCGGCGCTGAGTAGAGGTTCACCCTTAGTTACCAAGTCTTGAGACTTTGTGGTGTCACCTACCCGAGCCTTTCACTTGGTATTTCGCTTTCAACCCCCGAGCGCGCGCACAGAAGTCAACTAATTGTATCCCCACATTTTTGGATAGAATAAATACCTCTTACAACACAGATCCTGCCGTCTTGTCTTTTCATCGACCTTCGGCGTGTACCTGGACGACGTTCTCATCACCTCCCTTGTCAACGAGGCCTCTGAGTCTACCAGGATACCCTCCGAGTGGCGGCTTCACATAATAATATTTAAGGGGGGCTTCTCTTGTTTTTTAAGAGGTTCTTGCTCGATATTAATAAACGGCAATATGCAGACGCTTCAAATATTCGCAGCATATTAATTTGTATGTGAACATTAAAAATGAATTATTAATTTAAAATATATATTGTATATATATTTAAAGGGGGGCTCCCATACAACAAACGTGCTTTTTGCTGACTAAAAGAAAAGTTATAATATAATTATTAATGTTATGGATAATGGTATGGAACTCTTCGTGCGCGAGTCCGACTCGCACTTGGCCGGTTTTTTCAATTCAAAGGTCAACGAGCATACTCCTGATGATGGCATCGTGGAAAAATTTAAGAGACTCTTCAGATTTTACAGTATACCGTTTTTGCTACTGCTTCATTTTGTCGCAAGCGTTTACATACGGGAGTCATAACTTCATGGTGCTGACCTGATGATGATGATTCTTAACGGTTAGAAGTTCGTAGACGCTTTTACTAAAGTTTTTTTTGTACTGTTGCGGTATTGTGTTATGAAGTACGGGCAGTTATAGTACATTTCACTGAAAATGGTAAAATAAAATTATAATTTAACTAAAAAAACAGCCTTAACACGCACTTAAAAGTGTTAAAACGTGGAAAGAAGTCGGTGACATTTCAGAGTATAGATACATGTGACCGTTAATGTGTCTATGCTGGCACTAACTTCTTTCACTTGGCGATAAAAAAAGTTATTTCCAAGTTCAAAATTACTTTTAAAAAAGAAAAGAGCAAGTGATATCTATTAGGTGTCAAATAGGTAAACATTTTCTTTTCCATTATTATACTTAATAGACTATGCATAAATATTAATATTATTTTTAAAATACTTTTACCTATTTGACACCTATCAGACATCTCTTTCTTGCATTTTGGAAAATTTAAGACGACAAAAGTGCATTTTGCTGCTGGTGGTGAATACATACTATTTTGCCTATGTCACGTAGTACCTATGATGATATGTCAAGAGTAATAACCAGAGGTCGGAATTAGGTAGGTAGAGTTGTTTATGTACTTGCATCGAAATGTTAATATTAATGTAGACCTTCCCGGGATTACTAATGGACAATCCCGTGTCCCGTATTAAGTAGAGTCCAGAATCCAGTAAACAAGCCAGGGTCAAACATGATTCACCACACATAACACAATAGGAAACAAGTGAGCGCATTCGACGAACCGAGGTAAGCGAATGAGTAAACCGATTTATTGCTAATAGATAGTTTAAATGCGGTAGAAAGAGACAAAATCTAGTTCATTTCGCTAAGCGGTGAGTGCTCCGCATTTCCGCTATTGTATTCTTTTGCTCTCACAAGCTATGTTGTGCGAACTACAACTGTGGCAACATCGCGCGTATTGGAATTTTGCAACTTCGGACATCCGATGTCATTAATGTAAGTTTGGCAACGTCGTGCGTGTAGTAGTTTAAATCTTGTAAAAGTAAATAACTTTTTATATCAAAAAAATCACGGGATTATTTCTGCGCTTTTAAATTAATCTCGGGATTTAAGGCATATCCACTTTAGTCTTTCGCTGTATGAAATCAGTGTAAGTACGTGAATAACTCTACCTAATTCCAACCTCTGGTAATAACACATTCCAAATGGCATGTAAAAAAACGAATACTGTATTTTCGGGTTGACATGTTGAAATCGAATGTATGTTATTATTAAAAATTATCATTTTGCATAGATTGCTAATAATAACAAGCTTCCAAAGGTTTTTTAATGTATGGTAGCGAAAACTCAAAACCTATCCACGAAAAAACCATTTGTACCTACCTCCATTAAATCTACGCAAGTTACTATAAGAAAGAACTTATTTACTTGAACATTCGAACCGACTTTTCAATAGGACTAATATTTCCTGAGTGTATTTTGTAAATGACATTTCGATTACCGTTTGGTATTTCAATTTGCTGAAACACGAACATAATGAAATACTAAATTGAATATTGTCTCAATCATTATATTTGCAGGCAATCCAATTTCATAATAATTTGATAAATCAATTTTTGTGAGTAACTCGCAATTCGTCGTCGCTATTTACTTTTTTTAAATCATACTATCTCGTCAGAAATTATTTTGCACAAACATGTACATTCATAATAATTCGTCTACGCAAATGTAAAATTTCCCATATCAGAATCAGAATCCAAAATCAGATTTTCCATACAAACTTTCATCTCCCATCTCACTTCCCACTCTCTCCTTCGCAGGATCTCAAATTATCTCTGTATCAAATTTCATTTGAATCGGTCCAATTGTTTCGGAGCCTATTCAATACAAACAAACAAACAATCACATCTCTCCGCTTTATAATGCCTATTAGTGTAGAAAACTAGGTATTCGATGTGATTACATACAAGGGAAATAGTGCACATGTTTCGCTATTAACAGACCATACAAAATTAACATTGGTATCTAACTACTTAAAAAAATTGGAATCAATATGTGTCAAATTTAATAAATTATATTAGGGTCTTTTATGTCCTATACCCGTTCATCAATAAGCCACTTAATACTTTAGGGATCATCTTTTTTTTATTCGAAATGGGTTTGTCTGTCTCTAGACTAAGCCAGGCGTGGCGCAGACAGAGTCGTTGATGGAGCGAGCTCACCCAGAAAAAGCCTGTTCACTCTGAGTTTGAAGGTCTTTGTGTTGTAATCCGTTTTCAGGCACAGTAGAAAATCAATTGTTATGAGACTACGGACAGTCTTATGATCCTTAAGACGGTAAATAGTTTTGACTCGAATTTATTAATATTTAAATTTTTGATGTCATTTGGAATTTTACTATATATTTTAGCCCATTGTTAGAGCAAATTTTTCAGTATTTAGCTAAGCTCGGAAGTCTAGAAGGTACACTTTCGACCATGGAACAATGGGAGTGTATGAAACCCTTTCCGAGTGATGCGTCATGGCCGCATGCGGCCGTTACATACGCTCCTATAGTTCCATGATATCCATGACACCATTTTTATCGATTTAGTTTTAATACAAATCTACCCCCTTATTTTTAACCCATTTAAGGACGAATTAAGTGAGGTAATTTAAGTGAGGTGCTTGTGGCGCAGTGGCGGCAGCGCTTTGGTAGTGATACCAAAAGTTAAGCAACCCACGGCGCGGTCGTGATTGGATGGGTGACCATTCCGACCATTTAAGTGACGTCCATGACAAGCATCTCCGTGCTTCGGAAGGCACGTTAAGCAGTTGGTCCCGGCTAATATCTGTGGTATTAGTCGTTAAGCCTAGTCAGAGGCCCTAGGGCGGCTTGATAACTTCTGACAGTAAGGTTTGTCACTTGCCTTACATACACCCCTCCACCAATCCGCACTGAGCCCGCGTGGTGAAGTATGGCTCGTTCCTCCTCATAGTTGAGGTGAGGCCTTTTCCCAGCAGTGGGATCTAATAGGCTGACTTATAAGGACGAATTCCCAAAAATCCTTTCTTAGTGCTTACCTACATTTTGAAACGAAGCATGGTGCCAGATTTCAAGTTTCTAATTCTACTAAAATTCATAACTTTCTTGATGACGAAAATGTATGGACAGTCCGAAAGTTTTTTATTAATATTTGAAACTAGCTGTTGCCCGCGACTTCGTACGCGTGGACTCGATGATACAAAATATACTTTATACTCCCGTCGCCATCCAGCTATCATGATCTCTTAGTCTACTATGTCGTAAGGAGAAGGGAGGAATGAAAAATCAAGGTCAATAGTCACTCTGTTTTGGATAGGTTACCATCACCTCGCCATCCTCCTCTGGTAAGAAACTTTCGCATGGCAGTAACACCTTCTTAGTTAAAGTGTAAAGGATTTTTACCTACCGCAATAGATGAATGCGGCTTAGCATTTATTTGTGTCCCTAGCCTACTCACAGGTTGGTTTGTAAGTTACTACTATCGTAAAGTTATTATTATTATTAAGAGCCTGTCGTGTCCCACTGCAGGGCAAAGGCCTCCCTACCCTTTCTTTTATAACGTAAAGTAAGTAATATATTCTTATATTCGTAGTTCAATTTCCGTTCGTTAGTTAGTGATAATTAGTATAAAAAATAGTGCCAATTGACTTTGATCTTTCATTGCTAATACAGTGATTTAACAAAATTTCGACAAACTGTCTGTGGTGAAAGTTTCCAAGAACTACTTAGCGTTAAGGTCAGCACCATCAACTCCTGAATGTAAACGCTATACCTATACCTAAATTAATGTTCTATATCAGTTGCTCCAGACCTTCAATTTGTGTACGTCAATAGAAAGTGCTCATCACGCTGAACAATGTACTCTAAGGTGCTCTATTCATATCTCTTATAGTTAAGCTGAGCTGCTAGGGCTCCATATCAGTTGCTCCAGACCTTCAATTTGTGGACGTCAATAAAAATAATGCTCATCACGCCTAACTTTTCTTAAGGCGCTGCTTTCATATCTCTCTTAGTTTAAGTGTGCTGCTAAGGTTCCACGTCAGGTACTCCGATCTTCAAAATAAGTTATAGCCTAGTATTTGCCCAGACTCAATAGCTACACAATAAAAAAGGTTTAATTCAAATCTATTTAGTAGTTCCGGAGATTAGCGTGTACAAACAGACAAACAGACACACAGACAAACAGACAAAAAAATTAAAAGTTGTAGATTCCTATTGTTACTATTTTAACATCACCCTCAATTAGTTTTTGGTAAAAATACTCAATGTCCAGACGCATCGATTTTACAGTTTTATTATATGTATAGTGTATAGATATAGAATATAGATGGGTGATCTAAACTAAGCCAGACGTAGCTTAGACAGAGTCAATGGTGGAGCGAGCTCACCAAGATGGTTCTGACACTCCCACACACCGATGGAACACAGCAACTTGCTTGGCGCCGGTGTCCGGTGGGAGGGTCGTAGCTACCAGGCGGCACCCTACGGAGCTTACCACTCCTGATAGGATCGTTCAGCCGTCATCACAAACTGGAGTTTGTAACGTAGTTGCCCGGGGTTGACCACTAGGAGGTAGGTAGATCCTTCACCGGTTCAGCGGTTTAAACAAGATGTATCAGACACACTTTCGCATTTGGAATGTTAGTACGAATATTAATGCAAATATTTCGATGTAAAGCGTTTTTATTAATAGCCATAGATGATAAGTTAAAAACATCTCAGCTTTTATCGAGATATATTAACGAATCAAACGCAAGCAAAATGCTCTGATATTTTTAGCAATGCACATTTTGGAGAGATAGATTGGTATTTTATTATTATGTCAATCATCTGCTCAACTAAGAAATTTTATTTTACAATATTGACGTATGAGCGACAAAAACGCCACAAATAGCCAAGTAAAGTACCAACCTACTTGCTGCGTATTTATAGCCATAGAATTTAATTATTGATCCATTTCGATAAATAATGCAATAAGGTCGGTCAGATTTATAATGTAATCGTCAATGTCAAAGATTGTCAACGAAGCACTATTTTATTTTAATTTATTTATTTTTATTTATTCAGAAACTCAACAGCTTGTTTACAGTTTTCATGACACAAATAAATTACACATTATCACTTAAGTCAATTAAAGAGTTCCATAACATGTATTTTTGATTATGTCGTGCTTAGCAAACAACTACTATCACTATACCTTTTACCGTAAACAAAATATAATTTTCTCACATTCTGAAGCCTAAGTTGAACCACTAAGTACAAACAGTGATGAAGATAGAATCCGCCTCAGCTGCAGGACCTTTGACAAGAAACAATTTACAAACTTGAAGCGGTAAATTGTCTATACGAGGCCATTACGTAAGTATCTTAACCCGGCAAAGTTGTTGCAAAGTTCCGAACTATGAAAGAATACATTTTTCATAAGACCGACAGCGGAATTAAGTGCTCCGGCCTGATGAGGGTACAGGTTAGGTTAGTGATGTGACAACCGAACGGTTGAATATCGACGTGGAAATTAAATAATAGAACACTGATCAGGGCCTAAGTCTGATAAATTTGAGAGGTGAAGTATCTACCTCCTAGTGGTCCACCCTGGGCAACGATATCACAAATTCTAGCTTGTGATGGCGGCTGAACGATACTATTCAGCGGTGGCTGGCTCCGACAGCTGCCGCCTGGCAGCTACCACTTCCCACCGGAGCTCGGTGCCAAGCAGATTGCTGTGTGTCGTCGGTGAGTGGGAGTGCCAGAACCTTATGGGTGAGCTTGCACCCATAAGGTATGGGACAAATGATTAAATCATGCTATTTTTTTTTTAAGAGTAATTTAGCAGACTTGAAGCCCAGCACTAGCCCACAATTTGTCCCGAAGCAATGGTAGGGCCTATAAATATGGTGGGGCGTGTATAAGTGCCTCCTGTGGGTAAATGCATTAATCAATGAAGTTTATGATCTCGAACTTGGTATGGAACAGGATAATGAGAAAGGTATAAAGAGTTAAAGAAGTACAAGCCTTTGGGGGCGCTTCAGAAGTGACATTAGAACACCGGAAAAATAAAAATATATTATTAAAAAACGGTTAGAAAGCAGTTAAGTTCATACAAAAAACATTCAGTAAATATTTATAAAAGTTAGTTTTTTTAATGGTGAATAATCCAATCCATAAAAATCAATCAATTAACGTTTGCACCGTAAAACCGTGTGCGCGCCTACATTACAAGTCTTGTCATACAAGTGTGGAACCACAGTAATATATATATATAGTAAGTTTTGCTATGGTTACATACTCGTGTTACAGAAAGGGTACAGGTCTTGTCAAAAAATATTTATTCAATTTAGGACAGAAAATTCCACTTAAATACGAACAAGTGTGTAACCATATTAGCACTAGGAGTTATTATGTGTTTCACATGCATATTGCAAGACTTGGATATGAACATAACTCTGGTCGAATCGTCTACGCATACATTGCAACTTCACTTGCAAAATAGTTAATCCCATTCGATCTCTCTCTCTCTCTCTCTCTCTCTCACACACACACACACACATACACACACACTAACACACACACACACACACACAGAGACACACACACACACATATTTATCTAGAATAATTGAATGTGCCACACACCTTAGCCAAGTAATTGTAACTGGTCTCTCAAGATGCAGGCCGAGCATAGTTTAGGAGCCTCTGGCAATTGCGTGAGATATATAGCACTTTCATGTTGTATTTAATTGATTATTATTGATGTAATTCTGGTTATCAATAAAGATATTTTTATATTTGTTTATTATATTTATATTTACTTCTCATCCGAGACCGTGAGTTCGATCCCCGCCTGTAACACTGAGTTTGTATAAAAACTTAATACAGTATTTTTCAAATATCGCTCCCTAACGGTGAAAGAAAACATCGTGACGAAATCTGCAAACTAGTTGGCTAGTGTGTAAAATGGAGAAGGCAATGGCAATCTACTCCATTAAAATTGCCAAGACAGTCGTTGTGTGTGTTTCATTCAACATAATGACCCCGACGCTCAGACATTGAGGTATATGACTGAGAAGAGTGTTACCAATTTTTTTATCGATGATCACCCATCACTACTCACTATCGCCAAAGTTTGAGTGGCTAATTTATCGGATCTGAAGCAACTGTTTGACTAGTTACCTAAACTATCGTTGTCTATCCTGGCTGTTTTCATTTTGTATAGAACTTCTTTAGTTATTGCCGACGTTGCTCTCGCGTAAGAATTTTCTTAACTTTGTTATAGTTCGGCTTTGTGGGATAAGATAATATTTATCTAACTTGTTAAAGCTATACTTGCACGTGTTCTCTTGTGTTAGGGTCAGGTATGGGCAAGCTGGAACTGCTTGACTTCAGAATAATGAAATGTTTTTTCTAGGAGTTAGGGGCCCAAAAAAATTGAGGTCACTCAGGCTATGGGCATTGCGAGCTAATACTTCTAATTTGTCATTTAAGTTATTTTTTAATTCATAGGTGTACTGCCTCGTTGGTCTAGTGGTCGGCACAATGGCATCCGGTCTCGGGTTCGAATCCCAGATGTATTTATTTTAAAGCGTGATGCACGCACGCGGAATAAACATACACGAATTTAAGCACGAAGTATCAGATCCTTTTACTACCTCGTTTATTTCTAATTATATCAACCAGTCTTCAAACTCCAGACAAACTTCTCGTGTCACAACAATAACTCCCCACATTATATGCAAAAGCACACGGCAGTAACTTTAGGGCTTTTCCGGCATAATAAACTCCGCTCAGGGAAGCAGAGCGATGTCTTTTCATAAGGTTATAATCCGCAAGAATTTTATGTAATAGACCGATCTATCGATTTGTAGACATGAGGAAGACGAACGCGACATCGATAGGTTCCAAAAAACTGATACTATTCAATTACGAATTTATTTAAATTTTTTAGTTTTTTAACAACTAAAAATTTAAGAGAATTAAGTCTCTGAATAACCAAGAAACGCAATTGAAGTAAGCTGTGCGTAATAATTTTAACCTAAAGAAGATACTGTCGATAAGACAGTAAGTATTTTGTAATTTTATAGGAAACGACAAATAATTGCTCTTAGTAACAATAATAATCATCGCTCAACGAATGAAAGACTAGTATTAACTATTCTGACTTAGTTTAATACATAAAGTTTGTGGCATAAATAAATAGATAGCACTGCACTCGCCGATGAACCCTACAGTCGGTTATTTGATGTATCCCATATCGTGTTTTTTCAATTCGGCTTTGTCATAAAAAAATGGTAGACATGTTTCGAAAAAAGTTGTGCTTTCAATCACAAATTTTGTTACAGTTGCTACAATTTTTTTTCACCTGTTTTTTACCCGACTGCGGAGGGTTACCTATGTTTTTTGAAAGTGTGTATGTATGTATGTATGGCACGCCCTATAGCCCAAACGGGTGAACAGTTTTTGACATATGAGGTGTAGTTAATTCATCAGGATTGTAGAAGTGACATTGGCTATAAACATTTTAAAAAAAAGCGTATCATTGCATAATGGATATCAAATAAGAGTCAATGAAAAGACAATTTTTTGATTTTTCAATCAGTATTTTTATTTTCATAATACAGCTAAAGAGTTGAGATATCGGTAATAATTAAGAGTTTCCTATTCGTGACCCTTCTTCCATATTTTCTTGACCGAATAAAAAACCTTTTGCAGCGTTATTTATTTACTTACCTACACTAAATCCCGTATTAAAATGATCTATTTCAATCATGATTGTGTCTCCATTCGTTTAAAATGAAATGAATTGCGATATTCATAGCATCGATATCTGTGATCCCTCCCCGATGACTGCCGATCGCATAATATCGCGTGACATTTTCATAATGCCGTATCGAATTCTTTCGCAAACCGATATCACAGTGGAATTTAATTTACTTAGATACAGAATTTAGATACAGGAGGCGCCTCAGTGTCCTTGCAAAGTTGCAGACTATCTGCATCCCTTCGAGTTCAGCAAATTATTCTTGCACGTATTGTTAATACATGAACCCACTTTCTTATAATAGTTTTCTTTTATCGTATATTTTAAAGAGTTTCTTTCAATATGCATTACACAATATTTTTATCGGTGATCAGTTTTTCTTACTCAGTAATTTAGCATAAGTGTATATACTTAGTTTCTTAGGGCTAGATCATTGGGGTGATTATTAGAACAATTGATAAAATTAGAAAACTTAGTTTGTTCTAAATTCCTTGTTTCCCTACTCATCTGTGAGCTTAAAACGAATATACTGGCAAAAACAATTTATGATTAATAATAACTTATCATTGACAAAGCAACAAAGTTATTTTATTGACTTAAAATCTGTCAAATTTCCCGCTAAAGCATAGCAAGTGTATAACCTGACGTGCTGCATTCTACAACTGTACGTAATGTTGTTTTGGTTATCCCTAGTATTATAATAATACGGAAAAATTTTGAGCTGTCAGAAAATTTATCATTGTTGATCGATCTCAATAGCTCTCATACTAAACATACACTTTTAAACATGTCATTCGATTAAATCAGATGTTTTCAATTAACCTTAACTTGGGATTTTACAGAAACTCATTGAGTACCAATTACATCTCAGAGTGCAAATAACGGGATGTCTTAATTATGTCATGATTACAAAATAATTTAATTTATGCCACTTACAATATCCATTTATCTACGGATAAATGGATATTGTAAGTGGCATAAATACCATTAAAAAAAAAACAGCTATTTTCAGAAATTCGGAATCCCTTGTACCTTTTGGCAATAATAATAAAGGTGGTGTTCCGATTACAGATTAACTTGATCTGTTTTAACGTACAGACCGATTTAAGTAAATAGATATTTAAATCAAAAGCAATTAGGGAACCATAATAAAATCACAAATCAGTTTTTCGTCGTCTGTACCCAAGCAAAAATATTGACTAATACTCATGTTTACCATCTTAACTAAGTATTCCTATCCCTAAACTAGGTATTCTTGTATTTTGGGGCCTCGAGTTTGGCTTATCCTTCTGCCACTGAGGTGGAATTATTGCTTCAATTCTACTTGTGACGTACCGTCATAGGCAATTAAAGAAAATTTAATATTATTGAGCGCCGAAATTAAAGTAATCGAAAAGGGTAAATAAAATTGTCGAGGAAACATAATTCCATTTATCTATATCTTATACCATCTATTACATTTACAGGTAACTTCAAAGAACAGAACAATAAACATTATTCGTAGTTTCGTAGGGATCGCTTGCGGCTCTCGTTTTAGTGCGTAACAATGCCCTCTATGCGCTAAAGTTAGAAACAACTTCGATCATGTATCGTATTCACTTCGTAGCGTGGACTCGGAAAGAGGCAGATGGCGCCACCACGCCATCAACTTAATATTTATATGTATAGAAAGTATAGAGTAGTGGATTTGTAGATTTTAGTTTATTATCTATTATAATATTCTTGAGATAGTTTTATGAGTGGAATGGGTTAAAATAATATTTTTTATTAAAATTTGATATTGAAGAACATAGAAACATGTATGTACAGGGTTTAGCGCCTTCGACTTTGAGCAGAAAAAAAAAGAAGTCTTCTACTTCCTGGCTTGAAATAGGGGTAGGGAGGGGCGAGGTACGGGAATTGAAGGATTAGAATTATGCCATAAAAAGGGCGATTATAATAATAATTTGTTAACTTTGAGATAGAAATATTGTAAGAAGGTTGCGGCTCTGTTGCCAAGGAACAATGGTTGCTAAATTGGTATTTGTAAGGTCATTTGTTTAAGTTATATCAGCCACTGTTAGGTATCATTGAGAATAATGAGCGTCACGCGGTGGCTCAGGCCAGGGGAAGCGATGGCCATGGCTCTCCTTTCCCGCCTTCGGGCTTAAAATTTATATCTTAGGTACATACTTACCTAGTTCTTATTATATGAATGTAGAATTTGGTATATTTATTCATATGGTTAAACTTAATCTTTATTATTATTATTAAAGTGATGTATTGGGTTTAAATCTTAATGTCTAGTAACATGCTATGTTATGTAAGGATATCAAACTAATTAATTAATTTTAGTTATGATTGAGCGAGGAGGTAAAACTTGAATTTTGATTGTATGACTAAAATAAAGTAGCCAAGGCAAACATTAATATGTTTTCTTATTACAACAATTAATGTTTGCCTTGGCTACTTTACTTTATTAGGACAATATATAGATTCTTAAACATTTTAGTTATTTAGGGTCAGGCCATTCTTAATATAGATTTACCTGAGATACCGTATTTAGATAAATAATAAACTGTCATTATTATTTTATATTCTCAGTTAAAGTAATTATTTAGTTAAATTAACTCTGGTTGACTTATTTTTAATATACTACTATCTCCACACATTCAGGTTATTTATTCACCTAGATAAATAGATAGATAACTCTTTATTGCACACCATAACAGAAAATACAGTAAGTAAAGCAATTTACACAGGAAAATGTACTATGTACAGGCGGTCTTATCTCTATATAAATATACTTGAAAACATAGGTATTTCTCCCAGGGGTGTCTCACAAACTTCAAAATATCTCCCCACTACCTAATAAAAGAATCTGAGATTACTTAGGACACAGCATAGAGATTTATTATTCCTGGCCACTAAGACTTTCACAGCCAATGTAAGTTATATTTATATGGGAAAAGACTAGTTACTGGCCTCATTAGCTCTTTTATAATTATATTTATTTGGGTTCCTACAATTAAAAAAGGGGTGATTACTAGGCTTCAAAGGGGATGGACGTTACATACTGACGTGGTAGACACCTTTTTACGATGTTGTACCAATTACACTTTGACTTTAATGTTGGTATTTTATATTGTATTATCAAATATGTACTGTTCTATATTTATACAACATATCTAAATGAGGAAAGTGTGAAATAACAGTTAAATAAGCAAATTAAATAAATATTTCTAATGGCACATTCAGAACATCAATTTTTACACGGTTTCACTTGATCCGAATTAGATATTGTAACTATGTTTTTTGAATAATTTTATTTTTTACTAAAGAAGCACATTATAAAGAACATATATAATTTTAAAAAAAAAACAAAGTTTTCATAAAATTTCATTTTTCCATAGTAATCAGAAGAACATAAAATAACAAACAGTAATGCTGAGATCGTAGTGTCGTAGACACTTTTTTCAAAAACACATATGACCAGCATCCGAAGCTGTCCACACTGTACAAGCATCGTCCGCATGGAAATCCAGGAAGGTACTTAAATCACGAGAGTCGCAACGTTAACAACGATAATAAAATTACATAGTTTCTGATTAGTGGTGTCTATGGGACTACCACCTCAGTTGCAGAAGGTTATATAAATTGGGTAGGAACAAATATTAAGATTGCAGTGTTCAGATTGATATGCTATCTGCTCGTATTTTTTTTAAATTCACAACATACCAAAACAGTCCTGGAAAAAAGTGTTATTTGAAAAGCATTCGACGAATTTTCTAAACCGGAATGATTATAATTTCGCTGTTTCTACGGAATAACACCATTGTTCATACAAAAGTGGTTTTCGAGGCTCTCCACATATAAGTCCCTGAGGCTTCATTATTTACGAGAGATGAATGAAATGAGGGAATAATACGTTTGTTTTGAAACTTATTTATCATTCTCGGCTCTTTTATTTACGATCCAATCGTAAAAAAAGAAAATAATAAAAAGTTGTGACCATTTTTTGGGACTATTATCGTGTTTAGACACTGAGTAATAACAAATATTACTATTGATAAAAGACAACAGGGAATAGGAACCACATTTCTTGAAGATATGACAATGTGAATCTCATTTCATCAAAAGATCTTGGTTGGTTGGATTTTTAAATGATTTTTAGTAAAAGATTTTAATAAGATTGTGATAAGGCTAATATAATATAATATGATAATCATCTGAAATAGTCGGGCTTGCCCTACCCTTTGCTACTTACTGGTAGGAGTGCACTTCTAAGAGGGGTAAAAGTCAGCCTATAAAATCCTACTGCTGGGAAAAGGCCTCACCTCAACTATGTGAAGAAACGAGCCATACTCCACCACGCGGGCTCAGTGCGGATTGGTCGAGGGATGTCTGTAAGGCAAGTGACAAACCTTACTATCAGATGTTATCAATCCGCCCTAGGGCCTCTGACTATGCTTAACGACTAATACCAACAGATATTAGCCGGGACCTACTGCTTAACGTGCCTTCTGAAGCACGGAGACGCTTGTCATGGTCGTCACTTTAATGGTCAGTATGGTCACCCATCCAAACACGACCACGCCGTGGGTTGCTTAACGTAAAAACGGAACCCAATTACTAAGAGTCCACCGTCTGTCCGTCTGTCTGTCAGTCACCAGGTTGTATCTCATGAACCGTGATAGCTAGACAGTTGAAATTTTCACAGATGATGTATTTATTTCTGTTGCCCGCTTTAACCGCTTTAACAGATGTATAGTTGATGTAAAATGTTTCGAATAGAACCCTTCGTGCGCGAGTCAGACTTGGACTTGGCCGGTATTTTTCCAACTTCAAGAAACCGCAAAATAAATTTGATGGTTATTACAACATAATACCTGCACGCGTTCTTTGAAAAAATAACTTACGGACAAACAAAAGACTAACATAAAGGTTACATTTTTTGTGAGTGTACGGAACCCCTTAAAATGAAATCGTACGCATCCGTAATGTGTGCAGAATGTTTCTGGTAGAGACATTACGTTTATACAACAGACAAATAATAAAATAGGCCCTAACTTATGACCTGAGTAGTGAATTAGACGTAAGTATGCAATAAATTCGAGGCAAATATGCCGTTTGTGCCATTTATTTGGCACAACAGTATTTCAGGGCAAAATTTACGATCTGTAACATATATTACAGACAATGCAAAGGTACGCTTGGACTTTACGTAAGGATAATTAATGTAGCTTATTTACTTTGAAACCACACTTGTATTTTTTTCACTTTTCTTTGGCGACATGCGTCATATCGGCAGACAATTTTGTTCAATATCAATGTAACAAACATGTTTTTGAACGATTGCAAAAAAAAGTATTTAATATGTTTATTCATTATTTTGTCTTACCTACACGTTCTGCGTACTCTCACTTGTTACATTCGTTGATAATTTCTCTCTGTCTTCTTTTGCACCTCCTGTATCTTCTTTATGTTTGTCCTATGGTTGACTGGTAGAGAATACTTTTAGGATTAAATCCGCCGTTAGTTCAATTTTTAGTTTGTGCAGAAAGTATAAATAAATAAATAAAATAGAATAAAGTCCAAAACCTAAGATTTAAGAACCGTAAAGTAAAGTAAGCCTATAAAGATCTTACTGCTGGGCAAAGGCCTCACCTCAAATTATGGGGAGCCCTACTCCAACACGCGGGCTCAGTGCGGATAGGTGGAGGGGTGTTTGTAAGGCAAGTGACCAACCTTACTGTCAGGTGTTATCAAGCCGCCCTAGGGCCTCTGACTTGGCTTAACGACTAATATCAACAAATATTTACCGTGACCAACTTTTTAACGTGCCTTCCGAAGGACGGAGATGCTTGTCATAAACGTTACTTAAATGGTCAGAATGGTCACCCATCCAATCACGACCGCGCCGTGCGTTGCTTAACTTTGGTATCACTACCAAAACACTGCTGCCACTGCGCCACAATCACCTCTAATTTATAAACTGATAATAATTATGTTTACTACTCCTAACTCGCAGTGCCACGGTATCTGTTCATATTTATTTATACGCCTACAATATTAAATAGGATCTTACCCACGCTAACTCCTCCAATTTTCACAGGATCAACTTATCCTGGAAGGTTCGAGTTGAAACTTACTGACAACAAGTAATTAAGGTATTCCACCATTTCTGCACCTGGTTCTTCACGCGGACCAATATAAACTCTAAGTTGCCGAAGTCACGGTTGAAAATAGAAAGTATTTTGGAATTAAACGGTAAAATAATGAACTTGGAAACGTTGTAAAGTATAAAATTTACGCTGAGCATTCGACAGTATGATTTATATTGAGATATTCTTTGAAGGTGAGAATAAAGGGGTGTAATAAATGCCCAAAATAGGGAAATACAAAGGACCATTTTCCTTCCTTGTTTAATGGAGTAAGTAACAGTAGACCTAAGCGCGTGTCAGCCTATGTTTTTAACAACGTATCAACTTACTATTTGGATATTTAAGGCATCTGTATACGATTAGTAAATTGACCACTGATGAGGCTTCCTGGCGCAGCAAACACTTACCAAAATTAGTCGACTGACTAAACGTCTTCCGTAGCCCAGTTGAAAAGAGCATTTGCCCGTACAGCGAAGGTTCGTAGGTTCAAGTCCCACCGGACGACACGGTCGATCTATTTTGGTGTGCAAAATATATCTATCTATATCAGCCTTTGGGTTTGTCTTCGAACATAAGCCTGATATCTTTCTGACCCAGCGATCGTGGTTCATCCGTGCAATGTGTTCTGCCCATCTCCACTTCCGGCTCCATTACGGCATTACGACGTAGTGCAAAATATACTTTAGTGTAAACTCTACTGAATTTAATTTAGCTGTGTACGTTTATCTGGGCAGTAGTCTAATAAACAACACGACGCTTCATTTTTATTCTCTCTCGGAAACGGCTTTTTGTTTCAGCCGTTCAAAGTGAATAATGACTATTATATTGAAGTCGGTAAATAAGCATTTTTTGACAAAAGATTACTTTTATATTTCACGGTTTCAGTTCCAACATTAATCAACGTTGTTTTTGTTTGATGACGCAGCTAGCACTTGACTTTTGTCTTATCTAAAGTCAAAAGACAAAAGAGATTATATTTAGAATTTACAAACATTACGTACCTGCAAGAAGTTATTTGAAGTAATGAGTATATAGAGATAGAGAGTGTATAGTGTAGTGACCTATTTGAAATCGAAAGTTTAATTAAGAATAGATATAAAATAAGCCTGAAGCTTTGCGGTTGAGCAAATGTCAGTCATCATCATCATGTCAGCCTATTGCAGTCCACTGCTAGACGTAGGCCTCTCAAAACTGCGCCAACTTTCACAGTTTTCCGCTTCTCGCATCCAGCCACCACCGGCCAGTAACAAATAAAATAAATGTCAGTGAATATACACAATTAAAGCTTCGAAACTGCACTGAATTGATATGGTTACAAAATAAAGCAGTCTCAGTAATTCTACCGCGACAAGATTTAACCTCAACGTAATGGAACGAGCTAAAAGTATTTCTCTTCAATCCATTTACCGTCGCGACAAGCGATTGCAAGTTATTTAAAGCTTTCGATTTGTCGGTCTGCGCCCGGGTGGGTCACAGAGTGCACTATCAGTATCCAGTCGGAGTTGGTATTCCTTAGAGGTATTAACCACTAAGTTCACGTAAAAAAAACCTGTAATACCGTCCCTCTAGCCAGCTTAAGCACTTGAAATACTGATTAGCCTTTTGTGGAAGAGAGACCTTCTTTTAAAACCGTCATTTAACACGCACTACGGATGACCTACACTAAAAGTGTCTCTTTGACTAGGGTAAACTACGTAGTACAAAATCAAAACCAAAACCAAACCAACCAAAAGTGATGGTTAGTTTTGCATTAATGGTTAACAACACATGATATTTTTTAATTGATTATAACATCTTATTTTAAGGGATTTTTTGTGAGCCAAAATTGACGCGTTTATCTTAGATGTACACATGTACATACATGTAAAAATGAACAGATTTTTTTTTAAGCCCCAATTGCTATTCGTTACAAGATCGTGCATTGGCCAAGAAATGCGCAGTTCACTACTCAATTTTCTATTATGTTAAGAGTTAATAAAATTGACCTACTGCGGCCCCTGATGCACGAACCCGCAACTGCTGGTTCTGTATTCGGGAGCGCGTACCACTACACCAAGTCGACTACGATCTGGGAATTTCTAAAAAAGAGTAAATAAGCGGATTATTATGGTTGTTTTTAGTCAGACATTACTCATCTTTGGCCGCATCTTCGCTTACCATCAGGTAATCTGGCCAAATATCAGCCTTTAAATACAAATAAAAATAATATTCCTTTTTTTAATTAAATAGCATAACAACGTGGATTCACAGATTTTTTGAAAATCATTACTTATTAATGCAATGCGTTTGCTACTTCCAAATAAAATTTTCCAAATTTGGAACTCTGTTAAAACTTGGTAATATTTATTTGGTTTTACAAAAATTTTCCTATTCGAGCGACGAGACGATCTTGTCCATCGGGAGATCGGCCATTTCGGCCGCCATGTTTTATCTAGCGAAACGAAAATGGCGTCGTTAGCAGGGCTACCAAATATCGTAAACCGTACAATCTTTATCGCGGAAAAACCGACATGTGTGTTCTAGATCGCCCGCTAATACCTAAGCGATTGGGTCATTGAACGATAGCGCTGGGTTTTCGCAACAAAACTCGTGAATCATTTTGTTCTTTCTTTTATCATGCGGCTTTAGTACGAAATGAAGAGGCTTCAAGGATGCCTTAAGCGTAGGAGAATGATAGAAGTAGGTACCCTTTAAAATGCGGAATCATACAACTTAATGAATAATGACTTAACTTCTTCAGCCTTATTACAAAAAATGGACTAGGTTTAAATATTAGCCCAAATGAGGAATGAATGACACATTCGTGACATAACCTAATAGAGAAACGGTTTTCTAATTGGCTACCTAATAGCTTAGTCCTGGTTTAAACCTGGTACTAAGTTTTTGTAATGACGGAGATAAAGTATTAATTGACTGCGAATTAATATTACGAAATGCCTCCAAATGCGATAAATTGAATTTAAGTGAGTTACAAGTTAGACAGAAGAAGAATACGAATTGACAGCCCTATGCAATATGGCCGCTCAGTAGGCCAGATATTCGAACAATAGATGCATTAGCAGCGATGCCGGGTTTTTGGCCGCAGGTTCGAGAAACCGATCCATTGTGCAAGATGATGTGTGGCTCAGATGCGCCAATTCGCGAGGCAGTAAATAGCTGAAGAATTTACAAGTATCTATTGTTTTCGAAAATGAAACATTTTGCAAAAATATGAGCAATTTACAAGAGCAGTCACGAGCAACTTTTTACAAAATCTAAAGTGAGTTAAAACACTGTATATTACCACGAAAATTGAGCGTCGATGGCGTAGGCTAGCGGGTCCTCACATGCGGGCGGCACCGGGTTCAAACCCACGTGCCGATGTCATACTTTGTGGCGGTGACATGACGTCGTAGAAAGTTCATTCTTATATCGTAAAAATGTTCTAAAATTGTTCAAAATTGTACGCTATATTTAAGAAAATGTACGTTAAAGACTTCCGAGTAAAAAACAATTACCATGTCACCGCTAGGAAGTATTCTTCCTAGCGGACGCTATTTATTTCGCCTAGTATTAATCGACTTTTTGACTTTACACTTGGCCAGAAAAAATGTACGAGATGTGTTCATTCACCTTGTATTACAATATGGGGCATTAACTATTTGCATGTAGTTATTTTAAAATAAAACATATTTGATGATAAATCTTTTTTATTTTTGACATTTAAACAATTACACTCTTATGTGCATTAATTGACACGTAATCGCCTTGATAGTTGTTGATTTTTTGGCTAAATCGTGTGTGATTGAGTACATTCCTGGTGGAGATAGATATTACCGGGCTCACTGCAAATTGAATAACAAATGGGAACAATTCGATGATTTAGCTAAAAAAGTATCGAGATCAAAGCATGATCCAAAGTGGATTCTGTGCCCTCGAAGATGATGATATTTCATTCAACAATAAAAATATATTCGATATATACACGGATGCAAGTCAGACTACACATACACGTTGACTTAGAGACCGCATCTTTTCCCTACGTAATAACTTTACTGTATACCTTGGTGTGCTGCTGAGTTATTAAAAAGCATTTTTTTTATCAATTTATTTTTCTTTGCCTTGGCTGTTTTCTCTTTCGTATTTTAGGCTTATATTCGCGGAGCGCGGTCGAGATTAGATGGATGACCATTCCGACTATTTAAGTGACGTACATGTCAACCATCTCCGTGCTTCGGAAGGCACGTTAAGCAGTTGGTCCCGGCTAATATCTCTTGATATTAGTCGTCAAGCCTAGTCAGAGGCTCTAGGGCGGCTTGATAACATCTGACAGTAGGGTTAGTCACGTGCCTTACCGACACCCCTTCACAAACCCGCACTGCGAGCCCTCGTGACGGAGTATGTCTAGTACCTCCTCATACTTGAGGTGAGGCCTTTACCCAGCAGTGGGATTATAGATAGGCTAACTTTAGAAGTAAACAATGCAACGAGAGAGTTAAAAAGATGCTTATCATGAGTAAATGCCTAGGCATATACTCGTAGGTATGAAATTACCATATCTCAGATAATTGACCTCTCCTGAGTATTAATGTGCCTTTTGCATGATGCAGTGGTCATTTGTTTGATGCATCCTCATTTGCAAGTTGGGTGATTAAGCAGGTATGTGGGTCATCTCAACATAATTACTTTAGGATAATTAAAGAAGTAGAGACAGTAGACTCTTTGAAAATGACGCATACTCGTATATTCGTCAAAACTGTACAGAAGCGTGATATTTTTAACTCAATTATACTTTTACAATTACACAAGGACATGGTTTTGTGCTTCAATTAATGTCTTCTAAGTTTTAAGTTGTTTGATGATTCGTAATATCTAGTAACTAGCGGCGACTTTGTCCGTCCAAATGTTGAATTTCACATACAAATTTCTGGATGTCAGTCAGTCATGAGTCCGTTTTCATTTTTAATGTATAATGAAGAAGATTTATGACTCAGTTCAGTTCATAAGATGCACAGAGCAGAAATGCATAAATTTTATATAAAGGAACCTCCATCAGGGGTCTGATACTCCAAAGCAAGTGTATTGTTGGATTGTCGATCTCGTAGACATCGGTAATCGGTTTAGGAAATTAAGACACTTTCTCATCTAAATCGGCAATCGGCTTACTAATCGGATATCGCGGTCAGACTCCAAATCCGCTTTCATAATGGCCGCCTCTTCTCGCCTGTTCAAAGCCTTGTCATTCCTTCTCAATCATTTAAAGTTTTAGGCTTTTAGATAGTTAAAGACTTTAAAACTCGAAGCGCTGTTATATATTTAAAATTGTGTCAGTATAAACGCACGCGTTTGAGTAAAAACCGGCCAAGTGCGAGTCGGACTCGCGCACGAAGGGTTCCGTACCATTATCCATAACATTAGAAATTATATTATAACCCTTCTTGTAGTTAGCAAAAAAATCACGTTCGTTGTATTCCCATACAACGAACGTGATTTTTTTTAATATATATATATTTTTAATTCATAATTTATTTTTAATGTTTACATAGTACCTAGAACTTAATATTCTGTGAATATTTCAAGCGTCTGCGTATTGCCGTTTATTAATATCGAGGAAAAACTGTTAAAAAAAACACGAATATGAGAACCCCACTTAAACATTATCATTATTTAAATAAAATAATTTCTTTTTAATGTTTATATTGATATTCTGTAAAAATTTTAAGTGTCTACCTGTTGCCGAAATTAATGTAGCGCAAATGGCACAAAGAAAAATCAGGTTTGTTGTATGGGAGCCCTTAAATATTATTTTTATTCTGTTTTTAGTATTTGTTGTTATAGCAAAAACACAAATACATCATCTGTGAAAATTTCAACTGTCTAGCGATTACGGTTCATGAGATACAGCCTGGTGACAGACAGATAGACAGCGGAGGCTTAGTAATAGGGTCCCGTTTTTATCCTTTGGGTACGGAACCCTAAAAATTACGCTTCGTAAACGTAAATTAGTACGCCCAGCAGCATAAAAGCAGTACTGGCATACTCTGGAGCGTCATGGTCCATGAATTATGACACTGCCACATGTGACGCTTGCTGAATGAAGTCTTAAATCTACGCTTAGTTGATGCAACAGTAGCAAACCTCTTTGTATTTGTGGTTAGAATACTTTACTGAGTGTATCTCTATTGTGATAATGCGGTAAGATGAGTGCAAGCGTTTTTGTACTAATTACTAACCTAACATTTTGTGAAAAGTTGATTAAAAAGAACTGGGTCGGGTCTTGTTCTAATTACGTTGGAAAAAAAGGCCTTATCAAAGTACATATTTATATTCGTCTCTTTATCTTATTGGTCTAACAAAATCGGTTTTTTGTGCCCTTATTAGACGACGACAGTTCTCTTTGTGAAAAACAGAGGGGACAAGTCGATAAGAGCAGCCAGATCATCTGGGTTGGTATAATGAAAGTGAATCTTAATACTTATTACATTTGGGCCATTTATTAGGATGCTCGAAAATGTAGGATTTAATAAAATATTAACGCTACGGGCTAAAAAGTCCACGTTCAGCTTAAATAAAATGTCAAATCAAAGGCGCTAAGTATAAAAATAGTGGTAAATATAGAACTGACATTGAGAACTCGATGTACGGACGGACGACAGCACGTCACGTAACCACAGAGGCACCTTAAGCAGTTTGTAAAAAGGTGGTTTTGTAACAAAAGCATAGTCTGATGTACAAGAGTCTGTACAAGTTTTACAGTTAACTTGCTATACAAACTAGAATACATGTAAAAACCCTGATGAATAATTATATTTAAGTGACGAAGAAAGAATCTGCAAAGCGGTTGGCCGATCTCTTTTATCTCTGTTCGGATGAAATGCATTGAGCCCGATGCAATATTGTCAAGCGGCACTTGTCCGCGTAATATCTGGCCGAGATTGGCTTTAAAATTGCTGCAAGATGGATGAAACATTTTTAGCTCGTAAATAAAACTTGTATTTTTCGACGGATTTTGGTTAAATTGAACGCTTAAGCTTTATGAGCGTTCCTTTATCCTTTAAACGTTTGTAGATTGCTTACATATGTATAAGTCAGCCTATTAGATCCCACTGCTGGGAAAAGGCCTCACCTCAACTATGAGGAGGAACGAGCCATACTTCACCACGCGGGCTCAATGCGGATTGGTGGAGGGGTGTATGTAAGGCAAGTGACAAACCTTACTGTCAGAAGTTATCAAGCCGCCCTAGGGCCTCTGACTAGGCTTAACGACTAATACCACAGATATTAGCCGGGACCAACTGCTTAACGTGCCTTCCGAAGCACGGAGATGCTTGTCATGGACGTCACTTAAATGGTCGGAATGGTCACCCATCCAATCACGACCGCGCCGTGGGTTGCTTAACTTTTGGTATCACTACCAAAGCGCTGCCGCCACTGCGCCACAAGCACCGCTTACATATGTATAAAAGAAAAAGGCGTTAGCTTAGTAACGCGATTCGATTTGATCAAAAAGCAATATCATTGTACATGTACCACAACTATGTAGCAGTTTCGGATGGATCTTCCAAATACCAACCGAAAATTGGCGTGCCTTTCAGTGTTCTACAGGCTGACTACATTTCGGGGAGTGTGCGAAAGAATAATTGTATCCAACGGCCTCTTTTTACTGTCAGGACCAAAACGTAGGCGTCCACCCTTATATCGTTGAGATACCACCAACACGCATCAAACGCTTTAAATCTTTTCTGTTTCTCTTGCGTAAGGCTAGGCACTTACTATCAGGTGAGATTGCGGTGAAGCGTCTGCCTATAAATAAACAAAAGTTTTGAAGATTTTATTATTCCAGTAACGTCTGGCTGACTCATGGTGAAATAAATGTCTATGATCTCGTTACATTTTACTAACTCATGTTCTAAACTCTTTTCGAAACAAAGGAGGATGCAAGGGTTTCTATGAAACCTGGTACCCGCTCCAATAACGATGTGTGATATATCATTAGAAAGGTATCATCTTGTAGAACAAGAATTGGTATAGCACTTGTCTTGATTTATTGTCTGATTTGATTACCAGCCTAAAATAAGTTCAACAAAATAAAGTCTAGTAATGTAGATTTTCCATCAACAAAATAAAATTAAATACGATTAATGTAAGTATGTTTAGTGTTGTTCATTAATATATCAATTTTTAGTAATAAATAGAAAAAATACATGACGGACGCAGCTTAATTATATATGAGATTTCATTACAAAATTATTAAACAACGAATTAAATAAATGAAGAAGGCTTTATGAAACATTATTATCTACTAACACATTATTAGGGCAGGGCATAAAGTAGGAGCCTCATAGTGTTTTTAAGTTTGTCTGCGAGATAACGGTGTCCTAGAAGAAGAGAAATGCCTGTCATGCCTCCTTGCTCTCTAATATTTGAGATATGGTCAAGTCACCTTCAAACGTCCTATTTTCGGATTTCACACTCAGTCTAGGTACCACTTGATAGAAAACCCCATTCCCCGTAGTATCCACCCAGCCCGCTGACATGCCATAGTCTAGCATGCCATTGTAACTTTTGTTCAAGTTACAAGAGCTAGTATCCAAATACCTAACACACATTGCTATTGGAAGTAGGAACCAAAAGTATGTAGTTGCAATAGCAACTACATACTTAATTCTCAGATTTTAGTAGGTACTGTGTAGCTATTACCGGATGAACGATCGAAACTTGGTGCCCTGTAGTAACGTTTATTTAGGTAACTAATAGTTATCCAACGACGTATCAAATATTGGTGATGGCTACTATGAGTAGGTACTGTTCTTATTCTGAGACTTTAATACCATGTAGCTCAGTAAGGACTAACGATCGGAATTCTGCGCAATAGTAAGTTTTATTTAGGTAACTAAGTGCTATCCAACGACGTATCACACATTGCTATTGGTGGTGGTTACCAAAAGTTGGTGCTAGTTCTTATTCTGAGACTTTAATAGCGTATAGGTCTAAACAGACTAACGATGGGAAATTGGCACCATAGTAACCTTTAATCAGGATACTAAGAGCTATCCAACGACGTATCAGACATTGCTATTGGTGGTAGTTACTAAAAGTAGATGCACTAGCACCACTTATCCCGAGAGTTTAATACCGTATAGCTCAGAACAGACTAACGATCGGAACTTGGCGCTATAGTCAGGATACTAAGAGCTACCTAACGACGTATCTTGCATTGCCGTTGGTGGTAGTTTCTAAAAGTAAGAGCTAGTTCGTTTTCTGAGACTTTAATACCGTACAGCTCTGAGCGGACTAACGATCGGAACTTGGCGCTATAGTAACTTTTATTCAAGTTACTAAGAACTGTCTAACGACGTATCACACATTGCTATTGGAGGTGGGTACCAAAAATTGCATCATCCTTTATATAAAAAACATATTTTTAATTTTGTAGATAAAAATTCAACCAAACCTTTCAAGTACTTTTGGAAGGATATTTATAAAAACCCTTTAGAAAAAGAAAAAGCTTATTTCTTTGATGTTGCAACTTTTGGATAAGAAAGCATTTCGTTAATTAAAACTACATTAATTAAATATCTGTTTCGAGCACAATCCTTTGGACATTACTAAACATAAAATGAAATACGTTCATTGGCAGAAAGCGGTAATTGCTTTATTAAAACACCTTTATCCGAGGTTCATACTTTCATTCTTTTATTGTCACTCATACTGTTCACATTTTGGAGCAAGCAATAAAATATGCAGCGATCTGTGAATGAATTTCGTTGAACAATATTAAACATTTTTACTTTACATTTTTCATTTATTCGAACACCGAGACGACATGAAAGTAAAAATTAATTACACTTGAAAATATTATTGGCAGAGATTCGACCGGAGCTTTATCAGAACAAGACTTTGTTATGTTTTCTCTATCTAGTTAAGTACATCACATGAGTGATTATAACTTGCATATCTGTACGCTTTCGTTATTTTAACTATTTCCTACCAATTCAACAGTTAATCACGAACGCATTCCAGTTAAAACTAGTTAGAGCTAATAGAAACTGACGAGAGGGGAAGGATTGGAATTGTGAAACTCTAAATCTTATGTGCGACGCCAGAGACGATTCTATGTAGAAACTATCCAATGTGTATACAGAATGTTTGTTCATAAATAACAAGAGTATACTTGTAAAGTTTCGTTATTATGTACACTAATATTGTTGTTGCAACCCCAATATTTGTCCTTGCAACACTAAGTTTTACTTTTTTATCTTTGACGTCGCTCTCTCTCTCCGCCATCATCGGCGTGTGTACGTGTTCTCAAAACTGAATAAATTCAAGAATAAGTTCTAAGCAGTGTTTTCATTTGCAACCAATTTCTACAAGCTCCAGCGACCTTACCATCATAATATTAAATACAGTCTGCAACAATAGTAAAGAGGAAAGATTTGACGGTTTGCTTGTATTGAATAGGCTCCGAAACTGGTGGACCAAATAATATGAAAGGTACGGAGATAGTTTGAGACACTGCGAAGGACATAGGCTACTTTTTGTCACGATATAAAATCATCAAAGGGGTAAAATGGGAGATGGAATTTTGTACGGAAAATCCGACTTTTGGTGCGGGCGAAGTTGCGGGGAACTGCTAGTTATTCATAACTTCAAAAACAATTTTAAATAATATGTTTCATAATGTATACCAGGTTCTCGTTGTCTATGCATCTGAAGTCGTGTTAGATACAGTGTCAACATCATTGGGGCTTGATAATAAAATCTCAAATTGATATACAGAAAGAAAAACTGCCTCCATAACATCAACTTACACTCTCTTTTGCGGTCGTGTAAGCAAACCAACAACAAATAGTTGGTTTTTGTGGAAAATATTTCAAAAGCAGGTTATTACTGAAGCCAGCGAGCGTTACTAATCGCTGTAAACACTCCAGGGCTCCGTCCCCATTTCTCAAGCGTAACCTTGACTTCGCCAAGGAATTACGTCGAAGGATGTTTCTTGGCAATATTCTTCATTTTGTACATAACTACAATAATAAACCAATTCTAAATTTTAGAAACGATATAACCACAAATTTGCGATTTTTTGATGTTTTCCTTTACGTGTGTAAGACTTTGCTTCTTGCCGAATTTCATGATTCTAGGTCTAATAGGAAGTAAAGTCAAAGTCAAAAATAATTTATTCAATTTAGGACAGAAAATGCCACTTATGAACGTCAAAAATTTAAATACCAGTAATCAGTAGTCTATAGGTTAGGATTCCCTGCAAAATGTTAAAAAATACAACTAAAATATGATGTTTGCCTAAACAACTACAGTGCGCAGAAATGTAATTCGTTGCCAGGAATGTATTATACGGAATGGTCGAAACTTAAAAAAGTCAAGAATTGATGTACGAATTGTCAACCAAGAAAATATAAGACATCTTATATTTTCTTGGTTAACATCATTGGTATAAGAATTTTGGCAACTGGAACTGAGCGTGCACCTACAAATATGTATAACTCTCTTTGACCTTTATTGTGACTCCTGCAACAGGAGTTCCCTTTGGCTTGGCAGTCACAGAGATGAGGGTGACGCCGTCGACATCATTATCATCGTATCAGAAAGGAACCACAGAATACTGTTGTTGTTTAGTGAATAATTGAAACTGTAAATCTTCCTAAAATAAATAAATAAATAGACAATAATAAAAATAGCAAAACATAATAGTAACTTGATGCTGGCTTTGAGTAATGTTAGTACTGGTGCAGCAGTCATCATATCAGCCTATTGCAGTCCACTGCTGGACATAGGTCAACTTTCACGGTCCTCCGCTTCTCGCTTTTAGCCACCACCTTCCTCAGCAGCTGGTGAAGCAGTATTGTCGCAAATATAATTTAATAAAACTTTCCCTAACGCTGGAGTTTTAGTGGACCATTTATTTTTTTACTCTTTACTTACAACAACTTGACTTTAAGTCTTTGGCCGCCACCTCATTTCGTTTCCCTACTTTCTTGTAAAGGGTGAAAATTTACGCGAAGCAAAATCCTCAGTATTTGCGGCACCTATTTTGTCGCTCTATGCCTTGCCAATATTTTTATCAGCGAATAAATACAACATAAAAATATCCAACGAGACATCCACTCGAGACCCTGAATATTTCATTGTGCAATACATTTTCGCTTTACAGAAAGCTATTTCGAATATTAGCTGGAGTAGGGCTGTGGTTTGGTGTCGGTCCTTTTTGGGGGTTGAAATGTGGGGCGGAATGTTTCTGGTTTTATTCTTTGTGATGCTCCACATTTATGGGTCAAACCGAATATTTATTGGTTATTGCCAATTTTTCAAAAGTGTATTTATAGCTGTGCAAAATTATTTTTGATATCGTCAAACGTGTATTTATAGCATTGCAAACATTTTTATTGCTACCCCTAGGAAATTACCTTTGTTTATCTATTCTAAAAAATGTATTTAGAATCGACAAAGTAAAATCTACAGAATGAAACTAAAAACAGTCGACTTCTAGGGCAAGTTTTGTAATACACACTGCATTTGTGAACTCGTGAAATCGACATCACGAGTTCACAAAAGTTGATTTACAATGAGTGACATTTGTCACTCATTGTAAATCAACTTTTTAACATTATTTACAAGTTCAAAGCAACAAAATAGTGTTTAAGTTACCCTTATTTATTGTTGAAAGGAAAATACAATTTCGTTTCGAAATTTCAAATTACAATGACGCTAAAAAGAGAAAAGAAACCAAGTTAATAATACTTTTAAAACATATTGACTGTTAAATCAAAGTAGCTAATACTGTCAAAGTAACCAACTTTGAAAATGTAAGTACGTTTCTTGCCGACAAAAGCTAAAAGCCTTCCAAGGGATTAAATAAACAATGTATTGACACTTCTGGCGGGCGTAGTACTAGCAAACGTACGCACTCTCCTGTTTTGCATACATATTAATCGGGTTTATGACTACAGACATTAATAATTTAACGGCTTGAAAATACATCGTTTCTTTTCTCGCTTACACGTTTTTATGACTTTTAGGAGATGTTCTTTTAGTGAATGTACATATATTATAATGTACTTATTTATAAATTATATTTAAAATGTAACCTGCTTTTCGCTTTTAGCGGTGTGGCAATGGCATCATGTAATAATATGAAAATACTGGGTGTAAGTACATAAACTCATACATAACTTCATTTGTTTCATAATCAGCTGCTATTTATTTTTTTAAGTTGGTAAGTTGAAATTACCTATTTTCTTAGATATTGTTCAATGGCAGAAACAGTTTTCCGTACTTTCAAGGTCAATTGGAATTGAAATTAACATGAATGATGAGGACATTTCTTGATTGGGAAACTTTCACGTCTTTCAAAAATTGATTTAGGTACTGGTATAAATACCTATGTATTTGCAAGCAACTCTATTGTTAATTATAGCAATTTCAATAGCTATCAAATTGAATTGAATTTAAATAATTTATTTTTAGAACGTTTTGAACGTTTTGAATAAATTCAATGTGATTAATTAATCTTTTAGCCAGTTAATCTAACTCCAATAGTGACCTAGACGATTTAAAATTCATCGGCTAGGTTCAAAAACCTTTTACGATAAAAGAAACTGAATGAACCCTCGATCGAATCTAATCAGAACTGAATAAGATATATGTAACGGCCAATATTTTTGTGACGTTAAAATATCGTTTGTGAATTTTCATCAAAACACATTCGTATTTCTTGCTCGAGTAAACAAACTATCTACGTTGTTAAGAAAAAAAATGCAAACCAAAAACACAGGCTTCACGCAAAAATAACTCTTGTGTAAAAATGGGGAATGGAAGCTAGGGTATTCGGAAATAAAAACAAAGAAAATACTTTGTCTTTGATAAATTACAGCTAAAACTTCAAACGCTTCAAACGCAAAACTCAGAAGTGACTTTGTGTGGATTGAGTCCTTTCTATTTAACTACGTCCAAATGTGAAACACGTAAGACACAAAAATACTACATAAAAAAAGAGCAAAAAAACCTAAGCTTGTAAAAGACAAAAACCTAAGATTTTGCTTACCTCTCGTGGTAAGAGAAAAAATACTTTTCGGTCTTAACCACTTACCACTTTTCCCACAGAAATGTTAACACAATGATCATCCGTAACAGAATTTAACAAACAAACATTAAGATAATTTATCCATTACCATTATGTGTGTAATTCAAACTACTGTTATCTCTCTTTAACTACGTTGAAATTATTCAGGGCTAAAATTATAATTGCTGTTTGCACCATAGTTAAATCCCAAAGGACGGCAGAACTAAGATATTCATGTGTAACTGTGGTCTAAAATAGAACTCGATTGTATATCATATGAACTAACTACCCATAGATAAGTGAGTAGATAAATTAATAGTTTATGATTTTTCAACAAATTAACGCAACGGCTAGCAATGTAGATTGTTAATTTTATACAGAACACAATTATCAATAATGTAATCATTTGTTAATTAAAAAACCTCTCGGAATAATGCTACTTACTCCGATACGTAATGTTACTTACATTTAAAATGTTAATAATGAATTCGATGGTCCGTATTAAATTTTATTCATGTTGCATATTATAATTAAATTAACTTAAGTAAATTCATCAATGCAATTAAGAATAAATATATGATGTAATGGATTTTTTTTTCTGTGTACTTCTCATAATCATTTTTCTTTTGAGTTCTTTAAATTCAAATTATAACTTTGATTTCTATCCCCATCCCACTATTGATTGATAATTACATTACGGTTTCAAACGCGTTTCTGAAAATGATATTGTGTCATACCCAAAATGATTTCATATGGAACCGTGATCTCGTGAATTCCCTGAGGTATAAGACAGGGGTGTAGCACAGACAGGGGGGAAACAGTGCAACGTGATTTGAGTCGCTTTTAAATTGGGAGAGAAAGTTCTTGATAAAATATGGAGACCCTTCGGTAAAAAAGGAGGGTTCTGTAAATATAATGTTTTTTTATTTTACGATTTTAACATAAATCTGCTTTTTTTGGTGTTTTCCTTCACTTGTGTTGTAAGGCCTTCCTTGTTGCCAATTTCATAGTTCTTGGTCAATGGAAAGTACCCTATAATATTTCCCTGCGAAATGTATTAAAAAATCGGAAATTGCCATTATGGTTGGATTGCGTTAACATAGAAGCTTGATGCTTTCACAGCTTTGGAACCGTAGACTTAAGCAGTATTCGATGTTAATTTAAGATTAATACCTCCACGAGTTCCTAAGATAAAGGGTCGTGACAGACAGACGGACGGACGGGCAGACAGACGGACACACGGAAAACAGAGTGATCTTATAAGGGTTCCTCTTTTCTTTTTTAGGTACGGAACCCTAAAAACGAGTTGTTCATATCAAAAATTCTAAGAATTTGGCATATAACCATGTCTGTAGCATATGTAAATTTTTCTAAAGATAAGTTGGGAACGGACCGAGTCCCGAAGGAGCGGCGTATGATTGATTCAATCGAAACTGATAGCGGTGACTTATGTGAATGCAGACGGGGCGCTACGATTTCGTTGCGTGGGAAAACCATTTGAATATTATGTATGATCAGCAGAGATCGGACCAGGTAAATTGATTTGGGGTCAATGACCGCAAACATTGATATTATTATTAATATGGACATGCCTCCGGTATTCCTTAATACTTTTGAGTATATATATGGTATGTCTTAATACTTTTGAGTATATATATAAAAAGAACAAAGTAGTGTAAAGTGTCAAACCAAGTAATTTCAGGTGACATAAAATGAGTAAGATACTATGATTATAAACCGGAATTTTGGGTTATCGGTTCTTTAAAAGAGGCATATCCATTTATTCTAGCACTGTCAAAGTAAATCAAATTAATCTACCTACTCGATCCCTGATGATCAGTATGACAAAAAATAAACTTAAATAAAATAAAACTTAAATTTATATAAAGGTAGTATTTGAAGTACAAGAGTTTACTTCTAAAATTCTAAGAGAAAATCTATAAACATTAAGTTCAATTAAAATTAAAAGCTCGACCGAGCTTGTTCGCGAATCCACGACTTTTCACTTTTTTAATTTCCCACAGAAAAGTTTGGCTTGTCAAGTTCCCCGTTCAATCAAACTTTTGACGTTAGTAAATAGCTAAGTTTCGAGCTAGAACTTTAAAAAAGCTCCGTCAGCTTAATTTGAAGTTATGGCTAGCTTTCAAGCTCTTTGTTGTTACTGTTAAGAGGTTGCACACAAATTCAATGTTATTATTATTATTATAATAAGGAGTCTGTTGTGTCCCACTGCAGAACAAAGGCCTCCCTACTCTTTCTCCACTCTCCACGATTTTGGGCCACTGCCTCCCAGTCTTCTCGATATAAGTCCAGCTAGTCACGCCACCGCCTTTCGTTTGAGATGCGGCAGACATCTCCGGCCCAGTCCCACTTTAACTGAGCAGCTTTCGTGGAGATATCATTAATGAAAGTTTTGGAGCGCAGTACGGTATTTCGGATGCGATCAGATGATTTCACGCCCAGCATACTACGCTCCATTGCTCTCTGACAGACCTCCAGGCTGGACCTCTGACGATTAGTTAAAGACCAAGTTTGGGCGCCATACGTGAGGATGGGAAAAATACACATGTCCATGATCTTACGCTTAAGGCATATTGATCAATGTTATGAGAAAATATTTTATAAGAGGGTATTGGTATTCCTCAATCCTCATTCCTCATCATCACAGCCACAGGACGTCCACTGATAAACATAGATAGATATTATTTATAGCATAACAAAAGAAAAAAAAGGTACAATGAATTTTAAAAATAAACATAGGCCTCCCCCTTAGATTTCGAACGTGACCAGAGGCCCTACCCTGAATGACGATGTCCGTAATTTCGATGATAGCCATCATGCTTGTTTCCACTGTCATATTGGCATGAGTGACAGGGACGGGTACAGTCAAATATACGGGCATCGTCATCGGGAGTAGACCCCTGTCATATAAGCGGCCTGAATTCAGTACGATCCTGCGACCTTTATACATGTACTATTATTTATTTTATGCCTTTATTAGGTCATCTGTCCATCTTGCCCCTTAACGCCCTACACCAATTGATACTTATAATTGTGTTTTCCTCTACATGAAGGTTTTTGACGACCGTATTGGTGTAGTCGTTCGCGCACCGGACTTCTAAACCAGGGGGTTGCGGGTTCGAATCCCGCAAGGGGCAAATGTTTGTGTGATGAGCACGAGCCTTAGTACCTAAGTCATGGATGTTTATATGTATTTAAGTATTTCTATCCGTTATCCTAGTCACCATAGCATAAGCTCACGCTTAGTTTGGGGCTAGGTAATTGGTGTTTGTTGAATAAAAAAAACATAGGCCTCCCACATAGATTTCGAACGTGACCAGAGGCCCTACCCTGAATGACGATGTCCGTTATTTAGATGATACGCTTGTTTCCACTGTCATATTGGCATGAGTGACAGGGACGGGTACAGTCAAATATACGGGCATCGTCATCGGAGTAGACCCCTGTTATATAAGCGGCCTGCATCCAGTGCGATCCTGCGACCTTTATACATGAACTATTATTTATTATATATGCCTATGCCTTTATTAGGTCATCTATCCATCTTGCATGTTAACGCTTTACACCAATTGATACTTGAAAATAATTATGTTCTTACACATGAAGGTTTTCTGGAAGATATCGCTTGTAGAGCGATATGGCCGCCTAAATCAAAAAATTTAAGATCCACTACGCGTTACAAAGTCAATACCTAAACAAAGCAAAACTTTATCTGACACTTCAAAAGATAGTTATCCATTATAAACGAAACTATTTAGAAATGTCATTCGATTAAGAATAAAGTTAGACGAAAACCAAAAAACTTTTAAAAGTACGAGAGAAATCGCATCACTTAATTTGACGTTTCGAAATTATCGTAGTCTGTCTCTTTAAGTTTGTTTGACAGAGAAAGAGATAGAATGAATCTTTTAATCTAATCTATATGAACTTTAATGCAGGGCGCATTGGAATTTATCCCATTTTTGGAATTTTAAAATTCATGTAACAATTGGACGTTCTACAATTCATTCAAATTATGTATTGATATATAAGTACCTATATGGTTAATAAATAGCCTGCTAGTGTCGTTTTACCTACTTCGTACTGCGTAAATATACTCGTAATAGTTGCACTTTTGACCTAAAATCTGCGATAGAGGATACAACGTCGTTGGGATATAAGTACAATTACTTTACTATCCTTTCACCTGACTGCACCCTCTCGTTAGTTGAAATGCCGTTTGCGAGCTGCAAGTCTCTCTCCAGTTAAAGTTTACTAGTTTTCAATAGTGTTGTTAGTAATATCTATCGAAAGGCAAGCATATTTATAAATCCGAAAACCTATGTAACACTACATCCACAAGTAGCGAGCCACAAATTTCTAGTAATATATTATAGCTACCTTGCTCAGCGTATAAGCATCGCCATCCAGCGCGGTGCCAGCCAGGTGCTGCCAGCATCCTGGGAACCTTACTACGAGGACCATTTTTTTATTTTTGTTTTTCTATTGTCTATATGTACATATAATAAAACAGTAAAACCAATGCGTCTGTACATTGAGTATTTTTACCAAAAACGAATTGAGGGTGATGTTAAAATAGTAACATAATAATAATCTACAACTTTTAATTTTTTTGTCTGTTTGTCCGTTTATCTATTTGTCTGTTTGTACACGCTTATCTCCGTAACTACTGAACGGATTTGAATGAAGCTTTATTTATTGTGTAGCTATTGAGTCTGGGCAAATACTAGGCTATAATTTATTTTGAAGATCGGAGTACCTGACGTGGAACTTTAGCAGTACACTTAAACTAAGAGAGATATGAAAGCAGCGCCTTAAGAAAAGTTATTAAGCGTGATGAGCATTTTCTATAGACGTACACAAATTTAAGGTCTAAAGCAACTGATATAGAATCCTAGCAGCTCAGCTCAACTATAAGAGATATGAATAGAGCGCCTCAGGGAACATTGTTCAGCGTGATGAGCATTTTCTATTGGTATACAAATTGAAGGTCTGGAGCAACTGATATAGAACCCTAGGAGCACAACTATAAGAGATATGAATAGAACGCCTTAGGGATCATTGTTCAGCGTGATGAGCATTTTCTATTGACTAACACAAATTGAAGGTCTGGAGCAATTGATATGCTAAATTACTTAAGACTGATTTTCAAACTCCCAAGGTAATCCTACTGTCTCCAAGTTACGATCTGGTGACGGAAACCTGGAGAAATCGAGAGAATCCTTCAGATAATTTTATGGTGCTGACCTTAACGCTAAGTAGTTCTTGGATACTTTCACCACAGACAGTTTGTCGAAATTTTGTTAAATTAATGCATTTGTTAATTTCATTAACGTGTTTGTATGTAACGTCTTAATTTAATTATCAGTAACAAATGTTACTGATAACCAGAGTTTTTCAAGCCACTAGATTACGGCCTACTAGTAGCCAAATTTTGGTTACTGTTAACCAACATTTTTTTTCAGTGTAAGAGCGTTAAATAAAACGTTATTTGTAGAACAAGTATAACAAGAAAATATTAAATCTACAAGGTAATTTAACTTAATCATCAAAGGGAAAGCTCTTGAAAGCATTCTGTCAAAAAGTATGATCATTTCAGGGTTCATGACCAGAAAAATTGTAAACCTCATTAGGATGCCTTATTCAAAATTTAGTCACCTACAGCTTAGTCTATTCGCGCTATCGACAAGCAAAATATCGACAACTACTCATCTCTAGCCCGTTAGAATCGAGAACTCCCTGTTCCCAACTCGATGCGAACTCACTTTCCACCACTTTGTTATCTGTGGAATAAAACGCGATCGTAAGTTTTGATGGCACCGAAAATGGGTTATGGAGTTGGACATGATTATTTTCACGCTTTCAATTCGGAAGATGCGCCCAACTGGTGGGATGGTTAAGTTACTTCCATCGTTATGCAAAACCGAAAAAGATAGTTATTTGAATGGAAGTTGGAAATTGAGCACTATGCAAGTTTTACCAGCGAGTACTGTCACTATTTTTATGAGTAAAACTTTTTAAAGTAAATACTATGTAATCGGAAAAACTAATCTGTAACTTTTTTATACTTGAACATTTTTTGACAATTTGACTGCATAATTACAATTTAATAATCCTAAAATATTAGAACTATATCTCTACCATAGGCAACGGATAAAAAACAATATAAAGGTAGCATTAAATGTGTTATAACAATAATAAAGACAAGATTATAATAAATGATATTTTATGATTAAAGCCGTGTATAATAAGATCAAATCAAATCAAATCAATTTATTGCAAATTAAGTGTTACAGTGGTCTTAAATAATAATAGTGAACTTTCAACTTAATTACCCTTTCAGGGTAATGCAATTCTAGTGCTTATAAACTAGTTAATAGCTATTTATTAGGTAGGTATTATTATAGTATACCTATAATTCGGTATGATGAATGATACATATTTATGTAACTACAACTAAATATAGGCAAATAAATAATTATACTAAAACTAACAATAGGAAGTAGTCATCAAACAGCTTTTCAGTAGGCATAAAAATAACTTTTGTGCTTATATTTTACCTTCTTTATTTTTGCAAAAGACCCTGACATAAGAAGAAATGCTCAGACCAAAATCCTATTTTTCAAAGAATTCTCCTAAACGAGTTCCTAAACGAGTAAAAGCATTTAGAAATAAGGTAAGCCTTTAGTTTCATGATAAAGAGTTTTATATTAGTTTAATTATTTATGTTTATTGGTATTTTATTATAAATTTTTATGGCCATATAGTGTGGGCTACAAGATGAACAATTAGAAATGTTATATCACCATTACTACAAATTAGTCGTTATACAATTATAAATATTTAGGCACGGTTTGAGTTTTGCCCTATTTTTGGTATAACACCGTCGGCATATTCTAAAAAGTGATGTACAAGATACACCAACGAAATACCGTCTGTTTTTCACTCGAAATAATAAAGGATAAACAGGACTCCATCACAGAATACTGAATACTCCCTTCTTTTGCAGGTTTTTTTGGAGTACCCTTAGTTCTTAGGGTTACGTGCCTCAAAAAGAAAAACGAGACCAATATAGAATCACTTTGTGGTCGATCTGTCTGTACGTCCGACTGTCTGTCAGTCAAAACGTTTTTCCCCGGAACGCGTAGAGGAGATAGCTCCTTTACGCTCAAGGAGAGATAGTTTTAAAAAAAATTAACCTTTTTTAGTAACAAATACTTATTCTTATTTGAGCCTTACTTTCTAACACTTTGCAGGGAAATCGAAACTTATAGGCTATCTTACATATACCTAGAAACATGAAGTTTAGCAGGAAAAAAGTTTTAAAAAAATGTACAGGAAAAAATCTAAAAATCTAACTTTATTGTTCTATCACAAAAAAAATATTTTGCGGCACTTACACTAGTTGAGGTGTTTGTAGCGCAGTGGCAGCAGCGCTTTGGTAGTGATACCAAAAGTTAAGCAACCCACGGCGCGGTCGTGATTGGATGGGTGACCATTCCGACAGTTAAAGTGACGGCCATGACAAGCATATCCGTGCTTCGGAAGGCACGTTAAGCAGTTGGTCCCGGCTAATATATCTTGGTATTAGTCGTTACGCCTAGTCAGAGGCTAGAGCCTCTGACTCGGTTAGGTGACACGGTTTAGGTGTAGGGCGGCTTGATAACATCTGACAGTAAGGTTTGTCACTTGCCTGACAGACACCCCTCCACCAATCCGCACTGAGCCCGCGTGGTGGAGTATGGCTCGTTCCTCCTCATAGTTGAGGTGAGGCCTTTTCCCAGCAGTGGGAGCTAATAGGCTGACTTTACTTTTTTACTTACACTAGTTTGTACAGAAACCTCAGTGCGTGAGTCTGACTCGCACTTGGCCGGTTTTTTATCAAGAGCGTGCTTAGGGACTCTTTGTTGTATGTTACAAGGCTCTTTAGATGAGTTGAAGTGTGTTGCTTAGGCACTACGTATAAAATGAGAGAAAAATGATTTTCGCTAAAAACATTGATTTGTAAAGTAAGACCGTAAGTTACTATAGGTATGTCAGTAGGTAAGGAAGTTTTCAATTAGATTCTCTTGGAAAAGTTAATAGGTAGGTAGGTATGCATCTAAAAAATGGTTTTCAATACCTTTAAAAATCACATGTATAGATTTGCTTGGTGTCATTTAGGCCACTAAGACCAGAGTTCATCAATTTAAGGAAAACGTAAGTTTACAATTAATTTAGCAATTCCGATACAAAATATGTCAATTAATATCATGCAATGTTTTGGTAAACTCGGCCCTATATACTGAAAGCAACTTGAATATTGGTTTTCGACCCGAGTTCACCAACTTTTAAACAGCCAGTGAACATCGGTAACGGTTAATTTGACAGAATTCTCATACAAAATATGTCAAATAATGCCTGATCAAAAATTAAACATGTGTTGGTGAAATAATTTTGACAGTAATCAGGGACAATGTTTGGAAAAATACGAAAGTTTAAGAATTCTGATGAGAGGGAACCCACCATTTGCATGAATAAAGTTGATTGGTAGTCAACATTAATATTTACTTTCCTCGAAATTACTTCATCAACCAATACTTAAAGTTTTGTTGTACGTTGGTGTGTTAGCGTGTATCATCGTTTGCTGTGAATAATATATGATAGCAGGTGAGATACGGCTAAGCTATCATTGCTTTTCATACATCTGTTTGAAAGCTATCATTTCTTGAAAGCTGTAAACATTGCAATTTGAAAGACATCGAGTTGGGTGGTATGCTTGCTGTTCCCAATTCATTTGGCGTCACAGCACAGTATGTTTTCCGATTCCATGAAATTCTATCATATGTCCTGTCACAATAATATGGTATAAATTAGCATGTCTAATCTAATAGTATATAAGTGTAGGACTCGGGGCTATGAAAGACGAAAACAGGCTATGTTAATAAAACTCTGGTTTATTCCTTTGTCAAGTAAAGTTTATGAGGTACAACAATACGTCACTCAGCCAATTTTTAGATATCCTCTCGCAGCCATTCATCAGAACATTCACACTCAACAGAACCAAATCATATCATAACCCTCACGCATTCCAAACAAATGCAAATCATCCGTCTCGCTCACATTCTTCCATGAAGTTTCGCTCATTCAAAAACTAAGCCAACATGAATGTTATAAACGTTAAAGCCTAACTGTCACATTTCTCCGTCGCTGCGCAGATTTCCCACATAATAATAGGTTTTTCGCAAATAATGAATGAAAATATAAACAAAACAAAAACGTTTTTTTTATATTTGTGTACTTAGGAACAGAATAGAAGTGAAGGCTCCAAAATTTAAGCAAAAGCAAACATATTAAACATGCAAAGAGGGCAAAGTAAGACCGGTCTTCAGGAGGGTTGCTATAGAACCAAATTCTTCTATCGTGTTTTGAGATCCCTAATTATCATAAAGATGTCCTGAAGTTTCTTGTAATATAGGTTTGAAACTCTCACAGTCGAAGTCTTATCATAAAAATTAACTTCGCACCCTTCTTGACTGTGCTTTGCATACATTTGCATAGGCATATAGCACCTTAAGAGGAAACGCGGTCACGTGGCATTTGAAGATTAGGTGTTTGAATAAAATGTCGCTGTCTCGATACAATCTCTGGCGGCTGCCCAAGCAAGAAAGGGATAAATGAAGCTCATTCAATCAGACAATAAATCGCTTCTTAAATTTAACCAAAATAGCATTTCGCTGTCTCCTATTTCGTAGTCCAAAATTTGACACATGATAATATTTGTTGGAAAGAATGATATCAAAATAGTATCTACTTGGTAAAGCGACACCTGTGTCAGTTATGTGAACTAAACTCGTAATGTCAAGTGTCATTGTTTAAATAAAAAAAGGACAGTCGTTATTCAGCAACCAACGTGTTTTATTATAATATTTTTCTGAAATAATTAATCAAAGGTTTAGACCATGCTATGTTTTAGTTTTAATGTTGATTCGCATATATTTTTTTAGCGATCGTCTGAAAGTTAAGGTTAAAATTTGGCAATTTTCTTAATTTTTGAAGGCTCACATTTCCTTTTTTAATTTGAATAGGTAAGAGAAAAAACAAAAAAAAGGAATAGTTATAATTCTGTGTTAAATGTTGATTTCATGGTAAAAAAAATTTTGCGTTAGACCTTTTCCAGGGAGAAAATAGGGGACTACGTTTGTATGGAGAAATCGTGTCTTGACTTTCCGTTAATAGCAACAATTAAATAGATATTACAAATCTGTAACGTCTTTAGCATGGAACTCGTGGGAGACACTGCGGCGACGCAGTGGTTCGGGACAAATTGAAAGCCGACGCCGGGGAATTGGCTTGGCTTGTACCGTCTCCAGCACATCAGACTGTAACATGTCTATTCTAAGAACACCCGTAACCACAACTGCATAAGGATGTCGTAGTGTTCAGCTTGATGGTTGCCTTACGAGCGCTGATAATAAGGTTTTCAATTGCAACCTAATGGTGTTACAAAATGTTGGGCTAGAATTTCCACAAATCAATATCCCTTCAGAAGTAGGTACTGCAAATTGTATTTCGCTTATGTAAAGCTACTTTACAAATCCCAATGTGATTTGTCCATCAATTTATACTATTTCCTTTAAAAAACAGTATTTTTATCTAGAACCCACACCCCCTTCAACTAAAGTAATGGTATGATTTTGCTAACATACCAATGACCATCCGCTCGTTTAGTTGAAATGATACGTAACCCTTCAAACTTAACACATCTCTTTGCGCTGCGTTAAAGTGACCCTTAATTTTTCCAGCAAAAGAGTACTCCTTGACTAACTTCAATTTAGCTCCCATTCAGACGACATCAAAACGTAACTTCAGGGGATATTTCAAGGTATTTTTCGGCACCAAATTGGTCCGGAATTTGGGAATTCGAAGCACGTCTTCAAATGTACGATTATGACTCAATTAGAGTCAGCTATCGCGTTGTTTGGCAACCGGAGGGAAACGTAATAGACCTCATACCTGCGGGGGATTTAATACTACCATCTTATTTGCGGCTTTGAAGTGACAGCCGTAATCAAAACTCATCATTTTTCCTCTATCTGTGAAGATATTATACTTCAACTTAACTATATAAAAATACATATAAATGTGTGGCTATATTTGATATCACACCACAGATGATAAAATAGTTACTACGACCTTAATATAACCTAACGGGGCGTACTAGCGCTGTCTCGTTGCCCTAACCAAGTGATTTTACGAGTACATAAGATTAAAACCTCCACGGTACCTCCGGCACGTCAGACTATAGGTTTAAGACAGCAAAATCATCCGTCAATATTTTTTCCTGACTGCGTAAAAAGAAGGATTTTAGTCTAGAAAGTGGAGACCTGACTTTTTTTAATTACAGATTGTCTGATTAAAAAAAATCAGGTCTCCACTTTACAGATTGTCTAAATCCTTAACAAGCAGCTGTGTCAGACGTAAACCAGGACTAAGTAATACCCGACCAATTAGAAAAACTTATTTTAGGCACATAGGTGGTCATTCATTTCTAATTCGTCTGTTAATATTTAGACCTAGTTTAAACCTAGTCTAACTTTTTTGTAATAAGGTGGTAACTGTTTTTATTGTAACCTGCTTGTATGCTTGTTATAATGTGAAAATATAAAGTCTTTATTTATTACTAGCTGTTGCCCGCGACTTCGTACGCGTAGACTCGAGGATACAAAATATTTTATACTCCCGTCGCCATCCAGCTATCATGATCTCTTAGTCTACCATGTTGTAAGGAAAAGTGAGTAATGAAAATCAAGGACAATTTTTTGAAAGGTTACTATCACCGCGCCATCCTCCTCTGGTAAGAAAATTTCTCCTGGCAGTGACACCGACTCTTAAAACTAAATTTTGTCGTATATCTTTCTTAGTAAAAGTGTAAAGGATTTTTTTAAACTTTTTTGTTTACTTTATTGAAGGCAATTATATTCGTTTGTAAAAAATATAGGTAACTTTAGTATTAGTGTTCAGAAAAAAGTCAGACTTAAACCATACCGCAATAGATGAATGCGGTTTAGCATTTATTTATTGTGTCCCTAGCCTACTCAAAGGTCGATTTGTAAGTCACTACTATCGTAAAGTTATTATTATAATTAGAATTCTCTCGTATCCCAAGGCCTCCCTACCCTTTCTCTTATAACGTAAAGTAAGTAAGACTATTCTTACACTCGTAGTTCGATATCCGTTAATTAGTAATAAGTAGTATAAAAATAGGGCCAATTCACTTTGATCTTTCATTAATAATATAGTAATTTAACAAAGTTTCGACAAACTGTCTGTGGTGATACTTATCCACAAACTACTTAGCGTTAAGGTCAGCACCATCAAATTATGACTCCGAAATGTAAACGCTTAAATACCTAAATTAATGCTAATTTGCTTTAGCAAATATATGCTATACATGCCTATAAAATCTGAAGGATTCTCTTAATTTCTCCAGGTTTCCGTCACCAGATCGTAACTTGGAGACAGTAGGATTACCTTTCGAGTTTGAAAATCAGTCTGAAGTAATTTAGCATATTAATTTCTCCAGACCTTCAATTTGTGTGAGTCAATAGAAAATGCTCATCACGCTGAAAAATGTTCCCAACGGCGCTCTATTCATATCTCTTATAGTTGAGCTGAGCTGCTAGGGTTCTTTATCAGTTGCTCCAGACTTTCAATTTGTGTAGGTAAATAGAAAATGCTCATCGCGCTGAACAATGTTCCCTTAAACGCTCTAATCATATCTCTTATAGTTGAACTGAGCTGCTAGGGTTCTAGATCAGTTGGTCCAGACCTTCAATTTGTGTGCGTCAATAGAAAATGCTCATCACGCTGAACAATGCTCCCTAAGGCGCTCTATTTATATCTCTTATAGTTGAGCCGAACTGCTAGAGTTCTATGTCAGTTACTCCAGACCTTCAGTTTGTGTACGTCAATAGAAAATGATTATCACACTCAACAATGTTCCTTAAAGCGCTCTATTAATATCTCTCATAGTTGAGCTGAACTGCTAGAGTTCTATATCAGTTGCTCCAGATCTTCAATTTGTGTACGTCAATAGAAAGTGTTCATCATGCTGAACAATGTTCCCTAAGGCACTCTATTCATATCTCTTATAGTTATGCTGAGCTGCTAGGGTTCCATATCAGTTGCTCCAGACCTTCAATTTGTGTGCGTCAATAGAAAATGCTCATCACGCTAAATAACTTGTCTTAAGGCGCTGCTTTCATATCTCTCTTAGTTTAAGTGTACTGCTAAGGTTCCACGTCAGGTACTCCGATCTTCAAAATAAGTTATAGCCTAGTATTTGCCCAGACTTAATAGCTACACAATAAAAAAGTTTCATTCAAATCCGTTTAGTAGTTCCGGAGATTAGCGTGTACAAACAGACAAACAGACAAACGGACAAAAAAATTAAAAGTTGTAGATTCTTATTCTGTTACTATTTTAACATCACCCTCAATTAGTTTTTGGTAAAAATACTTAATGTACAGACGCATCGGTTTACAGTTTTATTATATGTATAGATAATTTATTTATTTATTACAAAGACTACCACTACAAAAGATGCGACAGTTTGACTTGATGTGGTCCATCCGTACCTCGGAATATAAGATATAAAATAAAAAAAAATATCTTAGAAAAACATGTAACTTTAAGCAGTTCGCTGAGCTTAGATTAAGTCACCATCTGCTGTGTTTTAACTCTTCAAAAAAACATTTAAATAATTCATCACTTCCATATTAAAGCTATTCAATTTGCTTACTCTGAAGCTTAAGATATGCCTGAAATTCATGAATATCTCACGCTCATACGTTCAAAGCCTTTAGGAGTATTTCTCAGAGTTCAAAGATACTTTAAGCCCTATAAAAACGTGCCGAAGTACGTTTGTACAATTGTGTACACTTTATAAGGATACGGGCAAAGACACAACATAAGCAGAAGCGGATAAAGAATGAGTTTTTTTTTTACTTTGCTTTTATTTTATAGGTAATGGTGATCCGGGGTGGCAATGCCGGCGACTTGACCGCAAGCAAAGGGGTCAGAAAAGCTACATGGATGTTCGCTCTCGTGCAAGCTGCAGCGACTAGCAATGGGCGATTTTACTGAATTAATCGAATTATTCGAATGGTCTTTGTAATCGATTGTATTCGATAAGCAACCGTAGTCATTCGATTATGCGGCTAGCATGACCGGAGCGCGCGGGGCGCAGGCCGTAACTACTAACTGCTAACGAATGAATCGTAATTTGTCGCATCGATTAATCATTCTTCACTGCCTGTTCTGTGCGCACAGACGCTCGCGGCAATTCAATCGTATGCATTGAAGGGCAGAGTATAGATTATCATTCGATTGTCGATTATTATTCGATTATTTTTTTTCCGAATTACTAAATCGACATTCGATAGTTCGAATGGTCGATTGTCGATTCATTCGATTATAATTTTTCGAATAATCGCCCATCACTAGTTTGGATCCACCATGAGAAAAGTAGTAGGTAATCTCACGTTAGCAATATCAGAATAGACGAAAAAATATCGAGAAACTGTACGCGCAAAATAATACACAAAATACTGAATGAGGTGTAAAGTTCTGACTAACAATTAATAATGCACTAAAAACTAGCTTGACTATTTGAAACGAGTATAAAGTTGGATGACAACAAGGTAGCAACATGGAAATTATGGAAACATCGCACGAATTATAATAATAAAGCTTGATATTCTACTCACAACCATAGGCGGGGTCTCCACTAGACAAACGCACCAAACGTTTTGAATCTGCAATCCTCTTGCGTGCGGCTAGAGAAAGAAAATTGTTGCGGGCTGAAGTGTTCTTTCTCTCAATAACTCTCTGGTCAGTTTTAAGAAAAGAGTAAAATAAGCTGTTATTAGTCAGAGTCCCTACTTCTGTTGACGATGTCCGTATTTTCGAGTCTAGCCACCACGCTCGTTAGCGTTGTCATTCTGTCGTGAGTGAAAGGGACGACTACATTAGAAAATTGCGGCCATCTGTTTGTCTAGTAATATAATCGCTTCATGCTCGCCCGCTACCGCTTATGTCGTGTTTGGACTCCAAAAATAACGGCTAAATAGCAGCTAAAGCTGGGACGGCGTATGAATGTTGTGAGAAATTGGTCTATTTCTCACTACGGCGACTTGAATGGCAATGAAATTGCCGGGAACAATTTCTTTAAGGAGAAAACAAAGGCAAAACATTTTTTGCTCATCTGTGTGAATAAGTATAATCCATGCTTATGCTATGAATGCGAAAATAGCTGTATCTGTCTGTAACCTTTAGCGCTTTGATAGTGATACAAAAGTTAAGCAACCCACGGCGCGGTCGTTATTGGATGGGTGACTATTCCGACCATTTAAGTGACGTCCATGACAAGCATCTCCGTGCTTCGGAAGGCACGTTAAGCAGTTGGTCCCGGTTAATATCTATTGACATGAACCGATTTAGATCGGTATAGAGATGGTCTTAGATTGAGAAGGACATACTATAGTTTTTAATGTACGGAGAATCCAATAATTACGCATCGTAGTGAAATACTAATGGCTCTCAGGGTCCTACAAGATAGAACGATGATCTGGTGTAGGTTATGAGATGCCGCTGTATGAGAAAAGTGCAAGATTGATAATAGTGGATACTTTTAAAGTAAGATCATGTCCAACAGTAAAAATCTTTGGCTGAAACGAAAAAGTAGATTTTAAAAGAGGTGCCTGTGGGGTCGGGGCTGCAGCACTTTGGTAATGATATAAATGTAAAGCAACCCAAGCAACTTGCGGTAGCACAACGGTAGTGATTGGACGGGTGACCAGTTCGACAATAATGTGACGTGATATAGTGGAGAGTAACGTTACAAATTAGCCGTCTCACATATAATCAAGTGTTATAGCAATGTCAAAATCATTCGTAGCAAGCGGGTTCTTGTGCGAAACGAGGGTTTTTCTTTCGACGGCAATTGTATAATATAGCGGTGTTTAATTTTGATGTGCTGTCCATTGATGTATTCGTTCGCACCCCGGACTCCTAAACCTGGCGGTTGCGGGTATGAGTCCCGCAAGGTACCTAAGTCATGGATGTTTATAAAAAATTTATAAAGCATGTCTATCCATTATTCTAGTCACCATAGCACAAGCTCACGCTTAGTTTGAGGCTAGGTAATTGGTGTGTTTGTTAAAACAATTTATTTATTTATTGAATAGCGGTCGAGTTGAACGAGAAAGTTTCAAAATGTCCTTCATCGCCCATCTTAGTCGCTCCCTACAAGATTAACTGATACATTTACGGGCGTAAGGATATCCAGATGATCTCCTCCCTCCACCTCCCCCTTAAGTGGAAGCTTAAACGGTTTTAAATGACCGTAAACATCACGTTCAGATACTTCTCAGACGCGTATTACGTAAGATGGATGTGTAAATGTGGTGCATTAATGGTGTTTGAGAGAATCAGGAGTTTCTAAATGTGTACAGTACCACAGATTACCTTAACTGTATTTTGTTTAGATAGGACACTAGAAGGAGAAATAAAGCAACAACGAGTAGGTAGCAATAAGTCAAACTTCCTTGCTGTTCACTATCAGGTTATTCGAACTCGAATTCTTGTCATTAAACATTCTCGCCTGAATCTAGTAGTGAAACGCCGCCCGCTACTCATGCGCGCTTTTTTCATCGTGTGACAGCCCTGGAAAATCCATTTTGATAAGTTTGGGGCAGACCCACGTTTGTTCAACTTTAGTTTGACTGTTGTGACAGTGACGGAACTGTGTGTGCGTGGGTTTTGAAATCAAAGTTATTACATATCTACCAATTTCTACCTACCTACACGCCGGGTGATGGTCATAATTCATGAACGTTTGAATGAATCGTAACGTTCTTTTAGCAACTAATGCACCAACACTTGCTAGTAGTTAGTACTCGTAGCTAAACCTTGTTGTGTGATTGCTTCTACCTTTATGAAAGGAACTCACACTCAAGAATCCCATCACAACACATCAGCCTATTACAGTCCACGGCGACGTACGCCTCTCGCAGAAAACGCCACAAAATCTCAAATTCTTCATAATATTTACCACAAAATTAAATTTTAATAGTGACTTGACTGCTATAAATCTTAGAGAAAATAATATCCTGAATACCGGAAATTGTTTAGAAGTGCCACAATAAAATTTATGTAGTATCCATAAAAAGAGCTATGAAATAGTAATTGTTATCCATAAAAATAAAGCCGGAGAGAAATGTTTAAAACTCTCCGACTTTGTAGTTTACGAGTAGTGGTCGTAAATTGAAGAAAGATCTATTTAGCAGCAAAACTGCGAAACAGTTTTAATTCTGTTTACCAAACCCTTATTGCACAACCACAAAGAGGGTGCCTTAGTGGTCACGGGTCTAATGGTCAGCACACTGGGTAATATCCACGAAGTCCCGGTTTTGAATCCCTGGCCGGGCCGAAAGTGTTGGGTTTTTCGATCTTGAAATAACTCAGACAGCTCTGAAGTCAGGAAGTTGGTGGTATTAACACCCGCGTGCCTGGGAAAGCACGTTAAGCCGTTGGTCCTGCGCCTGATCTCTCTATGGTCATGTCGGACTGCCGTCTCATCAAGTTATGTTAGTAAAGGAACAGAGAGTGCTTCTGTGTGTTGTTCTTGTGCAGTATAATATTTCCAGCGCAGTTGCCTAATCTCTGTTGAGATTGGCCGCTGTAGTCGAAATTCGGCTAGGAGGACATTATATTATTATTTCACAATCAGTAAATAGGTAGTAACTGAATCTTGCGCTGTTAATTTTTTGTCAGAACTTTTTTTATTTGAAATGGGTTTGCTCTCGACTCTAGACTACACCAGACGTGGCGTAGACTGAATCGACGGTGAAGCGAGCTCACCGAAAAGCCTGTTCACTGACTTTGAAGGTTTTTAGGTTGTAATCCGTTGGAAACACTGACGCTGGTAGTGAGTTCCACATCTTCGCTATGCACATCACAAATGTCGATGAGAAGCGCTTAGTTTGATTCGTCGGTATATAAATGCGGTATGGGATGGGTGGTATCCCGCAGTGCGTCTGGACGTGCGATGGTAGAAATGAGCTTAATTCAGTGGTACTTATATTACTTTAAGGTGATAAACGTTACCACTAGTTTTATTAGAGATTCAATAAGTTTATACTTACTATGTGACTACTACTTGAAGGCAATGGCAAACATATTATTTGGAATTAGAAAGCTCATAAATTTCAGTAAAAAAACACTATCTTAAACCTTTCATCCTTACAAATAGTACCTAATTTAATTATGAATACCAACCAATAGTTACTGGTTGCCAACTATTATTTTTTTAAATACAGAGACACAAACTGCACAGTCCTAGAGGTCCCGTTGGTGACCCTTTGGAAACGAAACCCTAAAAGTATACATTGAACTGCTCTGCTGCAAGCTTTGAGAATAATTATAGCTGAAAATTTTGTACATACTTACGACCGTAATACAGAAAACTTATATAAAAATGAGCTCTTTGTTTTAAGTGAGATCATTCACCCTATATTGGTGTTCCTGACACCCAGTATTATGGACAACAGAGACATTCATCTTCGGTTTCCTTCCTACGAAGAAACAGATAAATCATAGTGGTTTTTCCAGACGATTTGACTACCTATATTATGGTACGCATGGTCGCAGATATTACATGGATGGTAAATTGCTTGTTGATGTCTTACGCAATATACATATATACCTATATTATATTAATAGGTAGTGGCATCGACTTTGCGTAGGTGAAATTATATTATTAGAGAATACACAGCCAATACGACGACTGGTGTAGTGGTTCGCGCCCCGGACTTCTAAACCAGGCGGTTGCGGGTTCGAATCCCACAAGGGGCAAATGTTTATGTGATGAGCACGAGCATTTGTACCATTTGTCATGGATGTTTATAAATGTATATAAGTATGTCTATCCGTTATCCTAGTCACCATAGCACAAGCTCTTAAGCTTAGTTTGGGGCTAGGTAATTGGTGTGTTTGTTGAAACAATTTATTGTTTATTGTAATAACATTCGGGAATAATGTAGTATCGGCGTAAGGATGTTCCAAATCGCTAGAAAGAACAAACAATGAGTAATAGACATTGGATTTTAAAGTAATTCACTCAGTTCAACTTTATGGGAATCTCTCTGCTATTTCTTAAACTGTATTGTTTTATTAGGTTTTAAACCTATTGAAAACCTTTATCTTATTCTAAGAAAATTGGACCCTGGTGCTAAAATAGCACTATTCATTCTTTTTAAACATAAACCTTTTAAAATAACAGGAAAAAAAATATGTTATTCTTACAAATTTTCTTGATATTAGAGACTTATCGAGAAGTTCTTATTTTTTATTTTGATGTTGATTCCAAGGAAAGTTTTCTTTTTAAATCGGCCAGTTATTACATAGGATAAAAGGAACGAAGATATTCAATCATGTTCGCTTATTAAAAGTTAATTAACTCAAAGAGCGAATACGGGGACAGAAATCAATATGACGTCGAACGTCCCTGCCAAAATACACGCTCATTTGATTGAAACTCGATTATTTCGGTATCGAGAGCTCGCTACGTGTCTCCGATTCGATTAGCAAACGAGTATTTGCCATTCCTCGATAAATAAGTTTAAATCGGATGAGTCGGAGCGACTCACTGATCCGTACATTTGCTTCAGTCTGCAGGGTTTTATCCGTTTTTAGTTACTCGTACCTACCATGTTTGACACAAAGTACATTTACCTTAGTTTTGAGAGAACTTAAACAATTAGACGAAATTATTTGTTTTTGCTGGAGCAAGTATATTGATATAATCAGATCAATCGCATTTTCGAATACTTACAATGCCCGCACCCGTGAGGTTGCTTAAAAATGTGAAATAGGAATCCAAGATGTCTGAGAATCTTATTCTCTTAACGTACTTACATAAGTACAATATATTTTGTAAAATAGAATTAGTAAGTTATCTGCGAAGCTTGTCCTATGATGAGACAGAAGATTTGCTCGTAATAATTAAGTAGGTATATTTTATTGAATAGTGGTCGCTATGCATTTTATTTGTTATAAGATAAGTATTTAGATAGAAGGTTGATGATTGTTTAGCACTAATATAATATTGTGTGAGCTCTCTAGTATGAAGCACAGGTTTAACCTTGTTCAGACTAAAATGATAAATTCTGTCCTTTTGTATTTTAAACTTAAGTTATTTTGCTGTTTCTTTTTACCTTTGTATTATGAATAAATTACTTATTATTATTATATATCAACTGATAATCATAATTCGTCAATATTAACTGTAGGTTACTTTTCCAAAAAGGAGAATATTATAAAAGAAAATCAAAATAACGATCGTGCTCAGTCTTGATTGCTGTCCAAAGTGCTCGTGCGTAAGATTTATTTTGTAGCCATTTCTTCCATGGCTTCCTCATCGCGTAAATAAGTTATACTTGCTGCCAGAAGGTCAGGCAGAAAATATATTTGATTAATATTTATATCAAGCATATTACCTACTACCGTAAACTATTCAGGTAGTAGTATGTTTCTACGATATCTTATATGTTATCTTGTATGTTTCTACCAACATATTCCGGCAGTCCAGCGACTGAAGAGTCAGCATAGCTTCATCAAAGAGGTGTCCGCCCTTGATGGCGACGTTAATCAAGCTGGCTTTAGACTATGGAAAGAGATATACCCCAATACATCATAAATTCCTCTGGCAGAGCAGCTCCCCCCTGGGCATGATCTACCTTGGCAAACTTGGAAGTCTTTAAATAGACTTCGGACACAAGTCGGCCGAAGCAAGGAGAACATGCACCGATGGGGTTACGCTGCGGACAGCGAATGTATGTGTGGTGTCGCTCCCCAGACAATGGCACACCTACTGTCATGCCCTACGTGCCCCTACACCTGCACACGTGAGGACCTGTACAACGCTACTGATAATACTTTGTTAGTCGCCGAGTATTGGTCCTCAAAAATATAACGCCAGTCGACACGACAAGAAGAAGACGATATCTTATGTCTTTAAACGAGCAATTCTTGTATATTTATTTATATGTAAAAATAATAATAATAAGTCAGCCTATTAGATCCCACTGCTGGGAAAAGGCCTCACCTCAACTATGAGGAGGAACGAGCCATACTTCACCACGCGGGCTCAGTGCGGATTGGTGGAGGGGTGTATGTAAGGCAAGTGACAAACCTTACTGTCAGAAGTTATCAAGCCGCCCTAGGGCCTCTGACTAGGCTTAACGACTAATACCACAGATATTAGCCGGGACCAACTGCTTAACGTGCCTTCCGAAGCACGGAGATGCTTGTCATGGACGTCACTTAAATGGTCGGAATGGTCACCCATCCAATCACGACCGCGCCGTGGGTTGCTTAACTTTTGGTATCACTACCAAAGCGCTGCCGCCACTGCGCCACAGGCACCTCCTATATCCACCTATTTATATGTAGGTAAGTATATTTATGATCTCTGTAACAGCTCTAAAGATCTCGCTGAAATTTGGTATGTGCGGTATCAAGACTTAAAAATCGATCTAGATTAGTCTTATGTTTAGGAAAACGTGTTTTTGAGTTTTCAAGCGTTTGTCTTTCGCACGACGCAGAATATGGTCGCTAATTTTACGCTGCTAATAAGAGCGCCTTGGCTGAGTGCGTGTGACGTCGGACTGTCAATTTAAATAAGTACCAGGTTTCGAATCTCGCTCAGTAACGAAACATTTTTACTTTTGTGTGTTTTTTTTTATTATTTCTTCAAGTTAATAACTTCACCCGGTCGCCCAAGTAAATTTGCTATTAAGCGACATCCAATACTGCGTTTATTTTGTTAAAAAGGTATAATATTCCGTTCCATTGAGAGTCCTTGTGTCGATGAAATGGCATTTATAAAAACGCCAAGGAACCTTTGATCACCGGAAACCATTTCCTATCTGTATAATAATCTCTAATCTTTTTCCTCATACGAACGGAATGAATGACGTTACGATGGTATCCACAAAATTACTTTTTCAATATTATTTCAGAACATCTGCGATTCTACTTTTTATTTTGGTGAAGGTATCAATAACGATGCAATAACGAGGCGAGCCATAACGATATTCCGGTTCTTAATTCATTAATTGATCAATAAAAGCAACTTAATTGAAAACATGGTTATTTTGATTCATCTTAGTTAACAATTAAAGGTACATATTATTATTATTTATGCACTACATAAAGAAACTGAGATAAAATTAAAGAGTTTGGATTTACGCCATCTTTTATCATAGTGGCTATAAAAATCCTAATCACGTCAAAAAAATTATAGTATTTTCATGGGTTTGCGTGCTGTGTGAGCATCAGAACGTTGTGTAAGGTAAGACTTGTCTGTAAAAATAAGTAGTTCCAGTTTTCCTCGCTAGATGTCTCTGCGTTCCACAAATACTGTACGTTTTATATTTGTCCATGTCTTTACATGGTTTGTAAATAATCCCTAATTAATATTAGTATTTAGACGTTATGTTTCGACCTTAGAATTAGAAAATACACATCAGTCACATCACCCACCAGCCAATGAGTCTGGAGAAAATCTTGTGGGATTTATTTGAAATTTGAAGGTTATTCTGGCAATATTAATTGGCCCGATCCGTGAAAGCAGCGATGGTTGTGTTCTTTTTATAATATTTTTAACACTACCTACTCGGCGATGTCCAATTACACATCAAGTAAACCGGACTCAAAGTGAGTCATTGCATCTCTAGGGACATAATGTTGTATGAAATTTCATTGCACCCCTAGGGAGGCAAAGTGATTGAATTTCGAATAAGAGTTCGTAGGCATGATCACACTAGCTCGTCCCGCACCAAAGAGAACATAATTTGAAATTTGAACCTGGCAGCCAAGAATTTTAGCACGAATGGAATGAAAAAAAAAGCGCGCGCTTCTAAAAAAAGTAAATAATAAAGAAAAATAAAACTATCGAGTGACGAAGTTTATGACACCGGAGTCCATTAGATGTAAAGCTGCTGGTATTGTTAATAATGATAATTTACTGCCAGAAAATTCAAAGGATATATACTTATAGATAAAATAAGTTTTTTGTAGTACATTTTTTTATTGCCTCGTAGGAAGTGTAAAAAACAGAGTATTCTCCTCGGGGATAAAGATGTCTTCGTCTTGGGCGAGCCTAAATTCCTCGCTCCACTCAGGATTCTACTTGAAAACTGAACTCCCTCGCTGCACTCGGGAGTTAACTCTCGAATCCTTCCTTACGCTCGAGATTCAAGATGACGCCTGTGACGTAAGACATCACTTTACCCCCTTGGTGAATAATCTACTATTGCACTATTTATTTTGATTTACCTTTGGAGTTTCAAAATTCCAATTATTAAATACCTATCAACTTTTCTCCAATTGTGGGCATGGCTAAGTTTCGGTTTGATGTTTGTCGTGTTAGTGGATATTATTGATTTATATATGACTAGTAGGTAAAGTCGCAGTATCAACATTTTTTATTCATCATATCAGCCTATTGCAGTCCACTGCTGGATATAGGCCTCTCCAAGACTGCGCCAACTTTCACGGTCTTCCGCTTCTCGCATCTAGCCACCACCGGCCACCTTCCACAGGTCATATCGGTCCACCTACCAGACACACTACGTTTCCCTCGACACGTTTTTATTAATACAGGGCATCTTTGGAAAAGGGAAAGGAATCAAACACCAAAATATATAAAAATCACAGTCGTTTATTAATAATAAATACTGGTAATTAGGATAGGTATAGAGATTTTACCAAAAATCCTTAGCGTAGGTAATGAAAGGTACTTCAAGGATATCTAATTAAAATCTAGAATGTAATGTTCAAGTGTTGAGTAGATACGAGTGAAACCGCCCTATGTCGTCGCGTTACAAATATTAATATAAATGAACTAATATCGTTACTAAATAAGGAACTTAACATTAAGTCATGGGCCCAATCTCCTATAAAACCTTAACAGCTAACCCCTAAAGGTACGTATAAACAATCTAAATCTCATTTGCGTCCTAAAAAGCTAGTTATTTCGAAAATTATTATTAAGGGAGCTGACCCATTTGATAGATTAACGTCAAATACTTTGGTTTCTTGAAGGTTACTCATACATCGTACAATATTTTTGACCATCAATTATTTTCAAATCATTCCTTACTGGAGACTACTGGAAGGTAACCAACACATCAAAGGATGATACAAGATCGACTATCGCCAACTAGGAAGGTCAAGGAATTTAGCATGAGATGGTGCGGGCAACATGCATGTCATGACATGCAAAGAGGACCATGTCGTGAAGAAAGCCTTCACACTTCCGGACAAAAACAGGCAGAGGTCACCCGCTTGCTTCATGGTGTTCCACAATATCAAAGGACTCGATACAGGCCCAATTGAATGAAGGGATAACACAAGGTCGACTGACCTGGCGCATGAAAACGAGAAGGGCCGACCCCAAAATAATGGGAAGAGGCACGGATGAAGAAGAAGAAGAAGAATACCTTTAAGCAGATTAATGAGGTTCACAGATTTTTAAACAATGGACAATAAAGTCCTGATTTGGTAAAAGAGAAACATATAAGTAAAGGAGCTGCATGCTTAAGGTGTAAGATTACAAAATTATAAGTCTCTTGTAGAACCGGATTCGCATTTAGGGTAACCTAAGGTATGAACCAAGAGAAAACTATAAAGAATAACATAAAGTTACATACTTAGTTCATTCATAAATATTATTGACGGGTTTTGTTTTTACTCCATTCTAGTTTTACTTCACTGAAAACCTTGGCTTATCAAAGCATTTAAAAGTACTGTAAGATGCTTGAACAGACATTTTGCTTACAATAACCAAATCATTTGACGTCTTCCTCTCAAAGGGTGCGGGTAGCCTTAAAGCCGAGTATGCACTGCAGACGCCTAGTTTAGCGCATTGAATGCTTCATCACGCTATTTTTATACTCTTTAATGCTCTTGCCTCTGTCGGTTTCCACCACCGCAACTACTGTGCAGGATCTAGAGCTCAATCTTTAAAGAAAACTTCGGCCCAGGTAGGCTCAGAAGTATTCAGAACATAAAATAGGTGTTCGAAAACTCAGAATCGATTACCTTCCAATAAAAACGCGACAGGTGAAGAATAAAAATATTTATTAATATTTTAGACTGTGTCTAGAAGATTATCCGCTCTTTTGCTCATTTCATTATTCATAGTGCAGTCTTCTAATTCAAAATCACCTTTATTCTACTATCTAGGTTGAACTATAGTATCTAGAGCGATGTAAGACTAATTTAGGCATCCGTCAGTGCAGAAGGCCTATCTCCGAATAGGGACGTCCGAACTAGCACGAGAGAAGCGTAGAAAACGTGCCATTGAGCAGAAACCGCGCATCCCTATCCCGAAGAACCGCGGGAAAACGCCGTAAGCAACTTTGTGCAAATATTTACTGCATCATTTTCAACTTAAACCTTAGAACTAGGTATGAGATTACTCTTATAAAGACGAAGAATGCGGACAGCGCGCCAACATCGACCCAGAAGTTAGCTTGATCCATGGTCATTTCTTTGAGAAATTTGTCTGGTTTCCTGAAGTGGCAGTAGGCCTCTGAGCATTTGAGTTTCTCTCTCTCGAACCCGTAGACCGAAAGCATTGCGCCTTCGAATCCGTAGCGGACGTAGCTGAGGTACGTGAGCCATTGGAGATAGCTGGGGATAGCGTTAAAGTTGACGAAGAAACCGGAGAAAAGGACGACGGGGATGGTGGTGACGGGGCCGAGGTAGACCCCGGTCTCGATCTTCATGGCGGCGCCAATCAGCAGGCCGAGTGACTGCGCCACGAGGGCCGTAAGGATGTTGATGGTGACAAACATGAGCAGCCGCTCCGTCTGCATCGGCTGCCCCGTCATGAAGTACACAATAATCACGTACACGCCGCTGAACACGATCTGGAAGTAGAAAGAGAAACAGTGAGCATGTGAAGAAAGAAGTTGCGATCTTGAACTGGACATACGAGTAGAATAGAATAGAAGAAAATTAATACAGTAAGCAAAAATACAACGAGCGATTTTCCTAGTGTCAAAAATCCGCTAGATGACTTGATTTCAATCGTTTAGCGCCCAAAATCGGTAACGCAATTCAAATTCAAAACAATCCCGGCTAACTTGCATATCTATCGAAAAGTCCACGGACGCCATTGCTGCCAATGTCAAAATACGTGTTCAATAATAACGCAGATACACACGCAAATGCACAGCTTTTCAAATATCTATGCAAGTGAAAACATTTATTATATATATTACATTTACATTTATTATAAATTACAATTTTTACGAATGTCGTTCATAATTTTAAGGACTAGTGTCTTATCATTACAACTTGCGCGTTGTAATAAAGCAACAAGGGATTAACGCAATGGATAGTAGGTAAAACAACCTTTACCTTTAATTTGCCTGAAGTTTCGACCCGGGTTGAAACTCGGATTTTAGGGACGGCAAGGGTCGGCTTGTCACCACGGTCGATGCAACGCGCTTGGAACGTCAGGCAAATTAAGGGTAAATGATGTTTATCTGACCAACAAGGTAAGCATTACCCATTTTAATGTTGTGATTGTAGAATCTAAAGACAAATGAGATAATAACTTAACAAACACCAATTACTGAGCCCCAAACTAAGCGTGAGCTTGTGCTATGGCGACTAGGATAACAGATAAACAGACTTATATACGTTTATACATCCATGACTTTGGTACAAATGCTCGTGCTCACCACACAAACATTTGCCCCTTGCGGGATTCGAACCCGCAACCTCTGGTTTTGTGGTCCGGAGCGCGAACCACTACACCAAGACGGTCGTCAAAATTAATGAGAGTGAATGAATTACCTGAAACGGTAGGTCAGCTATCGTCTTCGCAAAGTAGAACGCCTTCAGCGAGTACCAATAATTCAAATGCTCTCGCACAAACACACTCATCTCAGTAGGGACTGAAACAAACGAAAAACAACATTAGTATAAAAGTTACCTACGCACGACAGAAAACTCTGCTTTGACTTTGAGATCGCCTCTTTCCCCTACATAATAAAAGCTTTTTTCGTAGTTCAAATTGGTAATCTGGCGTGTTGCGCGACTGTACTACATAATTTCAAATACGAAAACTCTTATTACACGGTCCAACTTTTACATCTGCGTTCCTTTTGGTGAATGATTCTGCTGACTTAATACAGCATCGTTTAATATGGGACCAGCATCTAAGGCTGGGTTTTACTATCTTATTTTTACTATTACAAACTTCAAAAAATGTATAAAAAGCGCTCCGGTGCAACTCGGCCTAAATCTTTTGAAAAATAATAACCGTTCACTTTGTCAGGGATTTTAAAGAGAAATCATAAGAATTTGTGGTTGTGTTGCGTGACAGTTATTATGCCGTGAGTGATATGCATATAATATTTGTGCCAAGCTTTACCTTTAAAATAACCTAGACCATAGTCTAGGCCACGAACACACAGAAAGACGGGCACAACGGCAAAGAGTGAATAGGCTACTTCTAGACAGATATATCCCACCCTCAACCATCAGGTGAGATTACGGTCAAATGTCTGCCAATATAAAAAAACGAAACCATAGGGTTACGTGATCACTACGGAACCCTAAAAAGCCGGTTCTACTTCCCATTACCCCAAGGCCACGAGTAACCTACTCGCACTATTATTATCATTAACCGTGACCGATCGCCTTGGCAATGTCATTCATACATAATATTTATCCATAGCAGTGGTACGTGGCAAGGCTGTGTAGTACACTATAATTAGAAGTACGTACAAGGAGATTCGAATAAGGAAAGATAACATTTTATTATCTTTAAAGATTCGTCAATGTACTTAGCCTGGAGTTAACCAACACATTTTTAATTTTAAATCAGCCGGATTAGCATTATTTGACATAGGTATTTTATATGAAAATTCTGTCAAATTTACCGTCAATTAAGGTTTACTGGCTGGTAAAAAATTGGTGAACTCTGGTCTAAAAATCATTTCTAAGAAAACAGACTACTACTAAAGAATAAATCCTTAAACGCAGGCATTACAGCGTTAAGAAGCACTTGAAAATTTCGACAGGCTCTGCCAACGCCAGGGTGGCCGAGAGGTTAGGCAATGGCCCGGTATGCGAGGGACGCGGGTTCGATTCCCGCCTCTGGTGGTCGTTTTTTTTTTTCAAGTGCAATAATATATTTAAATCCTTAGTTTGACTGTATCTGCTTTCTTTTCATAGGAGCTGCTATAAGAAGCTAAAATACGTAGACCTACATAGTTAGTTAGTTTTCCAGTCATAGATCTAACTTATAGGTTATTTCTGTCTTATTTTACATTTAGATAGTGTTATGAGCCTACCTTGTAACCTTTTCTTTCTGTATCGATTGAACGACTAATGGAAGCGGTCGCTATAAAGAAACAATAAAATACATCAACTTAGCATACTTACATGTAAGAATAGTAGGCATCATAGCAGTGAACATCGTGAACATAACAGTGAAGAAGATGCAGCCGGCGTTGCTCATGACCTTCGCCGCATCCGTCCCGATGTCATAGTACAAGAACCCGATAAGTAGTCCAACGATGGTATGCGAACATAGCCTTAAGTGCGTCAGCATGGGGTCACGGAGTATGCTTCGGAAGGTCCTCTTCAATAAGACCCAGAATTGCTTCCATCCAGAGGTAGGGAAGCCGGCCTTCACGGGTTTCTTGGAGAAGCTCTCGCTGGAGTCGAGGAGTGAGGTGGTGCAGGTCACTGGAGCCAGGTTGGTAGCGTTGGGCAGGTTTTGCTTCTCTGTGTTGAGCGTCGGCTCAGACATGTCTATCACAGTACATGTTGGTTTATCTGGAAGTACAGATTTGGTGATCAGTATTATTTGAAGGGGGACGGAATCTGGAGAGGGGCGTTTATATCACAGCCAGTAGTTTTAAACTTTACGTATCATATTACTAGACACAATAGAAAATTAATTGTTATTGGCCCGCCCGCGTGGCTTATGGGGTTTGGTAGATCAGTCTTGAGGTAGGTAGTCTTATTCTTTGGCAAAGATTTTCTTAACATTTCTTAAATTTAGGTAATACAATCCGAAAACCGCAAAATGACAAATATTTGTTTCTTACGTTTACGCGAATTGTTGAACTCATTAAAACACAATTTTACGGATTACTTCGCGATTTATTTACATTTTATTTTAAACCTGACGTTTCGAACACTTTACAGCGATCGTGGTCACAGGGAGATTGAAAAAACAAACATCGAAATTTCAATAGAGAAGATGGTTGGAAAGTTCCACCGGCATGGGATCCTATTCTAGCAAAAACCAAAGCAACACCTAGCACTGCAAGATCTCAAGACACGGTTAGCTCTTTCTGCGTAAATAGGAACGTAAATTAATATTATTTAGTATATTATTGCACTTGAAAAAAACGACCACCAGAGGCGGGAATCGAACCCGCGTTCCTCGCATACCGGGCGATTGCCTAACCTCTCGGCCACCCTGGCGTTGGCAGAGCCTGTCGAAATTTTCAAGTGCTTCTTAACGCTGTAATGCCGCGTTGCTTTCATCAATGTTATTGGGATTATACCCTCAACACTCGAAAGAAATACTATTGCAAGTATTTAACAATCGAAAGATGAAGCTTGCAAATAAGATAATTATTGTTTTTAAGTGATAAGCATTCACTATGCAATCTAAATATATTATTGCACTTGAAAAAAACGACCACCAGAGGCGGGAATCGAACCCGCGTTCCTCGCATACCGGGCGATTGCCTAACCTCTCGGCCACCCTGGCGTTGGCAGAGCCTGTCGAAATTTTCAAGTGCTTCTTAACGCTGTAATGCCGCGTTGCTTTCATCAATGTTATTGTGATTATACCCTCAACACTCGAAAGAAATACTATTGCAAGTATTTAACAATCGAAAGATGAAGCTTGCAAATACTATAAATTATTGTTTTTTTAAGTGATAAGCATTCACTATGCAATCTAAATATATTATTGCACTTGAAAAAAAAAATATTGTTAAATACTTGCAATAGTATTTCTTTCGAGTGTTGAGGGTATAATCCGGGCGATTGCCCGGTATGCGAGGAACGCGGGTTCGATTCCCGCCTCTGGTGGTCGTTTTTTTCAAGTGCAATAATATATTTAGATTGCATAGTGAATGCTTATCACTTAAAAACAATAATTATCTTATTTGCAAGCTTCATCTTTCGATTGTTAAATACTTGCAATAGTATTTCTTTCGAGTGTTGAGGGTATAATCCCAATAACATTGATGAAAGCAACGCGGCATTACAGCGTTAAGAAGCACTTGAAAATTTCGACAGGCTCTGCCAACGCCAGGGTGGCCGAGAGGTTAGGCAATCGCCCGGTATGCGAGGAACGCGGGTTCGATTCCCGCCTCTGGTGGTCGTTTTTTTCAAGCGCAATAATATATTTAGATTGCATAGTGAATGCTTATCACTTAAAAACAATAATATTATTGAGTGTCGGTAGTTAAAAATTTTCAAAACTTTGTAATGACAACTAATACCTTAGTCTCCCTGTGACCACGATCGCTGTAAAGTGTTCGAAACGTCAGGTTTAAAATAAAATGTAAATAAATCGCGAAGTAATCCGTAAAATTGTGTTTTAATGAGCAAAATGACAATATCGAAAAAAACCTTTTGCTGCAATTAAACTTTGTATGGAACTCTGAATGCGTGAGCCCAACTCACACTTGCCCGGTTTCTTATAAAGATTGGTAACAGCTGGTAAAACGAAACATTTTGCGGAGTCATCTAAACACGCTAGTCAAGGAAACAGGTCACGACACAGATGGTATTACTAAAATATGTTGACCTCAATTGTTATAAAAAGAATAATAGAACTTAAAGCAATCCTTGCATTTGCTTTAGGTATACCCATAAATCATATTCTTTATACAAGGTTTTCTGTGTTTTGAATTTTCTTATCGCAGTCAAACGACATCAAAAATTCCAGTTTGTGATGGCGGCTGAACGATTCTATCATCCGTGGTAGGCTCCGTTAGCTACCACCCTCCGGAGCCCGGCGCCCACCCTCCTAATGGAGCCCGGCGCCAAGCAGATTGCTGTGTTCCGTCGGTGAGTGGGAGTGCCAGAACCTTCTGGGAGAGCTCACTCCATCGACGACTTTGTCTACGCCACGTCTGGCTTAGTCCAAAGCCAGAAGCAAACCCATTTCAAATAAATAAAACAATCTAACTCAAAACTACCCACCTATCACAATTTCAAGAGCCTCGGCCTTTTGCGCGTTGTTCTTGCTGCTCACGTTGTTGTAGTTGACGTTCTGCGGCACCGACGATGATGATGATGATGATGACTGCCCCCGGCCGCAGTAACCCTTGTTTACCGCCATCACCAACTTGTGCACCCAGTCACCGTGCTCGCCGGTGGCCACTTCCATCACTGGAACAGTTAAAATGTTTGAAGTTAGAAAAAAAACGGTATTAGCTTATAGTTGTTTTGGGCATTTGGGTGGCTCGGATTAGCTGTTATTGCAATTGCAGATATTACAACTTACTCTTAGATCATGTCACATAATATTTCATGAAACTGACAGCCGCGGGTCCCCCGACTCGAAAATACCTCGCGACTGGCAGCTTAGGCCTGGAGTTCACCAACACATGTTTATTTTGTAATCAGCCGGTTTATAATTATTTGTCATATTTTTTTATGGGAATTCTGTCAAATTAACCGTCAATCAACGTTTACCATTGTTTCAGAATTGGTGAACATTCGTCAAAGACTTTAAATCCAATGAATACCAAAAACCTTTTTCATATTTTAAAATCACTTGAAGTGTCATTTGGAAGTTGTGCCACGTTACTCTAAGTTGTGATTATACACGGTGTTACTTTGCATCCTTGCCATATTCACAGAGATAAAAGAAGGGAAAAAAAAAGAAGAAGAAGAAGGGGCGGCGTTTATGATGTTAGAAAGAGAGCGCAATCGCCGCGGCTCTTTTGTGCCGATGAACAGCCAACAGTGATGTGTATGTGCTACGATCGTTATTGGTGTGCGTAACAGATTGTCGATAAAATTAAATAATTAAGATTAAAAATCAAAATTTTAGGTCACTATTTTTTTAATGATTTGAGTTGTGTCCGTAATATAGTTACCTCTGTAAATATGGCAAGGATGCAAAGTAACAGCGTGTATATGGCATAAAATATTATTATTATTATTTTCCAGATTTTAAGAGACCCTGCGACCCAATTTTGGTCAATAAACGAGTACCTATTTCAGCATATTAAAGTAGGCCGACAAAGCCAAAGGTGATAAAAAATATTCACTTTATGAATATCAGGGCCAGGAGATTTTAAGTAGATGTTTCTAAATTGATTTGAATAGAAATACAATGTCACATTAAATACAAATAATAATTACGTAACCCTATCTAATGTTGACAAACAAACAGCCAAAACGGAAATTAGTGATAAAAACATAATTCAACACAATAGCAGACTACAAAGGTTAATGTGAATCATGCGCACGAGTTGTATCGACTGTGTTTTGTTAAAACAAAGAAATAAGTCGCTGAGTAACATCAGTTACATCTTTGCGAATAAACTTAAATGTTGAATATTCAACCATGTGTCATTACCGAGAAAAATATTTACACAGAGAAAAAAATACCTTATTTTCTCACTGTAGATAAGATAAATGTATTTACTTAAGTGGTTTCTACTTTAAATACAATTATTTACATTATTTATTTTAAGAGCTGTGGATTCTGTACAGTAAATAAAATAAATACTGTAAATGTACCTACTACGCTTAGATAAAATAGGGACGACAATTGCTTTAACCCGGTTCCACTCCGTTTAGATACAACTTTCTTACTAATTTGTATTCAGATTTCCTTTGCTTACAATATTAACAATACCGTATCTTTCATTAATTTACTTTAACTTATTTTCTCCCTTAGCACACTATTTCATTATTATGTGGTGAAACATAAAAAAAAATGTGTACACCGTATGAATCTTTACAAATAAGAGTGTTTGTTATGCTAATTTTATGCTGTTTATCTTCGACTGAACAGTTATCCAAACCATGCTAGCGAGATACGTAAATAAATCTTCGAAAATAGGACTCACCGTAATCCGCCGGGTTATGGTAGCTCGGACAGTGCAGACCCATCGAAGACAGGAACGGCACCAATCCGCTGACCTTCCCCTGATATATACATTGCCCCTCTGCCAGGGTGTACAAAAAGTCGAACATCTCGAAGAGCCTAGCGGACGGTTGATGGATGGTGCAAATTATCGTTCTTCCTCCACGAGCGAGCGACTTTAGCAACGATATACACTGGAAACACGACGAACTGTCCAATCCTGACGTGGGCTCGTCGAAGAACATTACAGGCGGATTATTAACTAACTCTAAAGCTATCGACAGCCGCTTCTTCTGGCCGCCTGACAGGTTGATCGTTCTAGTGTCACTCGCCTCGGCAAGTCCTAACATTTCTAGGATCTCATCGATAACAATCTTTTTGGCAGTGACTGTCATGTCTTTTCCCAGTTTCAAATTCGCTGACACGTGCATCGCTTCTCTGACGGTGAGATGTGGAAGCAGGCAGTCATCTTGCATGATGTAGCATGATAACTTCCTAAACCGTCTTAGGTTCCGTTCCTTTCCATTTATGAGTATCGAGCCGCTGACGTTTGACGTTCTGAAATGAGGATTATTGTTTAGCGCGCATAGTTACCTAATTGGAGCGAATATGGCTTTGGCAAGAAGCCAAATGCTTCGGCTCCTAAAACTAGTACGTCTACTGCGTGACGTGGCGATAACTAGCCAGGTGCACTTACGTGAATGTGTTTCATTGAGAGTAAAATTTTTGAGTCTATGGCGAATAGTTAACACTTCGTTTTATATAAATATCGCGTCATTACATTATTTGAAAGTGTTTTTATTCTAGTTAATGGAAATGTTTACTTGTTTACACAAGCCCACTTAAACTATACCTACTTTATGTATCTAAAAGAAAGAAAAAAGAAAATACTATTATTCAACATTCACACACACACATGATGTTTACAAAGACAGGAATCACACAACTATTGGAGACTAGCGAGTGCCGAAAAGGCATCCGCTCAGCATTATTCGTGGCAGCGGATGCCTTGTGGTGTGTGTGATCTGATTAATTAATTGCAATAACTTCAAATTCAGACACGATGGTATTATCTTTCTGAAAATGTTAACTTACTTGTAACCAGCTAAAATGTTCATAAGAGTGCTCTTCCCCGCTCCAGAAGGTCCCATGATAGCTGTGAGGTCTCCAGACCGGAATGTGCCGTTGATGCATTTGAGGAGGGCCTTGTATCCTCTCTTCCTCCCTTCGCTCACTGAGTACGAGAGGTCTGAGAACTCGATGTCAACTGGGGGCCGTTTGGGGAGATGCGTGAGGGTCGCCATGGGTTTCTTTTGGTCGCCGTAGCCGTTGGGGATCTTGGGAACTAAGCCGGTCATGCCTGCCGTGCCCGCGCCGCCGTTACAAATGTTCATCTGTGAGCCTCTGGAATGGGGAAAAGAACAAAGTTGTAGAATGCTAAACAATATAGAAAACACTAAACCAGTCGTTTGTACCAGTACAAACGACAGCACGTCATGGTACACACTGTACATCTTATGAGTGATTTTGGAACAAATGCATAAGTAGTCCAATGTCTTGACTGATTGATGACTTACAAGACAAACTAGTGCTTTACAATACCTCTATAATAAGTTAAATTATCAGTCAATCTGACAAGAAATAATTTAATTGTACCGCATTATACATTAAAAGGGTACTAATTGTTAAAATTCGAAACGTTGTATAATAAGTCGTTCACCACATGTATGCATAAAACTATTTCTGTGTGCATCTGTTTAACCATTCGACCCAGTAGTTGCCTCACTAACCGGTAATAAATGTTGCATCATTGGCCCCTACGATTTTAATACTTTGTGTACCTACGCAATATAGTAGTGTACACATAAAACTACCATTGACTGTGACCCATTGACTTCACTAATAAACCAAGGGAAGTGTACCTACTAAAGTCAAGTTGTAGGTTACTTGACTTTTTGATCTAATTGCAGAATTAGATTAGGTCTACCGCCTCGATTGCTTTTAAATGTCAAAGCAATGAGAGCTAATCAAAATATAAGAAAAAATAAAACAAGTACAGGCAGATCGACATCCGGTACCACTTTGTACCGTTTGGAGTCGAAACACTGGGTCCGTAGGGTCCCAACGCTATCTCTTTTTTAAAAGAGGTTTCCAAGAGGCTGATTGACATCAGTGATGACCCAAGAGCTGGCAGCTACCTTGCACAGCGTATAAGCATCGCTATCCAGCGGGGTAATGCTGCCAGCATCCTGGGAACCTTACCACAAGGACTCTTTTTATAATTTTTAATTTTAATTTTGTACATTATCATGTTTTATAATATCTGCAAGTTGCCTGTAGATAAATATGAAAATGTTTATTTAGCTAGAACACAGTATACAGAGAAAAATGCTTATCCTACGATTCCGGCACTAAGCGCGAGGCTTGTATTTTGTATCGCAGGAACCAGAAACATTGGCCACTTAAGCTGCCAGCTAAGTAACTAACTAGTTACTTTAATTAATTTGGAAAAGTCTCATAAACTGTAACTCAAAGCCTCATTCTTTTAATTAAGTGAGTGTTGCCTTAATTGTGACTAGATAGCTCTTCGGCAGATGCAGGTACATCGGCATGGCTCAGCGCCAACTCTAGGTTATTACGACATGGATTGCTTTACTAGACTATATTGAGATCTATGGATTCTGTCGTTGACCTACTTCCATTGGAATAGAACTGAATGAAGAGGTCTAGTTGATGCTGTGTTTCTGATGCTTAGTTGATTCATCTAAAGTCTGATAGTAAACCTGAACTAGCAATATATTAGATAGATATTTCAGTAATTAAAATCTAGTTAGCTCACTTCATCCATCCATTCATCCATTTTGCACCAATTAGACCTATCTTTGGTCTCGGTCTAAGATAACAATCAAGAGTTATGTTTATTTATTTATTTCAGGTACACTTACAGATTTGTCAGACATGCAAGTAAGCCCATTACTTATAAACAAAAATTATTTTCATGACATTAATTACTAAGCAGCGTGTAGTTATTTCTGTATTTTTTATATCTCTATATCAATTTAGTTTATTGGCTATTTAAGGAATCCTCTAGAAAACCTTAAGTAGCTTTTAGCAAAAAAGCAGTCTTTTAATAAAAAAGCGATTCCTTACTTATAACATATCGTTTATAAAACGTTAATCTACATGCCTAATCTTGACTTACTTAAATTATTTCTACATTAACCCTCCCCTATTTTTCAGTGTCGCTCCGCGCAAATTATTCAAGACCCCATTTCTGATCTGAATTTAAATAAGAATACTTATTGTATTTTAGATGTGCTCCAAAAGTTTTGAACTCTAGTTTCAAGGGCCAGAACTCGGGCAAGAATAAGAAAATCAAAACTCGAGAACTAATAAATAAACATTTATAAGTAAGGCTCTGTAAGTTTTTACAGGGAAAAATTGAGTTTTCATTGGCCCTGGCCTTTATCGGAGTGAAAATTTAAATGAAAATTATTTTGATTCCCGCTTGTGCAGTTTTAGATATACATCACAAGCATCGGTGTATATATGGACCTATATCTTATGGACACACAATAAACATTTAAGTAAAAATATTACTCAGCGTCGAGTCTCGTTTAAAACTATGTACGAGTATATTAATTTCAAATAACTTCTCTAACATCTACTCCCACATGTTTATATTTTCTCAAGGTTCAGGCTTTCCACCAAGTTTGCCACGTTGAAAATACGTCATCTCCATTTGTTATGGCCTTCAATGAAATTTGTAATTACTCTTGTCGGACATTAATTAATACGTCTAGCTTTGTTATTTTTGCTGGCTTTTATTCTCAATACGAATACAGCTTTGACGCATTCTGTATCTAACTTAATCTTGGAAAAGATGATTTGAGAATTTTTGGAAACGAAAATATATACTGCAGTCTCAAGGTCTATCTCATCCAAGATCCACTGAATTCACTAATTTAACTCATTTAACTAATTTTCTAAAAGTACTAAGTTTCTTCTTTAGTTTAAAATTTTGGGTAGGATTCCGGGACTATTTCATGTCCTCAAATAATACACAATATACTGAAAATTTTCTCGCATCCCAAGATTTCTATCCAATGTTCAAAGCGAAGCCTTACCAGTGTCATATTTGTTACCTTCCTAATATAGGCGATGTAATTGGATTGAACGGGCATTGCGCGGAATGTTAGTCCTTCAATTGATTCGATATGAATCAAAATGATTCCAAACTAGACCTTACTGCGTTGATATACGAACATGTAATGATTAATTTCGACTGTACAAGCTAAATGGCTATCAATATAGAGTTATTGACAAAGCTAACAGATGTGACACATACCTTGTACTATTCCGACAGTCAAGATATCTGGATTGATTTGGTTGCTAAATATGTCAAAAATTATAGTCGGGTATATATTTTTACCCGACTGTGGAAGTGGTTATGTTTTTGAGAGTATGTATGTATGTATAATTGTTTGGCTAGACAGTTATTAACATTTGAGGTGTCGTTGAATTTGTCAAAACTGTGAGAGTGATATAGGCTATATACATTTAAAAAATGGCGCCCACAAACGGAAATAAAGGGGGGCGTGGGGCTTGATTTTTTCATTACCATAGCAATGTGGGTATCAAATGAAAGCCAGTAAAAAGATAATTTCAAAAATGTAATAATTTTTGCAGTCGGGTGTTTTGGTTTTTTCAATAATTATGTTTACTTGTTTTTCTAAGCTATAGACAATTTACCATAAACGATAACTAGTATGTTCACAGAAGGTACGTAAATACCCCACACCGTCTGAGCATAAGTTCATAGCCAAGCCATAGTTACAATGTAGTGTATGTTGTTAAGACAACGATGAAAAACTGTTTTGTTACAGAACAGCTTACCAGAGCCAAATATTGTGACAGTAAAGCAAAAATAGCTCGTTATTCTCATCGTCAACTAATCTCTCTGATTGAATAGCTTCTATTAATCAAGCATGTTTTATTTAGAACCAACTGCGACGCAGGCCAAAAGATATTGTTAAAAGGTTTTCTTTTAATCATGCGTTTACTGATGGGATTTGTTTATTAAAAGTAACGTTAATATTTTATAAATAAAATAAAATTTTAGTTACCTAACATCTGTTCATAATTATGAACGGAGTCCCAGAAAAAAACATTACATTTATTCGCAATTGATAATATTATACGTAATCTTAAATAATTATCCAACGCCAGGCCCGGACTACAGATAGATCCAAGATATTACGTCAGACGATAAGGAAATCCATTATACTTGTAAAAATACATACAGTTACGGTCGGTGAATGACGTAAAAATACCGCTAACTGTACAGCTATCTTCAAATGTGCTAATTTATGCATTTACGTTGTGGACAAAAGCAAAAAGTACCTACCTTATATAGAAATATTTTGTGAAAGCAACAGGCTCGGGACATATGAAGTCCCCATTTCATAACATCTTCGTCGTAACATTTCATCAACAGAACTTTGCTCTAACATTGTCGCTATTCCAATGGTATAAATTAGGTATCATCTGTTGTTGACCATGATGGACACTGACATTGTATTCAAAAAAGAAGTAGACCTGTCATCTCCTACTGAGCGCAACTGATTCGAATTCAATGCGCAGAGCACACGTTCTTTTGCGTGTCAAATGTCATATTTGAATACAAAATTGAGCAAATTGAGGCAATCAATTTCCGCGCGCTTATGACATATCTATCTACCTCTTTTTAAATACACTATCGGTGATGATGGATAATTAACCGTCACTTGAAGTGTCAGTTGAAACTTGTGGCGTGTTTAGATTTTGTATCCATTGTAATTAAATATAAATATTGGACAACACCACACACATTGCTCAGATCCCTAAGTAAGTAGCTAAAGCACTTGTGTTATGAAAATCTGAAACACAGGTGATATCACAACACTCAGACAGAAAAGTTAAAGTAACAAAAACAAAATTAGATTTGAAACGTTTATGGTTGTATAAATTTAACAAAGTGCGTGACAGACACACATACAATTAGAGTGCTATGGTTGTCGCTGAATGCTTATTTACCTAATTATTTCATACTATTTGTGTCGCGGCGCTCTGTTAGAAAATTCCAAGTATTGTTTATGTTTTACCCTAGGAAGTAGCCCATATTTTTTAAGGTGACTACCTCAGGTAATCAGTATTTTTTAAGCAATGTTTCTAGTCAACCATAAAAAAAAGTAAAGTCAGCCTATTAGATCCCACTGCTGGGCAAAGGCCTCACCTCAACTATGAGGAGGAACGAGCCATACTCCACCACGCGGGCTCAGTGCGGATTGGTGGAGGGGTGTCTATAAGGCAAGTGACAAACCTTACTATCAGATATTATCAAGCCGCCTTAGGGCCTCTGACTAGGCTTAACGACTAATACCAACAGATATTAGCCGGGACCAACTGCTTAACGTGCCTTCCGAAGCACGGAGATGCTTGTCATGGTCGTCACTTTAATGGTCGGAATGGTCACCCATCCAATCACGACCGCGCCGTGGGTTGCTTAACTTTTGGTATCACTACCAAAGCGCTGCCGCCACTGCGCCACAAGCACCCGCGTCAACCATAGACTATAGTTAAAAATAAATAACCTACATTGTACATATTTCTGCGTCTGTATATTTTTTGTTATAGTGTGCAACAAAGAGTCTATAAATCTATATATATTTTTTATCTAATAATTACTAAAATAAAGGCTAAATCAACGAAAACCTATCAAAATCATCTAAAATATTATTGGAAACTGAACATTATTCTTTAACATTTTAAGAGGTTATTTCAAGTAGTTTACATTTGTCGATCTATCAACTAAATAGACATCTGGAATCCTCTAGTAATTGTTTATTGGAAAATGAACATTATTATTTAACAGTTTAAGAGGTTATTTCAAGTAGTTTACCCTTGACGATCCATCAACTAAATAGATATCTATATAGTGGTATCCTCTAGTAATTGTTTCTGCAATTTCTTGTGTTACGAAGAGTCTAGGAGGAGGAATCCCACATAACCCCTGATCACCCAAGGATTAGGGTAAAACCGGGATTGACGCCCCAGTGGTATAGATGCCTCGATTGTAATTACTCTAGTTTCGTAAGACTTATCGTGTTATTTTATCTATCTATCAAGAAACTTTCCAACTGCCACCAAATGGATCGTGTCTCATGTCTCTGTGCGATTGCATGGGACGGCTAGATGCGATCAAAGTTTTTTCGGGATAGATGGCCTATTTTAACGGGTCGTCTATGATTAACGTTATTTATATGGACTTCGCAACTATTCCCTATATGGGATAGATGCCTCAAAATTTAGAGGTCCGCAATAATCGGTAATATTCTGAAAATGTCAAAGGTAATATTCTTTCTTTCATAAATTATAAGATAAAATACCCAGTTTTGCCAATAAAAGAATTAAATAATTGTACAGGGAGATATAACATATTTTCTAGTTAGGGAAGGGCGGGGGTTCCAAACAAGCAATACTTGCAAATGGAGACCCTAATCAACTATATATTTAAAACGTTTAATAAAGAAAATAAATTAAAAAATATATATTTAAAAAAGTCTTTAAAAGAGGATGCTTACCCCATCAGCTGTCCGTTGTTGAGCTGTTCTGACCCTGGAGGACTCTTGGTCTGGGAGAACAGCACCTTATCGGTGATCTCCCCGCGGCTGCCCCTGCCCATCAGAGGCAGGTGGATCTGCGTGCTCTTGGACTCCATCTTCAGGCCGGGCGTCATCGCTGCATTTGCATCATGTGTTAGGTAGCCCTGGAAGCAAAAAATTTAGCAATCAGCGAATGGTTAACTTAAAGTTTATAATAATAACAATAATTTACAACCTTAAGTACATGAATCGGGTGCTATATTTGATTATGGCGGGCTGATACCAGTACTAGGAAAAAATCCTGTGACACAGGATATCAACCCTCCACCTCTCGTTATGCAGTGAATGTATCATTAATTAGTTATATATACATATATAAGTATAGATAGTATAGTTATTAGTTTATGCTGTAGGTTTCTGTTAATCCTTTAGAGTCAGTAAATAACGTTGTAAGCATGATCATCATCATCGTGATGATGTGATAAGATTGCGAGCTTTTCATTAATAAATAAATATTAAATATGTATATTTATATATTGATGGAAAGATCCAATAATCATGAGTAAGCGATGTTGTCATTGTGAAGATAGAAAGAAGTAGATAGAATAAAAGTAGAGATAAAAGCAAAAGTATGGCCCAATAGTAATCCTTGAAAGGAATATAACAAGGTACAGGAGAGTATTTGTTTTACATTATTATTTCACAGACACATTTCCTTTGTCTTACACACAGTCTCCCTATTTTGTGACATTTTTTACGATTTATACCCATTTAATGACCTTAAATAAGACATTTATTATCCTTCCGTCGCTCTGATAACTTTTTTCTGCCTCACATTTTATGAAGTGTCGAAAGGATAACTTATTGTAGTTCATTTAGTTAGGAGTCTTTTAGGGATTGTTTTGCCAAACCCCGCCCTGACCGAGGTTATTTTTTCCATACATGTCTGAAAAACTTAAAATTCATTTAATTTGGTTGAGGAATAAAAGGTCCTTATTTCTACTACAACTCTAACGAAAATGTATTACAACAAACCTAATTCGAAACCTTAGTTCTTTTTCTTTCTTTAAGTAAAGTCAGCCTATATAGATCCCACTGCTGGGAAAAGGCCTCACCTCAACTATGAGGAGGAACGAGCCATACTCCACCATGCGGGCTCAGTGCGGATTGGTGGAAGGGTGTCTGTAAAGCAAGTGACCAACCTTACTGTCAGATTTTATCAAGCCGCCCTAGGGCCTCTGACTAGTAACGACTAATATCAACAGATATTCACCGGGACCAACTGCTTAACGTTCCTTTCGAAGCACGGAGATGCTTGTCAGGGACGTCACTTAAATGGTCGGAATGGTCACCCATCCAACCATGACCGCGCCGTGGGTTGCTTAACTTTGGTACCACTACCAAAGCGCTGCCGCCACTGCGCCACAAGCACCTCCTTTCTTTTAGTACTAATAACAAATTACTCATTTAATTTTCGAATGGATAATTTGTATATATCAGAAAACAAAATCACTTTACATAACAACTTATCTATTTTTGTACTTCAATAAATGCCCAGGGCGTCTAAATTCGGGGTAAATTAAGACAATTAGTTTTGGTCCATCCCAGAGTTCTAAATCGGGAACCAATACGTCACCTTCGCCCACACTCAAGGTTAAGCCAATTTAAGCTGGTATAACTTGTAACCACTGAATATCAAAGTGAGCAAACATTTTTAACAACTAAGTTGACATTCTAATTTGTACAAGTTTGTATTGAAAATTACCTCTTGAAGTTTTGAACCAGCATCGCACAGACTAAATAGGACTAAATATATAACTAGGAACTACCTCGTCAGCTCTTCTTCACAAATATCGAATTTCCCTTACAGGTTTACATCCCTTAACCCATTCGCTGCCAATTTCGAGACACAATAGAAAATCAATTGTTATCTTGCGCCGGTGCGTGCTGTGGCATGGAACCAGTTAACATGATTTTTTTATGTTTTTTAACGCTGCTATTCTTGGATCCGAAGGCTAGTCCAGCCGAAGACCAAAACCCAACAAACCAAGATCTTACAAATCTAGAGTTGTACAAAAATGTGTACTTGTCCGTAATTAATAATCTTCCTGTGACCACAAACGCTGTAAAGTGTTAAAATAAATCGCGGAGAAATCCGTAATATTGTGTTTTTATGTGTACTTGATGATTTTGATAAAACATTTGGCATATTTTAAATTATATTCAGTCTCTATTAGTTCCCTAGAGACAAAGAAATAGAGACAAACCCAAATTAGTTTTTGGGTTTGTTGAAAAGAATGCCTATAATTTTAAATATAGTTTCTGCATGTTCACTTTTGATCGCCTCTTTCCGAAATTCTGATAGATGCTTGAACAGAATTAGAATATTCTAATTTCCGATAAGTCTCAGAGAGTCGCCCACGAAGCGAAGTTCAAGGTTCGGGTCACGATTCTGTTCTGAATATATTTTCGCAATCGTGTTAAAAGTAGAATAGGCATTATTCCTACGAAAAAAGCTAATTTGATTATCAATTTCAGTTCTTTTAGATTATGGCCTTTTCAAAAGATGAATACTACTTTTTGTTATAAAAACAAGACGAAAAATGGGCAATGAAAGTTAGTAAGAGAAAATATAAAATAACGCAGACGAAACCTCGACAAACTGCAAATTTATTGTGAAAATAAAGCATTGTTGCAATAAGTACTCAAAACATACACAAAAAAAATATTTTTTGTCTACATCCAGCAGATGAAAATACTTTTTGTTTTTGCAATGCAAAACATCCAGACTGTTTTTCTAGGTCAACGGAAGTTTTCCGTCTGATCCGTGCATAGCAAGCATCGTCAAAACATTGATATTATTTTTATAAGGAGAATGAAGTTTAGATTTCTTATTTTACTATGTACACCAGCTCTGATGCGTTCTAGTTGTAGTATACCCATCACTTATGTCCTTTACTAAATATACTTAAGTACTTACTTACCTATGATTTTTCATGAAAATATTTACTTCTCCCATTTTGCTCGGACAAATTAAGTTTTATTTAGTAGTTAAAATTTATCCATGCTATTAAGTTTGCTGCGATTTGATACAATATTATCGATAAAATAATCCTACACAACTTACGTTGTAAACTCTACTTCGTGCCATGAATTTTGTATGTGACTTCATGCCTCTGACGTCAAAGCTTAGTAAAAATAATACATTGACGATACAACACCGTAAAGTTCTGGGCTTATACAATTAATATATAAGGAATATATATAAGAACAGTTTCTTGTGTGCTGATTTAAGATAAGAGTGTGCTCTGTTGTGTTGTGTAATAAATATAGCATTCCCGTCATGCTTATTTCTTAGAATATATAAAAAACCGTATTAAATTAAATGGTATTTCTGTATACTCGTAAGGAGTGATTTAATGGATTGTTTCCAGATAGCAACACTTATAAGTTCTAAGAATAAATGCAGGCATTGTTAAGAATACCAATGAATAGTAATATAATACTGTATTCATTCAGAAATGCTAATTATTTTGCATAATTTATTATTTGTTATTATTGTTTTTTAGTACTCAACTTTAATAAGATTATAATTTTTACAAAACTTATAATTAATTTGTTAAAAAGCACAATGTAACTCGAAAATGAAGTGTTTTCTAAACTATTTGAGTTTTTATTAAATGTTAAGCTAATGATTATTAAGAGAAAAGAAGAACCCGGGACCTCATAATGGCGACACCTTGAAAACCGGTGTGCGAGCCACTCGGCTACGTAGATCGTCAATAGATACTACATATAGATTTGACAAAACTATTCCGCGGCTTCCTCTCTTTGAGTCACGGCCCAAACTGTAAAAAAGTAAAGTCCAATGATCTCGCCACGATGACTCAGTGTCGTGTTTTACAGTTAAACGAAAACAGTACTGAATTTTCAGGGCCAAGGCACCATTCCAAACGGTTTTTTTCGAAAATTAAAGTAGGCCAGATTTACATAAAAGTTGTAAATGTGATGACAAGATATTTCGGATAATATTCCTCTTTTGTTCTGCTTTATGCAATTGACATAAATTGGTAGATACAAGTATTTAGCTTGTAGTTTTTGTACGTTTATTTATTTACTTACTTATCATGGACAACCTACAAAGCATACCTAGACCACACACTAGTACACAATTTTTAATTAAAAACAATTTACATTGTTGGCTTACTTATAGGCTGCCATAACAGCCACAAAAATACTTCTGAAAACACACTGACAATGTAAACTGTATATACACTTATGTTGTATATTTATTATATTTATGCTTATCTGAAAGTACTTAAGGAGACTATAAAAAAATATATCAATGCCTTGCTAAAAGAATAAGGAAACTCACTGCCTTCGTAAATGTAAACATGCCACGGTGGAGCATTCTTAAAATTAAAATTTCGTTGAAATTATGATTTTGTTGAGCTCATCTGAAATCTGAATATACAAAAATAAAAACTGACTGATTGATTGATTGACTGACATATTAACGCACAGCCCAAACCGTTTTGTGTAGAGACTCCAAATTTTGCACATAGGGTCCTTATAAGGTTTAGGGGTGCACTAAGAAGGGATTTTTGGAAATGCATCCCGACGGGGTAAAAAACTATATAATATATAGAACTCCGTCAGTTTTGAACCTAAATCGATAAAATTTGGTATATAAAGCTCTTTAATTAGAAATTAAGAATGAATTATTTGAAGATTTTTGAACATTTCAAATCCAAGGGGGTGTAAAGGAGCGTGGAAGTTTGTATGGTAAATTTGTACATTTCCGCGGACAAAGTCGCGGGCAACCGAGTAGTATTCTGTAAAAGAACAATGAGCTACAAACAATGACTATTGGAAGAGGACCATTGTTCCCTATAGCTGACTCTTCTGATATCAAAATAAATACACCTACGATACCAGCCAGTAACTTTGAGATTTTTATTTTCGACGACAGCGAGCGTTTCAGATTTTATTTATTTACTTGGTATACAAAACATATTACAATCATTAAATGCCGAAATATTTGTGTAATATATATGTTCTAGAGTGCAACATTCATTGATTTCATTGATCCCAAGGGGATATTGATAGAATTTATTTGATGATTACTTACTTAGGGGATTAGATTCGTAGTTAATGCCAGTTTCATGCAAAAGTATGAGAGTTGGCAAGTGATTACGAGTAAAAAAAGTTTCGGCCCATCGCAATTGTATAAACAGTACACATTGTATACCAGTTTCACCTGATCAAAGATAAGACAAAGCAATTACAGGATAAACGCTGACCTAAGTTTATAAAAAAGCAAATTAAATACACTTTATTCACAAACATCCTAATGAACGCTCACCCAATAGCCTCAGCCCTCGTTAAGGGCTCACCTAAACAAGCATGGACCCGTATTCACGCTGATCCTTCACCCACACTCGAGCCATAAAGATAGATTACTAAGATAGACGTACGGGTCCTGTCTACCCGCGTCAAATATATTTTACCTAAGTGAAATGTTGGAGCCCTCAGTTGATGAAATGCTGACAGAGTTGGTTAATGACTGAAGAGCCACATGGATATATTGCTATACATAGTCGCGTGGTACAGCAGTACTTCGCGCAGATAAAATTAAAATTTTAAACCATTCTTAAAGTTTTCATCTAAATCCATGTTAAAACGTATCTAACTCGGTTCAACAAATTAAGCGTGGGTTTGAGGTAACGTGGATGAGCTTAGCAAACTAAGAAATTATAAAAAGGTCTATTTTCAATTCTATTCTAGCTCTGCCAAGTTTAAAACTCATTTTCTCCACTCCAATCGATCGTTAGTAAGATAAGTTCGGGAAGCTATCGACAGGCAACAGATGTGCTCTACTTGAGCTTGCTAACTTCCAGCCGATTTATATCGTCCAGTACCTAGATATTATTCTCCGATCCTGTGTTACACTAGTCTTAATGCAAACACACCGCGATTTTAGTATTTTCCGTCATCAGCTTTTTTCTATTCAGGCTAATGCCTGTTGTTGTTTCTTCTTGTTTGTTGTTTCTTCGTCTCAGTCTAATGACTGAGACGAAGAAATTACTAGCATCTAGCGTTTGACTACTACTAATAAAAAAAGGTTTTCATCCATTAAACAATTGGGAGAAGATCGCTTCTTGTTTGTATCTCCTAGCATAATATCTTAACCTTTTGACATTAAAAAACAAATGATAGCAGCTATTTTAAATGTATGTATAGGTAACTAGCAGTTCCCTTCGACTTCACCCGCGCCAAAAGACGGATTTCCCATTCAAACTTTCAGCCCTCATTTCAATTACCATAAAATCATACAAAAGCTCGCCAATAAAGTGATATTTATATTTCATATGTCTCACTTAGTACGGTTTCACTATCTATTGGGTCAAATCATGCCAGTCTTCTTTCATTTGTATCGTGTCGGTTAACACACAGACAGAATTACTTTCGCATTTATATTAATATGTACAATAAGCTAGGATTCAACAATACTTTCAGGTCTGCCTGTCAGGCAACAGGCTATCATGGTTCTGCTTCGTGACTTAACTCCAGGTAGAAATATTCGTGTCCAACGTAATTAGGCTACTGAAAATAACTACAGGGGTAAATAGGGGTCACCTGAGGCATTGTATAACAATAAACTTACGTACAGTTACGTTAGGGAGCCATAAAACGTTATCAATGTTACGGTAAAAAGCAGTATTGATTACTTCTGATTGCTCAATGCTTTTATAGTAATTCCTTGGTCCTTGGTGGCACTCGTTCTAAAAGTTCAAGGTACTCTGAGCTGGGAAACAATTTATCGATGTTTATTGCCTGTTTATTAGCAAAGGAGCTTGTGAAATTCCAGATATTTATTCGATTGAGAAAAGTCACAAATTAAGAGGGATTTGATGGAAAATTCCGTTATAAATACGAGGAAAGTTCACAGGAAAAATGTGAACTTCATACTTATGATTTCCTTTTAAGGATTTCCTGAAAAATTGCGCTTAAGAATTGTTTAAAGTGTTTCCATAATTTTAGTTAAATAATACAAGATTCATTACGATGTGTAGACTGTCAACTAACCAAAGACTGTCTCGAAGAAATTCTTTTAGCAAAAGAGACCGCATAAATGTAAAAGTTTATTGGTAAACATCTTCTTTGTGTATCGTGCAATAAAGAGTATCTTATCTTGTTATCTTTATAAGACAAACTGAGTAAAACGGTAGTACACACGCCCGGACGTCAGACTACCCATCTTCGACCTTGAGAGCGCCTCTATTCGCTACGTAATAAAAGCTGTTATCGTATTTCACATGACGTGATGCCGACTGTACCTTTGCCTTTACTTAAGACGAAGTTGTTTCCAAAAATTACAACGTTGAACAGTACAGTATTAGTCGTTAAGCCTAGTCAGAGGCCCTAGGGTGGCTTGATAACAACTGACAGTAAGGTTGGCCACTCGCCTTGCAGACACCCCTCCACCAATCCGCACTGAGCTCGCGTGGTGGAGTATGGCTCGTACCTCCTCATAGTTGAGGTGAGGCCTTTTCACAGCAGTCGGATCTATATAGGCTGACTTTACTTACTTTACAGCGTTGAAAACCGCCGAAACACACGAGTAATTCTTTTGCATAGAAACTCGTGGCTACACAGGTTTTATTATGCAAAGCATATCTAAGTACCACGACCTAACCGCGATCACATAAGCGGGCCTGAGGCCCTACTCCTGTTGACAATATCCGTATTTTCAAGTCTAGGCATCTCGCTCGTTCGCGTTGTCATTCTGGCGTGAGTGACAGGGACGGCTACAGTCGAAACTACGGGCATAATCAACCGGAGTAAAGCCTCTGACTAATTTGCATCGCCTTAAACGATAGCGCACTGATTTAACTAAGCCAAGGCTCGATGTGGTCGGAATAATTTACTATAGTAAATCTACCTAAAATAGACACAGAATTGGCGTACTTGGTACTAATATTTATTCTGTGGTACTTATGAAAAACCGGGCAATTGCAAGTCGGACTCGCGTACTGAGAGGTCCCTACAGACAAAGGTTTTTTTCCACGAACAACAAAGCGGATTTCGGACTTTTTCTTTTACTAGTAAAAACCTTCCTTCTTGCCAAACTTCATGATTCTAGGTCTACGGGAAGTACCCTACAGGTTTCGATTTTCCGGCGAAATGTATGGAAATATAGCTAAAATGGCTAATTTTTGGATTGCATTACCTCGGAAGTTTGATTTTTTCACAGCTTCAAGAAACCGAAGCCATAATATTTGATATTAATTTTAATTTGATATCTCAACGCGTTCCTGAGAAAAAGGGTCTTGACAGACAAACGATCAGACGGACAACAAAGCGATAAGGGGATATTATTAGGGTGTGGAACCCTAAAAATTAATGACCTTCTCTAGAATTGAATTGCTGGTAACAACAAATCAAACAAAGAAGCTTATATTATTACAACACTTAGCTAGGATGTAGTGTATTCAAGTATCACTTAAATTGTCCCAGCCACTGCGGAAAAAGAATCCGTTTCAATTCAAGTGAACGTGAGATCCATGATTGATCAATGATCACCTCTGATTAGGCATGGAAATGATTGCTACTTTTAATTCATTTTCATTTCATGAAATGATGATTTTTTTTCATATGAAATCACATGTGAAATTTCATTGACAATGATTTTTCGCAGTATGTAACACTTTTGCTATTTGCTACTTATAATGAAATATGAATTATTGTGAATGGTTGCTAATTTGCTACTAATATGAAATGTCATATTTCGGTTGTCATGAAAAATCATGGAAAACGAATCTAAACTTTATGCCCATAAATTTAAAGTTTTTTAAATGCCCACCCAGTATCGATCGTCACCTATGATCGCATAACTAGTGTGTTTGTCTTTTTCTAACACGCACCTAGGGCAAATCATTCCTACTAGCTCGCTCGCGACTTGCTCTGCTACATGCAGTCATCGATGAATGAAAAAAAAGCACCGACGGTGTTATTACAAAAAAAATAGACCAGGTTTAAAATAGATCTAAATATTAGCCGACAACAGAGGAATGAATGACACATTCGTGACATAACCTAATAGAGAAGCGCTTTTCTAATTGGCTAGCTTAGCTTATAGCTTAGTCCTGTCTTAAACCCGGTACTAAGTTTTTGGAATAAACGGGGCGAGTGTTTACGACAGTTTCAAATTGAGATTGAGTTCCAAAACAAGTTTAAAATGAAAACTAATTTGGACCAAGTAAGAGTTAATTAACAAAATGAGTATTTAGCTATTGACAACCTCCGTGATCGAGTGGCCTGCACGCTGGTTTTCATAGTGTCGACATGTCTGAGGATCCAGGTTCGATCCTTAGTCGGATCTATTTAGATTATTGTGGTTGTTTCTGAATTCCACAAGACGCATTCCCTATCAGCTTTGGGGACTGAGCAATGTATGTGAGGTTGTCTAATATTTATAAATTTTTAGTACGTAGTATACCGCAACCACCGTTACCGTCGTAGTGATATCAAAGTTAAGCAACCCACGGCGCGGTCGTGATTGGATGGCTGACGATTCCGACCATTTAAGTGACGTCCATGGCAAGCATCTCAGTGCTTCGGAAGGCACGTTAAGCAGTTGATCCTAGTTAATATCTAGGCGGTTTGATAACATCTGACAGTAAGAGTCACTTGCCTTACAGACACTACTCCACCAATCCGCACTGAGCCCGCGTGGTGGAGTACGGCTCGTACCTCCTCATAGTTTAGGTGAGACCTTTGCCCAGCAGTGGGATCTATATGCACTAACTTTTTTTATACCGCAATTGCAAGGTATTAACTCATGTAGATAAGTAATTGTCTGATAACATGCTTTTTTGAGAACAGCATTGACATCATTCTCAATATTTACAAACACCCGAATATCTCCGCTTCGTCGCCATTAAAACGGTAAATATTTTTGTTTCGTCTTGTCTAGATTTTGTCGCGAATGTTATGAAAACAAAATGAGTGAATTCAGACAGTGAATCTTTGTTAGTAAAAGACTGAATTGCAAATAATGATAAGCTGTTTAAATCTGAAATGACGAAAGGAAATGTATGGCAGATAAGTTTATCATTTTATAGCTACCATGAATCAGTGCCTGACTGTATTTAATAAGAACTATTTAACTTATTCAAATAATCATGCAAAATAGGTAAAATATGATACTTCTTTTATATATTTATAATAACAATTGCATGCTAAGATTATTTTATTTTATTGACTTGTTATCAGTTTCCTAATGATTTTCAAATACGCACCTATTTTACAACATTTTGTTGTAAAACGGTTAACTATTCATAAGGTAACCTTGTCTTTGGTCGTAACTGTAGAGTTTATTATTTAATTTAAGTAAAAGCATAGTTACTTCAATCCACTTAGGTTTTATTACTCCATAATAAAGCACATGAGAAAAATACAGACAGCATTTTAAGGGTTAACAATTTTAGGACAATGGTATTTTTTTGTATAATCCATACTAATATTATAAATGCGAAAGTGTGTCTGTCTGTCTGTCTGTTACCTCTTGACGCTTAAACCACTGAACTGATTGAGATGAAATTTGGTATAGAGACAGTTCGAGACCCTGGATAGGACATAGGCTACATTTCGTCGGGATATAAAAACATTAAGGGGGTGAAATGGGGGATGAAAGTTTATATGGAAAATCCAACTCTTGCAGGCGAAGTCGCGGGGAACCACTAGTTTGCAATAAAAGCGAGTCTATGAATAAGACAGAATAGGGAAGACGCGAGTATATGAAGACGTATAAAGTATGCTTTTATGCCCAATAATACTAAATTAGCCAGTTTAATAAATTTTTACTTTCTAAAAAGCTATTTAAGTATTAGCAAACATACCACTGTAATAGCCGTATGCTGCTATCGATCAGTCGCAGAAGTGCTAACATTCCTACTAAAACGAAATATAAAACTGTGCAAAGAATTCTCCATCACAAATAAATTGTGGTACAGTCCATTCGGAGTCAAGGTCGTTCGTTTGTATTAGTACTCACATGTTATGTATATGTTTACTATATCGTAAAATTATTAATAATACAGGGTGACCAGTAAATTAATTATAATCCTTAAAGTTTAGATTACTTAGGTAGATCATGCTCCACTAATTCCAACATTTTACGTAAAAAATAGACCCCACTGAAATGATATAGCATCCAACCTTATCGTGTTGTATTACTTTTGACTTTTTAAATGTTCTCTTTTATTTTTTGCGTTGGGAATTTTTATTTTTAACCGCCTAAACCATTTTTTTTACACCTCAATATGCCAAGAGTGTACATTGCTTTAGTCGAAGCATTATCTATGTATCTCTTACCGTTTCGGCAGGCAGTTGACCATCTCCATAAATTAATGGTTGGATTTGCATCAATCGTAGCTAAGACCATATAACACCCCTCTTTGCCCTGTGACGGAGGCTAGAAATCAGCATTTTACTCAGAAAATTATACGCAGCAACATCCTTGATAGGAATAATTTATTAACGCAATCCAATTATTCTGTAGCGTAAACATAAATTTTCAATCGAGAAAATGTTCATTGTTAGTTAATCTGATTATGATAATTTCATGTGCATTGGTTAATCAAAGCATATCTGTAAGGCAACATCATTAATTTTAATGAACTTACACGAGAATAATAACAAGATATCAAACTGAGTGGCATTTAAATGTATTGGTCAAATAATTTTATATACCTAAGTTCGGTAGCGTTCTTTCTGAGTGATTTCAAAGGTGTTTTGGCACACCACTTTGCACCAATTTCACCATCAAAAACATACAAAAATTACTGTAATAAAAAACCGGTCAGGAACGAGGGGTTGCGTGTTATTATATTCCGTACTATTCAGTATCTTTACAACATTAATCACTATATTATTATTAACCTTCTTATTTTTTAGATTTCAAAACTGCAAAAAATCACGTATGTTGAATGGGAGCCTCATTCTCAGTCTCAGTCTCGTCAGTAGATTGGAGTAATCTGCAATGTAATATAGAGGTAGGTATGTGCTCTAAATTCACTAAGCCTCCATTTCCAGAATGGGTCCCGACTGCTACAATTTTTAATATGGGTACCAATTTAACCCCGGTATGACCTCTTTCTTGTTTTAGGGTTTTTTAATTTCCAGTAACACAGAAACGCAGTCGGGTTTTTTAGTTTTTTAAATTACCGTTTTTTTAGTATTTGCTGTTATAGTGCCAACGGAAACACATACTTTGTATTTGAAAATTTAAACAATCTAACTATCACGGTTTATGAGATACAGCGTGGTGACAGACAAACAAATGGAAAAACAGGGTCCCGTTTTTACCCTTTGGAAACGGAACCCTAAAAAGGACTATTTAGTTAGTTAGACCTATAGATTAAGAGAGTATTTGAATAAACTGATGATAAATGGTTTTACCCCTTTCTGAATAAGTTTATACCAAATCTATCGCGATTAAAAACTACGTCAAATTTAATGCCTAGCCTACAAAGTTCTTATCACTTAATTCTGTAATTAATACCAGCTTAATATATACATTATCAAAATGTCCGCCTGGCCGATATGATTGTCAATAATCAGCTTTTCGTCACCTAGTTACAATTTGAGAACTTTAGTTAGGTAGTCTAGTATTCCCTTGCTGTGTAAGAACGATCCTGTTTCATTTGTAAGTACAGCAAATTGTGATGGCGCGATTTAAAAAAAATGTAACGCGATAGATTTCTTTTTTTTTATCGAAGGGATGATGGAAGGAAAAAGGCAGGGGGGAGACCTAGAAGGTAGACCAAATGAGGGAAAAGTTACGCGTCGTGTCGTACGAGATGGCGGAGAATAGTCGAAGATGGAAAAAACTTCACCGACAAGATACAACTCATATATTGGGTGATGATGAATAGATTTGCAAGGATAAAACACTTGGGGTACATTTGCAACAATTGATCAATTCGAGTTACTAAAATCCTCGTAACTCAGTAAGCAAAGAATTTACCCGGATAGCGAAGGGTCTTGGGTTCAAGGCTCATCCTAAATGTTTGAGTGCCATAGATATCTATCTATCTAGATAGCTACTCTTTTTTGCAGACCACATTTAATTACTTTAGTAAAAACAGCATGCAAAGTAATTGCTTATTATAAAATAAATAGCCAAAAAATATGTCAAAAATGTATTATGCTTCATATGAAAAGATTATCGCTTGCAACAGAAAGCTACTCTTTCTAAAAACATTTAATCAGTAGCCTATTTGAGACTCGTATTAAACAACAAGGAACCATCGTAATTTTCAACACGTAACGACTTGTTACGTTAGATTACGTGTTGTCTGTCCGTCTGTATATTTATCTGATTGTAAGTCTGACCGTCCGCAATTTAGCTCAGAACGATAGATTTGAAAAGTCACTTCAGTCACAGAATGAGTACTAGTACTTCGTACAGAAGTATGACTTAGCAATTGTATTCGCCTCAGAGTCAAGCACATTTTCGTGTACACACCTACAAAAATCCATTGCAAGATAATTTCATACTTATTGCTCTGGAATATGATTCATAATACACTAAACCTATTCAGTGACGTAATATCACGCGACGCGATAGGGTTGACTGCTACGAGAAGCTTCTAACGCCATCTAGCGCCTCTTTCTAGTACTTTATTCATTCTCGTCCAGCTAGCAACGTAGCCGCGCGGCCGCCAGTGAATAAAACGCGCGAGCGTGTCGCTGGCCGGTAGCGACACGCAACTTGTTTTAGCCCCTAAGGAAGGGTCGCCGCGCGTAGGTACGTTTTTGCTACCTACGCGGGGCGATACACAGGCCTGCTTCAGTTATAAAATATTTACATACCTGCACCCATGTACTGCTGAGGTTTAACATCACTGCTCTAAGAAGCCGTAAAATAAACCAGTTCACTAGAAACCCACACACGTGCTCTCAGCACGAAGTTACGTGACTGATTAAATAAATTCGGTAATTAGTAATATTAAGGTAATCAATCATTATTGTTATCACAAGTTCAAGGCGGATAAGAGGCTATAGACGGCCTACTGAATTTCAAGATTATCATTTATATGGAAACTAGCCAATTCCTGCGTATTCGCCCGCACCATAAGTCAGATTTTTCACAAACTTTCATCCCCTATTTAACCCCCCTGATGATTTTATATCGCGACAAAAAGTAACCTATGTCCTTCCCTTGGTCTCAAACTATCTCTGTACCAAATTTCATTTGAAAAAGGTTCAGTAGCTTCGGAGCCTATTCAATACAAACAAACAATCAAATCTTTCCTCTTTATAATATTAGTGTAAATTATAGGAAAATGACAAGATTATTTTTAATGTCTTGACATAAAAAATTGTTCTTTCTCCCTTGATTTTTGATAAATCATTACCGTGTTGCTTTCACCTTGCAAATACCAACATAGGTATTAGTTCGATAAAACTTAACAATGCATTTACAATTTTAATTTGTGTTTCAAATAACGGTAGAAAAGCTAAAGATGTGTACACGCGCCAAAATACAATTGAATATTTGAACAAATTGTCAGCTTATTAAAATTCAAAAGATAATTCGAGAGGGACGCGCCAACACCATTTGCTTCGTTCGGGCTTCTGAGTGTACGTTGTGTATAATTTTGTAATGTACATAAGGTCTCATGTCAGAATACCCAACTTTGACCTTGAGACCGCCTGTATTCCCTACGTAATAAAAACTGTTTTTGTAGTACAAATAAACCGTGCCGACTGTACGCCTGAAAATGGCACCCAAGAGAGGAAATATTTTTTCCCTTTTATTTTTGGAACGTTATGAATAATGGAAACTAACTGGATGCTATGAAAAAATTACAAATCATGGAAAATATTCAGTCTTTTTACCCGACTGCAGAAGGAGGGTTATGTTTTTCGAGAGTTTGTATGTATAATTGTTTGTCACGCCCTACAGCCCAAACGGCTGGACAGTTTTTGACGTTATAGGTGTCGTTGAATTCGTCAAAATTGTGGTAGTGACATAGGCTATATGCATTAAAAAAATAGCGCCCGCAAATGGAAACAAAGGAGGGGCCTACCCTCCTTTGTTTCCATTTGCGGGCGGCTTTTTTTTGGAGATTGATTTTTTCCTTACCATAGCAATGTGGGTAGCAAATGAAAGCCAGTAAAAAGACCATTTCAAAAATATTATGATTTTTCCAGTCGGGTGTTTTGTTTTTTCAATAATTATGTTTTTGTGTATCATAAAATGATGAGTATTTGACGACCTCAAGTCAAGTCAAAGTCAAGTCAAAAATAATTTATTCAATTTAGGACAGAAAAAGCCACTTATGAACGTCAAAAATTTAAAAATCCTCCATAATCAAGTAGCTTGCATTGGACACCCGGTGTTGCCATCTATGAGGACCCGGGTTCGGTCAGTAAAGAAATCCATATTTTCAATAATGTCGCTGGTCTCGGTGTATTGGTACCACCATCGCTGATCTCCATATCGCAAGTGCTTTGGCTACCTTCTTTGAGATATGAGCAGTTTGATGATGTTGTATATTTTTTTTATTTAATATCTTTCTGTCATAAACGGATACAAGGAGCGTCAGTGGCGCAGTGCCTAGCGGGTTGCCTCTCATGCGGGAGGAGCCGCGTTCGACGCCATGTACTAATGACTTTTTCTGAGTTATGTACATAGTTGTTTCACAATGCTCTTACGGTGAGGAAAAGCATCGTGAGGAAACCTGCACACTCTGACAGGTGAATGTGTAACCATGATCCAAAACTGGTCAGGTTCCCCTTAACATGGTCACGGAGGTCAGATGGCAGTCGCTCCTCTGTAATAACCTGATCTGCCAAATCCTGGGTCATGGTCAGCGGACCCTAGGCGTGCGAGTGCACAACCGGGACGATGATGATCTTTCTGTCATATACGTGACAAGTTAGGGCCGTGATAAGGGATGATTGGCAACAAAATTACTTAGCAAAGTTTATGAAGTAATCTTCTCAGGTACCTACTCGTGTCACAAATATTCAAGTTGCAAAGTTGCTGCGGGCGTAATTTCCGACGAACATATAACATTTCTGAGCTCGAGCTGCTAACATTATGACGCACGCGTTAAGTTCCCTTATAAACGAGGGAATCTTATCCTGCTAATATGCAATGTGAAAGTCTCTGTCAGAAAGTCTGTTTACGTGTAATACAATGGGCTCAATTCCAATGTGCCCTGTCTAAGATTAAATTTAGGTTCAGTCTCTCTCTTTCTCTATCAAACAAACAGAGACAGACTACAATAATTTAGAAAGGTCAAATTAAGTGATGCGATTTCAAACGTATTTGTACAAGTTTTTGCGTGTTTTCATCTTACTTTAGTCGTCATCGAATGACATCCCTACTAAATTGTCTATGGGTTCTCTAATTTCCTTAGCAACGTACAGCTTCTTAGTCTGACGTTTCTAAATTAATATAGTCTGTCTGTTTTCGTTTGCTTGACAGAGAAAGAGAGACTGAAACTAAATTTAATCTTAGACAGGGCGCATTGGAATTGAGCCCAATATTATACTACAGTTTCCTTTTGTTTTAAAACGTAAAATAAGTAACCAAAAATTGATTTTAAAAAGTTCATGGGGTTAAGTAGACCTTAAAACTTCTTAATAGTCGTACCTTTACCTCATCATGACTTAGGGTCATCGTTATTATTAAGTGAGGTGGTGTGGCGCAGTGGCGGCAGCGCTTTGGTAGTGATACCAAAAGTTAAGCAACCCACGGCGCGGTCGTGATTGGATGGGTGACCATTCCGACCATTTAAGTGACGTCCATGACAAGCATCTCCGTGCTTCAGAAGGCACGTTAAGCAGTTGGTTCCGGCTAATATCTGTGGTATTAGTCGTTAAGCCTAGTCAGAGGCTAGGGCCTCTTAATAACTTCTGACAGTAAGGTTTGTCACTGCCTTACATACACCCCTCCACCAATCCGCACTGAGCCCGCGTGGTGGAGTATGGCTCGTTCTTCCTCATAGTTGAGGTGAGGCCTTTTCCCAGCAGTGGGATCTAATAGGCTGACTTATTTATTATTTTATTATTAAGTGGAATTTTTAAACTATTTTGTCAAACAAGAGGTATTAAAATTATGCTCGTATTAGGCCCACTTGCACACTAAATATATAGTAGGCACAAGTGCAATTTACTTATATTATTACTGTAGCTACCTCATATTGAGAAGAGCGAGGCTACCTATTGTAAGAGAAATAAAATATTTTTCATTTCATTTCATATTGTCCACTAAGCTCTTAAGCCTGAACTATACTGCATTGTGTTTTAGACTTAAACGTATTTTACGGGAATTCAGGATCGCGGAACATTTTTAATTAACCCAGTTTAGTGCTGCCTACAAATTCAGTTATATTTACTTCCTAAAAATTCTTTACGAAGGCGGGCTTTAATACCTATAGATGAAGGTTTCAGTAAACTTATTTAGCCTAGTAAAAAATGGTCGATTTAAGTCTTAGATTTGAGTCTAATAAAAACAATGAATAGTTTTTCAGGTTCATATAAAAATAACGGTTGATAAAGTACACAGCGATTATTTTAAAACGTCATTCTATATGCTGTCTACAAATTGAGTGGTGTCCTTTTAAAACCAGTCGTGTTATATTTTATTTGATGGTTTATTAGCCACAATGCGCAAAAAATGCGCTTCGCTAGTGCACAGAGTCAGGGGCAGTGACAACGGCATGCATCCTGACCATGATTGCGAGCCGACTGGATTGTGTGTACGTGAATCGTTGCTGTGCCACTGCTTATGGAGTAAAGCAGCGGTGATTCTAGTATATAATATATTAAAATATCTTACTTACTAACCTTAGCTGTTGAAGTTTAATTATTGTTACTAACAAATTGAGTCTTGGTCACTTGAATAAAGATTGTATTATTATTATTAGTAAGTTTAGCCCTAAGAAATATTGATGTAGGCATAATATAAAGATAATGTATTTTATTGCGTTCGAGTGCACAACCGGGATAACGCTAGGATGATGTATTCTGTTGCGTTCCTGAAAGAATGCTTTTTTTCTGCTATCTGTAGGAACACATACATTTTCATTTATGGGATAGAGGCACATAATTTTTACGGCACTTAATTATCTAGTGCGCGCAAAACGATAAAGCTTAATTCCTGACACGTCACTAATAAAGGGACTCGGCAAAAAGCAATATGATGTTACGAATTATCACACGAGTCGAGTACTAGGGTTGTGCAATTACTCGAAATTGAGAAAACGTTTGGTTTGCTAGCAAAATGTAGGCTTTGGGCCCGTAGCCAAATGGCAATTTATTCTTAAGCGAAGTTCGTCATCGCTAACAAAATGTATGAAACTGACATAAGCCAGCGAACCATCACGTGACTTTTGCATACATATTTTTACATTTCGTTGGCGATAGCGAAGTTTGCTCGAGAAAGATTGCCATTTGGCTACGGGACCTGCTTTGTGACCTACGATTTCATCGAGACGAAAGTTCAATTATGTTCAATTACGTTATAAGATAACTGAGGACCTTCTCACAGACAATCAAATACTTCAATGCTTTTCTCTTGACGTACGAACGTACGAGGGTCAAACTGAAAGTTCTTAGAACTGGCCACTTATAAACAATATAATAAAAAAAATATTCTAAAATTTGAAAATAGAACTCTTTGCCAATATTACTGAGTATATATTTCATTCATTTGTCATTTGTTTTACGACTTGGCGGCAAATTGAAAATTGTCTGTGTCACGTCAAAATGAATTTAACACGAGAAAATTTTCGTGCAATGATTTTTTATGACTTTCGATGTCATTTAAGTCAACAAGAAAGTTATGATAGACTACGATTGGCCTTTCACGATGAAGCCCCATCTCGTGCGACTGTTTACAACTGGTTTAATGAGTTTAAACGTGGTCGCACTAATCTCACTGATGATGTACGTGAGGGACGGCCTTCTACGGCGACGACTGAAAATAACATCTGTGTTGTGCGGCGTATGATAGAGACTGACAAAAGAGTGACCTATCAGCAGATTCGGACAAGCTTAGGCATCGGTATGAGACAAGTGCACAAAATCCTCCACGAACATTTAGCGGTCAGGAAGCTTTGCGCCCGGTGGATACCTCATAATTTGACTAAGGCTCAAAAACTCCATCGTGTGGATTGGTGCCGTAAAATGATTGAAAGATTTAACGGAGGTGACTCAAATGCTGTGTTCGACATACTAACAGGTGACGAAAGCTGGATTTACTGTTATGATCCTGAAACCAAAAGACAATCTGCTCAGTGGGTGTTTCCTTTCGAGGAGTTGCCAACTAAAGTGAAGAGAGATCGAAGTGCGGGAAAAAAAATGGTGGCCTCGTTCTTTGGAAGGATAGGTCATTTCGCAACAATTGTGTTAGAGGATCAAAAAACAGTTTCTGCAGAATGGTACACTACCAATTGTTTGCCACTTGTCTCGGAAAAAGTTCGAGAGAAACGACCTCGCAGTAGGATCCTCCTTCACCACGACAACGCCTCGTCGCACACCGCCAAGCGAACGATCGACTATTTGGCGACATCAAACGTTGAATTACTGGGTCACCCGCCGTATAGCCCCGACCTCGCGCCTTGTGATTTTTATTTATTTCCAAAAATTAAAGAAAAACTTAAAGGAAAGCGGTTTATGAATGCTGAAGAAGCGGTGGCTGCGTATCGCGATGCCATTGAAGAGACCCCTAAGGACGAGTGGGCAAAGTGCTTTTCCCAGTGGTTCCATCGCATGCAGCGGTGTATTGACGTCAATGGACAATATTTTGAAAAGATATAATAAAACTAATAACTGGCTAATGTAATCAGTTTTTGATTTTCTAAGAACTTTCAGTTTGACCCTCGTATTAATAGTAGAATCAAGAAAATCTCTGGCTGTAGCCACCTTCGCGTAATCATTTATGTAGGCCTGCTTTTACCGCCTTCGGGATATAAAAGCCTGAAGTAAATATAAAACACAGCCCTATTACTTCTGTCAGTTACGCCAATCAACGTCGCAGCTCAAACTCTAAAATGAAATGTTTTCTGCCGACTCATAAACACGAGTGCTTCGATTAAACGAACTGGCTTATTGTACAGTCAGCGTCAAATAATAATTGAGAACGACGAAAAAATAACTAAGTTAGAAGTATTTGACCTTGAGACCGCCTCTATTCCCTACGTAATAAAGCCATTTTTTTTGTAGTTCACATGGGTAACCTCACGTGCTGCCGACTGTCCAGTCAGCATCAAATAATAATTGAGAACGACGATAAAATAACTAGGCCGAAGTTATAGATACTTGATGGCTTGACACCAGCGAATTTATGATGATTTTAAGCAAGCGTAACGAGAGAAGGACCAAAGAATGGAGAACTATTTGTATCTGTTGATACGCCGCCACATGCTAGTTTCTGTACAAAAAAAAATAAGTGGTCTGTACACACCTGATCTGTCAAGTTTCCGCTACCATATCAACCCTATGTTGATTACATACCCCGCTATTACAAAAACTTAGTACCAGGTATAACCCAGGACTAAGCTATTAGCTAGCCAATTAGAAAAGCGTTTCTCTATTAGGTTATGTCACGAATGTGTCATTCATTCTTCATCTGTCAGCTAATATTTAGACCTAATTTAAACCTGGTCTAAATTTTTTTGTAATAACACCGATTGAGTTTTACATCATTTGATATATTTAAGTTAAGGTAAGTTGATGCGGGGCCAACTGTACACGCTAATCCACTTTGACCTTGAGACCGCCTCTATCCCCTACGTAATAAAAGTTGTTTTCGTACTTCAAATGTATAACATGCTGCCGACTGTACATTTAGGCTTTTCATTCCCCCGAGAATAAACTTGAACGTTTTGAAATAAAGCTCACAGTCACAATTAAAGCTCGTGTCCGTAACGGAATAGGCCACAATTCAGGGGTTTGGCGTTAACTTCGGTCTGAGCCCTAATTATGGACTTTCGGCCCCAAATTAGGGTTAAAAAGTCAGTGTAAATTACTTTTTGATGCCAAAGGTTCCAGTTGTAGACCTCGTTTGTAATTTGATTTAAATTTAAGGTACTGAAAGTTGACCCTTTTTAGTGCGAAAACCTTTGATCAACAACTACACCTGTCTGTGGATTGCATGAAATTAACAGCTGCAACACTTGCAAGTCCCCTTTTTACCACATTTTGGGGACTTTAAGGTGAATAACACACTACACCCGCACCACGCCGCGTAGCGCATGATATTCTTTGAATTCTCTGGCGCTCACCCTCTTGTTTTCGTGTGTTGGACTGTGCTTGTTTTCTATACAAACGAAGATACTTACAAGCAACGTTAGAACTCGCATTCACAGTCTGTTAATCGGCTAATTTAATAATGCGATTGTATCGCTAAAACGTCACTGTTGTAAGATGTCGTGTTTTAAAACAGTAATGTCAGTTGAAAGATGTGTCAAGTTTGGGCTTTTTTCTGTGATGTACGTAAACTTTATACTGTTTTATGTAAGGCAAAACCCTCCAAGTACCTATTCGTCTCTCAGTAAATAAAATGTTGCTGAATTCAAGTCACAACCTTTGCGTTAGTTTTCATTTATTCATAGATAAGAGAGAAGACGTTAAGAATACTAATAAGAATTGAATACTTACAGTACTTACTTACAGTAAACTTTTTTTTCATAAACAACTTTATTGTTTTTGATCTTATTTAGTTTTAAAAGCCTTATCGTGAGGAGAGTCGTAAAAATGAAACACAAAAAAAACGACTTTCTTAGTGATTAATATTAATACTTTCGTTACAACTGAACCAGGACTACTAAACCAGGCGGTTGCGGGTTCGAATCCCGCATAGGGCAAATGTTTGTGTAATGAGCACGAGCATTTGTACCTAAGTCATGGTTGTTTATAAATGTATATAAGTATGTCTATCCGTTATCCTAGTCACCATAGCACCAGCTCACGCTTAGTTTGGGGCTAGGTAAATTGGTGTGTTTGTTGAAACAATTTATTCATTATTATTACAAAGATATTATCATTTCTATTGCATTTACTGGAATTGTGATAATTAAAGAGCAGGTAATGTTTGCAACTACTAAACTGATTTTTGCAATTTTTGCCCCATTGGGAAGCCAAATTATTGTTGAGTAAAATAATAACTCTATACTAGTTTTATAGGAAAACCAAAAAACAATTATGATTTCAAAGTGCAATAAAACATCCCGTGTCGTGGGTACTAGCTTGCGTACATTTAGTTTCTCTCATTTTGATTTATTGATACTCCAAACCTGTGCAAGTAAGTTAAATAAATCAAAATGAGGAAGACAGAGGTGATTACATAGATATTTAAGACTAAACAGGTGGCTTTTAATAAAACTTTTTATTTTTTAGGACAAAATAGCCCTTAATAAGAAACTAGCAGTTCCCCGCGACTTCGCCCGCGCCAAAAGTCGGATTTTCCATACAAATTTTCATCCCCTATTTCACCCCCTGATAAATTTTATATCGCTACAAAAAGTAGCCTATGTCCTTTCCATGATCTCAAACTATATCTGTACCAAATTTCATTTGAATCGGTCCAGTAGGTTAGGCGTCAAGACGTACCAGAGAGACAGACAGACACACTTTCGCATGTATAATATTAGTATGGATGGGGTCCTATTTTTTTCTGATATAATTAGAGGCTCTGATAAAATATCGTCAGTTGTTGAAATGTGGGTAACCTTGTATTGGTAAGTAGCTGATGACGTACACTGCAATTGATTTGTCCTCATCAGCGTGCAACTTCAAGTAAGATGGGTCTGATTTCAACAATCGCATTATTGGTGACAATTGGTTTCATTAAACGGCATTAAAATTGTTATAACATTATGTGAGTACCTTAACCTACACAAGCATTTTGTTACCGTTTCATATAATATTTGGAGACTGCCTCGTTGATCTAGTGGTTCCGGGTTCAAATCCTAGGTCAGTCGTGTTACAGGGTTCACTGTGCTTCGATTATGCACCTGGGCCCTTAGACAAGATGCTACATATTCTATAGGAAACGAAATGTCAATAAAATATGTGTGCAAAGATCACGTGGTGTTTCGATGCGTCGAAACATAAGCCATGGCTTTTGTCAGTTTCATACATTTTGTAAGCGGTAGCGAACTTCGCTTTAGGATAGATTGCATCATGTCTACGGGCCCTGATCTCTCTCCACTCATATTGGATTGACCACAGATATTTGACTAATTCCTTTGCGATTTTGCTTACGATGTATGTGCACAGATAACACAATTAAGGTATCAAAAAACTGATTGTAACATTGTAATAATGATATAATACGTACATTAACCTTATCTCCATAGCCACTCGGTTACGCGGACGATTATTACCAAAATCTGATAAATAAACGATTACGGATTCATTTTGTAGGCATTATAAAAATATTGAAGTGTGATTTTTCGTATGCCTGAAATTACGACTAACTTGAGCGGCATATACATAATTATACAGTGAACAATATACGTTGCGCCAACCTACTTTTATCGCAACTACTAGTAATAACTAGGTTTTTAGGGTTCCGTACCTCAAGAGGAAAAAAGAAACTCTTATAGGATCGCTTTGTTGATCGTCTGTCCCTATTTCTCAGGGACCCGTGGAGGTATCAATTTAAAATTAACATAAAATAATGCTTGTCTGCATTGCGTTAAAGATGTGTAAGAATCAAGTGTCTAGGTTAACTCAATCAAAAGATACCGCCATTATACCTAGCTGTATTTTCCTAACATTTCGCAGAGAAATCAAAATATATAGGATACTTCCCATAGACCTACAGCCATGATATTCGGCAAGCACAAGTAAAGGAAAAAGCAAATTTGTGGTTACATCGTAAAAAAAAACCTTTGTTTGTAAGGACCATCTTCAATGCCCAGCTTGTTGTGTAAATATTGACAGATTGTTGACATTAATAAAGTTAAACTAATTTGGTGCAACCGACCCTTTATTAGTGGTTGCAGTAGTTCTACTACAACAAAGTACACCCAGTTTTTTGTATAAATATTGACAGATTGTTACGTTATTATAGTTATAAATTTAGTATAATTAGTAATAATAATGTAGTAAATTTATTAGTGCGACCGACCCTTAATAGTGGTTGCTCTTACACAAAGTTAGTTACGCCGTTCTAGTTAGAGGTCAATATACTAGACTACAAGAAATATTTGTCGGTAACTGTACTCCCACATTTGGTAGCTCCGTTGCTAGGTTAAGTAACAGTGATGTAACATCTTAGTTGTGCCGACTGTACCGTGCCAGTCCACGTGGGCTGCTTACGTAAGCAGATAAGACCCAGGTTCTATTCTTGTATTGTATCTTTTTATAACAACTTGAATGGGATTAAGTATGATATAATATAGTTTTTTTTTGTATCGTACAGTCCTTGCATGTTATCTACATTTAAGTTTTCGCCGTAGAATAAATTGCATCTGGTCTAAGGGCCTAGGCCTACCGCCATACTTGAAAGCTATGGCGATTGCGATTGCACTACCAAAGCAATGGCTTATAAATGGTAATGTTTGATTCAAGTCCGTTTATTTTTCTCGCTGGGCGAAACAATCTTTCAATGACTTTTAAATAATAATAGTGAAATTTATAACTCTAAAAAAATTATCGTTTTATGTGTTTCATGATAAATTACCATTTAAGGTTGTTATATTTGTGTTTTATTAATTATTTCAATAAAAAGGATACTCAAGATTGTTCACAATATTTTATATGCAATAATAAACAGAATTAAGTTAGATTGCTTACTTGGAGTTAGTTTGAAGACTATTATTGCTATCTTGAAAGATATAACTATTCAAATTTAAAGGCAATTGCGTTAGGCTGTAGGCCAGCAAGTCGTGAACGTAGCCAGACAGTGCGGGCACACAGCGATCGATAGCATAATACGCCTTCCACTTGCCTAGAACACGCAAGTCTCGTTTGTGCTAGCTCTAGTGTTGCCAGGTATAATGTAGTGGGACGTCCCTTTATGAAAATTTTTTTTAATGGGTTTGCGCTTGACTGTCGACCAGTGGTTCCCAAAGTTGTCTGGGCTACGATCCATCAAATACAAGTTCACAAACTCAGGACCCACCTACAGTAAATTTAACCGTCACCAATGGTGATAGGACTTTTTAATAACAAACAAAGTTCTACAGTACTCAATATTTACTCGCAACCCACCAGAGGGTCGCGACCCATAGTTAAGGAGACCCTGCTCTAGACTAAGCCAGACGTGGCGTAAACTAAGTCGACGGTGGAGCGAGCTCACCCAGAAAATTCGACACTCCTACTCATCGACAACTCGTCAACTGTAGCCACCTTCGACAGAGGACAGCCAAGAACATCATCATCGTCTTAGCGCTATCCCGATTGTGCACTCGCATGCGAGGGCCCAGACCGTGGCAGATCAGGTAACAACAGTTGAGCGATTGCCATCTGACCTTCGCGACCCAGTTAACAGGGGAACGTGACCCGTTTGGATCATGGGTACACATTCAGTCGCCTGAATGTGCAGGTTTCCTCACGGGGTTTTCAACGCAGTAAACGCAATGAAAGCAGAAGATTAATGGTTCACAAGAGTGACGTCCCAATTAAAAAAAAAAACTCCTCGACTAGGTGATCAACCTTGACAGAGAACCCAGGAACGCAGGAGATGTTATATTCACGAGTGTATACGCAATTTTGTGACATGTCGTTGGCTCGGTTGCAAGGACTAATGCTGAGCGGATTTTCGGCACTCAGCCTGTTATGTATAGTTCTGTAATTTTTTTTGACTGTATTTGTAACAAATCTCTTACTTTCTTTCAATCCACTGATGTGCTCTCTGTACCTTCTACTCATAGTTCGGGAAGATCAAAAAAGCCAAAACCTTCAAATACTTCAGGCTATGGGTATGAAATGGATACGTCAGCAAGTTCTCCAGATAATTTGGCTTTTATATTCAAATATCACCTGCTAGGTGGACCGACGACCTGAGGAAGGTGGCCGGTGGTGGCTGAATGCGAGAAGCGGAGGACCGTGAAAGTTGCCGCCGTCTTGGAGAGGCCTATGTCCAGCAGTAGACTGCAATAGGCTGATATGATGATATGATAGTCAAATATCTAAAATACTTGTATACGTACAAGTACATTACTTTTTTATCTACAGTGGTACAAAACCTCTTAGAGCCAAAACTTTAAAAGGATCATCGTTGACTAAAAATGTTGATCAAATCTTGGAGTAACAATAATACTTCATTACAACAATTGATTACCAAATCTGCTTGTTGATTTATATGGCTGAATATTTTTTACGAAATAACGAAACGATTGTCCCACGACTGGAAATAACTGAACCAAAACCACACTTGGATGTCCACGAGAGCTCTGCCGACAAACTGTTACACAGTTTGGCAGAATATTGTCAAAAGATATGTATTGTTACTTTTGAAAAATAAACTAAAAAAAGAAAATAGTTAGCAGTTAAGCTCTAAACATGACATTTTGAATCTTAACCCTATAGACATAAAGCATTGTAAACAAGACACTTTCATCCGTCTTACTTCAGACAAGCGCGTTTTATTTATTTGACTGTTTGTACATTGGTCAATTGTACGTACGTAGTAAATAATTGACTTTACATCCCTTGAGCCTCTTGTGCTTAACACAACCAAAAAATATATTCTTAGGTGCAAGCTTTACACATATAATTTAATATAGGTATTACGCTATGTACTAGCACCTTACTAGCACCAAGCTATTCGTCATTATATTATAAAGAAAGCATTAAGTTCGTTTCTTGTGGCCATTTTTAAAAGCATTTTTATTGTAACTAAGAATACGAGACAAATACCGATTTACCTAATGGAACATTTTTACCAGACTACTTAGTAAATTTATATTATCTGAAGTCAAAACTTGTCAATCTTACGTTCAAACTTTGTTAGAAAGATCAAAAAGTATTTATCTCAATAAATGCTGCTTTTATCTCAATTTTCAAATCTATCTTATGTAGCAGTCGAAAGCATTAAGCAAGAACTAAAACTGATTGAAAAAATAGTGTACCTATAAAGAATTTCATCTCGAAAATAACGTTATAAAATATCTTTTTATATTTTAGGTCCAAAAACAATATTCAGTGGTAAGTATGTTTCGCCCACACTACTATTTTATAGTCCGACCGCTTTTGAGACCTCGCCTGCGGGGTACAAGGGTGCGAGGGTAGACGAGAAAGGGGGTCCTGAGCGGTGCGGGAGGCGGGCGCTTGTGATTTGATTGGGTGATTTGAATGTTGAAAATAATGCTAATTTTGAATTTCAAAATTTAAATCACCAAATCGAGGTGCTTGTAGCGCACTGGCGGCAGCGCTTTGGTAGTGATACCAAAAGTTAAGCAACCCACGGCGCGGTCGTGCTTGGATGGGTGACCATTCCGACCATTTAACTAACGTCCATGACAAGCATCTCCGTGCTTCGGAAGGCACGTTTAGCAGTTGGTCCCGGATAAAATCTGTTGGTATTAGTCGTTAAGCCTAGTCAGAAGCCCTAGGGCGGCTTGATAACATCTGACAGTAAGGTTTGTCACTTGCCTTACAGAAACCCCTCCACCAATCCGCACTGAGCCCGCGTGGTGGAGTATGGCTCGTATTTCCTCATAGTTGAGGTGAGGCCTTTTCCCAGCAGTAGGATCTATATAGGCTGACTTTACAATCACCCCATCAACTCCCTGTTCTGATTTATCCCCGCGCCTCTGTACCCCGCAGGCGAGATCTGAGATAAGCGTTCGGACAATAAAGACCATTCTTTTGCGTTCGTTCTTAAAAGTAAAAGTAACAGGATAATATTTTTAACATGATAATACCTCCGTACCATGTTATTTGTTCAACCGAATTTGGGTCGTTGCGACCCAGTTTTTGTGTGTTTGGTTTACGTTTAAATTCAATTAGATATTCAGTTTGTTATTTATTCAGTTAACACAGTGGCACGCTTTAAAAAGTAGGTGCTTATGCTTATAAGGTATAGAAGTCTGAAAGGAAAATTACTTGCTGAATTTATTAAGGACATCCTTAACTAGCATTGTACAGGATTTCCTGTACAATTTTCCACCCCCTTTGGGATGATGATTTCTGGAAAAAACTATCCTAAAACAAATTTAATCTAAATTTTTGCAATTTAAACGTGAGGAGGTTAGACAGACACATATTCGCATTATTGGTGTTAGAGTTAGTATGGAGTCTCAAACGTTATTTATGGTCGTCATAATATAGTTTTAACTTTACTAAAACAAAAGACACGTAATAATATTGTCTAAAATATGTACATTGGCCCTTTCTAATTCTCACATTCGTAGGTAGAACATCTCAGTACAGTTTATTTAACACACCAAAAGGCCTATATATAAATGCGCGCAAGTAACACATTTAAAACAAAGATGTTATTGCCGTATGCGTAAGTTCGTATCATGTTATTTTCCGCAAACAAAACAAGATCGATACTAAGACGTTATTGTAACCATGATAAGTCGTCTTGATCGCGTCACAGGCAAGTCGAAAGGTTCGCTCTGACGTAAGTAATCGTGGGAATAAGAAATACACCCACAAGTGGCAGCAAAATATAAGTACATACATATTATAGTAGGTACAAAAGAAAACGTGCCGGCTTTACTCGAGCCGAACGGTATCGCGCGTGATGATGGCAAGAGACCAGACGGGATGTCACTTGTTCCTTGGCGGATGGGTCGGGCTCTTGTGTGGGGCGCTACCTGTGTCGACACACTTGCAGCCTCTCATCTGCCCGGGACAAGCCGTGATGCTGGTTTGGCTGCGACAAGTGCCGAAAACTTTAAAAAGAACAAGTACAGGCAGATCGACTCCCGGTACCACTTTGTACCGTTTGGAGTCGAAACACTGGGTTCGTGGGGTCCCAACGCTATCTCTTTTTTCAAAGAGATTTCCAAGAGGCTAGTTGACATCAGTGGTGACCTAAGAGCTGGCAGCTACCTTGCTCAGCGTATAATCATCGCTATCCAGCGCGGTATTGCTGCCAGCATCCTGGGAACCTTACCACAAGGACCCTTTTTATATATTTTTTTTTGTGTTGTATTAAGTAATTTATCTTAATTTTTATTAATAAGTAGTATATATATTACTAATGTACATTGATGTAAATTATATAATAAATAAATTAAATTGGTACAAAAGACGTAAACACAGATTTTGATTTTTAATGATACCCATTTGGCATCAGCTTTTTTGTTTCGAGCTATCATTGAATAGTAAGTTAGGTTAGCTTTATAGATCCCACTGTTTAGTAAAGTCATCACCTCAACTATGAGGAGGTACGAGCCATACTCCACCACGCGGGCTCTGTGCGGATTGGTGTACCAAGTGGTCTGTAAGGCAAGTGACCAAGCTTACTGTCAGATGTTATTAAGCCGCCTAAAGCCTCTCATTGAACAGATATTTCAAAAATATTGTAGGTTTAGTTATATATACTAATTCTTGCTTGGCTCAGAGATTAACTTGTAAAATATGAAGCTTTAAAGAGCAAAATCTTGTTACAGTCATGTATCCACACCCCTTACCAGATGAACGAATACTTTTGAGAACGTAAAAAAACACATTGTAAAGAAAAACTATCACGGCTATGTAGGATTTAAGATTTATTTCATATTTTATTTAAACCAACTCAAACACAACACTTAAACCTTAAAGCATGATAGCCAAAAATTAAGGTACGTAATAAGATGCATACATCACAAATTCAAGAAAAAGACCGAAATCTTAAGTGTATACGGAACCCTCAATGCGCGTGCCCAACTCGCACTTGCCTGTATTTTTTAACAACAGTTTTCGTCGTCAATTACTTAGCTAGTCGAGCAAAAAATAGTTCAATGAGCCTTAACAAACTTGGGTTTTATTGAACAATTGAGTGGAATTGTTTCCAATTAACAAATGTAGGCTATTCAATGAGATCTGTTGACAAATTTAAAAATATATTTAGATCAGAACAGTTATATTATCGAAAGTATTGAAATTCCTGTAAAGTGACCTGATTGTATTAAAAATTACCTAGGTATCTTTCATAACATTCACTTGTATTTTATGACATAAGTGTGAATACTGTGCTCTTCGTTCCATAGTAGAAAAACTCTCTAAATAAAGTGACCAATTGATAATAATGCAATTATGTATTTGTCATAACATGCACGTGAATATTTTATGTATTAAATACAAGTTTATAATGGTAAATCTTATTTAACATTCTAGTCAATTCTTTTAATCATGTGTCCAAGTGGGAAGTGTTCCAAGAGTTGGTTGAACAACTATATGTATTGGCACTTGTAATAATAAATTACGACTGTGTGTTAAAAATATTAAAACCCAAAAATAAAACCATTCTTTCTTTCATTTTCTTTTCAATCTAACTCAATTAAGTAAATTTAACAGCACGTTCAAAAATGTATGCTTATCTTGAATAAATTTATTTTTTACAGCTTACACAGCAGTGGAACTAACATTTTTAATTGCTTTTACGTACCTAGGCTTAAGTATCAATACGCTGGTATGTATTATTAACACGATGTTATAATTTTATATTGCAAAGGTGTTAATTTTCCACCTATGTTCTTCAAAAGCCGGCAAAAGCCCACTTGCACAAGTCTGGATTAGCTAAATCGAACGTGCGCAAGTGGGCCTAACTGACGTAACTAGTACTAATAAAAAAATATGATTCTCGGTAGCTCTTTTTGGAGACCATTCGAGATAGAAAAGGGTCATGGGTTCGAGTCCCACCTGAAGGCCCTCAATGAATTTTTGGTGCAATATTAAACTCTCAGCTAACCGATGCTCTTACGGTGAGGAAAAACATTGTGAGGAAACCTGCACATTCAGTCGACTGAATGGTAACTATGATCCAAACTGATCAGGTTTCTCTGTTAACAGGGTCACGGAGGTCAGATGGCAGGCACTCCACTGTAAATACCTGATCTGCCATATCCTGGATCATGGTCCAAAGCGGACCCCGGGACCTCGCGAGCGAGTGCACAGCCGGGATAACGCTAGGAGGATGATGATTAAACAAACAAAATAATCGTATCATATCGTATTTTAAACAAAATAATTCCGAACCCGGACAAATATTGAGCTGAATACAAAACTAATACTGAGCTGGCACATGCATTTTTAAACATATGCGATGTGCAAGGAATTGTTCGGCATAATGCCACAGTTCTCTGCATTGTCGGGGAAAGAGAAAATCTTCTGACGCTCTTGTGCAAACGTTGGTATGAGCGCAGAAATACTCGTAGGTAGCTTCGTAAATGGGTGTTTTGGTTTTTGTACCCAAATTTTATATCACATAATGATAATTTATCTTATCTTTTATTAATAAGTTGTATACAACTATTCTACTATTATAGTTTAGTTACTAGTGTTTTTGAAATAAATAAATGACAATTAAAAAAAATGACAAAAAATAAATATGAACCTTACTAGCCCGAAAAGTCAGCGCCAATGTGTTTTATTCTTTTACTGGTTTTATGTTCACGTAAAAAAACAAAATATGCCTGTCCCCTTTTTTAATGTCCTGCCTATACCAAAAATACATCAAAATCCGATCATCATTTAAGACGCAAAAAGTTGCCAGACATACTTACTGTCAAATCCATAATGTTCGAAGGGGATATAGATTTATTAGATAGGGGGATAGAGATTGAAACCTACAGGGGCTCTTTACGCTAGTTTTAACTTTACTTAGGCCTACCTACCGTCTTACTTGAATGCAGTAGTAGGTACATATTTAAAAAAGGCTATAATAGCTATCCGACTAACGTCAGGTAAGCAATGGTAACTATCAAAATAATGATAAAATGTCAATTCATATGTCAATAAGTTTGACGACCGTCTTGGTGTAGTCGTTCGCGCACCGGACTTCTAAACCAGGCGGTTGCGGGTTCGAATCCCGCAAGGGGCAAATGTTTGTGTGATGAGCACGAGCATTGGTACCTAAGTCATGGATGTTTATATGTATTTAAGTATTTCTATCCGTTATTCTAGTCACCATAGCACAAGCTCACGCTTAGTTTGGGGCTAGGTAATTGGTGTGTTTGTTGAAACAATTTATTTATTTTATTTATTTAAAAAAAATACCTGGCCCACAGAAACAACATTGCTACCGCCTTTTTCATAAGCGATAACAAACGCAATTCAAAAGTAATACCATACAAAATCACATCTTTTAATTATTTTAATAACGATCATTGCTTCCCTGAAATTAGTTTGAAAACCATTATTGCTATCCTGAAAGATATAAATATTGCTATTTGAAAGCAATCACGATAAGCAGGGCCTTCTACTATGTTTACTACAATATTTTGATTTGTTTGTGTACCCTATTGATACTGCGCCGCGCGCACTCGCACGCGTACCTGCCTTGTTTTTATTTGTTTAAAACGTACCGTGAGAACCCCGGAGCCCGAGTTGCCATCGAGACGTTACCTATGACACATGTACTAGACCGACCAGAGCGCTTTCGCCGCGTGTGTATCCTGTGAAGCTCCTTACAGACATTTCGAGTGATTGTGGCCTGTGAAGTGACACCAAAAACCCCGGAAAACTAATGTGGCAAGTACCTAGCTATAAGCGCTGACTTTAATTATTTTCCACCTATCATTGTCGCCCTCCACGTGTAATCCACTGCCTAAACTCTCAAACATACTACTACATAAAAGTAACATAATAGTTCAAATATTTTTTGGCGATGCAAATGCCTTACATACAAGCTCTAATCACTTTGTAATAGAGCAAACAATTTTAATCATATAGTATATAGTTAAGAAATAAATCCACTTTAATCCGTTCTGTAGTTTAAAACACAGATTAGACAGTGGGACTTAAAATAGTGCTCACCTTTTACCCTATTCCTATTATTCAATAAACCTTTTCCAGTTTTGAGTATCTAATGTCAAGGCGTACGCAGAGCCATTTTCATGTAAATCCGATATCAAAAGAGTTGCGATTAGTTTTATTTATGGCAACAATTTCACAGAGGATGAATCCTATTTAGTCTACGTGCTTGAATGTGGATGTTACCTATTTTCTTTGGTGGGTGTTAATCCCTTTCTCCCAAGCCCTATTAATATTGTAATTTATAAATCCGATAGTTACTGTTTGTCTGTCTATTTATGACCTTTAAAGGCTGAACTGTTGAATGGCGTAGCACCTAATTTGAAAGCTGATAAAGTATACAGTACTAATTTAATACGTCGATCGATATGACTGTCCACAGTAAAATTTCATACGTGTTGTAATTTATTCGATTGTAGCTTCTTATCTGACTAATAAAAAACCGGTCAAATGCGAGTCGAATTTGCGCATCGAGGTTGTAAAAAACAGTTTTATACTATGATATAGCCACAAATAAGTGGTTTTCGGTTCTTTTTTCTTTTCTTGTGCTGTAAGGCCTACTTTCTTGCCAAATCGCAATGATTGGTGTTCCAAAGCAACGGCACAACGGTAAAGTCTACCACCGCTTAACTTAAAAGATATCGAAATATTTTTATATATTTGCAGGAAAACACAAAAAAATTAAGAATATTCGTATGATTATGTATTTTACCAATAAAATGGTATTCAATCAAAGTATTTATGTTACTTATAAATCAGTCAATCACATAGCAGTACAATTCTATACATCTATTGTTATTATTACAACTTACAAGATTCCTTGCTTCTTTAAATTTAAAACTAAACGAGAACGAAATAATAGATCCTTTTAAATAAATCCTTAAAAAATATGTAATTTTTAATATGCTACCAATTTTATTCATAATTTCTGTGTAGTTCTCGATCTGGCACTCCTTTATGGCATCAAACAAAGACAACGCAATTAATTAAAATTAATCGATAGACTATCCGATACTCATGGTCGTGGTCTGAAACAAAGGCATTTGTGTGAAGATATGCAACACTAGCGACCCTCCTCGACTTCACACGGGTGTAATAAAATATATATATATATATATATATATATATATATATATATACACGAATATTAGAATATTATAGGTAGCTTTCTACCGATACAATGGACTTTCCATTGACCCAGAGTCCAGAGTCATGAAATTTGTCAAGAAAGTAGGCCTTTCAGCACAAAAGAAGAAAAAACAACCGAAAACCGCCTATTCGTAGCTATATCATAGAAAAAAACTATTGTTTATACCCTGAGTGCGCAAATTCGACTCGCACTTGGCCGATTTTTTAATAGTCAGATTTATGAATTTAAGAAGTTACCATCGAATAAATTACACGTATGATTTCTTTACTGTGGACAGTCATATCGATCCACATATTAAATTAGTACTGTATACTTTATCAGCTAGTTTCATTTTTTATGTGACAGTGGAAAAATCAGCCCTGAGTAACACTTTCTGACTTGAATGTTGGAGTACCTATATAATCTCTGCCTCCTTGGTCTAGTGGTCAGAACGTTGGGTACTATCCACGAGGTTCCGGGTTCGAATCCCGGGTCGGGCCGAGAATGTTTAGCTTTTTCTATCCTGAGATTACTCAGACACAGCTCCGGAGTCAGGAGGTTGGTGGTGTTAACACCCCCGTGCCTCGAACAGCACGTTAAGCCGTTGGTCCTGCGCCTAATCTCTCTGCGGTCATGTCGGGCTGCCGTCTCACCGAATTATGAGAGTGAAGGAACAGAGAGTGCACCTGTGTATTGCGCACACACTTGTGCACTATAATATGTCCCGCGCAGTTGGCTAATCTCTGTTTGAGATAGGCCGCCGTAGTCGAAATTCGGCTAGGAGGACATTATTTATTTATTATATAATCGAATCTAAATACATTAAAATGAGTGGAATGCCCTGCCTGCGTCGTATAACCCGAAACTCTTTGAGGTGCGTGTAAGTAGGCTTCTCCTGGGCAAGCTCGCTCCACCGTAGACCTTATCTTTGCTCTCGGGCAAAGATGAAGATCAAAAGTTAGCCCATTACTTATAAAGAAATAACTTAAACTGATTTAAATAATGACTGGATTGACTGACATAACAATGCACAGCCAAAACCACTGGATCTAGATAGGTTCCGTATAGTCTAAGGGTGCACTAAAAAGGATTTTCAGAAATTCGTCCCCTAAAGGGGTACAAAAGAGGGGCAAGCTTTAATGACACTCCGACAGTTTTGGAGCTAATTCGATAAAAATTGGTATTTAGCTGCTTGGTTACCAATTAAGAATAAAGTATTTGTTTCTTACGTTTACGCGAATTGTTGAACTCATTAAAACACAATTTACGAATTACTTCGCGATTTATTTATATTTTATTTAAAACCTGACGTTTCGAACACTTTACAGCGTTCGTGGTCACAGGGAGACACAGGGAGTTCAGTCTCCCTGTGATCACGAACGCTGTAAAGGTTTTAAATAAAATGTAAATAAATCGCGAAGTAATCCGTAAAATTGTGTTTTAATGAGTAAGAATTGTGTTTCAGGATTTTTGAAAATTCATCCTATAAAGGGGTTTGTACAGGAAATTCGATTTTTTCTATACAAACTTCCAACTAGTCGCGGGCAGCGGCTAGCTGATTTGAATCGTCAATAAGCTGAGGAACCTATCGCGATTAAAATCTTATTAGCTAATAGACTATTAGAACCCTAAAATTATTGGCTGACCGATAATTCATATATCTAAACAATCCGTTTAAATTAAAATATTCGCCAATCATCGCCAACAAATTAAAATTCCATCTGTTAGTTTACTCTAGTTTTTCTGTTATGTTAATTCCGCCGTGTTATCTCGTTTTTGCCACAAAATAGTACGAATTATTAGGTCAAGTATACGAGGACCAGCTGTTGCCTCGATGTGGTTTCAAAAAATAGTTTAGTATATATGCCATTATTTTTATTGTATTATCTATACTATAATATTATAAGAGGAAAGATTTGTTTGTTTGTTTGTTTATTTGCATCGAATAGGCTCCGAAACTACTGGACCGAATCAAATGAAATTTGGCACAGAGATAGTTTGAGACATTGGGAAAGACTACTTTTTGTCGCAATATAACATCATCAGGGGGTGAAATGGGGGATGAAAATTTGTATGGGAAATCCGACTTTTGGCGCGGGCGAAGTCGCGGGGAACTGCTAGTCCAAATATAAATTAAGAAGCGGTTTATGTAGCAAATAATCAATTTTACACATTTAAAAAAATAGCTTAGAAATCATTGATTCTGTAAAGGACCTATTCTTAAATGTTAAATCTGAGAAAAACTGATAAGTGAAATGTATATTTATGTGCATACTATCCTTATGTTTTGGAACTCTTCTTCATAGTCGTGTATGATGACCATGATTGAGCGCCGTGATCATGAAGTGGAATGAAACGTAGGACACAACGATTTTATTATGGTTTGCCATTGCCTTCTCCAGATTCAACCCTCAACCCTTTTCATCCTTATCATTGTCAGCCGTAGGACGACCCCTGCTGAACATAGGCCTCCCACATGGTTTTCCACAACGACCGGTTGCAAGCGGTCTGCATCCAGTGTGATCCTACAATCTTTACAAGGTCGCCTCAACCCTTAAATAAATACTTTAAATGTGTAATTTTGTATATTGTTATATTTTGAAATTGCAAACATATTGTAAAGTCAGCCTATATAGATCCCACTGCTGGAAAAAGGCCTCTACCTCAACTATGAGGAGGCACGAGCCATACTACATCACGTGGGCTCAGTGCGGATTGGTGGAGGGGCGTCTGTAAGGCAAGTGACAAACCTTGCTCTCAGATGTTATCAAGCCGCCCTAGGGCCTCTGACTAGGCTTAACGACTAATACCAACAGATATTAGCCGGGACCAACTGCTTAACGTGCCTTCCAAAGCACGGAGATGCATGTCATGGACGTCACTTAAATGGCCGGAATGGTCACCCATCCAATCATGACCGCGCCGTGGGTTGCTTAACTTTTGGTATCACTACCAAAGCGCTGCCGCCACTGCACCACAAGCACCTCAAACATATTGACACCGCACCGCAAACATATTGACATAGATTTATTATAATTTATTAATATCATTGAAGATTTCATTTTATTTGTGAATGATTTCTTATGCCATTATGGGACACGGTCCTGAAATAAATGATTTATTATTATTATTATAAATACCTAATATTATTTTTAGATGCAAATATGTGATACTATTCTATTAGATAGACCCAACCACTAGTGTACAGTTTCCCACGCGATGTTTTTCTTCGTCGTTAGGCAGCGATATTTGAAAAGACTATAAGTTTTGATAGTATAAAACTCAATATTCTTCGATTATTACCACAATTAAAAAATATTTAAGTCTGCAAAGTACAAACAACCCTGATATTTTATTATACCACCCAAACATAACATCACCGATTTACAATCACGACCTTTTCACGTTTGAAAGAAAAGTACGTAAGTAACTCAGCCACGTAATTCGATGACATAAAATATCCAGTCACATATTATGTGGATCTTATCGGGAAATCGGATCGGGAGAATTCCACATCCTACCCGGCCCTGGGCGGTTCTAAAGGATGACAATGAAAAGTTCCATCTGATAATATTTTTCCTGATTTAGAACATGTAATAATGAAGTTAATGTTCAATCTAGGTTTAATGTTAAGGTCGGCTGTCATTTTTATATTTCATAGCCTTAGTGCTCCCCCATTTTAGCTAATTTAATTTGCGTTTTTGTTTTTATGTTATCTATATAATATATATAATAATTTCTATGTTATCTGACATTTGTTAGTAGCCGTTTTCTTAGAATCTCTAGATAACCGCCATAAAACGCTAAATCATAGTTTTACGTAGTCTGGCATAAAAATTCTAAGGACATTACTCACTTGTAATAAAAAAACACGTATAGCCATTAATAAATAACATGATTTACTAGATTTTTTTTCTGTTTGCCTTAAACTATTTACTATGACTGTACATTTGATGACCCAGCGTGCTAGCCACTCGATTACATAATCGAGTGGCTTGCACGCTGGTTTCCATCTCTGCGATTCTAGGTTTGATCTCGGTCGAGTCGGTTATCTCTACATACACATTAACTGAAATTCACGAATCCCAGCATAATTTTGGGGTAGGTATGCGGAATGAAATATTCAGTAAGTATTTCTCAGAAATGCGGTAAACACGTGCCACGTGCTTGGGTTCAGTAGCTGGAGGCTCCGAGCTCCGGCTTCTATTGTTTCCCGGCTTTGTTAGAGTTAATAGGCGTCTGCTACTTTATACTGTTGATTGCTGGATTGTTGCTGCATACTTTTTAATGCAATCTAGTAGTTAACATATCGGTCATTATGATGTACAAATGGCGTAACAGCAAAAAAAATAGTTTAGGAAATCTCAAAAAATATATATTTTATTTTGTATAAAAGGCGGACTTAACGCTAAGTGACATTATCTATAAGTCAAACCTTCGACTAAGCAGCTAATAGTCACAGCTGATAAAAGTTTTAATTTCTTATTTGTACCTAGTTACGTTCATTTCAATTAAAAGCTAAGTAGGTATTGAATAAGGTAATCGACTTAGAACTTCATTTTTGTGTTTCATGCATTAAAAACTTGTTCTCTTAACCCATTGAATTACCACAAATCCATTATTTTCCTATATTAAACGTTAATTTACGATTCTGTGGTTTTTGAACAGTCGTCGTAAACTTTTTGACTAACTATGAGTAAGACAGTAAAGACAGAACTAATAATTTATAAAATTATGGGTAGAATCACTACTACTCCACCACGTTACTTTTCATCAAAATTTTTTTGCTTTTCTACTAATTCGTATGTTGTAAATTAGCAATTTTATGTAAGCGCATAAATAAAAAAATAAAAATAATTTTCCGTTTACCTTAATAATAAAAAAAACTAAAGTAACAAACGATTGATGATGAAATTCTACAAATCTTTTTCATAGCAGTACCAATCAGTATATTTTTACCACAGATCCATTTAACGTTTATTTTTGTATCATTAACTGCGCACCAAAGTAATTTTAGATTTTAATCAGCATATAATTGTAACAATAATTCACGCTACAACAGGGCCGTTATTATTTCGTCACCGAATTTTAGGAACAATAGACTTTTATCATTTTTTAGCCCTCGTGACACTGTGAGTCATGGCTGAATACTGATGGGCATCGTTAGCAATATTATATCTACGCATCATGAAAAAATTAAATTTCATTGTCATTTCAGGGTTTCTATAAAATCAATTTGTTGCCCATTTCATACAACATTGTTTTCTTCGACATAAGCGTGTTATACATAGATTCTCTTGTATGCTAGTCAGACTTATGCCTAGGGACGCTTTTATCTGTATGATATGTAACGTGACGATCTTGCAATATTAGTTCGCGCACAGCATTGATATTTTGTGGTACAACGAATGATTTAGGACAAACTTCTTTCAATTCGTCCCTGAGCCAACGACGCCTGCGAATAAACTCACTAAACTCAGTATATACAGTGATCTTTGACGGTTCTTACACCCAAAAGTTAATATGGGTTTATTGATATACATTTTGAGTTAACACACGCCGAAAAATCGTAATAATCACACGAAAATTTTTCAAGATTTAAATCCATCACGGTGATGAAGGAAGACATGCAATTTTGAAAACTTTGAATATGACGCCAACGTAAATTGACAGTCAGGTGAAACAAACTGTATTCTTAAACTAAAGCGTTATATTTTCGATTAATTTTTAATTTTTAGATGTGTAAGTGGCCAGTTCCAGATACATAAATAGCAGCCCTTGTAAATATTGAGGTAGCTTTACCTACATTCAGTAATAACCAGAAATCAGGTAATCAAACTATTATAACATCACGGACACCTTACGCCAAACAGTCATCGAAGTTATCCAATTGGATTCGAGTGATGTTGAATTTGATTGATGCTTGTTGTTTTGTAAACAATGTACTGAATTTGAAAAGAACAATGACATCCCTGTTATTGCTGAAGATAACATTAAGCTTGTTTTTATCCAGGAATCGAAAGATAATATCCGAGTGATTAAATCGCTCGACCATTATACATTATTACCTTACAAGAGGACTATTGTGTACAGTCTTTTTATACTGTGCAAATTTACTATTAAATTTTAACACAGCGTTCATTTATTGAACTGGAATCAATATGACAAGATATTTACTAAATTCAATTTACGACATTTAATGTATAAAAATAAATACTACTGACCACTTTTAGGATACGATTTGACACATTAATCGAATAAATGAAAACCTGCCAATCTACATGAGTATTATTTTAGAATATGGCAGCGACATTTCCACTCCACTCGTATTCGATAGTTATATAAAAAATGTATCAAATGCCATTTGAAACACAGTTCATATAATAACTGCGCTTGTATTTTAATTAAACTTTACCGAACTTTTCACTCAAAACTCTTGACATAAGGTCAACAATATAGAGTATTGATTTTTTAAGTGATACAAGAATAAGCAAGCAGGCATGTATAAGCACTTAGAAATGTAATCATATAAACTATTAAGTTAAATGATAAAAAACTTCAATTGCAAAATTGACTCTACCCCGAAGTTTTATCGTGATTTTGTCAAACAAAACCACGATGTTGACATTGGTTCTTAAAATAGAGTCTCTTGGAACTGTGGAGGGCTCTACAAACATTGTCGTGGATTTTGGTTTGCATTTTATTTGACTTATTATGTTTGTAACTTAAATTATATTTAAAAAAAAAAGTATTTCAACTCAGTTGAATGTTTTTGTGAACACACAGTTGTACGCATTGTTATCCCCGTACCGAAGAAGCATTTTTACTACGCATTAGTTAAGTGCCTACATTTCTTTATTAAATTTTGTACAAAGTGTTTATTAGACATTGACTTGTCTGTACATGAGTTTTTCGTATGGACAAATTAGTAGTTTTAGTTATTGACATTAAAATAATAATAAGACTAAACTACTTAATCATTAATTATTTATCGTTACGGAGTTTCGCTATTCTTGAAAAACCAAAACTGACATGTTTTATTTTAAAAATACTACACTTTACGGCCGTCAGGAACATAGGTATTTAGTTATCAACCTAATTAGAATTCTTTTGCATACGTACAAAAAATACGATACATCGTAAACTAGACTATTTATGTGCAGTTCGTGAATTCCTAATAGCCAGTTATAAAAACAAACGTGCCTATATTTTTAAGAATACCGTATGTAAGGAATTGTGATTCATGCAATATCTCTAAAATCTGGTTACATAAATAAAATTATTCATATTTTGCTAGTAAAGCAGGCATGCGATAATAAAAGCGATGATTGCCAAGCAGCACCCTAAATTTGGATGTTGACAAGAAGGAAGTAGCACGATATTGGATTAATGTAATCAAACTATACAGGCTCGCAAAAACAAAGCCTCCAAGCCCGAAACGAAAGTACCAAAACAATGGAGAGTGCAGTCGTAAAACGTAATTATGTTTATATTCACCTGAATCGTAAATTTGGGGTTGTAATCCAGCCACGTTGGAAACACAACACTATCCCTTCACACACATCGAGATTTTTGGGAAATTCACGTTACGTCGTTTTGCGCGCAACGCGACGACTCGGCGTATGGCTCGCGACTGGCGAACGACGGATGGAATGGAACGAAGCGGCAACGAACTCGTACTTTGTTCACCCACACTGCCGCGCACTGCCACAGCTGTTTGTGACCGAGTACATCGGCCAGCTTATCAGACTACCCAAGCTCGTTGTAAAATCATCCCTATTACAACCGCATAAGATGCCACAACGTTTACTTCGATGTGCGGGGCGTACTGTACATTGCCAATCGATTGTCGTTTTTAGGTGACGTAACTTTATTGTAAATTAATTTCATATGCCTAATCGACAACGAAAAATATTACAGCTATTTTTTTCTTCTTTATCTATAAAAACGCGAATACATTATGTGCCAACACACACAGTACAGATTAAACTAGCTTAGAATGAGAGATATAACGAATTTCTACAATCCAGTGCAAACGCAGTGCGCGGCGTAATACGAACGGCGCTTGTAAGTGCATTTTGAGTGCGTTCGCACTGGCAGTGACAGAGAAAGGGGCATTCCACTGCACTGCTCTAACATCGATTTCGGTCATCGTACCCGTCTTTTTTCGTTGTAAAGCAGTGTCCTATTCTGGCAAGCGGTACGCGCATGCGTGCACTGCGGATAGGGTCCCCTCTATTGGGGTATAGTGGCCCATTTTAGCCCGGACACCTGAACTAGGTGTACCTTTGACTTGTGACCGTTGATTGTGGACCAGACTGCAATGGCCGACATTTCCAGATCCATTGAAAACAAAAGCTATTCAGTCTACATACCCACATCTTGAATGGGACGATCGTGTCCTCGATTGCGGACTATGTAAGCTGCACGTTACAGAATATAGCTACGGACTACAAAAACAGCGGTTGCGGGTTCAAGGGGCCTGGTTTGTGTGACGAGCACGAGCATTTTGTACCTAAGTCATGATTGTTTATAAACGTGTATAAGTATGTCTTGCTTCGTTGGTCTAGTGGTCAGCACGCTGGGTACTATCCACGAGGTCCGGGGTTCGAATCGGGTCGAAAGTGTTTGGGGTTTTCTGTCTTAAAATAACTCAAACACAGGTCCGGAGCAGGAACCTGGTGGTGTTAACACTCCCGTGCCTTGGAAAGCCTGTTAAGCCGTTCGTCCTGCACCTGATCTCTCTACGGTCATTTCGGACTGCCGTCTCACCGAATTATGAGAGTGTAGAAACAGAGAGTGCACCTTGTGCACTATAATATCTCCCGCGTTGTTGGCTAATCTCCGTTGTAATTGGCCGTTGTAGTCGAAATTCGGCTAGAAAGGCATTTATAAGTATGTCTTATTCGTTGTCCTAGTCACCATAGCACTAGCTCACGCTCAGTTTGTGGCTAGGTCATCAGTGTAGTTCATCATCATCAATGAAAAGTTCCATCTGATAATAACCTATCATCATCATCTTAACGTTATGCCGGTTGTGCTCTCGCACGAGAGGGCCGAGGGTCCGCTTTGGACCACAATCCAGGATACAGCAGATAAGGTAATTAATATGATCGGTGTGATTGGTGGTATAACCCGCCTCGGCTTTTTAATATGCATGTATTATACATTTAAACCTTCCTCTCGTATCACTCTTTCTTATCTTTTGCTGAAATTTGAATTAACTCCTTTGCGTATTTTTAAATATCAAAAGGACAGACAGCGGGAGCGACTTTATTTTACGCTATGTAAAGATTAATTATAAATAATACATTTATAGCTTACAAACATCTGGAAAGCAATGGGGAAAAGTCAAGTTATATGTAATAGCTTTGGAATTGCATAGTTGATAGCTATGCAATTACGTTTGCAATTCCAAATTAAATAAATAAATATTAAACAACATCACATACATTGCTCAGATCCCAAAGTGAGTAGCTAAAGTACTCATGTTATGGAAATCTGAAACAACAGTGGTACCACAACACCCAGACCCGAGACATTAGAGAAAGTATTAATTTCTATTTTGACCCGACCGGGATCGAACCCGGGACCTCAGATATGGCAACACCTTGAAATCCGGTGTGCCAGCCACTCGACTACGGAGGTCGTCAGTTAGACGGTAGGCCTTCTGAAATCTAGTCGCATAAAAGTCTTGGTTGGGGTTGTAACCACGTCTTTTGTACGCCCTACCTTATTTTTAGTTTTTTGCGTCAGGGAAATAATGTCCTCCTAGCCGAATTTCGACTACAGTGGCCAATCTCAACAGAGATTATCCGACTGCGCGGGAGATATAATAGTGCACAAGTGTGTGCGCAATACACAGGTGCACTCTCTGTTCCTTCACTCTCAGAATTCAGTAAGACGGCAGTCCGACATGACCGTAGAAAGATCAAGCGCAGGACCAACGGCTTAACGTGCTTTCCGAGGCACGGGGGTGTTAACACCACCAACTTCCTGACTCCGGAGCTGTGTCTGAGTTATTTCAAGACAGAAAAACCCAACATTTTTTTCAGCCCTACCTGAGATTCTAACTCGGGACCTCGTGGATAGTACCCAGCGTGCTGACCACAAGACCAACGAGCCAGTCAGGGAAATACTTTTACGCATACCCACCAAGCACGGCTGAGGGTTATATGGGACTCGAGACCACACAGTGTGAGCCTAGAACCCACTAAAAATAAATGCCCCTAACCCATTAATAATATTATATTTTATTACTGATTGTAGGTAAGTCAGCTAGTGACCGAAGATGAGTCAACGACGAAATGATTTTATTTACCTATTAGGAAGCACATTGGAATATTTAAAAATGTCCACTGTCTGACCTTAAATTTTGCATTCATAAATATAGAACATAATAATCTTTAAACCAGTCAGAGGCATAAAAACTTAATTCAAACATCAACAAACCAATGCTTACATAATTAATTAAGTATTATTGAGATTAAATTAATTAAACTCTACAACACTTAATTTTAGTGTCAATTTAAAAGATATGCCGATGCGAAATGAGATGGCTCACAGAATTTCAAATGAAATTTTTGATTAAAAGTGCATACTAGAAACAAGCGGAATATTTTAGCCGATAGAGATTATAGCCACTATAAACAGGGAAAATATACGTAAATATATAAAAGTGGTAGTGTTTATTTACATTATCGTAACCGAGGGTGCGAGAGCTGGCAAAACGCCAAGACCCCAGCCTCTGAAACTTGGATAGTTGCTGGATAATTCAGCGAATACCAAAATGCCTACAGCTTAACTTGATTGCTTTCAAATTGTATAATTCATGTGTAATATTTCAAACTGTAATAGTTTGCAGAAAAGCAATTGTAGCCTTTAAATTAACGTTAGATAAACAATAGCAGCTCTCGAACTAATGAATGTCAATTCATACGGCATTACTTTAGAATTGCAATCGCAATCGCTTTCAAGTTAGTTGGGAGACCTGCTGGTAAGCTAATACTTGAAAGGTAGAGTGAGCTTTCGGACTAAGTATGGTACTTCAGAAACAGCGATAGCCGAGAGTAGGAAACTTCACTACCTACTCATCCGTGAGTTCGATTCTCGGCCTGTGCCACTGAGGTTATATAAAACTCAGTGCAGGAAAACAACGTGAGGAATCCTGCACACCAGCGGTTGGATGTTGACAAGGGTGTGAATTGAAAAAGGCATTGTAAATCATTACATTAAAATTGCCAAGAAAGTCGATACCCAGAAAAGTTTTAAACGTAAACATGAAAACACTTACACACCGTTTATTCTGAATCCTGCAGTATTCTACAATAGCTTATGTGTGTATAAAGCCTTATTTTATACTTACACATTTTATACAAATAAATTTTTGTCCTACCCATTGTTCGCTCTTGCCTGGCCTGGAGTTCACCAAAACATGTTTAATATTTAATCACCCGATTTAGCAATATTTGACGTATGGAAATTCTGTCAAATTAACCGCCAACCGTTGTTTACCGGCTGTTCAAAAGTTGGTGAACTCGGCTCTTAGTCTTATTTTACAATCGAACGCACATTTTACACAACTTTCGTTTACAAAATAATTGCAGAGTCACGCAGCTGATTGTGTTATCTATCTGTAAAGTATACGTAATTGAATTTGTTGACATGAGGTCCACACTATACGAGCCATGATAGGTTAACATTCATTATTATAAAAGTGCATTTGAATTACCCAGTTACCTACTTATCGCTAGTACAGATTTCATTGGACAATAATATATAGTTTTTGTTTGCTATCAGATAACCACCTTAAATTTACGACCGTCTTGGTGTATAAGTGGTTCGCGTTCCGGATTACAAAACAAAAAGTTGTGGATTCGAATCCCGCAAGGGGCAACTGTTTGTGTGATGAGCACGAGCATTTATTTGTACCTAAGTCATTGAATGTTGAACGTAAAACTATGTCTATTCGTTATCCCTGTCGCCATATCACTAGCTCACGCATAGTTTGCTGCTGATATTTTGTGCGATTGTTGAAACTTTTTATTTGAATTAAACCAAAAAGGATAGTACGTTATTGGTTTTAGATCAATTTATACCTTGGATTACGGATTATTTATTAATTTCAGGCATTAGTATTTACTTTGTTCTAGTATATTTCCAAACAATTTTTCTCATCGAGCTTCTAGCGTTTTTGTCGCATTGTTGAATGAAGGATTGTTACCAATTAAAAACCAATCTACATTCTCAGACGAAATACTTAATATAACATATCAACAACACAAGTATTCGTCCTAGCGCCAGGCTAGTCCCCCAGTTACATATTATGTAAGCCTTCCTACATTCCTTACATTTTACAAGCGAGAGGCAACCATGCGGAAAATATGACCTCTTCCCCATTCTGTTTACTGGAAATATTTGTTAATAAAAATAAATCACCATTTATTATTAACAAACTCTTTCAGAAGCTATCCCTTTCGTACGATTCGGTAACGGATTCTGTTTTTTAACGTCAATCAGGTGATTCGTTTTTAGAGAAATTACAATGAGTAATTGACCGTAATGTACTTTACCTTTATTGTTATTGGCGATATCACTACTCTGTCTGTCTGTCTATATGTTCACACTCGATGATATTAGAATTTACTGGGCGGATTTTCATGCGGTTTTCACCCATCGATAGAGTGAAACTCGAAGTAGAACCTTCCTACCCGTGCAAAGTCGGGTACATGTAAATAAATTGTGACAGTATTTGTTATTTTTGTAATTGGTGACCCAACATCTAAATTAAGTATTATCTGTTTGAAGAATGAATATTAATTTGAAGACTATTCTAAATTTTATCGACTTCAACATCCTTAATATTGCCTATAAGACGCAGAAAACACCTATTAGCACGTACCAGACTTGAATTTAAGTTTTTGTCAAAGGTTAATGTCCAAGTAGTTAAAAAAGTATACCTCAAATATTTTACTAAACAGCCGGTTGTTCTTCTATGTGTAAACCAACCATTCAAAATGGAGTCGTATCTCTAACGATAAAAAGACTAAATTGAAATCCAAAATTTTTAGGTGAATGTCCGCCAGTATTAAACATTGGTCTACCCAATCTAGAACTCTATTGAACCGTGATAGAGGCTATTCAGAAACAATGATTTGCAATAGTCAAAATATGTATACTCCATGACCCATGACCATACCTATTAATCATATCAGCATATTTTTTACTGTAGCACGAAAATAGAGATCGATCGTCGCCCGTAAAAGTTATAATACATAGTTATATTTAAGATTAGTAATAGAATTGAATGAAAAATAGATTAGGTTAGGAATAACGACCGTCTTGGTGTAGTCGATCGCGCACCGGACTTCTAAACCAGGCGGTTGCGGGTTCGAATCCCGCAAGGGGCAAATGTTTGTGTGATGAGCACGAGCATTTGTACCTAAGACATGGATGTTTATATGTATTTAAGTATTTCTATCCGTTACCATAGCACAAGCTCACGCTTAGTTTGGGGCTAGGTAATTGGTGTGTTTGTTGAAACAATTTATTATTATTATTAATGGAATTTGACACAATAGCCAACAAACACTCAACCACTAAGTAGTGTGCAGGTTTCCTCATGATGTTTTCGTTCACTCTTAGGCAGCAATATCTTTGAAAACTCTGTACTAAGTTTTATATAAACTCAGAGGTACAGGCCGAGAATTGAACTTGTAGTGAAGTTTTTACCTCGCTATCGCTGCTGTTCAATGTGTGTGTCCTATTTTCCATTGTAATGAAAGAGTATTAGTATGTACTAAAAGCTTTATTTTTAACATACAACGATGTTATTTTTAACTCAGCCTTACTCATTTATTATTTATGTGTTTAAACTGTTTACATGATCACCGATATACCTACAAGGTGTAAAGAAGAACGGCAGAGTTCTTGGATGCTGAGCCCTAAATGCTGGCATGTTTTAGTCTTTGGTTAAAAGCCTAAAACTGTATAGAATACAAAATAATATAACTCGGACTGTCGGACTGACATTTTAACAATGTATGATCCGGTCGCTATAAAACTTATACTTCATGTTTGACTGACACGTCAAAGTTCACGTCGTTCGTATTGTTTTTGCAGCAATTGTTTGTAATTTGTACTTTCTAAAAATATTGTAAATTTAAATGCCCTGATTTTAAATAACCATAAAATCATACAAAAGCCCGCAAATAAAGTGATATTTATATTTCTCATGTCTCACTTAGTACGGTGTCTCTATCTATTGGGTCGATTTATGCCAATCTTTTTTATTAATTGTGAGGTTTTTTAGGAACTAGATTACCAATCATTATTATGCAGTATGCAAAATATATACAGGGTGTGGCGTAAATAGTGGTCCAAAGCAAAGGTGTGGATACACTGTACACTGAAGCACCACATACCAGTATTTAAAAAAAATATATGTACAAATATACGGTTTTTTTATCCATTTTTTTTATTATTATTGCTGATCACTTGTACTTAGTACTCCATTCGTTTTTTTTTTTACAAACTGAATTTAATAAAAAAAATTAAGTTTCTTTCAAAATTCAATACTCACTGCTAGCAAATCGTTTGACTTTCAATGCTTTTGGTGCAAAAAAAATGTACCACACTGTCAGTGCCCATTGTTTAAAAAAAATGCCCATCTTTTGCAGATTCTAAAATGGTGCAACAATAAGTGTTACGACTTACAGGAAAAAAGTTATTGCTTTTCGAAACAAAAAGGAGCCCAATTCAGAAAAACAATTTATTTGAAGTTCAAGGGTTTACAAGGGTTGTAATTTTTTTCTGTGTGGTCCAAAGCAAAGGTGTGGATACACTGTACACTGAAGCACCACATACCAGTATTTAAAAAAAATTATGTACAGGGTTTTCAGGGTTTTCAGGGTTTTTTTTATTAAATTCAGTTTGTAAAAAAAAAAAACGAATGGAGTACTAAGTACAAGTGATCAGCAATAATAATAAAAAAAATGGATAAAAAAAAACCGTCATTTTTGGAAATTATAACCAAATTTGTAAGGCAAGGTAACGATTTCTAAAAAAATTAAAAAAATTTTTTTTTTTTGAAAACCCTGTACATAATTTTTTTTTAAATACTGGTATGTGGTGCTTCAGTGTACAGTGTATCCACACCTTTGCTTTGGACCACTATTTACGCCACACCCTGTATATATAAAATCTCAAATGCATATTTTTGTATTGAACCAAAACCGATTCCTAAAAATAATATTTTTCACATAACAAGAACAGTAATTTAGTATGAGGTACCTACCTATTGTGTTTTTTTGTGACTTCGATGACCCTAGAATCTCTTTCTTATGGATCGCACAAGGATTTCTTTGTATACTAGTTACACTAAGGGTTGCTCGCGACTTCGTTCGCACAAACATCAAATTCCCCACAAGCTTCTACCCTCCTTTTCACCACCTTGAATTTTCAATACGTCTGAAATACGGCGTCCCTAATTTCAACTAAATAGCTGAATAACATTATTATCAATCGCTTCAATACTGTCCTAGTTCCTATACAATCTTACCGTCCATTTTTAGGGTTCCGTAGTCCGACAAGGAACCCTTATAAGATCGTTCAGTCCCTCCGTCCTAGTCTGTCACAGCAGAATATCTTCTACGTTTAAGGACTGATTTGCATGTAACTTGGTTCGTGGGTACTTCACATATAGATCTCCTTTTTTTTAAAAAAACAAAAAATAAAATTACCCCTTTTTAAGGGTACCTCCCCATACATGTAAAGAGAGGGGTGAATTATTTTTTTGAGTGCACCCCCTTGTGTGGGGTATCGTTGAAAAGGAATATGAAAATAAGGTAGGGTTTCCATACAACACTTTTTTATCAGCTTTACCATTTGCGAGATATAGCCCGCCAAATTCGTTTACATGGTGTCCCCCCCCCCCCTGAAATTTCTAAAGTAAAGGACCTATAAACTTCAAATCACTCACGTAAAGAAACAGGCGCGGAAACTCTTATTTAAAATGGTTTCGGGTATCCTGTGATGAATACTTTTGAAATTACAAATAAAATAAAAATATATCATTTTTTTGCCTATACTGTCTAATGTTTTAAGTTAATGGTACGGAACCCTTCGCGCGCGAGTTCGACTCGCACTTGGCCGGTTTCTTACTCTCTTAGGGGTGAACATCCAAAAATCCTTTCTTGAAGGAAGCTTGGTGCTAAAATTTCAAGTTTCTAATGCTAGTAATTTGCGCTGTGTGTTTTAAATATTGTAGATACGGTCTGTATCTATACAGCTGTCGTCATTAGCACATCAAGGTCGTTGGCTGTTGTAATAGGGGTGGTTTTACAACAATAATGCGTAGTCAGAGGCTGGCTACTGTACCTCCCCTAATAGCTAAATTAAACTAACTGGCAATTGAACAAAGCACGAGCCGTGCCAATCAATAACAACAATAATTAGAATAATTTAGATGCTCTCTAATTTGTCATTGGAGTTCAGTCATCGTCAATCTACATTGTAAACTATTTGACATATGTGTTCAGGATCAATTTAGCAATTATCAGTTCTGAGAACAAGCAAGCTTGTTAGTATGTTGACAGAATAAATTTATTCAACCATTGTACCTATTTCATAGAAGGCAGTTTAAAATTGAGCTCCAGTTTCTCTAATAATTTTATTTAAAATACGTTAGATCAACCATTCCCGTGCATATTGCATGAAACGGAATTCAAGTGCGTAAGTACATGTGTAATAGTAACTTATTACACATGTATTAAGTAACTTGTAGCGTAGTGGCGGCAACGCTTTGGTAGTGATACCAAAGTTAAGCAACCTACGTCGCGGTCGTGATTGGATGGGTGATTCCAATTCGATTCGATTTGATTGGACCATTCCGATTATTTAAGGGACGTCCATCACAAGCATCTCCGTGCTTCGGAAAGCACGTTAAGTTGATCCCGGCTAATGTCAGTTGATATTAGACGTTAAGCCTAGTCAGAGGCCCTAACATATGGTATTCTGGTAGCAAGGTTGGTCACTTGGCTAACAGACACCCCCTCCACCAATCCGCACTTAGCCCGCATGGTGGAGTATGACTCAAATCTCCTCATAGTTCAGGTGAGGCCTAAGTGCCCAGGCCTTTTTTGTGTAGGATCTATAACACTAACTTTACTTTTCCTTTATGTTTATGTAATTCTTACGAGATCATTACGAGGTCATCCGCCAAAAGACGGAGGTCATAGATATCGTTGAGAGGTGCACTAAGCTGAAGTGGCAGTGGGCTGGTCATATCTGTCGCAGAACCGACAGGCGTTGGAGTAGGAAGGTTCTCGAATGGAGACCACGTCTCGGGAAATGTAGTGTTGGACGCCCCCCTGCTAGATGGACCGATGACCTGAGGAAGGTGGCCGGTGGTGGCTGGATGCGAGAAGTGGAGGACCGTGAAAGCCGTGGCGCCGTCTTGGAGAGGCCTATGTCCAGCAGTGGACTGCAATAGGCTGATATGAATTATTTAATTCTTCATCACAATCACTATTCTCCGACTCCACTTACCATGAAAAATACAGTAAAAAACTTCATACATGTTTACCTAAGCTTGCTTTACTTGCAAGAACGCATTTTACATTCCTTAGCCACGTCGATTTTCTTACTAACCTTCATTATGACATTAGTGTCTTTAAAAAACCAGTTGGCTCACTCAATAGATCTTTCCTCTCTACACAGGCGCAGTTAACCTATAAACCAAAATGTACCAATAGAAATGTGCCACCAAATCATGTGCCAGTTGAAATGTGTTCACTGCTGTTGGACATAGTAATTGTCTGATCATTCAACTCCAATTTGTTCGCAGACGCAACTCCTTGCAAGCCGTTTTACTGAACGCATAAGTACTAAATCCTTTGTGTTTACATTTTAAACTGATTTGGCGTTGATGACAAGCACTTTGAACATATTACAATAGCAACCGCCTACAGTGTAATGTTTAGGATGCGATAGCTTTTAATTATTTTTTTCTTTGCAGACATGTAGTTGTGATGGATGTAGCCAATACATAAAGGAAGCCAAAATATAACAATATAACATGGGTTTCAAGAGTAAAGTGGTCAACATTTTTAAGCGTCGGAAATCCGATGCAGCCGAAATGTAAGTAGAAAATTAAACAAAATTAGTTATCGAAGTTTTTAAAATGTTAGAAAGTAAAGTATGTAAGGCACAAAAAACGTAACAGAGTAGTATGGTTTATCTTGGCCACAGATATTATAATAACTAACGTTGGCTAAACCAAGTTTTATTTCTAAGGTTCGGTTATACATTTAGACCCGAGTTCAGTAATTTTAAAACAGCCACTAACCACGATTGACGGTCAGTCAGATAATTCTAAACCGGCTGATTAAATATGTTTTGGCGAACTCCAGGCTAAAACCTGCTAAAATAGAGCGGTCTCCAACCACATCCGTTCCGAATCCGATCCGTTTTCGTCAAAATACCGTTCGGTGTAGTCGTAGGACTATTTGTACGACAGCTTACGTACAATATGTTTGTCATACACGGTTCGGTTTTCCATATTTAAATTCAAATAACGTAGTTTGACGGACTCGGTTAGGATTAAGATCGGACATAGTGCGGAAGCGCTCTTACAGTAATTATATCAGTATGATTGAGTCCACTGCTGGACATAGGCCTCTCCAAGACTGCGCCAACTTTCACGGTCCTCCGCTTCTCGCATCCAGCCACCACCACCGGCCACCTTCCTCAGGTTATCGGTCCACCTAGCAGGGTCTACCACTACCTATTATAGTGTTAAGAAATATTGTTGTTATTGCTTACAGATCCGAATTTATGAAGATTATCAACACGCTAAAGAAAATCTACACATATTATAAACTGTTTCAAGATTTTCTACTGAATCATAAGAAAGAGAGTGCACCGGTGCCCGAATCTGGAGTCCAGCAAGAAGCATGATGACGTCACTACTTATGATTTTGCAATGTGTACTATTGTTGCTAGCATTATGTTGCATTGTATATATTTTTGTATTCTACTGAACAGAAGAGCTTGCCCACTGGATATCTATCTGATACGAGTAAACGGGATGTATTGATAGAATAAATATGACTTTGAAACTGTAGACAATGATGAGTAAACAGATACGTTCTTCGTGCATCTATCGTTGCTTTAGTTAGTGAGATTGCAGCCGAATGCCTGGCTATTTAGAAAAAAAGTGAAGGACACTTGTTATTCCAAAAACTTAGTAACGGGTTTAAGTCAGGTCTAAGCTATGAGCTAGCCAATTAGAAAAGCGCTTCTCTATTAGGTTATGTCACGAATGTGTCATTCATTCCTCTGTTGTCGGCTAATATTTAGACCTATTTTAAACCTGGTATATTTTTTGTAATAACACCGATAGTGTTCTTTATACTTGTTAACTTTTCTTTTTTAATTTTATTTCATATACCACCTTATTACAAAAAAAATAGCACCAGGTTCAAACCATGACTAAATATAAAAAATAATGACACATTCATGACATTACCTCATTGATTTATTATATAATAAATCAATGCATTACCTAATAAAGATCGCTTTTCTGATTGGTCGGCTAAATTTAGTCCTGGTTTAAACCTGGCACAGTTTTTGTAATAAGAGGGTGGATGTTTAAAAATTTGACAATGTGTTGGTCACAGGTCACGCCCAAGTGTAGATTCCAAAGTTCCTCGTCTCTCACTCACATGATCTATAGTATTCAAAAAGTAATAAACGATTCCTCGCACAATTCAAGTCGTGAGATTTTTTCATCCCTAATTTACCTTTAAGATATCTTAAAAATATTTGTAATATTTTATTTTTCAGTAATATTGACTTGATTACATACATACTTGTACCATTACAATTACAGCGTTCTTGTCAGGGTATAATTCGCCAACACATGTTTAATTTTTAAACAGCTGTAAATAAATAAAGTTATTTGAAATATTTTGTATGGAAATTCTTTCTTTATGTGTTACGTTTACCACCTTTTTAAAATTAGTGAGCTCGGGTATTTTTCTACACTAATATTACAAAGAGGAAAGATTTGATTGTTTGTTTTGAATAAGCTCCGAAACTAACTTCTGTTACTGTACCGATTCAAATAAAATTTACGTAGGTACAGAGATAGTTTGAGACCCTGGGAAGGACTTATGTCCTTAAAAAAGTAGCCTATGCTACTTCTTGTCGCGATATAAAATCATCAGTGGGGTGAAATGGGGGATGAAGTTTGTATGGAAAATACGACTTTGGGCGCGGGCGAAGTCGCGGGGAACTGCTAGTTTTAAATAAACGACTCAGTCGCTCCTCGCTCAACAATCACGAAATACAAAACATATTCGACCTCTTTAAGTGCTTTGACCTTATGGCATGTAACTCTGATGGCAAAAAAAGAAAAAAAAAACAGGCGGCTAAAAAGAGGTTATAATATCTTGCGATGCTGAGATTTTTTTCATTGTGCCTTAGTGCATTGAGTGCATGCGCACTCCGTTTGTCATGAGGATGATTGTAGGGTGACCATGACTAGCGTCTTTGTTCTAGGAAATTAGTGTGACTAACACAAATGCATGTTATGGGGATTCGTAAGTATTAATGTAAACGACCGGAAGCAGTTTTTATGATGCGTTTACTAATGCAAATATGGCTTTTACATGCATAGAAACAATCAATATCCGTTTCGAACTAAAGTAACCAAAGTACCAAAGAAAAAATTTGTTCAGGAATTTGCCAAAATAACAATAGTTGTTCACTTAATATTTACTTGTTATGAAATCATAATACATTAAATCACACTTAATACCTACTCTGGCGGATGTGATGAAATCACATCATCATCAAATCAGCCTATTGCAGTCCACTGCTGGACATAGGCCTCTCCAAGACGACGCCAACTTTCACGGTCCTCCGCTTCTCACATCCAGCCACCACCGGCCACCTTCCTCAGGTCGTCGGTCCACCTAGCAGGGGGGCGTCCAACACTACGTTTCCCGAGACGTGGTCTCCACTTGAGAACGCCCGTCGGTTCTGCGACAGACATGACCAGCTCACTGCCACTTCAGCTTACTGCACCTCTGAACGATATCTATGACCTTCATCTTTTGGCGTATGATCTCGTTCCGGATTCTATCCCTTAGCGAGATCCCCAGCATAGACCGTTCCATAGCTCGCTGAGCGACATGCAGTCGGTGGGCCAGCTTGACTGTCAAGTTCCACGTCTCGGCCCCGTAGGTCATGACAGGTAGGGCGCACTGGTTATATACCCTGCTCTTCAGGCATTGCGGTAGAGGCGACGAGAAGATGTGACGCAACTTCCCAAATGCTGCCCAACCTAGTTGCACCCTTCTGGCGATTTCGCGGTCGAAGTTGTCTTTACCCAGTTGCAAAACTTGCCCGAGGTAAATGTATACCTGGACAACTTCGAGCATCTCGCCGCTGACTGCTATCGATTCCGGGACAATATGTTCGTTGAATATGACCTTAGTCTTGTCCAAGTTCATCCGGAGACCAACGCATCGCGAGGCAGAGTCTAGGCTGTGCAGCATTTTTTGCAGATCCCGCGGCGATTCTGCTAGTCAAGAGTCTTGAAGAAATCCTCCAGTGCACTTGAGAACAGTTTCGGGGAAATAACGTCCCCCTGTCTCACACCTCTGAGCAGCTGGATGGGTCTTGTCTTGTGACCTTGAACTTGGACGGACATCGTTGCCATTTCATACAGGCCTCTCAGCCTCCACATACCGCCAGTCGACTTGTCATCGCTGCTAGGATTCCAAAACAGCCCAGGTTTCGACGGAGTTGTAGGCTTTTTCGTAGTCCACAAAAGCTAGACATAATGGCTGGTTATACTCTTCGGACTTCTGTATAACCTGCCTAACTGTGTGGATGTGGTCTACGGTACTGTAGCCTTTACGCAACCCGGCCTGTTCCGGTGGCTGGAAGGCAACCAATCTTGCGGCGAGGCGATTTGCGAGGACTTTCGAGGACAGCTTGTAGACGTGGCTTAGGAGCGCGATTGGCCTGTAGTTTTTCAAGAGTGACTTGTCGCCTTTCTTGAAAAACAGCGCTACAACGCTCCCACTCCACGCCTCCGGGGTAGTCCCATTTGCAATGACGGCATTAAATATCCTCACGAGCTCCTTGATGACTGGAGGTCCATTCAGGAGCTCGGATGTAATGCCGTCTTCACCGGGAGCCTTCCCATTGCTAAGGTGTTTGAAAGCCCCCGCAACTTCCTCTTCGTCCACATTTAGGAGGTCTTCAGTGTAGTGGCGTGTCAGCGTGGCTCTTGGGTCAGTCTCTTGGTCAGTCGAAGCCTTCTGGCTTCGAGACATGCGAGGCATATAGTCGGCCGTAGAAGCCTTCAACTTCGGCTTCTAGTTCTAGTTCGGTTCGAGGTTTTGAATTTCGTCAGATGGCTCTTGCCCAGTCTATTAGTAAAGACTTTTGACCCCCTTTTGCTCAATCGCTTCTCGTATGAGCTGCGTATTGTAGCATCGGAGGTCGCGTCTCACCGATTGTCGGATCTCTTTGCTGAGACGCTGGGTATCTGACGAAGCTCCCTCCGGCATTTCACGTCGAATTTTCATCAATTCCAGATTTTCCCCCGATAATTTAGACTTCTGGCTACCTCGCTTTCTCCTAAAGTGCCTATTTCCCACTTCACGGATCACCCTAGTCACGCTTTCGAGGTCCTGGTCAACACTTTCCGTGGTTGCTAGTTCTGCGATGAAATGACACTTGACCACAAAAGTAAAAAAGTTTATTGAACTGTAAACTCACTAAGTGCCCTCAATTGGACGCATGGTACGCATAAAATAAATATAAGTTTAAAGTGCTTTTAATGCGTCAAAATTATTATATTCAAGGTCAGGAGAATTAGCAGTCAGAAGGCATATACCTACTTTTATTTGATTACTGTCAAAGCTTGATAATATCTATTTATTTAATAAAATTAAACTTACAAATTAATAGATTAGCTAGATGACAGAATAGTACTACGTTAGACATTAAAATTCCTTCAACAATCAATTCCATTAAATTCCTATGAGTAAGTTTGTTTATATAAAATCTATAATCTATACTATAATATTTTAAAGAGGAAAGATTTGTTTGTTTGTTTGTTTATTTGCATCGAATAGGCTCCGAAACTACTAGACCGAATCAAATGAAATTTGGCACAGAGATAGTTTGAGACACTGGGAAGGACATAGGCTACTTTTTGTTGCGATATAAAATCATCAGGGGGGAAAAATGGAGGATGAAAATTTGTATGGAAAATCCGACTTTTGGCGCGGGCGAAGTCGCGGGGAACTGCTAGTTAAAAATAAAGATAATAGTGCCTTCTGAAGAAAAGCAACAATAGAAATAAAAGTAGGCAAGTAGTCTCGTCCAACTGGACGAAACCCTAAAAATCAACAAAACCTTTATTCGTATTACTGGTTACTTATTTAAGTTCCATCCAGGCTCCCCGAGTAATGAGAGCTGATTAACTGATTTTAATTAGTCCATTCGTAATTATTTTTTATCGTTTTGTGACGAATCCGTGCAGTTGTCAGCTGCGATTGTGTAACTCTCAGTGCGCATGCCCTCACAGATGTGGCATATACAGGGTGTAAAATGAATAAGCAATATAATGGGTGGTAGGTAATGAACAGTCGGCAGCACGTCAGGTTACCCATTTTAACTACAATAACAGTTTTTATTACGTAGGGAATAGAGGCGTCCTAATGATTAAAGTGCTACATTTACCAACTATGTAATGAATCGAACTGCAATAGGTAGTTTTTTTTTGAAAATGCGATTTTTATTTGTCACTTTAATTACTATTTCCACCACCTTCAATTCCTGGACCCCAAACTATTGATACTATGGACACGTATGTACACCTAAATGTCATGACTAAATGATGCTGATGAAATGACAATAATGTAAAACTCATAGGAAGGTACATATCGCCCTTTTGTTTCTAAGGTCACATTAAAATACAAACAAACACATTTCTTTTTATTATTTTCTTGTAGTACGCAACATACCAGGAGGTTATTAAATACCTAAAGTTTAATTTAGCATAACTATAAATTGGGATGAACCAAAAAAAATACTAAATCCTGCTTAATCAGCTTAATCAGCTTAATCAGCTTTCAATTGAAGTAAAAAAACACGAAAGTGATTTGCGTTTGATTCATTATCATTATACTTATACATACATAATCTGAACAGTTATACTCACTAACCATACATCCTGTATATAATGATAATGATTCTGTGTGCTATGAATCATGGCTTTGTTCCATAACTAAAGCACTGGCAACGGTTGATTCGTCTTTCTTTGTGTTATGGACTCACTGACTAAGGCTAAGAGCCATCGATAACTGATGTTCTGATTTAATTAGGTAATCAATGGTACAGATAACATATAATATGATTATTTTGATTTAATTAAATAATTAATGGGAAATATTGATTTTAATCGTAGTTTTAATTTTTTAAATAGCTGAAGAATTAAAGTGGGGACGATATGCAAATTGTTAAAAAATATTTCAATTTTTATACTTTTTTTCATCTGATTAACTAGCCTAAACATAAGTTACAGTACAGTTACTTACATATTATGATGTAAAAGTTCGGTGGCACCATCTGAATTCAACATTACAAAAGAAAAACTCTGATAAGAGTAACGCGGTTCCTAAGACGAGAGTTCACCAATTCTGAACCAGCCGGTAAACGTAAATTGACGGTTATTTGACACAATTCCTGTACAACGTATGTCAAATAATATTATAACGGCTGTTAAAAAATTAAACGTATTGGCGATCTCGACCTCAAAATTTCGACAGGCTCTGCCAACGCCAGGGTGGCCGAGAGGTTAGGCAATCGCCCGGCATGAAAAGAACGCGGGTTCGATTCACGCCTCTGGTGGTCATTTTTTTAAGTGCAATAATATCTAATATTTAGTTGCAAAAGTGAATGCTCATCACTTAAAAACAATAACTTACCTAGCACCTAATGTTTGTTTATAAAAAAATATGGCAGTAAACTTACTGCTCGGCGCCATTTTGAATGTAGAGTCAACAGATTTGCAACAAATATGCCTATGATAGTCACCCTAGCACCTCATACATGGTCATTATTTCTAGATTACTCGACTACCGAGAATGTTCGCCACTTATTTATTTTCCGAAGACAATGAAAAAATAACTCATCTCAGAACTATGGTGGCTATAATTTAAAGTTTCCACTATAAAATACACTGTAAATAAATAAAAACATCCTCTTGAGTAACGACTAAAACTGGTTTGTAATGTATATGCTTAGTTATTTACGTAAGCGCACTTTTAATAATACTGCTTGTAAGAGTTCATAAAAGACCGCAATCGTGGAATTTATCTGTGGTTATTATATCTACATCTGACAGCCTTATGATCCATAATTCCATAATATTTTAAATGCGAAATTGTGTGTCTGTCTGTCTCCTTACTTACCTTACCTTGTCTGCTACCTTTTGACTTCAAACCTCTGAATCGATTTAGATTGAATTTTGTATAGAGGTAGTTTGAGACCCTAGGAAGGATTAAGGCTATTTTTTGTCGCGATATAAAAACATTAAGGAGATAAAATAGGGCACGATATTTAATATGGAAAATTCGACTTGCGCGGGGGACGTCGCGGGGAACCGGATCTTATTAACTTAGTTTAACAATCTGTGGTTAAACTTTAATGACATGATGACCGTGAAACTGCGTAAATGGTGTAATAGTAGATTATTCACCAAGGGGGTAAAGTGATGTCTTACGTCATGGGTGGGCGTCATCTTCAATTTTGAGCGTAACGAAGATTCAAGGGTTAACTCCCGAGCGCAGCGAGGGAGTTTAGTGTTGTAAAATGAGAATCCTGAGTGTAGCGAGAGATGTAAGCTCGCCCAAGACGAAGATATCTTTATCCCCGAGGAGAATACTCTGCTTTTCACACTTCCTACAAGGCAATAAAAAAATATACTACAAAAAGCTTATTTTATTTATATAATCCTTTGAATTTTCTGGCAGTAAATTATTATTATAAACAATACCAGTGGCTTTACATCTAATGGACTCTGGTGTCAAATTAATCTCGTCACTCGACAGTTTTACAAAAGATTGTTTGTAAACTCTTAAAATACATAGGTTTTTTTCTTTATATAATTCATTTTTTAGAAGCGCGAGCTTTTTTTCATTCTAAAATTCTTAGCTTCCAGGTTCAAATTTCAAATATGTTCTCTTTGGTGCGGGACGGGCTAGTGTGATCATGTCTACGAACTCTTATTGGAAATTCAAATTACTTTACCTTAATTCATACGTCATGAAATTTCATACAACATTACGTCCTATGGGATGCAATGACTCACTTTAAGTCAGATTTGCATGACGTGTAATTGAACATTGCCGAGTAGGTAGTGTGAAAAGTTATTGATTAAAATACGCCAGATGTGAATAATTTCAGTTCAGAATATTAATGTAACACAGAAAAACAAATGAATGATGGTTGTTATTTTAAGTAACTTGATTGTTTCGCCGTCACAACAGAAGTATTGTATTTTTAATTAGGATAGGACAATTAGCAATGTCAACTGCGGAAGACATGAACGCAATTAAAAATGTAAGCTGATAACGATGATGATTGGAATAATTATTTTTAATTGAAAAGCTTTGACAGAACGGTTAGTAACTAGGCCATGTAAGAGTCCACATTTTATATTTTGTGTGGATTGTACGCACGTCAAGGAACACTGTGGAATCTTGCATAGTTTTTTAATGCAAAAAATCTTCTACTTTCTACACTACTACCTACTTATACATATTAAACTATATTGTTACATCACAATCGTACTTTATGATAAGTAAAACCGTAGGTTGGTAACTGAATGTCAGTTAATGTGTATGGCCAATAAATAAAGTAGGCAATACAATATTGAATAAGTTACTTTCAATAAATAAACTAGTTAACAAATCAATCATTGTACTTAAGTATTTACGTGTATGTATTTTAATTAGTGGATTCTCCTACCCTATGAAATTTAATTTATTACAAGCACTTAAGTATAATGAATTCAGTTTATAATTAATTACATATTGTCCTATGATTAACTAACGGTTTGTCTTTTAATAGTTGCATCTTGTGCTTAATTAAAAGTTAAAAAAGTAAAAGGAAAGTTAGCCTATATAGATTCCACTACTGGGCAAAGGCCTTATCTCAACTATGAGGAGGTACGAGCCATACATACCTATTTATTTTTCTATTTTCATTTATTTAGGAAATCAACGGCGATACAATATAAAATTACATTTCGTTTCATAATACTTTTAGGTACGGCTAATTATAGATTTCCATAAGTGTTTATACAATATTATGTTGAAGTTAGAAAATTACTTGCACAAAAAGAAAGTACAGGAATTAAAATAAATTTGTATATAAATATTAACATATCAATGAGATATTACTACAACTGTCCCTATGTCGCTTATCATTAAAAATTTGTTTGTACGTGAGTGTGTAAGAGTGTGTGTATGATAGTGTGTGTGTGTGTGTGTGTGTGTGTGTGTGTGTGTGTGTGAGTGTGGTCTATTCTTTTTTATTCAACGCCTCTGTAACCTTAGTTTTAAAAGTCGAATTACTGTGAGTAAATAGATCAACTTCATTGAAAATGTCGTTGTAAACTCGCGGCAAACGAGAAAGTGGAGCGTTTCTAGCGTAGTTTGTAGTGGAGAACGGGATGAAGCCGGGGCTGCTGGCGCTGGGAGCGGCGGCCCGGCACGCGGTACGACACGCCAGCCACCAGCTCACTGCAGTCGACTCGACCGCGCACTATATCGTATAGTAGGCAAACATCTATCAGCTTGCGTCTGTCTGAGAGGGTCAGAAGACCGTATCGCTTACAGTTTTCCTCATAAGTCGGTAAAGTAGGATAACGAATACGATAGTTTAGTAATTTGATAAATAGTTTTTGTATTTTTTTGACGCGATCTGTATATGTTGTATATACAACATATAACAACAACATATTCCAGTATGCTGCGTACATAAGCGAAGTATATAATTTTGAAGGTATTCTCGTTCGTTCTTTTCGATTTACATGTTCTGATTACAAACTCTAGAGTCCTAAATGCCTTATCAACAATCTTATCTATATGTTCAGCCAATAACATTTTGCTGTCAAAATATACACCTAGATCTCTGACTATTGTAAATCTACGGATTGAGGTTCCATTAAAGTTGTATTGAAATTTAATTGGCTGAGTTTTACGTGTAAAACTGATACATTCGCACTTATTTACATTAACTGTGATATTATTTTTCTGATAGTAGCTATAAAGTGAGTCTAAATCATTTTGCATTAATAAACAGTCCTGATAATTTTGAATTTTAAAAAATATTTTTTTATCGTCGGCATACATTAAATGTTTTGTAGACGTGAAACAATCCGCAATGTCATATACGTAGACGCTGTAGAAAAGAGGCCTTAAATGTGATCCTTGAGGAATTCCAGAGGGTATGCTGATGAAATCCGATCTATAGCCACCCATTACAACCGCTTGAGATCTATTGTTCAGATAGGACTCAATCCATCTCAGCAAGTCGCCGTGCATACCCAGCCTCTGGAGCTTGTTTAAGAGAATGATGTGATCTACACGATCAAAAGCTTTTTCAAAGTCCGTGTAGACCACATAAATCTGTCCCCCTCCGTCCATATTGGATAACACATAATCGGTAAAACATACCAAGTTCGTAACCGTAGAGCGTTGCTTGAGAAACCCATGCTGGTTCCCAGGGAGGCCCTTGCATATCACGGGGTAAATAGAGTCGTAAACATTTTTTTCGAATACCTTGCTAATGGTATTCAGAATTGAAATACCTCTATAGTTTTCGAAATTGGTTTTGACTCCTTTTTTATGCACAGGAACTATATGTGCTTTTTTCCACATCTCTGGCATCACTCCCTCGGTAATCGATTTATTAAATACGATTGATAACGGGAAGCACAGGGACTCAGCACAGTTGCGCCAAAATAAAGGTGGAAGGCCATCGCACCCGGCACCTTTCGATACATCCAAAGACACAAGTCTCTTACGTACATCATCTAGAGTTACGTGAACCCGGGACATCGTTTCAACTGCGGTACCACAACAGTCCGGCTCAATGGTTTCTTTAGATGGACTACCAAAAACGCTTTCAAAGAAGTTACTGAAAGCTTGACAAATGTTATTACCATCCATTACTAGAGAGCCTCTTTATGTCATTTGTTTCGGGTAGGTTGAGCCACCGCGAAGCGATTTAACATATTTCCAAAACACTTTCGGATTAAACTGTATAGATTCTTCGGATGATTTGGTAAAGTTAGTAAAACATAATACCTAGGCTGTTTGATAAGTTCACGGCCTAACCTAGATTTGAGGGTAGTACGTAAATAAGTATATATCCATTTGATGGCTTGATTTTTCATTAAATGACGTACCGCGTTTCATTGAACTAACTTTCGTTTTTTTTTTTATAATTTTTTTCCGTAAGGGAGTCTGCCACTCTTCCATCAAAATGTAAAAAACGGAAGTGATAGCCGCAATTAAAATTTTGTAAAATAATATTACGTCATTCTAAATGAAAGTAAATATAGTTATTAGATAAGTTGAAACTGTGCCTTCTTATTCTATGTTAAAAATATGGGCAATTTTATTTAATCAGTGCAGAATGAGCAATGAACATGACACAAGAAATGAAAAGCTGTAAAAGTCTCCCTCGCCAGAAATCGACGAAATCTACGAAATGGTTCGAGATGAGCTAAGATTAATTGTGCATAAAGTAGGTAAATTTATAGTAAAGTCAGCCTATATATATCCCACTGCTGGGGAAAGGCCTCACCTCAACTATGAGGAGGTACGAGCCATACTCCACCACGCGGGCTCAGTGCGGATTGGTGGAGGGGTGTCTGTAAGGTAAGTGACAAACCTTACTGTCAGATGTTATTAAGCCGCCCTAGGGCCTCTGACTAGGCTTACCGACTAATACCAACAGATATTAGCCAAGACCAACTGCTTAACGTGCCTTCCGAAGCACTGAGGTGCTTGTCATGGACGTCACTTAAATGGTCGGAATAGTCACCCATTCAATCACGACCGCGCCGTGGGGCTTAACTTTGGTATCATAACAAAGCGCTGCCGCCACTGCGCCACAAGCACCTCCCCATCCAATCACGACCGCGCCTTAACTAAATAAGTATAGCGGACTTAACTAAATAAGTATTTTATATTTAGGCTAGGAAATTTGAAATGAAAAAGGCGTCAGCAAAATGCGTGCCGCGTCTGTTACCCGTCGATCGCAAACTTAACCGGGTTCAAATTTCAAGTGAGAATCTGTCTGTCAATTACCAGAAAATTTTAAGATGATTTACTATCAGCTGAAAAGACTAGATTCTCTACTATATTCTAGGATCAAAAACATAATCAATACAATGAAAAAAATGTGGTTCTTTACCCACTAAAAAAGTCAAGTCGCGACCGTTCAGGAAAGTGATGGCATCCAGTGCTCTAGGACCACAAAGGAATTCTTTTAATTTATTACCTTACCAAAGGATCAACTATGACAGGCCCAAACTATACTATATTGTTAAATAAATTCACTGATTTTTTGTTAAAGGAAGCCAGGATTGCAATGGAAGAAGATCCTTTTTCATCCGGATTATGCAACCGGTGTGCAAGTCAGTCATTGCAAGGCTTAGCTCCATGAACTTTGATTCTAAGTATTGAACCATCTCCTAATTACTATTGGACATATAGCATTATTGGACTTTCAAGTGTTTTTTGAGTCAAAAACAAAATTACTAGAATTAATAAAATTTGAACATATGAAAAGGTGACAGTCTGTGAGGAGCGATTTTTCATAAAGTTATGAAATGAGCTTCTAAAGCCTTTATAAAAGCACTTGAGCACAAATTAAACAACAATATTGAAATAAGAGGTAAATGTATAGAAATATAAAACATACTTTTATTTAACTTCATTTGTTTTATTGTTGAGAACTTATCAAATGGCCCTCGTACCTACTCCAGCACGCGGGCTCAGTGTCACGTGGGATAACAATCGTTTCGTGATACCTACAAAACTTGCTTGTTAATTCTTGAAACGGATGCTAAAAGTTAAATTGGATTCTTTTTCGATTCTTGACCAGCCGCGCGTTAAAATTTGTTTAGTGAAAAACGAAACGCATTGCTTACATTTGTACGAGCATTGGCCATTGGCTCACTTTCACCCACATTTGATGCAAAATCGTATTTTACAATAATCACAGCGATATCCAATAATTTTAGCGTGACGTAGGCGCTCGCGTGACTAAAGAAACCTTAGGCGCTGGACAGATGAGCTAATTTTATCTACTGGACAAAAATTGGCCTCTCTCTTAGCTGCCTTTTAGCGGCTCTTGCCGGCTAAAGGGTTTCCTAAACACTATGATCTGGATTCCTTTAAGAAAAGAGGCAGTTACTTGTAAGACATGCCAGTCCTCGGCCGCATCGTCGCTTACCGTCAGGTGAGATTGACCACTCAAAAAAAAATATAGCGATTCCTGCTACGAGACAACAAAATGCAAATTATAATTTTGTATTTTATTATATATAAACTATTCTCTAACATATATCCCGCTATTTGTCTTAAAATATCTCACCACACCTTGAGTGTGATGAGTTTTAGAACTGTAATAAAAAAAATACTCTAGTGTCAGTAGTTGCCGCGAACAAACTCGAAGCATTATGGTAGGCAGTTTGTCCGTGAAGTTGTAATGATAAACTTTAGAACTTAGTAGTAAAAAAATACAGACTAAATAGTTACAGTTTTGCGTTACAGGTGCAGTACATCAGACTATAGATACATTTCTGGTGCAAATCATCCCGATCAAAATTGAAAGAAATGACCAACGGCAACCGAGGTCTGTCGGAGTCCTGTTTTTTGTTGTGCTTTCTTCATGGGGTTCCATCTGATTGCGATGCCAGTGTCCGCATATTACTTATCTTGTTATTTTTTATTTATTGCTCCCATTAGACAGTTATCATCTGATGTGGAAAAGTGCCGCTGTTCTAATCAGTCCATTGTATGTTTAGGGCTTTAGGGTTGCATAAGTTATCTTGAGAGCGAACAAAGTATCCAGGGCCCTAGACAAGATGCAATCTTTCTATAGCAAACTTCGCTATTGCCAAAAAAAATGCATTGATATTTCGATGGCTTATGTCAGTTTTATATATTTTGCTAGCGATAACGAATTTCGCTTTAGAATAGATTGCATCTTGTCTACGGGCTCAGCTTCATATATTTTGCTAGCGATAGTGAACCTCGCTATAGAATAGATTGCATCTTGTCTAGGGCCCTATTTTGTCCGTCTACTCAGCGCCTTAACGACCGGCTACTACTACTGACTGCTAGTATGCGTATTTCGTAACGCTGCGGGTACGCATGCACTGAAAACGCACCGACGACGAACTCTTCCAGTTCATTAGAGCATGGTCCAAGTTACAAAACATACTTTTGTATTGATTTGTCACAGCAATAAAAAAAATAACCATTTGGAATCAAGCTGGGAGGGAAGAAAAGAAATCAAGCTATCTATCTGACTTTTGGTCTGATGTTGAATAGGTATATGTAGGTACATATGATTCAAAATAATAAAGTCTATATTATCACGGTATTCTCACTACAACATACCATACCATGACCATGTTAAGACCGAATCATTTCAATTTCTATAAGTAGGTAATAAAGCAAAGTATAAAGTGTTTAAGCACTAGATTGGAGCACGTAGAGCTTGTTTCAGAGATTAGGTGATTGACATTGATATTTATGGATAATTGTATATGTATATACGTAATAGCTGTTGCTTGCCACTTCGTCTGCGTGGACTTCATAATACAAAAAAATATGAAAAAAAAAGGTGTGGTGTACTATTATAAAAAATATTTTACGTTCTATTCTCAGACCTACTGAATAACAAAATTTCATAAGAATCGGTCAAGCTGTTTCGGAGGAGTTTTGTTTCAAACAATGACACGAGAATTTTATATACTACACCATTGGACTATACATATGCATTATATATGGCTATCGTATTGACATCACAATTAGTTTCAACTCAACTCAAAGTTTGAGGTTTGCGGCTCAAACGGACATATACGACAGTTTTATTAAAATTTATTATTGGCAAACTGATATGGACATCATAGAAGATTTATCCTTGACTTATAAAAAGTTGATAAGTACTACCTACCGACTGATACCCAAATAAGATAGGCTATAATTATCTGTAAGTGTCGTCATAAAGTTATTTCGTAAATATTTTGGTTTGATAACAAACAAACACGAGATTTAGACTTTGGAGTATACTCAAGAGACTTCAAGAGGGGGGAAGTTAGAACCCAACTTGGGGGTTTTTTGTCGATAACATTTGATGAACGAAACCCGTCACCCTGAATTTATTTAGTGCCTAGATACGTCACACCAACTTGGTCAACTTTTGTACCGAAGTCATGGATGTTTGTGTAAAAATTATCTAAGTAAAATGACATTCCGTTACTCTAGACACATGCACAAGCTAACGCTTAATTTGGGACTAGGAAATGGTGTGATTCTTGAAACAATTTATTGTAATATTTAAAAAAACTAAACTTAGTTATCTTGGATCCCAGCTGCATAAATACTTAGACAATTATTTAGGTACGTAAAATGTCAACAGAAAATTATTGACTCGGATTTTGCACAAAGAAAAACGTTTACACATAAATTAACATTGTTGCAGCTGACTCACTGTTTATGAATATCTATCAACTTATGCGTTATTTATATAAACCGATAATTGTAGGCTTTGCTTTGTTGAACCTTGTAACACAATTTAAGTTAAAACAAGTTTGAATAAGTTAGGTTGACACGGGCGGGGGCTAACACCACCAACTTCCTGACTCCGGAGCTGTGTCTAAGTTATTTCAAGACAGAAAAACCCAACACTTTCGGCGCGACCTCCGGGACCTCTTATAAATATAATACTCAGCGTTCGGACCACTAGACCAACGAGGCGTTGCCTATATTTACGTAGGTATCATCAACTTACTCTTTCACGTTTTATCATACATTTAGCATTTGAAACCTATGTCGACCATGGTATACTGTGATTCACATTAGTAACACATGATGGTGGATACTAAAGGATGTTTGGCCTAAACCGGTTGCTACATCCGTAGTCCACCCGTGATTAACTGTTTGTGGTATGAGGCCACAATGTAAAGCTGTGGTTACCCCATAAGTTTACACTGATTCTATACTGGGTAATAATTATGGGAAAAAATAAAATAAAAAGCATTTGCTACTATGTGTGCAGTGGAGCGACTGCTACCAACACTCCACCAAGTACCAAGTGTTGGTGGCAGTCGATCCACTGCAGTTACCTGGGCCCGTAGACAAAATGCAATCTATTCTAAAGCTAATTTCGTTATCGCTATCAAAACGTATGAAACTGATATAAGCCGCTGAAACATCACGTGAATTTTGCATATATTTTGTTGGCGATAGCGAAGATCGCTATAGAAAGATTGCATCTTGTCTAAGGGCCCAGGGCTCTGCAAAAGTAACGTGATATTGCCATCGAAATGTCAGTTTCATACATTTTGTTAGCGATAACCAACTTCGCTTAAGAATAGATTGCATCTTGTCTATGGGCTCTGATCCGCCGTAACAGCTCATGGACCAAAGTAGACCCCAGGGCCTCTCGAGTGCTGAACCGGGATAACGATAAGATGATGATGATAGGTAAAATAGTTACATATTCCAAAGTTAAGGTTAAATATTTACATACTCCAAAGTTCACATCTCTTGTTTGTTTGTTGTCAAACCACAATTTGTAATAACAAAATATCGATCTCGAACGCCGGCTCACTGGCGTAGCAAGCACTTGCAAAAATTCGTCGACTGACTAACGTCCTCCGTAGCTTAGTTGGTAAGAGCACTCGCCCGGATAGCGAAGGGACGTGGGTTCGAGTCCCACCGGATGACACAGTCGATTAATTTTTGTAAGTGAAATTTGATTTAATATCATAACAAAATAACTTTACGACGCAACTTGGAGAATTAAAACATAACTTAATTTGTCATCAGTATAGGTATCAGTCAGGTATCAGGTACATCTATGATATAAACTTTTTATAAGTCAAGGAAAAATCTTTCATGGTGTCCATATAAGTCTGTCCTACCTATTCCCGGTATACAGGGTGTCCCAAAACTCAGCGTTAAGCGGAAGCGAAGTGACGCGATTCTATTGCTTAAACACAACAACTTTTTGTATGGGACCAACATCGAAATCTCAAAAACATTTTTGGCTTCCCCATACAAAAGTGCCGATCAGCTGAGGGCAGTTAGTATGAAAAAGTATAAAAAAAATTTGAAATATCGATGTTGGTCCCATACAAAAAGTTGTTGTGTTTGAGCAATAGAATCGCGTCACTTCTGCTTAACGCTGAGTTTTGGGACACCCTGTATAATAATTTAATCATACTTACCACAATTTGAACATTAAAGCACAATCTAGGCTACGTATTTTCATCTCGTTTCAGGATCATTAGAATATGCACCATGTAGAAATACACGTGACCTTTTTCTTTTTTGATCAATTATGACATGCATAATTTGCATTTTTTTTTATTGCATAGTGAGTGCTTATCACTTAAAAAACAATAATTATCTTATTTGCAAGCTTCATCTTTCGATTGTTAAATACTTGCAATAGTATTTCTTTCGAGTGTTGAGGGTATCATCCCAATAACATTGATGAAAGCAACGCGGCATTACGGCGTTAAGAAGCACTTGAAAATTTCGACAGGCTCTGCCAACACCAGGGTGGTCGAGAGGTTAGGCAATCGTCCGGTATGCGAGGAACGCGGGTTCGATTCCCGCTTCTGGTGATCGTTTTTTTTCAAGTGCAATAATATAATTATGACATGAATGACATGAATACTAATAAAATCTTGAATACTGAAGGACGAAAAATGACATTTTGTATCGACTCTACAGAGGCCCTACTCCTGTTGACGATGTCCGTATTTTCGAGTCTAGCCATCACGCTCGTTCGCAATGTCATTCTGCCGGGAGTAAAAGGGACGGCTACATTCGAAAATACGGACATCGTCAGCCAGAGCAGGCCTGTGTATCTTCCCGCGTAGGTAGCAAAAACGTACCTACGCGCGGCGACCCCTTGGTAAGGGACTAAACAAGTTGTGTGCCGCTAGCCGGAAGCGACACGCTCCCGCGTTTTATTCACCGGCGGTACGCGACACTAGGTTGCTGGTTGGACGCGCGTGAATAAAGTCCTAGAAAGATGCGCTAGATGGCGTAAGTAGATTCTTGTGGCAGTCAACCCTATCGCGTTGCGTGATAGCACGTCACTGAATAGGTTTAGTGTATTATGAATCATATTCCAAAGTTATAAGAATGAAATTATCTTGAAATGTATTTCTATAGGTGTCTACACGAAAGTGTGCTTGAGTCAGACGCGAACTGAATTACACCATATCGTTAACAACATTGAGTAGATATTCTGTACGGAGTACTAATACTTATTCTGTGACCAGAGTGAGACCTCAGAACAAGTCGCGTAAACTAAGTAGACGTAATTTTGGTTGAAAATTTTCCAGTAGAAAAAAAATCTCATGTTTGTCATTTTTGCGCTGCTGAAATTATTGAGTGTGTATTGTTGTTTGTTTAAGGTTCTTACAAGTAAGATACATGTTTCAAGTGTTAAATATGTATGAGTGGTAATATGTGTGTTGTAAGAATACAGAATATAAGGTTAAAAAAACAGAAACAAATTCGTCAGGGCAGTGCAGATTATATTCCATTACAGAGCTACTCAAGATGGCTATTTATTTATTTAATATTGTTAATATTTCGCGCTCCGGACTACAAGCGCTAGTTCAGACACAGCGGGAACCGCGCGATTTCAGAATCGCATGGAAATCGCGCGGGTCTTATTTTTATGAGTTATTAAGTAATCGTTCAGACGTACCCGCGCGGTTAATCGAGCGGGTCCCGCTGTGTCTGAACTAGCGCCAAAACCAGAGGTTGCGGGTTCGAATCCCGCAAGGGGCAAATGTTTGTGTGATGAGCACGAGCATTTGTACCTAAGTCATGGATGTATATAAACGTATATGTATGTCTATCCGTTATCCTAGTCGCCTTAGCACAAGCTCACGCTTAGTTTTGGGCTAGCTAGGTGATTGTCGGGTTTGTTAAAACAATTAATTTATTTATTCCGAGTCAAAAAGAAGGGTCTTCACTCAGAAGGCTAAGTGCCAGTGTTTATACCTGTCAACCCCTATAAGACCCGCGGGCGGGTCGATAACATTTAATTTTCTTTTGTGTCTGGAAACATAATACGTGAAGGTTTAACAGCTTCACGCGCTCACGTCAGACTAAGTGACGAGGACGATAAAAACACACACTAAGCCCTCTGGCTCTTTTCAGTTGGCTAATCTCTGTTGAGATAGGCCGCTGTAGTCGAAATCGCCTAGCTAGGAGGACATTATTATTATTAATGGCCATATTACCAAATAGAGAAATAGCATTGTACTTCCGAATTTTTGGCTACGGCAATCTCAAAAGAGATCAACCAGGTACGCGGGAAATATTATACTGCTCACGTGTATGTGCAATACACAGGTGCACTCTCTGTTCCTTCACTCTCATAGTTCGGTGAGACGGCAGTCCGACATGACCGAAGACAAATCAGGCGCAGGACCAACAGCTTGACGTGCTTTGCGAGGCACGGGGTTGTTAGTTAACACGACCAATTTCTTGACTACGGGGCTTTTTCCGGGTTACTTCGAGGCAGAAAGACACAGAAACAAATTTCGGTCCGGGATTCGAACTTGGGATACTAAAAAAATCACCCTTATTCACAAACGTCAGAAACTACAGATTTCGAATCCGAGAGGCAGGTTTCTGAAGACGTCAAAAAAATGTGTGATTCTTAAACATCGGAATCGAAAACTTTGATGTTTCCACAATGCACAAATGACATTATAGCTTTCAAAAACTCTGTTCAGAATTAATGTTTGACATTAAAAAGATCCGAAACTTTTCTGACGTTTGTGAATAAGGATGCAGAAAGAAGTGTGTGATCCAATTCCAACCACTAAGCCCACGAGACAAATAGATAAACGAGAATAAGGGCAAAAATTATTCATTTGGCCATTACAACAGAATAAGAATGCAGTGAGCTAACTGTACCCGGTGAAAGGCGCTAACTTCTTTTATTATAATAACAAACTGAGAGCTAAATATGGCCGGAGCCTAATGTAGCAGAGTCGGTGCGAGCGCACCGAAATCGTACTCGAGTGTTGACAGTACAAAGTGCAGTGTGGCGCAAGCTTTAGGCAGATGGCGGTTGTGGTTGCTTAAGGTAATAAACACAGAATAGATGAAAGTACAAATCCGGCCCACTTGCACGTCCAGATTAGCTATTCCAAGTCCGAGTTGAAAGCCTACTTGCACAAGTCTGGATGAACTGATCCGGAAGATCTACTGGTGACAGTCCGGATTACCTAATCCGGACTGGCGCAAGTGGGCTTTCAACTCAGATAATAGGCCTTGAACAAATTCAGACCAGCTAATCCGGACGTGCGAAAGCGGGCCTTAGCTAGCAGCGGGTCAAAACCACCTACCTACCGTCCTAACGCTGCTACCCTAGGCAACCTGCGTGCAGCTATTCTATCAACAACATCCTCATTATATCTAAGTAGCTGGCAGCGAGTCCACGTCACCTACCAATCGTCCTTAAGGTATAAGACTGTCCGCCGCGGAAGTATGTGGATGGCACTGACCCGTGGCACAGATTATATAATAGTTAGTAATACGTAACCCTTGCCTATGGCCCCGGACTAGGTAAATGGCTCCCGAGAACGCCGCTGGGTTTTTAGTGGGTACTAGTGGGTAGGCTCCTATCGGGCAGAGTTAACTTAACCTATTGCTCTCCCGAGAGCGGTAGGTATGCGTAACGCATTTTCCAGCGAAAAAAGGGATAAATTTCGTAGCTAACTTCACGCAGCAGCAGCAGACGATGTGTGACTGCGATACTGCGGTTTGCTCTTGACTATAGCTAGACTAAGCCAGACCTGGCGTAGACCGAGTCTACTGTGGAGCGAGCTCACCTACAAGGTTCTGGCACTCCCACTCACGGGACACAGCGAGCTGCTTGGCGCCGTGCTTCGGTGGGAGGGTGGTAGCTACCAGGCGGCACCTAACGGAGCCTACCACCGCTGAATCAAACGGCAGCGACACTGTCACCCGACTGCAAATCTGCAGATACTGCCGCCATCGATAGCCTTTCATCTTTCTGTATTCGTTCTCATTGCTTTTCAAATGTTGATCAGCATTGAAGAACTTCTCTCACTTACATTTCATCATAGGCAGGACGTATGGCTTTTCGTCGTTTTCTTCTCCTTCCAACTAAATATACGAAGTTAAATCGCAATACTACATATGCATACAAGTTACACAACAGACATCTTGTCTCACAATACACTTGGAATTGGAACCACTGATACAGCGCTCTGATCCAATGTTGCTGCCTGCAATTGGGTTCGAAATCATAACTGAAGCGACATAACGTTGCGTCGCGGACGTCTGCTGCTGCTGCTGCGTGAAGTCAGCTACAAACATAAATTAAAATAGTTTTTTTGCAATTTCGGGTTACTGTTATAATACATGTAGGGCCCGGCCTCTCCACTAAAGCGGAGAGGAGAGGTCTTGTGATTCGTACATTTAACCCCGCGTTGTGTTAAACTATTAGAATCCGCACATTTCGTCTCCGCATTGCTTTAGTGGATATCGGCCCTTATTTTTTTTTATGTATCTGGAGTTCTTTCAGAGCCAGTGCCTTTGCGATGTGCCTATCGACATGATTTTTCAAAATCCGTGGCCTTTTTTATCCTGTAGCTTCAGTCCACTGCTTAATAGCTCCCTGGGTCTCCCCATCGGTTTTAAAAGCGACCCGTGTTGTGTGCTATCTACGTTCTGCGCTATCCTACAAATCCTACGACCTTTGAACCTCGTCCGTCCATCTTACAGATTCATGCTCTGCTTTCTATCGAAGGTGCTCCATTCATTCTAATCCTTTCTGCCCTATCAACTCTTGTGTTTTTGGACGCGTTGGAGAAAAAACTAAAAAAAACTCAAAACAACCAAATTACTTGGACCACTTTTGTGTCGTTCTGGTACTATGTGAATCATCCACGATGCATTTTCATTGTGTCCGATTAAAATTGAGACGCATTTCGTTTGGTGCCTGACGACTGTTTTGATGCAAGCAATGGTTAATACAAGTGCTCCTGCGCATACAAAAAGAATTATTATTACGTTGCTTACGAGTATAGTACGGACTAGCTAGAGCCTGCGACTTTGTATGTTTCGTTAATGATAAAAGCAGCAGTCTTATTTTACGGTCCCATCGAGATATTTCTATGCCGAAATTCATCAAAATCTGTTCAGCGGCGTAGGCGTAAAGTGGAGTACCTCTTTACGCCTATGATGATAAGTCCTCTGTCAGTAGACAGTTTTGCTACCTACGCGGGGAGATACACAGGCCTGCCGGAGTCAAGAAGTTGGTGGTGTTAACACCCCCGTGCCTCGGAAAGCACGTTAAGCCGTTGGTTGGTTGACATGACCGTAGAGAGATCAGGCGCAGGAGCGCCGTTTCACCGAATTATGAGAGTGAAGGAACGGAAAGTGCACCTGTGTATTGCGCACACACTTGTGCACTATAATAAGTCCTGCGCAGTTGGCTAATCTCTGTTGAGATAGGCCGCCGTAGTCGAAATCGACTAGGAGGACATTATTTTTATTTATTACGTTCATGGTAGGTACACACGGTCGCACGTCAGGTCATACTATCCCACTTTGACCTTGAGACCGCCTCTATTCCCTATTTTATAAAAACTGTTTTCGTCGGTCACACGAGTATGAGGCGTGCTATTTCTGTACCACCTACCCGGCACGCTGGAATCTAAATAAAACCCTAATTCTGCAATTATCTGTTAGTTAATAAGACTGATTAAACAATTTAGGTATGTTGTCTATTTTCATCTTATTATGCGCAATAATTATTTTACTTGCTTTCTCGGCTAGCGTAGCGCGTCCGTACAATTTAGTGAGTAGTGAGTACCTATATTAATTAATAGTACTAAGAGTACCTACTCGTAGTAAGAAAACAAATCTGTCTATTGTGCTCGTAGTATTTTTATTTAATAGGTACTCACTAAGTAAATTAAGTAGAGCCTACGTGCAGGCAGTGCTTCTGGGAAATTAACTAAACTCGACCTGTGATTGCCATGTTTGTCTCGTTCCAGTAACTGGAGTTGATTATGTTGTCGGTAAGTTAGTATTTATATTAAGTTTTTACATAAGTAGTACTTATTAGGGATTATGGTATGGTGATTTTAAGTTCATAAATATTAGTAGTTGATGCAGTCAAACTACCTACCTAGATACATTGCCATGGTTACATTAAATTATCATCACTAGGTATCTACACAACTATCGAAATCGGGGCAACAAGATTTTTTAGTTTTCAGTAACAGCGCCATCTATTACCAAACTGACAAATTAGCACATCTCAATGATGTGGGCGTGGGCCTGTTCATACAACAATCATTATACACAATAGATGGCGTTACACCACACACAGGCCAGTGACCTCTGACCTTTTTACTGTACTGTAGTCGTAAACTTATTCATATTCATTTTTATTTATGTTTTAACAAATCCATTATGTATGACCGATACGTATTATTAAAAATAACAAATAATCAGTTAATTAATACGTGTAAACTATTCAATGTATTTAATTTAAACAACAAAGTAAGTATCTTCGTAAATGCTAACATCATTATTTTCGTTATGTTGGCAGCAATGAGTTTTATCTTTGCAGTTGGCAATTCAACTTTTGGTGTTGCACTCTAGTAAAAAACTGCTAGTAGACAAGGTAATTTATTGATTTTAATTTTAAATGTTTTTTATTTGTTTACTATCACAACAAATTTCAATTATATTTTTTTAAATACGTGTATGTGAGAACAACACTTCTTAATATTTTTTAAGGGACATGGTACGTTGTTCAAAATGTTGTACTTTTAGTATTAGGATTCCGTCACGTTATTTACAAGATAGGATTCCTTAAAGTACTAAAGATTACTATATAACACCAAATCATTTTTTATAAACTAACACTTTTACCTAGTTTTGGGTTTAAAAATTTCTTCACTTAAGTATAAACTATTGTGACAGGTAAAGATTGTAAAACAACAGATTAAAATATAAGTAAGAATCATAAATGTCGAATTTAAAACATCATCATACACAGGTAAAAATACTTATTTACGTCAATCAATTTCGTTCAAATTACAGGAAAAAGTTCTAGGACAACTTGTGTTTTTTAAAGTGTTTAATAAATACATAAGTACACACCACAAATCTTTATTTAACTGATTATCACGTACCTAATTAAGCGGAAAAAAACCTTGGCAAGTCAAGAAGGGTATGAGAACTGTTAGATTGTGGCAACATTTTAAAAAAAGAAAGTGAAGTGAAAGAAATGAATTTACGAGAATAGGTCGCAAAGTCGCATAGATTTTTGGTTGATTTCCTTTTCACTTTGGGTTCATAATCTCCAAGATCTAATAAACTAACGTTAATTTGTGTTCCTGGTTAAAATTTGATTCAAGTTATTAGGTGCCGTGGCACCTAAAACAGGATAAGTACAAGAGTGGACAGCATCTTATTGATTTTCTTACCTTGCATATGCTTTCAACCAACGCGAAGTGCTGTTATTATAGATATCGCAGATTCTATGATCTGATCCGGATTTATTTTGTTTGATACGATATCTTGCATATCCAGTGACATTTAACCTAATTTGGTGTAATCGTAAAAGCGAAAATGATGGCAAATTCACTTGACACAGTAAACGCGAACCAACCCACGCAAAATGGTAGCAAGGTTCAGCCATGCAATAACGAGTCGAAGACTAATCTCATAGTTAACTATTTGCCGCAAACGATGACTCAGGAAGAGATACGGTCACTGTTCTCGAGCGTCGGCGAAGTAGAAAGTTGCAAGCTAATTAGAGACAAAGTGACAGTATTTCCCGACCACATCCTGAATGGACAGAGTCTGGGTTACGCCTTCGTCAACTACCACAAAGCGGAGGACGCGGAGAAGGCTGTGAACACGCTGAATGGGTTGAGATTGCAGAACAAAATCATCAAAGTTTCGTACGCACGACCTAGTTCCGACGCGATCAAAGGCGCCAACCTGTACGTGTCAGGTCTTCCCAAGCACATGACACAGCAGGAGTTGGAGAAGCTCTTCAGTCCGTACGGCAACATCATTAGCTCACGCATACTCCATGAAAATGTAAATGTCGGGCACCTTCTCCAGGTCGGCGGCGACGACCAAACCATCCAAGGACCGTCGAGAGGCGTCGCGTTCATCCGTTACGACCAGCGGTGTGAGGCTGAGGCAGCTATACGTGAGTTGAATGGTACTATACCCCCAGGAGGCACAGGTCCCATAACAGTCAAGTGTGCAAACAATCCGAGCAATCAAAACAAAGCACTTGCACCATTGGCGGCATACCTGGCTCCGGCGTCTGCGCGTCGATTCGTGGGGCCTGCTGGCAAGGCTCTTCTCGCGATCAACAAAGGGCTCCAGAGATTTTCTCCTCTAGCTGACCCGCTCATCCAAGGTAATGCTTTAGGGGGTTCCGGTTGGTGCATTTTTGTGTACAATATTGGAGCTGACACCGAGGAAAGCATCCTCTGGCAGCTTTTTGGCCCGTTCGGTGCCGTCCAGAGTGTTAAAATTATAAGAGATCCCACAACCAACAAATGTAAAGGTTACGGTTTTGTCACTATGACCAATTACGATGAAGCGGTGGTTGCTATCCAGTCGTTGAACGGATACTCACTGAATGGTCAAGTGCTGCAGGTCAGCTTTAAAACGAACAAGAGTAAATCTTAAGTTAATCAAAATCTAGTCAATAAATTGTAGCTAATGCAAAAATGTTGATCATTAAGCTGTCATGGTTTGGCATCAATATCAATTAATTAGAACTGAGTAGTGAAATATTACTGATGCAAATCATGACAACACAGGTTGAACAGTGTTCAATATAAGCAAGTACAAATAATATAACTGGCATCACAGTAAATATTGTCATAGTCACAAACTGTTATTAATTTGACCCTCTCTTCATGAACATGAATTGTGTTTTTCAGCAAACCTACCTTACCTATGTTATATTTTGCTCTTTGAAGAGGCTATCTAACATTAATTTAAGAATTACTATGACAATGCTTTGAAATAAAGATACTGACTATTTTATACCTATTTAATTTGACTTTTAAAATGATTAGATCAGTATTTTAAGTTAAATATCTTATACTTCACTACTGTCTGTAATGTATTGTATTTTTTCTGTAGTAAAAATATTTTTATTTAACCATCTTAATTTCAAATGTATAACAGACGGAATATTATATGGTGAAGCTTATGTACTATTTTAGTGTTAATTTCTGATAAAGATGTAGTGTCTTAATAAATAATTTTAAGCAGATTATTGTTTTTCAATGATTTGCCAATTTTTCATATACTTATTGAACATTGTTCATAAAAGTATCTACCTAATTGTTTCAACACCTAAGTCTTTATCAGAAATGTACAATATGCCAGTAAGAGTCTAAAATGTTCAGGCAATAATATATAAACTTTAGACAGTGCAATATTAAATACTATTTGCTTAAAGTAAATGTATCAAAAATATATTATTTATGTAAAAGCAAGTGCAATCATATGGATGTCTATTTTCTTTTGGAAAAGTTGCAATAGTAAATGAAAATATTAACATTATTTACTCCCTCACATTACCAAAGATATCAGCGACGCAATAATTAAAATATGACTTAATAATTGTCATTTCATGTAATAATTAAAGAATTTTTATACAACTCCATTGCTTCCATAGGTACATTAAATCTATTTGAAGTAGAATTGTGGTCCTATCAATAATGATTATTTGTTTAATCTTAATAATTATTACAGATATACTTTGCACAAAGTCATATGACAAAAATGTTTAATAATATAAATATACATATTAGAACATTATTAGTTGTATTGTAATCACTTTTATTTGAATAATATTGTAATTGACCTATCTCATTTTCATAATATTTTTCACATCAATAAATCCAATGAAGATCTTTAAAAATTAAAAGTTTTGACCATGTGAAATAATCTCAATCCAAATTATGAAGTGGAAGGACCATGACATAAGAACTAATAAGTTATTGATCAACATTTTATTGGACTAAATTTTGTAATTGTGACTTGAATACTTCATGTATCTGATAATGCGAATATTAAGAATAGTGTAAAAAGTGAAAGTCAACCTGAAATGCATTTTTATATGGAAGTATACTGGATATTATAGGGTACCTGATTTCTACGGCTCATATTTAAAAATAACATAAAATAGGAATAATTGTTCTTTCTTACATTTTTTACTCATGGCGATCAAGTACCCTGCTCCTTAGTAAGTGAAATGCTAACTCATTACCAGATTCATTCTTTTACTGGTAATTATGAAAGTGTTGACAGTTTGACTTTCACTGCATGATATTGTCTCTCTAATTATTAATTTGTATAATCATTATCTATTTATTATTAAATTTAAGTAACTTTTCAATTCATTGTAAACATAATTTATTATAATCATATAGGTATATAGATTTCATTTGATGTTATATGTAATAATATATTAAATATTTAGTGTAAGTTCAAAATTAGTTGGATCAGTAAAACAACCTTACTCAGTGTAAACATATACCTATCTAATGATTTGTATGGTTCCATATATTGTGTAGTTTGTGTAAACTACATTACATAGTAAAATTATTCATAGATAAATGCATATCACGAAAAGCAAGTAAAGATCCTCAAAATAGATGGGCTAATGATGCATTTGAATAAGTACCTATGTTTACTTTCTATAATGATACTGTTAAGGATAAATGTTTCAATAAGATTAATTATTATTTATTACAAGTACTTAATACGCGAAACTAGTCAGTTATAATTTTGCGCACGATTAAAGTTTTAAGTAAGTACCTACTATTAAGTATTTATAAAGCTGTGTTCTCTAATTTAAATGTAGACATTTAGGATTTTGAGTTTAAATTATGTTGGTGTGGTGTTTGGTTAACATAATTAAGTTTAATGTACCATTGTATAGTACACAATACATAACAATATACATAATGGTGTGTATCAAAACTAGTCAAGGGTAAATTTGTACCTCTGAATATTATGGCTTATGGGTGTTCTGAAGATTTCATTCGCCTTATAAATATCACGCCTGAAAACGATACTGTAAGTATCGAGCGAGATGTTTTGATCCAGCAGACTAGATGGCACGGCGTGCAACTAAAGTTATAAATGAATGATTAAAATCATCGATTGTCTTTATTGTTCAAATGAATTGACTCAGCTGCTCAAATACTTACTAGACTACGTGACGTTAATGTAACAGTCAGGTAAACTTAAAAAGTCCATCTGAAAGATTAATACCTATACCTTATTCAACGATAGAAGCGTGATGTAGGTAGGGTCCTACAGGGCACTATTTTTATTAGACATTCCTGTCTAACCAGTATTTTTTGGATCACCATGCATTAATGTACCCACCAACTTAATCTGACAGTTTATTTGCATACAGCCAAACGCCCGAGGCATCATCCATGTCGGTTCTTATTTCACCCTCTCAGACTCAGGGGTTTTAAAAACCCTTCCCCCGAAACTGTGTTACTAAACCCGGTTTTGGGCCCATAAGTGTGAATATATCAGTATTTGTTATTCGCAATGTTTGGATCTGACTTAGTATTTTAATGAGAGGTTCAGAACATCTCCATTTCGTGTTGTGTCGTCCAGAATCGAATCTGCTCCTCAGAATGAAGCGTTTTGAGACCAATGCACACCTGTCCTTTTATTGTTTTGTTTTGCATTAGTACTTTGTGTTCTAAGATGTGGTATTTTGTGTTTAGACTAGTTTCAGTTACTTTAAAACTAACATTTTCGATTTTTAGTATTTACTTATTTAACCACATTTGATTTATTATTATTTGGTTCGTTTTACTTTGGGCAGGTTTGGGTATTGTAAGGTTTTGGCCTAGGATGTAGCTAGAGATATTAAGACAGAGTACAAAATCGCCGATAAATGTAAAGAGGAAATGTTTGGCTTACTTACATTTAATTTCTGAAATGTCAACGAATGTAATCTGATGTAGGAAATATTGATAGACATTAAATATTGACATTAGCAATAATATACACAAAATAATGTTTTATTTTATACCTATTATTAACCTTAACATATAAATAAGTAAGACTATCCAAATCCATTCAGCTGATACATCTGTATCTTCTCTGTGTTTGACCTATGGTTGACTGGTAGAGAATGCTTTTGGCATTAAGTCCGCCATTTGTTCATTGTTTTTAATTTGTGCAAAAAGTATAAATAAATAAATACATTGATTAGCTAACTAATTAATGAAATAGGTAATATAAATAAGCAGTACTATAACAGGAGGTTATTAGTGTAAGTATGATAAGATCAGAGAAACTAGTTGAAGAAAAACCTTCAGGCTTACATATGGACTTACTGGACATTACGTGGATCAAAGTTACGATCTGCCTTACCGTTCGCGGCTTTCGCCACGTGCTTATCGTCATTAGTACTGGCCAAGCGCTAGTGACTATGAATAGACTGCTAAATAGAAAGCATCTTCTAACTACTAGTCATTATAACTTAGTTACTTTTATCCTTTTTAGTTAATATTATCAGGAAAAAGTTAAACACGACTCGAAATCGAGCTTAGAAGAGAGGTAGGAACTACTAAAGAGTCATCAACTCCATACTTTAGCCATTCATAGTTCAGTGGGTCACTTAGGCTACTTTTAAGCACTTTAGGTACCAAACAAATCTAGATTATGAATTGGCTAGCGTAAACGGGAATTACGTTAGGAGGACAAGGCCTACAAAAGTGCGTAGCGTAGCGTATTTTCAAAAGAGAAAGTTAAATATCCAAAAACAACTAAGTACTAGGTAGCAGGCAGAAGCTAATTAAAACGGTCGCCGACCGCTCTCCATTTTGAAACAATTTGATCAAGCAACATTTTACGAGGGATGGAATCGACCCTAGCACCCTTCCGATGGAGTTCATTGAACCTTTTGTACTGTTCGGGCGCGCATGTTTTTTTGGCGAAATGTTTACATGAAGTGCGTTCGTGTTACGTTGTGGGACGAAATCTGTCGGATTTGGATGAAATCATAAAACTACAATTGAAATGATCCAGGTAAGTCTGTTAGACAAACATTAAATCGAAAAATTTAGATTAAAAAGGAAACCTACCGGACTGTCTTGGTGTAATGATCCGCGCTCTGGACTACAAAACCAGAGGTTGCGGGTTCGAATTCCTTAAGGAGCAAATGTTTGTGTGATGAGCACGAGCATTTGTACCTAAGTCGTGTATAAACGTATTTAAGTATGTCTATCCGTTATCCTAGTCGCCATAGCATTGAGGTTGTGCTTAGTTTGGGGCTAGGTAATTGGTGTGTATGTTGTAACAATTTATTATTATTATATTACTATACTTAGGTAGGTATCCTAGTCCGACAAGTTCATGCGCGACCTTCCTGCGCTTCGCAAGACGTGCGGGGAAGGGATGAGGAAGCGCTTAGTGGACGCTACTGACAGTCATAGGATAGGAACCTAGGAATCCCTGTTTCCCCGCAATAGGTACCGTACCTACCTACCACCCGTCACTACGCGCAGAAAGGTCGCGTAAGTACTCGTCAGACTATAGTACCAGTAAGCGAGAGGCTTAGAAGACCTAGACTCTAGCTAGGCCCTAGAGCCTACAAAAATAGGCTTATTATATTGAGTGGACCTTATGGCCTATATTAGAGCTTAGTTTGGTAAATAGGTGCACGTGACAGGGTAAGAATGAAAATCAGACACACAGGCCACAGCCATTAAGTAGCTACTCAATGGCCACAGCAGAATACAGTGTACCTAGATGCCGTACAGTCAGACGGAGACAAGCACATAAATAAAGTGTTTTGATAGCACAGCGCAGCGGACTCCTCGGTCGCCTAATTCACGAAATCAGTGAGCCATCTCACTGATTGCCTCATTCGGTGGAGTGGAGAACAATGATTTGGGAAACAAGCAGATGGATGATGGCTATGCATGGGCTGGGCATTGCTTCCTTTCATTTTCTAAAATAAGTAGTATTTTTCGTAGCCATTATTGTGATCTTATTATTGTACTGCACAGGAAAACCAATGAATGAATAGTGAGAGAAATAAGCATCGAGGGAAGTATTAAAGTAACACGTGTAGGTATCAGAAAGACATTTGTCCCCGCTCGAAACTCCCTGGAGCATTGAAATGGGAACAATCTTTGCATTTCTATAAGTTAGTTTAAATATTGTCTAACCTTAAAGCGTACGTAACTTTATGAAGAATAGCTACCGTACTGTAAAAAGAAGAAATAACTGAAGATTTGGCTGTATAGACTAGATCCTTTGCCGACCTAGAATAGGTGAACTTTTTAACGCTGTCAAAAAAGACAGAACGACATGTGGCTAGGGATGTGGGTATTAAAACTATTGTAAATTTTGATCGATTTCAATTATGCGATTGAATCAATTCCTAAAAAGAAGCAAAAAAAAAAAAAAAAACTGGTGACAAAAATATTTGTATAGCCTGACCAGGAATATATGGGACCTGAATTAAGGGCGCTTTGAATCCAAATGAATATATGACAACACTCGGTATAATCATACCAGCGTAGATTGGCAACAGACCATAAAAAATATATATGTTTACATTCATGTTAATTCTTTGAGCCTGCTGCCTAATCATAACAGATTCTACGATAAAAACACGATAGAATACTCGCCAATTGAGTAAGTACTTATTAAAGTCAGTAGCTCTTTGTAATATTGACCTTGAATTTTGGACCAAAACATAATTATTTTTGCAAAACTACTAACGAGTAAAATAAACATTAATCTATTGTTTTCCCTTAATGATATTATTTTAAATGTTATCATAATTTTAAGTGTATGTATAGTGAATCTTGAAAAACTACGAACTATTTTAGTTGAAATATATCCAAGTAGGGTTGAAATAAAGAAATAAACTCAAAATCGTTATTAAAATATTCTCCGCAGCCATCAGTAGCTACTTTTCACTATTGGCACTATATGACATACCAAAAATTCGTGATGACAACTATATCAGTAATTAATTTAAAGAAACCGTGGTAATCACATACACTTTCTTGTCGATAAAGACTACAACACATGTTAAACCATTTTTCTTTTAAGAAAACGAATGATTCTAGGTATTTTTATCACATAAAAATTGCACTTGGGCGAAAATTAGATAACGCGTCCACTTTTACACTAATCATTATGACAATTGATGACATGTCAATGACGATTTGGGGTTTCTGTTGCCAGTAAAAGAAATTAGTTCCAGTTGTTTTCCGCAACATGGCGAGGTCCCATATTCTTGGTCAGACTATACTATTAGATGTAAAAAACCATGTAATGGTACCATGTTAGTATGATATTTTTGTCCTTCTTATTTAAACGAATGATTTCGTTAAAAATGAATGTCCAGATTGATTCAACATTTTGACAATGTTTTTCAAAGCAATGATGGACAAATTGCTTGTCAAAGCAATGATGGACCTTATAATCTAAACCAGTTGGGCTAAGATGACCAACATCGATACATTGTCGTTAGACATGAGAAAATTTGTCATTGTGTCTTATTTTATCATTTTTCCTAACATGGCAACCACTCACGATAGAAATCCTTCCCACGAGAAGCCTTTATCCACACTACCACAGATCATTTAGACAGAATAACGGGATATAGCCATATTACAAAATTAAATCATTATTAGGGGTGGCAACATTTCGTTGATGTTCAATCATTCATTCAATTTTACTACCGATTTGGCTTAAACACTTAATCCCAAGCACGACTATCGATTTAAAACTAAATTACTTACATCTGTTTTTGACATGACATTGACAGTTTTGACAGCCATTGATAGACGAGTCCCTACTCCGGTTGACGATGTCCGTTAGCCATCTCGCTCGGTTGCATTGTCATTCTGGCGTGAGTAACAGGGACGGCTACAGTCGACAATGTTGACATCATCAATCGGAGTAGGGCCTCTGTTTTATAATCAAAGTCAAAGGTGTACCTTAAATATTTTTCAACAAATTGTATTATCAAACTAACAACAAATGGAAGAGAAACTAATATCATTATTTACTTTTAGAAAACTGTGATGTAATATAGGTACAGATTACTTATCATACATGAAAGCGCACCTGGGTTTTGCTACCTTCCTTATCCTTACTCCTCAAGTAGCTGCTAAGGTGGAGCAACCAGTAGGAGTACCTTAGGCCTATATTGGTTGGACAAACTGAGTCCATATCGCTCAGTAGAGCAGTGAAAAAAGGGTAAGTATTGAAGCATTTAAGCAGACATGCAACATTTTGTCGTAGAGTGTTTTCTTTGGTAGTTGAATTGAAATTTGGTAGTAACTAAACCAACTAAACTACATACTTAGACGTCTAAGTATGCACAGAAAGAAAATACATGTTAGTAAATTAAATAATAATATGTGTTTACATTTTATTTCATGGTTTAATTTTGGGAGGTACGCTGGAACAGAACAAAATTTGATTCAATTGTAAAGAAAAGTTTATTTTACAGAATACTTGTAGTAGTACCAACATGGATCCCGTTGAAAGTAATTGTGAATAATTTTTGATCCCTTCTAGCTTGTGATATTTTAGTAAATATGCAGGTTCTATTGACATGTTCATTCGATTGCTCATAATTTTTATGATTTTATTGTTTTCAACATTTTCCACCTCTAATTGATACCTTGAGTCACCCTGTAACAAAATCGAAAGATATACTTAATGAAAAACATAGTTTTAAAGAGTATGTATTATTTTTCAGAAAATGTCATCGCAGTTAACATTGACTTGTAAGAAGCAGTGGAGACTATAGTGATAAGACTTTTTATATTAGAATTTTAAGAAAAGGTTTATCGTTTGTTAATACCTTATTATTATTCTGTAAAATTACATATTATTGTTTATTTGACTAATGATTTTTCTACTCCAATTTATTTTACTTTTATTGACCTTTATGTATAATAAAGTATATAAGTATATGGTAGGTAGGTAATAGTAGGCTCCCCATAAGTTATTCAAAAGCAAGTTAGGCGCAGATATTGACTGGAATACTTTTTAGTGCACAAAGCTACATTAAGGAAGTTTACATATCTAAGATATTTTAGTGTGCAAGTTTTCACAATTTATTTCACCGATTTACATACACTTAATATATGCTTCCTACCACTGGTCCTAGACACTGCTTACAGTAGTTTGGGCTTAGCACAGAGAGCGGTGTTGTCCAATTTGCTGTTGGTTTCCATGGGTCAAAAGGAGGCAACATAGGTAGACCCTAAGAAACAAAAATCATGATTACCTAACCTATCCTACCTATGTTAAATAACACACATCATAAAAGGTTAGGTTCTGTTTTCAATACAGTATTTTGTAAGTTTATAAAACACAACAATAACAGCTATTCTTTGCTTTTGTGTAGGTGAAAAAGGTCTTTGTGATAGATGATTTACGTAAGTGTTTATTTTGGAGATCTCACCTTCAAATAGGCTAGAAGGCTTATAGACTCTAGCTGGGGCCAAGCTAAGCCTGTCTATGAGTATCCATGGGCTTAAATATTCGCCAAAGCGACTGAAATACACTCTCAGAAATCGACTTGATCGCAAATATTACCGATGCGTTTCTGTCGTATTTCTTACACTGGTCGTTCGTCATATGCGTTTAACACAAAATATATAACGGTACGGACATATTTTTCGCGTTTTACACAGTTTTTCACCGACTTTAATGAAGTTTTTTCCTTTGTCGTTAGCACCAAGTGACCACGATAATATGTCATGCGAAAATGTCAAAAAACGATTAAAATAGACAAATAAAAGAGGCTCATGTTAGAGTATGTAGACTCTTTTATCGTTTTTAATCATATTTCGTATTTTGACAGTTAGACATGACATAAATGGCATGACATGTTAGCAGCGGTAGACAAATGATATAACGCTGTCAAAATACGATTAACGGCCGCGATAATGATATGTTGTTTGGCTCATGCTAGGGCCACAGGGCGAAACTAAAAAGTATAGTTATCGTATTTTACGATTATCGTTGTCTTGTCTTACTCGAAAGTAACAGAACTTTCTTAAAATTAGTTTTAAAGATAGAGTATGCCTTTAAAACCAAGCCCATTATCAACGGAAAGTTAATTGCTAAAGGCGTTAGCTACGCTAGGTTCGAAATTAAAAAGAAAAATAATGCCTACATAAATATAAAAAAAGGGTTAATGTTTCTTATTAACTAAAAATATTTTTACTTATATTAGGTTTTTTATGTGAATAAATTGATTCAAAAATATAATATAAGACAAGAAGAGATATGTACGCGACGAAATCAAGTCGAGTTGAGATGCCAACAGAATATAGTAGTACTTACATCACTACATTAACTAATGAAAAAAAAAATAGTCTTGCTGCTTGTTCGAAAAAAAATGGATTTTTTTTTTATTCTAAAATTGGTTATCCAATTAGAATAAAATTTGTGTTGTGAATAATAATTGTTCATATTTTCTTCTGTGCAGTTTTATAAATTTCTATTGCCAAGTTCAGTGGCAAATTTTACGTTGAATAATATAATGGAGTCTCTATCGAAACAAGAGTTAATATCTACTATTACAAAACAAGCTGACCAAATCAAGCGGTATGAAGCTCGTCTCAGGGGTAAGCATCTTGAATTATTTGGATGGCCAAGCTTGCATGCCTTGTTGGCTAAGAACAAGAAGATTTGTGTTTTCCATATGTTTTACTAACACACTCCTTGTCAAGACTTTCTAGTTGGTAGGTACCTTCATAATATATTTTAGTTCTGGACACTGCTACAGCTGGCATGTCTATTACCCTTTACCTAGTATTTATACATAGTGAGTAGATTTTTTTATCTAAACAATCAATCTTCTTAACCACCATGTATAAAGGTTAAAATTGTGTAAAGTTGCCTGAATAAGAGTTCTGTCTGAATTTTTTTAACCTATTATTTATGTTTCTTCTGTTTGTTAGTACAGTGGATTTTGGATATAACAAGGATAAAGGGACCACTATACATTTGTTGTTAGAGCTGTTCAGTTTATTAATAAAAAGTACTTGTTACAACCAAACTCGCTGTTACATTCAAAGTGTTGTACTAAAGTACTTTCATTTAACATTGAACACATTGTTATAGCCAAATGGTATTACCGAGGTTTTAATAAATGAAATCCATTATTTATTTTTTAAACGCAACACTATTCTGTTACAGATGTTGTGGCAGCATATAAAGGTCTTGCTAAAGAAAAAGAAGCTTTGGAGATTAGTTTGAAAGCTTTGAACAAATCAGAAACACCGGCTGAGGGTGGTAAGAAAAATTTATAAATATCTTTTTAAATATTAAAAATCTCTAATTTGAGTAGTCAAATATTTAACACATTGAGCGCCATGGTGGTCACTGGTGACCCCCAAACAATATTTTTCTGTTGTGTCTAGTTTTGTGGCAGTCAAAGGCTTAAGAAAACTCCAATATAATAGCTTTTGTAGCTGTGAAGAAAAGTAAGCTGAGTAAAGCTTTTGTTCCCAATTGTCTGGGAGCAGTGGTTGGGTCTGTCTTGGGTCTACATGCATAACATGTTCTTGTCAATCAATTAAACAACAGCCTTTTATCCTTAACTTTTCCTGTTACCGTTTAAATAGTTTTATAGTATATCTCTAAGTTTAGTGTGCCTCATGGCAAAAGCCTGAGTTATGTTCTTGTAGGTCTTTATTAAAAAACTAGCAGTTCCCCGCAACTTCACGCACATCAGATGTCGGATATTCCATACAAACTTTCATCTCCCATTTCACCCTCTGATGATTTAATATTGTGACAAAAAGTAGCCTATGTCCTTCCCAGGGTCTCAAACTATCTCTGTACCAAATTTCATTTTAATTTGTCCAGTAGTTTCAGAGTCTATTCAATACAAACAACCAATCAAATCTTTCCTCTTAATAATATTTGTGTAGACAACTACCCCATTTTTACAGGTTGTTTGGTTCAAGGCCGGCCAAATTATTATGGCCGATAGATCAAGTTATTTGCCATGCCTATTTAACCGTTAAAACTTCAAAAAACCTGCAATTTTTTTTAATTAGCTTATTTTTTTTTTGCTTTTTACCCCGAAAACATAATTTTTAAAATTTTAATTTTAAAAAGTATTGTGTAGACAGCAAATTTTAATTTCGTTTCAATGTTTAATTTTGTAGGCTTCATTTAACCTCTAAACCAATGCTATAAGTTCGGTAGTTTTTTTTAATTACTTGCAAAGTTTCAAAATCGAAGCAGAAAGTTGGTAATGTTACCTACCTTCACTTCCTGGCCTCGTAGCACGTTAAGCCATTTGTCCTGTGCCAGATCTTCGAGACACACAACTTTGTTAGTGAAGGAACAGAGAGTGCATCTTTGTATTGCGCTTTCTTTCTATGTATTGAGACTGGCCGACACGCCAAGGGTATTATTATGTCACAAATAAATTATAAAATTTAGTTGCAGATGATTCAGTCGCAGCCCTGACTCTGTCGCTGTCCACGCTGACTGCTGAAAAAGCTCGAATGGAAGAAGCTTTTCAGGCTGACAAGAAAGTTACTAGAGATAAAGTAAGTTATGATTTTAATATGATTGTAGCATCCTTCTCACATTTACCTAAAAACTATGCCAGCGAGTAGTTTTCCACCTTTGATTGATGGATCATAAGCAATGACCAGAGTAGGTAGAGCTATTTTGGTTCAATGACCGCAAAAAATAATATTTATATGGACATTCCCCCGAAATTCTAATTGAAACTCCAGGTAGTAGTTGCTCAAAAGATTTGTTTTTAATAACAAAGATAAAAGAAAGCTTCTCTTATGCATTGGCAAGGCTTTCTGGCTATTTGAAATCCAGAATTCTGGGAGTGTCCATGTAGTGGAATAGGTAACTTTAAATAAAATTATTTCAATCAAACTTTTGTTGCTAAAGTTGGCCATTCACGGCCAGTTACACTAATCAGTTGGTCTGAGGTACGACCAAAATTTTACGTTTTCAATATCGGTAATAAAAATCTAGGCTATAGGCTAAGCTAGCTATATAAGTACTAAAAAAGTATCTTAACGTTATTTTTTTTTCCACAGTTGCCCATATTTTACCGGTTCTAAGACCTTCTCGCCCATTTTACCCACTAAATTAAAAAAATAAAATAAAAGTCCCCTTTGCGTGGGGACTTGCCCACGTTCTAGCAGCGCTGAATGAAAGTCAGTTTTCAGATTATTTTTATATTAGTGAGTGGAGTCATTTTTTGAACTGACCGTGAATGGCCAGCTTAACAGAGTAACTGAAGTTGATGTTGATGATTTTAATCCTGAATTCTAAGCAACAGAGCTACGTAATTAGCCTCCACGTTACTACCACATATTGCAAGGAAAAAAATTGCTCTACCTACTCCAATCATTGATCATAAAAATTAAAAGTGTCACTACGAGGGTCAAACTGAAAGTTCTTAGAAAATCAAAAACTGATTACATTAGCCAGTTATTAGTTTTATTATATCTTTTCAAAATATTGTCCATTGACGTCAATACACCGCTGCATGCGATGGAACCACTGGGAAAAGCACTTTGCCCACTCGTCCTTAGGGGTCTCTTCAATGGCATCGCGATACGCAGCCACCGCTTCTTCAGCATTCATAAACCGCTTTCCTTTAAGTTTTTCTTTAATTTTTGGAAATAAATAAAAATCACAAGGCGCGAGGTCGGGGCTATACGGCGGGTGACCCAGTAATTCAACGTTTGATGTCGCCAAATAGTCGATCGTTCGCTTGGCGGTGTGCGACGAGGCGTTGTCGTGGTGAAGGAGGATCCTACTGCGAGGTCGTTTCTCTCGAACTTTTTCCAAGACAAGTGGCAAACAATTGGTAGTGTACCATTCTGCAGAAACTGTTTTTTGATCCTCTAACACAATTGTTGCGAAATGACCTATCCTTCCAAAGAACGAGGCCAACATTTTTTTTCCCGCACTTCGATCTCTCTTCACTTTAGTTGGCAACTCCTCGAAAGGAAACACCCACTGAGCAGATTGTCTTTTGGTTTCAGGATCATAACAGTAAATCCAGCTTTCGTCACCTGTTAGTATGTCGAACACAGCATTTGAGTCACCTCCGTTAAATCTTTCAATCATTTTACGGCACCAATCCACACGATGGAGTTTTTGAGCCTTAGTCAAATTATGAGGTATCCACCGGGCGCAAAGCTTCCTGACCGCTAAATGTTCGTGGAGGATTTTGTGCACTTGACTCATACCGATGCCTAAGCTTGTCCGAATCTGCTGATAGGTCACTCTTTTGTCAGTCTCTATCATACGCCGCACAACACAGATGTTATTTTCAGTCGTCGCCGTAGAAGGCCGTCCCTCACGTACATCATCAGTGAGATTAGTGCGACCACGTTTAAACTCATTAAACCAGTTGTAAACAGTCGCACGAGATGGGGCTTCATCGTGAAAGGCCAATCGTAGTCTATCATAACTTTCTTGTTGACTTAAATGACATCGAAAGTCATAAAAAATCATTGCACGAAAATTTTCTCGTGTTAAATTCATTTTGACGTGACACAGACAATTTTCAATTTGCCGCCAAGTCGTAAAACAAATGACAAATGAATGAAATATATACTCAGTAATATTGGCAAAGAGTTCTATTTTCAAATTTTAGAATATTTTTTTTATTATATTGTTTATAAGTGGCCAGTTCTAAGAACTTTCAGTTTGACCCTCGTAGCATAAACTATTTATTTTATCGCTTCAACATTTTACTACTTTTTTTAGTATGAAAGCGTAATAGCTGCGATGAGGGAAGAAACAAAGACGTTAGTTCAGCAACACTTAGCTGAAGTCAACAACTTGAAAGCTAAAATTGCGTATGAGATACAGGAGCGTGAGAAAGAGAGAGCCGACCATTCTGCTATGCTTAAGTAAGTACTTAAATAATAAAAACAATTATGGCTTGCTAGCCGATTTTAGCGAGTCGGACTCGCAGAGGGACCCTAAATTTATCGTCATGATATGGGGTATACGTGACTGTTTCTTCATAACATAATATACACCTTTATAATAGATTCCTCAAATTTTTTTTAACACCAATCTGCATTGACCTCGCGAAGTGGAGTATGGGTCATATACCTCCTCATAGTTGAGTTGAGGTTGAAATTTACAGGTCAAAAATATTTTCATAACAATTCTTTCAAACTTTCATTACAGAGAGCTCCATGTGAAATTAAACAGTGAAAGAAAAACCAAAGAAAAGTTAGAAGACAAAGTGGTACATTCAACAGAATCACAAGGTTAGTAAAATATGCTTTGCTTAAAGCGAAATACCTATAATTAGAGTGCAACTAAATTTTAACACATAATATTGTAACCTTTGATAATATTTGTCACATGTTAAGAGGGCAATAGACAAAATTAGTAGTTTCCATGTTATAACGCACCTAGATTCTTTCACTAACCAAATCTTTGTGATTTTGACAAAAGTGTCAAATAAGCGTTGAACTAGGAATGAAGATTTGTCAGAGGTTTTTTCTTTTTTAGCTTCTCAAGCCGAACTCGAGAAGCGCGTTCGCGACCTGAGTAGTTCGCTTGAAGCGTCACAGCGTCGCTTGCAGAGAGCCGAAGCAAGAACCGTAGAGACTCCTGCGTTGCTGGTCCGCCTGCAACAAAAGCTGGCCCTGCTGGAGCAGTCTCACTCCATCGCTATTAGAGAGGTCAGTCATTAGTTCGTTAGATATCAATAGTTAACTCGAAGCGTCGCTTGCTGAAGCAAAGCCTGTGGAGACGCCAAGAAAAGACTGAAGATCCCTGCGTTGCTGGTCCGCTTGCAACAGAAGCTGGCCTTGCTGGAGCAGTCGCACTCCATCGCTATTAGAGAGGTCAGTCATTAGTTCGTTAGATATCAACAGCTAGCTCGAAGCGTCGCTAGCTGAAGCAAAGACCGTGGAGACGCCATGGAAAGACTGAAGATCCCTGCGTTGCTGGTCCGCTTGCAACAGAAGCTGGCCTTGCTGGAGCAGTCGCACTCCATCGCTATTAGAGAGGTCAGTCATTAGTTCGTTAGATATCAGCAGTTAACTCGAAGCGTCGCTTGCTGAAGCAAAGCCTGTGGAGATGCCAAGAAAAGACTGAAGATCCCTGCGTTGCTGGTCCGCTTGCAACAGAAGCTGGCCTTGCTGGAGCAGTCGCACTCCATCGCTATTAGAGAGGTCAGTCATTAGTTCGTTAGATATCAATAGTTAACTCGAAGCGTCGCTTGCTGAAGCAAAGCCTGTGGAGACGCCAAGAAAAGACTGAAGATCCCTGCGTTGCTGGTCCGCTTGCAACAGAAGCAGCCTTGCTGGAGCAGTCGCACTCCATCGCTATTAGAGAGGTCAGTCATTAGTTCGTTAGATATCAGCAGTTAACTCGAAGCGTCGCTTGCTGAAGCAAAGCCTGTGGAGATGCCAAGAAAAGACTGAAGATCCCTGCGTTGCTGGTCCGCTTGCAACAGAAGCTGGCCTTGCTGGAGCAGTCGCACTCCATCGCTATTAGAGAGGTCAGTCATTAGTTCGTTAGATATCAACAGCTAGCTCGAAGCGTCGCTAGCTGAAGCAAAGACCGTGGAGACGCCATGGAAAGACTGAAGATCCCTGCGTTGCTGGTCCGCTTGCAACAGAAGCTGGCCCTGCTGGAGCAGTCGCACTCCATCGCTATTAGAGAGGTCAGTCATTAGTTCGTTAGATATCAGCAGTTAACTCGAAGCGTCGCTTGCTGAAGCAAAGCCTGTGGAGATGCCAAGAAAAGACTGAAGATCCCTGCGTTGCTGGTCCGCTTGCAACAGAAGCTGGCCTTGCTGGAGCAGTCGCACTCCATCGCTATTAGAGAGGTCAGTCATTAGTTCGTTAGATATCAATAGTTAACTCGAAGCGTCGCTTGCTGAAGCAAAGCCTGTGGAGACGCCAAGAAAAGACTGAAGATCCCTGCGTTGCTGGTCCGCTTGCAACAGAAGCTGGCCTTGCTGGAGCAGTCGCACTCCATCGCTATTAGAGAGGTCAGTCATTAGTTCGTTAGATATCAACAGCTAGCTCGAAGCGTCGCTAGCTGAAGCAAAGACCGTGGAGACGCCATGGAAAGACTGAAGATCCCTGCGTTGCTGGTCCGCTTGCAACAGAAGCTGGCCCTGCTGGAGCAGTCTCACTCCATCGCTATTAGAGAGGTCAGTCATTAGTTCGTTAGATATCAGCAGTTAACTCGAAGCGTCGCTTGCTGAAGCAAAGCCTGTGGAGACGCCAAGAAAAGACTGAAGATCCCTGCGTTGCTGGTCCGCTTGCAACAGAAGCTGGCCTTGCTGGAGCAGTCGCACTCCATCGCTATTAGAGAGGTCAGTCATTAGTTCGTTAGATATCAACAGTTAACTCGAAGCGTCGCTAGCTGAAGCAAAGACCGTGGAGACGCCATGGAAAGACTGAAGATCCCTCCGTTGCTGGTCCGCTTGCAACAGAACCTGGCCTTGCTGGAGCAGTTGCACTCCATTGCCATTAGAGAGGTGAGCTATTAGTTTGTAAGAGATATATCATCAGTTAGTTTGAAGCGTTGAAGTGTCGGTTGCAGAGAGCCGAAGCAGGAACCGTAGAGACACCTGCGTTGCTGGTCCGCTTGCAACAGAAGCTGGCCTTGCTGGAGCAGTCTCACTCTATCGCCATTAGAGAGTTGAGCCATTAATTTGTAAGAGATATATCAACAGATGGTTTGAAGCGTTGAAGCGTGGCTTGCAGAGGGCTGAAGCAAGAACCGTAGAGACTCCTGCGTTGCTGGTCCGCCTGCAACAGAAGTGGGGGTGATGCACCCTTCCCCGCAACATTACCTGTCTTCCCCTTACTGACCTCCAGCAAGACTCGCCTCCCGCACGTGTTACGCTCCACAGGAAGGTCGCGCACAAACTTGCCCGACTATAGATTCTCATTTTTTTTATTAGACTAAGACATGTCTAAAAGTGCCCAAGGGCAGGTCTAGAATTCGAGTCTTAAAAAACAACTGAGTTTAACAACTCCCATTATTATAAGACTTCGAGACGCAGTTTTTTTAACACTACTTAAGGTGCTCCTACCTTCTTTGGGTATTATAAAAGACTTGGGGCTCGAACCCACGACTCTTGACTGTCCGGGCGAATGCTTACGATAGTTCTGAGAGCACAAGGGTGACTTGTATTAATTAAATTATTACTTTTAAGTGATAAGCAAGCTAAACATTCGATATTGCACTCAAAAGACGTTGGCAGAGCCTCTTGAAATTTTCTAGTGCTTTTTTTTGTAACGCTGTACTGCCGCGTTGCTTTCATCAATGTTATTACACACTTACACCTTACAACCTCAACCCTTGCGGGTTGGGAACGCGGGTTCAATTTCCGCCTCTTTTGGTCATTTTTTCAAGTGCAACATTTAATGTTTTGTGACTTGTGTTGTCAAAAAACGACGGGTTGCACTCTGGGAGTGCCGGCAGAAGTGAAAACTTGAATATATGCACTTTGTTCAATTTCCATATTTTAAACACTTTATATACACGAATTTACGAATACACAGCAGTATGGCCACTACAGAGACGGTCGAGCCATCAGCTGTTACCATCCATGGGTGCGCGTAGCACGCTGTAACATAAACACACACGAACATTCGCGCAAGCGCCCTGCGCCGCCTAAACGAAACGGCAGGCGCAGGCATACATCGCCGCGCCATAGAAAGAGAGGGGGATACTCCCTCTCCTACGCCGCGCCAGCTGTCTACTCTCCATCCGTCTTACGAATTTTCGATCAGGTCACGTGTCCTGACGCGAGTTTAACATTTTTTACCCATTCCAAATCCAAAAAAAGTGCACAACACCGATAACGAAGTTTTCACTTCAAAAACTCGAAATTATCAGCACAGATCCAACAATATCAGTAATGCATTGTTTAACTTAATTTCAGGAGCAAATAAAAGCGAAGCGCGCCGAGGAGTCCGCTCGCAAGATCTGCGCGAGACAAGAGGAGCGCGTGGCGTTGCTCGAGAGCAAACTTGCCGAGCTGTCGGAGACTGTTGGCGTTTACGACCTGAGGAGACGGAAGGATCAGCAGTTGATACAGCAGCTGAAGGAATCAATGAATGGAAGGCTGTTGGATAAGATACAGGCCAACGAGTATGGTGATGGGAAGGAAGGTTGGTATAATCAATGCTTATACCTGACACTACAGGCACAGAATAAGTATTATTACTAGGTACAGAAGCTTGACTTCGCTTCGAAGAAATAACTACTCAATGCTGTCAACAATATGGTGTAATTTAGTTCGCCTCAGAGTCAGGCACATTTTCGTTTAGACACCTACAGAAATCCATTGCAAGATAATTTCATTCTTATAACTCTGGAATATGACTCATAATACACTAAACCTATTCAGTGACGTCCTATCATGTGGAGCCCTAGGTGACTGTTATAAGAAGCTAATACCGCCGTCTAGCGCACCTTTGTAGCACTTTATTCATGTTCGTACAATACGTACGTACAATTCAGTCGATTTATTTATTGATTGGATAAGTAACCCAGTTGAATATCGAACTCGGGACTTACAATATAATTTCCGCCCCGCACCGTTCAAATTATTACTTATTATTTCTATTTGCAATCAGCAACTAAATTATTTTCTTTTCCAGGTGAAATACCACAGAAGAGCGAGACAGACAACGAAAAGCTAGCTGACAGCGAGTACCTACAGACGCTCATAGATAAAATACACATCCTGAAAAAAGAACTGATAGCTGAAAACGATAAACTAGGCAGCCCTATAGACATCACCACAGTTTTCAAAGTAGACGGATATGAAAACGTGCACTCCAAGTGCCGGGAAGAATACGAAAAATTAAGAACTGACTTTGAAACGTACAAGACATTGAATATAAAGATTTCTAGCAGCGATGACTCGCAGAGTGAAATAGAAGATCTGAAGAGCGAAGTAGAGATACTGAAGGAGAAAGTGGAGACATATAAAATGATGTTGGATGAAGAAAAACAAGACAAAGTTGACACTTTGAAGATGTATGAAGAGGTATGTAGCTTTGAGAGGAACAGAGCCCTGTTGTTTCCAATTTCCTTGTATAGAGTTTAAACTTGGACGATTTTGGCACAGAGATTATGTAACATTTACTTAGATAATTCCATTTTCGAATTTCGTATTTTTTTTTAATATTTTTTATTGTAAGTGGTCAGCATAAGCATGTACGTTTTATTGACAGTAGGGTAATGTTTTTTTTGTAACGTTATTTTCCCGGTATTAAGTCAATCTTTATTAATTGGCGACTTGGCGTTAATATAAATTTAATAAATAATATAAAATACATGTTTTTCATGTCACTTTGCCCAAAAAATTTCTCGTGCACTTAAGACATTTAAATAATATTCCCAAATTATACCTAGCGCCATCTTTTGAGTCTTGTTGACAATTCACAGTACGTTCAAGAAAACTGCTCATCAAACTTTTCTGATATCACAAAATACATTTATTTATTATTTGATTTGAAATGGCTATATAATGACTCTAAAACAAGCCAGGCGTGGCGTAGACAGAATCAACGGTGGAGCGATCTCACCCATTTTAATACTTAATAATTTTTTTCAGAAACTGAAAAACGAACAAGACAACCACAGGGAACTGACATCCGACCTCAAGTCTCGTATCCAAAGCCTTGAGAAACAAGTGCTAACGCAACGCGACCGCTACGCCGCCCTGCTAGACGAGACCGACAACTTCATACGAGCGAGGAACGACCGCTCGAGGAAAGTCAGCACTGAGGACGGACACTGGAAGGAGGGCGTGCTCGGGGTGAGTGACCTTTTGACGTCTGTATCCTGTCTGCTGTGTGTTTAGTCGCGCGGTTTTTGTTTTTCGTTCGATGCGGTAACCAACAACTTCATACGCGCGCGGACCGACCGCTTGAGGAAAGTTAGCATCGACGATGGAGACTGGAAGGAGGACGTGCTCGGGGTGAGTGACCTTTTGACATTTGTATCTTGTCTGATGTGTGTATCGGGGGCGCGCCTTTTGTTTTTCGTTTGATGTAATTCCCATAATGATGCGTAGAAATGTGTTTTTTTTATTAAACCAATCAGTGTTGCCGCACTTTTGATAGTGATTGTTGACCGCGAAAATTATCTACAATATCGATAGACCTATCTATAGTATCGATAGACCTATCTATAGTATCGATAGACCTATCTATAGTATCGATAGCTCCGTTAGTATAAATACTATCTCTACACACAGCAATACGATAGATAGTATCGATAGGCTCTAACTATTGCAATAACTTTCGATAGTATCGATAAAATTGCTGTGTGTTGATAGTATTTATACTAACGGTATATCGCTAGCAGTTGGTAAGAGCATTCGCCCGGATAGCGAAGGGACGTGGGTTCGAGTTCCACCGGATGACACAGTCGATTAATTTTTGTGAGCGAAATTCAATTTGATTTCGTAAATTATAGTTTTTCTTTTAAATATTAATAAGCATATATATTTGACCGCAATCTTACCTGATGGTAAGCGACGATGCGGCCGATAGGATGGATCCATAGACAATGGCCTGTCTTTCTCCATTTTTGCTGATCTTTTCGGCTTTGGATGTCAGTTAAGCTTGGCCTTTGTTCTGAGATCTGTGTTTATAACGCTGTCTTGTCGCATACACCCAATAATACCTCGTTCAATTGCTTTTTGACATTTAGCTAGCTTGTGTCACAAGCGCTAACTATAGTTCGACCGCCTAACTGAGTCCTCGCCAGTGGGGTGCACGGTTAGACGAGAACGGGAACCGTCATTTGATTGGTTGATTTAAAATTTTGAAATTCGAAATCGCATTGTTTTCAAAATTTAAATCACCTAATCAAATCGAAGCGTCCGCATCCCGCGCCCCTGAACCCCGCACGCAAGAACTCAGTTAAATGGTCGGACTTTAGTTAGAGATTGTTAGACAGGCTGGCTCAATGTCGAAGAGCAATTGTGCGATTACATGTGTTTTACTTATAATTGGTTCGTGGTAAATGGTTACAACAAATTCGTTATTTATTTGATCTTTTTTTCTCGTCAGGACGTTTCAGCACCGCCGCATATGCTGCACTATGCGCACGAGTTGGCCAGGAAGGACCTCGACATATCGCAGCTGAGGAAGGAAAAACACATCTTGGAGGGACAGTTTAGGTACTAAATTAGTTTAATTCAACAATTTTGTGCACCACGTTCCTGTGAAGCGAAAAATATAAAGGACGAGGTCACAGAATCAGTAGGTACTAGTAGTCCGTACAAAAGTTTGGCTTTGCAATGAAATTCAAATAAATATTTACTCAATGTCGTCAACGATATGTTGTAATTTAGTTCGCCTCAGAGTCAAGCATATTCTCGTTTAGACACCTACAGAAATCCATTGCAAGATAATTTCATTCTTTTAACTCTGCAATATGACTCATAATACACTAAACCTATTCAGTGACGTTCTATCATGCGACGTGACAGGGTTGACTGCTACATAAAGCTACTTACGCCGTCTAGCGTACCTTTCTAGCATTTTGTTCATGCTCGTCCAGCCAGCAACGTAGTGCCGCGCGCCGCCGGTGAATAACACGTGCGCGTGTCGCTGCTTGCTCGCGACACTTAAGTTGATTTAGCACATCACGGTGGTCGCCGCGCGTAGGTACGTTTTTGCTACCTACGCGGGGAGTTACACAGGCCTGGCAAGGTGTACTAGATGTCAGCGGGGACGGGATTGCCTATGATTGGAGTTCTTCGCCCTTGCCCGTCTTTTACTACACAGGAGGGTCGCGCATGAGCTCGTCGAACTATAGACAAAAAACTATCTAGCTACGGCGAGCTTAGCTAAGGTCAACGAAATGACGAAATATGTATGCAAAATTCACATGATATTTTGGCTTATGTCAGTGACATACATTTTGTTAGCGATAGCACAGAATACTAGTACTTCGTACAGAAGTATGACTTAGCAATTGTATTCAAAGAAATGTCTACTCAATGTCGTCAACAATATGGCGTAATTTAGTTCGCCTCAGAGTCAAGCACATTTTCGTGTAGACACCTACAAAAATCCATTGCAAGATAATTTCATACTTATTGCTCTGGAATATGATTCATAATACACTAAACCTATTCAGTGACGTAATATCACGCGACGCGATAGGGTTGACTGCTACGAGAAGCTTCTAACGCCATCTAGCGCCTCTTTCTGGTACTTTATTCATTCTCGTCCAGCCAGCAACGTAGCCGCGCGGCCGCCGGTGAATAAAACGCGCGAGCGTGGCTCTGGCCGGTAGCGACACGCAACTTGTTTTAGCACCTACGTAGGTGCGCCGCGCGTAGGTACGTTTTTGCTACCTCCGCGGGGAGATACACAGGCCTGGCGATAGCGAACATTGCTGTAGATTAGATCACATCGTGACTAGTACCAGTTGTTAATTCAAGTGCGATTGTTACCTTGTATTTGAATTGTGAATGCTTATCTCTAAAAAAACAATGAGTCATATTCTTACTCCTTTGATATTTTAGTTGACTTGGAATGAGTGTAAAATTATTGTCTTATGTCTCCCATTTTCATTATTTTATGTTTACTATAATATATGTTTAATTTTGCAGGGACTGTCAACGCGAAGCTACGATTGATAAAGAGCGCTTCAAAGAAGTGATACGAACACTGAAAGAGGAAATTGACAGGTTATTAAATAATATATTTTCGACGTTTTTCTGTTAAAAGAAACTTAACAATATCTATTACCATTACCTTTTATAAGACACTACTTTGTATCTTCTACTCGTATACCTTATTTCGAACTTACAATTTCAGCTTCATTGCAGGTAAAGGACTTGTCCATTAATGGTTTTTTATTCGTCAATATTTCTAACCAGAATAAACTAAATCTTATATGAAAGAGTTCACAAAAATATATTTTTTAAGGCCTCCGATTTAGAGAAAATTTGAAAAGATTTTTTCTCTTTGTCTGTACATAAACCGCACCTTCGCCTATACCAATTAACGCATGAAAAAAATTGACAGCAAAATGACATTCTATTGACAGTAGTACCTATTATATAATCTGTGGTAGTATCTAGTAGTATTTATCCACCAGTGGAAAGGCAATGGTACATAGCCATACAGCCAGGAAATACAAGTAATGATCAATGGATGATGCCTGTTACAAAACATATTTTTTCTCAAAAATGGAGGCGTTTAAAACTCAGATTTCTATGGTTACGTGTTTCATATTTTTGTAGCTTATAGATAAATATAGGTTATTGGTGGTTGGTGATATCTTGGAATAAAAAACTAGCCTCCATACAAAAAGAGGACAAGTCCTTTGCAGTGTCCCGCGATAAAGTGCATTCTAGATGAAATTAGTCCTAAAAATTATCGCCAAAAAAATTAAGAAAAAGATTATGTAGCTATAATCTTTTTCTTATTTTTTTCTAATTTTCTGCATTATATTAATTTTACTGTGGACGCTATTTGCAAAAGTATCTAGGGCTTTTGATATTAATTCGATTTCGGTAAGATAAAAAAAAAATGCCAAACGCATGACAATTAAGATGTAATAACAAATAGCTCGCCTAAAGTAGTTATCAGGTACTTTGCTTTTTGGGATAAAATGAATCATTAATCATTTAAACTTGCACCCGTAAGTTATCCCTAAACTCAAAATTAAATGCCGAATATTGGATTAGAACCAATTATTATTTTCTATCGTACCTTTTTATAGAAGGAAACTTCTACGGTGTTATTGAATATTAGCCGACAACAGAGGAATGAATGACACATTCGTAACAACCTAATAGAGGGGCGCTTTGCTAATAGGCTAGCTAATAGCTTAGTCCCGTCTTAAACCCGGTACTAAGTTTTTGGAATAACAGGGTTACGGTCTAACATAAAAAGTACTCGGTCTAGGACCGTTTATAGTTGGAGATTGTGATTATGTTTGAGAGTAAGAAAATGTATAATTTTTGTACTATATTTTTGACGATAATTTTAGGTTTAGTTTCACCTCCTTTCGGGATAAAGTTTTATCGCGGGACACATTGTATTTATCTAACAAAATATCAAATTCCACGTTTTATTACATTACCATTCTCTTTCAGACTGCGACGAATACAATCACGGGAGGGGGCGAACCTCGAGTATCTAAAGAACGTAGTGATGGCCTACCTCATGTCCACAGACTACGACGGCCGAAAACACATGCTGAACGCCATCGCGGCAGTGCTGCACTTCACTGCGGCGGAGAAGAGCTCTGTCTTGTCTATACTCTGAGGCAGAGATCTCAGATCGCGGATCATGGACACGATAAATATCGTGATAGAGGATCCGTTGATTGTGAACGCTATAGAAGAGCCTTTGGACGTTGGGGAAGTGAGGGAAGCGGCTTCGACGGTGGTTAGGGTGGTGACTAGGTCTCCGAATGTGCCGTATATAGTGAATGTGGCAAATCGATTTTGGGATTTGTATCGGAACGGGCGGCCTCCGCCGTCAGACGACTACTATGATGATTAAGTGTAGGGTTTGGAAAATGAAATGGATCTTGACGTATACATTATTCATTAAAACACATTTTTTTCGGATTACTTCGCGATTTATTTACATTTTATTTAAAACCTGACGTTTCGAACTTTTTACAGCGTTCGTGGTCACAGGGAGACTAAGGTATTATTTGTCATTACATAGTTTTGAAAACTAAAACTACCGTCACTAATCAATATTAATTTAGGTTCCTATTTACGCAGAAAGCAACACAACAACAAATAAATCGCGAAGTAATCCGTAAAATTGTGTTTTAATGAGTTCAACATTTCGCGTAAACGTAAAAAAACAAATATGTATACATTATTATCAGAGGTCGGAATTAGGTATAGGTATTTATTTACTTTCATCGAAATGTTGATATTAATGTGGACCTGTGAATGAGCTGTGTGAATGAGCAAACCGATTTATTACTCATAGATAGTTTTAATGCGGCAGAAAGAGACAAAATGTAGTACATTCCGTTAAGCGGGGAGTGCTCCGCATTTCCGCTATTGTATTCTTTTGTTCTCACAAGCTATGTTGTGCGAACTACAACTGTGGCAACATCGCGCGTATTGGAATTTTGCAACTTCGGACATCCGATGTCATTGATGTAAGTTTGGCAACGTCGCGCGTGCAGTAGTTTAAATTGTGTAAAAGTAACTTTTTATTTAAAAAAATCACGGGCTTTTTTCTGCTTTTTAAAATTAATCTCGGGATTTAAGGCATATCCACTTTATTCTTTCGCTGTATGAAGCCAGTCATCATGAATAACTCTACCTAATTCCAACCTCTGATTATTATCAATGATCGGAGAAGGCTGAGCTCTTTTTTGTACTTGCGCGATACGTGGTCGTAACATCGACAGTCCCGGAATACTGGATTTCAAATATATTTTTAGCCAGAGAGCCCTGCCAATGCACAAGAGAGGCTTTCTTTTATATTTATTAATAAAAACTAATCTTTTCAGCAATTACTACCCGGGGCTTAAGTTAGAACTTCGGGGGAGTGTCCATATTATTATTAGCTATTTATTTAGTAATGTTTGCGGTCATTGAATAGCTCTACCTACTACGGCAATCTAGTGGTTTTTTGGCACATGAGTAAATAAACGGAATAATGACAAAGCTTCCTAAGGGCGTCTAAAATAACCGACCCAAATTGACCCGACTGGGAAACCATATTTTCTATATTTAGACGGGGCCCTGTGTTGTGGTACGGTCGGCCAAGAAAGTGGTCTATCATCCTAAGGTTAAAAATCATTCGCGCGTCTTAGAGCCACAGGGTTGATTTTCCCATGCAAAAACATGCTGATAGCTACTACTAATTTATTATTTATTATTATTACTTATAATACGTCATTTTCATTGTTAATAAAGGTAATAAGTCCATGAGGTCGTGTTCAACCTTATCGTTATTTTACTGACATATGAAATTTTGTCATAATTGTTTGACCACTTGGCTTACTGTACTACCTTTGTTTCTGATTTCCATAACATAAGTGATTTAGCTCATTACTTTGGGATTAGAGCAATGTGTGTAAAATTGTCTTATATATTTTTTGTAAACTAAACGACAGGTGAATTTTTGGACCGGCAATCACTGTGGACTGACTTACGTGTGATAAATTGGTGGTTATATAAAGATCTTGGACCCTTCTGTCATAATTAGATATTCGCTACTAATGACACCTCAATCTTATACCAATAGAATACTTATTGGCAAATCGAGGTACGTTACGACTAATAGACTATAGCTGAGTCGCCATTTTGAAATTCGAGAGACGACGCAATATGTCAAGTTGTAGCGTACGTAGCTATTAGCCAAGTGTAAAATCACAATACAAATGTATGAGAGATACTCGGTAAAACATTTTCGAGACTAGCTTGAGATATAGTCGTCTTGAAGTTTCGTAATGTAAGAAGAGGCTTTGATCAAAATTATTCGATATTCTGTTGTATTTAGGAGATAATGAGTCTGTAAATTATTACGAGTAACACAGGTAAAAAGTTATGTTTGGTGTAATTTGTACTCTTAACAAATATATCAGTGTAAATATATCATAACAAACATAATTTACGACATGGAAAATTATCGGGCTACATTTTTTCGATTGTTCTATCTCTCAGCTTTGAGCAAGCATTTTTAAAATTGTAAACAGATGTCTATTTTTGTAATACTATGTATATTGTTAGCGTTGGTTTTTAAAGATGAATAGTTTTTGTTATATTTAATTAATTCTACTTATATAAGTCAGCCTATTAGATCCCACTGCTGGGAAAAGGCCTCATCTCAACTATGAGGAGGAACGAGCCATACTTCACCACGCGGGCTCAGTGCGGATTGGTGGAGGGGTGTATGTAAGGCAAGTGACAAACCTTACTGTCAGAAGTTATGAAGCCGCCCTAGGGCCTCTGACTAGGCTTAACGACTAATACCACAGATATTAGCCGGGACCAACTGCTTAACGTGCCTTCCGAAGCACGGAGATGCTTGTCATGGACTGCACTTAAATGGTCGGAATGGTCACCCATCCAGTCACGACCGCGCCGTGGGTTGCTTAACTTTTGGTATCACTACCAAAGCGCTGCCGCCACTGCGCCACAAGCACCTCTACTTATACTTATGTAAAAATATCACATTCCAGATTTATTACGTTTTTGTTTCTCTATGTAGTAATTTTTAAGTGTCTATTGTAAATAGGTGGTAACGAAACGAAATATGAATGTAATAAATTATGTTTTTAACTTGGATTTTAATAAAGTCTTCCAAATGTTATGGGGGACTTGAAAATATACCCCGGCTGTAAGTTTTATTTCATGCAATATCTACAGGCATGGTGTAATCCTAAGTTTTCACCATAACCTAGAATAAAATATAGACCATACATAACACATAGGTCAAATTTCTGTTTACACAACTAAACAAACGGCTCAATTCATTAAAATGAATATAAAATAGTGTAAATTGTAGGCACTATATAGGCACATCGAAGCTGTATGTGAGTTCTAAATCGCCACCTAGAATGTAGATCATAAATAAGCTCAATTTTGACCACGAAAAATATAATAGTATTTCATGAGTAGAGGGGCTTGCGGGAGGGTAAGGTAACAAAATAATATTAGTAGTGCCCGGGTAAAGATATAATAAAGACCATCTTAAAACGGTTCCATAAGAAACTATGGTGATCCGAGATGAACTTTAGATCCCGTACGGTAGTGAAAAGTAAGCTTTAATTTTGAATTGTGTTAATAAGTTATAAGTTACAAGAAAAATCTCTAGATGGCGTTAACTGGTACTAATGCATAAAATTTTGAACGGGTAGTGAGAAAGTGTGATCTGAAAAGTTAATATTGTTAACGATTAATATTAACCCTTAAAGGCGATTAACGATTATTCTTAAATTAATATTGTTTTAAAGTCAGCCTATTTAGATCCCACTGCTGGGAAAAGGCCTCACCTCAACTATGAGGAGGTTGAGCCATACTCCACCACGCGGGCTCAGTGCGGATTGGTGGAGTGTCTGTAAGGCAAGTGACAAACCTTACTGTCAGATGTTATAAAGCCTGACTAGGCTTAACGACTAATACCAACAGATATTAGCCGGTACCAACTGCTTAACGTGCCTTCCGAAGTACGGAGATGCTTGTCATGGACGTCACTTAAATGGTCGGAATGGTCACCCATCCAATCACCACCACGCCTTGGGTTGCTTAACTTTGGTATCACTACTAAGCGCTGCCGTCACTGCGCCACAAGCACCTCAATATATTGTTTTATAAAAATATTTTATTGTGAAAGCTGTGTTGTTTTACCTTAAATCTAACCAAACTTAATATTGTTTGATTGAACTTGGGTACTTTGAACTAACAATTTTAAAGGTGTGTATGTCTCGAAATGAAAACCTGTAAAGTCTTTCGAAATTTTGGATGTTTTTTTTAAGACTGTTTTTTTACATGTCACCTAATAGGAAGAAAAATTGGAAATGTCAAGAATGCATTTGTAAAGCCCCAAAAAAAGATAACTCAAACACACCTATAAGACCCAAGTCACCTGATCAAGAAGAGTCATTTGTAACGAAAAGGAAGAAACTGATCCAGAGTACGATAGATGCAGATGTGTCTGTCACCGAAATATGCGACAACACACAAATAAGTCCTACAAGTGACGGTGAGCAGCAGACCCTAACTTTGGATATATTAGGCAAACTACTTGACACCAAATTTGAAAAGATAAAAAATAGTTTGCTTGCAAATATAAAGAGCACAATCCAGGCAGAGTTCCATACCGCATTAAAGAATCTCCAGCAGGATTTTGAACAAAAAACAAATGTGTTAAAAAATGAACAAAATTCAATTAAAGCAGAAATTAGTGCTATTGATTTGAAGATAAAAAATATAGAAAGCCAACTTAACACATTAACTAACTCAAAAAAAGTTGTGTTATTTGGATTACCGGAACAAAACAACGAATCTGAGTATGACCTCTATGAATATGTCTCAAAAGTATTCTATGATATTTTGGACATCAATATCAACCCATTTGTCGAAGAAATTCAACGAATTGGAAAAAGAGGAAACAAGAGACCTCTTATCATAGAAATGAATAAAATAATGGTAAAGTATATTATGAGAAATGCTAAATGCTTTAAGAATACTGGAATGGCGGTTGATATGTTCATGGAAGGTGAAGAATTAAAGAACCGTAACAAACTGCGACAAAACCTACGGCAAGCAAGGAAAAATGGACACCATGCTGTCATAAAGAACGGGAAGTTATTTATTAATGGCATCGAGGCACTCAACATGGATTTAACACCACCACAGCAGACTGCAGATATGGACTTAATAAACACCAAAAGTACCCAAGAGAAGACAAATGAAGAAAAAATGAGATTAAGCAATACATCCCGGACTCCACCACAGCAGCAGCACCATAATACTTCAACACAACAGCAGCATCACAATGCCTCAGTTATAATACCTTTCATACATTTCGCTAAAGGACCACTTATCACATTCCAAAATATTTTAAGCCTAGGCAATAAAGTAGACTTAGTTAAGCATTTGTTATTAGATTATAATTTTGATATTTTGTTGCTATCAGAAGTATGGAGACATTATGACTACTGTAATTCCATTGTTATACCAGGCTATAGATTAGGATCTTTGTACTGTAGAAAAAATTACGATGGAGGGGGTGTTTGTTTATTGATAAAAGATAGTTTAGATTTTAAAGAAAGGAAAGATATTCTTAATTATTCTGAAGAATTTATCATAGTTTTGTGCCACAGAAATACCCCAATTAAATACAATACTTATAGGACTATACAGAGCTGACCGCCATATAAAAACATTTTATGAGCAAATAAACAAACTACTTAGAAAATTAAACTCAAAGGATAAAAACAAACATATAATTATAGGTGGCGATTTTAATATAAATATAAAAGCAAAAAATAGTACTAAAAAGAAACAAGCTAGAGATTTAATTCATTTATTTAACTCTTTTAATCTAAAACAGTTAATACACAAACATACACGCGTAACCAAAAAGACAACCTGTATTGACTTAATATTTACAAATAATAAAACACTAATACAATAATCATACGTCGAGGACTACGGTCTATGTGATCACAAGGCAGTTAACATAATATTGAGTTTAGAACTTCTTTCTAAAAATAAAAACATTCCCTTTAAACAAAAAAGACTATTCACTAAAATCCAAGTAGAAATATTTAAAAATTCATTAACAGGATTGGACTGGGAAAATGTTATGGATATAAATAAAAATATTAATTTAAACTATCAATCATTTTTAACAATAGTCAAAGACAACTTAAAAAACCATATTCCAGTACAAAAAACTAAAATTAGAAGTACCATAAAAAAGACATGGCTTACTAAAGGAATAAAAACGTCATGTTTACATAAAAGATCACTTAAAATATTAATAAATGAAACAAATAATGAAATCATTAAAACATACTACAGATTATATAGCAAAACATTAAAATACTGTATCAAAACCTCAAAAAAATTCATGTACATTAAAAGAATGAACAACTCTGAAAATAAAGTTAGCACAATGTGGAATATAATAAATGAAAAAACCGGGAAAAATAAGCATAAAATATTTAAAAGTATGACATTTGAAATAGATAACCAAAAAATTACCTGTCTAAAAAAGATCACAGAAATACTTAATAACTACTTTGCAACTGTTGGCCTAAATAATCATAGCACAAACTTATATACCGAAGAACCTGTAATTGACTCCCCAATTAATTCATTTTATCTTAACCCTGTCACTGAAAGAGAAGTAATAAAAATCATACAGCAGCTGAAAAATAAAAAAAGTCATGGAGTGGATGAAATACCCCCCCTTATACTAAAGCACTGTGCAGAACAGCTAGCCCAACCTCTTACTTTTCTAATAAACCAAAGTTTCCGCGATGGCGAATTTCCAAAAAATATCACTTATAAAACCAGCACATAAAAAAGAAAATACAAGCAATCCAAAAAATTATAGACCAATAGCAATCCTACCATCGTTTTCAAAAGTACTAGAAAAGGCAATGTGCAACAGGCTATATAGTTTTTTAGAAAAATATAAAATATTAGACGATTGTCAAAATTGATTCCGAAAGACTAGATCAACTACTTCGGCTGTATTCAAATACATACAAGCTGCCCTTCAGCACCTAAATGATAAAAACTATGCACTTGGCATCTTACTTGATATGACAAAGGCATATGATAGTCTCATATCACATCCTTCTGTCCAAGTTGTATGGTTCAGGCATACGAGGTGCTGCCTACAATTGGTTTAAATCTTACCTCACAAATAGAAAACAGATAGTGCAAATTGAATACCATAACACTAAAACTAACGAAATAGAAATTGTAAAATCAGAAGAGTGTACCATGACCTGTGCCATCCCACAGGGTAGTGTACTGGGTTGTGTGCTATTTTTAATTTACATTAATGATCTACCAAAAATCTTTAATAAAGGAATATCATTGCCTGTCCTATTTGCAGATGATGTATCAGTTCTAATAAAATGTGAAAAACACTTAAATCCTAACACTCTAATTTGTAATACTCTAGAAGATATAGCACTTTGGCTTAAAAAACACAACCTTGAAATAAATCTAAATAAAACAAAAATTATACAATTTAGACCATATACAACAGCCCCTCTGGATATAAATGAAATATTAGAAAACACTCAAATAGAGACCGTCGACGCTTTTAACTTACTTGGATTACACATTGATACAAATATAAACTGGAAAACACACACACACACAACAGACAAAATAAAAACAAAACTTTCAAAATTCATTTATGCGTTATTCGAGATAAAACAAAGTACAAATACAAAAACAGAACTCACAGCCTATTATGCGTATGCTTATTCTTGGTTTAAGTATGGGATCATGCTATGGGGTAGTAGTGTAAACGTTAATGACATTTTTCTTCTACAAAAGAAATGTGTTAGAATAATAGCCCAAATAAACAATAAGCAAAGCTGTAAACCGTTTTTTATAAAATTCAAATTACTTACATTAACTTCAATATACTTTTACCACCCTTTGTTTATTTGTCCACAAAAATATCAATCTATTTCCAAAAATGAAGCACATCCACAACATAAGTACTCGTAATAGAGAAAAACTTTTTATTCCATCATCAAGAATTAAAATGCTTCATGACAGCCCATACTATATGGCTATTAAGGTTTATAATAAATTACCCCAATTTATAAAATGTGAACAAAAATACAAAATATTTAATAAAAAACTAAAAGAATATTTGATAGATAAATGTTATTACAAACTAGACGAATATTTAAATGGAAAATAAATAATTCAATTATATAGAAAATAAAAAGATAATAAAGAAGAAATTAATACATAAAAATAAATATATAAATAAAAGAAAATTAAAAATAAATAAATATTAAAAAAACATTGATGTCCTCCTAGCCGAATTTCGGCTACAGCGGCCAGTCTCAAATGAGATTAGCCAACTGCGCGGGAGATATTATAGTGCACAAGTGTGTGCGCAATACACAGGTACACTCTCTGTTCCTTTACTCTCATAATTCGGTGAGACGGCGGTCCGACATGACCGTGGAGAGATCAGGCGCAGGACCAACGGCTTAACGTGCTTTCCGAGGCACGGGGGTGTTAACACCACCAACTTCCTGACTCCGGAGCTGTGTCTGAGTAATTTCAAGACAGAAAAACCCAAACACTCTCGGCCCGACCTGGGATTTGAACCCGGGACCTCGTGGATAGTACCCAGCGTGCTGACCACTAGACCAACGAGGCAGTCAACAAACACATTATTGGATGCTTATATAGTAGGTAGACATCTAATAACGCTATGACATTGTTATAAATATTGTTATTGCTACGAAGTACTAGTGCATCTTACCTACTGTATATGTATAACATAAAATACATTACTTAGTTTCTATTATTATAACGGAAATTTTTATTAAGTGCAATGTAGCCCTCTTATTACATTTGCAATACCCGAATTGTAAGGGTCACTAAGTTATAAGTAAGTTAAAATGTAGCCTAAGACCTGCTAAATTGGTACACTTAGTAAGCAAATAAATAAATAAATAAATCGTCCTTCCGTAACCAGTGCGTGTGTTAATTAATTCAAGTTTGTCCCTATTTCTTAAGTTGTATCTGGATATTTTTTTAGTTAATTTTATACTAGACTGAATGGAATTTGTAATGATTTTCTCAACCAGGATGCAGGTGCAGTATTTGTACAGTTGTTTAATGTTAAGTAAATTTGTTTTTATGTAAAGTTATTTTGTTGGAGTTAGAAATGGATAATGGCACAGTACCTTAATTATTTTATTCTGAGTTCTTTGCAGTGCGTTTAAATTAGTTGTAGCAGCTGAGCCCCATATTTCCACCAAGTATTCCAAATGTGACTTTACTAATGAGTTATAGATAATGATACTGTTTTTTTTTGGAATACAGTTGGATATCTTACGAAGCGCTCCTAGTAATGACATCAGTTTTGTTCTAATGTAGTTGATATGTGTCTTCCATGTTAATTTATCGTCTATCCATAATCCGAGATATTTTCCTGATGAGAACGTTGTATGATTTCATTATTTATTGTAAGAGGAGTAAGCTGTTGAGGGAGGGGTTTGTTTTTTGCTGCAAAGATCATGAACGAGGTTTTAGATGCGTTAACTGTTAGTAAATTATACTTGAACCATTCGGTCAGCAGATCCAGATCCAGAATTTGAAGATCATGGCTGTATTTCTACTGGTTTCTGGTAAGTCAATTCTACCCAAATGGTTTTATCGACTGAAAACTTAGTAAAAAATGTCACAACTACCTATGCCTTATTTTGTTACCTCTCTTTTCACATACAGAATAACTAATTCGACATTATAAGTTACCCTCACGAACGGGTACTAAAACTCAGTTATTTTAGTGCGATCCGCCATCTTTTCCCATATTTACGTACCCACAAACGTCGCCGTAAAACACTCCGTATGGTAATGTGAAATACGCGCACTTATCGGATCGAAACATACGCAGGTGTCTGCGTAAAGTTTTTACGAGCCCGCGTAATCACTCGTAGCCATTTCGATGTGTATTTTTTGGGGTCTGAAATGTCAGGAGTAAATAACTGTGTGGAATATGTCCTTAACGTCCAACGGAATTATGGGGTGTATGATTTGTTATTTACATTACGTTACTTCGCTTCAGTTTTTGCGACTCTTCAATTTATTACGACTCAAACTCTGTTAGTGTTAAGAGGGCTTTCTCAGTTTTGTCAGAAAAGTGCATTTCAATATAAAATGCACTCGTTATTTTTTATATAAAAAGTAGTTGTGAATACTAACCGACTAATTCGAGGCTTCAAATACAAAGCCATTTACTAGAAAAGTGCACCAAACGATTGAAAGTGCAGTGAAAGCAACGACAATATTGCAGTAATTATGTATTTATTAGTTAGAAATTGATAAAATATGAAGGCTATTGGAACCAAAACCAGTCACCGCCGGGCGTCATGTGACTGTAAGTATTTGTGCTTTGCGTGATTCGGTAATCGTTCAGTCTTGTCTTGTTTAAGCTTGGTCGCAAATAATACGGGGCTTTTATACTATAGTTTTTATTTATTAATCTAGCGGATACAGACAGCTAGCGAGGAGCGCGCACGTGTTTTGCGTTTGAGGAATTTCATATGCGCTTGTGACCAGTAGTACCGACTTTCCTCAAAATACAGACATTGTTCTGTCCCGTATGACCATTTATTATTTACCGGATAGGCCTCGAAAACACAGCTCATTTTATTATTTACTTCGCACTAGCTGCGCCCGCGACGTTGTACGCGAGGAGTTGATGTTGATAAAAGTACACAGACTTATATATTTAATGGAAAAATTTAATGTACCTATGTTTATAGGTAGGTAAGAAATGATTAAAAAAGTTCAACGCTGTAATCCAAAATCAACGCCCCCGTGTTTGTAGCGACGGACGCGTGCGGCAGACTATCGTCAGTCACCGCCAGATTCGAACGCAAAGTCGGTTATTGATTTTGTTTATGACATTTGGTATAGTTCAATATTGAAATAATTTACTTTGTCGCGGGCCGCACAAACAACGGGCGGCTCGCGGGCCGCAGTTTGACGACCACGGTTCTAGTGTGACCACTGTGTGTGCTGACGTACGCTGGGTACTATCCTCGAGGTCCCGGGTTCGAATCCCGGATCGGGCTGAGAGTGTTGGATTTTTCTGTCTTGAAATAACTCAGACATAGCTCCGGAGTCAGGAAGTTAGTAGTGTTAACTCCCCCGTGCCTCGGAAACCACGTTAAGCCGCTGGTCCTGCGCCTGATCTCTACAGTCATGTCGAACTAGCGTCTCACTAAATTATAATAAATAAATACGAGGGTCAAACTGAAAGTTCTTAGAAAATCAAAAACTGATTACATTAGCCAGTTATTAGTTTTATTATATCTTTTCAAAATATTGTCCATTGACGTCAATACACCGCTGCATGCGATGGAACCACTGGGAAAAGCACTTTGCCCACTCGTCCTTAGGGGTCTCTTCAATGGCATCGCGATACGCAGCCACCGCTTCTTCAGCATTCATAAACCGCTTTCCTTTAAGTGTTTCTTTAATTTTTGGAAATAAATAAAAATCACAAGGCGCGAGGTCGGGGCTATACGGCGGGTGACCCAGTAATTCAACGTTTGATGTCGCCAAATAGTCGATCGTTCGCTTGGCGGTGTGCGACGAGGCGTTGTCGTGGTGAAGGAGGATCCTACTGCGAGGTCGTTTCTCTCGAACTTTTTCCAAGACAAGTGGCAAACAATTGGTAGTGTACCATTCTGCAGAAACTTTTTTTGATCCTCTAACACAATTGTTGCGAAATGACCTATCCTTCCAAAGAACGAGGCCACCATTTTTTTTCCCGCACTTCGATCTCTCTTCACTTTAGTTGGCAACTCCTCGAAAGGAAACACCCACTGAGCAGATTGTCTTTTGGTTTCAGGATCATAACAGTAAATCCAGCTTTCGTCACCTGTTAGTATGTCGAACACAGCATTTGAGTCACCTCCGTTAAATCTTTCAATCATTTTACGGCACCAATCCACACGATGGAGTTTTTGAGCCTTAGTCAAATTATGAGGTATCCACCGGGCGCAAAGCTTCCTGACCGCTAAATGTTCGTGGAGGATTTTGTGCACTTGACTCATACCGATGCCTAAGCTTGTCCGAATCTGCTGATAGGTCACTCTTTTGTCAGTCTCTATCATACGCCGCACAACACAGATGTTATTTTCAGTCGTCGCCGTAGAAGGCCGTCCCTCACGTACATCATCAGTGAGATTAGTGCGACCACGTTTAAACTCATTAAACCAGTTGTAAACAGTCGCACGAGATGGGGCTTCATCGTGAAAGGCCAATCGTAGTCTATCATAACTTTCTTGTTGACTTAAATGACATCGAAAGTCATAAAAAATCATTGCACGAAAATTTTCTCGTGTTAAATTCATTTTGACGTGACACAGACAATTTTCAATTTGCCGCCAAGTCGTAAAACAAATGACAAATGAATGAAATATATACTCAGTAATATTGGCAAAGAGTTCTGTTTTCAAATTTTAGAATATTTTTTTATTATATTGTTTATAAGTGGCCAGTTCTAAGAACTTTCAGTTTGACCCTCGTATGTTTCAACAAACACACTAATTAACTAGCCCCAAACTAAGCGTGAGCTTGTGCTATGGTGACTAGAATAACGGATAGACATACTTATATACATTTTATAAACATCCATGACTTAGGTACCAATGCTCGTGCTCATCACACAGACACTTGCCCCTTGCGGGACTCGAACCCGCAATCGCCTGGTTTAGAAGTCCGGGGTGCGAACGACTACACCAAGACGGTCGTATAAGAGGAATAGATAACCTATGCATTGCGCACACACTTGTGCACTATATCTCCCGCGCAGTTGGCTAATCTCTGTTGAGATAGGCCGCTGTAGTCGAAATTCGGTTAGGACATAAAATTTTCTGTGGCTAGTTTTGCAGCAGTTAATCACTTAAAATCTACCAACTAGCCTATGCTAGTTGGTAGATTTTAAGTCATAAACAAAAATAGAGGCTTAAAAGATGGCACGAACTGGCTAATAACAATAACTTACTATAGGTATCAGGGCTGCGACCACGACAAGCGTCGCCGACACAACCGCTCTCATCCGTCATCGCTCGCTGGGACATGACGTTACTTTAGGGTTGTCACAAAGCTTGATAGAATAATGTTCGAAAAATTCAATTCCTTAACTTTTGCCAACGCTGCACAGTGTGGTATAAAACCCTTTTTTGTTGCATGTAGTTTTTATTCGTGAAACTGTTAGTTTACATCATTTTAAGCACTGCAGTCCAAACCCGGCTTCGATACGAGTTGTAGTTTTGAAGAAAAAAAAATTTAACTTTACATAAAAACGATACTTCAAAATTGAAAAAAAAAAATTAAAAAAAATAGGAATATTTGTTACAATTAAGCTTAATCCTAATAAATGCCCTCATATTAACATATCATGTCACAAATTTGCGGCACTCTAATGTCAATGGAATGCCAACTATGATTATTTTTCCTATTTTTGGTATTATTCATTTTTTCGTATAAAAACATCGTTTTAGGCCGCGATATTTATCTCAGCGAATGAATATACCCTCTTCTATACACAGAATTAAAATCAGGACCTAATCCCTTGTTAAACGGGAGTAATTTATAATTAACTTATATCCGAAATTTTCGGACCTTAGGGTTGTCACTGCGAACTAAACATTTTTATAGATGTGTTACAGATTTTACTTTTTAATTTATTTAAACAAACACTAATAATATGTAAATAAAATAAATGTTTATAACATGTGCTTATGTACTAATATTATCACCAACACGGACACCATTTACCACAGATTACTATAGATATTAACAAAGTGGTTGAGAAAAGTAAGCCGTGAGCCTTGTATACATAAGAAGACTGTATGTAAAATAAGCTGACGCAACTCTGCTGGCAACCTAATATGTACTTGCAGCGCTGCGATAGCTCATCTCGTAGTTTTCTACGGAATCTATCAAGACTCTCAAGTATTATGTATAAACTAAGTTGATTAATGTCTCTTACGGATGTCAGCCTGGTCGTGGCGTGGGCGTTCCAGTAGCTTCAGGCAATCTAGTCTGGAGTGAAGCTTATTACACCACGTCGTATACGGGTGGGACAAGGCCTTTTTAGTCAAACCAGGGTGGGTGCCTTGGTCGAGAAGCGCAAAAAAAATATTCAAGCCCAAATTAGAGAGAAAATGGGTCTTTTAGTGGATGTGGTACGTCCCAACTCAGGGACGACAAATGACGGTAAGACCGCCCTGCTTTTTCGGATAAATACCGCGAAACTTTTGCAAAAATCATCAGTGGTTGATAGACGATCTGTACGTTATTTTAACTGTGCTATCTAGCAATTTACCAATTGACTCAAAAAAATTCGCCACATTTTGCACAAACTTGGCATATAAGTTAGTTACAAATGGCACCCGATGTCGGTCACTATACATTAAATTCTGATACATGGGGCAAAAATAATAGACTCATTAAATTAAATTTACCAGTCGGTTTGTATTTCGAACAGGCGGCAGAGTCACGTAATAAGTTTTGGAGATTCGACAGGGAACATCATACCCGAAAAAAGGTGTCGTGAAGCTACCATGACAGATTTATTTCACAGGGCGTTGGTCTCTTCTGACGCTATTGTGCCCGATTTCAACATGAAAGAGAGAAAAAAGAAAGCAAAAAAGATTCCTTTACCATCAGAAGCATTATCTCTGCTGAAACCTGTTGGCGACGAAGATCCAGCAATTTATGATTATTCCGATAAATCTGTTACAATTACCAATGAAGAAGTATTTTAACAACTAAATTGAAAATATTTTTTACATTATTATTTTTTGATACAAGAATCGGATATACGAAGTTGACAGCTCTGATGCTAATATAAAATTGATCATAACTTCTGTTTAACAAAGAGATAGGTCATGATTTTAATACTGTATATATAAGAAGATATATAAATTTGCCTGGACAAATATCGCGGCCTAATTCGATGTTACTGATAGAGAAAAAAATAAAAACCAAACATAAGAAAATAAAATATATTTCGCTTTCTACTGAGAGTTGAGTGCCAGAAATTGGTGACATAATATCTTAATATAGGGACATTTATTACAATTATGTATACCAGCACCAAATATTTTAGTTTATTTTTAAAAGATTTTTTTCATTTTCGGACATTCGGATGTATGTAAACTTTGGTATTTTTTTTCTTCAAACTACAACTCGTATCGAAGCCGGGTTTGGACTGCAGTGCTTAAAATGATGTAAATTAACAGTTTTACAAATAAAAACTGCATGCAACAAAAAAGGGTTTCATACCACACTGTGCGCTGCACGGCTGGTATACTGCGGCATGAATGGATCAACGAATTCAATGTGGAAAAAATGAAGAAGTAGTAAGGAGCTAAAGTAATAAACCTACTTTATAAAACTGACGTATATTAGGTATGCCAGGAAAGATTAACTCAGTAGGTACTCGTCAATAATTTTTTTGTGAGTTTGTATATTCTTTTGATAAGTATTTCTGTAAAGTCGGATCGTAAGGCTCGCCATCATCCCTGATGTTATACGTTCGCGATCACGCTACTAAAAGTATGATATGGCGACTAAGAAACAACTTTTTAACCAACCTAATAATAATGTCCTCCTAGCCGAATTTCGACTTCGGCGGCCTATCTCAACAGAGATTAGCCAACTGCGCAGGACATATTATAGTGCACAAGTGTGTGCGCAATACACAGGTGCACTCTCTGTTCCTTCCCTCTCATAATTCGGTGAGACGGCAGTCCGACATGACCGTAGAGAGATCAGGCGCAGGACCAACGGCTTAACGTGCTTTCCGAGGCACGGGGGTGTTAACACCACCAACTTCCTGACTCCGGAGCTGTGTCTGAGTAATTAACCTACCTACGCATGCAGTTAAAAAAAGAAACGTATTCGTAGAATGTTTCACGAGACTACTACTATCTCGCTTTTCTTAATAGCTTGCTGCAAAATCAATGTCATACAATATCAATTAACTTAACATTCCTGTCGATCCGATGTTAGACATGCATCAAGATGGCAGCAAGACTGTTTCCCCGGGGACTGCACAGTTTCAGAACTCTCCGAGATTGAACAGGAAGGCAAAGAAAATGATAGGTAAGGGTATGTTTTCATACGCAGGATTCGGCAACTTTGCCGGACCGGTAAAAATGACTGAATGGAAGGTCTAGTGGCTGTGATAAACGGTCTATTATAACTTAGTGAAATTAAACGGGAAACTATAGAAAAAACTATACCTAACATAATAATTCCTTTTCCTTTTTCGTGGATATTGCTCCACCGACAAGAGCACAGCTCTTAGACAGGGTCCACGAGTGTCTAAATGGTGGGCACGAGTGTCTTAGTGGCAGCCACTGTGCGTAGGAACCCGTGAGCATGTTCCCCAGGGCCTGCCGGCGGGGGACTTGTGTTGCAAATTGCATCAAAGCTGTGAATGAAATATCTGAAGAAACCTTGACATAACCGGCGAAAATTAACGGACCTGACGTAGTGAAAACAGGGCTTTACTGTAGGATAAGTATACTGGAGATAACGTAACGGCCGGTCTCCTGAGATATAACTTATTCTTACAGCTAACTAAAGGTAGGTAGGTAGCTGCTTCCAATGCTTTCTCTCAACTCTAGGTTTAGATAGATGACTCTTTATCGCACACATAAAAGAAACAACAAAGCAATTTACAAGAAAGATGTAAAAAGTAGGCGATCTTCTCGCTAGTACAGGGTCATTAAAAAAAGTCTAAAGTCAATAAAAAAATATTTTTTTAGCCAGCCAAATTTTTCTAACATATGAAATATTTTCTATGCATATAGGTATACCTCGTCGAGCGATGCCGTAGTGTCTATGATCCAATCTAGTCAGGTTCCCTTGTAAACAGGGTTACGGAGTTCACACGGTAGTCGCTCTACAGTGATCTGCCATATCCTGGGTCATGGTCCAAAGCAGATCCTGGGCCACCGCGCGCGAGTGCTCAACCGGGATAACGCTAAGATGATAATGATTTATGAAAAAAAAACAGTTTAGCGATGTTAATGAGGTAAAATGGCAAGTGCCAACCCTACGCTCGCGGTCTCGCGATCCCATCGATTGTCCCAAGTCTTTGTCAACGCCACGCTTACTAATGGCCTTCGGGTCGCCTTGATTAATACTCCAGACGTCGTTCCTTTGTTTTAATTAGCTCATCCACCCTGTTTCGGTTAGGTGTCGGTGATAGGTCGCCTTGTAAGCAATTCGGGACGTTCCGCTCGACTTGAGATATTGTGAGTTGCTGGAATACAAAGTGCGCTAGGTAATTGTGTGGTTTCATTTGATTCCTATACTTACTTACGGAGAATGATCTGTCACGAATTCCTTCGGGTACAGTTTGAAGATGTGGTGTAGGTAATTACCCATTATGATTTCCATGTACATACATAATAGATAGGTACATACCTATCTTCCTGGCATCAGTAACTGAACGAATCGAATCTTACCCCGTTATTACAAAAACTTAGTACCGGGTTTAAGCCAGGACTAAGTTATTAGCTAGCCAATTAGAAAAGCGTTTCTCTATTAGGTTATGTCACGAATGTGTCATTCATTCCTCTGTTATCGGCTAATATTTAGACCTATTTTAAACCTGGTAATTTTTTTTTGTAATAACACCGTTAGAGTTTCATTGATATCTACAACTGATGATATTTCTTGTAATAAATAAAATAATAATAAAATAATAATCAAAATCAACAATTATTGCTCTAGCAATAAAACCGCCTACTTCTACATCTTTTTTTTGTAAATTGTATTGTTGTTTCTTTTATAGTGTACATTAAAAAGTTCGCTAAAAGCTATTTCTTCCAGACAACTTTTAGGTAAAGCAGCATTGTAATTTAAAGGAAGTCATTTTTATCGCATACAGAACTGCTAAAGCGAATTTCCGGAAATATTTAAATGCAAATATCTTTCTTTTCAAAAATTAAGGAATATTTTCTTTGAGTATTTTCTCTCTACAGTATTAACAGTATTTTCCCCTTTCAGGGGCCGTTACAAAATTCCAGCCTGTTGGTTTATCGAAAAACAAGAGGTAGGTATATTACAATTCAAGATTTAACACATTTGACTTTTTAGTAGAACAACGAAAGATCCTATATCAAAAGACAAGAGTTACACTTTTTGTAAGTGAAATTTGATTTAATTTCGTAAAAACTTGCAAAATAATTGCTTAAGTTATAAAAATATAATAAGTTAAGCTGATTTTATCTTAACTGATGGTTAAATATTTGTAAAAATATTTCCATTGGATACATGCGGGTACATTCCCCAAGTATTGCTGAAATCGAACGCCGTCTCACTGGCGTAGCAAGCACTTGCAAAAATTCATCGACTGACTAACGTCCTCCGTAGCTTAGTTGGTAAGAGCACACGCCCGGATAGCGAAGAAACGTGGGTTCGAGTCCCACCGGATGACACAGTCGATTAATTTTTGTAAGTGAAATTTTATTTAATTTCGTAAAAACTTGCAAAATAATTGCTTAAGTTATAAAAATATAATAAGAGTTATACTGATTACTATGCTTGACTAGAATTGCCATCCATCCACCTATCTAATACAGCCAAGCCTTTTGAAAACGAAGCATTTGTTTTATATTATGCAGCTACTATTTTTATTGTGATCAGCTAGTGGTGGCCAGTTCGATGTGATTCCATTTTTGAAAAAAAAAAATTTTTTTGGTGTCATTCAAGTTCTGGGGCCCAATTCTCGCGCCTTCGGTATTATATCACATACGATATTTATCGAAGCAACATGGCGGATATCACAAAATATGATAAATATTTTCATACTTCGAGAATACGCAAAATTAAAATTTTGTGATATCCGCCATGTTTTCTCGATAAATATCGTATGCGATATAATATCGAAGGCGTGAGAATTAGACCCCTGATTCCATATTCAAATTCCGAATGGCTTTAGCCTTAGATAAGCCTTTAGCTTGTTATTTTCGAGCAAGGTGGTGTTTTGATAAACTGACAAATAACAAATAAATATGTAGGTATTGCGATTGCAAAATATATTTCAAAATTAAAAAAAATAAGTATCAATATAAGTAGACATCTACTGTTTGCATCTTGTGAAAGTCATTCAAGAAAAAGGTAAGACAAGGAAATTATACTTACCTTACTAGGCCTTCAGCTTCGAGTATACGAAAATAGTCCAGTACTAGCCACACAGCATTTATTATGATAGTTTGAATTTCAAGGAACATTCTAGCAAAGTTCAGAGCTTACTGCTGCCCTAGATCGTCCAAAATAATAACGCTCTCGCCAGAGATTACTCCGCTCTGCTCAAACAAGCGTTCCCTAGCGTCTCCTTGTGTTTACTTGCCTACTGTTATAATGAAGGAATATTTTATTGTTTGTGGAACGACCCCTTGCTTTAGTCAAAATTATATTTGAAGGAACAAATATTTTAAAGTTGATAAGGGTTATTAGGTTGAGTTAAAATTAATTGCTTTCAGCAATAAGACCGCCTAAATTGTACATTGCATTCATGTAAATTTATACTGTGTGTGGTGTGCAATAAAGAGTGCTTAAATTATTGTTTTTAAGTGATAAGCATTCACTTTGCAATCTAAATATATTTTTGCAATTGAAAAAATGACCACCAAAGGCGGGAATCGAACCCGCGTTAGGCCGAGAGGTTAGGCGATCGCCCGGTATGCGAGGAACGCGGGTTCGATTCCGAGTGTAAAAGTAACAAACCTACAGCTACGCTCGTATTTTTCTGTGCTATACTTACTAATTTATTTGATATTTTTGGGATACGTATATTTCTAAAACTTTAGAAATTAATTTAAAGTTATTAGATACTAGTGGTTCCCCGCGACTTCGCCCGCAAAAGTTGGATTTTTCATATTTCATTCCCCATTTCACCCCCTTAATGTTTTTATATCGCGACAAAATGTAGCCTATGTCCTTTCCAGAGTCTCGAACTGTCTCCATACCAAATTTCATCTCAATCGGTTCATTGGTTTAAGCGTCAAGAGGTAACAGACAGACAGACAAACACACTTTCGCATTTATAATATAAGTATGGATATTTTATTCTCGTGTCGCAATTTTGATTCTTACGAAATTTTACTTATTAGCTTATTTATTTAAAACTGATTGCTTTATAAAATGGTTAAAACTGTTTTTTTTCTATTCAAAGGAAGGACTAACATGTTCAGTGAGCAGCGAGCAACAAACAATTACAGTTGTGATTTTTGCTGTAAGTTAAGTAAGTTTTACATTTTACTGAATTTACGCGCATTAGTTACATGTACGTACATACATTACACAGTACATTAAATTTGAAAACCTTTTACGATCACATAAAAGCACGTATGTGTCATTTCGAAACCTTGCTCATCGTGACTGTACCTAGATACTAATGAACCACAATAACCTACCGACATCCAGCCAACTGCAGCCTATATCTGATTAAAATGATAACATTTGTCAATCGTCATTAACAATGGTGATAATACAGACAGACAGACAGACACACTTTCGCATTTATAATATTAGTATGGATATTTTATTCTCGTGTCGCAATTTTGATTCTTACGAAATTTTACTTTTAAGCTTATTATTTAAAACTTATTGATTTATAAAAATAATACGCATAATACCCTGACATTATCATTTTTTTTTATTTCCACCTGCTTTGTCTACACAATAATTAAGTACATGCTTACTAAAGAAAATGAACTTTTAACTTCCGAAGCTGAACTTGTAAGAGCTGTGTCACTTCATTTAATTGCGTATAAGGTTAGCTACTCGTTCTATCGCAGACAATCTTGCAGGCAGACGCTAGTTCTCCAATAAACAGTACTGAATTTTAGTGCGCTTGTGCACGAAAATGCATAGATGACGACCGCCTTGGTTTAGTGGTTCGCGATCAAGACTACAAAACCAAAGTTTGCGGGCTCAACATATTTAAATCAGAGCACGAACATTTAAATCGTACATATAAGTACCTATGTCATGTAATTACATTTAAATCTAAGAGCTTAGCTGTTGACGGATGATTCTTTTCCATCTTTCTCTGCCCTTCTCTTCACCTCCTGATAAGTTAATACAGGTACCTACGACACGACGTTATGTTTTCTTTATTTGCTGTATGTAGCTTATTCTTGGTCTTCCTATAGCTTCCTTACTTTGTGACTGAAAAAATTACCGCTGTTCATATAGTAGTCATATCATAGGTTAGTACTTAGTGCTTGGTTGATTACTCAGGCTGAGTTAGTAGATATCATATTATACACTGTATTAAGATTAAGCGCCACGCGGCTGTCATAGGAAACCCCCTTCCCTGCCAGACTACCCGGCCCCGCTGACATCCAGCATGCCTGGCCTCCGCATCTCTGGCGGTGGCGACAGCAGGAGGATCGCGGACGAACTTTTCGGTCTATAGATTTAATTTTTGTTTCTTACGTTCACGCGAATTGTTGAACTCATAAAAATACGTCAAAACGAAACGTCAGGTTTTAAATAAAATGTTAATAAATCGCGAAGTAATCCGTAAAATTGTGTTTTAATGAGCAATGGATTTAATTTAATACCTTACGTAGATGATATGTACTGACTCAGCCCTAAGTACAAATCAATGATATGATTGCTATATTAAATTTCAACTTTTCAAGTAGTTGCTTCTATCCCTCTATCCTTCCCTCCGTGTACGGCAACTAGACTCATATCTAATTAAAATTAAACTGGCGTTAGGCCGTGAGTTATGGCCGGTGCGTTTAGTGTTGCAGTTTTGTGCATAATGAACTTGCAACTTTGGAGATTTAGCTTCCGTCGTGTTTTTGATTACTTTTCAACTTGGTATGGGTTGATATATTGCTGAGTACGTCTTTAGATGGTTTACCTTACCTTACCAACATCTCGTTGTGTTTCCTTTTACTGTCACATTTAGGATCTGAATATACTACCTACTATGTACCAACAATTATAGTAACTCGAAATATTACAAACTAGCAGTTCCCCGCGACTTCGCGTGCGCATTAGTCGATTTTTCTATACAAACTTTTATCATCATTTCACCCCCCTGATGATTTTATACCATAACAAAAAGTAACATATGTCTTTCCCAGGTCTCACACTATGTCTGTACCAAATTTCATTTGAATCGGTATAGTAGTTTCGGAGCATATTCAATACAAACAAACAATGAAATGTTTCCTCTGTATAATATTAGTTGTAATAATATTAGTGTAGATTAACGTTTGTTTTTGTTAGTTTGACTTTCATAAATGATATTTAGTTTCTAATCATTATGCTACACTAGGTTTGTGTGGTATCTAAAGAATTACATGTTGTGACTCACAAAAAGCAGAAAGGTTTCTCAAAGGAGATACTCGTAAGATTGCTCCCTCGTCTAAAGAAACCGGGCAAGTGCGAGTTGGACTCGCTTACTGAGGGTTCCGTAGAAAGGTTTTTTTTTTGTAAGATGCAACAACAAATTTGCGGTTTTCGGACTGTTTTTCTTTACTTGTGCCTTCCATCCTGCCTAATTTTATGATTCTAGGTATAAGGGAAGTACCCTAAGCTGCTTTGTAGTGTGTACCTTGAAATAAATTATTTGATTCCCTTGCGAATTGTTAGGAAGAACGACCAAAATGACCGTACCTTTGAATTGCATTAACAACATAGAAGCTTGATTACTTCAAGAGACCGTAGCAATAAGCATTTGACGTGAATTTCAACTTGATACCTTCACGCGTTCCTTAGAAAATGGTCTTGACAGACGGACAACTAGGCAAGTGATTTTGAGACACGAAACCCTAAAAAGTATATAAATTCAAACCAGTAAAACATTTTCTGGTTATAAGCAGTTAAGACATTTGTTTCTTCAAGTCATCTCATCAATCAGTAACAACTGTGTAAATGCATACCAAAACCTCTAATTTACTTCAAGTGTAGCCATAGGAAATTGGGAGAATACAAACGCTTATGCTCATCTAAGTTATCTGTATCTGTTTCTGTAGCCCGTGGCTGGCGGCCAAACCGCATCATACAAGCATGTGGCGTGTCTTGTTCTCGACAGCTGGGCGGCAACACTTTTCACTGAAAATTATTCAATTTAAGAACTTTGGAACAACGGTTTTTGAGTCGCACGATCGTTTTATTTTTACTGTGCTTGCTTAGAGAAAGATGTTATGCGGCTGATGCTTTGTGTAACAAATGATTTCATTCGAGTTTTGTATGCTTTGGCTTGCACGAGTGGAATATTTTAATTAAAAGATATAGACCGACAGTAACACGATCTCTGTGCATAGTTATAGTATAGGCTATAACTTCCTCAAGAATAATTCTGTTGATAGATGAAAACTGCATTGAACATCAGTTCAGTTTTTTAAATCATTACGAACATACATGCAGGTTATAGACAGAAGAGGCGGGGGGATTTGTTTTATACCTAATACTAAATATGCTCTATTATTAAAATTAAAAATATTCAGATCAAAAAAGATCTAATAGTGTTAGTTACAGCAAGCTTATGAACTATGTTAGCATTTAATAGTAAAAAGTTATCTAGTAACTACATAGGTGCTCGACTCGAAAAGCATTCAAATAATGATTTCCCAGTTTTTGTATTTCCTAAATTGAACGAACAAAGTAACCAAAAAGTAATTCGTATTCAAAAAAGCTTTATGTACGCAGGCTCTCTCTAATCAAATAACTTTGACCTTCAATTTGAAACAGCAGAAAGAACAAATGAATTCAAATTATGTTTCGCTTCCCCAAGTCAGCGTTTTTTTTGCAATCAACCATAATATCCGTTGGAATTAACACTGCTACAGCCGAGTCTCGATTTAACGTTTTTGCGTCCAATTCGCAAATTGTCATAGCAATTACAGCGGCAATTGGCGGTTTTTTTTCCGCTCAGCGTTGTCGCAGCCAAGATATAGCGCAAAGGGTACAGCCTCACCGTGGTTGTCAAAGTGTTTTCTTAGTACAAACTTAAACCGTTAAAATGGGGATGACGTCATCTGTCTATAACGGGGTATCAGGGAAATTATTTGGCTGCACGATTCGGCTACTTTGCTTGATTGACTTAGTTCCTTTTTAGTAAGTTGGCTCTTTAGAACAAGCCTAATTGAACGTCGCAATGTGCAACCAATTAATGGTAGGTAATCAGAGACATGTATACTTATTTTATTTATAAGTCATCTCTCTTATCTCTTGCTTCATCTTCTTAAATGCTTTTGGCATTAAATACGCCAATAATAGAAAGACTTCTAAAATAGCAGCTTTTTGAAAGCTTTTACTAGTTTGAATTATTGCAATACTGTAACCTCACATACAAAGACGAAAGTTATATTCTGTCTGTTCATAAACTAAGTGGGATGTATTTTAATTAGAATCCTGCATAATTTTGAAATAGTATAATAATAATATATTTTTTTATTGCTCGCCATTACAAAGTTTCGAGTATTTCTATTACAGTTTACGTATTACAATTACTAGTTAGAATTTATTATAAATTTAAATTTGAATTATATTGAGAAACATTACATTGCATTATATTTAAATAAAAAAATAAATTTTGGAAAAAATATGTATATTATATTACATTAAGCTTTAAATTACATTCTTAGCTTTTTATAATTAAATTAAAATGATATTGAGAAAAATAAATATATTGCATTACATAACATTAAGATTAAATTACATTGTGTTAAAAATTAAAATTTACGGTAGATACATAAAAGCAAATAAAAAGAAATAGGAAATTAATTTTAAATTAGTGAATCAATATAATTACTTAAAGAAAAAAATCATACAATCATAATGGCTGGCTGTCACCTGAACTAGGAGGGATCCTGTATCTCAGGATGACAGCCCTCCACCCCATTAGACGTAAGTAACAATATTGAATCAATCAATCAATAGACATTTTATTGCATTCGATTTCAAAAATTTGGACTAGGTATAAATAATTACATTAAGTTTAATTTAATTTGTGAGTGCCTGCTTATGTGTGTATGGGAGTGTGTATATGTGGAGTGTTTGTAGTGTGTGTAAGTGTGCTTGGTGTATCATTAGGAGAATGTATTGGTACTATGTGTAGAAAAGTTATTGTAGTGGATGGAGGAGTTGTTCAGTGGCCTGAGAATCAAGTCCATTCAACTGGGTTTTCAACACAGTTTTGAGAGCGTTTTTATTTATATTATATATTTGGCTTATATCATTAAAATGCCTATAGAGGAAGGGGCCAGAGAAGAGCGAAAGCTGTGTTAAAGGAGGGAACATGGGTGCGAGGTCTTCTTTTGTTGTGATCTACTAGCCTGGGGTCTATTTTTTTGTGGTGACGGAGTATGCAGTTTTGTATAAATAGCTGTCTCACCGTAAGCAGTTCTGCGTCCCTATATAGTTGTTCTGTAGGGTACTTCCTAGGTTTTTGTACCATGACCTTAATGATAGCCCTTTGTGCTCTCTCCAGCTCTATCACATGGGTCGCTGCAGCACATCCCCATACTGGTATGCAATAAGTTAGTAGAGATTGGCAGAGAGCTAAATAAATTCTAGTCAGTAGTGTCGCAACGGCGGCATCTCTTAAGTTTCTAAAAATAGGTAGCAGTTTTCTTACCCTCTTGCTCAGAGTGGAGATATGGGGTTGCCAGTTTAGGTGTTTGTCAATCGTGACTCCGAGGTACTTATGTGTATCAGTCTGGAGAACAGGCGTGCAAGAGCATTCGGTCAATGTGTCATTCGCAATGCATTGTGGTAAGTGGACTTTGACACAGAAGCCAGGTGGCGGTCACGCTAGTTATTCTGAAGCAAATGTATTTAGTTTTAGAGATATTGATAGATAATAAGTTTTCATCAAGCCACTTCCTAACCTTTACAAGTCCTCTCTCAGCAGACTCTTGGACCTCAGGCCAACTCTTTCCACTGTAAATGAGAGCGGTGTCGTCCGCAAATGCAAGAGTGCATCCATTTTCAGTCTCTAGCTTACACAGGTCATTCACATAAACTAAGAACAGGGTTGGTCCGAGCGTACTTCCTTGGGGAATGCCATAGATAATGGGTAAACTAGAGCTATACACGTTAGATACTTTGACCGATTGGCTTCTATTTCCAAGATAGTCTTTAAACCATTTCAGCGCAATTCCACGAACGCCCAAGTTATCCAGCCTTTGCAAGAGGATGTGAATAGACACTGTGTCGAACGCTTTTTTGAGATCGAGGAAGATAGCCATGCATCTTCCACCATCGTCCAATGTTTCAGCTACTCTCTTAGAGAGACAGGCAACTGCATCCTCAGTATTTCTGCCGGAGCGAAAGCCAAATTGATTGACAGCTAGAAGTTGCTTACTTTCCAGGTAGATTTGTGAGACGTATATTTACTACTTTTTCAATGATTTTGCTAATAGCACTCAGCAATGATATAGGCCGGTAGTTCGATACATCGTCTCTAGCACCTCCCTTATAAATAGGGACAACTACCGCTTTTTTTAATATTGCTGGAAAGACGCCAGTAGACATGCTTAAGTTGCACAGGTGAGCTATGAGTAAGCACATTGTAGTATGTGAGTTGCGCAGGGCAGCAGTGGGAATAGAATCTATACCTGGTGCGCTGTTCGTCCTCAAGTTGCATATGATTTTGTCAATCTCGTAAGAGTCAGTTGGACTTAAAAACATAGAGTGAACAGTCTCAGAGGTCATTTTTTTTTTCGCCAGTTCTGTCTCACAGGTATGGAGTTCGTTGAGAATGTCTGTGGCAAGTTCTCTACCTAATCCTGTAAAAAATCTGTTGACGGTGTTCAGTGACTCATTTTGTGAGGATGTTATAGTGAGTAACGCGGTTGCTTGTGTATTTTTTGGTTTAATATTGCACAGTTCTTTCACTGTGTTCCAAGTGCCCTTACTGTTTTTGAAGTAGGACTGAAATTTGTATTTGTAAAAATTAATCTTAAGCGTTCTCGCCATTTGATTACAAAAATTGCGGTAACTAAGGTAGGCCTTTTTTGCTTCAGCATTGTTAGGATGGTTTCTTGCGTACTGGTGCATACGATCTCTTTTTCTAAAGCAAGTGATAACAGAAGGCGTGATCCAAGCTTTTAAGGGTCTTTTCTTTTTTGTGAAAACCTCAGTACTTGTGTTGGAGCTAATGAGATCCTGAAGGGCGACAATCAATACTTCGGCGGCGGAGTTCGGGTCTTGCATGTCCAGAAAAGGATGCCAATCCCTAGATTTTATAGCATCGTCTAGTGCTTGATAGTTCACTTTTGTTCTAGTAAATGAGTTAGATCTATCGAAGCTAGCCACATTGTTAGTTGACATTGATAAAAGCAGCGGATAGTGGTCGGTAATGTCTGTTTTAAGAACAAAACATTTTAAACCGTCTTCCAATTTGCACATAAAGTGGTCCAGGCAAGTTTGGTCATGGGTAGGGATGTCAATTGAGTTTAGGAGACCGTGTGAACCAATTATTTCTAGATAGTCTCCAACATCACTACTGCGTGTATCGAGAGTGTCTATATTGATGTCTCCTGTCAGTATTATATTGCGATATCTATTTTTTTTTAAATGATTGTTTAGGGAATCGAGAAATTTAGCTGGTTTCCTAAAGCAAAAAGGTCGATAGATACCTAAAATTGACATATTTTCTGTTCTAGCTTCCAAACAGTTAGCTTCATCAATATCCACCTCATGCACGGTGGCCATAAGTTCAGTCCTAATATACATGATAACCCCGTCATTCTGGTTAAAACTTTTTTTTGTAAAATGAAGCGCGTAACCGTCAATCAAGGCAGGAGTTGAGTTTTCATCACACCAACATTCCGACAGAACAATAACATCAATACCTCTTTTAAGCCCAGTGAGATAAAAAAGCAAGATATCTAAATTTTTATTGATGCTTCTTATGTTCATTGAGATGATGTTCAGTTTCTGATTTGCATTGCTTGCAAACTCATCAAGTCTCTGCTTGAGGGAGCTCGGATCATTGATCAGTTCACAAGCAACAGAGCAGGATTCATCATCATCATCATCATATAAGCTTTGGTTTTCCATTGAAAGGATAGTAAGTAAGCAGTGAATCTGAAAGTACTAGAAGCCCTAACAATCCACAGTAAAATCGAAGGGGTATGGATGTTTTGGTCGTAATAGAATTCTGCATTTCAAGTTGTTGGGACTTGTCTAGCCCACACATTTGAGTAAAAAGAGTGCGTGATTGAAAGAGTGTGTGTATTATATTCGTTAATCAGTAAGTGTGTGATAATATTGTTTATATTATTGTATGTGTGATATGTCAATACAGAGGATATCTTAGTCTGTAATAAAATAATTATGATATTTTCGCAATCCAAAAAACAAAACCAAGGCATATCTAGTCATTTGTTACACTTTGTCTTCTCCAAGTCAGCTTCTTCGCTAATACAAATGTGAGGCGATCCTTCTTTACGGCGCAAATATATACTTCCGTTAGCAGTCCAGCAATATCTAAATCCGTTTGCCTTGGCAAACTCACGGCTAAGGTAGAAAAGCCTTTTCTGTTTCAGTGTAAGAGATTCTCCAATAAATATCCTTTGCGGCAGTCCTTTAATGTTAATGTGTTGGGTGTTTAAGTTCTCGGCTCCGGGTAATTTGTTGAACCTTTTGTAGGCAGAAACAAAGTTGTTTTTTTTTCATAGCGCTACACATTTCTACTATAATAGGTTTGTTGTTGCCTTTAGAGTTGATGCGATAGATGTCACGTATGTGCAGAATATCTATTGGTTCATTTAATTTATTTCCTAGTTTACTTACAACGGCACACAAGGATTCTTTAGTCTCGTTATTAGACTTCGGCGAATTGCGTATTTCTATAAAAGTAGATCGTGCTTTATTCTCAAGATGCTCTATTCTATCTTCGAGTGAATTAATGTACAGTTGATTAGCTTTTCTCTCTTCTTCAATTATTTGCAATTTATTTGTAAGTTCGTCATACTTGTGTGACATGAATTCAATTGATTTAACTATTTCTGTATTCTGGACTTTGATTTCCGCTATTGTTTCCTGTAGGACAGTAAGTTTTTTGTCTTGGCTAGATGTAAAGTTAGCAAAGTACATGCGCATTTCTGACATAAAGGCACGCATATCACTGAGGTCATTGTCTCCGTCGTATTTACGTTTAGCGGCGTTCCGAACAGTCACAAAATCTTTAGAGTCCTTTGGGGGCTCCGCAATCTCTTACTGTGTCCTGGTTAGGACATTAGTATTAGGTGATGCTTTTGTAGCGTCGTCCTTTGTCAAGCGCGAGGCGTTTATGTAAGTATGTACTTTTAGTTAGGATTGTGTATATTTTTGACATAAGAGTATCTCGTAAGCTAGGATCTTTTTAAAAGATAGATAAATAATTTTTATTGAGCACCACACACAGTATAAATTTACATACATGCGCATGGAGAATGGTACAATTTAGGCGGTATTATTGCTACTGAATGCTGTCCTGTCTCATCTCTTTTGGCTATGTTTCTGTGGTCGGACACTCCGGACAGTATTATTAAATGTCCGGGCCAAGAAACTGTCCGCGTACTGTACAGTTGGCAGCGGATTCATACTTATCCAAAGTTAGCTGCTAAATCTTGCATGCTTGTATGATAATCGCAGCATAGTTTAACCAACATTGTGTTATGATAACAACGTCGTTACGAATTCTACATTTTAGGAAACGGATAAAAATATATTGTAATGTCACATAACTAGGCAATAAAATGAAACAATGTTTTTGTGGAAACAGTACATTAAATTACAGAACTTTTAGTGGTTGTTTGCCTTGACGAAATCTTATTTTTGAAGTGAGTTATTTCAAGAACCTTTTTTACTAATAATACTTTTATGTACCCAATATAGCTACTGTCCGCGTCTTTGTCTGCGTAGGCTGTTAATGCACTGAAAAAATGATTGGTTGGTGAGTTGCAAACTTCTGGTTAAAAATTGACTTCCCTACAACGAAACCTTCAACTAACAAAACTAGTTCGGTTGATCCTTTTTTCAGTGATCTGTTAGCGATTATGCCATGGGTTCGGTTCGGTTCGGGCTTGACGTGACACGATACTGCAATCGTAATAAAATTATTGTGAACTAGCAGTTCCCCGCGACATAGCCCGCGCCAAAAGTCGGATTTTCCATACAAATTTTCATCCCCCATTTCACCCCCCAGATGATTTTATATCGCGACAAAAAGTAGCCTATGTCCTTTCCAGTGTCTCAAACTATCTCTGTGCAAAATTTCATTTGATTCGGTAGTAGTTCGGTTCGGTTCGGTAGTTTAGTAGAGTAGTTTCGGAGCCTATTCGATGCAAATAAACAAACAAACAAATCTTTCCACAACTTATGAACTCACGTAACCGTGTAGTCATCATGATCTTTAGTGTGTACCGTGGCGTAAGGCTCAGTGGCGGCATAGCCTAGGAGATACTTTTATTTTTTAAATCAATGTACGAGTATAGAATACGACTTTATTACCTACTTGAGTTTTATTTTATGCATGTGGTAGTGAGTAGTGATAGGCTATACATACTCGTATTTTAAAAATGGCGTCCGCCGATCCAAATAAGAGGGGAAGGAAAGTTGTTTTGTTTTTTTTGTTACTGTAACAATATAGGTATCAAATGAGAGATAGTGAAAAGACCATTTCTAAAATAATATTATTTATGCAGTCGGGTTTTTTCTTCGTTCAATAATAATGTTTGCTTGTTATGTAATTTAGATAAATACTTGGTCGCTATCTCAGCAGCAGATTACAGAGGAAGACAAAGTTTACTCTGCATATCAACATCAATATTCGGTGCAGTTAGAATAATTCCGATCGCAAATAGTCTGGGTCTTACCCGGTCTGACCGGCCGGGTATTTGTCCGGGTCCGTTTATTGTGGATCTGCATAAAAATGCATTTGCTACTGGCGACAGCGAGCACTGGGGTTACCAAGTTTTTGAATAACCGCAGAAAATAAGTAAGGACATTTTTTTATAAAAATTAGGTCCACCTAGCCTAATTTTAAGTACGGCGGTCAATCGCAACAGAGATTAGCCGCGGTAGATTTATAGTGTTCAATACACAAAGTCCACTCTTGGTTCTTTCACTCTCATATCTTGGTGAGACGGCAATACTTTATTATTATTGTGGTATTAAACATTAAAAATATAAAGGTATATGTAGTCGCTTCACCGCAGAAAAAGAAACAAAAGATCTACGTATGTTCGTAGCAGACTACGATTTATATTACTACGAGCTGTAGCATTTCGTAGCATTGCTACAAATTTATATTTTTATGACGAGAAATAGATTACTAAATTACTTGCTGTTTGAATAATAGTTATAATACCTGTTTTTTAAGTTTGTTTTGATTGCATAGACAAAGTCGAACTTCTTTTTAATAAGAAAAAAACATTAGTTTTTTCACCAATGTCAATGTTTACTAAAACGAGAACGAAAAGCGACTAAGTTATTTTTGCCAAGCTATATGTGAAATTTAAAGACATAAATAAATCAAGATTTCCTGCATTTCCCTGAATCTTGGGTCACCAAGTTACACGGCGCGTTGCGAGAGTAACTTTCCCGTTTTGCATGATAAGCGTATTTCGTCTCTGCCCGTATTATGCGGACAAACTATTACATATTGCTGGTTCGGTGCGTTGCGTTCAAGAACAGAGGTTAATTAAAATTTGCCAGATGTGTTTGCAAAATTCGGCCTTATCAATTTTCAGATCAATCTTCAAAAAATTATCTAGATACGGTATTGAAGTTTTTAACAACAATAAAATTTACACAGAAAGATGTACAAATTAGGTGGTCTTATCACAAAGAGCAATCCCTTCAAGTCAAGCTTTGGGAATAGGAAATACATGTAGGCCGGCCCAGTCCATTTTCTTCAAGCAATGAGTTTAACTGGCGGGTTTTCTTCTTCTCAATTTTACGTAGGTACCCACATAATAAAGAACTACTTAAGTATTACACCGATTTTATTTAAGACTCACTCTAAATGCAGTAAATAAGGCGCATGTAGCTAACTTTATTAGATATTGTAGACTATCTAACGTTTGTTAGCTCCAGCTACCTACTTGAGTGATACTTCGTCCGCACAATGCCAGATTTCCCATACAAACTGAAATCCCCCATTTCAACCGTGTGATATTTTTCAATAAAATAAAATTCAATAAAATTCATTTATTTCTGCATATAAACACAACAAGGGGCACTTTTACACGTCTCAATCTTAACCCTACCACTGCTTCGGGACAATTGTGGGCCAGTGCTGAGAAGAAGCAGCAAGAAATTTAGTCACTATTGTCATATTTTAATGTTATTTATAGATATTTAGCCATTCGGGAAGAAAACGAATCTAACAAACTAAAGATCATGAAAATGGGAATGGGTTTTTAGCACCTATTATTAGTTGCATACACACTAATGTATTGCGCACACACTTGTGCACTATAATATATCCTGTGCAGAGTTGGCTAATCTCTGTTGAGATAGGCCGCCGTAGTCGAAATCGGCTAGGAGGACATCATCATCATCGTTAGTTGCATTGTGTCATACTCATCTTGAGATAATGCTGATGGCACTATCGTAGAATATCTTAGTTTTATGAATGAACTAACAAGGATTTAATAAATATTTAACATTAAGGTCGAAAATCGCATTTATCTCTTTTGCTCTCTTTTTAGGGACCACTTCACACTTGAGTATTAAGCCCCTACATCCAGTCTGTCGCCAGTTTTGTACAGTCACCAATAATCCTGCTGAAAACATACGTGCTTACGTCTATGCGAACAAGGTTCAAAATAACTAGCAAAGTTTAGATCTAGCCTGTACGAAATAAAGAATTATAGCGTTCAAGAAAATGCTCTTACGATCTTCGATGATAACTTGTGCCATTGTGGACTTTATTCTTAGGAGTGTAAGGTGTAGATGTTTGGTGTAAGATTGTAGACATAATAATAAGTTAATTTAGATGATGCATTGTGCATTTGTATTTGTTTATTTTGATTCATGATGTATGGGCGGAGGGTGTTCGCGTAAAAGGTTGTTTTGAACAAGAATATACTGCCACTTGAAATATAAACGGGTGTAGGTAGCCTTCTAAAAGGAATGAAAAATTTCTTATGCGCTATGGTAAAATATTATAACATTATTTTCCTAATCTGTTTTAGCCGAAGCGATGTTTATTTCATTTAAATAAGGTCCTCCTAGCCGGATTTTAACTAAGGGGGTTGTTAGCGACGCGCTCGATAAATAGTCGATGTTAATTTAATTTGTGTTAAATAACGTAGGTAGTTTTTAAGATTTTGTTTTACACCTACCCTTAGGCTAATTTAAATATTAGAGCGAACGATCTGCGTTCGAGATGGCAGTTCTCTGCCATTCGTGGGCCATATCGCACGGTCCCGCCTATGTACGCGTTTTTCGAAATACAACGGTTTCGGTTTCAAACATTTCCACCTTTCATTTATACCTCACGTTCCAAGTCGCACGCGCTACATAGTGGTCTTCGAGCGGATAATGTTCCACACTCCACGCAAAATGCAAACTCGTAGTGAGGCAAAACACCAGCGACAGCGAATGGAATGTGAGGCGCAAGATAACGAACGTAAAGGAAATGCGGCCGCCATCTTAGAGTGCAAGCACGCGGTTGTGTCCGACGGTAAAAACGATCAAAAATCACCTCAGCAGCTTATGAAAACTATTGCTGGCAGTGTTAAATCGGAAACCGTGCCTCAGGGTATCCACACGTATGTCAATAAACCAACTGCTTCCTGCATCACAAAGATTTCATGTGGCAAGGATTCACGCAAGTCATCGGTATCTAAAGAAGCGAAACGAAAACAACTTTTATCAGAAGCCGCCAAGCAGAAAGCTGCAATACAAATGGACCTCATAGATAAAACACTAGAAGCAAACTTGGCAGCACTCGATGACGAGGAAGACCTGGAGGAATACAGTTCACAAATCGATGGAGGTGATCTTCCCTGTTGCCAAGTAGCCGAATGGGTGTAGCACCAGAGCAAACAGAATATTGAACCACCAGAAGAGCAGCAAGCCTACGAGCAGGACAGAAACCCAGGCCTGCTGCGCCCTGTACCAGCGTCAACGCCAGCGCCGGCAACAACTTCAGTTCCCGCTGTCCCGTCGCACCCTGCACCCGACAGCACCATAGCGACGCTTAATAACACGGTTCAACTTCTTGCTGGTGGCTCAAGGAAATATCAACAACCAGTGTCAACAATATGCCCAACGCTAGCTTGCTTAGCCGCATGAGCACGCCCAAGGACCTACCTGAATTCTCAGGTGATCAGCTAGAAAGGTTACAATTCAAGCAGGCCTACGAGGAGTCGTCAGATGTATGTAAATTCTCAGAGGAAGAAAACCTGTGGAGGCTACGTAAATGTCTGCGAGGTGCAGCCAAGGATGCTGTATCCGCTTTGTTCATCAGCGCCACGACACCAGATAAAGTGATGAAAACACTCGAGCTACGATTCGGAAGTTCAGATGGCATCATCGCTCGTATCCTGCAAGACTTAAACAAGCTTCAACCGCTACAAATAGATTACCATAAAGATATTGTCCAGTTTGCAGTAAAAGTGCAAAACTTTGTGGAGGCTGTGAAGGCTGTTGGCCGCGAGGAGTACCTTCAAGGCGTAAACATCATCTCAATCATCTTGGCCAAGCTACCTACTGTTCTCATTTCGAAGTGGTCCGACTACAGCTATGATCTTATCAAAGAAGGACAGAAATCAAGATTGGTAATTCTATCAGATTTCTTAAATAAGGAAGCTATAAAAATCTCCACTACTGCAAACATGTTATTAAGTACATCGCGACAAGATCAACAAAGAAACAAAAATGGCAACTATACTGCTACAAGATCGCATACATTGCTAGTTCAAGCCGAAGATGTCAACGTGAAGTGCAATTTTTGTAAAAAGTCTACGCATAAACTAACCGAGTGAACAGTTCAAGAAAGCGCTACGCAAAACACGATGGCAATACCTAAAACAGAACGGGTTGTGTTATCGTTGTCTTATAAGTAAACATGAACGAGAATCTTGCACAGCGCCTGTGTGCGATAAGGATGGCTGCGGCCTAGCGCATCATCCGTTACTGCATTACGGAACAAAACAAACGAAGGAGCAGCGCAATCCCGCGGCGCCCGCGCCGCCTATACCGGCGAGTGCGCGTGCACCAAATAGTGCTACAGCTTTGAACGGACAAGTGCAGTGCGAAGTTACATCCGTTCCCGAAACTTTAACTTTTACTAACGCGAGCGATAAAGTGTTGGTAAAGGTAGTGTCAGTGCTCGTATTCGGACCTAAGGGTGTCGTAGACAGCACCGCGTTGCTGGATGATGGTTCGTCAGTGTCACTTATAAGCGCTTCGTTAGCGGCGCGGGCGGGCCTCCGCGGCCGACCCTGCGCGTTGCGCGTACGCGGTGCGCTCGGCGATAGTGAGCTGGTGTGTGACTCAACTGTGGTGAATGTGGACCTTACGGGTATGGACAATAAGGTGCATAAAATAAAAATGCGTTGTGTTGATGAGTTAAATTTACCGTTACAAACTTTGTCTATCTTAAATTGTGTTAATTATCCTCATCTCAAAGATATAAAGGATAAACTGTGTATTTCTGATTCAAAACCTGAAATATTAATTGGGTAAGATAATCATCATTTATTATTACCTTATCAAGTGAAGTTAGGGAAATCAAACGAGCCGTCTGCTACACTTACCCCCCTAGGCTGGTGTGTGCACGGGAGAATGTGTGTGGCGCGAGGCTGTCGTCCTCGCGAGGGTCTCGTGGCCTTAAGTGACGCCGAGACTAACCTGTTTATGGTTGGGAACGAGGAGGAAAGTATCTTACGCGATATACATGAGGAAGTGCGTCGTTCTTTCATCATAGACTCATTAAGAGTGTTGTGTAAGCCGCGTCATTACGTAGAGGACGTGCGCGCCACCGCGCTGCTGGAAGAGTCCACGACGCTGGTGCGGGGCCGCTGGCACGTGCGCCTGCCGTGGAGGGACGAGCGCTGCCGCCTGCCCGACGCTCACCCCGCTGCGCTCACCAGGATGAAAGGTATTGAAAGGAAAATGAGTAAGGATATAGGTTTTGCTAAAAGGTATCAGGAACGAGTGAATCATTTATTAGAAAATGATTACGCCCGCCAGGTGGCGGAACCCAAGGTCACGCCGAGGACTTGGTACTTACCTCATTTCGGTATGGATAACCCCAAAAACAGAAACTGCCTGGTCTTCGACGCCGCCTGCAAGGTAAATGGTTATTCGCTCAATGACTATCTACTGACAGGACCGGACCTGCTATCATCGCTGTTTGGTATAATACTGCGCTTTAGGGAGAACAGAATTGCAGTAACAGGTGATATCAGGGACATGTTCCTGAGAATTAAGATTCTTGCTGAAGATCAGGACGCACTTCGATTTCTTTGGAGGGACAGCCCTACAGAGACCATGAGGACCTATGCGATGACATCGCTTATTTTTGGCGCTAACTGCTCACCGTTTATTGCCCAGTTCATAAAAAATAAAAACGCCCAACGTTTGTCTTCAACATTTGCAGCTGCTGCCGTCGATGCAGTGTGCAATTCGCACTACATGGATGACTACATCGACAGTATAGAGGATGAGGCGGCAGCGGTGGAAATGGTGAAGAATGTAAGTGACATTCACAGGGCGGGTGGCTTTGAAATAAGAAACTGGACGAGTAACAGCGTCGCCGTATTGAACAGCATACCTAAAGAAACGCTAGGTGCCGCCGCTGTTAAGTTCAAAGTCGGCCAGCAACACGAAAGCGAACGAACTTTAGGTATGATGTGGTTCCCCGCAGATGACATGCTAAGTTTCGACTTGTCATTGAAACGAATCCCGGAAAATATAATTAAAGGCGACGAAAGGCCGTCGAAACGTTTAATGCTAAGGGTTATTATGTCTATTTTCGACGTTTTAGGATTTCTTGCACCTTTTACAATCCAAGGGCGGATCATGCTGCAAGATACGTGGCGCTTGAATGTCAAGTGGGATCAATACATTCCGGACAGCATCTACGATAAGTGGCGCAAATGGATCGATCTACTAAAGGTAATAAACACCATACGTATACCTAGATGCTACAAAACAGTTGCGGCCGCGAGTAACAAAGAGAGGGCATCATTAGCTGAGTCTAGGAGCGAGACGGACGTATTGTTCCCGGCGTACTGCCCCGCACCCGCCTTGCCTACCGCCGATCATGCGCCTGCACCGTGCGCTCCGAGTGCTACGGCAAATGCTACGACAGTCAATTTCGTAGCCGATGCTACGAATGCTAACGCAGCTACGACACGATCGGATTATGGGAACCTACAGCTTCATATGTTTTGTGATGCTAGTACTAAAGCTATGTGTACCGTGGCATATTGGCGGTGGGAACAAAACAATAACATTTACGTTTCTTTTATTGCAAGTAAGTGTAAAGTTATGCCTATTAAGTCTTTAACAATGCCTAGGGCGGAATTGCAAGCTGCTTTGTTAGCCGTGAGACTGGCTAACACAATAGAAAAGGAACATAGAATGTCTCCAGTGCGTAGGTGCTTTTGGTGTGATTCCACTACAGTCCTATATTGGATTCGCAATAACTCTCGCACTTACAAAGCGTTTGAAGCGAACCGCTTGGGTAAAATTGACGAATTGACTCGAGCGGACGACTGGAGGTATGTACCTACTAAGCTGAATGTTGCGGACTTAGCCACACGGGAGACCTTTGATGTAACTATGCAAGAAGAGTGGCTTAAAGGTCCTAACTTTATTTACTATGACGCGTCTACTTGGCCGAATGACGTTACTCAGTTGAGTCCTGACAGTTTGGCCACAACATCGGAATGTGTTGCAGTTGTGCAACACGAAAACAACTTACCTGTGCCAAGACCGAAAAGGTTTTCGTCCTGGCTGCGTTTGCTGCGGGCTACGGCTACTGTGCTTAAATTTATCGACAAGTGCAAAGGTCATTCAGGTCACATCGATAATGATGCTATGGAGCGCGCAGAACGGCTATTGATGAGTCATGCCCAAAGCGAATCATTTCGAGATGAAATAACTGCACTCAGAAATAACCAGCCATTGCACCGGACTAGCAGGTTACTTTCTTTATCGCCGTTCTTGGATGAACATGGCGTACTCAGGGCTGCTGGTCGTATTGATGCAGCCATAGATATAAGTATGGATATAAAGAGGCCTGTCATACTGGATGGAAAACATCCTGTTTCCCAGCTAATTGTACGGCACTACCACATAAAATCAGCTCACGGGAACCAGGAGACAGTGGTCAACGAGCTGAGGCAGTGATACTGGGTGCTGAGGCTCAGACCCACCGTAAAAGCTGTAGTCTCCAGGTGCATGTTGTGCAGAATCCGCAAGAGCAGGCCACAGGTGCCACGCATGGGGGACCTACCAGGAGCTCGGGTCGCACATCACCAACGCCCGTTCACATACTGTGGGCTCGACCTCTTCGGGCCACTCGAGGTTACTGTAGGTCGAAGAAGAGAAAAGAGGTACGGTGTTATATTTACCTGTCTCACGGTGCGAGCGGTCCACATTGAGCTGGTTTACTCCCTCACAACTGATGCGCTGATAATGGCGCTACGACGAATGGCTGCAAGGCGTGGTTGGCCACGCCACCTTTATTCAGATAATGGCACTAACCTGAGAGGCGCCAACACAGAGTTGCAAAAGGCGAAGCAGGCACTGGACGCTGAAAAGCTGAAAAATGAAGGTTTAAACAATAGGATGGAGTGGTCTTTTATTCCCCCAGCCAGCCCTCACTGGGGTGGGGCATGGGAGAGGCTCATCAGAAGTATTAAAATTTCACTGAAAGTCGTGTTGACCGAGCGCGCGCCTCGGGACGAGGTCTTAGGCACATTTTTAGCTGAAGTAGAAAACATAATTAACAGCCGCCCTCTGACGCACGTCTCGGTTGACCTGGAAGCCGCTGAGACTCTAACCCCCAATCACTTCCTTTTAGGGTCGTCGTCGAACCTGCCGATCATGGGCGAATTTGACGACTTGGACCTGTATTTACGCAAGCAATGGCACAAAGCACAACGACTAGCCGATATGTATTGGCAAAGGTGGGTAAAAGAAATTCTACCTGAGCTTATACCGAGAGCAAAGTGGCGTGACGAGAAAAAATCGTTGGAGGTTGGTAATCTTTTTTTAGTGGCGGACCCTAACTTACCGCGCAATATGTGGCCTAAGGGACTCATAACACAAGTGTTCCCGGGCAAAGACGGTCGTACCAGGTTAATCGAAGTGCGAACGGCGACCGGAACCTTGCGACGGTCGGCGGCTCGCGTCGCACCTATCCTCCTGAGTGATGAGTGCTGTGACAGCACTGGGGTGGGGAATGTTAGCGACGCGCTCGATAAATAGTCGATGTTCATTTAATTTGTGTTATATAACGTAGGTAGTTTTTAAGATTTTGTTTTACACCTACCCTTAGGCTAAGTTAAATATTAGAGCAAACGATCTGCGTTCGAGACGGCAGTCCTCTGCCATACGTGGGCCATATCGCACAGTCCCGCCTATGTACGCGTTTTTCGAAATACAACGGTTTCGGTTTCAAACATTTCCATCTTTCATTTATACCTCACGTTCCAAGTCGCACCCGCTACAGGGGTCAATATCAACAGAGATTAGCCGCGGGAGATTTATAGTGCACAAGTGTGTGTTCAATACCCAAGTCCTCTCTTAGTTTCTTTACTCTCATATCTCGGTGAGACGTCAATCCTTATTAATATTATTGGCTTTTATTAATATTCTAGTATTAAACATTAAAGTAAAGAAGATTTAGACACAAATTAAATCAATACTATAACTAATACTACTTAGTGTTATTATGAAATCACTCGTAACAAGAACCTAATCTATTCGTAATATTTTTTTCTTTTTCTTGATAACATTTTTTTATTTTAATAGGCAGCCATTTGACCGCAATCTCGCAACTTTTTAGTGGTATGTCAACGACATAAGGGCTGAAATCTCGGCTGCGTTTTATGTCCCAATAGTAAAAAGGGGCTGGTGGAATCTATTCGAGCAATTCCTTCGTACAATCGCCCAAATGTAGCCTGCAGAACACTAAAATGCACGCCATCTTACGCCTATATTTGAGGATTGCCACTAAGTTTCACATAATTCAGTGTCTCTAATTATTCGTATTTTGTATTTCTCTTTTTCCACCGTCATCGTCATTTATCCCGGGGTATAAACTAGTTACAGTATGCCAACGAAATATGTTCGATTTGTGCACAATTCCTAAAAACGGAGTCAGTTGCAAAGTAGGTGCTCATTCTCATTTTGCTGAAACTTCAATTTTTTTGGTACCGTTTTGAACATCCTGACGAACATCTGAATTAGGCAAATTTCTATTGTATTCTCAGGACTTCTAGTATTTGCTAGCAGTATCATAATACTCGTTGTAACACTATGCGATAGGAACTAAACTAATTATTATTTTGTAGCTTGTTTTCCAATAGTAATATTATTGAAAACAAACAAAATATAGAATATATATAATATATATTTGAAACATTTTCTCATATTCAACAAAGGATTAATTTATAAATCTACTTTATAATTGGAAATACTACTGGTAGAAAATAAATTAACACACAATTTTAACAATTAGTAGGTACATTAATGTTTCTCTTTATAGTTTTTTTTTCTGTAAAAAATAATAATTAACAAATAGTAGCAATAAGTTTTTTCTTTATAACATGTGCCGAACTGCTTCCTCTAGTTAATAAGTACAATCTACTAAAAATCACTAAAAAGAACAAATAACAAAGTCCCCTTGAGTTGATATTTCTTCGACACTGACGACATTAAATGTCGAACTGCTTACTGTACACAATAAGCACTATCTAGGTACTAAATAAGCACTAAAAACTAAATTACCTATAAGAAAGTCGCTTTAGTTGGTATTCCTTTGACACTGACTTACCTCCGCCATTTTCGAGTGACCACCAGGATCCTATCCGAACAAACCAGACTAGTTAATTAATATCTTCACAGCTATTTATCCGAAACGGTCGAAACGGCACCGCATCAATCGGATCCGATACCAAACCATTACACTAGTCGGACACGCCATTAGTCCGTCCTAACACAAGGAATATAGGTTCAGTAGGCTTATCATTGCACACACATGCACACAAGCCCACACCCACCACACTCAAACACACTCACACATACACACACACACACATTAGTTAGTTGACATCAAATTTGTATACTCTTAAGTCTATTCTTTCTGTTCCTTTTATGACAATGTTAAACTTATTATTGTTTTTGTGATATTTACGGGTGGGGCCCTGTAGAACCGGTTATCCTAACCTATTTCAGGCACCAGGCTCGCGCACCTTAGGTACAGCTATTATTTTATATGGATTTACTTAAAAATATGATGTGCCTACTGTGTTGAGGAAATAAATAAATATATTATTATTATTGCACCACTGAGTTTGTATAAAACTTAAGTACAGTCTTTTGGTTAAGGAAGAAGACGTGAGGAGACCTGCACACTAGTTGGCTAGTGTGTGCAGCCACCATTCCCGAAGATAGATAGATAACTCTTAATTGCACACCATAACAGAAAATACAGTAAGTACAACACTAAAATTTACACAGAAAGATGTACAATGTAGGATCTTGTCCAGACAACCTTTAGGTAAAGGATCATGCTCATTCACTGGGGAGTTGACATCCATTGTTGTTGTTGATGTTTGACGATGTTCGACGACCGTCTTGGTGTAGTCATTCGCGCACCGGACTTCTAAACCAGGCGGTTGCGGGTTCGAATCCCGCAAGGGCAAATGTTTGTGTGATGAGCACGAGCATTTGTACCTAAGTCATGGATGTTTATATGTAATTAAGTATTTCTATCCGTTATCCTAGTCACCATAGCACAAGCTCACGCTTAGTTCGGGGCTAGGTAATTGGTGTGTGTTTGTTGAAACAATTTATTTATTTATTTATTGTCCCAAATAGCCAAGAAAGTCATTGTGTATGTTTCTTTCCACATAACGATCATTACCGTCAGAGATGATGTACACGACCATTAGACTTACCTGCACTATTCACTGAAGGGAAGCTGATACTAATCTTTCGAAGTCTTCCTATTTATTATCTGATTAATTTTGCTGCTGGATCCAAAACAATTTAACTTTCTCCTGAGGCTACCCATCCTTTACTGGCTGGGATTTTTGCTGCAGGCAATACGTAGATACTGGCTATAAGGAATCGCAGTGGTGGGAAAGTGTGGTGGGATATCCCTGTTAAGTAGCTGTTGCCCGCGACTTTGCCCGCGTAAACTACTATTTCTGTATTCTACAGGAACTGTGTTTTTTCCGGGATAAAAAGTAGCCTATATGTATTATTCCAGACTATATCTCTGTGCCAAATTTCATCCTTATCCGTTCAGTAGTTTTTGCGTGAAAAAGCAACAAACATACACACTCACACACTCACAAACTTTCGCATTTATAATATTAGTGTGATGCATCTCCTGTTATCCGGGCTTATATTTTTTTATTAAAATGGGGTTGTTCTTGTCCGAAGGATTTAGCACTGACATTGAGTGCTCTTCGTTTACAAAAAATCCGGTTACAGATATAGTTACGTTATTTTTATTTTATTTTATCTTTATTAAGGAAATAAGCAGCTTTCTTATATTACATCTAAAGAGGTAACAAATTATCTTATACACTATACTTATAAGTAACGTAATGCATCTGAGCCTCTAAACGGGTTCATACGTAAACTTTTTCAGATAATGTGGGTAGTTACACATCGGCCCTACTGCATCTACCCGCACTATAGCCGGACAGAAGCCGCCTGCGCAACCGATTATTTGTTTGGGCAACATACAACCGGCTGGGGGACTATTCGTGACAAGAAGTACTAATCACGCCGAACACGTAATTTACTGTCTAATCTGAAGTTGTGCAGGCAAATGTTTGTGTGGTTAGCATATGGGTACAGGTAATGCTCAAAATTGTACTTATCTTCAGTTTATCTCTTGATTCTGAAGTTGGGAGATGCAATTTTTTTTATTCAGCAAAAGAGAAAAACCGGCCAAGTGCGAGTCGGACTCGCGAATGAAGGGTTTCTAACCATTATCTATATACAACATCAGACACTATATTATCACCTTTTCTTAGTAATTGACAAGCAACTACTTCATCTTACTCACTGTAAAGAATTTGTTCTAAAAATTGTGTATTTGGTACAAAATTATTATACAACCAAGTTCTACGAATATTACGGCTTAACTAATAAAGTTTCTTAACCGTTATAGTTTTCCTTTAAAGTTTATGAAATGCACTATCATCATGATTTTTACAGATTTTTCAGGCCGTATAACAAATTTGCCACGTCTATAACAATTGTTTAGGTGACATGACATAGTGCAGACAAAGATTTTAAATTAGCCGTCTCATACATATTCTATCAAGTTTTAGAGCAAAAATGATAATTAGTAAGGGGGGACTACTGTTAATCTTACAGTACCTTGTTTTCTACTAGGTAACCCTAAAAACCTGCGTGTCCCAAGAAGCCTATCCCAATCCCGCCGAATACAATGCAATTTTTCGCCGCGGCGCACTCGCCAACTCATAATGGTCGCCTGTTACGAGCCTGTATATTAACAGTTTCTTGGCAAGCGCAGATTTAATTACGAGCTACTTTTTACAGGCCACCGCGGGGCGCGATTGGCGGCCAAACAGTTAAAACATACGGGTGATAAGTTGAGCCGTGATCGACGCGAAATAGGAATCAATTGGCACATCAATAAATCAAAACAATACAAAATAAGAAAAACTAAGGAAGTGCAACAAACTCAACAAAAGACGTAGAGCAGCAGAAAATATGCCATCATGATTGTAAGGCAGCGGTAATATTGGTGGCATTGCGTACATAGACCAAAAACGGAATGTTTTGTTAGTGGTTTGATTTGATAGTAGTGGCGAAAATGACTGTCATTCGTTTCGTTAAATAGTTATATTTGTGTTAAAGGATTGACGTCATTTAGCGTCGGGAGCCATAATCTACTTTGGGTCCCTGAGTCAGCGTAGCCAACAAGCACGGCTTTTCTTATAAAATATTTGTTCCCTGAAAGCATGAAGATATGTCAATTTGCTTTTTAAAAAACAGCGATCTCGCTACCTGCGTCGTGGCTTTCGCTATCAGCCTCACAGGTTGGCGCTATCAGCCTCACAGGTTGGCATGCGTTCCTATCTAATGACTTTTTTTTTAATGCTTTGTCAATAATTTAAGATTTTCCTTTTTATCTTCACTACTGATGGAATTGGGGGCAGTAAAGTAAATTTGTTCTTATTTTTCGCTGTGTAACATAAGATGTAGCATTAGCAAAATGTTGTAGATGTAGATACGCTAATTCAAATTCAATCTATTTTATGACATTCAAAGCTGGAGCTTAAATATATACTTACTAACATAAAAAGGTGAAGTTTGAGAGTTTGTAATAAGTAATCTCTGGAACTGCTTAAGCGATTTTGAAAACTCTTTCACCGGTAGGAAGCTACATTACTTCTAAGTGAAATAGGCTATATTTAAAAAAAACTCGGGCCAAACTGCGGCTTTCTAGTCTAGAATAAAAGCTCTCTCTCCGGCGGTGTTACGCGCCCGTGTTTCCACCAAATACGTTTCCCGGCACAACCAAATCTCTGTCACGGATGTTTTTATTCGCAGTAATTTATACAACCGTTGTCTATATTCGAACGGGGCGATTCTGCAACTGTTGCTGTTCATTTTATTGGCTGCTTTATGAGTTTCGCGCGATCCGCCCGATTGGCGCAGAAGATAGCGGTTTTGTTTTTAATCATTGTCGGGTTTCACTGTGAATAGCCAGTTGCATTTTTTACTGTAGAATAATTTGCAGTCGTTTATTTAACGAGAGGAAGCAAGTACTTTTCCATTTAACTTAGCGTAACAAGGAGAGTAAAAGGTCACTTTAGTGAAACCCTACCGTCCGTACAATTTCCGGATAGAAAAAAAATCGTTGAGCTGTGGTGGTTTTAGGTTTTGAACGCAACATTTTATTTTATTTTATTTTTAGCTCATAGGGGTATTAAAATGAAGGGTTTATTAAAGGCAGAGTTAAAACACGTGCACGTCATATGACTTACATATGTAAGAAGCTGATAGTAAAAAAAAATTGACAGCTGTTTTTTCGACCGTCGCCTGGTTTACTGGTTTTGTTAATAAGTTTTTCAGACTTATGTACAAGACGACATCATGAGAACGCGACAAAAGATTACCAAATGTAATTTCTTATCCTACGTCAAGATGTGACCCACCCTTTTCAAAGGGGGGTAATTCTATTGTCCTAAGGTTCAGATCCACTTTGTCCAGGACAAAGATACATTTCGCCCCGAGGCTACGTAATAGGTTTATGTGGTATATTGTAGCAGCCTTAGTACCGTCGTAAGATTGCAGAAATTGAATAGCTCTGCGTCTTGGTATAGGGTAAGATGGACTGTAATTGATCTGTGGCTAATGAAATCACTCTGTAGCTGCAGTTAGGTTTGCGTTTCGTTCGAGAAAATGATTTAGATTTGTGGAACGTTTAAATCAAAAAATACTTTAAAAATTTTTTTTTTACATTCCAATGTGAGAGAGTGAGAGGGGTGTATTTTTTATTTTATTTATTTATACAAATAATACATTTTTGTTAGTAAATAGTGTCTTAAAGCCTATGTTACGTTTATCTAGACACTACTAGTTCTCTTTATACAATTACAATAAGCATAATTGTTATTGAGCAAGCGCGCACAGCTACAGCTAAGCTCGACGTTCGATGCCTACCAACCGGTTGGCCGATGCATATTGCACGTAAACAAGCTACCCGTCCAGTCATCGCACGCCGAGCGCGCGTGCTCTCTATATAGGTTGCTCAAAATGGCTCAATTTCAGTATGTAGGAATTGCCACTTATTTTTTTTAAATTATGTTAATTATCGTTAAGTCAATTCAATTTAATGTAATACTTGATATCACTGCGGTTCTTTGACGTTCTTGACATCTGTCCAAGTTCTTTTTTTCAATGAGTAGGCAGACATTTGACCGCTATCTCACCAGATGGTAAGTGACGATGCGCCTAAGATGGGTCATGTCTGACTAGTAACTGCCTATTCACTGTTTTCTTAAAGGAATCCAGAGCATAGTGTTTAGGAAACACTTCAGACTTGCTACTTAGAGATTTTTTTTTAATCTGTAACATGTAATAAATATAGTTATGACTTTGTTTAAGTAAGAGTGCACGCCCTTTTATAACACTCATATGTTATAACTACCTACTTCTACTTTTCATGATTTCTACAAACGAATTCGAAATTTACTTTTCGCACACCAAGCGAATCTAACATTTCTAGGCACGAGCTGAGCGTAAAACACTAGTTTTTACGCGCGACTCTCCATGCAAAGTGCACCGCTCGGTCGCCCGAGGGAAGGGTGGCCATGATGATTTAAATTTATTATTACTCGTAAAAGAATTATTATTTTTAGCAGTTATTTTACCTGGTTTAATATGATGTAAAACCTTTTGCCAGTCAGCTTGTTTGTTGTTTAATACAATGCGTTTAAATTTACAAATAGCTTTATCTGTATCAAGTATACCGATCTCGTTATTTTTAGCAATCGGTAACCTGTCGTTATTGCATCAGATAAAAGTCTTTAACTTTATAACGTTTAATTATAACGATTTGATTTTTGTCACAGTAAAATCATTTCGTATCTTCTACTATATTATACTGAGGGTCGTGATTATTATGTGGAATAAAGCACACAACGACTTTATTTGCTTAATTGGAGTGGTTTGACATTGTTTTCTTTATTTTACACACTTGCGAACACCCAATTTGGCATTGACTTCCTTCCACGTTTCTTTCACTTGGTGATAAAAAACGTTATTTCCAAGTTTTTAGATAGATGTTTTTTTGTAAATAATATATGTTGCTAGCAACACAAGTTGTTTATGGTAATTTTAGTTAATCTGTTTTTTATGTAACTTCTTTTATCGATGGTGGGTTCATTCTCTCTTCCTTTTGACGCCATTAAAGCTGAAGCATTGTATTCGTGAATCTGTGTGAAAATAAATAGTTTTTGACCGTGCCAAGTTATTATTTATAAGAAGACCTACAAACAGTCCACAAATAATAGTAATAGGAAAACCAGTTTCCCGTACTTCCTAAAACACTCCTAAGGGTAAAGGATCGTCTTCACCAGGTTAACACCGTAAAACTATGACACCCGTATGTAAACGCAGCATCTCTGTAGCAAAAACAATATACGTGCTTATAAAATCTAAAGAGTTTTCATCTTTGATTTGGATGGGACCACCTCAGGAGTATGCTCTTTCATTACCAAGATAGTGTCCGTTAAAAGCTGGACAATATGGTGACCCTATAAGGGTACTAAGGGGACCCTTAACGTATTTAGGACCGGCTAGCAGGCGACAGACGTAATATCGAATTTTTTTGCCAGACATCGCCTGCAGCATTCTAAAACACTGCAAACTTAAGAGTGAATTTACAAGTGCGAGGTTGAAGTGCATAGAAGGAAAAGTTTCGAGAAGTCATGTAGTAGAAGGACATTTAATAAGTTTTTAGTAAAATATTAGAAGACATTTTCTTTTATTTATTTCTATGATAGCTTTTGTTTCTTAGTCTTTTCTATATATATTTTTATATTTATCGCTGACTTTCTATTTTTCGATCATTTTTTCTAAGAGTGTACTAATGTGAAGAAAGATAGTGGAGTTTATACCCCAGTTTCTAAGAAAGAAGGTTGATCTGTTGGTACTGCGCCTGATTTCAACCCGGTCAAGTCGGATTGTCAAACCTCACCAAACTTTGAAAGTGTAGGAACCGAGAGTTAACCTGTGTATTGTAAACATACTTGTGCAGTATATTATCCCCCGAGCAGTTGGCTTATCACTCAACAAAATCACGGATTAAGCAATCAAACACAACAAACCTTTACATTATATTTATTGCACACAATGTCATAGGTTTTCAAACTAAACCCCTTACTAATAATGAATTTGTCACTGCTTTAACACTTTTAAAGTGTCAATATGAGACAGCTGGTTTGAAATTGATGACAAACCCGGCGTCAACCAGTTTGCTGTGATCCGTCGTGAGTAAGCTCCCTTTATCGTCGTCTTTGTTTACGCCACTTCTGGTTTAGTCTAGAGTCAAGAGCAAACCATTTTCAAATAAAATAAAAATAAATAATGTCAGATAGGTGACATGATATAGTGGAGACAAAAATTTCAAACTAGCCGTCTGATATATAGTCAAGTGATATACATAGTCAGGTCATAAGTTCTGTCACACAATAAAAACTTTTGAATTTAGAATGCTGGCCACAAAAAAGTTTATTGAATTCGAATTCCGAATTTTTCATGAAAATAAAAATGTGTACTTTGTAGAATTTTCCTCATTTTTAAATATGAAATGAATACTTAAAGAAGACCGTGTCGCGGTTATTGCGTTGCATCGTTGCGGTTACGCGCCAATTTGACGACCGTGTTGGTGTAGTCGTTCGCGCACCGGACTACTGAACCAGGCGGTTGCGGGTTCGAATCCCGCAAGGGGCAAATGTTTGTGTGATGAGCACGAGCATTTGTACCTAAGTCATGGATGTTTATATGTATTTAAGTATTTCTATCCGTTATCCTAGTCACCATAGCATAAGCTCACGCTTAGTTTGGGGCTAGGTAATTGGTGTGTTTGTTGAAACAAAAAAAAACAAAAAAAAAACTAAATAGATTTTCGGCGCACTGAAAAATTTGAATATAACCAAAAGATTCGTTTATCGTATCATAAAACGATACAATGAAGACTCTAGTGTAGATGACAGGTCAAGAAGTGGTCGCCCTCACTGTTAGAACTCCAGCAGTGATAAAAGCTGTAAGGGCGCAAATTCAAAGAAAACCCATACGTAAGCAGAAACTGTTGGCCCTTTAGATGGGGTTAAGCAGGACCACGTTGAAAACTGTCTTTTTACCAAGTCACTCGTCTTTTTTCGGATGAAAAAAATTTCACCGCGGTAGAGAGCTACAACAAACAAAATGATAAGAAGCGAGCAACCGTATTCCGCGTGTTCAACGAGGTTATTTTCCATCCTCGCTCATGGTTTGGTTGGGAGTCTCTTATTGGGGCTTAACTGAGGTACATTTATACTTCGTACTTTGAGAAAGGCGTAAAAACGAATGTAGTTGTGTATTAAAATACAGCCCTCAAAAACCTTGCGGAATCTGTTTCTCATACCATGCTAAATAACAGGCACTGGGTATTCCGACAAGAATCTGCGCCAGCTCATAGAGCGAAAAGCACACAAGACTGGCTGGCGGCGCGTGAAATCGACTTCATCCGGCACGAAGACTGGCCCTCCTCCAGTCCAGATTACAAGATATGGCAACACTTAGAGGAAAAGTCCTGCTCAAAGCCTCATCCTGATTTGGAGTCACTCAAGGCATCCTTGATTAAGGCAGCCGCCGATATTGACATGGACCTCGTTCGTGCTGCGATAGACGACTGGCCGCGCAGATTGAAGGCCTGTGTTCAAAATCGCGGGGTCATTTTGAATAAACTTTATTACCATATGAATCTATGTTTTATTAAGTTCATTTTGCTATATAAATGGTTACATAAATAATAAACATGTCTAAATTATTTCATATTACACATGTGACAGAACTTATGACCTGACTAGGTATATATATATACTATAGCAATGTCAAAATCATTATAATAAGTAAAAATTTTCGAGACAAAACGTCAGTAGCACATGTCTCATCCGCAAGTGGAAGTGGTGCATATCAGACACCCCGTATGAGTTACATTGTCGCACCAGATGCAGTACGTTAAGTGTTCCGTTAATGCATTATATTTGGAAGATAAACCTGCAACACTGTCGGGCAATATATCACGGAGTCTGCTGCGTGGCGGTGGCGAGGCATACGGTCGCTTATTCTGGTCAATATTTATTAATTAACTAGCAGTTTCCCGCGACTTCGCCCGCGCCAGAAGTCGAATTTTCCACACAAATACATTTCATCCCCCATTTCACCCCCCTGATGATTTCATATCGCGACAAAAAGTAGCCTATGTCCTTCCCAGTGTCTCAAACTATCTCTGTGCCAAATTTCATTTAATTCGGTCCAGTACTTTCGGAGCCTATTCGATGCAAATAAACAAACAAACAAACAAACAAATCTTTCCTCTTTATAATATTAGTATAGATGTGGTACACGAAACAAATTTAACATAATAAAACCATGCTACAATATATTTCTTCATATAGACACAGAACTATAATTCTAAACATGTGTTCACAAATGGATTATTATTATAGGTAGTCTTGCCATTAAGTATTTTTTATTGATTAAGACCTGAGTTCACCAATATTTAAACAGCCGATGTACCTCAATTGACGGTTAATTTGACAGAATTAACATAGAAAATATGTCAAATAATGATAATCCGGCTGATTAAAAACAGATATCAGTTGATGAACTTGACGCTTAGAATATAATAGAGTAACAATTTTTTCAGCATCATTCAGCATATTTTCAGTACATCATCTCGTCAGTACAAAATTTTCTCGCCTTTGCATTTTTAGAAGGTACCTAAAATTAAAGCTTGCTATTCTGACCGGCAGTGTGTCGCGGACGTAACGAATACAAAATTTCAACCGCTGTAGTACGTCATAAAACTCGTATCAACCCTCCGCGGCGCCTCGGACAAAGCGCGCGATAAACATATGGGGCTTTAGGACCCCCGGGTTCCTATCTGGGAATAGTTTGAGATATAACTTTTTAGTGAAACTACAATTTTCTTATTGATTCCAAAAATGAATTCATCGTTTGAGCTGTCGATTTGAGTCCCGATTGAGAAGACATATGTTACGATATACGGACAAATAAGCTAAAAAAAATAAGAACTCTATTTAAACATGGTACTTATAAAATATTTATTTTCTTGAACTCCTGTAGTCAGATGAGTACAGGATTCTTAGGTTAATTCATTTAAAAAAAACGCCTGAAAAGGTTTAAAAAGAAACATACAAGTGACGCAAAAATACAATTAAAAAAAAAACCATTTTTTGACGGCGTTGAACTATAGTGCCCGACGGCCAATATGTTTAATTTATTTTTTCCATAATCATGACATTTTGCGTGCATTAACAAGACATGACGGCAACATTGCAAAATTTCGTAGCAACTTCGTAGCACATTATGCGTCTCTCCCGTAGCACCTAGCTACGCTTCGTAGCATTGACTACGGCGTAGCACTCACCGTGCTTCTTTTTTTCCTTATTCCCACAATACGAAATCAAGGTTTTTCCTCCTGAAATTCAAAATTGGGTCTCACCTTCGTTCCCCTTAGTCGTGACGTCACAGCTATTTGCAATTAGGCCGCATTCACACGAGAGCATGTCTTTGTTTTGCCCGAAATTTCTTTTCGCGTTTTGTGTCACCATATTGTTTGTATGTAAGCTATTTTAAGCACAATTTAACAAATTATTCTGTTACTATATGAATACGATTAGTGGACGTGTTATAGTAGGGTAAATCTTACCAAGTGCATCGTTGGATTTATTAAACTGAAGTTCAACAGATGCGTTTTCAATTCACAGCTTTTAGCTTGAGTTCGGCGATTATCGAATTTCATATAAGGTGAACCTACTGTTATAAAGATTCACATTTCAATTTTTCTATTCTGATAGATACATTACAGTTTCTCCTGTTATGCGTATCTTGGCTAGACTAGACTATGTATAAGCACAGATATCTACCCGATTTCTTAATCTCTTTGCATCTTTTAATTTATCTAATCTTTTCAATGAACCTACCAGGGTGACTCCCAGCACGGCAACTTGTTTAGATAATATTATTTGTGATTCCCACGCAATCGTAATTGATAAATGTATCTTACGTAATCTCAGTTCTGATCATAGAGGTCAAAAGGTCTCATTTCAACACAGTCATGCCTCAAGTGTTGTGGAGAATGTTTATAGGCCTGTCACAGTAAATATGTTAGACAGATTTAGGGATACTATTTGTGATAGTGTAAATTCAACTATACCCAATATTAGGGATAGTGTTAATAAATTATATGAAGACCTTTTTGAATTAATCAAAAATCAATTTAATGAAATCTTCCCACTGAAGAAGGTTAAGACAAATCAGGCTAAATGTAAATTTAATGACTGGGCTACACCAGGAATGCATAAAAGTAGGATTAAATTGTATGACTTATATAGTATAAGAGAATATTCACAAGATCCACAAATTATTGAATATGTAAAAAGATACTCTAAGATATTTAAACAAGTATGTGCTACAGCAAAATCAAACCATATTCGTAGGATAGTTTTAAATTCAAATAATAAGGCAAAAGCTACATGGAACATAATAAACAAAGAAACTTGTAAAAATAAATCAAAAAGTAGCACATTCTCATTAAAACTCGGACAGAAATTAATCTCATCCAACCCAAAAGTTGATTTTTTTTCCAATATTGCACCTTCAACAACTAAAAACCTTGCCTCTTCCTTAGAACTTGCCGAGTCGATTCTAAAATCCAATGTCGATGAGTGCGATTCTCCACTGCACTCTAGGCATGTCAGTCCTGAAGTAATTATAAAAACATTTCTAGATTTAAATGTAAAAAAGACTGAGGATCTATGGGGACTATCTGTGTATATTATTAAATCAATTATCAGCACAATAGCTCCTCACTTAGCAATAATTTTTAACAAGTGCATAGATGATGGACAGTTTCCAAGCCTAATGAAATTTAGTAAAGTAATACCGTTATTTAAATCCGGCGACAAAAGTGACCCCTCTAATTTTAGACCAATATCAATTCTGCCGGTCCTTAGTAAAATATTTGAAAAGGTAATATTCAATCAATTACTAGCACACTTTTCTATAAACCATCTACTACACAAAAAAACAATTTGGTTTTACTAAAGGTAGAAGTACTGCTGATGCGGGGGTCGCTCTCTTAAAACATATATTTGATGCCTATGACAAGATGACAAGATGATTTAGGTATCTTCTGTAAAACATAAAACTTTATTGAAAAAATTACGACACTATGGAGCTTCAATGAATTCATTAAATTTACTTGAATCCTACCTAACAAGTAGAACGCAAAAAGTTTGCATCAATGGAATTGAGTCTTATGGAGCACCTCTGACAATGGGTGTGCCCCAGGGATCGATATTGGGACCTTTGTTGTTTTTGATTTATATAAATGACCTTCCACACTTTGTGGGAGATCTTTGTGATATAGTATTATTTGCTGATGATACTTCACTTATATTCAAAATTCCAAGGGGGAAAGATCCTTTGACGATGTGAATAATACTCTTTCACAAGTATTACATTGGTTTACCGTTAACAACCTATTACTTACCGGGAATAAAACTAAATGTGTTAAGTTTACTATGCCTAATATCAGACAGGCCTCAACACATGTTTTGATAAAAGACAAATTGCTAAATACTATAGATTCAAAAACATTTTTAGGCATAACTTTAGATTCAAAACAACAATGGGGTCCTCATATCGTGGCCTTGTCAGGAAGACTTATTTCAGCTGCTTTTGCTGTAAAAAAGATACGGCGCTTGACTGATATTGAAACGGCCAGACTAGTATATTTTAGTTATTTCGCGGGCTTGATGTCGTACGGTATTTTACTGTGGGGCTCAGCTGCTGATATTGAATCAGTTTTTGTACTACAAAAAAGGGCCGTACGTGCTATTTATAACCTCAAACCTCGAGATTCAATTAAAGATTTTTTTAAAGAGATAAGGATATTAACGGTAGCCTGTCAATATATTTATGAAAATATTATATATGTGCCCAAAAACCTGCATTTATTTACAAAGAAATATGATACACATTGTTTTAACACTAGAAATAAAAATAAACTTGCTGTTTCACAATTCAGGCTTCAAAAGGTTGATCAGTCTTTTATGGGGAAATGTATCAATTTCTTTAACAAATTACCACAACATATTGTAGAATTACCAATTAATAAATTTAAAACATTAATTAAGGATACTTTAATGACAAAGTCTTATTATAAGGTAGATGATTATTTGAATGATGTCAACGTGTGGACCAGCTCGCACCACTAAAATTTTTTTCTGTATCAAAATATTATTTTTAAAAGAGGCTTTGACAAAAGTGACTGAGTTTCTTGCGCTGCTTCTTCTCACCACTAGCCCAGAATTTGTCCCGAAGCAGTGGTAGGTAAAAAATATATGTTGGGACGTGTATAAGTGCCCCCAGTGGGTCTACATGCATAAATAAATGACTTTTATGACTTTTTATGACTTTCATAAGTGTTCTGAATACATTTAGTAATTGTACATGAATGTAAACTTAAAAGAATTTAGCTGCATTGTCTGAAAGTTTTTTTTGTTTTAAAAAATATGCAAATTTTCGTAATACTAACTCCTGTAACTGTTAAAAAAAACACAAAACTAACTTGACTAAACTACACTTCTGTACAGCTGAGGCGATCAATATACTCTCATTCACCTTTTTGAAACGGATTTTTTTACAGCAGATTTTCTAAAAATCGACATGCAACCGTTCCACCCTGTATGTCGCTTTGTTTTCCCAAAATTTCCCACCTCAGCCGGGGTGTTCGTGTAAATCGTCACATTGTCTCGGGCGTGTGGCGCTCGTCCAAACTTGTTCTACGTTCCGCCATTTTTTTTCACGTTTTCGTTGCAGCGTTTTTGGGATATTAAAGTCTGGGCGAGATTGGGATCTGAGTTTTTTTGGCTGGGCTTTGATGCAGCTAATTAAGAGTCTGATTTAAGTGCTGAGACATAAGTTAAAGATTTGAAATCAACTATCGTGGTGTGTTTGCATGTTTGCTTACTTAGTAGTTGCACTTAAGCCTAACTGGAGTATTCTTTTATGTTTTTGTCTATGATTATTATAATTTATTGTCATAGTCATTGAGGTAATAAAACACTGTTAGGTATAGAACACTTTAAAACAGAACATAATGTAAAAAAAATTATGTTGGAAAATTATCTGTATTTCTTTGCCACATTATTTATCGATAAAAGGTTGAAATAACGTGATTCTTTTCATTCACTATAATTATACTTTTTTGCATTATTAATCAGAACAATTCATCATCATACTAGCGCTATTTCGGCCTACACGACAGCCCAGGGTCCACATTGGACCGTGATCCAGGAAATGGCAGATCAGGTAATTAGAGTGGAATGACTGCCTTCTGACCTTCGCGACCTGATAGTTTAGATCACGGTTACACATTCAGTCGCCTGAATGAACAGCCTGATGTTTTCCTTCACTGTAAGAGCATCGTCAGTTAGTGAAACTACTAACTAAATCAAAACGATTACTATCTTTAAAACACGAAGACGCTGAAAACAAAGCGATCCAAGCATTAATCCGGCGCAGGCCATTTATTTTCGCAATTTATTCTCATTAGCTATTACTATCGCGCTACAGGATCTAACTGGAAACTTTAATTAAATATGGTCATTAAAAATATTTATAACACAGTCCGGCTTCTGCATTTTTATGGTGTTTTAAAAGATAGCTCGGTTGTTGAATACGAATGGCGTAGTAATTATACAGGAATAAGATGCTTTTAATTATAATTAGTTTTGGAACTGGCTTTTTTCGGTACATGCGGTAATACGGAATAGGAAGTAGTCCTTTGGGCAATTATAACTATAATATAAGTATCTTTACGTATTAAGAAAACAACGATGTTGTTCGGAGATCATAGTTTCGATTTCTAGGTGTCTTATCTGATGAGACTTGTGATGATTTTTGGTATACGATCCTGGTGATGGTGATTTTTCGTTGTTTTGTCTCAAAGCACTGCTAGTACTGTTGCTGCCCGAAAATTTATTTATTTATTATAAATAATAAGTATAACAAGACATGTACATTGTACAGCAGGTATAGCCAGAAAATATTCAATGGACGTCTTGAGTTTTTAGCTTTTAATAAAACAAAAAATATTGAAATTAATTATCTCGTTACTGCGTATTATATTTATTTACATTTGCGTACTAGGTGTTTACTTTATAAAGATATAAAATTTAATTCTCATCAAATTCTGACCACTCCTTTGATTACAAACATCAACATTAACTTGCCTTTTCCCAGTCCATCAGCGCAGTATGTTTTTCGTTTCCATACAATCCTAATATCACTTAATCCAGTCCTTTTACAATAATATTTTATTTTATACAGCCCATCTCTTTCTAAAGCAGCCTCTTCCTCTCCTACAAATATTTTTTTTAAACTAAAACGTTGTAGATTACCGTTCGGATCAATTTAAGGACCCGTGCCAAAAGATGGGACTCACTTTTCAAACAGGATTTCTCTTGACAGCGGTCAATGTTCCTAGTGTCCTGATCACCAATCGAAGTACATTTGGATTACATAGCCGTTTCAGGGAATGTAGTTTATTTATGCAGACAACGAAAAAATGGAGATGATTATTTGTACGGACTGTTTTAGTTTGGATCTAGGTAATTGGTGTGTTTGTTGAAACAATTTATTATTCAATTATTGTCAATTGCCTGAAACAAAGCAGAAATAAAATATGATAACACAACCGGCTCCATTTAAATAAAACTTTAATTCAAAATTTAAGAAGTGTACCACCCCGTATTTGCTAGTACAGGCCAATAAAAACTAGACTGGCTTATAACACGAAGGCTTAAAGTTTGCTGACAGGAATATATCGCTCGCGCTTAATGTAAGTGGCCAAAGATATGCAAATTCAGCATTATACGAGATCATTCAAGTTAATATGTAAGTATCTAAACTTTATAATAATGATATATTAGTGACGGATGGCACCGGTGGAAACGCTAGCTATGACGAGTCCGAATTAATATATATCATATGCGAAAAACGATGATCAAGTGCGAGTATAAGCATTTAGTGCTGTGTTTCCTGAACATTGATTTACAATTGAATGGCGGCCATATCATTTAATACATTTGGTTCATCAGTTTCAGTATCGTGTTAATTTTATATTTATGCCAATTAACAGCTTTCTAGTACAACGAATCTTAGCGTTACGTTGCGGACAGACAGACGAATATGGCGAGAAGATTTTTTTATACTTGCGTATTTCTCCCGATTAGAATTTGAAAGGGATTCCCAAAACTTATTCTTTGGCAAACCAAATTTCTTACATCATAAAAAGTTTAAAAATTTCTTACATCTAAAAAGTTTCCAGCATCTACTAAGCAAGTGTCACAGGCCAGTTGGAAGCGCAGGGCAAATTGCAGTTTACTCAAACGCGCCAAACTGAGTTAGGGCTGTCACAAATACTTAGCTCAACTTGCGACTCGAGGCCCGGGAGATGCTTCAAGGGATATCAACTTGGAGATATTAAATTGTGCCGCTTTGTTTGGGAGAGCTAAGTTTGATTGGAGGGTCAATTGTATGCACCGTTTCAAATAAATGCATTTTTGTTATAAAAAAAAGGGAACACTTTGTTGAATAATACTCCCCTTTTTCATAGTTTTATCACAGAAATTATAACAAAAGCCATCTGCGCGGGACAATCCATATTCCATAGTGTCCTCCCATGACAGTTCTAGTGATGTCCCTCATACGCTAGTGATGTCTAGAGTAGCAGTCTTATAATCGACTAGTGGTTCCCCGCGACTTAGACCGCAAGAGTTGGTTTTTCCATATAAACTTTCATCCCCTATTTCACCCCCTTAATGTTTTTTTATCGCGACGAAATGTACTTCCCAGGGCTTCGAACTGTCTCCATACCAAATTTCATCTCAATCGTTTCAGTGGTTCAAGAGGTAACAGACAGACAGACAGACACACTTTCGCATTTATAATATTAGTATCGATATGGAAGTGTGGATGTGATTAATTTTCGTCTAACAGTAACAAATATTTGACGTTTCGTTGTGGTCAATATAAGGTGCGACTCTGAAATAATTGAAGAAAACCTGAGCCTTCGATACGATTGATTAGGGATCAAAATTACATGTTAAAATGAGAACAGATAGCAATTGTATTTCAGGAATTCGTTCTTGTATAAATTAATGAACAAATGCATTAGTTATTATTTTTTCAGTAAGATTCTTTAACATTGTAAACAATGGGTCATCAATCAGGTTTTAAACGTGAATTTGAAACATTTTAAAATATAAATTGCGTACGTATTTTTATAAAAAAATACATCCGAAGTTATTTTTAATTAACCATGGGAGCAAAAATCGCAATTTACGCTCATTTTCTTTCTTATTCCCTATTTTTCTTCTCATTAAACACAAATTCGGGGCAGAAATATTATTCAAAATAATGCAGAGAAGGGAGACGCCTTAATTATAGTTGAAATACTTTTTTCGTTCGTTAAAGCTAACAAAGCGGCCGCGAAATATGAAACCTATTAAATTTTGAACGCCCTTACTTAGTGTGGCTCACTCATATTTTTGGGCTCGACATAGCGTTATTTACAACATGGACTTACTTGGGCGACTGAAGACTCGTATTTATAGACGACGGTCTTGGTGTAGTGGTTCGCGCTCCGGACTACAAAACCAGAGGTTGCGGGTTCGAATCCCGCAAGGGGCAAATTTTTGTGGGATGAGCACGTTTATAAACATATATACGTATGTCTATATCCTATCCCGTGCTTAGTTTGGGGCTAGGTGATCGGTGTGTTTGGTAAATCAATATTTAATTTAATTTATACTCAAGCACGAGAGTGATATAATATGATATAATAATACTTGACGTATTTTGAAAGTGCAGATTAGTTAAGATTATAAATAGTTATCGGAATAGAAAAACCAGCCAGCTAGACTAAAACCTGAGGTGATCTACTGCGCCTAGAGACAAACACATTACATGAATTAAATTGCCTTATTATTACTAATTTTCCAAGCCTGACAGATGTGATTACTTGTCGCCCGGGGCGCCGAATAAGGGCGCCAATGACTGGGCGAAATAGTTAAAATAATAAAAGGTGTACTGAATTTTCCACGACTCTTGTGGGTTAATACGTCCACATTGGTAAAAAAAAACTCGATAATGATTTCAGGCATTAGTGGCCCTAACGCCTGTACTGCTCCACAGATCACAGTTAAAGTCCAGGATGGGTGATCGCGTTCAAACCATAAACAACAATAGTCTTACGGCGTAAATCCTCCTAGCACGCGCGCGCGCCATTTTTCATAATTCTGATAGAATTGATGTCTATACTTGAGCGGGAAGTTTAATGTTGAATGTAGAATTCTTGTGTTGCACTTTTCTTTGGCTTTAGAAAATACATGACGTTACGAGTTGCTAGACAACACTAGGATAACCAGGGCTGGCTAACTATGTAGTTTAGGTATGAAGCCACATGTACTATCGGGGTCAATAGCGCCTTACCACTTTTAGACGATTTTTTATAAATTCATAGACAGGCATTTGACCGCAATCTCATCTAACTGCAAGCAAACATGCGGCCAAGCATAGGTCATGTCTGACTAGGAACAGCCTACCTATTGACTGTTTTCTTAAAGGATTAATAGATTTTTTTATCCTAACGCCTTTATGTCATGCCATTATCTATCTTGTGATATAGGTGATAAGATATTATATAAATAACACATCTCTTTTTGCATTGCAACTTAAAAATATTTCGTAGGGTCTTCGTCGTTTGTGAAAGCGATTAAACTAGAGTTAGGTAGTGAACGTTTGGCTTTACTGTCTAAAATCTGAGAAATAAAATTCAAATTGACTTTGTTAGGTCTATCGCACGCTCGGAATATCTCAAATGTGCACATTTTCTTATACTTGTTGATTTCTAACTAAACCTTTACCTGACCTAGACCTTTAAAATATCTTAATATTTTTTAAATATCTTTTGGCAGGATTTGAAAAGTTGTTTGTGAGTGAATACATCTTTGTAAGAAGTAATCTTTAGAATTGTTTAAAACCGATTTAGAAAATTCATTCACCAGGAGAAAGCCAAATTATTTATGGGTACTCTGGAACTGTGTTTTAAATTATATCAGTGCGGGTCGCTAGTCTTAAGAATAATTCTAGACTGAATAATGGAGCCCCACATGTTTTTTTTATTAATAGGTCAATTTATCGCATTCTCATCTGATCTTATGCGACGATGCTCCCAAGTTTGGGTCATGTCTGTTTAGGAACAGCATATTCACTCTTTTCTAAAAGTAAGTAATAATTTATTAAAATTAAAATATTTTGTTCTTGATTTCCAATTTTTTATGTCCTACCAAAACATCATAAACCTTTAATTGAAATATGTATTTAAGATAACTACCATTGCATTGCAAGAACCTCACATACAAAAGCGTTTTAAAAGGATTACAAAATGCCGTTATTTTACAACTTAACATTATAATCTAAAGTTTAAATCTTCCTTTACAGCCCATAACGTAGTTAAGAACTTACAAACTTAGTATGGCGACATTGCGAAACTCAAAATATACACGAGTTATATCAACATTCCCATGTTAAATGCTATAAGATTATGGCAGCGTAAAACTTTTTTGTTGATATTAAGTCTTATATTTTGTTAACCAAACTCATTTATTTATAATAGCTATACAATCGGGTTACGGTATATTTGTTACTTAATTAAATAAATACAGAGAAATTAAGCTGGGCCGCAATTCTTAAACAGTATACACAACATGATTTATATTAACTACGCTATAAGGATGCTAATAGAGTTTTAACATTAAAATTAAAATAAAATATCGAGTTCAAGATACATCAACAGCAAAAGGCAGCTATCTCAGCCATTATATTAGTTAAAACAATATTTTGCATGTGACATTTTTCTAATTCTATGAAGATACAATAATAAATGCTGTAGGTAAATATGGTAAGATTTGACCTTAATCTTTTTCCCAAGCTACAGAATAAAAACTTGTTTTACGTCCCAAACGTAGTGTGATGTAGGTACACGTACTAACTCGTATATCGTATAATTTGTCGTATCATAGATATTTTGATACAGTTGTCAGAAAAACACAAACGAATGACAGGAAAATAGGTAAATTGTAGAAGTAATTAAAATGTCATCCTAGTCTAATTTTGACTGATTAGACGACTGCGTGGGAGATATTATAGTCCACAAGTGTGTGTGCAATACCCTGTGTACACTCTCATAATTCGGTGCGACGGCAGTCCGACATGACCGTAGAGAGATCAGGCGCAAGACGAACGGCTTAACGTGCTTTTGTTTATTTATTTATTTAAGCTTTATTGCACAACTAAAACTGTGTAAAAAGGCAGACTTAATGCCTAATGGCATTCTCTACCAGTCATACCTTTGGGCTAAGCAGAAATGAAATGCTTTCCGAGGAACGGGGTGTTAACACCACCAATTTCCTGACTCCGGAGCTGTGTCTGAGTTATTTCAAGAAAGAAAAACCCGACGCATTCGGCCGATCTGGGATTCGAACCCGGGACCTCGCTGATAGTACCCAGCGTGCTGACCACTAGACTAACGAGGCAGTCTATAGAAGCAATTATATTAGTATATTAAATTAGAGAAAGGAGCAAACTATCTAGGTTAAGTAGTACTCGTATTCGCTGTATAATTTTCCTTTCAACAACAAGAACTTCCGTCTATTTCATATTGGATTTTCCGTACAAAATCAAAACCAAACAGGAACTAACATTTTGCAGCTCTCGCACAGACCGTAATAGATTTAATTATCAGTAAGCCCAGCCCACTAAAATGACATGCGTGATAGAAAAATCCATACATTATTATCATATACAAATATATATTTTTTAGTAAATATACTAAATATTTACAAGATAAAATAAAATAAATAAATACCTACATACATATTATGATTATTATAATAAAGCTTCCTCTCATACTATTATTACTACTATATTTTGCAGTGCCCGACAGGGTCCATAATGATTGACTAGTACCCTGAATTGTAACACCCTGAATGTACACATTATGGAGCAATAAAGTATTGAATACTAGAGATAGATTAGTGGTAGAAAAGAACAAACATTTTTTTGTCGTTTATCTTGATAAACTTCAGAAACAGCTTGGAGTCCGGATGTTGCCTCAATACCTATGCCTCGGAAAGCACGTTAAGCCGTTAGTCCTGTGCCTAATCTCTCTGATGCGCATGACGAAACTGCCGTCTCACCGAACTTTGAAAGTGAGGCACAGAGAGTGCACGTGTGTAGTGAACATACTTATCTTATGCTCTTAAATATCTCTCGTGATCGGAATTCGTCTGGGAGGACATCACTATTAATTTCACTGGGTCCGTGGGGTCCCAACGCTATCTCGTTTTGCAAAGAGATTTCCAAGAGGCTGGTTGACATCAGTGGTGACCCAAGAGCTGGCAGCTACCTTGCTCAGCGTAAAAGCATCGCTATCCAGCGTGGTAATGCTGCCAGCATCCTGGAAACCTTACCACAAGGACCCTTTTATATTTTTCATTTTTCTATTGAATTTAATAATCTATCTTAATTTTTATTGATAAATTATACAATTTATTTGTTTCATATAAAAATTTAAATAGTAAGAAAATTGCAGATTTTAGTCGCCCTGTTTTCGCAAGATGTAACCCTACCGTATATATTGTATGAGCTTCCCACAATGCCTACTTCATATTCCCTATCAGTACCCGCAAAATGAACCGAACACAATTTGAATATCTAAATTGGCGATCCCAAGTTTCCCCATTATTTCTCCTCACCTGTTAATTTTTTTCCCCGGAGTATCTCCCCGTTTTGAGGGTAATTTTTATTATAATTTATCGGGAGAGCGTGACTAAGCAATTTGTTTGTGCTTTGTCGCCCCATTATATGTAGATGATTGTTATTATCTTTAGTGTAGAATTAATGACTCTCAAGCTTGAGGTGACAATAAGCGCATTTGGTGGGGGACATTTTTCAGGCTTAAGAAAGTGTTTTTAACTTCGAAAATGAATAACTTTGCCTTATGCAATCGTATAACGACCTCATCTAAAACCTTTGTATTTAAACATTTATCATACTTAACTCAAATTTAAATTTTTTTACGAATTCCAAATGCGAACAGTCATTAGTCACCATAAGCAGATAAACGTTCTGTACTTACATAAAAATATACTGCATCATTTGTTCATTTTCATACATTAGCAGTTGATATATATACATGTCTTATGAGTGAATTCGGAAGGTTAACATTGAAATAGTTTGATTAAATTGATATTATTTGCAGGCTTATGATACACTAGCAGTTCTCCGCAACTTCGCTCGCGCCAAAAGTCGGATTTTCCATACAAACCTTCATCCCCCATTTCACCCTCCCTTGATGTTTTTATATCACACTAAAAATAGCCTATGTCCTTCCCAGGGTCTCGAACTATCTCTGTACATAATTTCATTTGAATCGGTTCGGTAATTTTGGCGTGATTACGTAACACACAGACAGAGTTAGTTTTGCATTGAAATATTAGTTGGATTATCGCATTAAGTATTACTTTCATTAGAATAGTTATTTACGGCATTGCTACCATGTACATTTTTATTTTCGAGTTTCCGATATTTTGGCGCTGTTGCAAGCGCTGTGATCACGGTATAACTATATAGGAAACACGAAAATAAACTCCACAGGTCCACAACTGACTGAGATATGAGGTAACAAAGCCACAAAAAAAACATACAGTCGATTTGATAACCTCCTCCTTTTTTGAAGTCGCTTAAAAATATTTTTATTTGAAAGCGTTTAACTTGAACTGCTGTTTTATCTTAGTCGTCAATCAGTCAGCATCATCATGTTACTCATACTTGACAGGCTGACACGGGGCCACTGAAAGATGCCTTAAAACATTTTTGACGCTGACTTTACTTCAAACTCTACATCACCGTAATATAACGCTAACAAAGTGAGCGAATCTAACATTATCGTGCGATATGTACTCAGTTCTATGACGTTATTCTAGACTAGACCTATACGGGCACTCTAACGTTGGTTTTATTACCGTAGTTAGTTTAGTCATTACCCATGAGTGGAGCAATCAGATCCAGACAGCTATAGTCGTGCTGCCTCTCATTGGATTGTTATACTAATTCCGTTGAATCTCCACTAATGTCATAAATCCGTGGCTATCTGACCTTTACACGCCGAAGCCGAAGCTAACGATTTTGATTAAAGCAAGACTTATGTTATTTGAATGTTACTTAAGTCTTTGCCCGAGTAAATACATGTGTACATTCTTTTTACCCGACTGCGGAAGGAGGGTTATGCTTTTCGAGAGTATGTATGTATGTTGAATTGTTTGGCACGCCCTGCAGCCCAAACGACTGGACAGTTTTTGACATATGAGGTGTCGTTGAATTTGTCAAAATTGTGAGAGTGACATAGGCTATATACATTTAAAAAATTGCGCCCGCAAATGGAAATAAAGGGGGGAGGGGGATTGATTTTTTCCTTACCATGACAATATGGGTATCAAATGAAAGCCCGTAAAAAGACCATTTGAATTATATTATAATTTATGCAGCTTTTGACTTTGACTTTTGACTTTGCTTGTTGTAAGTGAAGTATGACTCGAACCTTCTCACAGTTGAGGCGTGGCCTTTGCCCAGCAGTGGGATCTGTTAAGGCTAACTTTACTTTCTTACTTTATGTTATTTTTTTAATTAGTAACATTCTCCGTTCTTTTTGCTCTTTTGGCATGGTGTAAGTGTTTTGATCACGTTTAGTAGATAAAAACGACATCATAAACTCCAGTTTGCGATGGCAGTTGAACGATTTTAACAGTGTTGGTTGGGTCCGTTAGGTGCCGCCTAGTAGCTATCACACTCTCACTGGAGCCCGGCGCCAAACAGCTTGCTGTGTTCCGTCGGTGAGTTCCCACTCAGAACTAAGCCAGAACCTCTTGGGTGAGCTCGCTCCGTCACTATTATCTCCGTTTACGCCAGGTGTGGATTAGTCTAGAGTCAAGAGCAAACCCATTTCAAAACAAAAAAAATATCCACAGCGCTCTGTCACCGGCTCTTTTGGATCAGGTTGTCCCTAGCATAGTCTTATATGTCATCAGACCATCTGGCTGGTGGTCTTTCAGCACTTCTCTTGCCAATTCTGGGTCTCCAATCAAAGAATGATCTTAATAAATGTAATACTTAATATATGTTTCCAAAATAATCCTCAATTTACTTGTATAGTCATTAAACGCAAATAACCAATTAACGTCTCATCGCGGCTTAACCTTAATTAAAAATGGATCGATACAACAATGAAAGTCTCGACGAAGTAATGGTTTCGATAACAATTTCGTACTTTGGTATCGTAGTTAACGTAACGTACGAAATTGCCAACAATACGTAATGATTGATTAACCCACTTCAAAAAAGGAGGAGGTTCTATGTTCTACGTCAATTTTGAATCAAATTTGCCTTTAAAAAAAGTATTAGTTGCATTAAATTCCGTTTGTGTGTGTTAAGAGTATGTTTAGAAATGCAACAACAAAGTTTGAAATCCTAATTGTGAATCAATTTAAAAAAATAAAATAAACGCAGGCGCTAGCCATAATGAGGATCCTGGAGTAATCAAGAGATATATCTTCAGACTTTATAGCCACGTACGAGTATACAGTTTTTGCTACGCCATCTTTACGCATTAAAGCGTTTACATCCGGCAGTCTTAAATTATATGGTGCTGAGCTGATGGTGGAAGTCGTATGGAACTTAACGAGTTACCGAATTGCGATTGTGGTATTGTGTTAGGAAGTACGGGAAATTAGCGTACCTGCCACAAAATGATAAAAAAAAATTTGTATAGCAAGTAAACATAATTATTGAATAAACTTAACACCTAACTGTAAAAATAATTATATTTTTTTAATGATCTTTTTACTGACTTTCATTTTATACCCATATAGCTACAATGGTAAGAAAAAAATAATCCCTCCCTGAACCCCTTTGGTTTCGTTTGTGGGCGTCATTTTTAAAATCGATATTAGTCTATGTCACTACCACAATTCTGATAAATTAAACGACACCTCATATGTCAAAAACTGTCCAGATGTTTGGGCCATAGGGCGTGCCAAACCATTATACATACACATACATACTCTCGAAAACTTTCTCGAAGTTTTATATGTTCGTCGGGTAAAAAGTAAAAAAAAAACTTTTTCATGAAGTGAAAGAAACGTGAAATAAAGTCGGTGCTAATTCAGAGTATTCATACGTGTGACCCAATGCTAGCACCAACTTCCTTCCACATTTTTTTCACTTGGCGATAAAGAAGTTAATATTTCTAACTTAAGATAGATGGATTAAAAATATATTTAGCATCACATCAAATCGTCCATGCTTAAAAATCCTTTCAATCCATATTTAAAATTGTACTTACTTGCATTAAACAGTTAGTAGCACCTGTTAGAAAACAATATTTTTGAGCAATCGTAAATTATTTTTGTTGGAAAACAATACAACCATCCTTTTGACAAACCCTCTGATAATTCAACAGACATTCATTTATTTTGTTTTATAGCCATTTCTGAAACTTGTTAATAAAGTACGAAAGGCTTTCTATTTGAATTTCGAAAAGAGCGGCCGAAAAGTTACGTTCCAATATTTACGAAGGTTTTCAACATTTACCATTCAGAACGTCTCGCGCCGAAATTCAATTACGCAACCACGCATTCCTAAACTACCCTCAAAAATTATCACCAGTCGCTCATTTGACCTTGGCACAAGAATATCTTATTTGTAAGCCTTAGTTCGATAGTAGCTCAGTGTCGCGCGAGATCGCATCCGCGCCACGCGTTCGCTACGTGCCACACGGTAGCCCACGTGGGTCGAGTAGACGATGTAGGCTGTGCCAGTGTTTTGGTGTTGTTTATTTTATAACCTTACTTTGTGTTGACAGCCGGAGATCGGTGAGTACACAAGTTAAAAAAAACAAATCGAGCAGATTTTGTTTTCGCGCCTTCTATTTTCGAAATGGTTCGCGCGCTGGTAACAAATGACGATCGGCGTTTGGTGCGAAAATTGACGAATGAATTGATTTCAAAGGCCGCGTCATCTGTGAAACTTACGTAATGTAACCGTAACGTTTTCACTTATTTATAACGTTCAATGTCAACAAAATCACGCTTCATGAGTTTTATCAACATAGCCTGACTCTTGCATAATATATTAGGTCAGATTTCTGATCGATTAGTTTCAGTGAAAATAGGAAGCGGGCCGCAAATATTATTTATAGGTTATGTTGTTGTTTTTCGTCGCGAGGTTATATTTATCGTGAAGGTTCTATAGAGGTCAACGATCTCATAAAGTGTGAAAGGTCAGTGATGTTCAGACTTGTGCGTTCGATATGAACAGATGGTGTGTGATTTGAAGTCTATTATAGACTTCAGACCTAGAAGAAATCACACACATTACTTATACTTTATTGAGCATTTTTGCAAACAAATAGTATTGCAACTTAAGTTTTTATGATATATTTTTATTATGATATAATATACTGCAAAATATGTAGCTAAATGAGAGATAAATTAAAGCTTAAATAGATATTTTTTAGGTTTTTGGAATTTCGTAACACATGGTAATGGAAATATTCTAAAACATTATTAGCTTTCCAGTTTTATTTGCACGTCCATTTCAATTGTCACGGACGTCAATCCTTTGTTAAAAGCATGAAAAAGTTTTTACCTATCAGGAATAATTACCACGTTATAATCCCTTACTCACTTAACTTGTTAACGTTACGTAAATATATTTAAGTAAATTGTGTGTAGTGTGCTACAATTCCCTACAGAGTTTATATACTTTCTAACCTTTTTACCCATATTTATTTCCACCGATAATAACCGTTGGTTTTAATGCTCGTGACCTATGTACGTACTATTACTATTATTTTCCACTGCGTAAAAACAACTCACTCACAAAGAACGGAGTTTGCCCTTCAATTCCAAACTATTGAATTGTCCTTCATTGAAACAAAACTTTGACTTATCCAGCAATTCAGAATCAAACGGCTAAATCATTAGCCAGAAAGCTAATTAGCCGACCAGTCTGCCAGTAGTGGCCATTTCGGGCATTCACGATTGAATTACACGGCGATAATTACATATCAGCGGATTGTAGCTTGCGGGGATAAATCATAATACGAACATTGGTTTCGGCGAAGGTAGCTTTGTTATTGGGATTTTAATAACGCGTTTGTTGTGTGAGTTAGGTGTTGGATAAAATGGTGGAACAGAAATTTTCTAGATTATAAAGCTGTAAATTTTCATAGTTTTTAGGGTTCCGTAGTCCGTATAGTATTTTCCAGTTTAATGTTCCATTCAAAAAGTAAATTTAGCCTATATAGATCCCACTGCTGGGAAAAGGCCTCACCTCAACTATGAGAAGGTACGAGCTATACTCCACCACGCGGGCTCAGTGCGGATCGGTGGAGGGGTGTCTGTAAACCAAGTGACATACCTTACTGTCAGATGTTATTAAGCCGCCCTTGGGCCTCTGACTAGGCTTAACGACTAATACCAACAGATATTAGCCGGAATAGCCCCATTTACGAAATATAAAATTTCAAAGTGCATTTTTTGTTTCAGTAGGGCCCCCCTCTAAAAGCTTAACTGCTGGCTTTGAAAATCTAAAAAAAAAACATGATGATACGAGTAGTAGCAATTTATAAACTTTAAAGCGATTGGAGATCGCTACTGCTGTCCTATTTTGAGGCACTAAAATGGAGTGAACGTAGGATCAAGACCACCCATACAGAAAATACAAAATCCCATAATTTCTGTTTCTTACGTTTATGCGAATTCTTGAAGTCTCTATCTATTTATCTATATCAGCCTTTGGGTTCGTCTTCGAACATAGGCCTCCTCTTCAACCTTCCACAGACTTCTGTACCTGGCCACCTGCATCCAGTTAATTCCAGCCTGTTGCCGGATGTCATCTGTCCATCTTTTAGGCGGTCTTCCTCTACCGCGGGTGTCATTGCGGGGTCTCCACTCTAGGATCTTTCTAACCCATCGATCGTGGTTCATCCGTGCAATGTGTCCTGAAGTCATTAAAACACAATTTTACGGATAACCTTCGCGGTTTATTTACATTTTATTTAAAACCTGACGTTTCGAAGACTTTACAGCATTCGTGGTCACAGGGAGTGGTCGTGGTACCTGTAATGTGTAATGAGTCCGTATTATAAATTCTTTAAAGTGACTAAGATGAAGTAGTTGCTTGCGTATCAGCATTTCACAATCCTCTTAAAGCATTGCGTTGCGTAGGGCATCCACCCAATCCAAGATGGACGGACGACCTTTTCAAAGTCGTAGGATTGCGCTGGTAGCGGGCTGCTAACTTTGGTAATCGATGGGTCGGCTTATGCCTGAACATGGTTTGATTGATTAAACCAATAGGTTCAGCAGTGAAAGTCCTTCGGCTGACACGATGTGCTTTACTTAACACCTTTTCGCAATACCATGAATACGATTATTTTTATTACGTTTAGGCCCAAATTTTTTAACAGTTGATAAACGGGAATAGATAGTTTTTTTGACACAATTCCCGTAAAAATGTGTCAGATAATTTTAACCATATAATGCGTTTGGTTGAGGTAGCGGTAGGGTCAATATTGGAACGGTATATAGATGTACAGTACTTTGACTTCATACTAGAGCGCCCGAATCGACACAGATAGATGTCATTGAACAAACAAAGTAGTTTTATGAAACATAATTATCTTTATTTCGGATGACAGGTGTCAAAATTGAAACGGCCATATTTCGGTAACTACCCACCCTAGACTACTGGTAGCTAGCGCTCCGTCCATCCGAAGGTTTTAATTTCAAATATACGGCCAAGATAAACTACTGTATGAAAACAAAACAAATCTGTCTATTGTGATATTGGCACATGTAGACCGACCCAACCAGAACAATAGACAACAATAATAGACCCAACAATAGACTGAGCATTTATAGTGCTTCTTTAGATCTATGAGCAATAAGCGATTTAAATACAATTTTGACTACAGTTTTAAATAGAAAGTGCAGATTCTACTCGTACGTATTGAAAAGGCGCCATATTTAAACAACCATTAAGAACCACTTTACTTCAAACCCTTTTGTAAACCCTTTTCCCTTGAGTAATTCACAACTCAATTAGTACACCACAGTCTTTATAGGCGCATTAGTATTTATAAGCCAAACGTTTTTATGAGGCTTTAAAATGTTTCCAAGGTAGTCCGCTGAATGTCTGCGTCTTTGTCGCCGTAATTTTGAGGCATAAAGTCGCACTGCATACATTAGTCACACTTTTATACCAATGCGGAATGGCAAGTATTTGCATTTTTTATTTCAGTGTGAAGGTTTAGGTATGCAGTTTTTATGTTGTTGGTAATTTTATGTTTTTTTTTTATAACAAAGGCTAGTTATGCCTAATTTTTACTTAGGACAGCAAAGACGGTTTATGCGTTTGGGTAGTGATGTTTATCTGTGACATCAACATGTGTGTCGATGTTTTGCTATCTATCTTCCATTTTTTACTGAAGGAAGATAAAAAAGTTTTTTAACTCATCCAGAGTTGAAAAATATATTATTAACTTAATCCATTCCTTACTAATTTCATTTTTAAACTTTCTAGTTGCGTTGTTTATAATAAAAATGCTTCGATAGGTACGTTCCATAAATTCCTGTATTATTATAGTGATGGTGATACCATTTTGATGCGTTTATATATTATTTTGAACATAAGCTATACTAGATCTTTGCTAAATAAAAGTAGCAGTATTGAAACTGAAAAATTTTCATACAGTAATAGCTGACAGAGCAACCTTAACACGTTTTCAAACTAACACTAAAACAAATCGAAAACACGCCAAAAAAGCTATTCCCTAGCTGTATGCAGGTGGTAATTAGTAATCCGAGCTTTCCTTCTAGATTTGTTCCCGGATCAGTTGGACAACTTGTCGACTTAATCAGTCGACAAGTCGACAAATGTCAGGTCCCAAATCTGAGGTCTTACTGTGTGAGACCGTTTCTGTATTATTGGATGTAGCCACCACGCTTATTTGCATTGTGTTGTGATGTTAGAATGAGTGATAGGATCAGCCAGCAAGTCTGCAGTCTAACTCGACCGCACTTAAAATTCTATAAGTTGTAGCGTTCAGTTAAGCGAATAGCTTCCAAACTTACGTCAGGTAGAAAATGGTAGCTTTCCACGTCATCATACATCATACATCATTATTACTCGCAGGACGTCCACTGCTAAACGTAGGCCTCCCCCATAAGTGACCTGGGTACTTACTCCCGAGCTTAATCGAATCGAGTCGAGATTGACCTGAAATGGCGATTCGTTAAACATTAGCTCTCGATGTCGATGGCGTCGGTGGTAAGATGTAACGGCGGTTTGCGATTTCAAATAGCTCACTATTCGACCACAACTCGATTGGCGCTATAATCGATTTGCAGAGTACCAAATTACTGATTCTCGACGTTGATTTGTTGATAAACGTAACTCGAACTTGTCAAGAGTAAGCCTGCTGTTACAAGCGGTCCGCATCCAGCGCGATCCTGCAACCTTAATAAGGTCTCCTATCCATCTGCTGGTGAATGCTCTTCGCTATGCTTTTGAGCATATGCTCTTTAATTAAGAACCTCTCTGCTGCAACAGGCATCAGTCTTCATCAGTTCTTACATGACTGTTTTTAAATAATAATAGGTATAGCTTTAAAAATAACGTTATGAAAACAATAAGAGCTCATTGTTTTGGAATTGCAATCGCAATCGCTTTTAAGAGAAAGGGCAGCAGGTCTGAAAATGAGGATCATTGGCTATAAGAGTAGGGTCTTTGCTTTCATTGACGGTCTCAAAGGATCTGAAAGGCGATTGGGACGCGCTTAAATATCAGACTGGAATATTCGGATATTATTCTGTAAAAAGCAATCCCTTTATGGAGAATATACTGCTAATTAAACAGCGATACAAAAAATGGGACAAAAGTGTGTTGGTGACTATTATTTTAAGCTAGCTGACTCGGCAAACTTCAGCCGTCCAGATTTTAAGTTTTCACTCTTTTGCTCGCAATTGTTTCATTTCATAAAAACTTTTCCGTGTCTAATGACGCGTTATTTTAGGTACTGATCATTTATTTTCTTGAAAAATGATGATTTGTTTATTTATTTCAACTTTCTTGCACCAAAAAAGAAAGTACAATTGGCGGACTTAAAGCCTTAAAGCATTCTCTACCAGTCAACCGCATGGGGATGCAGGGAGTTAATAAGTTTAAAAAAACCTATTGTTAATTAGCTAAAAACTTTAATTTTGTAATATTTTAGTTAAAAAAACTGGAGCAAATAGTATTAATAGTTAAAATACTTGGATATTATGTATGAATGTAACACTGAAGAGCGAGACTCTCCGACACAGGCATTGTAATGCTTAAAAGAGGATCTCAAACCAAAAAATTGTGTAATCCTTTATTGTTAAAGAAATAAATATTTTTTCATTTTTTTTTCATTTTTCATTTTTTCAAGATTGATTACTTTTTTTACATAAAAACTATTGATGGAATTTTCATAACACATTAAAGTATAAATGTGTTATCGATTTGTTTGCATAAAAATAGCACACAAATATTTTCACTGAAAATACGATGATCTATTCTGGAATTAAATTCCGTCAGTCGATAAAGGCTATAAGTATAATGTCATTTCTCTTCCCTTACAAAAGTACTAAAGGTTTTTCAAACTGCGTGTCGTCGACTAATCCAAACAGAATTGCCCCATACCATTTCCAATCAGCTATCTGATCCGATCGCTTGATAATGTAATAAAATATAACGCCAAACTTGGACTATTGGATATTGGGAATAGGCCGAGGCTCGATATAGCTAAATGTTTGGCCACACGAACGCCATTTTTGGCAAATTAAAGGGGGTTGCGAACCTTTTTATGGTAGACAGACAGGCGTATGAATGCTAGTAAGTTACTATCTAGGACAAAAAAAAATTTGCTTAGGAAGAAAAAAGCATGAATAGTTTACTCCTCAACTATCTAAAACGAAGCTGGCTACATAAAGCAGCTGCAATAGTATTTATACAGTGCAGTGACTGCCCGTCTTATCTATTGATATGATGAAACGTCATGTGGCGGCTGCATTTGCTGCTACATAAACAGGGTGTCCCGTGATGAAGGATAATCCTTTAGGTACAGATGAGTTACATCATGCACTACTATATGCCAAAAAAATTTCAAATAAAAGTGTTGCCATTTTTGAGATTTTAAGTTTGTATTGTTTTTGAGAGCGTTACAAAAGTAATATTGATTTTGGTGTTTAGATTATTCACGAGTATTAAAATAAAAACAGACTTCTAAAGACTTCTTTCTAATTCTTCATTTATGAGAGACCCTGTATAAACCAGTCGTGCAACCTCCGCCGCTGCAGCCGCTGGACGTGCTATCGGCACCTGCTTTAAGCAGTCACCTTCGGAATAGCACCTTATTTTCTTCTTATTAGGAAAATAAACTTTCTTAGGCCCCAAGAGAGTTTGTTTCTCCATTTAATTGCAGGAAAATGTGTGCCCTGTAAATCGGTTGTTAGTCTTCATTCATCACGATCTTTCCATTATACCTGCTTTTGATTTTTTTTCAGTATCTATACTTATTGTGTGTTCCTACAATGATTTATTGCGCTAGAGTAAAGATTAGATGACTAAGTATAATGATATAACATTATCTGATAACAAGGAATGGCTGTCTTCTCGCACCAAAGCAAACAAGAGCTAGATACTCTTGAATGAAAATAATAGGTTTCGTAATACGAGTATGTACAATACTGAACTCTAAAACAAATAAAACAAAGGAGGTAATACAAAGAACACATCGGATAGTATGAAAGGAGACGGATTTGTTTCGCCTAGGGAAATGCGGAGATAAATTCAGTTTTTATGAATAGTAGGAGAAATTTACATTACTCGTTGGTGAGATACACTTGCACACAATATAATGTGACGTAGAAGGGATGTTTGTTATATTTTGTTACCTATAAATATTTTATTAGCACTGTCACGACATTAAGCGATGATACGGCTAAACCTGATGCTGACTCGAAACGTCGCATTACCTCTATTCTTTATTCTTCTGTATGTGAAGCCATCTAAATCGCTATCACAGCCGCACCTTTTGTTTGCACGGCGAAAACACTACATTTGTCACGCAAAATAGATACAGCTCCGATCTCATGTCTAGAATTCCCGACAATTCTATAAATATGTCGATTTGTAAAAAAATATTCCTATTTCGCAACAGTACTGAAACTGACAATTGTCACAGAAATGCTAGGAATGTTTTCAATTTTTAGTTGTTAAAAAGGGCCCAGATCATAGTGTTTAACACTTAAGATGGCAACGAATTCCACTCTCTAGCCGTACTCAAGAGGAACGTCAAAGCGTTTAGTGTGTGAGAGAAAGGTTCCTGATTATTTATCTTTTTAGTACGATTTCTAAAATAGAATTGGAATGAGAGTGACTATGGTTTGAAAACAGTCCCCGATTGCTAATTTCATTTACGCTGACACGAGCCGCTGTATCAATAGTTCTTATGACGATCGCCAAACTTTAGAAAATCGATTGAATTTTATTAAAATAATACAACTTGATGTTGAATCAGTTTATGGCATAGCAGGTAATATATCAGGCCACGAGGTTTTAACACATTGAGGGAGAGTAAACGCTATTATGCGTGCAAACATCAAAGAGTATTATTTTCAATGATAAGGATATTCTTTTCTTTTGTATTAGATGTGGGTTTTTTAACATGACTGACAGTTAATTAAAACACAAATTTACGGATTACTTTGCGATTTATTTTATTTGAAACCTGACGTTTCGAACATGACTGTGAGTGATGGAGATTGGGCCTCTTAACCCACTTTGATTGTGGCTCGTCTTTCGTTTCTTATTTTCGTTCCATTAGACGACGGGAGCAAGGTTATTTGAGTTGAAGGGAAAATATTAACTGCATTTTCTACCAGAGCTTGTTTATGCAGTTGTGTCCACAGATTTGGAGTATCTTGTGCAGAGGTATTTAAATACCATTTGGTAGGGTATTATATCCTTAACCATTATTTTTATGATGTGTGTATTTACTTAGGTGCCATTGTAATAGAGGTGAATAAAACCATCCATACCAACAACTCGTAAACTTAAACTTGAAATTTTAAATAAAGACTTATTTAAAATTTCAAGTTTAAGTTTACGAGAATAAAGACTTATTTAAAATTTCCAGTTTAAGTTTACGAGTTGTTGGTATGGATGGTTTTATTCACCTCTATTACAATGGCACCTAAGTAAATACACACATCATAAAAATAATGGTTAAGGATATAATACCCTACCAAATGGTATTTAAATACCTCTGCACAAGATACTCCAAATCTGTGGACACAACTGCATAAACAAGCTCTGGTAGAAAATGCAGTTAATATTTTCCCTTCAGGGTCTCCTTACTTTTCCCAAAGTAAGGAGACCCTTACTTTATCCATCATCGAAACAGCAGATATTACGCGTATTGCTATAGAGTATAGAGCGTTTGTAATTCTATTTTTTTCTGTATTCTATGATCGACTGTAATCACCGCTAAAAACGTTATCCGATTTAATATATATATATACCTAGTCAGGTCATAAGTTCTGTCACATGTGTAATATGAAATTTGATCATATATATAGCAAAATTAACTTAATAAAACATAGATTCATATGATAATAAAGTTTATTCAAAATGACCCCCACGATTTTGAATACAGGTCTTCAATCTGCGCGGCCAGTTGTCTATCGTAGCACGAACGAGGTCCATGTCAATATCGGCGGTTGCCTTAATTAAGGATGCCTTGAGTGACTCCAAATCAGGATGAGGCTTTGAGCAGGACTTTTCCTCCAAGTGTTGCCAGCCAGTCTTGTGTGCTTTTCGCTCTATGAGCTGGCGCAGAATCTTGTTGGAATACCCAGTGCCTGTTATTAAACATGGTATGAGAAACAGGTTCCACAAGGTTCTTGAGGACTGTGTTTTAATGATACACAACTGCATTCTTTTTTACGCCTTTCTCTCAAAAATGTACCTCAGTTAAGCCCCAATAAGAGACTCCCAACCAAACCATGAGCGAGGATGGAAAATGACCTTGTTGGACACGCGGAGTATGGTTGCGCGCTTCTTCACTGATGTGTGCGTACACCTTATCATTTTGTTTGTTGTAGCTCTCTTCCACGGTGAAAATTTTTTCATCAGAAAAAAAAATTTTCCGATGCTTTTTTCCCGCGTACCGCTTCAACAAAGCACGGCATCTCTTCAGTCTCAGGTCCATTAAACGAGCGTCCAAACGATGTCCTGTTTTTCTTCGATATGTCCTAAGCCCTAAGTCTTCATTTAACACCCTTTTCACCGTGGTCCTGCTTAACCCCATCTGAAGGGCCAACAGTTTCTGCTTACGTATGGGATTTCTTTGAATTCGCGCCTTCACAGCTTTTATCACTGCTGGAGTCCTAACAGAGCGAGGGCGACCACTTCTTGACCTGTCATCTACACTAGAGTCTTCATTATATCGTTTTATGGTACGATAAATGAATCTTTTGGTTATATTCAAATTTTTCAGTAAGTCGAAAATCTGAATTGGTGCGTAACCGCAACGATGCAACGCAATAACCGCGACACGGTCTTCTTTAAGTGTCCTCTACATATTTGAAAATGAGGAAAATTCTAAAAAGTACACATTTTTATTTTTATGAAAAATTCGAAATTCGTATTCAAAAAACTTTTTTGTGGCCAGCATTTTAAATTCAAAAGTTTTTATTGTGTTTTTATTAACTTATGACCTGACTATGTATAGGTACTAGAGGTATACATACCTACTTTTTGCCACCAAAACAGAAGCGTCATCTAAACCCAATTAATGATTTCATCAACAAAGCGTCGAAATCCATCATTTGCGATGGCACCGCTCCAATCGGGAACCAATCAATCCCATACATTATTCCATACGTTATTTCACACGCGACCTGAAATTAACGAGAATTAACCAACAGTAGACAATGTGGGCGCGATTCTATACTCTCTAAAATGGTTTTCAAGGTTCCTTAGTACTGACAAAGAACTCTTATAGTTTCATCATGTGTGTCTATCTATCCGAGGTTATGCTAAGAGACCGTTAGTACTAAAAAGCTGTAATTTAGTAGATGTATGTATACCAATTACGCCGACAAAGTGGTAGAGTAAAATGTTGAAAAATAGTTTTTTAGCTTAGCTCCTCTACATGTGAAGTGGGAAATGACTTTGAGATTTCTATAACTATTTTTCAATTTAATGCTCCATTTACGAAATATTAAAACTTTAAAGTGAACATTTTTGTTCCAGTAGGACGTTTTCGAGGTAGCAGTTAGGTTTTTAGAGGGGGTCTCTAAAAACTTATCTGCTAGCTTGAAAAATCTGAAAAAGCTCATGATGATAGTGCATTTTATAAACTTTAAAGGAAAACTATTGCGGTTAGGAAAGCTTTATTAGTTTAGCAGTAATAGTCGTTGAACTTTAGTATTGAATAATTTTGTACCAAATACAAAATCCTTAAAATAAATTCTTTAAAGTGACAAAGATGAAGAAGTTGCATGTTAAAACTAATAACGGTTATATATTATACGTAGATAATAGTCAGGGATTGCAATCAAGTTTGGCAAAACGGTGACATCTTATGGCTTAGTCATATTTTTTCTGTTTGTTAATAAATGAGAGAACCAAAGGCGTTTATTCCCATTATGATTATTATATGAGTATTATGATTAGGTTCATTAAGGTCATAAAGCGATCATAGGCTCCGTTGGGTTTCGCCTGATAACTACCACGCTCTCACTGGAGCCCGGCGTCCAGCAGCTTTTGTGTTCCGCCGGTGAGTGGGAGGGCCAGCAGCTTCTGGGTGAGCTCGCTCTACCATCGACTTTGTCTACGCCACGTTTGGTTTAGTGTAGCAAACCCATTAAAATTATATATTTTATTTCAAAAACATTTGTGATGATAAGTCTGATAGAAGAGAATCAGGCCCAATGTGTGAATAGAGTAGGCGCTATGCAAATTGCGCGTTTGTTGACAATCAACGGTGCAGCTGCTCAAATATCAGGTTAATTTAGACGGTTCCAAACTAAAACCCTAAGGCTGTTCAGGCACAAGTCCGAACAGTAAGCTCACTGCATTTTTCTTCTTCTTCTTCTTCTTCTTCAACCCGTTGCCACCCAATGCTGAGTGTAGGTCTCCTCCAATGATTTTCACTTCTAACGGTCAAGGGCTTGTCTCCTCCAGTTCAACCCAGAAACTTTGACGATGTCGTCTGTCCATCTTGCCGGCTGTCGTCCCACGTTTCGTCGTCCCTCTCTCGGTCGCCACTCCAGCACCTTCCTTCCCCACCTGCCATCCGTTCTTCGGCATATGTGACCCGCCCACTTCCATTTTCTACCCGCTATCACTTTGGCTATGTCGGTTAACCTGGTCCTTCTCCGTATTTCGGTATTTCTTACCCTATCGCAAAGGGAAATTCCCAACATAGCCCGCTCCATGGCTCTCTGGGCGTCTTGTAAGCGGTGGATTATTTGTTGAGTCAGCGTCCATGCCTCAGCGCCGTATGTCATCACAGGGAGTACACATTGCTCGAACAAGCGACGTTTTAGGTTCATAGGCACCTTCTTGGATTTGAGTACGTCGGATAATTTACCAAAAGCACCCCAGCTGAGTTGAATACGACGCTTTATTTCACTCTCTTGTCCGTTAACTTCTAAGCTCAAGTTCTGCCCTAGGTAAACGTACTCCTTCACTTTCTCAATCAGATTACCTTGGATGGTTATGTGAGTAATGTCGTCGTCGCAGCACATGATCTTGGTTTTTGAGGCATTCATTTTAAGACCGACACTAAGCGATGCCTCATAGAGTTCCTGAACCATGGACTGTAGTTCGCCTACACTTTTTGCGAAAACGACGATGTCATCGGCAAAGCGCAGATGGGTTAGATTTTCGCCGTTGATGTTAATGCCTCTTTGGGTCCAGTCGAGAAGCTTAAATACGTCCTCCAAACAAGCTGTAAAAAGTTTGGGTGATATTGTGTCTCCCTGCCTTACTCCTCTCTGTACGCGCACTTGGTCTGTAAGCTCATGAAGTTTCACCTGTAAAGTAGCTGAGCGGTATATTTCTCTGATGGCTTCTACATATCTCGTGTCCACCTGGCATCGTTGTAAAGAGTGGATTACGGCCCAGTGTTCTACCGTATCGAACGCCTTTTCATAGTCCACGAAGGCTACTACTAAGGGTTGATTATATTCGTTGCACTTCTCTTTAACTTGGCGTACTGTAAATATGTGATCCATCGTTGAGAATTCACTCCTAAATCCAGCCTGTTCCACTGGTTGGGCCGATCTAGCCGGACTGTCAGACGATTGGTGACCACTTTGGTAAACAACTTATATATGTGGCTAAGTAATGATATGGGTCGGTAATTACTTAATTTTGTGATGTCGCCCTTTTTGTGTAAAAGTATTACAATCGCATTCCTCCAAGATTCTGGTGATTTGCCATCGAACAATACTTTGTTGAAGAGCATCTGAAGTTGTTTAAGCACTGGTTTGCCGCCGTGGAGCAGTTGTTCGCAAGTGATCCCATCTTCGCCTGGTGATTTTCCTTTCTTCATCTGCTTGAGCGCATGCTTAATCTCATAGAGGCTAAACTCTGGGAGATCTTCCGTTCTGTGCCTAGTAAGGGTAGCTCGTGGATCACTAGATACAGCAGGGTTCATCTCTTGAGACTGAGAACTGTAGAGCTCCGAGTAAAATTTCTTTACTGTAACTGTTATCTCCTTACGGTCTGAAGTTTGTTGGCCCCCTTCTTTAGCTAGCCGATGTATCTGACAATTACCACGACTCATTTGTTTCCTGAACACTTTTGGACCCTTGTGCTTTTCAATAGTATCGAGGATTAACTCTAACTTTTTTAACTGCATTTTTAGGGTTGCGCAGTCGAAAAGGAACCCCTAAAGATTCGCTTTGGCCGATTTTTATTTTCTCCCTTGATGAGTTATCGATGCAATTTCAGTTGTAGAAAAGAAATCCTGTAGTTTTTTTATGGTAATGAATTCAAATGTTTTTACGAATGCAGCGTGGTTATAGACACTTAAAAAGACACATGATCAAACATCAGTTGAAAGTCAAAATTTCAAAAATTATTCTATTTTCTAAAATTAGGACTTATGTACTTCATTAAAATCTACAGCACATCATTGTTGCAGTTTTTGATCAGTTCACCTTTCGACCAACCACTTTGTAGATATTGCACGAGACTGACTAGGCGTACACAACAAATTCAAATAGGCGTACATTTTCCCTAAAATACAACGTTATTATACAATCATATGTTGTTAACTATTAATGGATAATAAGTACTTATAACCTGAAGTTGACTGCCTCGTTGGTTTAGAGGACAGCACGCTGGGTACTATCCACGAGGTCCCGGGTTCGAATCCCGGGTCGGGCCGAGAGTGTTTGGGTTTTTCTGTCTTGAAATTACTCAGACACAGCTCCGGAGTCAGGAAGTTGGTGGTGTTAACACCCGTGCCTCGGAAAGCACGTTAAGCCGTTGGTCCTGCGCCTAATCTCTCTACGGTCATGTCGGACTGCCGTCTCACAGAATTATGAGAGTGAAGGAACAGAGAGTGCACCTGTGTATTGCGCACACAATTGTGCACTATAATATGTCCTGCCCAGTTGGCTAATCTCTGTTGAGATAGGCCGCCGTAGTCAAAATCGGCTAGGAGGACATCATCATCATCATAATCATAACCTGAAGTGGCAATTAACAGTTGTGATATGTTTAGGTTTTTATAGCGTAGGTATTTATCTTGTTGTGATTTTATTAAAGAAGCATACCACACAGCGGGGTTAACGCCTGACACGACTCAAGTTTGACTTTAAAATCTTTACAAAGTACCAAAATTATACAAGTATCCTCCTGTGATTCGGTATGTAAATTTTAAGGTATAATTATTGGTAATATATTTATTTCTTGAAGTAAAAACTAAATTAAGAAAGTAGTTTGAGTATTTTTATTTTTGTTGAGTGGTTATTTTGTAATTAATTATTGAAAATATAAACTTGTGACGTCATAAGCATGCCTATGACTTTCTCTCATACTTACAGGATTGTCTTTGGAAGCAAATTTTTTTCTTCATTGGAAACTTTCACAAATGCAAACAGTAACGTCATAATTATTTCGGTTTCCGGTTCCTTTAAAGGGCATACAAAGGATAAAATTTACTCCGTATTTTCGTAAAATAATCCCCATCTTTAAATTTTAGGTGGTATAAGTAACTGTATAGTGATTATGGGCATAACATCTCTTAATAGTTTTGAAATTACTATAGGTTGTTTTTAACTTTACATTACCGAATTCGGCAGTAAAACTTATCCGAGTACCATTGATAGTATTAGCCGTAACTAGAGCTATGCAAATGGATCCGTTGTTTACAATGCATCAGGCGGTACAGCTGAGTACACGGCAAATATCAGCTTTAATTGCAGAGGAAGAATGCTTTCCATAGGGATAAGCCTTAATTGGAACGATAGAAGGCAATTAATTGCTCATTTAGGGATAACATGATGAAGAGCAGGGTCATGGGTTTGGGACCCACCTAAAAAAACTAAACTTAACTAACTAACTAAAGACAGTCGGTGAATTTTGAGTGCAATTTTTACATTTTGTAGCCTGTATACATAGAAGATCTAGATACCTGGATAATGGGATTCATAAAATCGCACAACAGAGATGTTGGGTACATAACTCGAGATTAGGAACAAGAATGAAGTCATTTAAATCATCATTTACCTTCCATCCAAGTTTTTCTAGTGTTTCTACTGATTTTCGTTCGTCTTATAAAACTTCGCATCATTGAAACACTCGATCAACTGCACTCGACCGCAAGAAACCCACTTGTCACAGAAGGCGAGCGATAGAATAAACGCTAAAATTATTGTGTTGAGTGAAAATTAAGTCACATTCGCCAACAGAATGTCATACGAGTATTTAAAAATAGAGCTCCTGTTGAACTATGAATGGATATCTCTGAGATCAGGACTTAATGTGTTGAATATACCGTCCATAATTCTCAACAGTTTAACAAATCAGATCAGAAAGGATTGAGCTCCAAAAGCAGCTATATCTAAATACCGTTCAGAACTAAACCGGGCCTCATTGTTTGGCTGAGACGCCATGAATTATGCAGGGACAGTACTAGCTGAAGTGCAGCTTACTCAACGTATGCATTGTCCATTACTTGGAGCTGTGGCAGTGGACCTAATACTAGATGAAGACTGGTTGTGTACCTGGCAGTTCGCAGTAAAAGAGCAAACTGATTTAGGCGTAGAATGTATATTGCTGAAGATAAGGTTCAATATTTGGTCAAATCTGTGTTGTACTTTTTACTACTTATCATTAGGATAAGTGTAAAACGAATCTATGAATGAAATTTAAATTAAAACGTAAAAAATTTAATGGCAAAATGTGTTTTATCAGTAATATGATTTTGAAGATAATCAAAATCATAATACCCTCTACACTTTCTTTACATTGTGCTATTTGTAAGGGTAATTCAAGTCTTATCTTCAAAATCGTATCCTCTAAACTCTATGTAAAATGGTACTATACTTAGCGGCTTGAATTGCGCACTGTCATTCTCCGAATTATTTGGAGTTGCAACGGAATTCAACTTCCTGTACTTAATGTACACGCACCTTAAGTCCACTCACGTAGATTGTCACTGTCTGTCCCCACCCTTACAAGTAAGTACAGTCAACTGCACATCAACCAGCCCTAAGGTGTCACATTGTTCCAGCCAATTTTGATCTTTATCTGCAAAACATCAGAATTCGATTTCGCCTGAGAAATAATAATGGTTTGTGCTAGGTCCATGGGCTGGCGTGTGTGGAACACGATGAATTATACGCCTTGCGAGTCTGGGAGCAATCTGCCGCCATTCACCCACTTTGATTAGAGGGACAATCCAATTAGCTCCTTGACTAGCTATGAGGGTAAGAAATATACAGAGTTTGATTACGTCAAAAAATGAAAAAACCGGCCAAGTGCGAGTCGGAATTGCGCTCGAAGGATTCCGTACCTATAGAGCATTACACACTTTATTATGATCTTTTGTAGTTTTAGAACAGTAAAAAAAAATCTTGTATTTGTATGGGATTATTGTATGGGAGCCTCCGTAAAATATTCTTGTGTTTGAATTGAATATTTTATTTTTAAAGCTTATATAAATATTGATATTCTGTAGAGAAAAGACCGCCAAAAAATCACATTTGTTGTATTTGGAGCCCACCTTTAAAATTCCCTATTCCCCCCTTAATTCTGTTTTTAGTATTTGTTGTTATAACGGCAACAGAAATACATCATCTGTGTCAAATTTCAACTGTCTAGCTATTAGTGTTCATGAGATACAGCCTGGTGAACAGACAGACAGTAGAGGCTTAGTAATAGGGTCCCGTTTTTACCCTTTGGGTATGGAACCCTATAATGATGCTTTAGTTTTCTAGAGACGTAACATTGAATTCTAGAATCAACATCTGGTGGTGTAGTGCATGGCGTCTCCCTTTCATTCACCTTATACACGCTGAAATTTTAGTGGTTGTTTTCCCGCAGCAGAACGATCTACCTTTAGTAGTACTATAGAATCATGCGAGATATTTTTTTAAACTAAACATATTTCTGTTCTCAATTTATCAAAAAAATAATCATCAACTCGAAAGCGTGAGAAACGATAGTTTCTTTTACGAGAATTGACGTATTTGGGTACTGCTTGCCGCACGAAATTAATGTTTAAGCAAAAGAAGCTCTACGCAATAAGCAATACAGCATAAACTGCACTAATTTTACTGCGGGAAAACCACTATTAAAATTTCAGCGTGTATATGCATGTAACCGATAGCGTAAAGTTTAGTAATAAACTAATATTGGAACGTATTACATCTTTTACTGTTACTCCCGGGGCCCATCCTTACATGGCGACCCTGCCAGAGGGTAAAGTTGAACGCTCGTTTTTACTTCGTAAAGTTTTCAATTACGATTTAACTTTCTGCATTTCCACATGATCGAGTGTTTTATTAAAATTAATAAATAATGCAATTCATGCGCTCGCTCAAACGCCACTATAGCCAAAGGCTTTCACCGGCTATTCAATACTCAAAATAATATCTAACAAACTACGAACTCAAAACTACTCTGCCTTAAAACTTCCTGCTATCACAATGTTAGGTGGAATTGAAAATTTGAAATTGAAGCTAAAACTTTAATTAACAAAATATTTGTTGAGAAAACTGAGATGTCGAGTGGAAAGCGGGATGTGTCGACAAATTAGCCTTATAGTGAGCCGGCGGACTTTGGAAGTCGGGGTGGACAAAGATTATGCAAGCGAAGAAGCTGCATTAAGTGTGAATTGCACTAGACTGTCATTGTTTCTGATATTGCCTAGTTTTTGCGGAACTATAACGGTGATTATTCTGTATGGTAACCGGATAAAGTACACCGCTAGACTGCCATCTCACCGAACTAAGAGAATAAACATGTGTTTTGGGAAAACACTTGTCCACTAATCTTCTGCGTACCTGGTTGTTCTTTTTTGGGATTGACCGCCGTAGCCATACTCGGTGGGAGAATATTATTGTTATTATTATCGAACTAACTCCATTCCAAAATTAATCGGTACAGCGGTTTACAGGTGATAATGAAGCAGACAGACAGATAGTGTTACTTTTGCATGTATAGTATTAATAGGGATACATTTCCATGTAAATCGCGAAGCAAACACTGCCGTACTGTCCTTTACTGGCACCATTTCGCCGCATTTTCAGGCCCCTATTAGAGAACCTCTGGATAAGTCCAGAACGCAGAAATTTTCGTCATCCAGTAAGCTATATTCACATACTTAAAATCCAAAATTTCAAGTCTGTAGGTCATATTTTAGTTCCAAACTTAAGCGAAAGCAAAGTTTCGCATTTATGACACTCACTCACTCATGATCATCAGAATAGAAATAGGACTTTCCATAAACTCAGAGAGCTGAAATTTGGTACAGAGTATAATCGAAGTATCTGGAGTACCTGGTGACCCTGATTAGAAAACACAAGAGCCCAACCAAACTGTTAGAGATTGAAATAACGCCTTTACAAAAAATATCCAACTTGGTGGGCCGCTTCATTTGATGTCAAAAATCGAAGGTCTGAAGTATCTGATGAAGAACCCTTAGCTGGTGTCAGCTGTATTAGAGATACGATAATGCCTTCTACTATTGATATTTAAAAAAATTAACTGTCATTGCAAAAATCCAGCGTAGTGGGACACATCTTTTAATTTAATCTAGCCCATAGCGTCCCACAGCTGGGCGAAAGCATCCCCTTCTGCTTTTAATTCGCATATAAATAACATTAAAGAAAAGCTCTTGATAAGACTAGACTGGCTTTTATATTATACTTACAAGTATACAAGAAGTAATAGTCAAACGATTAACTTTATTCTAAAAAACTATTTCTAAAAAGAAAATGAATGTGTCAAATAAGAAAATCTAATAAAATAAATCAATAGCCCACAAAAAGAAGTGAAAAAGTGAAAACCCACCAAAAACATTTTGTTAAAAACTAGACAAGTCTCGATGGACCTGCTCGTTTTTCTCCAAAAAGTACTGAAATCTTAACAAAGTCATGTCACGTCTTTCGTCGTGACGGTTCCTTACTGCGATTTCTTTATAATTATAGTTAATGGTTTGGGACTTGGCCGTTGAAGGGTACACAAGGGTACAAAACCCGGTGCTCCATGACACCATTGCATCAATCTGTCGTCAGAACCGCTACACATTGACGATGGAAAATTGCTACTTGGAAAACGTTGATTTAATAACCAGTCAATTGTAGGCTTGATAAAGCTGCGTATTTCAATAAAAGGCAAGCCAGAAACAAACAACGGCTAAGTCACACAACATTAATTATAATAATAAAGAAATCGCAGTAAGGAACCTTAGACTTGGAACGACTTTGTTTAGATTTCATTACTTTTTAAAGAAAAACAAGCAGCTCCATCAAGACTTGGCTAGTTTTTTTACAAAATGTTTTTTCTGGGTTATAAAAAACACGGGCATGCCTGGTACGTTGATCAATATATTCAAATATTGGTACAGCCACCAAACGAACCAGGTCAAGTGGCTTGGTGATTTCTCTGATGAGTACAGGTTGGAATGTGGAGTGAGACAGGGGGGGTTAACGTCTCCTTCACTTTTCAACCTTTATGTAAACCAGTTGATTGGCGAACTGAGCGACACAGGGTTGGGCTGTTCCATTGATGGTCTTTGCATTAATAGCATCAGTTATGCAGGCGATATGGTGTTGCTCAGTCCGTCAGTTGCCGGGCTAAGAAGACTGATTGGTGTATGCGAGAAATACGCGGCGACACACGGTCTCCTGTATAACGCCAGCAAGAGTAAGCTTTTAGTGTTTCACGCTAGGGGTCGCAAGATTAGTGATAATAATGTACCTCGTGTTGAGCTTAACGGTAGCGCTCTAGACAGGGTGAAGGAATTTAGTATCTCGGCCATGTGGTAACTGAGAACTTAAAAGATGACAGTGATATTGAACGGGAAAGAAGGGCGATGGCGGTCCGCTGTAATATGTTGGCTCGCAGATTTGCACGCTGTAGCTTAGGAGTTAAGGTAACTCTTTTTAAAGCCTTTTGCCAGAGCCTATACACTTGCAGTCTGTGGGTCAATTATACGCAGCGGACCATCAACGCTCTTAAAGTTCAATACAATAATGCATTCAGGGTGTTGGTGGGGCTCCCGCGCCACTGCAGTGCGTCTGCCATGTTTGCGCATGCGCACACCGACGGCTTTCACACAGTGCTGCGCAGACGCATCGCCTTGCTGATGCTCCGTGCGCGCGGGAGCCCTAACACTATCCTGAATGTCCTCAGCCAGAAGCCAGACTGCCCTCTTCTGCAGCACTGGATGAAAGTTCAAATAACTGTGCCTGGTGCTCCAGAGAGAGGCCGGTATTTAAATTAAAAATTATAATAATATTTAAAAAGAAAATGATTTAATTTGTTTTTGTAATAATTTTATTTGTATTTAATTCTGTAAATGTTTGATGTAACTTAAAATTTAATTTTATTTAAATTTTATTTTAATTTATTAATGTAATGTTTTATCTAATGTCATTTTTTAATATTTTTAATTTAACTTTTTCTCAAAATTTTTGTTATTATCATAATTGGTGTACACTTACTTTGGACTATTAGTCTGAAATATATGTTTTTTTTATATTTACAACTTGTAATAATAGTATGTAGACATGAAAAACCTTAATAATCTTTGACGACCGTCTTGGTGTAGTTGTTCACGCTCTAGACTACAAAACCAGAGGTTGCAGGCCGAATCCCGCAAGTAGCGGAGTCATTATACGCATTCAATGTATGGGAACCAATATTTTTCGGATCAAAGGATGAGCCTTGGCATACTTGTTCCTTAGGTAGATTAGTGTGGAAAACGCCCGGGAGTCAGCGGCTCACACCCCGCTGGGGGAGTGGGTGAAGTTCCCTTACTCCGCACGCACTGTGACTCGTCATAATTGCTAATTTATACCTACTAGGGCAAGTTTGGTATCGTTTTCAGCTAAATCAAAGATGGCGGATTGATTTTTGAAACAAAAACCGAGCATTTCTATACAAAAAATTGAATTACGGCCAAAAATAAAAAAAAAACTTTATATTTTTTTGGTAATGGTAATAAACTTTAAACGTGTACCAATATCTGCTTTAAAAAAATAAAGGTAAATAGCCGCATTTATACAAATTTTAAAAATATAAGCTTTGTTGAAAATATTAATAATAAAAATGTTTAAAAAAATATTTACCTAAACGCGGCAGACACGAAAATTCTTAGAAAAATACAGGACAGCAAAAAATATGTTGCTAAGCACCTGTAACTAGTAAGAATAAAATATGGTGTTTATAGAATAGGACGAAATTTTAATGCTATTTTGATAAAAAAAAAAAGTATGAACCCTGTGTATAGGTTTACCGTCGTATTTAAAATCGTGTTGCTCAACTAGATTTCGTGACAATGTCGGGTGACTTGAAGGTCTTTAGTTAATCGATCTACATAGATATGTGCTTAAAACACTCACATATATTTACATATGTACTGTCTCTTATGTACATTTGCCCTCGGAATCGCTCAGCTACGTGTACTTGTGTTGCCGCTGCAAGCACCTGCATCTGTGGCCGCCACACTTCATTTTCCAACTGCACCTAAGAATTTTAATACATACTCGTACATACAACACATGTTTCGGCTGCAACTGGCAAGTCTGTACATGTAGATTTCCAGCTGTCACTGACTTTGGTTCATCATTCCCAATTAGATGGATCTTTTTGTAAATCATTGCTTCTTCTTTTTCTTATCGTGTCGATGGTAAAGCGGCTTAAATTTCTTGTGCCCAGTAATTGGAGACGCAGATTGCCTTGTTGTTTGCACACATATTAAGGTCCTCTAGAGAGCAGGAATCAGGGCACGCAGGACAAGAAAAGAGATGGGACATGTCTTGTGGAGTGAACCCGCAGACACAGGACATATCGGTACCATCGGAGAATCCCTACCTGAACATGGTATCTTTGCATCTACCGACTTGGGACCGGAGTCTGTTAAGGGACTTCCAAGTGGGCCATGGCAGTTTGTGTCCTGGAGGGGGATGTTCGGAAGGAGGAACGAAGGGAACAGGCGGCAAGGGTCCGTTCTCCCACAGGACACGTCTAGCAGTAGAGGGGTCGCGGTCAAAAAGGGAAACGCACTTCACAAAGCTTCTGCGGCTTTTAAGTCTTTGGGGAACTGTACAGTAAGCGTGCATCGGATGAAGTGCGCTCGTCTCCTGTTTTCGACGCTCCACTCCGCTTGCCACCAATCTGCGAATGTCCGGGTGTGCGTTGCCAGCTAGTGGATACAGCATTTCCACAGGAGTGGGTTTGAGACAGCCTGTGACATTTCGGCAGGTCTCGTTCACGTGATTACATCGTGTTAATACTCAATATCTACCTGTCATATAAAACAACCACAATTTTTTCGATTATGGAACAGCATCGCTGTTCCTGCTCACATAAGCTGTCATAACACCTTCTGTGGCATTGAGGAAAGCATTCAGTGTCCACCGCAATATTTTACCTTGACAATTAAAGCTGGAAACAGTATCACACGGTCACACACGCCCATGATGGCATGGAACACTGAAATAACTTTTTCGCTTTGTGGTCCTGTAAAAAGCAAAAAATCCATATTGCCTACCGAGACGAGTTAATTAAGAGGAAAAGTAAATATCCATATAAAGTAATCGTAATAATTTTCACCAAGATGATTTTCTATCTCATGACATGGTGGTGTTTTACAGTACCTATGTGCACCCACCAATACCCATAGCTCCTCTGGGCACTCGTTGCACAACAGTGAGAGCTAGCAAGCACCACGACTTCGATCGTCGGCGTCTAAGGTTCGAAATCTTATTCGTGTACAGCCATGGTTATTACTGCATCAAACATGTACCATCATTCTTGTCTCCACCACTTCATAGTTACATGGAGCTCATATTTGCGTATTCGGAGTGCGGTTTTATAGTAGGTATATCGGATTAGCCTGTGTCATACACGTCCTTATTTAGGCCAAACTTGTATGAATAGCAAAAAGTAGAGAGCAAATGAAATTTCTTCGTTCGAAGTAAGTACCTGGGTTAGATGAGCTATAGGTACGTAGACGTAGATACTGGAAAACACCACCAGTACCAATCTTTATATGTGGTAGCAAATACTTTTAAATTTACACGTCCAGTAGTCAACATAGATCTTTTCCTTTTTACAGAACAACAAAAAGTAAGTTCTTCTGCTGTTCCATGCCTTAATGGGGCAAATGTGATACTGTTACCATCTTCAATTGTAAAGTGCGCTGGACACTGAATACTTTCCCTAATGCCACAGAACGAGTTACGGCAGCTTATATAAGCAGGAACAGCGATGCATTTTCCATAATCGAAAAGATTGTGGTCGGTTTATATGACAGGTATATATTGAGTATTAACACTATGAAATCACGTAATTAACCAATCACTCAATAGTGTATTCATATCAGCCTATTACAGTCCACTGCTGGACATAGGCCTCTGCATGACTGCGCCAACTTTCACGGTCCTCCACTTCTCGCATCCAGCCACCACCGGCCACCTTCCTCAGGTCATCGGCCTACCTAGCAGGGGGACGTCCAACACTACACTACGTTTTCCGAGACATGGTCTCCATCCGAGAAAGTTCCTACTCCAACGCCCGACGGTTTGCGATAGACATGACCAGCCACTGCCACTTCAGCTTACTGCACCTCTGAACGATATCTATGACTTTAGTCTTTTGGCGGATGATCTCGTTTCGGATTCTATCCCATAGCGAGATCCCCAGCATAGACCGTTCCATAGCTCGCTGAGAGACATGCAGTCGGTGGGCCAGCTTGACTGTCAAGTTCCACGTCTCGGCTTGTCTAGGAAAACGTATTCCTGCACAACTTGGGAATGATGGACCAAAGTCAGTGACAGCTAGAAATCTACATGAACAGACTTGCCAGTTGCAGCCGAAGCATGTGTTGTGTGTACGAGTATGTATTAAAATTCTCAGGTGCAGTTGGAAATTGAAGTGTGGCGGCCACAGATGCAGGTGCTTGCAGCGGCAACACAAGTGCACGTAGTTGAGCGATTCCGAGGGCAAATGTACATTGTCACAAAATCTAGTTGAGCAACACGTTTTCAAATACGACGGTAAACCTGTACACAGGGTTCATCCAATATCTTTTTATCAAAATAGCATTAAAATTTCGTCCTATTCTATAAACACCATATTTTATTCTCCCTAGTTAATGGTGCTTAGCAACATATTTTTTGCTGTCCTGTATTTTTCTAAGAATTTTCGTGTCTGCCGCGTGGAGGTAAATATTTTTTTAAACATTTTTATTATTAATATTTTCAACAAAGCTTATATTTTTAGAATTTGTATGAATGCGGCTATTTACTTATATTTTTTTAAAGCAGATATTGGTACACGTTTAAAGTTTATGGCCATTACAAAAAAAAAATGAAGAATTTATTTTTTTTATATTTGGCCGTAATTCCATTTTTTTGTATGAAAATGCTCGGTTTTTGTTTCAAAAATCAATTCGCCATCTTTGATTTAGCTGAAAACGATACCAAACTTGCCCTAGTAGGTATAAATTAGCAGTTATGACGAGTCACAGTGCGTGCGGAGTAAGGGAACTTCACCCCCTCCCCCAGCGGGGTGTGAGCCGCTGACTCCCGGGCGTTTTCCACACTAGTCTACCTAAGGAACAAGTATGCTAAGGCTCATCCTTTGATCCGAAAAATATTGGTGTTGGCGTATAACAACCCAACTAAAGGGGCAAATGTTTGTGTGATGAGCACGATTGTTTGGACCTAAGTCATGGGTGTATAAACGTATATCAGTATGTCTGTCCGTTATCCAAGTCACCATAGCACAAGCTCTTGCTTAGTTTGGGTGGCTAGGTAATTGTTGTATTTGTTTGTTGAAACAATTTATTTATTATTTATTTATCTACACTGACGGTGGTTGCTGTCACAGCTGGTTGTGTTCTTTGAAGTTTAATATGACCCCATATTAGGCAGTATCAATATGACCTGTTTTCAGGGTGGTACAAAGTGGGCGTTCTGCACTAACCTATTTAGAGACAGCGGCGTTTTGGCAGTGATTCATGATTTGTTTTGGCTATGAACCGCGCCGCCTGCCGCTTAAAAAGACAACTTTTGACTGACTAATGGATTCAGTCTTTATGTTTTTAGAGGGCGTTGGCTTAAAAGCTAAACGAAATTGTAATTATGGAGAAGTAACACAAGGAAAAATATCAAATCTTAAAATCAAAGTTACACAGACACATGAAGAAAAATAGGCATTCATATGCACTCAACAGCTCTTTGAAAGGTTGTAAAACAAGGCGTAGGTATAAAAGTACGGTAATGTCTCCAGACCAGCTAACCTTTCTTAAGAAAAAAATGTGACTTACTACGTTTCCACACCTTGAAGCAAGCAGCTGTCGCCATCTTAAAGCTCTACTCCGAATTCACAAAGTTTTATTTAATTTTAAAATCTTCAATTGAGAACTATCACGTGTATGAAGTATGCGATTGGTTTGTTTAGTACCTAAAGGAACAGGCGCGTAGCGACAAACAGCAAAGAAATATTTAAAGATTTACTAAAGGCATAACATTCACATGTTCAAGCAATTCAAGTGAACCATTTTCTCAGGTACGTAGTTGAGTTTTAGATGGGTTCGAACTTAAAGTGTTAGTAGAGCCTAAAAATAATGCCTGGTTCTAATCCGATATATGCTCATTTATTACTTATTTATTGACGGCGTGTTTGTTCTCAATTGAAATGAATAAAGAGATTGGTCGGTTCCAGACAGAACAGAGGAAAGATAGAAAAAAAGACATCATACTCCGTTTAACAAAACAAAATATGTGTCTCCTAAATGCGGGTAAGTAAGTGGGGTTCGTTAGAACGAACTAACTAGCTTATTGTAGGAAACTAGCGATATTGTCCTCTTCCTAGTCGAAATTTAACCTAGGTGGTCAATCACAACCAAAGTTCGCCAACAGTGCGGTGCACTCATCAAATACACAGGTGCACTTGCTGTTATTTCACTCTCAAATACGGCAATCCAACTTGATTGGAGAGAGATCGGATCGGATCGGAATCGGATGACCAACCAACAGCTACACGTGCTTTTCGAGAAACGGGGAACACCACCATGACTCCGAACTGTTTCTGAGTTATTTTGAGAGAGAAAACCCAGTAACAAAATTAGAACGATTCGAGCCCGGTACATTGCGGTACAGAAAACCAGCGCGTGCTGACCTCTAGATCAACGAACGAACACTTTGTATCAGTCAGAAGGAAGTTTTATGTAGTAATTTTAGCAAGTTCTGTTTTGCTACAGTTTTCCTAAATTGACATATCGTCATGAAGAGTGGAAGTAACACCAGGCCGTTCTCGTAAAGAACCCAGCTGGCCATTGTAAAGGTTTTATTTTACGTACAAATATAGAAAAATAAATTTTTATAATGTACATCGCACAAATTTTGTGCTACCATAAAGATAGGTGCGGCACGAAATATGACATTTCAATGTTGTGCATTTTGCTGTCTGGGGCCTAAAACTACTCAGCGCTAGAAACAGCTACGTCGCAGCACAAACCTTGGTCCAATCCAAATGGTCTAAACACTTTACAGTCACATTTAAAAATGAAATGAAATGGAAAATTATTTATTTGGCACAGACAGACATACTTAAACAGAGTTACAAGACAGGGTACAAAATTGAATCCTGAAAATGTTATTTGTTCTATATCAACTGATTAATCGATAGATCTGTACCTCCGTAACGAGTAAACAGATGACAACAGAATAGAACGTGACCGTTTTAAGACGTATGTCAGCAGAAAATAATTTCTAAAATGTGTAGCATTACATACTTTTAGGTCAGTGCTATCCATTATTTTCTTATTATAAAATCAATAGCATTTTATTTTAATTGTTTTATTTGTGTTGTCTATGAAATCCCTCCGCATACACTGCTACGTTCAACTCTGAGCTGCACCTATTAGATTATTCAGCATAGATACAATTATAAGTTATACTTGCGAAATGAACGTTTTTTTCTTCTTGTGTTTAGTGTAAAGTTAAATAGGAAAGCTTCGCGACTATTATTTTTTTAGTTTTTATCATGTGTTCCCATTATCCTCACAACTTTGAACAGTTGCCTCATCAGCTACGCTACAATATATCCGGTATCAAAATAACTCTGAAGACACGTCGGCGATTAATTAGAGTGAGCGGGAAGATCTCGAGATTGTTCCGAACTATCGGCTTACTCAACTTCCGAGGACCTAGAATGTTCGGGATATTAACCCGGGCGTGGTGCAAGTTATGCGTTACTCATGGGAAAGGTAAGAAATGGTGTATGTTATGTTAAGGCTTGCTAATTTATTAGAACTTAAGCGATTGCATCAGATTTTCCATAAATCACAAAAAAAAACTGTCTTGGTGTGGGATTCGAATTTACGACCCTTTGCTATGAGGGCGATTGCTGTCATAACTGAGCTATGGAGGTAGTTAGTTATTTGCTCGACAAATTATTGTAAGTTCTTGCTGCGACAGTGAGCCATATGTACTATTCAGTTTCGAAGCAAGAAAATCATTTCACTATTTATCTACCGTCCTTAGGTGGAACTCGCTACATGTAACAATGAATTTTATTCTTTGATATTTTTTTCATGAAATACAGAATGTATTAATTTATCGCTTGAAACTGATATCTTTGGCCAGCGGCATAATAATTCTATAACTCCCGGTGCATCACTTACTCACTCTATTAAGCGGCAATAATTTACAGTGGAATTATTGGTTTTCATTGCCAAGCCGATTGCCCACGGACTGTGGATATAAATGTCGGAATAAATCATTGTTGTACCCAATTAGAAGTTAGGTAGGAGTGTGCACACGTTGTTGTAGATTTTTTGCATTCATATTAGAAATTGAACTGATGAAAAATTTTAAATTCAAATCCTTAGTCTAATCCAATATCAAAAGTAAAGCTAAAACGATATCGATGGATCATATTACGTTTATCATGACCATGATAGATGAGACTTTGGCGGTTTTTTTTTGTCGCGAAATTTTCAAAAAGAGCATAAGTGGTTTCAATGGAAAATCCATCGCCCGCGATAATGGCGCGTAAACAGAAATTGCAAGTAAATAAATAAAAAGTTATTAAATATAGCATCAAATCACAAATCATAATAATCCAATGCCCTAACAAATATAAATCCTCACAATGTCGTGATCAAAGATATTTGAGACGGTAACGTCAGTTACGTGCCATTATTAAGCTAAAACATAGTTTTCAGCCAAATAATTGGCCTAATAATACCCTAGGCAATCAATAAACAAAGCTAATATCTGCTCTTGACATGAACGTGGTAGGTCTTGGTAACGTCGCCTAGGTATGATTTTAATTTCGTAAGGTTCAGCGATGGATATAGCGATAAGGAGTATGATAGTTTGCGGTACTTAAAATACAATACTTCAATGGGTCGAATTAAGGTTTTATTTACAAAATCTTAGGACTTAAATCTTAGAACACAGTCATATTAATTGTGAAACGTGACAAAATAAATTATCGCTCATTCGAGATGGAACCGTAACAAAATGCGATGATTATCGATAATTGAGTTTTGAGTCAATACAGCTAGTTTTAATCAAAATAACTATCGAAATTCGGAACTATCATTTTTGATAATGACATTTTTTTATCCATGTACTTAAAGACATAACAATACAATAAAATAGTTTATTATTGTAACTAGGCAATTTTTTATTGCAAATTACAAAATAAACACACAAAAATTAAGCGATCGTCTATTGGTGGTCGCACCAGGTTAAGTGTGTAAAATTAATTTAAAAAAAAAGTCCTTATAATATTATGTTACTTCTATTTGCTGTACTCTAGCCCACACCCCGACTTCGAAGTGTAGACTGTGGAAAAATGCTATTTTCACGCGACATGACATTTACAAAGCGCTGCATACAAAAGCACGGTGTAACGACCGCAAATAAACCATACTAAAGACTCTTTAAAACAACACTGCAAATAACTTAAGGAGAAGGCCAGTGATTGAACTTAATGCCTGTGTAAATTCAAAGCTAGTACTAGAGCAGAGTTTGTTTGTTTGAACTATTCTAATTCTAAAATATAAGGTATTTGGTCAGAAGTAATGTCTTCCCTACCGAATTTTGACTACGTTGGCCAATCCTGAGTTAAGCAAGTAGTAAGGAAATAGACCCCATGTCGATTTGCGCATGTGTTTATTCGCCGGATACACAAAGACACTACCACAATGCACATTATTGTTTGGTATGTCGTGAGTGATGCCTATGTATGTCATGTGGTATATATATAACTTAATAGCATAACACTTCACTGAAATTTTCGAAAGATTCGTTAAATATTTCAACAATGATCCCGACCTGTCGAAGTCAATTAATTTTTTAATTTACGACAAAAAATTCATTATGAGCGTCAATAATAACAGATATTGGCACATGTGAATCCAGAACATGTCTTCTTATTTTTGGACTCTACTCGCGATTTGAGATAAGACACAGGCTTTAATCGTAAGGGGGCACACTATGAATAAGATGAGATAGAGCTAATAGTAACCTACGTTTAGTTTATCTAAGGTTTCATGTACGCAAACTTGTGCATTAAGGAAAGAGGTTACGTACTCGTACTCTAAATGATCATTAGCCACCAGTTGAACCAGTTTCCCGAGCAGTATAAACATTTTTTCGTCGTCTTTTCCGGCTATTACAAGCCTCCACAATGATGCTGGCGAGAAAACAAATCCATTTAAAAACTCGGCGCTCTCCACTTAACGGTAATGCCTACATGAGCCAGCAATAGCCCGACATTAGCCTACTGTCACAGCCTGTGGTAATGAGCCAGGGCAAACATTATGAATACCCGGCTGTTAAGGTACTATAATGGAGCTTTGTCTATCATACTATAGATAAAACACCGTCAGTGCTTTAGAAACCGGACTTGAGGACAAAATCTAATAAAATAAATAAACAGTGCTCAGGTTTTATTTTTTTATATGACAACCAATTTGAAATAAATGATAAGTAATTTATCTTAATTTTTATTAATAAGTTGTAAAGTTAGTTAAGTAGTACAATAAAAAAAAAAAAAAAAAAAAAAAAAGATACATTACATAATTAATACAATTTTTGACAACAATGTGTTCATTGGAATTTGTATTTCTTTATAGACTAGGCTTAAGCCTTTACCATTTAAACACCGTTTAATTTTTAATTAATTTAAATTTAATGACAGGGATCAATGAAAGGTGTTGGGGGAGACCTTTGCCCAGCAGTGGGATGATGTAGGTTAGTAAAAAAAAATTACACCATGACACTTTTAACATACTCGTAGGCCACATGTGTACAATTATTTTGAAATCTTGATCGTGATAAGTAGATATTGTAGTCTCTATTTCGTACATCACTCAAACAATTAACCAGGCGACAGATTTTCTCAATGTAAATCGAAGGTTGCGGTATATTTTTAAAGACTCAAGTAAAGTCGGTATCTACTATCTATCGGTACTATATTTTTTACACTTAGCATTGCTAAACTTAGATGGATTTTACTCAGACCCAAGTTCATCAGTTTAATTTGACAGAATTCCCATACAAAATATGTCAAATAATGCTAAATCCGCTAATTAAAAATTTGAGTTGGTGAATGTTAGGAATGACGTGTTATATTAACTAGCACATCTAACTTCGTTTACTTCTTAAAAGAAGTAGGTAGCACTAACTTTATAAGAATAAAATGCACTGGCTGAATTATTGGTCCTACCCTAACGTCTTAACGTACAATCATACATTCGGCTTTTAACCCGTTCCATGCGAATGGAAACTTAACAACTTACTTTTAGAATTTAACAACTCTTTTTAAGAACTTTTACTGTTAATTTTATTTGGAGCTTTCACGTCAATGGTTTTCTTTGGAAAATTTAATTATTTTAAATGTACACGCGAGAAAGTCGAGACTGTTTTAATATATTTTTAGGAGAGGTTATTATTAGTTAGGGCGACGTATTGATCGCAAAGTGTTTCAGGCTGAAAAATGAAAGTGGAAAGTAACTTTTGCCGAATTATTTTGCTCAGTGCATGCTTGTTGATCATAAATTACAATTATAGAAAATATGTTTTATTCCATATTTATTTGCCCTTTGCTTAATCAAATAATAAGGTCCGCTTAATTTCTCACATAAAATCCCACTATTTCTTGTTACTGTCAATGTCATTTCCTGTCATCAATTTGACATAAGTACCCACGTTTACATCGTAGCGTAGGTATTATGTAATCTATTCTGCATTTGACGCGTTGCGTAAACTAAAAAAAAAAATTCCTTGGGATCCCCCTACTTAATAAACTGTAGTTATGTAAGTGCCACGTCATTCCTTTCAGGTGCTTCGGCGCTATGGTACGCTCGCGTTCGAATAAAAATAGAAGTGTCCTACATCGCTAAAAAAATCTGGTCACGTCAGTTATAACATACCAACTACAAGAGACAACACAGTAACTTCACAATTTATTTTTTTATTTTACATGTACCTACATGGGATTCCTTAGGAACGTTAGCTGAAAAAAGAGGCGTTGTACACTCTCTTTCTGGAGGTCGAATGCGTGGTTTATTCCATACCCCTCAAATCTTTGAACCTTAGAACAATCATACTTGTCTTAGTACTTTACAGGTTCTTCTGAGTTCTATCACCATTGTGTAAAAAGCGGGTAGTATCACCCATCAGCGGGGGCGTCGAGACTTGCGATTTGCATGATATTAAACCCACAATTTTATTTTTGAGTCGCGACAAGGTGGCTTGCCCTGGTTCATGGGACTTATTACTTTGTCTCGGGCTGTTGTGGGATCCTGTCAACCACCGCTATGACTGATGGGAAGAGTTATTAGATTTTGGTGACGTGAAATGGAGTACTTTTTATTATGACCTGGTTTACGCAAAGCTGAATCTGCTATTAGGATACGCGACAAGCGGTTACAACAGTAGCCAAGACTTAATAGTGATATTGTCACTGTATTGTCAAATTATATGCCTTTAAGATTAGCTTTAGAAAAAATTAAATTAGTCATGCTTCTATTAAACCTTCAATTATCGTGTTTTTAGACACAATCAGCAATCAATCAAGTCCCGATGTCAATTGATTACCTATTGTAAAGTTAGTAACAGATCAGCTTAACGCAAAAGCTTTTAATATCCCGTTTGCTCTTAATATCTGAGTATAATAGGAGTTTCTTTCTTAACCTAAAATCAAAAAATAATACTATATTTAGTCGATCACAGTAAACCTTTGGAGTTGGAAATCATACGTCATATTTTATCTGTGTTTTTAAATTGGCAACAGCATTCATTGCGGAACCGAGCCCCGTATCTCATTGCATCACATCTTAACATCGAGAATCCTTTCTAAACTCAATAGGGGGTATTCGGAAAACATTCCGTAACTCCCTCGTTTTGTTATCCATTCCGCATTATCGCTGTCCGTAGAATAGTCCGGTCGCACACCCGGACATAGGCTAGGGTTGTGCTTCTTCTGATATTGACGAAATCGTCTAAAAGTGAAGAAATTAGTATATTTTTTACCCTATGCAATATTTATGATCGGGTATACTTATGTACATAAAAATATAGAGCCCATTCACGTAACTTAAAACATAATTAAATTGAAGTACCATGCAATATGGTATTTTTTTTCTCAATCCCTCGCTATCGAAAGAGACAAAACGTCATACTGAATGATATCGCGAGATGAGTTTTAATAAAGTGGATTCCCTTATGGTGTTAAATTTAAAAAAATAACTTTCTTCTGTTTTTTTTTTTCTAGCGGCTAATGTCAACATTTAATACTTTATAACTCTACACAGAGGATATATAAGTGTGTTAGCTGGACCTGTAGAGTATGCTGTACTGTATGTAGCACCGACTACATCCGACCATTTTAAGAATAATTCTACGCCAATTGTTTTTATTAATCACATATTATTGTTGACAACCCTAGGATAGTTCGGCCCGGACACCAGTTATGGGCGGCGGCTGCCAAGAAATCGGCCTAAGCGTTATCAGGGGCGCGCACTCGCTGTATCACCTCGGAATTATTCAGTGGTCGAACGCTGTGACGTTTTATATTAAGCTTATACGTCTGGCTGGTTTAAAATAGGTGTTTTTGATATTTTAAGCTTCATTGGCTCTTACTGCGAATCTTTTAGTATGATCTCCGATAGTAGCTTGCGGTCGATCAAAGTATACCATTACTAATGTATACTATGAGTATACCATCTAACTTTATATATTATTTAATTCTTTAGGAACGCAAAACAGAATAACATTACAGAATACACAATATATAAAATTTATTTTTTAGGCTAGATATTATCCCAAAGTAAGTGTCCAATGCCTGATTATTAATTCAAATGAAACTACATGGTTGAAAGATCAAAACAACGAACAAAAGAAAAGTAAACTGTAAACAACAAATAAAATAAATAAATAAATATATTGCAAAACACATCAGAAAATAAAGTGTTTCAAGAAATATCTATTTATTTATAGCACGTTATCGCGTAATTCGAGAACCTTCCTACTCCAACGGCCGTCGGTTCTGCGACAGACATGACCTGCCCACTGCCACTTCAGCTTACTGCACCTCTGAACGATATCTATGACTTTAGTCTTTTGGAGGATGATCTCGTTTCGGATTCTATCTCATAGCGAGATCCCCAGCATAGATCGTTCCATAGCTAGCTGGGTGACATGCAGACGGTGGGCCAGCTTGACTGTCAAGTTCCACGTCTCGGCCCCGTAGGTCATGACAGATAGGACGCACTGGTTATATACCCTGCTCTTCAGGCATTGCTGATCTCTATGAAGAGTGGAAATTTTAGCACATATCCATGTTTTTAGAAGAAAGTTGTTTAGTTACTGATTTTGAGTAGCTTCCTTGAATTATTACGGATAGTTTTGTAACACATTGATAGCTCATGCCAGTGCATATAAAATTATAAAATTTCTTTTGTTCAGTTATTGGCTACAGGGGCCCAATTCTCGCGCCTTCGATATCATACGATATTTATCGAAAAAACATTGCGGATATCACAAAATGTGATAAATATTCGACATTTTCATACTTTGAGAATACTTAACATCTAAATTGTGTAATATCCGCCATGTTTTTTCGATAAATATCGTATGTGACCTAATATCGAAGGCGCGAAGAATTGGGCCCCAGGTTCGACAAATGACTAATTTGAAGAGTGCTATCAATACTTTACTAATGAAACATGTTGAATGCGCTTAATAAACTTACGTTAATCATTTTACTGCGCAAAATATTAATTTGCAATTCACAGCTTGTTTATTACACCAACTGGCTCAAAATAAAAGCCTTGAATTTCAATTTAAAATAATAAAATCGTAATTAATTCTCGTACAAAACGTTCGGCAGAGCATGAATGATGGCAGCTACTACGCTACGAGCTACGAGATTCGTAGACGGTCCGTAGCACATCTGCTACGGGCTACGCGCTACAGCGTCACATTGCATGCCTTTCCGTTACATGTCGTGTTCACTTTAAATATTAATTTAACGATAATTTTCATTCGACGCTCGTCATTTATTTTTCATGAAAGATAAGTAACATTGGTCTTACATGCCAGTATTGAAATTAGTAAGTAAACTGTTTTCCAGCATTCATTATTGTTTATTTTTGTAAATGATAGTATTAAAAATTATAAACAGTAAATGTTTAATTACATTATTTATAAATATTACCCTACACGTGACTAGCTCTAGTTAATGTCAAAATATTTAAGAAATCTAACTTAAACAAAGTAATAATTAATTTAAGCTTTCCTTAAGCATTAAGGTCTTTAACAAGGAGATTTGTTAAGAATGTTAATATCTTTTCGAATCATAAAATCGTCCCGTCCTTAATTCACTTTGAATTCAACATGTGATTCAATCTAAAACTGAAACAGCGCAAGTATCAAATTACCCTTTAAATTAAAGCATTAAGATATTGTTAGCATTCAGCACACTCCTCATTCCGAGATGGGGCGGTCCCGGGGGGCGACAGTGGATCGCCGGCTTTAGATGCAAGTGCGGGGTCAACGACCCGCCAGTCGCTGACCTGTCACCGTGACGAACTGAGATTAACTCTGAATTATGGTGCGTCATCTAAAAGTGGAATTTCAAGACTGCGAAAAGGTAATAATTTAGTCTGACCGAAGTAAAAGAAATGAAATCCACAAAATGCGTCATTCGAGAGTAAAATATTAGGTCTGTGATGGATAAAATTTAATTTTAAAAGTAATGAAATAGGAGAAAAATCGTTTAGGGGTTTTTGCGGCCTTTTGTTCTAAGCAGTAATTATATATAGTCTGTTATACTTTGTTGAGTTTACTGCCTGCCTAACTACTGAAATTACTGAGTGAATGAATCCATAGGATTGCTGAGGGGTTGTAGACTGGCCAAATGATTAATTTATTAATAAGGGATGCAATAATTTATTTGAAATGAATTTAGATACAAGGTACAGAGTAGGTAATTATTATATGGAGGGCAAAGTGGTCGGTGGGAAAAAAGAGATCGCGGAGACGTCTGCAATTCCTTTTATAGGGGAGAGCCGCAGCGCCATCTGGTCCCTGGTGGTGGTATTCCGTAGTCACGTTCGATCGCCGATGTTGATTGATGTCATCAGGTAGTTAGTCCACTGAAGGGTTGGTAGGTGGCGCTACTCGATGTCATCTTAGTTCGACAATGCGACGATAGGTGGCGCTAACATACTTATTTAAAAAGTTTTAACTGTGATTATGATTTTGATTGTCCAATTTTTATTGTATCTAGCGCGCATTGCATTCCGTCATGTGTTCTCAAATTGTGATAAGTGTGGTACTTGTTAATATGAAAAACACATTGTTTGATTTGATTAGGAGAGAGAGATAAAAAACTGGTAACTCTATAAATTTAAATAGATGTTATAGAAGTAATACATGACTGCCTCGTTGGTCTAGTGGTCAGAACGCTGGGTACTATCCACGAGGTCCCGGGTTCGAATCCCAGGTCGGGCCGAAAGTGTTTGGGTTTTTCTGTCTTGAATTAACTCAGACACAGCTCCGGAGTCAGGAAGTCGGTGGTGTTATAACACCCCCTTGCCTCGGAAAGCACGTTAAGCCGTTCATCCTGCGCCTGATCTCTCTACGGTCATGACGGATTGTCGTCTCATCGAATTATGAGGTGGAGAAACAGAGAGTGCACCTGTGTATTGCGCACACACTTGTGCACTAAAATATCTCCCGTTAACTTTATAATGTGAATTGAGATCGTAGAAGTGTGATAACTTATCAAGTTTTTTTTTAAACATTGTAGTGCTAATTGGGGTGATTGCGGACATTTTTTTGGGTTAAGCACGGACGTCCGTATTTACCCAAAAGGGTTGGAGAAAATAATAATACAAAAGTTAACATGGTTGTAGTCTGTTTCAGATGCCTTATACAAAAAGAAGACGAGAAAATGTTACTTCACGCTTAAAACTTTAAAATTAGTAACTATAAAGGAGTTCTAAAAAATAAGCTAAGTTTTCGAAAAACCCTAGAAAGGTAGTAAAAAAATATTTTTTATAGAAAAAAGGAGAAAATTTAAGAAATATTTTAACATATTACTCTTTAAAGAATTATAAAAAAATATTTAAGCAAAATTACGAACCAAAAATGCACTCTTTAATCTTTTTTACTAATAATCCAAAAAATATTGTATGAGAAAAGAAGCAAGTAGAAGTAAATAAAGAAGACAGAAAAAGATTTGAGTAAGAAGCTGCAATTAAAAATTAAAACTGTAACTAAAGGTAAAAAACCGTAATCGAAGAAAAAATTGACAAAACTCTTAGAAAATTCGATGACAATGAAGATATTTCTGTATATTTTGTAACGAAAAATATTTTAGCCCCCCCACTAAAGACTGGGTAATGTGTTTGGTTTGCCAGAATTGGGCACACGACAGTAGTACAGGTAGGAACACAAGCCGTGACTTTATCGAACTTTTGTAAGGAGAATAAGACTGGCCGCATTTACCCCACCTGCTGTCCGTATTTACCCATTGCCTTCCGGGTAAATACGGACACTAAAGGTTTTGTTTTTTAAAAAAAAAGTATACTTGTTGATTTGATACTTATAGTTTTATATGTTGATTTTGTAGAGTAAGAACCAAAGTTTAAAAGATAATAAAGACTAATTGATTATCTTTGGTACTCTATGTTTTATTGAAGGTTTCCCTTGAGTGTCCGCAATATCCCCACTCTCCCAGCTCTATAGTAAATAAATTGCTTCCTCATCATCAACAAGTAACATCATTATAATGATAAGCTAGCAAAAAACTGAAGTATTTGTAAGCTAGATTCTAGAGCGTTGGCTACTTTCTCGTAGCTCTTCAGTCTTGCGTCTCAGCGAAGGCCATTAGAGCGGATGAAGGCTTCATCGCTTCGTGAATTATTCCACCGGATTATATACTGCACGTGATTTTCATTTGTTGATGCTGGATGAGCTGAATTGTGAGGTAGTGACTGCTATTTGTTTGGAGTATCTGATTTATAATAATAATGAATTGTTTCAACAAACACACTAATTACTCCAGCTCCGAACTAAGCGTGAGCTTGTGCTATGGTGACCAGGATAACGTCTTAGTTGTTAGGATCAACTCAATTTGATTTAATTGTTGATTAAATATAACGTTAAGGTTTTTATGTTATACAGTCATCATCAAAAACAGTGTCCTGCAGGCCTACCGCTAACTCCATTGCTTTCAAACTGCGCTACCTACTTAATAGATTTTATACTGACGTGTTTAAGGCATTGAAGATTAACAAAATAATGGAAATCAGTCATCAGACAATCTGGCAAGTGCTGAGAAGAAACGTCGGAACAAACTCAGTCACCATTGCCACAAAAAGTGATACAAATCAAAATAAACAGGAAGGTACTTCAGTTTGGTGCAGGCTGGACTGTCCATACATTCTCGTCATTCAGATAGTTTTGAATTTTATAATACTCCTTTGACATACATAGGCCGTGTATAACTGTAGTTGAATCTTATACGAAGGCTAGTGAATAAATAATAAATACATAAATTGTTTTAACAAACACACCAATTACCTACCTAGCCCTAAAACTAAGCGTGAGCTTGTGCCATGGTGACTAGGATAACGGACAGACATTCTTATATACATTTATAAGCATCCACGACCTAGGTACAAATGCTCGTGCTCACAAACTCACACACACAAACATTTGCCCCTTGCGGGATTCGAACCCGCAACCGCCTGGTTTAGAAGGCGCGAGCCACTACACCAAGGCGTCGTCAATAATAAACAGCAAAAATATTTTAATTTCCAAAAATCACACCACCGCTTGCCAGCCACCTGCTCCAACTCTTGGCTGGCCTCAGTCATAATGTGTTGATTTGTAAAACACATGTGGCGACATTGTTTCGTAAGAATCCGCTGCCAACTCCACTATCTGCCCCGCACACTCGCGCCCTCACAACTTGTTGGCGCGGAATCGGCCGCGTATTAGCCGAATAAATCGCGATATAAAACCACTCTCAAGTTAGTTTTGGCACGGCCTTTAAATTCTGGTGAGATATTCGATTGCCGGTTATCGTTTCAGATAGATTTTTGGAGTATATTCACAAGTTAAGAGTTAGGGTTTTTGTGGGGTTCAAGGTTTGAAGTTATGAGTCAAAACTTTTGAGTTTTTTTACATGGTCGCAAAACTTTTTATTTAGTCTAGGCCATAAATTATTAAGATAGATATACTTTTATTGCACACCATAAAAGTAACAATTCAAGTCACACAAGAAGATTTATAAATTACGTGATCTTATCACTAAGAGCGATCTCTTCCAGACAACCTTTAGGTGTCCTAATCCCCTTCACGTGATAAAAATTTAACCTAATCCCCTTCACGTGATAAAGTATTTCCTATAGGAAAAACTTTATCAAGTGAAGGGGATTAGCTATGAATAAAATAAATCGTTTCCAGAATAATGCAAATTCTTTTGATCTTTCCGACCACGTCACCAAATCTAAACTAATTATTTCTAAGACATTCAAGTGCAACAATCTTATCTATACATCGCATATTAAGTGTTTATCACTTAAACAGAAAAGCCTAACAAATCTGTCTACTACATCATTCGCGTCGTTTATAAGTTTATTGTATACCAATCCCATATACGTGAGAAAACCGCATGACACATAATGCACCTATTATATCCACAGTGTATAGTAAGTTCCGAAGATCACAAGCACAATCCAATGAAACGAACCCATGAAAACAGTACGTAAAAGTTCAATTTGTATTCACAGCTTTCATTAAGCCCTCACTTTCTCTCATATCCAATTAAGTGGACGATTAAGCTACACTTGACGTCACCGACGCCATTCGGTCGCCATACCTCGTCTTCAGTATAAAGAACTTTGGCGCCAGCCAGTGTCCATGTTTGAAGACCCCTGCAGTCACCCCTTCTGTACTCACCCTGGTGTTCACATAGACGAGTCACAGCGCAAGTTACAGTGGCTCGTATGTTTACCGTTGACATTCGTCGACACTTCGATACAATGACGCCTGAATGCCGTTGAAAGGGTTGGGTATTATTTGGTTATAGTGGGTGAATTTCGTTAATATTTTTACGATGTTAGGCCACGTTGAGGGATTTTTTATCATTCTAAACTTTGGCAAAAAGAGAAGATTTTCATGTCGGTTGTAACCTGTTGTAGGGTAATACCTTTCAACCGTAAAAATATTTTAGGCATATTACGAGTAGGCTAAAAATTTAGATTTACTGACTGATCATAATTCAAGTCAGTGAATCTAAATGTTTTATCTCACTTTCTTTAATCAACACAAAGTTTGAAGTTATGACGGATTAAAAAAAAAGTTGGAGATTTTCTCAGCCGGCAGTAGATACATATTATCGGAGCGATCCGTGCCTCAATATTACAGTTTACATTCGGGAATGGAGTGCAAGTGATAAGCGGAAAATAAATAAGTATTTAGATACATTATTATATAAATTGAGGTACTAGTACTTATACGAGTATAGTGGCAATGCCCTGGAAATGCTAAAGTAAAGGACCAAGTGAATAGTCATTATTGAGTTCTTAGAGTTGACTTCCATTACAAGCATCACCGTGCTTTAGAAGGTACGTCAGACTATTAGACCTGGTCTCAGCTGACACCGCTAGTTTAGTCCTATTTAGTAGCTCTAGAACAGTTTACATTATTTTGTCGCTACTTCCTCGCCTGTGTAGAGTATTTTACTCTACCGAGTCTATGATAGACCAAGCCTAAGGATCAAGGTCGGAAGAAAAAGTTAAGTGAAGTATAACATATCCTGTGAACTCAGCTAGTTGATTACAACCAGTCAAACGATGAATATAACCTTGCGACATTAAATACCTAGAGCCTCTTTTACCTTGAACGCTTCAGCTCGTGTATTATGCCACCCCGAATGCATCTATCGCGGAGATTGGCCGGGGACGTATTCAATTTTGCACCGTGCCCTATCTACGGCTCTATTAGCCGACTTTGATGCAGCATTGCAGCTGCGACAAGCCGGGACCATTCAGATTGTTCATTGATTTTATGATTCGATATTCTTATTTGCTGGAGAACTGCTGAAAGCACATTTCAAGCACTTTGTGCTGAGCGTCAAGTGGCTCAAATTAGTCTGGAGCAGAAGAGGTAGACAGTGGACTTACTTTTAGTACCCGAAATTAATAACGGAGATAGAAGATTTGTAAATCTCTGTTGTTTGTATTCATACCCTTACTAATAATGAATGTAATAGCTGTCTCATATTCCGGAGCTGTGTCTGAGTTATTTCAAGACAGAAAAACCCAAACACTCTGCCCGACCTGGGATTGAACCTGGGACCTCGTGGATAAGCATAATGCTTAGTGCAGAGACGTCGTAATTTTTTGTACACTTTTATGTACCTTCTCTGGAAATAAGTAAGCAAGGGGCAAATGTTTGTGTGATGAGCATGAGCATTTGTACCTAAGTCATGGATGTATAAATATATAAGTATGTCTGTCCGTTATGGTGACTAGGACACCATAGCACAAGCTCACGCTTAGTTTGGGACTAGGTCATTGGTGTGTTTGTTGAAACAATCAAAATAAAAAAATAAAAAATAATTATAATTCAAGTAGAAAGTTTAAATGTATAATACATGCATATTGCACTCGTGCAAAGCTGGTGATGTACCTATATTTATCAAAAACATAATTTTGCCTAACACAAAAGACTAATAGTGGTAATTCTATGTGTATTGCTTCGAATCGTTTAGTTGCAAAGTTGCGCGACATTGACGCGCCACTTTGTACAAGTTGCGCAAGAGTTGTAGCAGTTGGGCAGTCGATTCGATTCCCAGACGCACAACTTCGTCTCCGTGCTAGGCTCAGCATTCGAAGTTATTGTGTGTGGGTGTGTATGGAGTAACTTCTTACTCTCTGTATATGTGTACGGTCGACAGCACGTCAAGTTAAACACAACGGTATCTCATGCAGCTGTGATAGGGGTTATTTTGCAACGAAAATGTAAGTACAGTCTGATGTGATGGCGACTGTATCGTAACACCTTCATAGTAATAATGTAAGTATAATGCATGAATGGTTTTACATGATTATGATTGATATTACAAATATTTTAAATTAATTCAATTTATATGTCGACGGCGCATTATTTATTTAAGCAACATTATACAATACTTAAAGTAAGCCTAAAAATAAAAATATGAGTATGTACAGTTAAAAACAAATGAAAATAATATGTTGTAAACAAAAAAATATTTATTTTAAAATCCAAATCGCCGTCTTAGGACCGATACATAGTCCCCAGAAGGCTGGCAGCATTTTCACGTTTTTTTTATTCGAAATGGGTTTGCTCTTGACTCTAGACTAAGCTAGACGTGGCGCAGACAGAGTCGACGGTGGAGCGAGCTCACCCAGAAGAAGCCTGTGTTCACTCTGACTAAAGGTCTTTGAGTTGTAAACCGTTGGAAACACTGAAGCGGGTAGTGAGTTCCACAACTTAGCTGTGCGCTTTATAAATGGTGATAAGAAACAATTAGTACGTCTCGTATAGTTGGAATATCAACGCGAATCACGTTAAATGACCAAACTTGTTCGTTAACTTATTCAAATGTTAAGGACAATTAAGATCTATGGCTAAGTATTACTTAAAAGCAGTAAGTATAAGTATTTTGAAGCATATTTTATCCACAGATAATATTTTCTTCATGGATCCGTTTACGGTGCGATATAAATATAGAAGTACCTATTGCAGACGTTATTAAAATTCCACTGAACCTTGAAATACAGTTTATATATTCTGACTTCTAAGTTACTTTTAGTTCCGGCTTGAAGGCGAAAATGGTTTTCGTATGAAATTGGACAGATTACGACGGTGTTTCTATACACGAAAACTATTGTTTTTTTAAGGGTTCCGTACCTCAGAGGAAAAAAGAAACCCTTATAGGTTCACTTTGTTGTCCGTCTGTCTAGCCAAGGATATCTTTTTCTCAGAAACGCGTGGAGATATAAAGTTGAAATTAACATCAAATACTTGTCTTGAAGGTGTACAAAAATCAAGCTTGTAGGTCATCGCAATCAAAAGGTCAAGGATCAAATATTACCCTATTTTCTAACATTTTTAGGGGAATCAAAACCTATGGGGTACTTACCATGGACCTAGAACCATGAAATTTGGCAAAAAGGAAGGTCTAACAGTCTAACAAGTAAAGGAAAAAGTCCGAAAACCGTGAATTTGTGATTACGTCGTAGAAAACCTTTGTTTTGTATGGAACCCTCAGTGCGCGAGTCCGACTCGCACTTGCCCGGTTTTTAAAAGTGATAAGCATCAACCGGTATGCGATACAATACAAACAATTACAGGTATAATTTTCGCATCAGGTGTTATTTTTTCAAATAAAATATTTAAAACACAGTACAGTAAACGTAAGAAAGAAATATATTACACAGTTTTTAAAATTGAAAAACAGTAACTAGGTACTTAGTAGGAGTTCTCTCAATAACTATTGACTTTGCAAGACCTACCTCCATTTCTTTTTTTCACGGAGTCTGAAAAACACGTTCAACTTTCCCGTAGTTATAGCTCAAGTTCTTTCATTTGAATGTACCGTCCTATCTGAAGCACGACTCTGCAAGTCGTTGTCTGTTTTTTTTTCACTAAGCTCTCTCTCTTTCATTTCATCTCTTTCATTCTAGGAGTCTTTCGCTAGGAGTGACTAGGACGGTAGAAGTAACAAATACATGGGCTTTCAGAATAGGGGCTGAATGTTTTCGTTTTTTGAGCAACGGCCAGTTTTATCGGCTCTAGTGAAGAAACTTGAGTGTTTTGCGAAACAAAACTTGTTCGAAGCCGGAGCCTCATTGGATGCGCGATGGGTTCCGAAACTGTTCGAATGGTAAGAGGGCGAATGCAGTTTCATGGATATGTATGGAAGTTTCAATGTGAACTTTGAAGTGTTTGATATTTCAACTGATAAGCAAGTTCAAATAAGTATATAACTTATTCCCCGTTATTCCAAAAACTTAGTACCGGGTTTAAGACAGGACTAAGATCTTAGCTAGCTAATTAGAATAGCGCTTCTCTATTAGCTTATGTCACGAATGTGTCATTCATTGCCCTGTTGTCGGCTAATATTTAGACCCATTTTAAACCTGGTCTATTTGTTTTTGTAATAACACCATTTATGTTCTCATCTTCTTTTTTTCAATAATATGATTGTTGTGTCACGTTGGCAGTTTAACTTAAATTCCATTATAAAAATCGGTAAACGAGTAATTGCTGTGTGAACGCATATTATGCGATTACATTAATTGTAATGGTCTTAACGTTTTTGAATCAATGACCACTAAAGTGTATAAATGCAACAAACAGTCCCGTTTTTTAGTTTATATGTATGGCTATGTAAGTTTCGTTTATCAAAATGCTGTGACGCCGTACAACTATCCCATTTTCCCATTCACTACACTACATTTCACGCAATGGGTTTCGTCTGGACGCACCTTTCCCGGGCTTTAGGGTTAGGGAACAAAAAATAAGAATTATGAGGAAACTCATAGTTACTTATTCAATCAATCAATCAATCTCTTTGTTTTCACGGAACTGTAATTTTTTGTCATTCGAAACATGGTCCTAAAAATAAATATTTATTATAATCTTTTTTTGAAAATGGTCTTTATTGAAGCAAACTCTTTAAGAAACTCGTTCCGTAAAACAATTTATCATATTCAAGAAACCATTGTCCTGGCATATTATGTAAAGTCATGCTATAAATGCAATGACGAGAATAGAGTAAACCCATATTTTTTTCCAAAAATATTGATCCGTGTTTTTATTATCGTGGGTACCCAAAAAGTATATTTTATAAACGTATATTGTCTATAATAATAATAATGACATCCTAGCCGAATTTCGACTACGGCGGCCTATCTCAACAGAGATTTGCCAACTGCGCGGGACATATCAAAGTGCACAAGTGTGTGCGTAATACACAGGTACACTCTTTGTTCCTTCACTCTCATAATTCGGTGAGGCAGCGATACGGATCCCTGTTTTCCACTCAACACACACTTGACCGACTTTTAATTTTGTTTACAGCGGTGGGGTGTTGCACAGTGGGTGGAGCGGACAAAACCGCGTTTTTCCAGCTATTGTTGTTAAGAGCACCAATTAATCTGAGTGCACTGTGCAATTTCGATAACACATCTGCGGGCTAGTAATTAATACGGAGTTTTTACGTGATTGCACGTTTTAGGCTTTTTCGTGTCGTACACAGTGTGTTGCTTATTCCTTAATTCTTCATAATAAAAAACTTGTATTTTTAACATAAATATTAGAGCCTAATAAAAGACCAAGTAAAATTACCAAACAATACTACGCTTGAGATTAATGAGACTTTGATTAATAGTAAAAAGGTATTTTTTAGAAAACACAAGCTTCCATAATTGCTCTAAAAATAATCAAATAAACTTTTATACATGTATTTAATTCTTAGATATTAATGAAAAACAAGCATGTTTGCTATTAAAACTACTACAATAGTATTTGCCTACATAGTAGAATGCCTGAGTCGTGTCACATCGTATGGATTTAATTAGTATATTACCGAAAGGAAAGCACCATGTATAGATATTGTATTTGTCTGTCAATTTAATCCTTCATGTATAGTGTTTCCAGACACAAATAGGCAATCAATAATAATTGTTATCGGGGCTGAGATAGGGATGATACTCGGTTAAATACATATTCTTAACATCTAGCATCACCTCAATCTGATTTTATTCTTTAATTTCATGTTACTCAGTACAGTTCATTGATGAGATGGAAGTACCATATTTACTTCTTTGACATCTTATAATGTATAATTTAATTGAGAGTACCTATAATGTTAAATAGGAATATCTGTTCTTCTATCGATGGTAAAACGACCGACACTTCCACAGACCTAATCTTAAACGCTTCGCCGCCCCACAATTTCAAAGGAATTTAATAACAAAAGTGGGGCCGGTATCATACCGAGGTCTCTATCTTGTAATCCGTCTGAATTATTCAGTACACCGCTCAGCAAATATTACTTTCGAATCAGGAGCGTTCCGCTATTCACTGTATTAGCAATAAGAAGAGAGAGTTAATACGTTAAAAGAACGATGCGCTCGCGAGATGAATGGGAAGTGGTTTTGGGGTGTAGCTGTAAGGCTCCGCGCAGATGGGCGACCGACCACTGCCAGCGGTGGCTGTCGCGTGCAACGCCCTTTGATCCCGTTCAGACGAAGGTGATCGGTGGCCGCTACAATTTACACCTGCTAGATCCTTTGACAGATCTTTTGTTAAAATGCCGAATGGCCGCCACCGGTGGCGTATCGTGAACACTGAGTCGCGGCCGCACTCGACTCGCCACTCTCTTTACGTATGCGGCGACGTATTAAAAATAATGTAAACAGCTTGTTGCTAGTCAGCAGTACCTGTCACGCGCCACGTCCTTCAGTCCCGCGGAAATGGAGGCGGCCGCCATTAGGAGTCGGTGGCCGCCACTAATGGTTGGTCGTGGTTGGTGGTGGTTGTGCATCACTTATATCGTTTGACAGACGTTTAGTCAAATGGCGAGTGGCGAATGGTCGCATTCCATCATAATAATTGACAGCAAGGAGTCGCCATCGCTGGTCACGGAGTGGATAAGTGACAAAACGTATGAAAAATGCACACAGCTGGTCGCTAGCCACCGGTGGCTGTGGTTGGTGGCCCGTCTGCATGGAGCCTAAAACTCTTCCTTACGGTATTCCTTTTAACATAAGTATTACTTCCGTAGACCTCAATAGGCCTTTTAGGTTAGATTGCTTAAATAATTAGAATGAACCAAATCTTACCTATTGTGACTACTAACCCGATAGCCAAGACACGTTAATTTTACCTAATTGTTAGTGTCTATGTAGCAATCGGTTTTTAGCAACTCTTTAAGATAAGGCAACTTTTTATAATAAATTATATATTATAAAAAGTTAAATAAATCAACAAACACACCAATAACCTAGCCCCAAACTAAGCGTGAGCTTGTGCTCTGGCGACTAGGATAACGGATAGACATACTTATATGCGTTTATACGTCCAAATAACTTAGGTACAAATGTTCGTGCTCATCACACAAACTTTGCGGAATTCGAACTCGCAACCTTTGGTTTTGTAGTCCTAGTAAGACGGTCGTCATTACCTTAAATAAAGTCAATCTGAAGTTGAAGTAGGTAGATAAATAACACACACCGTGTTAGACAGCACTCAACTCATTCATTAGCTTCACCGCATAAATAATTTACGAGCTAACCCCACAACACTATTTGCGGGTCGCAAAAGGCCCATTATCAGCTCTAATCCAGGCGGTGCATGTAAACGCTATCAATTACTTCACCAGATAAACGCTGGTTTGTACACCGCGCGCGTAACTTTAATCGCTGGCGCTTGATTCGAATAAAAATTGGGAGGTAACCTAGGCGGTTTAGAAGTTATCGGATAGATTAGCATTACACAGTGCACGGTTAGGTCAATAATAAAACATCACTGTTGATATTTCACATCTGGAAATGTAATATCTGTTTCACACTGACTGATAGGGAAGGAAATTATGAAAGAAATATAAATCAATTATATATTTTTTAACTTAAGCAATTATTTTGCAAGTTTTTACGAAATTAAATCAAATTTCACTTACAAAAATTATCAACTGTGTCATCCGGTGGGACTCGAATAGCGAAGGGACGTGGGTTCGAGTTCCACCGGATGACACATTCGATTAATTTTTGTAAGTGAAATTTGATTTAATTTAATTTAAAAAAAAATAAAAAAAAAACACAAAATACAAACGCTTATGGCGCCATATTAAATAAAACATTAAACAAAAAAAAGTTAGCTAAAAGGAGTGAAATCAAATCCTTTGATAACCATAATTACTATAACATGAGTTCCTGTCTACTACAGTCATCTAAACCACTGAACTCATGGATGATTATTCTGGTATAGAATTAAATGACACGAAGTCGTAGGGATTCCCTAATACGATGATATTTTCATAACTGCACTTTAACTACTCAGTTACATACACGGTTGATACTGTACGTACATCATACATTCCGTCTTGTAAATACATAGCTAACACATCCTAAACAGAATCGGTTATGTCTGTGTACTTACTAAACACGCCACCCGCGCTGCCCACAGTTGGTCACAGTGATCTCTATAGATTATTCAGTGCTGTCCGTCTGTCCGTGGCAAGAGTTACGATTTGTGCCCTGAAGTACGGCCGACTCTCTAACCCGAACTGATGATGTTTGGACCACGTATTTCGTGATTTGCCATTGAAATACAAGGGCAAAGTTGTTGGGAGGAACGCTTGAAGTATTCATCGGGACGTTTGTATTTTGGTTTAATTTTAGTAATTTTATCGAAGTTTCAAAGGTTAAAAATAAGATGAATAAAAAAACGTTTAATTGATAAGGACGTCATAAATACAGTAATTTACATTTAGAAAGTTGAAAATGAAACACGTTAAAAACAACACAAATTGAAAGCAAAAAAACCAAAAGATCTTCATGATTTCCCAGAACATGAAATAAAAGTATATTTGCCTTTTGAAAAGGGTACATATAGGTGGCTATATATTATTCTCATTTAGTTTAGCTTTTCCAGCCATATATAAATAGCATGCATTTTTTTCTTGTTATAATAAAGTGACTACTTAAAAAAAAATCATTACTAATTAACGTTCAAAATAATTGTTGGAAGGTCAGAAGTGTTGACAAAATGGCAATAAATAATATCGATACATTCTCATATGTATATGTCACATAGAAATAAAAATTCAGTTACGTAAAAACAAGTCATAATGTCATATCAATAAATAAACATTAGCATTATAGAAACAATACCCGTTTCGGCACCTATATAGGGCGCCTTTAAATATAATTTTATGGTAATACAAGATACTTCAAAATTAGTTAAGTAGATTCATACTCCACCCCTCAATATTCGGAACAATATTCCAATAAGGAGAAGTTGTAGAGACAGAAACGTATACAGGGTGTCCCGTAAATGAAGGATAATCCTTTAGTTAAGAAAGAAAGAAAGAAAAAATATTTATTTAGCACCAAAAAATACAATTAAACTAAGTGCGACTTAGTGCTTAAAACTAATATTTTGGTACCAAAAAGGCTTCCGCTCAGTATATGTCAGTAAAGGCAAGAAAGCACGTCACGAACGACTACTGGTATTCTGCGGTACAGGTACAGATTCCGTTATCCATCAGCAAAAGTGTTACCATTTACGAGATATAAATATGTTTGTATGGCTACTTCTACAATTAATTACTTTTTAAGGTCTGTTCCTATTTTAATACTCGTGAATATTCCAAACACCACAGTCAACATTAAGTTTTTACTTAAAGGCTCTCAAAAAGAATAAAAATAATTCACCCCCCCCCCTTTACATGTATCGGGAGGCACCCTTAAAAAGGGGTAATTTTATTTTTTTTGTATTTAAAAAAATAAGATTTATATGTGTAGTATCCTCGAACCAAGTTACATGCAAATCAGTCCATAAGCGTAGAAGATATTCTGCTGCCGTCCGTCCGTCCGTCCTGTGACTAGGACGGACGGACGGACGGACGTACTGAACGATCTTATAAGGGTTCCTTGTCGGACTATGGAACCCTAAAAACTCAAAACCAAATTCTCACAAATGGCAATGGTTACATCATGCTCTACTATCTGTAAAAAAAAATTGACATATAGTATAGCATGATGTAACAAATCTGTACCTAAACGATTATCTTTCATTAACAGGACACCCTGTGCGTAAGTAGCTTGGGTAGGTAAGTACTCCGAATTATGTGTCGTTACCAACATCCAACCTTTGTGACCTTGAACTTTACAATTCACTACCGCAGTGAAGATTTATTCAGTAGGATTCACTATCCATAAACATAGTTTATAGTGTTCAAAGTTCTTCTTAGTCAGATTCAATACAAAGCCCTTGAAAGACGAGTACTATTAATTAAAATGTACTGATATAAAAAAAAACTTAGCTGAAGACCAACATTTTTACTTCTTTTGATGTATTACCCCCTCTACCTAAAAACTTAGTACCAGCTCTAAACCAGGACCAATCAGAAAAGCGTTTCTCTATTAGGCAATGTCACGAATGTGTCATTCATTCCCGTCCCATTTTTTTTTGAACTGTCTTCTTAACCCTAAAGTAACTTTTACCGGGTTTAAGACAGGACTAAGCTATTAGCTAGACAATTAGACAAGCGCTTCTCTATAAGGTTATGTCACGAATCTGTCATTCATTCCTCTGTTGTCGGCTAATATTTAGACCTATTTTAAGCCTGGTCGTTTTTTTGTAATAACACCGAAAGAGTTTACACAGTTTACAGTTGTCTGGTGTTCTTAAGCTTATACTCAATAAAAAAAATCTGTGTAAATGAATCAACCAACTCAGGTGGCAGGCTACTAATAATAATAAATTGATTCACAAACACACCAATCATCTAGCCCCAAACTAAGCATGAGCTTCTGCTATGGCAATTAGGATAACAAATAGACTAGACATACTTATATACGTTTGTATACATCCATGACTTAGGTACAAATGTTCGTGCTCATCACACAAACATTTGCTCCTTATGAGATTCGAACCCGCAACCTCTGGTTTTGTAGTCCGGTGCGCGAACCACTACACCAAGAGGTCCTCGTAAGTCTACTGAATCTTCCTGTCGTATCACTAGCGTTAACTTTATCCCCTTGATAGCATTATCTCGCACTCGGCATCTTGAGGAGCCATTCTTAGCGTTCGACGCATTGCGTAGCTAACGATTTTCACACAAGGTGATGTCGGTCAGACGAACGAAGGTCGGGTATTGTAAACAAAAGAAAGTCGCACTCAAGGGCTGAGTCGAAACTTTTTAAATTATAGTATTTTTTAAAATCTTAAAAACAAAAGATTGCTTATAGCTGCCGCTGAGTTGTAAGAAAACAAAGCGGAGGTTAAATCCTACTTGACACAAATTCACCTATCTATATGTATACATGTATGTATGTACCTATATCAGAAGGAACAGAGAGGGCACTTGAGTATTGTGCATACACCTGTTTTCTAAAATATCTTTCGTGCAATTGGCTGATCTATGTTGAGCTGCCGTAGTCGAGCTAGGAGGACATTATTTACTATAATATATTTATTTTCAGATCACCAACTTATACAGAAACACTTACAACTTAAATACAGTAAGCCAAATACAAAGGAGAATTTAACGCTTGTATGAAACTGATGTCTGTGCTAGGTACCGAAATTCCTGTGTTACTGCTTAGGATCCCGTTTTCGCCCTTTACACAATGAAAACCTGGTTTACGGAACCTTAAATGGCTCTGACCACTTCGTTCCAATATTATTTGATCCAATATTTTCTTAAGATATGCACGATATTCTACACACCTTAGATTCTCTTAGACTCGCCACTAATGAAAAATACGCACGCCTTGGAATGTGGATCGATCCGCTCTGACGCATCCCCCGTTACGTGACTACGATTCCTTAAATACACCATACTAAATTGCTTTATTATTATATTAAAGCAAAAAGTATTAACGTAGGTAACGCTACGTCTTGCAACTCCGTGCATCGAAAGGCACGTTAAGCAGTTGAACATGGCTTATATCTGTTGATATTAGTCCGACTAGTTAATATTAGTATTAGTAGTAACTAGGCCGACCAATTTCAACTACTCTTACCCTAGGGTGGCTTAATGACATCTGACAGTAAGGTTAGTTTTGGTTTTTTCACTTGCCTTACAGACACCCCTCCACCAATCCGCACTGAGCCCGCGTGGTGTAGTATGGCTCGTAGGTACCTCTTCATTGTTGAGGTGAGGCCTTCGCCCAGCAATAAGACCTATATAGGCTAACTTTAGGCTTACGTAATAATCAAATTAGGAGCAGTCCCTAATGCAGCAGCTTTTAACTGTGTTGTTGTCATAGTGATTTGTCAGATACTGCTATACAAACCTCGGGATGACCAATTTGAGATACTTCTGGAGGTCTGTAAAGTTGTAGGGTCTTCATGTACCGACACTTAAAAAAAAGCTTTTTTTAAAATTAATTACGAACCATCGTATCTAATAAAGTATGTTAGGCTCGTGACAGAAGAAGATGCCGATACGTTGAACATGTCTACACTAATTTTATTTTGGGTAAGACTTTAATGACACCGAAGCGTAGTGTGCGAACCTTTAGCACATATTAGAAACGCTATGCATATTCAATTTTGTCTTGTTGCATAAACCTATTTTAGATTCAGAGAAACGCATTATCAGTGCTAAATTAAATTAAACGCTAACAAAAATTGATCGACTGTGTCATCCGGTGGGACACAGTCGATCAATTTTTGTAAGCGCAATTTATTTTAATTTCGTAAAACCTTGCAAAAAAATTGATTAAGTTATAATAAAAATGATTTTATTTTATCAGTGCTATTCACAATTTTAAACATCACTCTTGAAAATAAAATAAACCAAAAGTAATCAATGGGCTATCTCGGTTACGATTGCAATTGCAAAGCTAAACTTTCTTCGCCACGTCTGGCTTAGTCTTGTATCAAGAGATAACGCATTCCAAATAAAATAAAATAAAAAAATATCTATGTTGACATTGTTGGATAAGTAATTTAAAAAGATATCATTGCATCTGGGGCGTTAGTTTGAAAGCTTTTAGTTCGTTCCTGAAAGATATGACTATTGCAATTTGAAAGCGCTGGCTTTTAGTTGCCGTTGCCTGCCGAACGTGTCTCCTTATTAAATAGACACATCAACACTGTCTAGGGATATACAACACATAGTATTATTATATCCAAAATATCCCTTGACAGTGTTGATTAGTATAACTTGATTGTTTATCTATTTATTAAAAAAACATTGATCACTTTTGTAACTAGCGTTTTGTTGCAATTATAAATAAAAATTCGCTTCGGTGTTATATTCAGCCTATTTAAACTTAACATGCCGTCGGCGTCGACGAATATTGGAACAATTTATGAGGAGACCTTTGTAATTTGGAAGTGCTCTCAAATTGGAGCTATGGAGGTTGTCACCTCAGGGTTTCTTCACTGAATTTAGATGACTCATTCCCCTGGAGTTCAGGCCTCAATCTTTGTCAACTATTGGAACCGAGCCATATTGTCCTGTTGTGATGTTAAAGTGAGTAGGGCAACTTGTTAACATTACAATAACACGACATTTCCTGGAACATAATTATGTATCTGAAAGTATTTTAAGGACGCAAGTTGCCGACAATGCAATCATACGCTTTGTATACACCATGTGAACAATAATTTTAAATGATAACTGTTGGTTGGATTTTAAAATAGTGATGAGCCACAATTTTACTGTATGAGAAATTGAGATAATTTTTTTTGTTCCGATTAATACAATTTTAGCATTACTATACCCACGTCCCACCTTGGGGAGATTGCAGTATAGTCTGCCTAATAATAAAAAAAAAAAAAAATCTTGATTGCTTTTCGGCTTTGGTTAATGTCTCATGATCGATCAGACATAACATCTAATTTAGATAAAAGGCAAATTGATGATGTAGGATATCATTTTCATCTTCAATTCGTCTCTAAGCCCCGCCGCATAAAAATCGCAGAACCAAAAACTAAAAGCTATTAAAACGAGCTCAGGTAAAGTAAACAGATAAACCGGCCGGTCAACTAAACCAACTTCTATCAAACTTCGCCCAAGTTTTATTCGAAAATGATCCCTAAAGACTATTTCTCGGAACGTCGTGTAAGCACCGTCTCAAAACTTTCATCTCGAAACTTTAGGTGACGTAAATAATTTTATTTACAGACTAAGCATTGCTTGTGGCGCAGTGGCGGCAGCGCTTTGGTAGTGATACCAAAAGTTAAGCAACCCACGGCGCGGTCGTGATTGGAGGGGTGACCATTCCGACCATTTAAGTGACGTCCATGACAAGCATCTGCGTGCTTCGGAAGGCACGTTAAGCAGTTGGTCCCGGCTAATATCTGTGGTATTAGTCGTTAAGCCTAGTCAGAGGCCCTAGGGCGGCTTGATAACTTCTGACAGTAAGGTTTGTCACTTGCCTTACATACACCCCTCCACCAATCCGCACTGATCCCGCGTGGTGAAGTATGGCTCGTTCCTCCTCATAGTTGAGGTGAGGCCTTTTCCCAGCAGTGGGATCTAATAGGCTGACTTATAAGCATTGCTTGGTACATTTAGAAAATAATCTTACTCTTTTGAAGTACTTTATTTCTACAGGTTTTAAGGGGTATTTGGCCAGTTTTCCGTACGCTGATGAAAGTACTGATGACTTGGTTGCCTTTTACATCTTTTGTTATAATCTCTCTCCAATCACTCGCACGCAAGGGCCCAGGGTCCGCTCTGGACTGAGACCTAGTATATGGCACATTAGCGAATAATCATCACCATCAATCATCTAATGTATTTTTTTTCTAAAAATTGTAGCTATCGTTGTAGGTTACTACAACGATAGCTATAATTATTCTTGGCCTTCCTTGCTTCTTTCTTTTTTAAATAGGCAGATATTTGACCGCAATCTCACCTGATGGTAGGCGACGATGTGGTCGAGGATGGGACACGTCTGTCTAGAAATGTATTTTTTCTTCTATTATAGAGTATATGGAATCGTCGTGTCAAATTAGGTGTTCCAAAATTCTTCATCATTCCACTCTATTCTTTATATGAATTTCTGTTTTTACCCCACCATAGACAAAACTTGGGGTAAACTGTTGAGTCCCGGTGAAAGACGGAGCTCATAGATTTAAGTCCGCTTCGAGTGCAATCCGTTTGTTCTTCGACTTCTCATTAGGGGCTCTATTCCACCAAACTTACTATCTGTCCTTGTTACTCATACTGTAAGAGTAAGTGACGACTAGAGACGGAACATTATTGTGCAGAGTAGGCCCCTGACGCTATCTTTCCGTGACGAGGGTTCAGAAACAAAGCCTTTCACTCACCCATTATATTAGATTAATTTTTGTTTCTCTATTGTGGTAAATAATTTATCTTATTTTTTTTATTGATCAGTTGTATATATTATGTTACTTTTGAACAGAAATGTAAATAAATAGTTAAATTTAACAAAAAGAAGACACACTGTAACGTACAAAAATTATAAGAGCCCCTAAAAGCACACTCGCTCAACAACTTGATCCAAAAATGATTTCTACAAGAGCTCTTAGTTAAACGAGAATCGAATTCCATTTGTAGTAACTCGTGTTAGGGCAGCATTCGTTAGATTAAGCCCTGGTTGGCTCCTCGCGATAGGACTCCCGGGGGACCTGTGGCGAACGTTCGCTTCTTAGGGTGTGGTCTAAGGCACAGGTTGAGGCAGTGGTTCTTAAACGTTTTTTATTGTGAGAGACATTGATCTAAGGCCTTTTGTTATAGTTCTAGAAGTTTGTACGCAAAAGCGATGGGCGATTGTTCAAAAAAAAATCGAATGAATCGGCAATCGACCATTCGAACTATCGAATGTCGATTTAGTAATTCGAAAAAAATATATTGAATAACAATTGATATTTAAATGATAATATATACTTGGCTCTACGATGCATTCGTTCGAATTGCCGTGACTGTACGCACACGACAGTCCGGAACGAATGATTAATCGACGCGACGAATGACGATTCATTCTTTAGTAGTTAGAAGTACGACCTGCGCACCGCGCGCTCCGGTATTGCTTGCCGCAAAATCGAATGACTGCAGTTGCTCATCGAATACATTTGATTAATTTGGTAATAATCGCATCCTTCCTGGGGTCGCCAAAGTCGCGGGATGCAAGGCAATCTAGATGACATGACATGATGATACAAAAATATCTGTATGGTGATGTGTCAGCATTAAACGACGCCTGTTTCAAAACGAAAAATACATAAATAGTGCACCAGATTGAAGAATGTCACAACTGATAAAAATGTTCACACACATAGTTTCTTACTATTGAATTGACTACAGGAATGGCTGCTTCTGCGTAAATTGAAACAGTTCAATATCCTTTATGTACTCCTTAATAATATCTTAAGTATAATCGTAGTCAGGAATAAATTACAAGATTTTTTTTATTTTACAATTATATTTTATGTTTATTTCCGCTGTCACTTCTAACTTAAACTGCATGCAGACAAAATTGGACGCGATATGATTGAATGCAATTGTAAGATCTGTATTTTGAAATATCCGGGATGCTTTGTTTCAGATCTACTATTACTAGTCGTTTCCTGCGAGTTCGTCTGCGTGGACCTTGTATTTGTACTCTGTTGTATCGTGGAGGGAGGTCACCCAGTATCACTAAATGTATATACCCCATATTTTATTGTCGACCATATATAAACTACTAATGGTTTCCCGCGACTTCGCCTGCAAGAGTTGGATTTTCCATATAAACTTTCATCCCCCATTTCACCCCCTTAATGTTTTTATATCGCGACAAAATGTAGCCTATGTCCTTGAGAGGGTCTCAAACTGTCTCCGCACCAAATTTCATCTCAATCGGTTGTAACAGACAGACAGACAGACAGACAGACACACTTTTGCATTTATAATATTAGAAGGGATGTTAGGTGCATCAAGATGTGTTCATCGGATTTTGAGTGTATAGCAGTCAAAGATTGTAAAATATGTACCGTAATCCACTTCGTCTTAAAGAAACCCTCTGTATCCCTGAATGTACTATTACTATCGAGATAAAACACACCCTAGATTACTACCAGGAATGTACATAATTAAACTGTGGTTCGTACATCAAGATTCATTCAGCAAATTTCGAGTAACGTTCAAGACCTATGCATACATACATACTAACATACAGACAATTTCAATATCTACATTTATGTACTCTACTGATCTAAGTCCTGCGAGGTATTTTTTAAAAATAAATGTACAGAATTCGACCTACAGTTTTATTATATAAATAGATCATTGCGTTCTGTAAGTGAACGTCCGCTCAACTGGTTTAACTGTAAGTCAGTGTATTGTTTAATATTTTTAAATGAAATAAACGTCACACATTTTAAAGTTTTGTAGCTCTTCGTTTTGTTGGTATTGTCCAAATATTGGATGAACCCACATTGTTACGTTACGTTGTACATTGTTATTGATACAGTATTGTTAGTGATCCAAAACATGTCAAGTATTTTATTCGGTTATCAAGCAGTTGTTTTCACTTCGCCCAAGCTTTTGATTATATTTTTTAAATCTCGCCATCGCTTTTGTGGTTTGCTTTTTAGATGACGTCCTATTAATAGAAATCCAAAGAGATGACCTTGACTTATCCTACGGGGATCTGCAACGAATAACCATGAACAAACAAAAAAAGAAAGGTTGGTCATTTCGTTCCTGGGACAGCAAAAGATAAAACAAGTGAAAAAATCAAGAAATTAAAAACACGACTGCCGTTCAGTCGAAATTTATCTAAGAAATGTAACTTAACGGTAACCCGCTTAGTGTTAATATTGTATATTTAAAATTTGTATTTGAGATAGCCGCATTAAACCTTTCAAATGATACCTATATTTTATATACATAATTGTTATTTTCCAATGTTGTTTTTTCAAATTTAACTCTTAAGGTATCCTATATCACCCTGAATGGTAAAAGGAATCTAAGGATACCCACTTCTACATCAGTTTAGGCATTTAGAAGTTATGGTGAAATTAAGAAACGTTCAGAAATACAATACACTCGTTTTTTTGGGCACTTGTTTTTTAAAAAAAGGAAAAATATAAAACTTTTCTTTGACCATGTTTTTCCGGTTCAGCCAATGATGCACGATTGTGTCAAAAGTATTTATTTTTCAGTAAAATCGGGTAGCTACTAAAAAATCAACAATCTGTCCAACGTCTTTAGAGTGTCCACAATTCCTTTTATCGGGAGATCCCAACATTTTCCTCAAAACCCAGTGCTCATTGATTGCTCCATGTTTCTAAATAGAGTTCTTTGTGCTTTGTCCCGTCTGAGATTATGCCGTAGTTTATTAAAAACGGAACGCAACTCCTTGTCTTTGAGCTCATTGCCCGCAGAGTGGAGAGGGAATAACATTGAGTGATCACGGTTGGACATTCGCTCTGAAACGTCGTCACATAAGTGTCATTTTCTGTCCACTTATGGTCCTGCGAGAGAGGGAGGTGCTTGTGGCGCAGTAGCGGCAGTGCTTTGGCAGTGACACCAAAGTTAAGCAACCTACGGCGCGGTCGTGATTGGAGGGGTGACCATTCCGACCATTTAAGTGACATCCATGACAAGCATCTCCGTGCTTCGGAAGGTACGTAAAGCAGTTGGTCCCGACTAATATCTGTTGATATTAGCCGCGTAGTACTTGCCTTACAGACACCCCTCTACCAATCCGCATTGAGCTCGCGAGGTGGAGTATGGCTGGTACCTCCTTATAGTTTGAGGTGAGGCCTTTGTCCAGTAGTGGAATTTATTAACTATGGTCCTGCGTCCCCAAGGTGGGGCAACGGGCGTCCACAACAGTCTTCCATTGCGTTCGGTCTTGGTCTCGCTCCACGTCTTGCAATTGGCAAGCATTCTTCGCCTTGTTTGCTACAATGCGCCGCCAACTTTTTTTGGGGCAGCCACGTTTGCGAAAACTTCCTGAGCTGTCCATTAATACAAAGCAACACCATTTGAGTGTTGCTATGCAGGTTTAATCTAGTAAATTCTAGTGTCATACTCTGTAAGCCTATTATTGCTGTATTTATTTATCGCCGTCTTAATTTCCAGCCGTCTAAATGCAAGCATGATGTTGCTAGTGAGAGACATATGCTTAGTCTAAAATTATTGAATGGATTTAGCTGTACCCAGAAGTTTACTTTCCATAATACTACAGTAATATCATTAAAATATTTCTTGCAGTGCAAAAAAGTTTGCGGCGAACTTTCGCGAGAAATATCCTCGTATGTTTTCATGTTTAAAACGATTTTTCAACAGTTCTTCTCGTTGAACAGTAAATGCTTTGAATGGAAATAATTATTCTGCCAGTAGTGAAATATATCTTTGCAAAAATAATATTTGTAATGAAGAAAAGCAGAGCTCATCATTATTTAAATGTATAAAAAATAAGCGCATGCTTTAGGAAAAACCTTTTTTGAAATTAAAAAAAATTCATGTCAGCGCATTAAGGTCAACACTGTGGCTTTGTATGCAATAGTAATAGGGCTAATTTTGCGATAATTGTTGGTCTGATGTGCTGGCTACTGTACCTAGGTATTTTTAAGAGTTTTTACATCGTTAGGTTGGTGGTTAATAGTTTGGTCCGTACCTATTTCCGCTCTACCTATCGAAGAATTTTGAGCTTTAGCATGCAAACAACTATAACACAGACTCATGACCATGTTCTTTCTACAGTTTTATTATAGTACTGATACTCAAAAGTTAGATACAATCCTAACATTCACCAAAAAGCATCAAACCCCACTTACCGGCATTAAATTCGAATTTCTTCAGTTTGTCGGCAACCTACAAATCAAAGCTAACCCAAAAACAATGGTGAAATTAGCATCACACGCTCGGTTGGCTGCGACTTGGCAAGCTCGGGTACATCTTGCGAGTTGTGCTGCAAGTTTGGCACTTAGTTGTTTCGACAACTTGGCCTCGGATGCCCACTGATCTACCATTGGAATGGGGAGTAGGTTGTGAGATAACTCGGGTCTATTAGGGTGTGTTATGGAATGTTTTTTTAAGGAGAAGCAAAGGAGTTTGGAATTAAAGGTATGATTGAGAAAGCGAAAGTGTACTCTGCAACGAAATAGAAAAAACATTGCTCAAGATGTTTTCAGACTTTATATTGTACATTAAAAGAATTATACTCGTATTTTTTTATTACAAAATTATAACCTAAATATACCAATCAACGCTGTCTAGGGACATTTTGGATATAATAATACTGATATTTGGATATAAAAATTGTTGTTTTTTAAGTGATAAGCATTTACTTTGCAATCTCAATATAAATTGCACTTGAAAAAATGACCACCAGAGGCGGGAATCGAACCCGCGTTCCTCGCATACCGGGCGATTGCCTAACCTCTCGGCCACCCTGGCGCTGGGTATAATAATACTTTGTTTTGTATATCCCTAGACAGTGTTGATGGGTGTATAACAGGTGACAGTTAGTTGTCCATTATTGATTAACACAGATAATATTTATAACATTGAAGATTTAGCGATATTTGGACTCAAAATCTGTCAAACGTAGTTAGGTATGTAAGATAAATGTACATATTATCTTTTATGCAATATCTACCTACAGGTATAGGTATGTCTTAGTATTTTTGAACAAGTAATTATAGTATCACGTAGTTCACGTGATATTGCGTTTTAATAATTAGAGAAAACAGACAAATTGGCCCCTTTCCTGTTTAATCCTTTATCTTCATGATGATTCTCAAGGCTTTATGTTCACAATACCTATTTTTAGCAGGCGCTGGGTTTCTCGTAAATAAAAATAATCGCTTTTCCCAGGTGGCCTTTTGCGCCCCACTTGCGATAGATATCGGCTGCCTACTGCCATTTATCTATAAATAAGGTGGGGCAATTAGTTAGTGTTATAAAGGAACCAATAGTAGCTTGATAAATGACGAGGCTGTGGTCTGCTTGGTAGAGCTGCGATACATAGAAAAGTCGATAGTATCGATACTGTCGATATTTCCATTTAAAAAAAACTTTATTAAATGGAAATATCGACATAATGCGAGCTGCTCGCACCACAACTTTTTTTTAAAAGAGGCTTTGACAATAGTGACTTCTTTTTCTGTTTCTTACTAGCACGAAGCAGTTGTAGGGTCTATATTGGGATGTGTATAAGTGCACCCAGTAGGTCAGTGCATGAATAAATGTCTGCAACGATACGCTCATTGACTTGTCTTGATGATCTTTTTATTGAGCTTAAAAACTATTATTGAGCTACTATTGATGGCATAAATGCTATCAATCTATCAACACTACTACCCGACCAAGCCGACCAGACAGATGTCAAACGACTTTCGACGACGTACAACGAAAATACCGATGTAAATTAAAAACAATGGAGTTGAAATTAAAATCTAAATTTAAACAATATTGTTTTTTAATTTCCTTTGGTAATTTCGTTGTGTTCGTCTCGTCAGGCCTGTGTAACTCCCCGCGTTGGTAGCAAAAAGGTACCTACGCGCGGCGACCCCTTGGAAGGTGCTAAATCAAGTTGGGTGTCGCGAGCGAGCAACTAGACCCCCGCGCGTTTTATTCACCGGCGGCGCACAGCACTTACGTGTGATTACGTTGCTGGCTGGACGAGCATGAATAAAGTGCTAGAAAGGTGCGCTAGATGGCGTAAGTAGCTTCTTGTAGCATTCGACCCTATTGCGTCGCATGATAGTACGTCACTGAATAGGTTTACGGTATTATGATTCATATTCCAGAGTTATAAGAATGAAATTATCTTGCAATGGATTTCTGTAGGTGTCTAAACGAACATGTACTTGACTCTGAGGCGAACTAAATTACACCATATCGTTAACGACATTGAGTAGATATTTCTTTAAATTTCATTGCAAAGTCCAACTTCTGTACGGAGTACTAGTACTTATACTGTGGTCTCGTTGTAAGTCGTTTGACATTTGTATAGTTGGCTTAGTCGAGTAGTATTGATATGACGTCAACTAGGTATTGATAGTTTAGTGTAGTTTGACTGATTATCGACTAAAGATAGACAACACTACTACTTGGTCTCGACCATTAAATTATTTTCGATCGCGGGCGTCGGCCATGTCCGGAATACAAGACTAGATTATTCAAAGCTATTTATTTGCATACAGCTTTACATTTAGTGGAACACAATGAGTCTTGGACGACATTAACTTAGTTTGCGAAGTGTGGAACGTTGGTAGACGGTTATCTCTCGAATAAAATGATTTAGTTATCTCACTCTTCTCGTTTAGATGTGTTTGTATTAGGGGAAGAAACGACACCTTATTACTAAAACTGTCTGATTCGTCTGTCTGTCTGTCACCAAACATACAGCCTGGTGAACTATAAGAGAGCTAATTTTTAATAGCTAGGCAAATGAAATTTTCACAGATTATGTATTTCTGTTGCCGCTGCAACAACAAATTTTATTTCTATACTATATCTATACTAATATTATAAAGAGGAAAGATTTGTTTGTTTGTTTATTTGCATCGAATAGGCTCCGAAACTACTGAACCGAGTCCAATGAAATTTGGCACAGAGATAGTTTGAGACACTGGGAAGGACATAGGCTACTTTTTGTCGTGATATAAAATCATCAGGGGGGTGAAATGGAGGATGAAAATTTGTATGGAAAATCCGACTTTTGGCGCGGGTGAAGTCGCGGGGAACTGCTAGTATTTTATAAATGTTTAAGTCTGTTTTTAAACCAAAAAACCTTTGTATATATTGTTGAATATTGTAAAATGTTACGGAATCCTTTGTGCGCGAGTCCGTCTCGCATTTAGCCGGTTTTTATTGCACATCACACACTTTAGATATTTACAAAATTTTCGTAAGGAGTTATACAATTTAGGTGGCTTTATTGGTAAAATCAATTTCCTTTAGACAACCTTCACAAAAAATTCAGAACTAAAATAGATACCTAGGGACAGCGGTGAAAACTATTTAATTGTAATTTATCGTCATTTATCTCAAAAAGTAATGTCGCACTTTGCACGTAGCCAGAAAACATAAAAAGTGTCTTACTAATTAATTGATTGATGGTGGGTTTATTAGCTAGACCGATTGCCTGATTTTTTTAAATTTGTTATCGTCCATTTAATCTAGTGACTAACACGAGTCTTTCGTGAGGTTTTTTTTATTAGTCTGTGTTTCATTTATACCCGATGATTGCTTTATTTTACTCAACGTTATGTAAACAATTATCTATGATAGGGTGGTTAACGTTTGTTTTTTACTCAGTAAACATAGATCAACCATACCTGTAGATATTGCAACTGACAGCCGCGGGACCTTATTAAGTCCCCTCTACATTTAGGGGACATTAAATTATGCGTATATATTGTCACTAAAACTTCAACATTTACTATAATTATCATTTTGCTACCGTTTCAATGTTATTCAGATAATCGAAGAGCCTTAGGTTTTGTTTGTAGTATATTCTAGTGTTATTAAACTAAGTTAGTAAGTACCAAAATTTACCTCCCTTCTACGTTCTGTGGTATCTTACACGGTGTTATAACAAAAAAAGTCAGCCTTCTCTATTATCAATACGGCCAATTTAAAATCATTGAAACATTGTCATTGACCACCTCCGTGGTCGAGTGGTGTACACACCGGTTTTCATGGTGTCGCCAGCTCTGAGGTCCCGGGTTCGATTCCCGGTCAGGTTAATGTAGAAAAATATTTTTCTATATTGTTTTGGGTCTGGGTGTTTGTGGTACCTTCGTTGTTTCGGATTCCCATAACACAAGTGCTTTAGCTACTTACTTTGGGATCAAAACAATGTACGTGATGTTGTCCACATTTATTTTTTTATTTATTTATTATTTATTGTTGACCAGTGTTGTTCAGTAAGTAATGCCAACTTTGTATTATTAATTTTAAATTGGCCGACTTTTTAAAAGACCTAAACACTAATATTTTAAGTAATAACACCATATTACATCTTTTACTATGATTTAAATATGTCAGCTTTACAAACAGTCCCGCCTTTTGCTCATACCTAGGCAATTCATAATTCAGGGTACGTAAGGACAAATAGAGGGCTTGCATATTCATGGCGGCTACTTTTTGCTCCGGCCGCCTACAAGCGGCTTATTACAAAAGTCTTGAACACTGGTCGTTGGGGTTCCGTAAGATTTGTAAGGAAACCCTGCTGATGGGTGATGACGATAACAAGTAGATACTTGGTGTCACTGTGGACTCTTTCTTGATATCTATATGGTTTTTTGGAAGTCTTTGTTAATCAGAAATTGTAGAAAATCTTTGCATTTTTTTTTCTTAAAAGAAACCTACAAGGTATTCCTAATTATTATTACGTGATAAACTCACAATAATAGTCAGTACATAATATCCAGAGCTTTTTTTGCAAAAGCCAAATCTACTCAATGATTTAAAATAACCTTTTTAACCCGTAGAGCGATCGGCCTCGCGGTGAGCAAAAGCGCTGTGCGAACGCGCTGTTTCCAAGATTAATTTTTTTTATAGAACTACAGAGTTTTAAAACAATTAAAACTTATTTCCCTATGCACATATCATATGTATGATATATATTTAGAAATAGGAATAAACAGGCTACACAAAAAAATGTAAGCTAGATTTCTGCTTTCTATGATAAGAAATAGATGTTTTTCTTTAAAGTTGTGATGATCCGCGTTACATACGTTACAGGACGCTGGAAGGGTTAATACTGTCCCTACTTACTGCATTTATGAAGTAGATACAACAACTAAGTCAGAAGTAATATTTAGCTAAAAGAAACTGTGCGAAAACTTACAGCTAATACTTGCAATGCTGTTTCTGACATTGCTTATTTTTGTATCAATTAAACGACGGAACCCACTAACACGTCGCGCTTTCTTTTTCCGACCGCTCTCCTTTGATTGGGTATCGGGTGGAGAGAATATGAATTGGTGATTTAATTAAGGCTCTCGCCAACAGAGGTCGTTACAATCATGGCGCTGTTTGTTTACTGCTTTGATGTTTCCCGGTGTTTTCTTTGAGTTGAAATATTTTCTTAAGTGTTATTAGTCAAATTGACTTGAATTAAATAGACTGAAAACGAATAACATTTGTTAATTCGGCTTGTTTGTTGGGTACCTTGAAGACTATCTGGGTGACTTGGTTTTTTTTGTTTCAACAATCACTTGAATTATGTGACCGCAAATTTATAGGCGTAAGTGAAAAAGACAATGGATATAAAATTAGAATACTACAATAAACATCCATGAGTGAGGCACAAATGTTCGTGCTCATCACAGAAACATTTGCTACTTGCGGTATTCGAACCGGCCAACTGCTCTGGTGTCGCCAAAAAACCAAGATGGCGTCTAATTAATGTTTTTTTTTTTATTTACGGTCGTAAAATGTATGAACAGCTTTAATGTGTCTGTTAAAGCTGTCGTGTTACTTACTTTCGCGCTAATTTTTTTTTAAAGTCTGCTCAGTTTTATCTTATTCAATAATTAGAGGTACGTCCCGTGAAATACATTTAAGTACTCATTTAGACAACGAAAACAGGCCGCGTGTACGTTACCGAGAACAATATCAACCCTTTGTGCCTAACAGGAGCCTTTATCAGAATCTCTTTCACACGAGTGATTCGCAACTTAGCATGAGTCAAAACGCAATTTCTCATTGAACAATCGTTTGAAATGTGTCGCGCGCAGTGGCGGCGTCGACGCCTCCTGTCAAACGTCACGTGACGTGTCACCCGAATAGCGTTACCAGTCGCTGCGTGGACCCGCCTAGCCAGAATCAACCCCCGAATGAATTGACGGAATTCGGCCTTCTATCTGATGGCTAACTAGCAGTTTTCAACACGTTCTGGAAGTACTATACTATAAGTTTATGAGTCGCTGTTTTAATTTTGTATGCCATGCCTGGTTTACTTGTACTGTTAGCATCAAAGAAGCTGAAAATTTTACCTACTTTGTCTAAGTATGAATTTGTCTAAGGTAATTTCAAAATCACATAGAGATTTAGGCCCATAATCAATATACATACAGTTACTTATACCACCTAAAATTGAAACCCACTTGAAACGTAATGCAAAAAAGGTGAATAATGTTTTACCTACTATCCATCGTGTTCATTCCCGTTTTATTAAGTTTTAAAAATAAACTGTCTAATAACAATGATAGGTAAGTAAGTAATATTACACTAGCAACACTCACCACAATCCCGTGACACGAAGTGTACACCCACTCGACAGAAGCGCATACATCTCTGTCGACGCGAACTAGGCTTACATAACTCGAATTTTCCCATCTAATTAAAATTTTACCCGGAATTTCGGGTGATTCGCGCTGCAGCGAACTTAAGAAAGGATTAACGTAACGGGCTTTCGGATTAAATTATGGTTGCAGTGTTTTTCACTAAATTACAGGATTTTGTGAGAATTCAATTCGTTTTTATATTTCCATAGTAAATGAAAGGTTTCCGGAAGTATATATTTTTTTTCAATGATTATGTAATATGCTTGATTAATAATTAAATGACTATAATAACATATTTTTTTTATGTTTGAATTGATTGAAATATGAATGATGATTGTTTAAGATGTTGGAAATAATCAAACCATCTTGAGAGATTTTATCCAAAACAGTGCCTTATTAGTTTAAGTTAAAACAAACAATATATAGTGGAATTAAAAAAAAATTGTTCATGAAGGCATGTGTGTATCTTTTAAGTTCTACCTGTGTTGTACCTAGTATTATATTTCGGCTAGCTCTTACATGATATGACAAATTATTTCTTTGTCAGCCACAATAGTAAAACAACTACTCTGAACGGAAATGGTGCTTCAATTAAAAGCTAACTAAGCGGGGTTTCCTGTGGACACGTTTCCCGTGGCCAAAATATATGTCAGTCACCTAAACGGTCCTCATTTCACTTTGACACGTTAGGTGTGTCCTCTGAAATATTTCCGATTGCGAGTGAGTTTTTTCGCTATTTTCACCATTTTCACTATTTTTACAGCTACCCGTCACCGGGCCTTAATTGGCAAACAGCGTGGCACTGTCATTTTCATTCAATTACAAGGCCCGTCGCGCATCACGCTAGTCAAAATGTGGAATGTTTTCTAGATTTTCTCTTTACTGCTAGGTAATCTAAGCGTTATAAAATTAAGTTTACCTGCTCATTTGTAGAACGGTGACGAGGTTGTGGTTTTGATGTGAATTTGTGAAATTTTTAAGAGAGAGATGGTTCTTTACGTTTTTAAATGTATAACAAATTTATAAATGGACACAAAGAACGTCAAAATGTTAAGTTACTGTGTACTGTGTTCACCAATTTTTTAAAAATATTTACGGTTGATTTAACAGCAATTCTATACAAAATATGTCAAATAATACTAAACCGTTTGTTTAAAAATTAAACATGTGTTAGTGAACTCCAGGCTAAGTCTTTTGAAGCTGATGTTATACCTAATTTTACATTACACAGTGACATTATTTAATTCATGCTACTCAAGAATGGCTGAACTATTTGAATCCACCAATTAAAAAAAGGTATCCCTTTTTAATCAAAGGATACCTTTTTTTCGTTTGCAAAATGTAGTTACGTATAAACACAGACCACAGGGGTAGTCGAAAGTTATGTGGAGCTTCAGACTTAGGTCTGGCTTCCCACTAAAAATCTGAAGGCATTTTAGACCTAGTCCATCCAAACAAAAATGTTCATAAATAATAAATAAGGAACTTAAAGACTTCGTGTTTAGTTTTCTCTATTTTCTGTTACGTTCACAAACTAAAACACTTATAAGTATAAAACTGCCAGCACGAAGAAAATTTAAACACAAATTATTCTGATTCGAAGTTATAAAACGCCTAAAGCGATGTAGACGCCACTTAGCAAAATGCACTTAAGGTATCGCTCGTGTTTATTTTAAAACAGTTTGCGAAGTTAAGCGTTTACCGTAAGCAGGGTAGTTCTAAAGCGATCAAAGATTGATTATGGTTAAGTTGCGTTTAAGCCACGGATCGCGATCGGCAATCAATCAAAATTATATTAGCAATAAATCTGCTGAACCCACACACGGGTGTGAGCGAGTGCTTATACTGCACGACTTTGTTGCTCAGTATAAAATATATTATAGTAAGTTTGGCATGGAGAAAATATTTATTTGAATTATGCGTCTAAGGCGTCTCGAAAATATGAGTACGAGTGGGATGGATATATTAAATTTGTTTGAAAATCACGACTGTGTTTTGTTTCGCCAGATATCATCAATGGCTGCGTGATATTTGGAAGACGCAATAAACCAAGTGTTTTACTCAGTGTGCTTTCAACAGCATTCAAAAACATACATTCATACACTGATAGTGCATTTAAAAAGAGGTAGATGGGTTATCAGCGTGCGGAAATTGGATTACTCAAATTGTGTAATCTGCACAATTTTGCATTCAATTATGACATTTGACACGTAAAAGAACGTGTGCTCGGAGCATCAAATTTGAATCGCCGCGCAGTATGAAATGACCCATCTACCTCTTTTTAAATGCACTATCAGTACATTCATACCAATCTCAAAGCGCAAATTCGAATCGCACTTACCTCGTTTTTTATGTCACGGTAATTTAGAACGTATAAATCGGATGGCCGTCATAATCGCACCTCACCATGCGAATGAGCCCGAAACTTTTGCCATACACTGATTGCTTCATAATAATGTATATCGTAATCGGCAAGCCATCGGGCGTGGTATATTACTCATCGGCAACTTGATTTACGACCCACGTATATGCTTTTCATGTTTTAATTTGTATGAACCCGGGAAATGTATGATCTGGTTTGCTGTTAATTATTGCTATATTGCTGACCATTCGTTTTGCATGGAGTTGTTATAGGAACTTGGTGACGTTGAACTGAATTGCGGGAACGGGCGGCCAATCGCAATAAAGATCAAAGTCAAAGATACGTAGGAGATATTATAGACTCTCTGTTTCTTAGCAATCATAGATAAATGAGACGGTATGAGATAATATAGTGCACAAGTGTGCGTGCAATTCACAGGTGCAGTCTCTGTCCCTTCACTTTCATAAGTGAGACGGTATCGATATGACCGGATGAAGATCAGGCACAGAAGGCACAATATGCTTTTTGAGTTACAGTGTTGTTAACATCACCATTCATGACTCCGGGGCTATTTCTGAGTTATTTTAATACAGTAAAACCCAGAAACTAATTTCGGCCGGTCCCGTGATTTAAACCCGGCACCTCGTGGATAAAAGGCACCCAGCTTTCCACTAGAGCAACGAGACAGCGGGAAAAGTTGAACTGAATAAAAATTGTTAAGTTTAGTATCCTGATCTATGGAAATTAAAATCTTACAACAAAATAACTGCTTAGTTTTAAAATGTATCAATTATAGTTGAATCCAAACTGAGCGATTTGAGATACAGGCTTATTTATTTCAATGGAATTTTGAACATACAGACGGACAGTGAAGACTTAGTAATAGGGTCCCGTTCTTGTCCTATGGGTACGAAGCCTTAAAAATAGACTACGGATCAAAAAATTGAGTGCATTAAGTAATTCTTCTGCGTTGAGAAAATAATTGCATCATCTCTTTGCAACGTTATTTCGAGGCAACATAAAATTTATGTCATTGTTTTCTTATCACAGATATGCACTTATATTTCGACTGACAATACTGATGAATTTCGAATCGAAGTATAAGCGGACACTTAAAGTAAGTCCTGACGTAATGAACGGACGTGCCCGCGCCGGTTACAGCGCGTTTAAATCGAAAACCAATTAAGGAAAAACTGCACATAAATATAGGCACGCGTTGTTCCGACGTGTCCCGACGATCACGTGGGACAGAACTATAATACTGGATAAGCCATCTATACATACTAATAATAATGTCCTCCTAGCCGAATTTCGACTACAGTAGCCAATCTCAAAAGAGATTAGCCTACTATGCGGGAGATACGAGATTATAGTCCACAAGTGTATGCGCAATACACATCACTCTCTGTTCCTTCAGTAACATAATTTGGTGAGACGGCAGTCCGAAATGACCGTAGCGAGATCAGGCGCAGGACCAACAGCTTAACGTGCTTTCCGAGGCACAGGGTTAAATCACCAACAACTTCCTGACTCCGGAGCTGTGTCTGAGTTTATTAAAACACAATTTTACGGATTACTTCGAGATTTATTTACATTTTATTTAAAACCTGACGTTTCGAACACTTTACAGCGTTCGTGGTTACAGGGAGACGGAAAATTGTGTTTTAATGAGTTCAACAATTCGCGTAAACGTAAGAAACAAATATGTGTCTGAGTTGTTTCAAGACAGAAAAACGCAACACTATCGGCCCGACCCGGGATTCGAACCTGGGATCTCGTGGATAGTACCCAGCGTGCTGACCACCAGACCAACGAGGCAGCCATTTGCATTTATAATATTAGTGTGTATGGACTTTGAAATAACTCGGACACAGCTCCGGATCAGGAAGTTGGTGATGATAAATCCACGAGCCTTGGAAAGCACGTAAAAGCCATTGGTCCTGCGCCTGATATCTCTACGGTCATGTCGGACTGCCGATGTTGTCAAACCGAAATATGAGAGTAAAGGAACATAGAGTGCACCTGTTTATTGTGCACTATAATATGTCCTGCGCAGTTGGCTAATCTCTGTTGAGATTGGCCGCTGTAGTCAAGCTTGTCCATATTATATGAATTTGTGCTGGCAAAGTCACCGGTAATTCTTATCTTTTTCATATGTGTAGAGAAAAAAAAACAACATAAATTTTGACTTACTGCAGAATATACCTCTTTTTCGTAAACGAGAGCAAAAACCCTCTGATCAAAATACGACTAGCTTGCATTCAATATCTAAACAATCTTTTTTGTTTTTTCTCACGCTATTTATATTTCACGCATACATTTTAAAACTAATCTGAAGGCTAAAGAAAAATAAAACAAGTTTAATATGACGTGGTTTATCCTTGAACATTTGATGACAAAAACATAAATTTTTCTTAACAGCTTTAGCTTTGAAAAAATGATTTTGCGGTGAAAGAATGTTCTATTTTTTTATCAACTTTATCACAGCCACAGAAACAACTATGGCATTACACGTCATTTCCGTAGACTACCTCATCTCTCACCAGTGTCGCATCCAGCCCACTGTGCGGTGGGCCTAGAACGTTTAATTAACACGAGTGACAGCCGATGCGCGACACGCGACAACAGTGCCAGTGTGCGCCGCGGCTTATATGACGGTACGTTTAAATCGAAGTTTTGTGTTGTGTAGACACGATGTGGGTTAGCTAGGAAAAATGTTGTGTTCGGTCGAAACAAAAATATCGGCGGATGGCTATTAGATATCTTTTTAAATGTCACTTAGCGAAAGAAGTCGTCATTTTCATGCAGGAATCTAAAATTTTCAAGAAGATTAAAATATTACCTACTCGTTTGGGTCAAACTATTTTACAAGACATTTTCATACTGAAAAAAAAAATTAATAGCAAGATCGAAGTGAACCCCAGTTACATGTAAATTAAAAGTCTCCAAGAAATAGGATTTTCATTTTAAACTAGCTGTTCCTAGCTGTGCTGTCTGCGCAGACTTAATGTTACAAAATGATTTATACTCTTATCAACGTCCAGTAATCACTACCCTGTTATTTATACCCTTTTCTCGATTTTCTTTTATACATACCGTGTCCTGTCAGTCACGTACAAATAATTAAAAATATATATTTTTAATATATATCTGGATAAAGAAACGAATGTATTTATACAATGAGCATTGATTTAATAAATCAATGATTATGACGTTTTCTTTGTGTTAAAAAAACCACTGACAACCATTTTTAATCTATAAAACGCGAATACTGTTTCTAATACGCCCTTAATAACATTATCACACACAGTTATTCATTAAGGCACGCCGTATAAAGATGCAAATCCATTCTCCCTGTTTTATATTCAGCAAAAGTGGCAAGAGAGGCCAGGGAGCTTAACGAGAGAATTAGAATTTTACATTGTAATGGTTATTACCGCTCTGCAAAGGGGTAAGCCTGTAAAAAACGGATAGACGCAACTCGCAATTAAGGTATTGTGGTTCCGTAGTAAAGTACCTGGGCGAAGGAAAGCTTTAATTCGTAAGTCTTATTTAAAAAACTAAAAAAATCAGTAAACTTGAATAAAATACATATAAATACAAAAAAAGTAAACAAAAAAATTGTCACCGAGCGAGATTTGAACCGTGGCTTCATATAACTATCAGTCAAACGTTTTATGCAGTCGGCCACGATGCTCATGCTTACTGGTGTGAAATAAGCGACTATATTCTGCGTCGAACAATGTGAAAGTAACGCATGAAAACTCGAAAACACGGCTTTTCTCAAACATAAGACTAATCTATATCGATTATTCACCCCTGATAATCTCCACCTACCAAATTTCAGCGAAATCGTTAATGAATCATGTGTAACATGTTTAGCAGTAATTGATAAAGTTTATCGTTATCTTCCTTCTTAATCAATGTAGGAAAATTTAATGAATATTAATTCAGCCGAGTCCATCAAAATTGGAAGTTGATGGCTTCCAGGCTATAATTCGTAAGAAGACAGCATCCTTGATAAACAGATTGCGCGCCAGTAACAACAGCATTCTTAAGACCTTAGCAAATAGGTATACATCACCTATCAGGAAGTGTCTAGTGCTTAGGGTGATTTAATTAAATATTTGTATAATAATTGAACTTGATGGGACAATTTTTATTTGTATTTATTTAGTTTGATGAATTAATTTAAATTGATTTCATATAATTTGTTTTAGCTGGTTTTATATAATCTGACTTAATTGAATATAAATTTGGAAAATAATAATAATAATTACACGATAATGATTACTAACATAAGCATTTAAGGTGTTTTGTTTACTAATCACAATATGAACTGTAAAGTTGTTCGAAATAAACACTTTTTTTTATAAAATATACATTTTGATAACGAAATCACCCATATTACGACTGCTAGATGCCATTTTACATGCTGTTCGTAAATAAAACTTGCACAAACATAATAAAGCTTCTTGCGTTGGCATGATTTTGGATCATAATTAAAGTATTATCAGTTTTATTTTGAATACGATAAAAAAAATACCGTTGTTGACACCCCACAACCCTAAAACGAAAAGCGCTTTCGTCAGGTTACCTAGGCGCACACTTCAACGGTTTTGACTAATTATCCGGAACACCGCCCACTGTGCCAATCTCACTAATTATTACACCCATTCTGAACCGTGGAAATTATACATCATTTTTGGATATTTTGCTAAAATGTCGCTGCAAACTTTGTTAATTGCCGCTATTTTGAAAATCTGTCGCGCATTTTTGTCGGAGCTTTGCTCTGGTACGATGTTAAAATGAAGCTATCTATTTTTACCGGAGGAGGGTGATGTATTTCGAGAGTATGTTTGTATGTATAATTGTTTGGCAGCCCTACAGCCCGAACGGCTGGTCAGTTTTTGACATTTGAGGTGCCGTAAATGGAAATAAAGGGAAGAGGCGGGAATGATTTTTTTCCCTTACCATAACAATATGGGTATTAAATGAAAGCCAGTAAAAATACAATTTCAAAAATATATAAATTTTTGCAGTCGGGTGTTTTGTTTTTAAAATAATTATGTTTACTTGTTCACCGTATTTATATTAATACTTACTTTACTATTAACTTAACAGTCGGGGCCATGTTTCAGAAAACATACAAGTCTTGTGATACAAGTTTGAAACCATCATGGTAACACATAGTAGAAATTGGCGTTACTTTGGTTACACACTTGTATTACAAGACTTGTAAATAGGACTCAAGTCATGTCAAAAAAATTTTTAAGGCCCACTTGCGCATGTCCGGATTAGCTATCCCACACTTTTTAAGGCCTGTTATCTGAGTTGAAAGCCCATTTGCACAAGTCTCGATTGCCTAATCCGGAAGATCCACTTGCATCAGTCCTGATTTACTATCTGGACGTGCGCAAGTGGGCAAGTATTATTAACTAATATATTATTTTTTATTTGTTTATCTAATCAAACTATTAATTGTACGGCTGGCAGCACGTCAGGTTACCCATGTGAACTACGAAAATAGCTTTTATTACATAGGAAATAGTAAAGGCAGTCTCCAGGTCAAAGTGGAGTAGTCTGACGTGATGCACTGTGTAATAATATTTATTTTGTTAAAAGTTAAAACAATCAAAATAAGGTTTGTAATTAAATGAGCTAAAGCTGTGACTGAAATGGCTAAATTAAAAAAAACACGACCTTTATACCTACTTAGCTACGAATACTTACCCCTTTCAGAACCCACTTCCAGAATATCTGTGTCTTCTCTGCGTTTGACATATGATTGACTGGTAGAGAATGCTTTTGGCATTAAGTCCGCCATTTCTACATTTGTCAACATTAAAAAAATGTGCAGAAAAGTATAAATAAATAAATAATATCCATTTTGAATCCAGCCAACAAACAGGCAACCAACATGATCGCAAACTATTCAACTAGTCGTTAAACCGCTAAAAAACATACTCATTTGATATTTCCCCCAAAAATCCGTTAGCTGAAACCGCAATAATTCGGCAACTAAAACTCCGACGTATCTAAAATTTGTTTCCGCGCTACTACCCGGAGTCAAATGCTATTAAAACTTTTAATGACTTGAAGCATTCTTTCGGAGCTCAGTTCGAAGTGGTATTAATTAAAAAAGAGCTGGATCAAGCTCTCGCGGCTGTGGAACACATGCTTTTGGTGTTTAACGAACGAAATTACAGGGTTGGCGGTAAACAATTTTTTTTCGACATGACTTGAGCCCTATGCTCAAGTCATGTCGAAAAAAAATGTATTTACAAGTGTGTTACCATAGTAACGCCAATTTCTACTATGTGTCACCATGATGGTTTCAAACTTGTATTACAAGACTTGTACGTTTTCTGAAACATGGCCCTGGCTGTGTATTGTACTCTTGTAAAGTTATTTACTTGACAGACTAGCAGGCGTAACGCCTTGAGAGCTATCACACTTACGGTTCTCATTCCAAAGCATTGACACTTATACATTAACATTGTTTTATTATTTTGAAAGCTTTCTTTAAATACTGACTTTCCCAACAAAACTTCCACCGCCATTGAAGGACAATATCTTTACCAAATTTCATCAAAATCGACTTAGCGGCTTAAGCGAGAAATAGTAGCTACCAGGCGGTACACTATCGCATTTGTAATATTAGTATGGATTAGTAGAAATGTTCACCAATCGACAAACCCGTGTGTCCCACCCCGAACAAAGTTTCTCTCGTACGTTTCTTTGGGCAACATTCGAGTGGGCTCCATTCGTGGTATTCATGGCTGATGTGAGTACCTATGGATTTTATAATGGTGTAGGCTAGATAGCCGTTAATTTATAGAGAGGGTCTAATTTTCCAGACTCTACACAGGGTGTCCGGGTTTCGACTAGCGATAATTTAAGGGAGTTTTATTTATCAAATTTCAAAGACATAATCGTAATGATTTTTTTTTGTCAATTTTTTTTTTAATTTTTTGTTTAAAAAGAAAATATCAGAAAAATTGCACTTTTGGGTTTAGTTTTGTAATAGGTTTGAAAAACTATTAAACTGTTTTAAATTTATAGCAAGCTTTATAAAAAAAATTTTTTTTTGCTCTATGACGGTTAATAATTTTGAATTAATCTTCATTTCACTTAGGAAGGTGACAACTTCCAAAAGAATCATTTTTATAAATTTTAGGACCTCCAGACCTATAGAAAAAGCATTTTTTAAAAATAATGAATATGCCTGCCATTTTAGGAGGGGGGGGGGGGGGAGTTAGACTCCCAATATGGAGGTTTTTTGTCGATAACATTTGATGATCTTATAGCCCATTATCGCCAGTCGAAACCTTGACACACTGTATAATACCATTTTCAACATTATTAGATTTGGGCCCAAAATTGTATGGAAACGTTTTGGTTTCCTTTACGCCATAATATTTAATTCTTCACCGATTTCTTAGTTGATAAAAATGGTAAGTATAAAAAGAAAACCAAAGGTTAACTAATAGATGTAATAACAGAACCCCTACCAGGCCTGTGTATCTTCCCGCGTAGGTAGCAAAAACGTACCTACGCGCGGCGACCAGTATGTATGTAAGGGACTAAACAAGTTGGGTGTCGCTAACCGGCAGCGACACGCTCCCGCGTTTTTTTCACCGGCGGTGCGCGACACTAGGTTGCTGGTTGGACGAGCGTGAATAAAGTCCTAGAAAGATGCGCTAGATGGCTTCAATGCAACGAAAGTAAAACGAAATGCAACAATAAGTAGCTTCTTGTGGCAGTCAACCCTATCGCGTTGGGTGAAAGTACGTCACTGAATAGGTTAAGTGTATTATGAATTATATTCCAGAGTTATAAGAATGAAATTATCTTGCAATGTATTTCTGTAGGTGTCTACACGAAAATGTTCTTGAGTCAGAGGCGAACTGAATTACACCATATGGTTAGCAACATTGAGTAGATATTTCTTTGAATTTCATTGCAAAGTCATACTTCTGTACGAAGTACTAGTACTTATTCTGTGCCCCTACACACAATCCTCCACTTCAACTGAATCCGATAACTTTAGCTATAATAAAAAAAACTGGAAAGATGGAAGATATTGTTCACATTGGCTATCAAAGACCAAAAATAGTTTAAAAGATAATGGTCAAATCTGTTCAAATATAATATTCGAATCCAGATTTTTGTGCAGTTCGGGAGAGGGATTAACAGGAAAACATATATGTTAGATATCAGATCAGGAAAAAAAGAGATATGTAATAACTCTGCAATCCTTTGTACACCTGTATCGCTAAATTTATTTATGTATGCATTACAACTACTAGAACATTTTTGTAAGCATATGGAGCGCAGTGCACGCACACAAATGGCTGAAATGTGGCCAATCTTTTCTTTTGCCCATGTCGTATTCACGCGGGTCACTCCTCTATTTCATATCTCTTGTTATTCTATGATCTAAGATGTAGACTGTAGTTCAAAAGCTATGATCTGATATCTTTACATGTAACTTACAAATTATAAGGTACATATAACTATAAATATTTATTGCATACTCGCCCCAATTACAACAGTATAAGATACCGCAGTGTATACCTTGACGTGCTGGCGCCCATGCCATCACAATTCAAAGTCCCATTTAAGTATACGTACCAACACTAGCCAGTGGTAACAGACGGCCAAACCATTTACGGCTTACAGCGGTCGATGTTTGCGGAGCGCTCAGCATACTCGTATGTGCACACGTCTTAAGGTCATGGCACACTATACCGGCACCGCCTCAACCCAGCAATTAACTCGCCATTCAAATTAGAGCATTAAGTTGTGAGTCGTACAATATATTTTGTAAATTCGAGGGGACGCCGTGCTGCAGTCGTGCTGTTGCGAAGCCGGTATAGTGTGCCATGACCTTTAGCCCACCAGAATCTGTTTATCGCCTAACTTGCTGCGAATTACACAGCAAACCTTGCTTTTACTGTCCAAAAAGTTGTAGAATGCACAAAAAAAATTATCAGAGAAGATTAACATACTTAAATGTTCTCAAGGAGACTTTTTTACTTACTGCCGGACACAAAGACGTCAATTAAATTTTAATTTTCATTAAGTCTCGGTCTGTCACTTTCGTTGTCAATGAAATAGAAAAGGACGGCATGAGACTTAATGAAAGATTAAATGTAATTGACGTCTCTGAGTACGGCAGTTAATTTACATTAATTGTGATTTCCTTTGACTTTAACAACAAATCTCAATTACTGATGATCATATTTTAATCAATTACTACAAAAGCATATCTAAAACATATTTAAAAAATATACAGCCCGAAATTTTTATTTTATTATTATTTATTTAATATTTGTCCAAAACTTGTTACAAATTAAGTTAAAAAACCGGCCAAGTGCAAGTCGGAACCACGTATGAATGGTTCCGTACCATCTATAATACAACAGACATGACCTTTATTTAGTTTTAAACAATTTTGTATTGAAGCCCCCTTTAATTTTTTATTTTAATGTATTTATTTATTTTGTTCGTAAATATACATATACATAATTATTCTGTGAACATTTTAAGCATCTACCCGTCGCCATTATTAATATCGAGCAAAAAACGACAAAAAAGTTACGTTTGTTGTATGGGAGCTCCCCTTAAATATTTATTATATTCCGTTTTTAGTTTATTGTTATAGCGGCAACAGAAATACATCATCTGAGAAAATTTCAACTGTCTAGCTATTACATTTCATGAGATACAGCCTGGTGACAGACAGACAGCGGAGGCTTAGAAATAGGGACCAGTTTTTACCCTATGGATACGGAACCCCAAAACTGAGTCTCTTTGCACTAAATATGGATTAAAATAATATCTATGTCACTGAATACACAGAAATTGTATACATAGCCAATTTGCGCTGGTACATTAATAGTTGGCTGGTCAAAGCAAGTCCCACCCGATCATTCCAATTTAATCGTCAAATAATTTCTAAAGACCTTTTCCCGAGGGCTACCTCGAACGCTTCAATGATCGATCCTTCACAAAGGTCGAAAGGATTCGAAATCGTTGCCTTAACCCTAATCTTTCTAATAGAGTTCCCATTCACAAACCGGTCCCAGCTATGACAGAGTTCTGGCTGTGCGCTGAATAAATAAAAACTCGGGATGGTCGTAGTAATTGGGTTCCAGCAATTCGCTCCTCCGAGCGCCTCTGAAAGGGGCTCACACAGCGTAGATAGTGACTGGCATCTGAGAAAGTATCGGAGGTGGGGCCATGAAAAAGCTGGATGTGCAATGTGCATTGTTTTATTTTATTTTTCTTTATTGGAAAACACAACAGACTAAATGACTTAAAACTATAACTAATATAATAAAAAAGGTGTTGCACAGGAAAGTAATCCTTATACGTGTTTTCACGGCATGTTTCACTGGGAAAAACAGACAAACACGATATGATCGTGATTATTTCAGGTGCTACGAGAAAATCTTACATCTTACTAAACATTGGAAGAAAGAAACATTAATAAGTATTCCTTGCAAGTCTTTAAACAGTTATAATTGGATTTTATGAATTTAAACTGTGTGAATACGGCCAATAGTCCAACGTACCAAATCTTTAAAAAAAATCAAGTACTAACATATCTATGTTTTATCTTTAGTAAGTACAAAGATGGATTTCATTCTGAACGTTAAACCGTATATCAGGAAAAAAATCCTACATTATCCTGATTGATTACATGCTGAGGTGGAGTTGAGATTCAATTGAGTGTTTGGTTGTAAGGAGGTTAGTTAAAAATATTTGACAAAAACCCAGGCCTTTGTTGTAAAAGTTAAAGGTTATTTTATATTTACTTTGATCAAAGCATTGTACAAAAATATAGAAAACACAAATAATACTAGTGCCCTATAACGCACTGTTCAATGATGTGGGATTGACTCTAGGAATTCGAGAAAAGAGGAGACCGAGGGGCCATTGCAATATGGTTTTAGTCAATAAACGTCACATCAATATTTTATATCGAAAAGAAAAAACCGTGTCCATGTAATAGTCCGTCAAGTTCGTGCGCGAACGTCCTTGCACCCCGCAGGACGTGCGCGGACATAGAAGGGCAAAAATCACACGCGATTGTCAAAGGGAGTACTCTTCCGCGCAACGTCACCCGTCACTCGCTGACATATAGCGTGTCTCGCCTTCCGCACCTATAGCGACCGCAAGAAAAACAGATCGTGTAATCTTTTTTTTTCATGGCAGGAAGGTTGCGTACTATAGCCAAGGTAGCGGAATCTCCCGCCTACTCCATGGCCACACGGAGTGGACAAAGGAAACGCGACAGATTGGACGCGAAGTAGATTTTGTTTATTGTTTGCGACGTAAAAAAATGAGGACTTACGGCTCCTTTAATCATCTTAATGTAGGCGTTTCTGTTATACCTTTTTATTTATACCGTCCTGCTTTTATTTTGCTGTGAAATGTTCTCGCGATTTTCATAAAAATTGTCTGAGTTAAAACGATTTGACGCTTTCTGGAGCTACTCGGTTTTTTCCAGATTTTTATTTATTATTTTTGTACTGATGTTCCATTTAGCAAGCATTACACTATGCTATTGTTGTTAATTTAATACGAGTATCTACGAGTATCTATCTATAATTTAAGAACCAAGCTGTTGTCGGTGGAGTCTTCTCCATTTATCTCTATTCAGTGCCATTTCCTTGACTTCTTTGTATGACACGACACCTAAATTTTCCTTTATTTGATCCATGAACCTTATCAGCGTGATTATACAGGGAAAAGTAGAAGGGAAAAGAAAAAGACTATCAACTCATATTTGATTAAGTTGTTCAATTTCTGGTTTTTAAACACTTGTGTCGTTTTATGTATTATTTTGACATTTTTTTTACTATTTATCCACTTTATATAGGTTTGTTTACGCTGCGAAATGTTAAAAAAAACAGCGGTGGTACTATAACGATCCGGAGCTGAGAAAATGTAGAAAATATGAATTTCTAAATTTACCCGATGATTGAAGCCGGGACCTCAGAGATAAAAATTAACTTGTATATTGCTCCTGTGTCATTTGCTATCATGAATTATGTATCGCTGACGAAAAAAGGCCAGTTTACACACAAAATAATCATTTCGCCGGCCCCAATATTTTCCCTTCAAGGGTTTTTAGGGCGCGCCCACAGAAATATAACGGGCGAACAAAGAGTTTTTGGCTCCGTTTAAGTTTAATAGTACGTGTATATAGTACGTGTATACGTGTATAGTATATAATACATACATACTTGCTATGTCGCACAAAAGGAGCGTGTAGCCCGTCAGCGAGTTTCTGAGCCACATCGCGGACATACGGCCTCTGTGGATAGTAAATGTTGACGATCTTTCGTTTTTTTCTTTTATTTGAAATGGGTTTGCTCTTGACTCTAGGCTAAGCCAGATGTTGACGAAAATAGACGATATTTGAAATGGCTCTTGACTCTAGACTAAGCCAGACGTTGCGTAGATAAAATCGACGATGGAGCGAGCTCACCAAGAAGGTGAAAGTTTCTTAATTTAAGATAAGATACTCTCAATTGCACACCACACACAGTAAACTTGGTAAAGCTGTGAAAAAACGGAGAATTATTATTAATCTGAATTCGGACGTGTAGATCTTTTCTTAACATTCATTATTAAGAAAAGATCTACACTAAAGATCTACACTTATGAAAAATTATTACTGTAAGTTATAATTCCACCATGACATAGTCATGACGATTTAATATTTTTTCGGGATGTAGTCTACAATGTTGCGCTTGTCTGAATACTGTGATTACCGGCCAATAATAGTCTTATTTCGTAGTCAAAACTCATAAACAGCATTTGTGAACAATTTCCTGGCCTCCGTGGCCAAATGCACACATAAATGCTACTTCTGCTTAGAAACTAATTAGAAAGAGAGACACTTACGAGAAATTATTGTTTTTAAGTGATAAGCATTCACTATGCAATCTAAATATATTTTTGCACTTGAAAAAATGACTACCAGAGGCGGGAAACGAACCCGCGTTCCTCGCATACCGGGCGATTGCCTAACCTCTCGGCCACCCTGGCGTTGGCAGAGCCGGTCGAAATTTTAGTTTCCTATCCGTTCGCCATTCTCTCTACCCGTATGTCAGCGCAACAACACTCGCACGCCCCCCGGCTCCGCGCACAGTTTAATAATGTGGACAGTGGAGTCTCATAAGCCGACGTCTGCGGATGCCATGCACTTGATCACAGGTTCGGTGCCCGGGGCTAGATTGTTTCCTTTACCGGGGTATTGAGGTATCCTGGGTATTACGACGTTGATTGGCCGCGTGACTGAAACAAGATACGGTGGTCTAAGAACATTTTGGTATGTAGGCTTGGGTTTGTCTTACTAGAATTATTTAAAATCTGCAAAATTCTATATGAAAGACCGAGTAAGTATGAATTGGATTTGGCACTAAGAGTTCTGTACAAACAATTTTTTTTTCTGTGATGTTACTAAAATTTTGCCGATATCGGATTTTTTCTCTGAATTTGAATAGCACAGTTGAGCTCATTATTACATGAGTATTTAAAAACTTTTAATATAAATGTATATGGAAGGGTGGTGACTTTTAATATAAATGTATATGACTGCCTCGTTGGTCTAGTGGTCAGCACGCTGGGTACTATCCACGAGGTCCCGGGTTCGAATCCCGGGTCGGGCCGAGAGTGTTTGGGTATTTCTGTCTTGAAATTACTCAGACACAGCTCCGGAGTCAGGAAGTTGGTGGTGATAACACCCCCGTGCCTCGGAAAGCACGTTAAGCCGTTGGTCCTGCGCCTGATCTCTCTACGGTCATGTCGGTCTGCCTATAATATGTCCCGCGCAGTTGGCTAATCTCTGTTGAGATAGGCCGCCGTAGTCGAAATCGGCTAGGAGGACATCATATGGAAGGGTACCTAAACAGATATGGTGAGTATTGCGCCTAAAAACTAACAAACCACTGTGGTGCGGGGAAAAAATATGGCGGATGCAGCCTTAGGCGTGGCTGTGGGTGATAATAGAGTGGACTGTATTTTGCGGGGAATATAAATAAGATGGATTTTCCTTTAGAAGATGAAAATAAAGAGAAAGGGGCAGGGATAGCAGGTTGGAAATGGAAGCTCACCTCGAGGTCTTCTTACATATGCCTTCCAAGACACGTGGGCGGCCACCCAGGTTACACAGCTTTCCTGTCTCTTCTGCGGTGTATCCTCTTAAAGTCTTTCGCAACTCTTCGATCACATAAATACGCACAACACAGAGATGCACAATAGTCATGCGGTTGGTTCAATCATACACGATCCGAGTGCCTAGTACTTTGAGAGCGCGGTGTACTGGCGACTGTTGCGGTTACGATTTCGTACGTTACTAATGTATGGCGTTTCGTTCGGTGAGCGGGAAATGGAAAAATAGGAGGGTAGATACATATAAAAATAATAACACCTACCTAACCACTTTGATTTAACAACGAAACCCAACATCCCCCCGGCCTTGAAGTTACCCTTCAAAGGAAAGAGAGAAAAATTAAGCTCTACATAGTGAATGTAGAGCGAAGCGGAATGATATATAGCGGGTGAATAAGCAGTTAATTTAAACTAGAGATGGAAAGTATAACTAAAAAGTAAATCTATATAAAAGAGTCTATATAAAGACCAAATGAAACTAAAAGGAGAGAAAAAAAATTAAACTTAATAGTAAGGTGACTCTACTGAGTCGGGAGCGGGCAAAGCCGCACAACTGGACGTTTATAAGTGCCAGCTCTCGTTTTTACCTCCACAACGCGGGTTACGCCATCCTTTCCGGGATAGATGCATGTAATAAGGCCTAAAGGCCACTGTAAGGGTGGAGCATTGTCTACAATTAATAAAACCACAGTACCCACGGTAACCGGGTTTGACGGGGTATTCCATTTTTCTCGCGACTGCAAGCAATGCAAATACTCCGATCTAAAGCGCTTCCAATACGATTGCACAAGTGAATCCATTAAAGAGAACCGGGACAACAAATTTTTATTTTCGTAAGTCAAATCGGCCGCGGGAAGGAACTCTAGAGGTGCGGTTGATAAAAAATGTGAAGGTGTGAGCGCAAGCGGCTCTGATGGGTCAGAACTAAGCGCGTATAGAGGTCGGCTATTTAGTACTGCCTCGATTTGCGTAAGGACTGTCGCCATTTCTTCATAAGTAAGAATTTGGTTTCCTATAACGCGAAACAATAAAGACTTAGCGCTTTTAATATTCGCCTCCCATATACCACCAAAATGACTTGCGGTAGGAGGATTCATTCGCCACATAATGCGGTTTTTTGCAAGCTCGTTACTGAAATTGCGATAATAATCATCCGACAATAAAAAATCGTATAATTCATTAAAATAGGCTTTAGAGGCGACGAAATTAGTACCGTTGTCGCTATATAAATAACTACAAGGACCACGGCGCGATATAAAACGTTTGAACGCATCAATAAAAGAAACAGAAGTTAAGTTAGACACAAGTTCAATATGAACTGCTTTCGTAACTAAACAAATAAATAGACATAAGTAGGCTTTCACACTACGAACGCCTCGTTTGCGGTAAGGAGTAATATAAAGAGGCCCTGCGTAGTCTACACCCGTGTGTAGGAACGCCTTGCACTGCTCAAGTCTGCATTTGGGCAAGTCGGCCATTGGCGGAAACGTAGGTTTAGGATTCGATCGGAAACAAATATTACATTTATGTATGCGTTGTCTAACTATACGTCTCGCGGATATAATCCAATATTTTGATTTTATTAAAGAAATTAACAATTGCGGTCCAGTATGAAAGTTGTCGCGGTGATAAAAATCAATTAAAAGTTCTACAATACGTCCTTGTTTAGGTAATAAAATAGGGTGTTTAGAGGAATAGTCTAACGACGAGTTCGATAAGCGACCTCCGACGCGTAAAAGTCCGTTACATAAAAATGGAAACAATTTCACTAACTTAGACGAACACGGTTTGTTATTAGTCAAATTAGTAATATCATCAGAAAAAAGCTGTGTCTGCACAGCTCGGATAATATTTGTCTCAGCGATATTTAAATCTTCAGCTGTGATAATTCTATTACGCGGCAATTTTTTGATAAAACGAAGAACATACACGGTTACTCGAATGAGTTTGTTCCACGAGGAACATCTTGCAGCAAGGAATATAAGTGGGTTATTATTATTAAGTGCGTGACTACTCACATGAGACAAAGTTTTTTCTTCTGGTAGCGGTGTGCGTTTCGGTACAAATTTTTGTATAGGCCAACTTTGAATGGGCAACGAAAGCCAAGACGGGCCCTTAAACCATAACTCATTATTTACAAGTTGGGAAGGTGTGAGACCACGTGACACACAGTCAGCGGGGTTTTCACAGCCAGCGACGTGATACAAATTATCAGCCGATATATTTAACTGAATTTGCGAAATGCGGTTAGCTACATAAGTGTCGAACCTATGAGGCGAAGCGATCGACCAACAAAGCGCGACCTCAGAGTCTGAAAACGCATAAATATCATCAATTTTATGTCTCATTGACAAAGTATCAAATACTTGTTTTACAAGTCGTGAAAGTAAAAGAACACCATTCAGCTCTAAACGGGCGAGAGTAATTTTAGGTTTAGCGGATGCGACTCGCGATTTCGAACACACGAGTGTAATAATAGGAGGCTGATTGCCATTTACAACGTGTAAGTATATTACACAGCCGTATGCGGATTCACTTGCATCAGAGAATGCAACTAAAGAAACTTTGGAATTAGGTTCTATACCCATGTGACGCGGAAAACTAAGGTGACTAATTAGTGGTAACTCGGCCAAATATTGTTGCCATAAATTAACGAAGCGGAAAGGAGAAACATCGTCCCAATCGAGTTGGAGAAGCCAAAGTTCTTTTATAATTAATTTAGCGTACAGAATGACTGGTCCGACGAGCCCTAAGACATCGTACAGACGAGCGGTAGCCGATAAAATGGCGCGTTTTGTACAAACGGGGGATGGACTCGAAATGTCAAAAACAAAACTATCTTGTGCGGGTAACCAGCGCAAGCCTAAAATCTTAAATGTATTTCCAATATCAAAGGAAATAGATTCAGAATGTCGGTGCGATTCAGGTATGTGCGTGAGAAGTTCGAGTGAATTCGACGACCATTTGACCAAATCAAACCCACCGCTTTTGAAGAGATGGATCAACTCATCAGCTGTCTTAACTGCTTCCTCAAGAGAAGAAGCAGAAGAAGCAAGATCATCCATATACACGTCTCTTTCGAGAACGGCGGCCGCCTTAGGCCACTGGTGCCGTTCGTCGCTGGCGAGCTGACGCAGCGTGCGAAGCGCCAAAAATGGCGAAGATCGAAGTCCAAATGTTACCCGAGTGAACTCAAACACTTCAAGCGGGTCACTATTAGAAAAACGGTATAAAATCCGTTGAAATTTGCGGTGCGGAGCATTTGTAAAAATGCATAAATACATTTGTTTTACGTCGGCAAAAAATGCAATACGAAAAACGCGAACATTCAATAAAATGTGAAAAATATCAGCCTGTAGATTTTGACCACTGTGCAAGATATCGTTTAATGACAGACCAGTGTCAGTCTTGGCACTGCCATCGAGGACTGGACGGACCTTAGTGGTCGCCTTGTCGTCGCGAACTACAGGGTGGTGCGGTAAATAAAATCCTGGGGATAGGCACTCCTCAGGTGCGGTGCGGGTGAGAATACCTTTATCGAGGTAATCTAAAATAATATTATCATATTTTATTTTGAGATCAGGATTTTTTGCGAATTTATTCTCAAGAAACAAAAACCGTTTCTTAGCGGTGATAAAAGAATTACCTAAATTATTAGGATTATCTTTAAAAGGAAGATCAACAGAATAGCTGCCATCAGAATTACGAACAGTCGTAGAAGCGTAAATATCCTCACATTCTTGCTCATCTGGACTTAAAAAGGTGCGCGAAGGCATCTCCTCAACGGCCCAAAATCGCTCGACAGCTTCGTGAAGCGGGTCCTGAGTGAAAGCACAGAGCGTGCGCGAAGCGGGTAGCGGGTTAACAATAGGCGCGTCACCCATAATTAGGTAACCTAATGTAGTTTCAAAGGCGGAGGGCATATTACAATCAGAAGATTTAATTCTGTCAAAAAGTAAAATTTTACAATATAAATTCACACCTAAAAGCATATCTATTGGTCCGGGCTGAGAGAAGATATCATCAGCAAGCGGTAGATTTTTATACAAGAAACTAATAGCGGCTGTATCGACGTGCGAGTCCGGCAACTGTGACGTAATGCGATCAACGATCATAGGTTGCACAGAATATACGCAACTATCATCAAAGCGAGATGTGAATTTGAGTGAGGTAATACCTATAATTTTTTGACATGTTCCTCCTATGCCTTGAACTTCCGAAAAGCGGGTTTGTTTATTTATAGAAAGCGATAGTCGCTTGCAACAATTAGCAGTAATATAATCACTCTGAGAGCCTGGATCAATCAGACATCTCAAGTAGTGAGTGCGGTTAAAAGTATCAATAACTTTAATTTTAGCGGTTCCTAATAAAGTAGTAGTTTGCAACCGATTAACTCGATCATACGAAACTGTACAAACCGAAGGATTATTATCGTTACAAACGCGATGCGGTAAATTATTATTGACTATATCTGGACTAGGAGCAGACGAACATTGTTGAGTCATGCTCAGGCCAGCAGTGCAATTGGCAGGTAGGGCGTGCGAGGCGCCCGCGCTGCGAGCGGGAACAATAGCGGGGTCTGACGTCACCGCGCCGATATTGCAATTAGATTTTACGTTTGAATTAAAATGCAGTAATGAATGATGTCGCATAGAACAGTGCGAACAATTATGTTTAGACGTACAAGAAAATGTTTTATGCTTCACACTTAAACAGTTGTTACAGAACGAATTTGTTTTAATAAAATTATATCTCTCATTCGGAGTCAATTTCATAAAAGAAGAACACGAATATAAATGCTCGTGTTGTTTGCTATAGCACAGAGCGCATTTATTATTATCAATATGCGAACCTAAGTCCGTATTGACAAAAGATTTAGTTAAAGCTGAAGGGGTGTGCTTATTGCGTTGTAAATTATAATTAACCGGCTTATGATTTGTATTAGGTGAACGAGATAAAACTTTACTTTGTTCTTTAATAAATTCAATTAAATTATGATAAGTAGGTATTTTATCTTTACGGTACGTAATCTCAAATAATTTAATTGTTTCTGAATCTAGTTTTTGTAGTGCTAAATGTAAGAAAATAAAATCATTTAAATCGTTAAGTTTTAGTTGTTTAAGTGCTTCTATAGAGGAATCGAAATTATTAATAAAAGAGTCTAACCCGGTTGCGGTTGTACTAGAAAGCGGTTTAAAATGTAACAACTGGTTAAGATAAGCGGATGCGAGTGAACGAGGATCATCATATTTTTGAACTAAATTTTCCCAAATAATATTATAATTATCTGCAGTCGGTGCCAACCCTGCGCAAACGCCCGAGGCTGGACCGGTTAGTTTGCTGACTAGGTAAAAGACGCGTTCATTATCAGTGAGCGAAGTGTTATCGTGGATCATGCTTTTAAATTGTTGATAAAACATAGGCCAATTCCTAGCATCTCCATCGAATGATCTGAGTTCGATAGGCGGAAGGTGGGGTTTCGATTTAGGAATAACTTGTTGCGGTTGAACAGAATATTGTTTTTCGTTATCAAATAGAACTTGTTTAATATAACAGTACATATCCTCGAATGACGTCCAAGAATCGTAATCGGCTTCAGATTCGGGATGCAGTTGTAAATTTAACATATTGTAAGAATCTAAAATATTTTGATAATCTGTACGTAAAGAATCAATATTAACAGCGATTGAAGAAAATGTTCGAAAATACTGAGAATTAATTTCTGCCTTTTTAGCATGTTCAAAAATGTTTTGTACGCGTTTATAAATAACATCGCGTTTAACTAAGTAAATAGCTAACTGGTTTTTATTAACATCGAAACCTTCTTCAACAATACCTTCACTACCTCTTCTTTTAGATTTAACCATTGTAAATAGTTATAGTTAAATAGCGGTAAGTATATAGAAAACGAGTAAATTAGACAATAAATGAAATGAACTTAGACAGCAAAAAATAAAAATAACTTAGTGTAAATATTACTAAGTAAATTAGAAATAAATCAATTCGAACGCGAATATAGCCAGTATCGAACTGATTAAAAATATCGGGACTAAAATAAAATAGCGGTAAAGAAAAAATAAAAACTAAAATTAACAAAAATAAAGCGGGGTAGAATAACTTCTTATGTGCGAGCAACGTACTTGTGCGATCGTAATGGCGGAGCGGATGACGTAAAAATGTAATCGAAATAATTACAAAATATTACAATAGCGGGAAAAATAAAATTATAAAAATATAATTTATGCTGAACAACGTAGTGCGGTGCGGAATAATAACGAAATAGCTGCCCAAGCGGGAATAAAAATATAAATAGGACAAACTATTTTAATTACGCTTTAGTCAATGCATAGAAATTATATTTTTACTTTGCGGATTAAACGAAATCGGATAAAATCCGGGAGAAGTGACCAAAAACAGTGGTGAGTATTGCGCCTAAAAACTAACAAACCACTGTGGTGCGGGGAAAAAATATGGCGGATGCAGCCTTAGGCGTGGCTGTGGGTGATAATAGAGTGGACTGTATTTTGCGGGGAATATAAATAAGATGGATTTTCCTTTAGAAGATGAAAATAAAGAGAAAGGGGCAGGGATAGCAGGTTGGAAATGGAAGCTCACCTCGAGGTCTTCTTACATATGCCTTCCAAGACACGTGGGCGGCCACCCAGGTTACACAGCTTTCCTGTCTCTTCTGCGGTGTATCCTCTTAAAGTCTTTCGCAACTCTTCGATCACATAAATACGCACAACACAGAGATGCACAATAGTCATGCGGTTGGTTCAATCATACACGATCCGAGTGCCTAGTACTTTGAGAGCGCGGTGTACTGGCGACTGTTGCGGTTACGATTTCGTACGTTACTAATGTATGGCGTTTCGTTCGGTGAGCGGGAAATGGAAAAATAGGAGGGTAGATACATATAAAAATAATAACACCTACCTAACCACTTTGATTTAACAACGAAACCCAACAAGATATCTGAGCAGATTCATCAATTAAACTTATAACAATCTGCTCAGATATTAAGTACAATTATATTTGAAGTCTTGGAACGTATATAAGCATTTCTAAGGCTTAATTAATTAAAGAACTTGACTGTACAAATTTAAAAACTACAAATTCATGGCCTGGTCGGATCTGGGTTTTATAGTACCACCGTATTGTTTGATTTCTATATGCAAGTGTCTTTTGAGATCGGAGCAATGTATGTGATTTCGTCTAATATTTGTAATTTTTAATTATATAAAACGCGATGTCTGATTACGACTTTAGGCAGTTGTCCGACCGGCAACCATGAGCGCAATGTAAGTTAAGCTAGAAACTATAAAAGAGTTGGCGAGTTGTCGCTCGGCTATAAATCGAGGGTGGGCGACGGCGATTTGAATAGAAATTAACTGTTAGTTAATCGCCGAACGAGTATCGCCGAGCGAGTTTATCTTTCATAACTCTTTCGCGCAGCGAGAAACTAGTGAAGCGTTCTCGCTAGCAGTGTAAAAAAACAGTGATCAATGGTAATGTATGCATCTCTTTTGGTCACACGGAAAGTTTGCTGTTGTACGTTTTGCGGGCGTTAAAATCGTCGATAGTTACTTGCCGTTAACTCGTCGGCAGTGAGACAACTGCCTTGTAATGTATTTAGTTGACTGCAGATATAAAAATCCGCTGGCTTCGGATTTGGTTCGGCGCAAAGTTACTCAAAACGGATTACGGGGCCTACCGACCGATCGCAAACTCTGGACTTTACTGGCCCGAATGGATTGTAAAGTGAGTTTTTTTGGCGGAACCTCTGAAAGGGTTAAAATGTACAGCGGAGAGCTTTTTGAATCTCACAGAGGGGATTGAAGTTGTTAATGTCTACTAAATTATTATTACTCCACAACCACAATATACGTCTATCTGTGTTTTTTGATTGATTTGTAAAGAAATATGTATTAAGTAACGTAGTGTTGGCGCCATTGTCCGCGGACCTCGCTCTGTAGGGGCCCACTGAAAATCAGCGCCAGGGCCTTCTGGGGACCTGGCTTAAGCTGAGTGAGGCCCCCTTGATTTGGACATCACAGACACAAAGGCACTGTTTGGCTAGCGTTGACAGTTACTGATTTGTTTGTGTGGTTTTTATTTTGTATTGTTTTTTTTTTTGTAATTTTGTATTTTTTTGTAATTATGTACGATGTTTGTTTGTGATGTCCCAAATTAATAAATGCTTCTTTCTTTCTAAATAAATAAATATTGGACAACATCACATGCATTGCTCAGATCAAAAAGTAAGTAGCTTAAGCACACCCAGACCCGACACAATATAGAAAATGTGAATTTCTATATTGATCTGACCGGGGATCGAACCCGGGACCTCAGAGATGGCGACACCTTAAAAACCGGTGTGCAAGCCACGCCGCTACGGAGGCCGTCAAAATTAGTGATCCATACAAAATGTATAAGAAACTAAAATTGTTAAGTATAGTTTATCGATTTTTACACAAATAAACAATTTACTAAATAATGTCCTTCTAGCCAAATTCGACTACAGTGGCCTATCTCAATAGAAATTAGCCAACTGCGCAGGACATATTATAGTGAACTAGTGTATGCGCAGAACACAGGTGCACTCTTTGTTCCTTCACTCTCATAATTCGGTGAGACGGCAGCCCGTCATGACCGTTGAGAGATCAGGCGCAGGACCAACGGCTTAACGTGATTTCCAATGCATGGGGGTGTTAACACCACCAACTCCTGACTCCGGGGCTGTGTCTGAGTAATTTCAAGACAGAAAAATCCAAACACTCTCGGCCCGACCCGGGATTCGAACCCGGGACCTCGTGGGTAGTACCAAGCGTGCTGACCACGAGACCAACGAGGCAGTCAAATATATACTAAATACAGGTTATAAGGGCGCTTTAAAAATCATTCGGATTTGCCTGATATAGTCGATTGCGATACAAACCTGTAATACATAGCGCCCGCAAATAACCATATCTTGTTTCTTTGAGTTCTGTGAATCACAGATTATGTATCTCAAACCCGCATGCGTTAAAAAATCCGCATGATTCTAAAAACGCCTTTAGTGCAAGTAAACAGTATAATCTTTTAAGAGGTAAATATTATGGTCTTCAACTTCTACCACTATTAAAAAGAGCACTCGCCCGGATAGCGAAGGGACGTGGGTTCGAGTCCCACCGGATGACACAGTCGATAAATTTTTGTAAGTGATATTTGATTTAATTTCGTAAAAACTTGCAAAATAATTGCTTGAGTTATAAAAATATAATATTCTACCACTATTGCTATAGAGTTATTACCGAAATCGTGAAAAAAGCGTACATTGTTTTCGAAGTAGCAGAATTATTTGTGACACTTCTTATATTTCTGACGCTGACTGTACACGAAGAATTCTGATTCAATAATCATTGGTCCTTCTCCTCTTTGTCTTTTTGGAACACACCATATAGATGCTAAATAATGTTATGAGCCCTGGAACTCAATTTAAAGTTTGCTACTTTTTCAGAGGCGTTTTCATGGGTTTTTAATTTAATTGTACGACTATTGCATTCACACTTGTTGTGATTCCTCATTTAAGACACTAAAATGAATTCATATTTGCATTATTTTTGAGTTGCTTTAATTAATATTTTTGTATTTGAGTTATTTGGTCATTAATTTTAAAGCAATTATTTAAAACGTAAATTGTTATTTTAATCTAAAATTGTTTAACACAGTAACGGTATCGTTATTTTTGTAATGGCAACTCAGTAAGCTACCCCACCCTATTGCATTTTTAACTAGTGGAGCGGGCTGGAAGTGCTATGCGATGGATGGGCATTCGACTGAGAATCATCGTCGTGAAAGGTTGTAGTATAAAATAAGGATCCGCAGGTTTATGCTGGTCAATTGATTAATTTTGTAGTTATTGTAAGCATCAGTATCAAATTTTATTGAGTATCTGAAGAATACATTGTTCTACCCCTGAAGTATGGATTCTTTACACACTTAAAACAATACCCTTCGTTCTAATTAAAAATAAAAGTCGCGCCTTAACCGCATGGTGCAACATTATTAAAAAAACAAATCCAATAAAACCACCATTTATGGGTCGTTATTATGTTTGAGGTTAAAGCTTATACCGACTTTGCGAGTGCTGTGCGTTTTGAATATTTGAAATCGCTGCAGACCACAGCGATTTATATTCGTATGGCCCGCGTATCGGTTGCAAAAACAACAGTGTAAACGGGGCCCAGTGAAACCGAATATCCTATTTGCGAATAAAAACATGTCGAAGATACGCCATCTACGTGCTCCGGCTACGGTATATAAATATACAGTATTTTATCTACATACTAGAGCACCCGTATCGACACACACATGCATACACGTCAGTTACACGGCCCGTTGAGCAGACTTGGGCAGACAAACCCACGAAGTGACACGCGGGGCGCGAGCCGGTTCGCTGTCAAAGACTGACTTTCGAAATGCAGATAGATATCATTGAACAAAGTAGGTTATATGAAACATGTAATCATCTTTATTTCGGATGACAGCTGTACAAAATTGAAACTCTCTGCATTCCCATGCGGTTATCTGGTAGAGAATACCTTAAGGTATTAAGTCCGCCAAATGTACTTTCTTTTTTTGGTGATATAATGTTAAAATAATAAAAAAAACACTGATGACGACCGTCTTGGTATAGTAGTTCGTGGTCCAGACTACAAATTCAGCGGTAGCGGGTTTAATCCTACAAGGGACAAATGTTTGTGTTACGAGCACGAGCATTTGTACCTAAGTCATGGTTGTTTATAAACGTATATAAGTATTCCTATCCGATATCCAAGTCGCTCGCGCTTAGTTTGGTGATACCATAGACTAACATAGACCTAAGTAGTGATTATTGGAAGATAAAATATTCATTTATTTATGTGTTAGTAATCTTTCATTTCTTTCAAAAGAGTCACACTATAAATTTTACGTGTAAATACGAACAGTGAATTTACTGTTCGTATTTACACTGTGTAGGTCTGCATATCGGTTGCAAAACAACAGTATTATACTATACAAATAAACCATGCATTATTAATTTCTTTTAATGTTTTTGATAAAACCATAAAAGGGTGGGTAGACCAAATTGAGAATGAATTATTATGACAAAGCCAATTTATTACTGAAACTTGTCTAATGGACATGAAAATGTAGTAGGTATGTAGGTACGAGTATACAGGTGATTTTTAACCTCATTCAAATTGAAATATAATATTTATGAAAAAAAAAACTAGTTATTTTTTTCTTTTGGTATCACCCAGTACAAAAATGTTGAATTAAAGTATGTAGTAAGAAATTGTCTGAAAAACAACACAGAAAACGAATACCCTCTTGCATTTAATTGCTTTTTAAAGTAATTCATGGAAGCAGGCGTTACTTTGCGGAAATCCATTCATCATCATCATCATCAAATTTAAGAGCTAGGCTCTTGTCGGTGGAGTTATTTTCCATTCCTCTCTGCTTTCCGCCCTTCTCTTAACCTCCTGATACGACCCGACATTTATCTTTTCTTTTATTTGCTGCATGTAGCTTATTCTTGGTCTTCCTCGCTTCCTTTTTCCTTCTATTCTTCCTTCTATTATCGTTTTAATAAAATTGTCGTGTCGAATCAGGTGGCCCAACATTCGTCCCCTCCTACACTCTATTGTTTCCATCAATCTCCTTTTTTCCCTAACCATAGACAAAACTTCTTCATTTGTTTTCTTCTCCGTCCAACTTATACGCTCCATTCTCCTCCAGCACCACATCTCGAAGGCTTCCAGTCTCTCTCTGTCCCTCTTTGTCAATGTCCACGCTTCACATCCATAGAGTGCTATACTCCAAATGTACACTTTAACAAGTTTTTTGCGAACTTTGCTTGATATTCTGGCCTTGAGCAAGTGCTTTTTTGCATTATAAGCTTGTCTCGCCATCGCTATCCTTGCTTTTATATCTGGTGTACATCTGGAGTCACTAGTTATCAAGCTACCTAGATATTTAAAGGTTTTAACCTGTTCTATTTTTGTGTTATTTATTGAGATAGGGCTATATTTTTCCTTTTTAGAAGCAATTAGTGTTTTTGTTTTATTTATGTTAATTTTGAGACCAAATTGAAGAAAGGTGGAATGAAATCAAAAACATAATGGTCAAAAGCGCAGAAGAGACGATAAAGAAAGAGAAGCTGATTCCGAGGAAAAACTGGCTTAGCCCAGAAATTATAGCGCTAATGCTTGAGAGAAGAGAATTAAGAAACAAGACGGATGATGTCAAGGCAAAGGAGTATAGAATATTAACAAACAAAATAACACGATTGGCAGGGAAGCGAAAGAAAAACATACGGAAGAGAAATGCAATAAAATAGAGTTTATGATGAAACGGGGAAAAATGGAAAAATCCTAGAATATAATTAAACAAATGGACAAGAAACATAAGAGACGAAGTACAGCTATATTAGATAAAGAAGGGAAAATACTAATGGACTCTAAAAAAATTGTTAAAAGATGGAAAGAGTATATAGAAGAGCTTTATTCAGGAGAAGGGATGTCAGAAAGCTATATGGAAAAAGAAGAAGATGTAGATACTTTAGAACTGGGACCTCTGATATTGAAAGAAGAATTCGAAATAGCTTTGAAATGTATTCAAAACGGGAAAACAGCAGGAGTTGATAATATTTATATTGAGATGGTTAAATATGCAGCTTGCAATCAGTTGAAAGAGGGAATTTTTAATTTAATTCAAGAAATGTATAAAACAGGCAAAATACCTCAATATTTTAATTTAAGCAAGACTGTAACACTACCGAAAAAAGCAAACACACTCAAATGCGAAGAACATAGAACACTAAGTATTATTTCACAGGCAAGTAAAATTTTAATAAAAATAATTCAGAACAGAATAAGACCGTTAACAGAGTGCTTTTTGGGACCGGATCAATATGGGTTTCGGCAAGAGAAGGAAACCAGAGAAGCGATACTAGCTTTGAGATTGGTAATAGACAGGAGACTGGATTTTGACATGGACACACATATAGCTTTTATCGACTTAGAAAAGGCGTTCGATAAGGTCAATCGGAAAATAATGATGGAAGTACTCAAAGAAGCTGGATTGGATTATAGAGACAGAAGGATTATTTATGAATTATATAAAAACCAAGGAAATCCATTATTAGATGGAAAAAAAATAAAAATGCTGTTTAAAGGATACATCAATTTGTATGTATAATATATTATTCTCCTAAGGCCCACGGTCCTACTGGTAGTACTAATTAAGAGTAGTGTTACAGACCCAACTTCTTCAAGAGCTCAGTAGTCATATCATACCACGGTCCTACCTGTAGGACCTATTCTTAAACGTGATATTGTGATTTTGAATTTCGCGCCAACTTAAAATATTGTATCCGAATTTATAAAAACAGACTTGGGCTGCACTATTGTCACCCATATATCGACGTCTTAAAAAAATTACACTTTGGCAGAAAACAGGTGGAGACATGGCACGTTAACTTAATATAGTTAGAAGTTCGCATGTCAAACGCTTGGGTCTGAACTACTATAAAATATAAGTCTTACTGGTAGGACCATGGGTCAATATAACTACTTGGCTTATATCGCTCTGGGCCTTAGGAGGTTTAATGTATGTCGAACAATTTCGACAAGTTTGTGCGCGACCTTTCGGTAGAAATTGTCAGACTAAGGGCTCGTTTATACGGGATCCGTCATTAACGATTCATCAAAATACAGGATACGTCATGACGGATGGACGTTTACATTGCATACGGTGTTTTTTCACGATTTGTCAAAATATTCTTATTGAATTTGGAAAAAAATCGTGATTTTTTAAAACACCATACTAGATTTAGGACGTAATTGTCATTTTTCACGATTCGTGATTCGTGTAAACATAGACATTCAAAATGCATTGCCGCCGTCAAAAAAAAAGAACAAATTGTGAAAAAGACGAATCGTCAAAAATCACTAACCGTCGTCGTGTGACTCATTTACACGACGACGACGTGATCGACGACTCTAAAGTACTTAAAAAAAAAAAAAAAAATTAAAAACCCCCGACACAAAATAATAGATGCACATAAAAATCCTAAAACAAGGTTACATTAACTATGAAATTATAGTTAGATACATACAATACAGTTGGTTTAAATGGAAACCTATATAAAAGGCAAAAAATAAAACTGAATTTTTTACCCTACGTAAGTACTTAGGTATACAATTTTTAACCGACTCCAAAAAAGGAGGAGGTTATCAATTCGACTGTATGTTATTTTTTTGTGGCTATGTTACCGCATATCTCAGTCGATTGTGGACCGATTTGAAAAAAAAAAAATATGTTCACCTAGAGGCTATACCTTCTAGTTGGTCCCATTTTGGCCCAGTCAAGATCTGGTGATGGGATCTTGGTGTAATTGAGGGAAACCCTCAAATTTTGAAGGCACATATAGTGTTTTCGTACTAGTATCTTAATGTTGACATGTTGTTACGTCTGATAGTCATTATGTGCAGCTGAGCTGATGGTGGAACTCCTTAAAAATTAGGAGTTTAGAAATTAAAACACCAGATGTTTTGTCAGGTACTGACGCGACAACATTAGTATTAAAAATTTATTTAAAAAAAAACGACTTCAAAACTGACTACAGTGTTAATTAAAACTCAAAATTTTATAAACAAATTTAAACTAAAAAGTACAAAATAATATTTAAATTACCTAACTGTTCTACAAAATTCTACAAGAAACCTATTTCCAATTTATTATCTGTTATTTTTTGGAGTCGGTGCCGGAAATTCTAATTCTAATGTTTTTTTGCAAGTAAGAACAGGACAGGATTAAACCATCTCTTGGCTGCTTAGAGTAGATAGAATATCTAGCTTGGTTGGCACCGACTCCAAAAAATAACAGATAATAAATTGGAAATAGGTTTCTTATAGAATTTCGTAGGATAGTTAGGTAATTTAAATATTATTTTGTACTTTTTAGTTTAAATTTGTTTATAAAATTTTAAGTTTTAATTACACTGTAGTCAGTTTTGAAGTCGGTTTTTTTTAAAGAGAAATTTTGAATACTAATGTTGTCGCGTCGGGGGACCGCACTAATATAAGACTTTGTGTTAAAGTACATAGTTACGTAACATATTATGATAAAGTTTTTGTATAAGTCCTCAATCTATTTACTTAAATAGCTTTGCTTCCCGAACGCGACTCGCGCGAATTTTGGTGGACGGCGCGCAAGGTCTAATATTGCGGTATAAATAGTGCGGTCCCCCGACGCCACAACATTAGTATTAAAAATTGTATACTTACGTAGGGTCAAAATTTCAGTTTTTTTTTTGCTTTTTAAATAGGTTTCCATTTAAACCAACTGTATTGTATCCAGCTATAATTTCATAGTTATGAAACCTTGTTTTAGGATTTTTATGTGCATCTATTATTTTGTGTCGGGGGTTTTTAAATTTTTAATTTATATTTTTATTTCATGCTTTTTTTAGGGTACTTCTTATTTTTTTATTTCATTTCAATTATTTTCTTGCGTTTTAAGATTCTAAGTAATTTGGTGTTTTATGTTTTTTTTTCAATAATAAATAATTATAATTATTATAAAATAGTTGACGAAAAGTAAGTAGGTAAACTTTGAAATAAAATGTAATCCACCATTTTGTTACGGCGGCCTTCTTGGATTTGAAATTTGTCATAGTTTATAGTATTCTACTAGTCAAGCCCTTTCATTTAATACCCATATTGAAGGAGTTGAAAAAAATATGTTGATTTTCATCAAACATAGCTAAGAACACTCCCGACTTATGAATCATTCAAACAAACAAAAAAACTAAAACAAAATCGGTTCATCCGTTCGGGAGCTACGATGCCACAGACAGACACACACACACACACACATACACGTCCCCGTCGTTTTTGCGTCGGGGGTTAAAAAAATAGACAACATTTTATGGTGAAAACTTGACCTTCTTATTTAAAAAAAATGTGTTTTATAAACGGTACCCGCCTAATGCCTAGACAAAATTGAATGATAGTTAATGAATCATCTTGTACGTGTTTCAATAAAAGGTTTTAGAACTTATCTGTCAAATTATATCTAACTGTATTTTTTTTATTATATATCTCTTATTTCTATTGCAGGTTCGAAACGTGTCCTCAATGACTGAAACTCTGCAAAGGTAAGTAATAACTTGTTTAATGTTTTTTTATAAGTAGCAATGTGTTTGTATATTTTGCTCAAGTACGGCAAAGCTTACAGTGATTATGATTTTAGTAGTAATGTGTTCTATGTGCCACTGTAACATCTAAACTACTCGGCCGATTTTAAGTAGTGGGCACGGGGGTGTCAAATGATTTATTATATACAGCCGTATATTATAGTCTGGGTGATGCCTTTCGGGTGATATGTATTTTCTCTGTTTGGAGCCATGTCTGTTAACATGTCATGCCTGTTAACTGCTAAAGAATGCACTAAGTCAGCCATGTGTACAGACGGCAGCACGTTAGGTTAGTTCGGGTTGAAGAAATTTATTTTCATAAGAAACAACGTTTTACTTATATGTGACCTTATAATATACAGCAATAGTTACCCATGGGAAATACGAAAACAGCTTTTATGACGTAGGGAATAGAGGCGGTCCCATGTTCAAAGTGGGGTAGTCTGACGTGCGAATGTGTCTACAGTAAACCGTGAAAAAAAAAGTTATTTAAATAAATTAACTACATTATAAACGATTTCAATTTTTCTCTATAGCATAGTACTATGTTATTATAACAACTCTAATCGTCATTAACCCCGTCAGTCATTACGGCCAAGGTCACATATGGAACATTCACCGCTTTATACGACTATAACGTTTTCTCGGTTCGTTTTTCAGCTAATGGCCCGTGCGAATGTGCCGTATATGACTCGTGGATATACGTTAGAGGTCAGTCGGCCGAACACAATAACTTGGCAATTTTTATAGGTATTCGATATCATAAACACCGATCAAGTTTATGATCCGTAGGGTGGGTGGAAACTTCGTCTCGCGTAATTGATATAGAGATACAGCTTGAATAAAAGGTTAGGTCAAGTACATAGGTCACTTTTTATGAGTTTTATTATTTTCATTTATTTATTTATATTTTTTTTATTTTCATATTTTTTGTTTATTAATTTACATTATTTTTTATTTTTATATTTTTTGTTTATGAACTTATTTCATCCTTGGCGACTCAAAACATTCTTTCATGGACGAGTAGTACAAAGTGATTGAACCTATCCGCAGATGGAAACTTTATTTTATTTCCATTATTTTGTTTCACTAGGTGTTATTATTTTCAAATAAAAACATGTTACGTTTTCTAACGGAAAAAAATAACCGTCAGATAATTTACTTACGAGTAAAAACCTACTTTTAATGAACACCGCGCGTCCAAGTTGCAAACCGAAGCAAGCCGAAAAGTTTAGTTATTTTTGTACAAACGTTACCTGAACCCTAGAAGCTGAAAGTCAACTCGGCCGCTGGTACACACGCCGGCACATCATGCTACCCCGAAACGTGAAACTTCTACCTTTACATTGTACCTTCTTGTGTTAGACGTAAAGATGAAAATCGGTTAAAAAATGTTGGGATTTTGGATAGGATAATATGCCGTTGACTGTACTTGTTTTTAGGGCGCGCTCTCATTAGGCAAACTTTGTCTTTAGTTACTTAGGAGCTTTGGAAAAAGATTTCGAAGCGCACACATTTTGGGAAAAATATGTAAATTAAAGTAACACATTACAGAGGAGAACTTACGTTTTCATGTTGTCTTAATGAGCTACCTAATATGTATTAAATTTACATACTAGCAGTTGCCTGCGACTTTATCTGCGTACACGCAATGATACAAAATGGCTCATACTCCGGTCACCATCCAGTTATCATGGCCTCTTAATTTTACAATGATGCATGTCCAAGAAAGGTAAATCTAAATAATATTTAGTAAATATGCAAAGAGAATATATCCAGATAGTTATTTATCTAAGAAAACCTTTGGAAAGGTATAAGAAAGGAATAACCACGAAATTGAGACAAACTGAGACAATTTCTACCTCAAGTAAAATAAAAATAGTTTTAAACTGAGACAATTTCTACCTCAAGTAAAATAAAATCCCATTAACATAAAACCAGACCTTCCCATGCACACAACTTTATGCAAGATAAATTGAAAAACAATGACCGTCAGTCATAAACGTCTTAGCATAATTTAGTATTTTTCAAATAGTTTTTTTACGATAGGAAGTGTCAAATAAATTGCAGTATTTCCGATCATAACTTTACAATAACTTAACCGTAGTTTGAAATTACGCTACCATTTTATAGGTCTTCTGCAGAACGGTACGTTTTATGTCAAGAATCAAGGCTATAGCTGCATTTTTATTAGATAATCAACACCTTATAAAAATGTAATTGCTTGCTAATGCGCTTTGCGAGCGTAAAAGATATTATTGGTCTGTAATTTTTTGTGATGATGTTGTGGTTAATTTTTCAGTTATATGTTTTTTATTACGGAGTGTACTTTATGGTACTGGGTAATGAAAAGGGATTAAAATATTAGGTGATTTTTGAAAGATGTTATTAAAGTTTTATACCCAGTCGGTATAAAAAAAACTTAATACGAAATGAACTATAGATGGAAAAAATAACTTTTTATTAGTCAGGTCATCAGGTGTGCTATTGAAACTATATCTCTACATTGTATATAAAAATATGTTTTACGAGGGTCAAACTGAAAGTTCTTAGAAAATCAAAAACTGATTACATTAGCCAGTTATTAGTTTTATTATATCTTTTCAAAATATTGTCCATTGACGTCAATACACCGCTGCATGCGATGGAACCACTGGGAAAAGCACTTTGCCCACTCGTCCTTAGGGGTCTCTTCAATGGCATCGCGATACGCAGCCACCGCTTCTTCAGCATTCATAAACCGCTTTCCTTTAAGTTTTTCTTTAATTTTTGGAAATAAATAAAAATCACAAGGCGCGAGGTCGGGGCTATACGGCGGGTGACCCAGTAATTCAACGTTTGATGTCGCCAAATAGTCGATCGTTCGCTTGGCGGTGTGCGACGAGGCGTTGTCGTGGTGAAGGAGGATCCTACTGCGAGGTCGTTTCTCTCGAACTTTTTCCAAGACAAGTGGCAAACAATTGGTAGTGTACCATTCTGCAGAAACTGTTTTTTGATCCTCTAACACAATTGTTGCGAAATGACCTATCCTTCCAAAGAACGAGGCCACCATTTTTTTTCCCGCACTTCGATCTCTCTTCACTTTAGTTGGCAACTCCTCGAAAGGAAACACCCACTGAGCAGATTGTCTTTTGGTTTCAGGATCATAACAGTAAATCCAGCTTTCGTCACCTGTTAGTATGTCGAACACAGCATTTGAGTCACCTCCGTTAAATCTTTCAATCATTTTACGGCACCAATCCACACGATGGAGTTTTTGAGCCTTAGTCAAATTATGAGGTATCCACCGGGCGCAAAGCTTCCTGACCGCTAAATGTTCGTGGAGGATTTTGTGCACTTGACTCATACCGATGCCTAAGCTTGTCCGAATCTGCTGATAGGTCACTCTTTTGTCAGTCTCTATCATACGCCGCACAACACAGATGTTATTTTCAGTCGTCGCCGTAGAAGGCCGTCCCTCACGTACATCATCAGTGAGATTAGTGCGACCACGTTTAAACTCATTAAACCAGTTGTAAACAGTCGCACGAGATGGGGCTTCATCGTGAAAGGCCAATCGTAGTCTATCATAACTTTCTTGTTGACTTAAATGACATCGAAAGTCATAAAAAATCATTGCACGAAAATTTTCTCGTGTTAAATTCATTTTGACGTGACACAGACAATTTTCAATTTGCCGCCAAGTCGTAAAACAAATGACAAATGAATGAAATATATACTCAGTAATATTGGCAAAGAGTTCTATTTTCAAATTTTAGAATATTTTTTTTATTATATTGTTTATAAGTGGCCAGTTCTAAGAACTTTCAGTTTGACCCTCGTAGAATTTTGCTATTTATGACAAAGCTTTTTATGATATTATGTCTTAAAAACATTAGGTGGTTAGGTTTAAGAAGTTTTCAGCCATAAGTCTGCTTTAACTGAGTACATGTCAGTAAACAATTCTTCAACAAAAACAGCAAGTGCGAGTCGGACTCGCGCACTGAGAGTTCCTTACAAACAAAGGTGTTTTTCTACGATGTAACCACAAATTCACGGTTTCGGACTCTATTCTTTACTTGTACTGTAAGACCTTCCTTCTCGCGAAATTTTATGATTCTAGGTCTATGGGACGTACCCTATTTATTTTGATTCATTTGTAATGTTAGAAGATACGGCTAAAATAGCTGTATCTTTGGATCGCGTTAACATAGAAGCTTGATTTTTTACGTCTTCAAGGAACCGCAGCAATAAGTATTTGATGTTAATTTCAACTTTACTTTACGCATTTCTGAGAAAGGGACTTGACAGACCGACGGACAACAAAGTGATCCTATAAGAGCTCCACAGGTACGGAACCATAAAAATTGTCTCCAAAAAAGACTTTTTTTCTAGAACCTATATAATCCACTAGCACTCACAGCAGCCAACTGTTAGAGTGAGCACAAACAAAGCAGCTATGCACTAATAACATCTGTCTTACTCGGAAGCGTTTCTGTCAAATCTCAGCCCTCAGGTATGAATCAGGCGGCAGTTGAGTAAGCGAGGCCATTTGTAATCCTGTGTCGCTTGCCATGGTTAAGCGTCTTGAGCCGACAGATTGTCAAAATGCCGGAGAAGTGGTTAACTAAAAAAATAGCAGATTAAAACTAAGGTACTTTATGCGGAAATTAGAAACAACACATAAAATAAATATTTTCTCTTTAGAACAAAAATAAAGGCGGCTTGGAACAAAATTGATAAAAAAAAAACCTGTGTCGTTATTTCAAGTAGTTGCCTATTATAGATTCTAAAAATAACCAATTTAGCACAGCTCTCCCATTTCGAAAGCTCTCTCTAAACATTTCTGAAATAAGATTATTTGTAACGAGATTTACTACGATAGCAACTTATACTATACAACTTAATCTTTTAGCCCAATTTTTTAATGTTACCATTCGTTTTGAAGTTTTATTTTAATTTTAATTGGTACACAAGACAGTAACAACTATAACTTAATAAACAAAGGGGAACAAAAAAGAAAGAAAAAATAGGGGTTAGACTGCTACTCCACAAGTATGTGTACACAGCATCGTAAGCTAAACAATGAGCTATTTAAAACAGAAGAAACTAATACGTGGTAGAAGCTAACAGTAAAACTGTATTATAGTTATCACATAAAGATACAAGTACTTATATACAAAAATACAATATATTCTACGATTACTATTTGACAACGTTGCGTTGGTTGTAGCTAATTAGCTGACAATATAAGAGCGAACGAAAGAAAGTAATGATTGTTCATCATTACGCTGTTGCGTTAAATATTTTCAACTATTATAGAAATGTTGAAATCTAACCCCCACATCTCAGTTTAATAACAAAGTCCCCTTATCCTATATGAAATGGACTATTGTGATTGGTTTGGCCGAGGCAAATTATTTACAACACCTATTTATTTAAGCTTTATTACACAAATTTGTACAAAAGGCAGACCCAACACAAAGTTAAACACTCTACAAGTCATGCCTTTGAGCTAAGCACAAATGAAAAGTACTTGTCGGCAAACCAGCACGTTATCAGTGACGGTTAAACAAGCAGAAGTCACTCAAAACTTGACCTGCAAACGTTTGTTCAAACCTTGGCCATCCTCCGAAATGCGGGCAAATAAAGAAGGGGGTGGGGTGGGGCAATTAGGACCGCAATTAGAGGACAGTGTGTTGCAGATTACAACCGCTGCCTCCGCAGAACGCATCGCGGCAACAAAGCTTGCCAACTAACTATTAAGACGCTGAGAACTCGCCCGAAACGGTTTATGGCTTCACAAATTGCACTTGTATTTTTGTTTTAAAATTGCCCAACGTAATCTCGGATTTGTTGCGAGAAATTCGGCGGGATTTTAAAGGGTTAGGGCAGTTGCACACGGCGAGCGGTCCGGGTTAGTTTATAGGTAGGTAATTTTAAAAACTATGATGATGATGTCCTCCTAGCCGATTTTGACTACGGCGGCCTATCTCAACAGAGATTAGCCAACTGCGCAGGACATATTATAGTGCACAAGTGTGTGCGCAATACACAGGTGCACTGTCTGTTCCTTCACTCCCATAATTTGGTGGACGGCAGTCTGACATGACCGTAGAGAGATCAGGCGCAGGACCAACGGCTTAACGTGCTTTCCGAGGCACGGGGGTGTTAACACCACCAACTTCCTGACTCCGGAGCTGTGTCTGAGTAATTTCAAGACAGAAAAACCCAAACACTCTCGGCCCGACCCGGGATTCGAACCCGGGACCTCGTGGATAGTACCCAGCGTGCTGACCACTAGACCAATGAGGCAGTCAAAAAAACTATAAAAAAAACTATACATCGTGTCAGTCATAGTAAAAGTTGTAGGTATTGATGGCCATATTCAGACCCTTATAGAATAAGACTGCTTGCACTAACACCCTGTTTTATCAGAAAAAGTTATGTTACCTATTTGACTGAATTACCTCGACGTGCCATCAGAATAGTTAGCATTTTGTTTTGGGTTGTTCTATACCGATTTTATGTTCTTGTTTGTGTACGGTTTTGCACATTTCTATTATTTCAGGGTACCGAGTGAGAGCTTTGTGTCCAGATTCTACTAATTTAAGTGCCTACTTAGTGCTGATTAATTACCTTCTACAATTACAGTCTTCTAAGTTAAACATACACAATGAACATAGCGCCTTCTTTTAAAAGACTTATTAAAATCATCGACTTGAAAAAAAATATGGACTCCATACCGCGATACTCAGAGTGAAGCAGGGTTCAAGCCTGTGTGTGTGAGATCATAGGGTTACAATAACATACAATGGCGGCCGATCGGCTTACTTCGGTGTGAGTGTGTGCGTGAAAAGTTTGTGTATTTACGATGATCACTGGCTTACTTTGTTGCTTCAGTTTTAATGTAGGCGACACGGAGTCCATATTTTGCGTCACGTCGATGATTAAAATAAGCAGTTGTTATATTGTGTGCAACTATAGTTGGACAAGATATAGTCGACCCTACTGTACCCTCGCAAGACGCTGTTATCTAGCATGCCTCGCCCCCCCGCACCACTGGCGACTACATGAACGTCGCGTACAAACTTATCGGGCTATATTTAGAAAACTTATAAAAGAAATTAAACTTATTAATTATTAAAAGTTGCTTGTGGCGCAGTGGCGGCAGCGATTTGGTAGTGATACCAAAAGTTAAGCAACCCACGGCTCGGTTGTGATTGGATGGGTGACCAGTCCGATCATTTAAGTGAAATCCATGACGAGCACCTCCGTGCTTCGGAAGGCATGTTAAGCAGTTAAGCCTATTCAGAGGCCTTAGAGCGGCTTGGTTACATCTGACAGTAAGGTTTGTCACTTGCCTTACAGACACCCCTCCACCAATCCGCACTGAGCCCGCGTGGTGGAGTATGGCTCGTACCTCCTCATAGTTGAGGTGAGGCTCTTGCCCAGCAGTGGGATCTATGTTGGCTAACTTTACTTTACTTTTTACCGCACTTCACCAACATTTATGTCACTAGTATAGCCAGATAAATATCTAAGATAGGTACGTTGCAAACAATGCAAGAAGAAAGTTAAAAAAAACATATTATAATAACAGTGTATGCCTGCCTTAACGCGGCGTTTTGTCCGCGGCTCACGGCGGCGCGCGCGAGTGATTTTAATATGCAAAAGTAGAACCCGCGCACTGCAATATTTCCTTCAATAACGCTACCGACCGCGCCACTCCTCTACCGAATATGATAACGCGAGTGTGTTGTTACTTGGTTTAAAAGTACTTGGATACTTGGCAAGTACTGGGCATCACGGCAGCCAATACGATAACCATAGCATAATAATAGTAATGTCGTTTTAGCCGAATTTCGAACATGGCGGCCAATCCCATGCAAGATGAGCCAGCTGCCCGGGAGATAATTTAGTGATGTTGTGACCCATTAAGATCAATCTGAAATAGTTCTCCTGAAAATCATAATGATATGATATTAGCTCAATTAAAAAGTAAGCACGTTCCTGTTGACTTGTAATTACATTAATTAATAAGTTCGTGTTAACTTATGATTAAATTAATATTTGTTGCACAATGAACAAATTTAAAATGTTATTCGAAATGCGTTGTTCATCCTGCTTCACCCGCACGGCGGGAATGCTACATGCGTGCCAGGCTGGGGAGCATGTGTTGCATATGTCGTAGGTCAATCGAAGAATTGACCACGTCGATATTTGCTGGAGCCAGAGCAGATTATGATTAGCGTAATTTGGCTAACGAACTAAAACCCCATATTCTAAAGATTGTATTATTTAAGTGTGTTTGTTAAAAAAAATATATTTGAGTAACCGGTAAGTGAGACTATTCTAGAAGTGTTTTCCCGAAATGTCAGTTATGACCTAAAATTATTTTTACTTTCAGTTATGCTACAGAATTGTTTGCCCTTTTGCCCAACCTTAGCTGGACGAAACGTCAATCGGATTTGAACGATATGGCGGGGTTTTAGACGTCCACTACAAGTATATCGCAGCCAGAAAGCATACTGCCTAACTCTTTAGCTTTCAAATTACAATAGTAATAATTTATATAGCTTTCTGTAAAACAAAAATAGTTTTTAGGTTAGGCGGTACAGCCGGGCAATTCTCTGCCCACAGGCAGATTTCGACCAGACCTATTGTAGGATCTGCCTGCAACACATGCATGCCGGCGCATGCCTGCGTCCACCTGCAATTTAATCAGCGAGAGCCGGAAATTTGACGGTCCCGTACACCATCTCTACAATTTCCCTGAATTTTTGTTGTGTTTTTCGGAAGTCACTCGATTTTTTGACATGTTGGTTTTCGTTGCTTTCCGTTTAACGGCTGTGTTCGTTTTATTTCGTTAAGCCTGAAGATCTTCAACATATGTTTAATTTTTAATCAGCCAGTTAAGCATTATTTGACATATTTTGTATGGGAATTTGATGAAACAACCCTCAATAAATATCTTTATTTTTCTCTCCAAAATCTAAGTAGAAAGTACATTGTAATTGCTTATTTTCTTCAATTTAGGACACATATATCACTTACATAAAAGAATCAATTGATTAAATATGTACACTTAACAAAACTTAAAAATCTACTTATTCAAAAATGTAACCGTGTCAATGAGGCAAGGAAGCGAGAATGCTAGCAGCGTTTCCGCGTTGGATAGCCATACTTAGCCTCTGAGCGAGAAACGAGCCAGCTTTTTTGTTTTCCAGAACTGTATTTAATTTAGGGGCTATACCCTCAATTGAGGTTTACCATCTGTTTAAAAATTAGTGAACGGGTTTAGGATCGGGTCTTAGTTATTTACGTTAGGTGTAAATACCCTTTTCTATAACAATTTTAGTTTATATAAATTGAACTTATTTATTGAACATAAGAATATAAAATCACGTTAAAAATTATGTGAAGTTTGTAAAAAAACAATTTTTAATTTCATTTGTTTTACTATGACGAGAGAAAAGTGTGTTAACATTTTCTGTGCATAAAGTTTGGACACAGAAATACTCTGGAAATTCTGTTCCATCAATTAAAAACATCGGTGACGGACGACACGCGATAGATTTTTGTTTCCAACTACCCTCCACTCAGGACTTTGTCGGACAGTGTTTTTGTTTGACAACTTGCCAATTGTTATTGACAACTAACGGCCTCTATTTACTTAAGCGATTTGTTAGCTCGCCAGTTTTGTTAGAAAAAATGGTGTTCCGAAGATTTATAGCACACAAAAATTGAGTATTTTTTGCGCTATCTACTGCACTAGTTTAAGGTTTTATTTTTAAAACAAACATCATAACTTTGTTTATTTAAATTGTATGAGGGATTTTTTTTTCCACAGAACAGACCTTTAAAGTTTTGAGATCGATTGAGCGTAGAAACAAGCCAGTCAAACATATGCTCTACTTTACTTACTTTTACCTACATTATTAATTGATTAATTTATGTAACTTTTGATTTAATGGGGTGGTCAAGGATTTAACTTCTAGTGGTCCACCTCGGACACGAACGATCCTAACAGCGGTGTTAGGCTTCGTAATACACCGCGTGGTAGCTACCACTCTCCCACCGGAGCCCGGCGCCGAGCAGCTTGCTGTATTCTGTCGATGAGTGGGAGTGCTAGAACCTTCTGGGCGAGCTCCACGGTCGCTTCTGTCTACGCCACGTCTGGCTTAGTCTAGAGTCAAGAGCAAACTCATTTCACATAAAAAATTAACCATAGGTACCTGTAGATATTGCGTGTAACTGATAGCCACCACGTTTAGTCTGTGTCTGAAGGTATGGCGTTATAATAGTAGTGTTTCTTATATGTCTAGGTATGGAGCAAATAAATAACAAAATGTAACCTGAGTTCACTTAACACATTTCAGGCTGGCACACGTGCCTAAACAGCAATAGAGCGAATGCATCCAGAAATCATCGACCGTCGCACACTGGGCGCGTTTTACGAGGGCGTCGTAAAAATGCAGTTTTTATGTCCCACAAGCCTCTAAGGTTCGCCTTTTTATTCTCACTTCTTGACTAAAGGCCTGGTCAAACAGACGTGGTGACAAATCAAAATTCAATTTTTTGCTATGGCATTTTGGGGTTAAGGTTCTTGATTGGAGACCATTTGATCAAAAGCGTAGGGTCCACCGGCAAGATGGACAGGCGACCTAATAAAGGTCGCAAAAACGCACTGGATGCAGGTCGCTTGTAACAGATCACTTTGGAAATCTATGGGGGACGCCTATGTTCAGCAGTGGACGTCTTGCGGCTGATAATGATGATGACAACGGCTTTTATTCGCACACTCTACATCGTCGCAAACACTACTGTAAACAACTACGTATAAATTTTGCGAAGTTTCTAGGTAACTACTGGTTTTTTAATTCATAACTGTTTTCTACGATTTCGTCAGCGTAGCGATGATACAAATTAACTCATACTTTCATCATCGTCCAGTAATTATGACCCCTTAGTTGTACAATGCCGTATGTTGAACAGAGGTCATCCTGTATCTCTGGATGTATCTACTTCTCGTACTATGATGCGCATACTCAAACTAGGTAGGTATAGTACGCGCATCAAAATTAATTCAGCAGATTTCAATAGGTAACAAACATACCAGTCGACAAAAAATTCAAATGCTACATTTTTTAAAACTAATGCATGAGAGGTTATTTTTAATCAATGTACAGCACTCGACTTTCTAGTTTTAATATGTTTAGAAGATGGGTTTGTTCTTGATCATAATCAGAACTAAAACATTTGTGCTCAAACTAATATATGGTTAAGCAAGCAACAAAGAGAGTATTCACTCGTACATTATTACATTTATTCACACACCAAAAATACGTGGCCTAAAATTCACGCCTAGGCACGTTAGTCGGAGCAGAGCTTAAGGTTTTTTCTAGGCAGTAAGATTTTATGTCGGCCCATTCTTTGATTAATGATCACGAGGCTTTTAGCCCGCCGATGTGTGAAGATGTTGACGTGGATTCACCATTCGTTCTGCTCTATTTACTATTATTGGGAATTTCAACCACCTGAATGGTTGAAATTCAGAAAATGTATCAGGTTCAGGTTGATTGAGGTTTTCTTTTTCTGCTTTCTTTTTCAATGTACCAATATTAATTTGAATTAATATGTAATATGTGATTTTATTTTATGTTTATTCCTATGAGTACATAAAAGTTTATATTTATTGTATAATAACTAAAGCAGTTAATTTGAAATCATACTGTTTTGGCATGCCAAAAAAGATAAGCGTGCTGTCACATCCAAGTAAATCATGCTATTTAATCAGCGTGACGAATCTACGAATTTGAGAAATCTTGAACCCGAAAACTAACCTAATGATAAGCAAACATAATTTTTGAAAAAACAAAACACCCGACTGCAAAAATGATTATATATTTAAAATGGTCTTTTTACTGGCTTTCATTTGATACCCATATTGCTATGGTAAGGAAAAAATCAACCCCCCTCCCACCTTTGTTTAGCATTCGCGGGCACCATTTTCAAATGTCCATAGTCACTATGCCACTACCACAATTTTGACAAGTTCAACGACACCTCATATGTCAAAAACCGTCCAGCCGGTTGGGCTGTAGGGCGTGTACATACATACTCTCTAAGTCGGGTAAAACCTAGGAAGGTTTTCTCAAAAGCTCCAACCTAAACCTCCCAAAGTGCCACTTTTTCTGGCTTCATAAAGCTACAGCTCGAAATGTCCGTCCATGCGTCGGCCATACCGCGGTTTACGAGGGCCGCCAGTGATAAGAATTGTTAATTTAACAGGCGCACCCGCGGGAGGCGACGAGTCTAGCCGAGCGAATGTGAGAATCGCTCGCTTTTACGGGCGCAGCTCATGATTATGAAGTTTACGGCCCCCGTTTTTACGGTGCGCGAACTATCTGTTTTTTTAAATCACTGTGCTGAGCTCCTGCCTTGTAGATAGCATGCAGGTTTTAGTTTTTCGATTGATTTTACGAGGACAAATCATGCTTTGAAATAATTCTCCTATTAAGCTAAGTTTTTTTTCTCTTTTAAGATATCATCTTAACGTCTAAACGCTCTTCGAAATAATTACAGAATAATATATTGTACAGAATATCCTTCTCTTTAGCTGGAGTAGGAAGGTTCTCGAATGGAGACCACGTCTCGGGAAACGTAGTGTTGGACGCCCCCTGCTAGGTGGATCGATGACCTGATGAAGGTGGCTGGTGGTGACTAGATGCGAGAAGCGGAGCTTTGCGGAACGAAGTTGGCGCAGTCTTGAAGAGGCTTATGTCCAGCAGTGGGCTGCAATAGGCTGATATGATGATTTCCTTCTCTTTTATTTTGTAACAAGTGCATTGGATAATGTACTATCTATTTTCCGTTTTTTATCCGTTTTTCCGTTATCCGTTAATTATTTTTCTGGGGAAATAGTCAACACATGATCAAATAATACAATTTCTTGAGCTCTAAAGAAACAGGTAATCGAAAATGAAACGTTCACAATTAAAGTTTTTATTCTACCTTTAACAATAAGTTTTGTTTTATTTAGTAGATAGCAATTTCGCAGAACCACGAATTTATCGTTATTTTATATTGCTTCTAAGCTGTCGCGATAGCTTAAAATATCAGACCAGACACAATAGTTAGCGGAGTTTAAAAATATTAGGTGTCATAATGCAGGAACAACAGGCGCGGCAAGTTGCACGTTCCGCGCAATAATCGGAGTAGCGAGTGGGAAACGATTTTAAAATCGATAGAAAAGTAAGAAATCGATGTGAAATTTAAAAAACAACGTTTTGTTGATGGGAATTAATTATAACAAGACACGTTTACACGCGAACAACCATGTTTAAAAGATTTGATTGAGGGGGTTACGATAAGTGTCAAGCTCATGCCATTCGAAGAAAATTATTATTGCCTTAAGTGTCAAATAATCACAACGAAGCGAAGTATATCTAACAACAAATGTAATAGTAGTACAATCGATTCTAGCAAATTTTAAAAAAGAGTCTATTCTAATGAAATATCTGTTACGAAGCATAATATGAAATTGCACATTGTATTACAAAGTACTTTTATGCCCCTCGAGTAAGTTTTTAGTTAAACTAGTCGTAAATTAGAAAACAAACTCACTTTCTATTCGTTCTTACAGCGCACGAAACTACATAAACATTCAAACTACATTTTCAATGTTTCGTTTGACTTTAAAATGGAATTCGTTAGCTATCGTTGACGGCCGTCTTAGTGAAGTGGTTCACGCCACGGACTTCTAAACCAGGCGATTTCGGGTTCGAATCCCGCAAAGGGCAAATGTTTGTGTGATGAGCGCGAGCATGTGTACCTAAGTCATGGATGTTTATAAATGTATATAAGTATGTCTATCCGTTATCCTAGTCACCATAGCACAAGCTCACACTTAGTTTGGGGCTAGGTAATTGGTGTGTTTGTAAAAACAATTTATTTATTTAATTTATTGTTGTAGGTACTATTATTTATTCTGTGATACTAGGTAATTTGTAGTACTTACTACTATTAGCTGTCAACATCTTTATGCGTGGTTTAAAACTGAAGAGCGATCAATAACACAGTAAGACGCGAGTTCACCTAATTACTTAATTTGACAGAATTCCTATAATAATTTTTATAACTTAAGCAATGATTAAATAAGCAAGTTTTGACGAAATTTTACTTAAATTTCAATTGTTAAGAGCATTCGCCCGGATAGCGAAAAGACGTGAGTTCGAGTCCCGTCGGATGACGCAGTCGATTAGTTTTTGTGAGCGAAATTTAATTAGAATTCCTATACAAAATAGTGCTAATTCGGCTCAACTACAGGCTAAGAAGATAACATTTCTATCGACTCCATAATAAAAACCCGAACAAAACAATTGACACCAGCTACACAAACTATTGCGCTCGGCTGCCGGCAAAAATTTATGACTTTTGTTTCTCAGATAGTTTCTTTGGTTATCGGCTGTATATTCGGTCGGCGGCTATCGGTGTATATTCGGCGAGTGACGCCAAAACGCTTTTGTTATTGTTGGGTTTTCGAACGATTTTGGAAATATGAAAGGAACGCGTAGCAATGGTGCGTCTATCTATTTGAACTGGTTAAGCTGTATATGGAAATAGGACTTTTTAATGTTGGTTTAGTCCATAGTAATTATAGAAGTATGAAAAGTAATGTCAGCGCGATAGACGCCGCAGTTATGATAAAACAATCATAATAATTATTATTTATTTAAGCATGTGCTTTCCTCAGCATCGTGCTAGCAATGTCTAAATAGATATTCAAAACTGCGGTAAGCCTGAAGTTCACCAACTCCTGTTTGATTTTTAATCAGCTGGTTTAGCATCATTTGACATATTTTGTATGGGATTTCTGTCACATAAATTAATTGCTGTTTACCGGCTGTTTAATATGTTACAGCGGTTTTGCAATTCTAGTAACAGCTTTCAAGTTAACGTCAAAAACAGTGAAAAGAATGACAATACGTATTTCGTATCGTCTTTGATTTAGAATGCCTGCCGGCCTGCCGGACTTAGACGCTGAGATCAACAGAGCTTCGAGACACTCATCTATAGCCCCAGTATGTAGTAGTAATTAATCACGTCATTGCTCTGTCGCGGTAGTGCACCGTCCGCAATCCTGTGCACTCAACAGATTAAGAGCTGCTCAGAGGAGCTCTCGGCGGCTTGAGCTTCAATATGGGCAGCTCGAGTGCTATTGGTTCTTGCTACTTGAGATGAGAGGTACAGTATATAGAGTGTTTTGTTTTAACGGTTTATTTGGCACACTTTAAGATATCGTACGTCACGAATATAGAAGTAAAATCGATTTTAAACCAAATCAATCGGTCTTTTTTTTTTAAATCCCAAAGTTTTGGTGTAAAATGGTTGAAAACTATGTTTTAATAGGACCTTAGTATTCATTACGTCATCGTGTTCATCATACCATGAGGCACCAAACTGTGTTTTTTCAAGTTTGACAGATTTTTTTCTACCCATTTTTCAAACAATGCAAACTATATTGCTGTACTTACAAACTTATTTTCTGTGCTAATATACAATGCCAGGGAGGAAATAAAACGCAAAATACAGTTGTAATAAGAAAATGTTAAAACTAAACTTTCTAACCAAAAAAGTATGTCAGAGTTTGAAGTTTAGGATTTTTTTTTATGAGTAATCTACTAGGCTTTGCAGATGGCCATTTTGCAGGAAAACTTATTAGACTTAGTGTGTGTAAAAGTATGTTTTGGTGTTAGATGGTGTGTATACATTGTTTCGCCAATGTCACGTGTGAGGAATTTACACGACGGATGAGGAAGTAAAAATCACAGCTATTATAAAGCTAAGCGAAATTATACTTAAAATAAACAGCTCAAGTAAGACAAAACAAAATAAGACATAGCATCTATAAACAAAATTTACATGTGATGGCACATGTTGCCTACATCTTTTGTATCTTCTCACAATTTTTTTGATCGGTGAGCTACCGCCGAATACAGCTGTAATCAAAATCTTCAATTACATTTTGTTAACATACCTCTCTAGCCAGAAATCGATGAGGCATCGCACGCCGTTCGGCAGCCGTGAACAAATAGGATATTGTTCACGGCTGTGGCGGGACTTGGACTCTATTTCAGACAACGCGATTACTGCGACGTGTGCGCCCCGAATCGGATCTTTCGCGAGCTGCGGGTCTGGCTGAACTAGGGTCCTACTCTGGTAGTGAATGCCTACATTTGCGGCTCTGGGTAGAGCGCATGAGCCGTGTACAGGGTAAAATAGGAAAAATAAAATTATTTTCACCTCTCCTGTTCGGAAAGTTGAACTTTCATGTGTAGATAGCCGGGTGGAAAATAGCTTTTCCCTCCCTACCACGTAAGTGTGGACCCACTATTGCCCAAAGCCATGAAACCAATACTCTAAAAAAAGTTGTCGGGGTGTGTTGCACTTGCCGCGTGACGTCAGCGACGACCGCACGCCCACTTTGGCGCCGCTCGCGGACCAAGTGAAACGCCAAAATTTGCCGGTCGTTTTTTTTTCTGGTAAGTAATCAGTAGGTACATTCGTTCAAGTAGGTATTCATAGACCAGTTTATTTGCAGTTTAATTTTCGTGCAGTAAATAATACTAATCCAGTAGGATTTTAGTGGTTTTTGATAGATGAAATATGGATGGTGACTGACCTTATTGTGTTTTTGGTGGATGGGTTCACTAGATCGTACATCGAGAAATCGTAATCGTGATAGCTTTCAAATCGGTAGGCTTGCAGGAAGCCTAAGGTTATTGGCATTATACAGCTACATACGCCTTAACGCAACGTGAATGAAAAAGATCGACAAGGTCAATACCTTCTGACATGACAGTGGATACGTAGTAGGGCCTCTAAGCCTGTGCATTAGGATTCAGAAAAGACGCCTTCTAGTGACGGTAATCCAAGAGGGTATTTTTCCGGTCGATAATAGAAGTAAAAAAATAATATTTTTAAACAGCCGGTGGACGTAGAATGGCGGTTAATTTGACTAAATTCCCATACAAATTATGTCAATAATATTACCGCGTCCGTATAAAAATTAATGATGATGTCCTTCCAGAGGTATCCGTCGACGGCGACACCCTTAGCTGGTGTAAGCCAAACTTGGTTTTGCAAGTCCGGTTGCAAGTGGCACTGTAAAGAGTCCCAGATTCATTGTACTTGTACTGTTTGGCGTCGAGACCGGTCGGCTCGAAGCCGGGCTCGCTCATAATCTTCCAAACCCGACTTGACAGCAGTTCGCCATTCAATCCTCTGTGTCGCCAGTCTCTCCCACGAGTCACACAGAATATCGACTTTAGATGGCGCTTCAACACGTCTTTGTAACGCAGGTACTGCCCACCTGGTTTGCGTTTACCTGAACTAAACTCAGAGTAAAATATATTGGCAACCTGGTAGGCTCCATGCGCACGACGTGTCCATAAAAATTTACCATGTGTTAGTGAATTCTTCCATTAGTCCTTACCCAGACTAAAGAGTGTAAACACGCAATCGTTTTATCATTTTCCTCCTTACACAAGCCCACATCTGCACCAATATAGAGGGGCACTCAACGCATACATTAAAACCCGAGTTCACCAACTTTAAAACAGCCGGTAAACGTCGATTGACGGTTAATTCGCCAGAATTCCTATATGTCAAACATCTGCTGGAGAACTCCGGGCTTTTAAATAATAATGATGATGATGATGATGTCCTTCTAACCGATTTCGACTACGGCGGCCTATCTCAACAGAGATTAGCCAACTGCGCAGGACATATTATAGTGCACAAGTGTGTGCGCAATACACAGGTGCACTCTCTGTTCCTTAACTCTCAGAATTCGGTGAGACAGCAGTCCGACATGACCAGAGAGAGATCAGGCGCAGGACCAACGGCTTAACGTGCTTTCCGAGGCACGGGGGTACTCCGGAGCTGTGTCTGAGTAATTTCAAGACAGAAAAACCCAAACACTCTCGGCCCGACCCGGGATTCGAACCCGGGATAGTACCCAGCGTGCTAGCCACTAGACCAACGAGGCAGTCCTTTTAAATAATAACAGGTTTTTTTTTAAATATTAACAGTATGCTAACGTGATTTCTTAAGAAACGAAACCAGCAAGATAGCTTAAAATAATACTGTTAGACATTGCGGTTACCCCCGGTCTAAAAATCCTAGCGAGCCCGCAAATCGCGGTAACAGCTTATTTGCACCTGCTGTTAGGATATCGTTACCTAGCACAGGGTGTCTCGCAAGGCGTTTTGCATAAAAAGGGACACCCTCGAAAGTGGGAATCACTCCAAGCTAAAAGGTATCCGTTTGAGTCGTTTTTGAAGACGTTGATACATAGATGTTGGAGTTGACTTAAATTCGTGTTTGTTCTTGTGATAATGATTTTATAGGGCTTGAATTACGGTAAAGGCACAATAGACAGATTCGTGGTAAAGGCTAGTCATTAATTACTGACCATTGCGCACACACGCACTATAATAATAATAATAATATTTATTTATTTCAGGCTACAGACTACAAAGTAATACAGGCCCATAGGATAAATACCTTACAGACTAACATACATATGAAATATAAAAAAACAAATAAAACACTATTTAACTAATTACACGAGCGACTAGATACGACGCGCGCGGTGTCGCCTGGCAGTCGTCCCCGGAATCTTCGAAACACGACTCACGACTATGATATCTCCCGCGCTGTCGGCTAGTCTCTGTTGTCATTGGCCAATGTAGTCGAAATTCGGCTAGGAGGACATTATGATTATTTACTGACCATTATTTTCTTCAACAATATTCAAATCCTAGCCTTGTTCCTTATAATCATAGTAATGTTATGCCTTGTTATATTTTGGTACATTTTTCTTAAACATTAGCATGCCTTAAAATCTTTACTACGCAATCCATACTTCCATACTAATATTATAAATGCGAAAGAGTGTCTGTCTGTCTGTCTGTTACCTCTTGATGCTTAAACCACTGAACCGATTGAAATAAAATTTGGTATGGAGACAGTTCGAGACCCTGGAAAGGACATAGGCTACATTTTGTCACGATATAAAAACATTAAGGGGGTGAAAAGGGGGGGATGAAAGTTTATATGGCAAATCCAACTCTTGCGGGCGAAGTCGCAGGGAACCACTAGTCTTATTATAATTCCTAAAGTATATCTGTCTGTCGATTTTTTTTCCGCCTCTAAACCGAATAATTTTGTTAACTTACAGATGGTACAGTCAGAATCATAAGTAGCTAAATATTTTAGTATGTACTTTGTTTAAGTAACAATTTCTATCATTACGATGTAGCCACTCTCATGTATAAATTAGTTGCGACAAGGTTCGTAAATATTTATCTACTTTTGATATTTTCTAATAATATGATTTGAATGTAGGTAACAAACTTGTTGGTGCATTTTGCAAAGCCATTTAAAATAGTATTAGTTGTATAAAATCCCGTTTATATGAATGGGTCTGTAATTTGAATTGCTTTTAAATAAAATATAAAGGCGTATTTGTAGCAGTAGACATGATATGGTTAAGCTAAGCTATGTTGTGTATTTTGAAAAAGTAAGTAAACTTGTTTTATTGTCCCATGTTCAATGTCGGCCTTGCAATAGTAACTTTTATGATTATTTTTATAACTTAAACAATTTGTTTTATTAAATTTCGCACACAAAAATTGACCGACCGTGTGACCTCCGTAGCTCAGTTGGTAAGAGCATTCGCCCGGATAGCGAAGGGTCGTGGGTTTGTGTCCTACCGTATGACACGGTCGATCAATTTTTTTGTGCGAAATTTATGTAATTTAGTAACTTTTATGCCCGAGACGCAACGAAAGAGCAGCCTGCAAGGGCAATTCTTTGCATCCTACATACTTGCTTGTATGTTGAACAATTTTAGGCTTAATGTTTATACTTATGCCACTTACTAGTTGCAAACCAATGCTGTTCTCAAACATCAATTTAAACCGGCTAAGAACCATTTACTTACTAAGACGTCGCAAAACAAATGCAGCAACTGCACTTTGGCTGCCTAATGTTCTGATATAAGATTAATTGTCCTTAGTTTATACTAGGTGTATTGTAAAACCGTTCGCTCGTTACACCGTGTTGCTAATCTTCGCAGCTATTAGCTGGGTTTAGTGTACAAATAACTGCTACATTTCGGAGCATTACATTTTAATTACTTTGTGCAAAGTTTGGGGAAGACTTTATTATTGGTGTAGAATCCCGAATTTATGCGATTAATTTTGCTTGAAACTGACGGGATGAAAGAAGGTATTAATGTATTTTTGTATTTATAGCGATAATTTATTTATTTCAGCTTAATTCATAACTAAAATTTTGTACAAAAGGCGGACTTAATTCCTAGTGGTATTCTCTATCAGTTGATAGTTATAATAACTATATATATAGTTATTATAACTATCAACTGATAGAGAGATATATATATATGTATATATACTTTTTATAGGGATTTTGCTATTTACCAGCAGAACATACAGTTAACAACTAAATATGGATGTACTCGTACTAAGAAAAATAACTCCAGTATGACATATGTAATGAATATAAATATATGAATATAAATAAGACGTGGCGCAGACAGAGTAGACGGTAGAGCAAGCTCATCCAGAAGGTTGTGGCATTCCCACTCACCGGCGGAACGCAGCAAGCTGCTTGGCGCCGGGCTCCGGTGGGAGGGTGGTAGCTACCAGGCAGCAGCTAACGGAGACTACCACCACTGATAGGATCGTTCAACCGCCATCACAAACTGGAGTTTGTGATATCGTTGCCTGGGGTGGACCACTAGGAGGTAGATACTTACCAACACCCAGGCTGAAGTTACTATAATATAAAATACGGCGTAAAACACGTTACACATGTTCTACGAATTTTTTTTTGTGCAGGGTAGCTGAAGATTTTAGAGGAAACTAGGGATTTTAAGTGGAATTTAAGGAAACAGGATCAGATAAACGAATATTAGGGTGACAAGACAACTTTTTATTTTCATACCTCAAAAGGACAAATATAAAAAAGGATGAAAAAATATATTATATAAAAAAGTATAACTAGAATGTACGTTCGTAACACTTATTTTATACCAAACATCAGAAATAGAACTTTATAAATAGTAATTTTCTCGTCTGAAAACAGATAATAATAAAAAAAAAAGTTTATAACCATGATTGAAGAATTTAATATGCTATTCAGCAAAAAACTCTCCCCTACTCACATCACTAAACGTTACCATAACACAAAACACGCGTTCATTATGCGATAATGAAAAGAAAACACGCCTGTTAAGGCTCTCATAACCGCGAAATATGCCGTCAAATTTAACTGCGAGCTCGTAAGTTGATTAGCGCCGAGCCGCCTTAACTAGCCGGAGCGATGCGCTGACACTTTAATTTCGCTGCGAAAAAGAAGTATAGCGCATAAGGATGCCTCCCTCACACGCTGTGTATCTAAAAAGTTGGTTGTTTATTTTATCTGTAGGTACGCTGTCTTCTGATGAAAGAGAAATAAGTTAGATATGCCTGCCAGTACAAAATATAAAAAAATATATTTGCAGTCAAAGATGCCTGCCAGTACGAAATATAAAAAATATGATTGCAGTCAAAGATCATTGTTACGAAATATATGTACGAGTACATAAGTTCGAGGTTTTAGAGAAGATATTTGTTAAAGATTTAAGTGCCTTTTTTAGTTTATTTTTAGTTTGTCTTCTTCTTTGGTTAAGCATTATTATGGTCAGCACGCTGGGTACTATTCACGAGGTCCCGGGTTCGAATCCCGGGTCGGGCCGAAAGTGTTTGGGTTTTTCTGTCTTGAAATTACTCAGACACAGCTCCGGAGTACCCCCGTGCCTCGGAAAGCACGTTAAGCCGTTGGTCCTGCGCCTGATCTCTCCTACGGTCATGTCAGTCTGCCGTCTCACCGAATTATGAGAGTGAAGGAACAGAGAGTGCACCTGTGTATTGCGCACACACTTGTGCACTATAATATGTCCCGCGCAGTTGGCTAATCTCTGTTGAGATAGGCCGCCGTAGTCGAAATCGGCTAGGAGGACATCATCATCATCATTATTGTTAGCAGGCCTACCGCTCAAGTTGAAACATATCGCAACAACGATAGCATATCCTCCAATACAATTATTATCATTTTGAAGATTGCCTGATTGATTTATTGGTTACTTTTTGATGTTAGTTTGAAACTTTTGCAATTTAATAACAATCACCTATATACTAACTTTGGCTGTCAATATTTTTAATTTATTCCGGGGGCAAAACCAAGGTGTTGGCAACGGCCATTGCCAACTATCAGGTAGTTTAAATTCAATCTTATATTAAAGTTATAGCAAAATCGCCCACCTTAAGAAATTTTTTACACGACATTTCCAAATTAATCAGATCATTATTTCTAAAAATACATGCATTTGAAATTCGAAAAACTACGCTTACTCGACGATAATGTGATATGCTGCTCCGAAGAGTTTTATATGAAAATTCCTTAAACTTTAGCCACTCGAGCTCGCCGTTGAAAACGTTGATTGCCACCGACGCCTTAACGAGGCGTATCGCTGCACATGACATGCCGTATTAACTACACCTGCTTATGCGGTTTGCATGCTTTGTCGTAGTAAACTTCAAAAGTATTTCTATCCGTTATCCTAGTCACCATAGCACAAGCTCACGCTTAGTTTGGGGCTAGGTAATTGGTGTGTGTTGAAACAATTTATTATTATTATATTTTTTTAAGCTTTCATGATCATTATCATTAGAATAGTTATTTACGGGATTGCTACCATGTAGCTTTTTATTTTCGAGTTTCCGATATTTCGGCGCTGTTGCAAACAAGCAATCACGGAATAACTCGTTATTCCGATCAATCCCGTAAATAACTATTCTAACTTCAAAGTGTTACTAAGATAACTTCTAAGTTGCATGCTGCAAGACATTTGAAAGTGACTTTAAATACATACTACATGGATTGTCGCTAAAACTTCTACGTAAATTTTATCTGTGAAACTTCTACGTAAAAAGTAAATAATATATATATTTTCTTATTGTATGAGCCGCCGATTTCGTGTGCGATACTGGTATGGGAGGAGGACTATTCAACAGTAGGATATTAAAACGTTTATCTTATTATCATCTAGGCATCTTAATTAATATTTTTTTCTCCATCGATTTAGCAACATTGCTGGTCTCGTGCATCTTATCGGCGAGCTATCACAAAGCACTAGTTGTTTGCTAAGCACGACATAATCAGAAATACATGTTATGAAACTCTTTAATTGGCTTAAAAGATAATGTGTAATTTATTTGTGTCATGAAAACTGTAAACAAGCTGTTGAGTTTCTGAATAAATAAATAAATAAATAAATGTATTTAACCAATAATGGATAACTAACCGTCAGATGAAATTAGGGCCACGTTTTTTGTATGATGTAGTAAATCCTTATTTATTTATTTATATTAGGATGACCAAGCTTCTAATCTAAAAGTAACTATTAACAGTAGCAATGAAAAAAAAACACTTATAGGTCCTCACAAATAACTCATACACGTTGTTCGATGTGTTTCCAACGGATTACAACCAAAAAACCTTCATAGTCAGAGTGAACAGGCTTCTTCTGGAAGAGCTCGCTCTACCGTCGACTCTGTCTACGCCACGTCTGACTTAAAGAAATAAATTGTTTCAACAAAAAAAACAATTGCCTAGGCCCAAACTAAGCGCAAACTTGTGCTATGGCCACTAGGATAACGAATATACGAGGGGCGTTCAATGTATTCTCGGTATCGGGGTAATTTGCTAATAACGTGGGTAATCTAATTATCTTATTTGTTAATGACACTATCTGAGTGTATAAATAAAAAAAATCATTTAATTACGATCATTACTTTTCTATTTATTGTCAGTGAAAGACGACCAGAATGTCTGACGTCACAATGATAAAGAAAATCGAGCATCGCGCTGTTATAAAATTCCTCACTAAGCAGGGAAAAAGCCAAAAAATCATTCACGAAGAGATGGTCGCTGTTTACCAAGACTCTGCCCCGTCGTTATCAACCGTTCAAAAGTGGTCAAGTGAATTCAAAAGAGGCAGAGAAAGCATTGAAGACGACCCTCGCTCGGGCGGGCCCGTGAGCGTCACCACTGAAGAAAATGTGAAAAAAGTGGAAAAACTTGTACTTGAAGATGCTAGAATAAAAATCAAGATGTTAGCAGAGATAACAAACCTATCCGTGGGTACCATACATGCTATCCTGCATGACCATCTTAACCTCTCAAAGGTCAGTGCAAGATGGGTGCCGCGAATGCTGACCGCACCTCAGAAACAAGTTCGTGTCGAGTGCTGCAAGGAATTTTTAGAGCTCTGTGGAGAAGATTCAACGAGTATTTTCGACCGACTTGTTACTGGAGATGAGACGTGGGTTCATCACTATGACCCTGAGAGTAAACAGGAGTCCATGCAGTGGGTAAAAAAGGGTGCAGAGCCCCCAAAGAAGTTTAAAGTCACCCCATCCGCCGGAAAAATAATGGCTACGGTTTTTTGGGATTCCAAAGGTATTTTATTGATAGAATACACTAAAAAGGGTGTAAGCATCACAGCAGCATCATACGCAATCACACTGCGTAATTTAAAAGGAGCAATCAAAGAAAAAAGGCGAGGAAAACTCACAGCGGGGGTGTTGTTGCTTCACGACAACGCGCCGGTTCACACGGCCCGCGTGGCGAAGGCTGCTGCGCGAGACTGCGGCTTCGAAGAAATTAATCATCCTCCGTACAGTCCAGACTTGGCCCCCAGTGATTATCACCTATTCCCAAATTTGAAAAAAGACCTTCGTGGAAAGCGATTTTCCGACGATGAGGAACTGAAGACAGCAATTAATGCCCATTTTGAGGAGAAGTCAGAAGAATATTTTTTAGAAGGTTTAGAGAAACTTATTTATCGTTCTAATAAGTGTATTGAGGTTCTAGGGGATTACATTGAAAAATAGGTTTTTTTCCAAATTTTCTGAGTTTTCTTTCATGCCCATACCGAGAATACATTGAACGCCCCTCGTACATACTTATATACGTTTATAAACATACATGACTTAGGTACAAATGCTCGTGCTCAGTACACAAACATTTGCACCTTGCTGGTTTTCACTCTGTCTATAGTCAAAAAAATAAACCCATTTCGAATTTAAAAAAAAATATATTTTTGGGGCTGACAGAGGACACCCATGTGATCATTGTAAAAATGCGAGTATTTTATCGTGAAACATACAACCAGATAGATGCCAAGCTAGACGAACTAACCATGATGCCAAGTTATTCCCTATCCCGCAGTTAACTATGTGGAGGTAGATATTCTCATGCTTAATGCTTCCATATAAACTAACCAAACCTCTAAAGTTCGTCATGTATACTAAGAAATCACTTATAACGTCTATGCTGCAACGCCGACTTCATTTATTTATCTTGATAATTAAAACAGCTTTGTATAGTAGTAGTAGTTATATTTTTTTTTTAACTCTTAGCAAAAACACACTTATTTTAATGAATACATGAATGCCAACTGCTGAGCAGTTTGTCGACTTTATTAATTCGAATTATTTTCCAAACAACACTTTGTTAAACCAATTTACTTCATTGAAGCCAGTCATCATTATGAGATATTTATCACAATGGATAAGAAATCTAAAAGTGACGTCAAAAATGTAAGACCTCAGGTTGATCGTACTTAGCACCTTACATAAACTAAAACGTATAAGACCAGCACTTTAGGCTTCAAAGCCTGTAAAGAGAAAACTCCAGACAGCGATATAATAAGCCATTAAATATACGGGGAAATGTAAAGAATGATGGAATCCATATTCCAATGAATGCAAATTCATTAGAACCGGGAGAAGTTCGAGTGCTAACGACGGTTAGGGTTCCGTAGGAAATGGTTAAGCATTCTGCGGCTTGCATTATTGTGTTATGTTATATTATATTACATGTCTTATTATTTATTTTGTGGTTTCGGATGAACTATGTTTTTTCGTCTAGATGGCCTAATTTTCACGGATAATGTAGAGCGAGGTTCCCAATTAAAATAGACTCTAATAAAGATAGCTATTTGTTTAGATTGAGACAGAAACATGGTACGTCATGACATCAGCTTTTTTCTTCAACTGCTGTGTGTATGTTCTTCTTGGCCCTCTTCTGGTGTCCCACCATATTCCCTCGCCAGTTCTCAATCATATGTATAAAGTGTCTCTTGACGAGTTCCAACACTTTCCCATTCATTTTCCGTTCCATCCAGCTTATTCCTTTCAATATCCTCAAACACCACATCTCAAAAGCCTAAAGTCTTTCTCGGTCTTTCTTGGTCACTGTCCACATCTCACACCCGTACATAGCGCTATTCCAATCTAGGAAGATTCTTTCTTATCTTTACTGATATGTTAGATTTAGAAATGCGGTTTTTTTACTGTTATACGCTGTTTTTGAAATCGTTATATTATCTTTAATATCAGGTGTACATATAGTGTCGCTAGTTAAACTGCCCAAATTTCTAAATAAATTGACATGCTCTATCTCTTGTCTTTTTATTACTATTGGAAACTTAGATGTCGTGAGCATTTTAGTTTTTCCTACATTAACTTTATCCCAAACTCTTTTAACGTTTTTTCCATTTCCTCTTTTAAATCAACCTGGTTTTTCGCAATTCCAGCCATGTCTAAATATACCCCATTAGTTTTTACCCCGCCTTTTCCTGTTTTTAATTTTCTGAATTGCTTTTTCTATTTATATATTGAAAATGGTTGGTGAGAGTGGACAACCCTGTCTTAAACCTTGTCTTCTGGGCTTTTTCTATCTCATCTCCTATTTTCAACAATGTTGTCTCTCTTGTATCCTGCATAGTTAAGAAAATCTTATGTAAGGCTTAACGATGAAATTTGGCTGATATAAAATGTTGGTATGCTATTGCCACAATATTAGTCCAATTCATACTTGAGTCAGCCAACCTTCATTACAGCGTTCTTGATCAAAAACGGGTGGCAGTACTTATGTTTTGTTAAAAGCAATCAACCGTTTACGCTTTGATTTTAATGGGTTTACTTAAATTTATTGAACTCTTGTGTCTTAACTTAACTTAAGGAAAACTTGCGATGGCAATTAAGCCGCACCTTTTTTGTAGTAATCCCAACAATTAGCGGTCCCCTAGCCCACGGGACCCTAACAGGCTGGACAGAACCAATTAAAATGCAAATAGGACCTATCGCGGTCTTACGTTAGTTCCAAACTTATTGGACGAAACTTTGACAAAGATGAGCCATGAATAAAACATGCTCTGTCATCTGCTATTTCTGCTTCTTAAATTTTAATATCGGCCCGGAATTTTTTAATCTCGAGAGTATTCGTAAGTGTTTCGGAACGTATTAATAAAAGCAAGTCCTAAGTGATAGTATTTAGTCGTTTGGAACTTGGAATTTCATGCTCGCTTAACTTAGCTACGAGTAATATAACTTATCAGATCGTCTTACCGTACGTATATGAAATTTAATATGGAGACAGTTCGAGACCCTGGAAAGGACATAGGCTACATTTTGTCGTGATATAAAAACATTAAGGGGTTGAACTGGGGGATGAAACTTTATATGGAAAATACGACTCTTGCGGGCGAAGTCGCGGGGAACTACTAGTACGTACCTATTTATAATAAAAACCAACTGGTTATGTTATTACCTACAGCAAAACCCTCAATATTGTAATTTCCTACACACATGTAGGATTTGAACCTACCGTCACGCAATGACGTAAGACAAAAGAGACCAAGAATTTCACACGGTTGGATGAACTGCACAGTAGCTCAGTCGGTAAGAGCGTTGGCCCGGTTAGCCAAAGGTCGTAGGTTCAAATCCTACCTGTGTGCGAATTTTCGGTTTCTTATTTAAACTTATATAAATAAGAAAGAACACTTTAAGTGTTAAAAAATATTAAAAATATTTAACACTTGGACACACCGGAGCACAACGAAAAACGAATATAAATATCGTTATTAAAAAATCTGCAATGTAGTTTCCCTCATATTTCTCTCTCTGTTACTTTCAAAGCCCTCTATATTTTACAACTTAAACAATTTTAAGAACTGCAGTAAATTCTATTTCAATTTCGTCCCAAAAGCATCAAAGTCAACATGAAAAGTCCTTTACAATGCGAAGAAAGGAGAAATATATTACGTCTGCACTCAACGTTTGCTCAAGACATTCGGGTCTTTGTTTCCATATAGTGCAAGGGGCAAGAACCTACAATGTCATGGCTTTCGACTATTTAGTTTTCAGGGTTCAGCTTGTGAAGGAAATATGAGACCGAACTTTACGAAGCTGCACCAATTTTTAAATTAAGGACAAATCTTTCAGTTTTAATTAAAATATTTTAAATATTATCCTAACAACTCAACAAATGATTGATTAATAAATATATTTACATCTACACTAATATTATAAATAGAAAAGATTTGTTTATATTGAATAGGTTCCGAAATTATTGGACCAATTCAGATGAAATTTAGTGCGAACCTAGTTGGAAAGGACTGGAACAGTCATAGAACACTGGAAAAGACATAGGCTATTATTTGTCGCGATATAAAATCATGGGAGGGGTGAAATGTGGGATGAAAGTTTATATGGAAAATGCGACTTTTGGGGCGCTGGCAAAGTCGCGGGGAAATGCTAATCAAATAATAAACTAAATGCCTGTCACTTAGATCCGTATCTCCTTAACTATTGTAACAAAACTGTAATTCAGTGTTTGTACAAACTTAATGGTACAGGGCCAGGAATCTAATCAGTTTTTTTTTCCACTCGGTCAGTGCAGCTTTTTGATGATACGATAACTAATTGTGCAAAAATATTATAGTAGTTACCACTCACTTGTATCATAATGAATTCAAACATCCATCCTTGCAATATTATTTCTTTTTCCTACTACTAGAACTCTAACAATATAGTAGAGAACCCATATGTGTACTTTTCTTTATTTTACGTTGGTCGCTTGTCTTACGTCTTATTTAATATAAATAAATAAATAAATTGTTTCAACAAATACACCAATTACCTAGCCCCAAACTAAGCGTGAGCTTGTGCTATGGTGACTGGGATAACGGATAGAAATACTTAAATACACATAAACATCCATGACTTAGGTACAAATGCTCGTGCTCATCACACAAACATTTGCCCCTATTAGTTTCATTTGACTTTTCCCAATGTTACTTATACTGCGCTGCATGAGCAGGCTATTGCAACCTTGTAGTGATTTTATAGCCAAAAAAGGTTTAGTTCATCAGGGCCCATAATTGTTTTAGGAAAAAACATGTTTACAGATTTTAACCAGCTTTACCAGATAATAATTGCTTTTAAAAGCAATTTTCTTGAAAGTAGGACAATTGCTTTTAAAATCGATGTTTCTGACAGTGGGTTAAGCATAGGTCACCTGAATAATACGCATTCTTACCTCTTTAACATTTTTCCGCTGTGTACTTGTACTAAACTCACCAGATCCTCCATTTTTTTTGATGCTAAAGAAGTTATATTTTTATAGTTGTGAGTAGCGGATTACGTACTTCATTGACTTCACATGAATTGCTGTAACTCCATTCTTAGGACCGAGGACATAGATATTTTTTAGGATAGATCTTCATTCATGCCATTTCATGCCATTTTTCCAGGGTCAAAAGGGACTCTGATTGACCTGCCTCTGCCATTTTTAATATATATATATATATATTATTTTGTACTTAATACGAGTGATATTTTACTTGACGACCGTCTTGGTGTAGTGGTTCGCGCCCCGGAATCCCGCAAGGAGCAAATGTTTATATGATGAGCATGAGCATTTGTACCAAAGCCATGTATGTTTATAAACGTATGTCTATCCGTTATCCTAGTCACAATAGCACAAGCTCACGCTTAGTTTGGGGCTAGGTAATTGGTGTGTTTGTTGAAACTATTCATTTATTCAAACTTTATTGCAAAGAAAGTACAATAGGCGGACTTAATGCCGTAAGGCATTCTCTACCAGTCAAACGCATGGGGAATGCAGAGAGTTATTAAGTGATATCACTTGTAAGATGCCTTTTACTTACAAAATGGATGCATTGTCAGTTTTATTACGATAAATAAAAATTTATTTAACTAACGTTAACACTCATTAATGTGCCACATGATATATTATCTATGTCACCAGTAAAAAAATGTTCAAAACCATTTAATTATCATCCATAAAGCCTATGTAATAACGTAGTAATTAACTTGGCCTATTGATTGCAGGTCGCACGAGATCTCCATACAAATGGAAGCGCTCAGCTCCTACGGGATCGGCCCGGCCCTCCTCATGCTGGGAGAGGGCTATTCACGTAAGTCTAATAATATTTATACCTTATAATATTAATGAAATTATTGATAAAGCTATATATTTCATCTGTATAGTTTAAAGGTGCAATTCTGAACAACATGGCTCCTGTGTAATTGCGCACGGAAGTAATACCGTGGCAGAAAGATAGTTAAGTTTATATACTTTGAGTTTAAGAATCAAGGGTACTTGAGGATAAATGACATGTGTACGAACCTGTTGTTTATAACAACGGCGCCACAGTCGCAAATTACAGTGGTAATGGCAAAATTAAAAAAAATATATATACATATATTAATATTACTACACATTTGAATTCTGCTAGCTACAACCACTGGAAAACCCTCAAAATTATTAGTAGAAAATCTACAAAAATCTATTCACCTTGGCCGCCTTGTACTACACATAATACTCATATTAAATAGAAAGCATAATAAACATAGGTAGATACGTACAGAATTATCGACAATTTTCATATTATTATGTATGAATTCGTCATCTTATGGAAACTCGACAAGAGCAAACTCTACAGACAAAATGATATAATTTTTCTACATTGTTATCATACATACGTTTACCGTTCTGGACCGGCATCTAATTTAAAGAAGCTCATATCTTCTCATAGTTTCATCCAGGCCAGCTGACATCATTTGAAGCGTGGAAGCTATTACAATAAAAGAAAGTTCCATCACGCGGCGGCCATTTTGACTAAATTGTCGCGGCCGTTCGCGAGCGAGTGCGTTTTACTGCTACGCGATTCCATCAAAGCATAGGACATAGGGCACGTCCACAACTACATAATAATATTTAAAATATTATCATCATAATCAGCCATAAGACGTCTAATGCTCCTCCCCGAGATCGCCTTCTGAAAATCAGCTGAAATCAGTAACGTTGTGACACACATTCGGCTGCCACGAACTCACGAGTGTTGCTGAGCTTGTTGGCATTCTTTGTTTGTGTCATTTTTATAATCCATACTAATATTATAAATGCGAAAGTGTGTCTGTCTGTCTGTTACCTCTTGACGCTTAAACCACTGAACTGATTGAGATAAAATTTGTTATGGAGGCAGTTCGAGACCCTGGAAAGGACATAGGCTACATTTTGTCGCGATATAAAAAAAAGAGGGAAATGGGGGATGAAAGTTTATATGGAAAATCCAACTCTTACAGGCGAAGTCGCGGGGAACCACTAGGGTTTTATGAGTTGTTTTGTATTTATAATTTGACTTGATTTTCCAATAAAAAAATCAAAGTGACCGGTTGTAAACAACCTGCACCCAGAACGATCCTACTATCTTTACAAGATTTGTCTTGCCACCTTTTTTGCTTAAAAAAATGTCCTAATTAATTAACGAAACATTATTATAAGTAGTGCATAAGTGTTCACGAAGTGTGTCTCAGAAAAGGTGACTCAAACAAGAATGTACCTACAAGATATTGTAGATAAAACCAAAGGGCTAGCAAGACGTCTGGTCCTTATAACTGAGTCCTTACATTTAGTGCTTGTTACTCAGCCCGAAGTAAAAAAGTAATTCGGCTATGATGCCTTTATTACGGTCCGCACTGACGAATAGAGTTATAGGCCATCTCGTTTCGTTTAGATGGCTCTTTGTCTCGAGATATACTTTTTATCTGAACACTAATTCCATAAGCCAGATGTATATAAGTGGGCTCTTTACAATGTATATCTCAAGCGAGGATTTCCTTTTTCCGTGGCATCAGTTTACAAGGCGCTTTTATAAACAATTGGCCACTACAAGTGGCCTCATAAAGTCCGACAAGTTCATGCGTGACCTTTCTGCGGTCGCTCAAGAACGTGACGGACTATAGAAATATAAGGTTATATTTTAGTAACGGATGAAACTTAGAGGGCAAAGGCAAAAAAAATAGTAAATAATATATCTTAAAAATACTTTTATTTTTATACGCTAGGTTTCGAGAAAAAACGCCAAAAGCATGTTGATTTCTTAGTAAAAAGTGTTGTGATTACTCTATTGCTTACATTTGGTACACAAGTTCGGTGTATAAGTAAATCAAAATGAGAGAGACAGATGCAAAAACGTAGTTTTTAAGACTAAAGTGGATGATCTTAAAAATATTAATTTTTTTTGTTAGGAAAAATAAACATTTTAATAAAATTTTAACAGAGCCTTTTACTATATAAGAGAAATACGACCTGAACATATTTTTTTCAAAAAACGTACGTTCAGGTCGTATTTCTCTTATATAGTAAAAGGCTCTGTTAAAATATCGACACTTGCTAAAACGTAACCTTGTATATTAATAATGGACATTGCATAACAAACAAAACATAATATAAAAACATAAAATTACAATTAGGAAAACCTACTTACGTAGGTCTACAGATAGTATTGTTCTTCACTTCTTCCTTACCGAAGCCTTACTGCTATATCTCTCTGTTGTGCTAATTCTCCACAATAAAGGCCTGAAATCCTGCGGAAAAAATGAGAAAATGTCCTCCTAAATCAACCTGGTGATACAGGGAGGAATAACTTATTGCTGGTTTGCCTAGTATTATTCCGACCTGAATATAAATCTTATTGTCAAGAAAATTATAGGCAAAGAGGATTGTTAGCGTGCAAAAAATATTTTACCCAACCAAATACTCGTAGGTGAATAAAGAAAATGTTGCGTTGTACCACAATGCTGAGGTGTATTCGTCCAAAAAAACGTTTTTCCTTATCATTGCTTATTTTTTTGGGTAAATTTATAGTTGTAAGGGGTTCCGTAGTCCGACAAGGAACCCTTATAAGATCGTTCAGTCCGTCCATTCCGTCCGTCCGTTCCGTCCGTCCTAGTCTGTCATAGCAGAATATCTTCTACGTTTATGGACTGATTTGCATGTAACTTGGATCGAGGATACTTCACATATAGATCTCATTTTTAAAAATACGAAAAATAAAATTACCCCTTTTTAAGGGCCCCCCCTCCTTGTGAATAATTTTTTTGAGTGCATCCCCTTGCGTGAATTTTTTTTAAGTGCACCCCCGTGCGTATGGTATCGTTGAAAAGGACTATGAAAATAAAGTAGGGTTTCCATACAACACTTTTTTATCAGCTTTACCATTTGCGAATATAGCTCGCCAAAGTCGTTTACACGGTGTCCCCCCCTGTAATTTCTAAAGTCTTGGACCTATAAACTTCAAATCACTCACGTAAAGAAACAGGCGCTCTTATTTAAAATTGTTTCGGGTATCCTGTGATGAATACTTTTGAAATTATAAATAAAATAAATAAATATACTTTTTTTCCAAAAGAACAGTATAAACTTAAAAATATTTTTTGCCTATACTGTCTAATGTTGTAAGTTAATGGTACGGAAACCTTCGTGCTCGACTCGCACTTGGCCGGTTTTTTAATGATACCGTTAAGTCAATTTGCTTAAAGGAATTTCTTTCGGGTAGGCTTGAGTAACAGTGAAATATTTTGTTTATTTCTTGGAAAACCAACAGCGATTACATAAATATTAAACAAACTAACATTTGATGTACAATAAGGCCAATGACAGGCTTTCTTTAATCATTAAACCACATGTTGTTGTAAATTTATAAATAACATCCTATATAATATTTAATATTTATTTATTTCAGGCTACATACTACAAAGTAATACAGGCCCATAGGATAAATACCTTACAGACTAACATACATATGAAATATATAAAAAAAAAAACTAATAAAACACTATTTAACTAACTACACGAGCTACTAGATACGACGCGCGCGGTGTCGGCTGGCAGTCGTCCCCGGAATCTTCGAAACACGACTCCCTGCGGCCAGAAGTCCTCCTTCATGAAGATCGCCAGATGATGGGTCGGTACTCTAACCACGAAAGAACTAAAATTCACTTTGTGGCTAGATGCCAACCGTTTGACCCTCAGGGTGAAGTTGGACTTACTTCGAACATAGTCGACGACCTCCTCTACCTTCTTCGACCAGTGACATACAGCTGCGTCGAGCGTATTTCTGGACGCAGCGGGTGTTCGGGTCCAATCGGTGCGGTGCCATGGTGGTTACGGCTGGCGGGCTTCCTCTTCTTTCTTTCCACTTTCGTGAAGCCCTGCTCGTCGCACCGGTCCTTCGGTTGACACGGTGTTGGTGTCAACTTCTTATGTTTCTATTATATAAGTACTTATTTGATTTAATAATAGTACCTACAGATTTGGTACTCGTCAGGTAGATAGTTTGTTTGAAGTAATAATAGTGTTTATCTATCACCGCTGCACTGCGGCATCGAATTGAATTTTGTTGGCGACCAAAATAAAGTTAAATGGATTAGCAATAAAAAATATTTAAAAAAATTGTCACGTTTCCATAATTCCAAAGTAAAAATAATCAACGCCAAACACATAATATTAATAATAATGTCCTCCTAGCCGATTTCGACTACGGCGGCCTATTTCAACAGAGATTAGCCAACTGCGCAGGACATATTTTAGTGCGCAAGTGTGTGCGCTATACACAGGTGCACTTTGTGTTCCTTCACTCTCATAATTCGGTGAGACGGCAGTCCGACATGACCGTAGAGAGATCAGGCGCAGGACCAACGGCTTAACGTGCTTTCCGAGCCACGGGGGTGTTAGCACCACCAACTTCCTGACTCCGGAGCTGTGTTCGAATCCCGGGTCGGGCCGAGAGTGTTTGGGTTTTTCTGTCTTGAAATAACTCAGGCCAATCACATACAACAATAATCACGAAAAACACACACGCGTCGACAAAAAAATAATAATTTTCGTCAAAGCCAATCCCGAAATTAAATCTGGCTCACAATTACGCCTCCAATACCGGTTGTTGTAAAAAATTTCGCCTACTGCAAAACGTAATTGAATGCGTGAGGTTTACGAGACATTCGTTTTGGGACGAACTGGTGGGGTAGGGTGACCACGAAGTTAGGAAAGTGAGGGATTTTTACAAAGTGTTTTTTTTGTCGTTGTCTTTTTTAATGAAGGTGGTGCGCCCGATGAAATACTTTTATGTCTGTTTTGCTTCCATTTCTCTCGCTCTGTTCAGCGTCTCGCAGGGCAGTTGTTATAGAAAGTCAAATGAGAGCGTTCATGTCGTCAGACCAACGGCTTGGTGATCAAATGTTATAAGGTGTGAAACTCAACTTTTCAAAGTTCCAATTTTAAAAAATTGGATCTTGTGAGTATTTCATGGAACAGAGGTTGTGTAACTTTGTAAACGTCTTTATCTTACATAAAATAATTATTTTCTTTACAATAAATGTGACGTTAAAATTTTCTGTAGGTATGCGAGAACACCTACTTACGATTACTTATAATAATAAAATTATCTTGTTGATAATGGTTACAGCACTTTTAAATAAATTAATATTCAACTCTGATTAATGAATGTGGTTCTTTATCAAACAATTACCGACTATTCCACCGACGGATAAAAAAGTTATGGATACGGCGACCGATTTAAATTTGCACCAAATGAGAAGTGTCACAGACTGATTTTAAAATTATCCGTTTCTTATTTTATCTCTGACTATTGAAAATTAGCGCTTAGTGGTATTTAATACTAAACAATATTTTTTTACTCCTTTGCTAGCTACAGAAGAGAAGGACACAATTTATTTATATGCTAGGAATATCCCGCATTGACCGTATATTTGGCTGTCCCACTTAAAACGGGCAGTCGTTTATCTGGTCCGTGCAAAAATCTGAAATGGAGCAGCACCGCTCGAAAATTGTGGCCCTGGGCTGTTGACCGCGCCAGACCGGAAGGGTTAGCCAAATATGGACAAATTGTTATACTAGTTTGGACCCCAATGAGGCCTAGCATTTTAGGGTTGATGTTCTAATCTATAAGGAGACCTTTTAATCAGGGTTAAGCTGGTAACGGTTATCCTGTGCTAGGCAGGAGATCTGCCAGAATGTGTGAGTTAACTTAAGAGAGGGAAGTACGTATTTTATTAATATTATAAGTTCATATATAAACTCATACTTTGACTACTAATTCGCATTTAAAATAAATATTCTCAACCCGAAAAACCATTTACAACATTTTTGAAGATTTACATGAAACTACTATCGGAATTCTTATAGTCTAAGCAGATAACCTATTTCATACTAAAATCTTAAGATTGCTTCAAGACTATATATTTAACATATTTTTTAAATTTCTCAGAATTTTTAGAGTGCTGTGCAATAATGTGCCATAATATCTATCCCAGTTTTACCCATTTTCTGTTAACATAAGCCTAACGACACCGCATCTTACAATACAATGCATTTTTTTTCCAATCAGGATGTTGCTGCCTCAACAACAGTAAAACTAACCAATAATTAAACCTTTCCACCGAATCACACAATTTCATACCCATCTAAAGCTTATCGTGAAAACAATCATGTCCAAGGTAGAAGTTCATATTACCACAGGTCACTTTCCAACGGCGGGGTCGCACTAATTAACATTTTTATATGCTTCATTTGCATACCGCCGTGATAACTCCGTAAATTAAAATTTATCAAAGCTCGCCTTGGTTGCTTCGGAAAATGCAATATGGCGGCTTTGTTACCCCTTTTGCTGGTCTGATTTTTGCGGTAGGTATTAAAGTTCAAATGGGAGTTCGACTGAGATATTTTTAATAGCAAACGATTGCAAAGGCAAAAGAAGGAATCTGAGTATCCTTTTTTATACAAATAATGGGCTAACTCTTGATCTTCATCTTAGCCTGAGAACAAAGATAAGGATTACGATGGAGCGAGCAAGACTTAAAGAGTTTCGGGTTACAGACGGAAAAACAGACGCAGGCATTTCAATCTTTGGCTGTGCGCATTAAAAATAAAGATGAAAAGCGCTTGATATGAGAGACGGAAAAAAATAAATAAATTAAATAGACTGAGAAATATCAACCAACAAAGCTGCAGTCTGGTGTTCCGATGAAACAATTGTGATGGCAGAGATTGTAGAGCTCGTGCGCACACTCGCCGAAGTACAGTCTGTAAAAGACACAGAGACATGCAACTTGGCGACGGTGAGCTAATGTATAAAGCCAATTTTTCAACATCGTTAAGTGACTTTTAAAGTCAATATGAATCCGGTTAGATTTGACCTAATTCATGGAGGAGTTTTTTCCATTCCTATCTGCTTTCGTCTTTGACCTCCTAATACGACATGTTCCTAATGACAGCAGCTAAGCTCTTAAATTGGATGATGATGAATGATACTGACTGAACAATACACGCATTCATTCCCTGGCATCCATCATAGTTCGAGCTAATTACAAGCCCATAACTCCGAGGGCAGGTATCAGCTGAGATGAGCAATTCGGCCATTGTGCTGTAATTTATCGATATTAAGCGCGTGATTTGTAGCCCTATTGCTTTGAGTTGCTATTACGGACTATTAGCTGATGACTTACCCATAATGGAGCCAATATTCAATTACTTTCCAGTTGTGACATATTCAATCTCGTCGAATTTCCTTGTTGCATTCTTATTTGTTCTGCTCCGGGATCCTAGCCAGACAGAAAAGTCAGGTTTCCCTGCTACCAAGGTCACTCTTAGTGACCTTGTTAGCCCTTGCTAGACCTGGATATGTCAGATGGCAGTCACTTCACTGTAATTACCTGATCTGCCATATCCTTGATCATCGTCTTAAGCGGACCCTGGGTCCTCGCGTGCGAGTGCACAACCAGCACAACGCTAAAGCACTTATTGTCTGAATATCGCGTAGTCTAATAGGCTTATTAGATGATGAACATAGACAGACAGTCTAGCTTTCTTAATACTACTGTAAGCGGTTAAGGTGGCGATTCGGTGAGTGACAATGAACTTCTGGATACGTCTTGAGTCATGATCTTGACTTGTTACTAACATTATTGTAGCTATGATCAACTTTTACGTGTTCGAGCATTTGGTACTGGGATCTATTTCGTTCCTCTTGTACTTTACAAACCAGTGCATGTGGAATTGGGCTATTTTGTTTTTTTAGTATCCACGAATATCCAAAACGGTTGATCAGGAAAGGTTTGTCATCAATCATCGGCGTGTACACTAGAGATTCCAATCGAAAGTTGTCGAAAATACGCATTTCGGACGAACGTGATCCATTTCCCATACCTATTGTTTCTAATCCCAACTGGATTTGCATCCAATGAATATTTGCTCAAAACATTTTGGCGCGCGGGACACCATTGTCCATGTACCACACCCAGCTTATCTTGATCCTTGCCGCAAAACGTTTTGAACTCTGGTTCTTATGGTTTAAGGTAGACGGCACATGTCGCTTCTAGACGGCTATTAGAAATATTCGATTTTATCGTTAGCATACATATGTATTTTGCCTCCGTTTTTCAATAGCATATCCGGGAGGAACGTTAGGAAATGGGAAATTTTAGACTATAATAATAACATTTGGATGACCTAGCGGACCTACTAGACTGCTGTTAAGAATATTCATTCATGTTTTATTTTACAGTTGCTTCTGTTGTTTAAAAATTGAAGTTGGTAATATTATAAATAGGAATAACGAGAATATAGTTTCTCGTTATTTCAATTTATATCAAGAAAGTTTCTGCCTGTATCTACTATTTAAGTTGTACACTCATTGGAAACACTCAAGCAAAGAATAAAAAATTACATAATTTTTTCTCTAGATACTTTATGTAGAAAAAAAGCAAATGATTGTTATGGCAATTATAGCAATTAAACCAGGATGTACAAGATCTTTAGGGAAAACACAAGTCAAGTATGCGGCATCTTTCAAAGATATTCGCAATTCAAATGTTGGAATTAAATACCGTCTGTTTATTAATATTTGAGAAGTCTGAACGTAAGAAAACTTCACCACCGAGTACTTGTTTTCCTTCATTTCGGCTTACTGCGCGGGTCAGCCGGCGAAAAACTTAAGCTTCTTTAAAAGAACGTTTTATCGCTGAGAAGTTTCTACGAGAGGATTTTTGCTGGTCCAACAACTGATTTCATGTTTGAAATATAATTTATATTCAGAGGTAAGTACATATTAAAAAGAGTTTGTAGGTACAAGAGCTACCAAATTACTTTAGGATTACGGTTTTCAGTGTCAACAAGAATACTTGGACGGTTTTTATCCCGCCTTAGTTTTTACCATGTAGTGCATTATATTTGCGTTTGCCACTGAAAGCTGAATACCATAGTGGAGAAGATAAGGAATATGCTCATCATATTCGTAGATCATAAAAATAGCAACAATAACTCCGCGTTGCACTAGCCACAAACTCCGATAATGGCGAACAACATCAAAACAAACAGTAATTGACAGCCAAAAAAGGCTGGCATGAAATGGCCCAAGAAACCGAACTAAGTGCAACACAATGAATTTAAATATCATTTAATTTGGCTAATGTATGTTGTTATGGTAAATTCTATCATACAAGCGGACCCGATGAACTTTGTTTCGTCTAAAAGTCTATGAATGAGCAGATTTAGGATTTGAAATTAATTTAAAATTAAGTGCATCATTATTTGTATTATTTTTATTGCCATGTATTTTGGTGCATATAACAAAGCAGCTTATTAAAAATGAAAATATTTTTAGAGATGCGAATAAAAACGTCTTAAGGGTGCATAAACAAAATGCTCAACTCACACATACTCTAATAAAAATTGCCAAGAAAATCGTTGTGTGTGTTTTATTCCACATAATGATCACGACTCTCAGTCATGAGGTATACGACTGTGAAGAAGAAAATGCCATCGGAGTATTCATGGGTCACTTTTCCGTATCTTCTCGTTATGATCTAAAAAGTTTCGGGAACTCGCTGTAATGACTGATATTTTTTCGCATGAGTGTGATAAAACCGGCAAGCGTGAAATGTATTCAAGAGAAACACGATGACCAGTTGGCAGCGCCATTTGCATGTAAATGGGATACAGTCGGCCTCGTAAGGGCGTAATGATGTAAATTGATTGATCTGTGTCCACGCTGCCTTTGTAACTGAGTGTACGATGGGAAATGGTAATTGAGGTTTACATATGCTGTATTTTTTCGTTATTTGCAAGTGATATGGTGTAGAATGCAGAATTTTAATATTTGAAACTATAACTATGATATGTTCATATGTACGGTGAGGATAAACATCGTGAGGAAACCTGCAAATTCAGGCGACTGAATGTGTAACCATGATCCAAACCTGGTCAGGTTCCCCTGTTAACAGGGTAACGGAGGTCAGATGGCGGTCGCTCCACTATAATTACCTGATCTGCTACATTCTGGATCATAGTCAGCGGACCCTGGGCACTGGGCGTGCGAGTGCACAACCGGGATATATGTTCCGTAAAAACTGACATCGCACTAATAGTAAAATGCTTACTTATGAGTAAGACTTATGTATGTACCTACACGTAGTTATTACAATCTTAACGAAATGTAACTACGGCGACCGGAGATTAACAAGCACGCAGGAAATATCAAAGTGGAGGATGTACAGTACACGTATTGAACTACAAAATAGCTTTTATTACGTAGGGAATAGAGGCGGTCTCAAGGTCGAAAGTAGGGTTATCTGACCTGTGCACAGTATACACAGGTTCACTCTCTTCACAAAAAGAACAAGAAGGACGATAGAAAAGAGTAATTTCCACAAGAAAAGTCTGAAACTCTTGGATAAAACCGATATTAAATTATGTAGGTATCTAAAATTAAGCATAGTTAATCAATTTTGAAATTAAATTAATTTATGTAATCTACATTATATCTTGAATGATTAACTATATATACAACTTATTAATAATAATTAAGATAAATTACTTAATACAACACAAAAACAAAAATTATAAAAATGGTCCTTGTGGTAAGGTTCCTAGGATGCTGGCAGCATTACTGCGCTGGGTAGCGATGCTTATACGCTGAGCAAGGTAGCTGCCAGCTCTTAGGTCACCACTGATGTCAACTAGCCTCTGGGAAATTTCTTTGAAAAAAGAGATAGCGTTGGGACCCCACGAACCAAGTGTTTCGACTCCAAACGGTACAAAGTGGTACCGGGAGTCAATCTGCCTGTACTTGTTCTTTTTAAAGTTTTCGGCACTTGTCGCAGCCAAACCAGCATCACGGCTTGTCCCGGGCAGATGAGAGGCTGCAAGTGTGTCGACACAGGTAGCGTCCCACACAAGAGCCCGACCCATCCGCCAAGGGACAAGTGACATCCCAATAAATTAAATTAAATTACATATAAGAGGACTACCTCTTTACACAATGCTCAATTATTATCAGAAGTTTTGTTTGTTGTTCGATTAAATACACCTAATAGATAATATGATTTCTCTTGATTCTGCTAGCCGCTTCAAACTAATTTCCTCACCAAGTTGCAAATTGAGGGAAAATCATATCTATATCAAGAGATTCAAATTACCTCAGACATTAATATCATCACGTCATCTGTACGTGTCTAAGGCTTAATGCAAACGCGCAGATGCGACCACGACAATCTGCCGCCAGCACGCGTAACTGTTATATGTTGCAAGTAGACTTTGAAGTCTGGTAGTTTCAATTCTGTCTCAATGCAATTGAGACAGAATTGAAACTACCAGATTTACTACAGACTCTAGACTATTATTAAAAATGCAAAAGCGTGTCTGTCTTTGTTTACCTCCGCACGCATAAACCGCTTAATCGATTTAGATTAAATGGGGTATAGGTGATATAGTTAGAGGTCCTGGGTTTTTTGGCAACTATCCTATGTGTCCAGTAAATGTCAGTTTTCACCCCAGAAATCATCCTTTGTAAACATAAAAAGGAGTTCAAGCAAAATTAAAAAATTGCGCGGACAAAGTCGCGGTGAACCGCTAGTCTCATCATAATAAATATATAAATGAGGGTTAAAATCGCAATGTAAAAAAAGTAAAACGTAACATAACAATTTCCTGGTAATGGACGACCGTCTTGGTGTAGTCGTTCACGCACCGAACTTCTAAACCAGGCGGTTGCGGGTTCGAATCCCGCAAGGGGCAAATGTTTGTGTGATGAGTACGAGCATTTAATTTTGTACCTAAGTCATAGATGTTTATATGTATTTAAGTATTTCTATCAGTTATCCTAGTCACCATAGCGCAAGCTCACGCTTAGTTTGGGGCTAGGTAATTGGTGTGTTTTTTGAAACAATTTATTTATTTATTAATTTTAATGCAGTGGTTTGCTGTGTCTTCTCCTTTTAACACACTACCCAACAACTAATACGGTTCACGGAGGGGTTTCATGTCTAAAATGTAACTTTTCTTGTGTCTGAAATAAGAATCAGAATTTTTGAAGTGGTTAATTTAAACACACACATTACAATCTAAATAGTGCACATGTTTTGCCATTACTATCGTGCAAATTAACATTGATATCATACATTAAGTCTACAAACTTTATGTCTCATTATTACAATAGTAAATTGGCATTAAAATAAATTCAGATACTTACGTCAAATTGAATGAAATATCAAACGTCTAACTTTTACTTGGGCTGACAAAATTTGATTACATTTATGCTTTACATGTTTTGCATGTTAAACTTCGACACTTTCGATCATGTTTGAATGCATTAAATCAATGAAATATGAAAAAAAATGCATGCATTTTTTTGCATTGTGATATGTTACAGGAATTGATTTAAGTTGCAACTTCCTTCCAACTTCCAATCAATTCCTGTAACATAACATACTCGTATTGCTTGTAGAATCACGTATTATTCTAGCCACTTTTTACAAGCTTTTATTTAGCTTGCAATGTAACTATGTATGTTTGTACGGGTGGAATCTTGCAACTCAATTTTGAAGCAGATATATTCAACCGATTGAGTTGAAATTTTGTGTGCACGTTTAGTTTGGATGACAATGCATTGTAAGATGCATGACGTCGTTCTAAATTCAACATGGCGGACCATCCAAGGTGGCAGACTCGTTATTTTCAATGCACTTCTACAATATTAGTATCAAATGAAAGGGCTTGCTGAGAGTAACTCAAAAAATAAAGTGACGTTACTAAAAATTCAAAATGGCCGACTTGTAAATGCAATTCTCCAATATGGGTATCAAATGAAAGGGCTTGCTGAGAATAACTCGATAAATAAGGTGACGTCATTCCAAATCCAATATGGCGGACTTTCAAAGAAGGCAGACTAAGTTTTCTTTGCTTTCTTACAATGTGGGTATCAATTGAACGGGCTTGCTGAGAATAACTCGATAAATAGGGTGACGTCACTCTAAATCTAATATGGCGGACTTTTAAGGATAACGGACAAATATAGTCATGTTTTTAAAGCTTTCCTACAATATGGGTATCAAATGAAAGGGCTTGCTGATAACATATCCATAAATAAGGTGACGTCACTCCAAATTCAATATGGCGGACTATGATTTTATGCTTTCTTACAATATGGGTATTAAATGAAAGGGCTTGCTAAGAATTACTTGACACATAAGGTGACGTCACTCCAAATCACATATGGCGGACTCCTAGAGATGGCGGACTAAGTTTTTGATGCTTTCCTATAATATGGGTATCAAATGAAAGGGCTTGCTAAGAATAGCTTGATAAACAAGGTGACGTCACTCCAAATCTATATAAATTTATGCTTTCTTGCAATATGGGTATCAAATGAAAGGGCTTGCAGAGAATAAGCATGCAAGTTTAACTCCGTTGCTCCGATCCGTTTAGGAATTTGGTGTATCGGGCTTTCTTAGCGTGAAGAAAAGGCGTGATAGCCGAGTGGAGAAAACTTCACTTTTCATTCGTCAGATCATGAGTTCTATCTCCGTCTGTACCAATAAGTTTGTACAAAAACTTAAGTGCCTACAGTCTTTTTCAAATATATCGCTGCCTAACGGTGAAGGAAAACACCATGAGGAAAAACCTGCACACTAGTGGCTAGTGTGTGAGATGGAAAAGGCAATGGCAAACCATTCCATTAAATATTGCCTAGTAGTCGTTGTGTGTGTTTCATTCCATATAATGATCACGACCCTCAATCATGAGGTATACGACTGTGAAAAGGGGTTTTCTCGGAGTCCTCGATTATAATTATCGAGGTTGAATTTTTTGAGTCTTTAGCATCGGTGGATTTACTGTTATGATACTGATATACGTCAATGATGCGTTGAATGAGATAAACAGTGAGATATGCCTACAGACTAAGAAATCTGTCCAGCGATAACTAAAAAGTGAAAAATAAATTACAGTCAAAAAACCCTTATAAAAACAAGCTTTTATGTCAATGCGCTAAAGTATAAAATCCATTTTCCTTTTAAACTTTTACAATTAAATAATAACATCATTACACAATTTATATTATATAAAAGCTTGTCGCGAGATTTTACCTGTGTAGATAAACAAGTAAATTATATACATAACTTGATATGATTGACTATTTTTTTTAAAAATCAAACTACTAAATACGCCAAATGAGCACTTAAATCCCGCGACAAGCTTTTATATAATATAAATTGTGTAATGATGTTATTATTTTATCGTAAAAGTTTTAAAGGAAAATTTATTTTTTACTTTTTAGCGCATTGACATAAAAGCTTGTTTTTAAAAAGGGTTTTTTGCTTGTAATTTATCAAACCCAAACCTAATATCTGCATCTAGCTGCAACGAAGGCCTTGGTATATAATATAATATACATTATGAACATAATCCTCGCAGCTCGAACCATCGTCGGAATATTTAGCGCAAGTATGCGGCCGCGCGGATGCCCAGTCGATAGTGTGATCCAAATAATAGCCCTAATGCAACGCAAGCCGCTTGCGGTATGCTTTTTCATTATTAAATACATCGTATTTTAGTCACCTCCATAGATACATACAAATTGGTTATTACACCTCTTTATTAGGATCTTCCTGACTCCGAGCTGTTTCCGAGTTGCTTCAAGACAAACCCAATAACAATTTTCGGCCTGACACGGGATCGAACCTGACAGGCTTAACCTGATATTTATCTGTTTTAATGGCATTAAGTATGAGTGTCTTAAAGATCGTTAAAGTGCCTCAGAAACCACAGGTTTCAAACCAGGAACCCAAAAGACGAAAGAAGCTCTTTAAACACTATGCTCTATGCTGTCTCCCATTACGTGTCCTGTTATTTTGTCGTCATCACGTCATCTGTACGTTTCTAAGGCTTGGCGCAAACGCACAGATGCGACCACGACAATCTGCCGCCAGCACGTATCACTCATTGGAAAGTTATTGCGATTACCATTTCGATTCCATTGCAACGACATATTTTATGAATTATCATTTTTCCATTATTTAGAAAGCCATAATTTTTATAGACGTCTGTTTACAAGATATACATTATGACTATTGTGATTTGTAAGCAATGGAGTTCGGCAAAAAAAAAATACTAGCTTTCAAAACAATTACAAAGAATCAATGCATATGTCATTGCAATAAGTATTAGATATGACTGCGGACTCAGTCTGCTCGTGACCGCGGCTGTAATCCATCCGGCCGAAACGTCGAGCAGTGAGTCTCAAATACTCATAACCTAAATTCGTGCTCATACTCATCATGTCTCATAACTATTGTAATGCAATGCAAAATCTTAAAATTTCATGTATCGTCATCATCCTAGCGTTATCCCGGTTGTGCACTCACACGTGAGGGCCCATTGTCCGCTTTAGATCATGATCCAGGATATGGCAGATCAGGTTATTACAATGGAACGACTGCCATTTGACCTTCGTGATCCTGTTTAACTATTGTATTAGCGATAGCTTTTTAAGAGCCGGTAGACCTGCTGAAAGTTAAAGCTATTGCAGTTTGAAAGCCTGGAACCCAAAAGACTAAAGAAGCTCTCTAAACACTATGCCCTATGCTGTCTCCAATTACGTGTCCTGTTATGTTGTCCCCGGAGAATATAATTCAGTTGCGAGTGGCTCGGAGGGCCCTCGCAGCTGCTCGCTCCTCGCCGTTTTCTCTTTTCGACGGTAAAAAGCACATAAGCCGATTGTTAAGATGTAACGCAAGTTGTAAGAGAGAAGCGGACTTAACTACAGTTTTGAATATTTTATCTTGTCCAGTTAAGCCACATTAGAATCGAAGGCGGTTGCCGTAGCCGAAATTGTCTTTGAGTAGTATCACACAATCATCATCATGTTGCTAGTATCTAGATATTGCTAGCATGTTACTGAGAAAAGCAAATACTTATTATTTTTATAATTAAAGCAATTTATTTAGAAGTTTTTACAACCAACCGGATGACACGGTCGAGAGCAGATTTTTTTTTATAAAAAAAGCTTTATTTTGATATTTTGACAGTTTTTGTACCTTGATCACGTATTCGTCTAGCACAATACGTTAGGATATAAAAGGAAGAAGTCAGCATTGTACAACGTGTTCCTTTTGTTATCTCATTGTGAAAACATACGTTCTACTGCATCAATTTTTTAGTGCATTATTTTTGTTCCATAGAAAAAGTTGTCGTATTTAAGCCGAAAAACAAAATAGATAAGTAAGTTGTTAAGTTATGTCATATCAAAATAAACACATTTTCTATTTCTGTTTCATTAACATCGCGCCAGTCTTCTTAGTCTCATCTGTAATGCGTGAGTACAATTTAATATAGTAAATAAAAAATCTATTTATACGCAGTATAACGATCTCAGCTGATAACTAAGTATTTTAATTTGTTGATGAGTAACCGCTTATCCAATCACAGCTCTTTTTGAAATTTAACAGGTGTAAGCCTGATAAGTGCCTAAGAAATCCTTATTTTTTTTACGTACTATCAAAACGCCTTCAAAAAACGTTTTTCTTTTGACTTAAACCACATATTCAAGAGCACAACAGCAAGCACTCTCCAGACGCCCGGTGTATCGCGGATAGCTCGCTAGATTTACGAGCAGGGTAGCCGGTTTGAAGCCCGGCCGAGGCTTGATTTAAATTAACGGCGGTGACTTTAAAAGTCGCCACATTGTTGGATTTTTCTTGAAGTTACTGAACAAAAATTGACGAAGTATTGAGCAAACTTGTCTAGACATTGTGATATGAATGAATTAATGCATTTATTTGCTTAAAACACGGTACAGATTAATAAAAACAAATAATATGGGTTCAGCGTGTTTTACCGATGTATCGGTAGGCAAATACTTGACGTCATCGTCTAAAATTACCAATTTAATTTTTAAATAATAAAAAAAAAAAACGATTAACTATAATACACATGAATAATAGAATGTCAGATAAATTTTTTAGCGCGCATTATACAAAAACAATTGTCATAGATAATACCTAAATCTAAACAATACATGTCAGTCCATCTAATATAAAAAAACGCAGTGGTCTACCTTGGAATCGGGCGTTTCATGTGTCCATCAGAACAAAATTTTAAAAACTCCTCTATAGTGTAAAAAAAGTTTGTGTAAAGGAGGTTGTGTGGATGACAAGTTAAAGTTTTTAATTGTATTTAGAAACAGGTAATAAATAACTATTTTTGGAAATACTAAATGGCGCTCCCCAGTCCCCAGTGCGCTTTTACTTCCATTCTATTAAAACTGATTTATATTTATTTTTTACGATAAAAAGTAGCCTTTTACAAGGTTCCATCTAGGTATATTCAATTAAAGATGAAACAATTTACGCATGAAAAGGTAACACATAGACGAAATGTGCTCCTTTTGGATGTATTAAATAGTTTCATGTAATTTGTGGTAATATAAAACAGGCTATAGTTATTATTATAAATTGTAGCTACAATTTAAGGAAGATAAGATACTGTTTAAATAAACAAGCAGACTTATTTTCACACTGCAGTACCCATAAAATGTACCGTCGGCAAGTAAATACACCAACGCCCATGTCGCTCGCTTGAATTTCAAATTGAAAGGCTGTATCGACTGCATTATCTCGGTAATTTCGTTGCGAAATTTACATGGTAGATGGTATCAATGTTTGATTATAAGTCGATTGAACAGGCGGCGGGCGGCTCATCATCGGCGCCCATGGAAATTACATACGAGCTTTTGTTGAAGCGAGCATAGATTAATAGATGTTCAGATACATTTATTATGTGGTATTTATGGTGGTATCCAATACATGGTTTCAAAAAAAGGATGGCCATTTAATCACTTACAAAAGTGGCCAACATAAGACGCAGATCGACTATTTTCTCGTCAGACGCAATAGCCTCAACCGCGTCAAAGATTGTAAAGTGATACCTGGGGAAGACTTAGTCTCACAGCATAGACTTCTTATAATGGAAATGAAGTACAAGATAAGACTAAATAAAAACAAGGAGCGAGTCCCACCTAGAATAAAATGGCATATGCTGGACAAGGAAGAAAGTGCAAATGAATTTAGAATCCGAATTCTTGAAAAAATTGAAGAAATGGCAGATATGGAAGAACGGTGTGTAAATGAATGTTGGAGAGAAATGGCAGAATGCATTAAAAAAGCGGCAATAGACATATTAGGCGAGACGAAAGGAAAAGGGGTAATAGAGAAAGATACATGGTGGTGGTCAAACGAAGTGCAAGTTGTGTTAAAAGAAAAGAAAATTAAATTTAAGGAATGGCAAAGAGTAGCAGATGGAGATGAAATTTTAAAAACAGAAAAGAAGAACGAACATGTAGAATGGAAGAAAAAAGCCAAAAAAGCCGTTGCAATAACAAGGGCGAGAGCGCAAGATGGACTTTACCGTGCACTAGATAGCCCTACAGGTCAAAAACAACTTTACCGTATTGCTAAGGCTAGAGAAAGGAAAGCTAGAGATATTATACATATGAAATGCGTAAAGGATGAAACAGGACAGGTTCTCTCGGGTGATAATGAAATAAAAGAGCGATGGAAGGACTACTTTGAAAAGTTGATGAATGAAGAAAATAACTGGAACGGCATACTGCCGAACGTCTCTACCAACGTTGGATTAGTAAGAGAAGTGAGTGTAGACGAAGTGGAAATGGCAGTTAATAGTATGAAGAGAGGGAAAGCAGTGGGGCCTGATGGCATATCAGTCGAAGTATGGAAGTTGCTAAGAGTAGATGGATGGAAGTGGTTGGCTTTATTCTTCAATTAGTTGTTGCATGAGGAAAAAATACCCGATGATTGGTGCAACAGCCTATTGGTACCAATCTTTAAAAATAAAGGAGACGTGCAGGAGTGCAACAACTATCGGGGAATAAAGCTAATGTCACATAGTATGAAACTGTGGGAAAAAGTAATTGAGAGACGAGTGAGAGAGGAGAGCGTCATTTCACAGAACCAATTTGGTTTTATGCCTGGTCGAGGAACATCGGACGCCATATTCGCCATTCGCCAAATGTGTGAAAAATAGCGGAGTAGCGGAGATGAGAATGTTGCGATGGATGTGTGGAGTGACAAGAATGGACAAAGTAAGAAATGAATATATAAGGGGAAGTTTGCAAGTGGCGCCTGTGACAGAAAAGATGACGGGAAACCGTTTATCTTGGTATGGGCACGTGATGAGAAGAGAGGAGAATCATGTGACAAAAAGAGTGATGAGTATGAATGTTAGTGGATGGAAGGGAAGAGGCTGACCTAGAAAGAGATGGATGGACTGTATAAAGCATGATATGATTGTGAAAGGAGTGGATGAGTCAATGACGAGTGATAGGATTGTATGGAAGAGAAAAACATACTGCGCCGACCCCAAATATAATGGGAACAGGGCAAGCGAATGATGATACATTTATTATGTACATACTGCCGCTTGACTGCCTCGTTGGTCTAGTGGTCAGCACGCTGGTTACGTCGGGAGAGAGTGTTGGGTTTTTATAGTCTGTCACAGCAGAATATATTCTACGTTTATGGACTGATTTGCATGTAACTTGGTTCGAGGGTACTTCACATATAGATCTAATTTTTAAAAATACAAAAAAATAATTAATCCTTTTTAAGGGTACATTACCATACACGTAAAGGGGGGGGGGGGGGGGGGGTTGAATTATTTTTTTGAGTGCACCCCCTTGTGTGGGGTATCGTTGAAAAGGACTATGAAAATAAGGTAGGATTTTCATAAAACACTTTTTTACTAGCTTTACCATTTGCGAGATATAGCCCGCCAAAGTCGTTTACACGGTGTCCCCCCTCTGTAATTTCTAAAGTCTTGGACCTATAAACTTCAAATTACTCACGTAAAGAAACAGGCGCAGAAACTCTTGTTTAAAATTGTTTCGGGTATCCTGTGATGAATACTTTTGAAATTATAAATAAAATAAAAATATATACTTTTTTTGCCTATACTGTCTAATGTTTTAAGTTAATGGTACGGAACCCTTCGCGCGCGAGTCCGACTCGCACTTGGCCGGTTTTCTGTCTTGAAATAACTCGGACACAGCTCCGTAGTCAGGAAGTTAGTGGTGTGAACACCCCCGTGCTTTGCACGTAATAGCACGCAAAGCCGTTGGTCCTGCAACTGAGCTCTCTACGGTCATGTTGGACTGACGTCTCACCGAATTATGAGAGTGAAGGAAAAGAGAATGCACCTGTGTATAGCGCACACTATAATATCTCCCGCGCATTTGGGTAATCTTTGTTGAGATAGGCCGTTGTAGTCGAAATTCGGCTAGAAGGATTATTATTATTATACTGCCGTCTAGGCTACAAACTTAAAAACATTAACATATTTTGCTGCCAATATCATTTCAATGTTGATTACCTGCGAGCGTGCCACAACACAAAATTTTATTTTACTTTTCTATCTGAACCCTTTCGTCTTTACTTGTAGGGTCTCGATTTTTATTTGGAGAAATACTATTTTTAAATATTTCCTGCTGAATACAAAGGTATTTGATACCTGTGTCGACACACTTGCAGCCTCTCATCTGCCCGGGACAAGCCGTGATGCTGGTTTGGCTGCGAGAGGTGCCGAAAACTTTAAAAAGAACAAGTACAGGCAGATCGACTCCCGGTACCACTTTGTACCGTTTGGAGTCGAAACACTGGGTTCGTGGGGTCCCAACGCTATCTCTTTTTTCAAAGAGATTTCTAAGAGGCTAGTTGACATCAGTGGTGACCTAAGAGCTGGCAGCTACCTTGCTCAGCGTATAAGCATCGCTATCCAGCGCGGTAATGCTGCCAGCATCCTAGGAACCTTACCACAAGGACGATTGTCCTTTTTATAATTTTTGTTTTTGTGTTGTATTAAGTAATTTATCTTAATTTTTATTAATAAGTTGTATATATAGTTAATTACGCTTTAATAAATTATATTATTTTGATAATTATCTCAAATAAACGTGGTGTACGTTTATTTGAGATAATCTATCAATTAGTCATGTGAAAGTTCTTTTGTCAATTTGGAAATGAGCTGAAGGTCTACAAGTGCCCAGGCTGACGTAAAAAGCACCTCAATTACTTACATCCGCTGACAAATAAAAAAAACTTCATCAAAATTGTCTATATATTAGTTTGGGATTTACGAGGTCACAGAAAGACACACACACACACCTGAACAAAACCAGTCTATTTTCTGCAAATAATTCTCACTTCTGTCCTTTGCAAAACCAGAGAATTTATTATAATTATTATTATTATTACAGATAAACAGCTAAAATGTTTACCGGGCTGACATGCAACCCCCGAAAAATTATATAACATAAAATAATACAATCACCATTTATGAAATACATTATAGCACTGACGAACTAGTGAGTCAATTGATGCATTCTACAAAAATCATATGCAAAGAAAAAATACATTTTAACTGTATCGATTCCCACGATAAAACTTTACTCCGGTCCGCTCTATCCTAACTTTAGGTTCTATGAGTTGCTAAATATACTGGATTACATTACAAATAGTATTTACATGTACTTAGGTTGTTAATTTATGGAAACTGTTTTTCTGCAATAATCAATTTTATTTATCAAAGGTGTCATATTAGGAAGGTTGGACACACTCGACGTCCGTATGTCAATAGGCAATAGCTGTGGCCTATTAGAAGTTGCATGCAAGCCTCGCCCGCATGCAAACCTACTATCTGAGATCAAGGAGCCTCATACTACCCGCTACCCACTAGCTACTGTATGCTATATCGGTGCACCGATAAATTACAGCTACCCGATATTATTGAAGGCAACTCCAAGAGAGATTAAATCAGAATTCATAATAAGACGTAATTGGGGCTTTTGAATATCAAAATGGCACTTTGCCGTTTGTAGCTTGAATCGTAGATTTGTGGCTTTGATTATTTTAGTTTTAGTCATAATAAATGGTTAGAAAATTTATTAAAGTATACCTTAATGTAATAAGACTTTTAAATTAGAATAGTTTACTATATTTTCGTTGTTTTGGTGGCATCAAACTATTCAAATCATAACGATCTTAATTCTGTCAAAATCTATCTTTTTAAGCGTTTTTTAAACTTGACCTGTTTGTTTGCTGTTTTAATCTTATTAATTGGAAGTTTCATACAATTAAAGAATCGATCTGATATTTAGTACACACCTATAACTCTGATGACAATATATTTGTATATATTATATAGTATCATTGTACATTCAAGATGGCCGCTTCTGCAAAATGGTGGATTACATTTTTATAAGTGCGAATGTTATTGAATAAAAATATCAATATTTTTTTAAATTTTACGAAACACTTTATAAAACCCTATAAAAAACCTTAATCAGAACGCAAAAACGATTTATATGAATGAAAACATAATGCGGAAAGGATTTTGGTGGGCAAAGTAGAGGATTTCCGAATAGAGTTATAGGCACGTCACTAATCTCTTAACTCTTGCGTGGCGCCTATACACGCTCGCATGCGAAACATTGTTTTTTTTATAAGTTGCGTGAAGTTTAAAGCTGTAAATAAATTCTTCGTTTTACTTGACGTAACTTTGCTAGGTTTTTTTTTAATATACAAGTTTATTTCTTTTGTATGCTCTATATCCAGATAACGATGGCCCTTTATTACTATATAGGTATTGGTTACATCATGCCTTATTATTATATGCCAATATTTTTTTCAAGCGAGACTTTGTACTAATTTAAAAAAAAAAAAATATTATGTTGGTTGTTATTAACATTTGAAGTATGAAAATAATACTCATTTTGGTGTCTGGAACATTTAGGAGAATTAAAATAAACACAGATTTTAAGTCATTTTTTTACAAAAAGCCATGCAATAGTTAGATATATTATGTATCTCAAAAATTCTATGTAGGTACCACCTTTACATGAAAAATTACATGTGTATAATAATAACACAGAAAAAGCTTGTTCAAAATAAACCCTGCAGTTTATTTTCAACACGAAGCTCAAAAAAGTATATTCGATTGGATCCCGAAGGACTAGTAACTCCATAAAAACTGCGGGACAGTTACCTTAAGGCTCCTTGACATGTGCCGAGTAATGTTTACCCATCGCATACAATAACCCTGGCATAATTGCAACTGCATCCTTGTCTAATACATACTGCGAGACGGAGATGCGAAAGTTTCGCAGTTTGGTGTGTTTGCGATGTTTTCGCAAACTGCTGGATTAATGGAAAACAAATATGCGGGTTAAAGTTTGGATGAACTTTATCACTTTATCTTAGGGTTAAAAATGAAATGAGTATTTTTATTCGGTCCTAGCACAGTCATGGTATGGCACGGTGTATGGCACAGACCTTTACCCCGTTATTCTAAAAACTTAGTACCGGGTTTAAACCAGGACTAAGTTATTAGCTAGCCAATTAGAAAAGCGTTTCTCTATTAGGTTATGTCACGGATGTGTCACTCATTCATCTGTTGTCGGCTAATATTTAGACCTATTTTAAACCTGGTTAATTTTTTTTGTAATAACACCGTTATAGTTCTTTCGTTTAATGCATTAAAAAAAATCAAAGACGGCATATTATCATTGTTTCTCTGCAAATAGACTAATGCATCTAAATACTTGCAGATTGTTTAAGAATGAGTGTGTTTTACTAAGGAAATTTTAATTGTGTAAATGTGTATCTCGTATAAAAAAACTCGAGAGTGAAGGAACCTTAATGTTTCGCAGTATGTATGAAATGTTTAGGTTACAGAGTGCGGTGTCTACCGCGCAGTTTGCCTATATTGGTTGGGATTGGCCGCTGTACTCGAAATTCAACTAGAATAACGTTATTATAAAAAAAAAGTTTTTTATCGTATACGTAAGAAATAGCGCAACTAGGTACATCGTAGATATTTTACGTGTTTCTGAACGTTAACGTTAATTACAAAATAAAAATATTTTGTAATTTTAATAATCTTAGTTGAAAAATACTAGTATTATCTGATACTTTTATAACCATTACCCATTTTGGGCACAAGTATTTTTAAAAGCCAAGAAACTAAAAACATTGTACTGTTCAATAATTGTGAACGAGTAACAGAAAGTCGTATGAATTACAATAACATTTTTATACGACATACGCAGTGGTATTTGTTATTAGAATTTATCCTAGCAGATTTGAAATCGCAAATACCCTCTATAACTTCAAGTCTAGCAGCTTTATAATAAAATGAAAATCCTCGCATAATTTTCAAGATATTGCCTTGATAAACGTCAGGCACCTTAAATCTAACAGTAGTTATTAGAACTGCATTCCGTTTATCAGCAACATGTGTTTTCGACTTTTTTATGACATTCTCTCGCACATGCGCCCACCGAATTTATTCGCAGGTTTTAATTCCATTGTTCTTTTCGTTCTTGTTTCGAATAGACGGTGTTTTTTCAGGGTTTTTGCAGCCAGGATTATAATGTTATGGTTTAATATCGAGTTGAGTTATTACAGGTGGGGTTTTCATTCAGTTATTCGCCGTTTTATTGTTATACAATAGTATGGTAGGAGGGTGGGTTTAGGATTTTATGTTTTAGGGTATGTTATTTGCATGACAAACAACTTTTTAGGAGTAAAATGGACGGGAATTTATTTTCTATCTACAGTCATAGAGACCATGAATTCTTTTTTCCTGAAAATGTTTAGATAGAAAGAAAGAAAAAAAGAAAATACATTTATAATTAATTACACGGTCAGCTTTTTTTTAATTCTTCAAAATTACAACATAACCTAAGAAAAGAGTGAATAGGCCATTTCTAGACAGACATGACCCATCCTCCGCCATATTGTCGTTTACCATGAGGTTAGATTTCGGTCAAATGACTGCCTATTAATAAAAAAAAATTTTGACCATTATTTATCTATTTATTAACGATAATGTGATAGATTTTTATTAATACGGCACTATGAAAGAAATTTTGTATTACGGCTAATAGGTAGTATTTTGGCTTGCGATTTTACTGAGATACAACAAGGCTATTGTTCCCACAAAAATTGGTTGTTCCTAAAATGCTTAAAAATATGGACCATTCAAAGCCTTGTGTGGACCGAATAAGCTAATACCTATAATACTCTTTTGTCTAGACCGCGCCGCCGAAAATAAAGCGCAAAATTTTTGCATCTCTAATTGTAATTACTTTAATATGACATCCGCAACTTAGGCACCATGCGATTCGTAGGTTGAATATTTTAAGTTGAAAATTTCCCGGAAACTCGAAGGAGTTAAATTGCGATGAATATTTATAGAGTACGGAATAAAGTTGCACGTTTCAACTTAAACGAATTTCAGTTGACATAATGTTGCCAATGAGTCGTGGCCCTTTTTTGCTTAGTCATTTATTATTTAGCAAATGTTTGTGTGATAAGCACGAGCAATTGTACCTAAGTCTTGGATGTTTATAAATGTATATAAGTATGTCTATCCGTTATCCTTGTCACTATAGCACAAGCTCACGCTAAGTTTAGGGCTAGGTATTTGGTGTGTTTGTTTTAACAATTTATTAGTAAAACTAGCTGTTGCCCGCGACTTCGTACGCGTGGACTCCATGATACAAAATATTTTATACTCCGCCATCCAGCTATCATGATCTCTTAGTCTACCATGTCGTAAGGAGATGAGAGGAATCAAAAATCAAGGTCAATGGGCACTTCCTTTTTGATAGGTACTATCACCTCGCCATCCTCCTCGAAAATTTCGCATGGCAGTGACACCAACTCCAAAACTAAATTTTGTCGGATATCTTTCTTAGTAAAAGTGGAAAGGATTGTTTTTAACTTTTTAGTTTACTTTATTGAAAGCAGTTTTATTCGTTTGTAATAAAATATATGTAAGTTTAGGTTTTAGTGTTCAGAAAAAGTCAGACTCAAACTTCCCTACCACAATAGATGGATGTGGTTTAGCATCTATTTTTTGTGTTCCTGTGGTGTCCCTAGCCTCAAGGGTCGGTTTGTAAGTTACTACTATCGTAAAGTAAGTAGGTAAGACTATTTAGATTTCGACAAACTGTCTGTGGTGAAAGTATCCACGAACTGCTTAGCGTTAAGGTCAGCACCATCAAATTATGACTCCTGAATGTGAACGCTTAAATACCTAAATTAATGCTGTAGCATATAAGGTATACATGCCTATAAAATCTGAAGCATATCAATTTTACTAACATAGTTTATAAGCAAATTGTTACACACCAATATGAATTTATAGTCCAAAATAAAAGATTTCGAACATAGGCGTAAGGTGGCGTGCCTTTCAGTGTTCCACAGGCTACATTTCGGCGAGTGTGCGAAGGAATTGCACGAATTGATTCCACCGGCCCCTTTCTACTATCGGGACATAAGACGCAGGCGGGGGTTCCACCCTTATGTCGTTGACCCATCACTAAAACGCACCAAACGTTTTAAATCATCGTTCCTCTTGCGTACGGCTAAAGAGTGGAATTCGTTGCCAGCTGATGTGTTCCCTAAACACTACAATTTGAATTCCTTTAAGAAAAGAGTGAATAGGCTTGCTTCTAGACATGTCCCATCATCGGCCGCATCAGGTGAGATTGCGGTCAAATGTCTGCCTATTAAATAAAAATATATATATATTTTTAATTTAATTTAATTGCTCCAGACCTGCAATTTATGTAAGTCAATAGAAAATGCTCATCACGCTGAACAATATTCCCTACGGCACTTTATTTATATCTCTTATAGCTGAACTGCTAGGGTTCTATATCAGTTGCTCAAGAACGTCATTTGTGTACGTCAATAGAAAATGCTCATTACGCTTCACAATGTACCCTAAGGCGCTCTATTTATGTCTCTTATAGTTGAGCCGAGCTGCTAGGGTTCTATATCAGTTGCTCCAGACCTTCAATTTGTGTACGTCAATAGAAAGTGCTCATCACGCTGAACTATTTTCCCTAAGGCGCTCTATTTATATCTCTTATAGTTGAGCGGAGCTGCTAGGGTTCTATATCAGTTGCTCCAGACCTTCAATTTGTGTACGTCAATAGAAAGAGCTCGTCACGCTGAACAATGTTCCCTAAGGCGCTCTATTTATATCTCTTATAGTTGTGCCGAACTGCTAGGGTTCTATATCAGTTGCTCCAGACCTTCAATTTGTGTACGTCAATAGAAAATGCTCATCACGTTGAACAATGTTCCTTAAGGCGCTCTGTTCATATCTCTTATAGTTGAGCCGAGCTGCTAGGGTTCTATATCAGTTGCTCCAGACCTTTAATTTGTGTACGTCAATAGAAAGTGCTTATCACGCTGAACAATTTTCTCTAAGGCACTCTATTTTTATCTCTTATAGTTGAGCTGAACTGCTAGGGTCTCATATTAGTTGCTCCAGACCTTCAATTTGTGTACGTCAATAGAAAATGCTCATCATGCTAACTAACTTTTCTTAAGGCGCTGCTTTCATATCTCTCTTAGTTTAAGTGTACTGCTAAGGTTCCACGTCAGGTACTTCGATCTTCAAAACAAGTTATAGCCTAGTATTTGCCCAGAGTCAATAGCTACATAATAAAAAAGTTTCATTCAAATCCGTTCAGTAGTTTAAGAGATTAGCGTGTACAAACAGACAAACAGACAAAAAAATTAAAAGTTGTAGATTCCTATTCTGTTACTATTTTAACATCACCCTCAATTAGTTTTTGGTAAAAATACTCAATGTACAGACGCGTCGGTTTTACAGTTTTATTATAGTATAGATAGATAATTCATTGTTTTGTAATCTTACAGAGTGAAATGTCTAAACGTAAGGTTTAGAATGCCAATACCTACATACATTTTGAAGAACTAAAATCCGGATAGTTGCGAGTTGAACTTACGCACACACTGAGGGTTACATTTAAACTTGCTTTTAAAAATACATTACTAATATATATTCATTTTTTTATTCAATATGAGTTTGATCTTGACTCTAGACTAAGCCAGACGTTGCGTAGACAGTGTCGACGGTGGAGCAAGCTCACCCAGGAAAAGCCTTTTCACTCTGACTTTGAAGGTTGTAATCCAATTAATTTCATTGATTAGTGTTAAATACTCTTTTGGGTGATACAAGATATTACTCGGAAATTGAGCTATGATTAGGTTTATAGAAAATTAATTCTTAAAAAGACAATTTTGTCACTTACATGAGAGCATAGTTAAATGAACAGATTTAACGTATTTACTGGCTATACATTGAATTTTAGATACACATTATTTCCCGGTGATTTCCTTACCAGAAGACAATAAATTATACCAAAAAAACATTAGGTCGGCCAAAAAAAAGCCTTGCATGCATCCTAAAATGTAATAAACGTAAAGAAGCCATCTATAAAACTGATACGCTTTCCGAGAGGTGATAATGCAACAGCCCCTCGCACAGCCATAACCTTAAAATTTCATTGCCACCTGCACTAAAAGTAGGCGAGACAGGCATGCCACTTTGCAGATAGCAAACATTGAGGTGCAGGTAGAAAGGTAGGGTAGAAATTATGGGGTATAACTAGAAAACATACAGTATTTCGTCACTGGTCGGCGCGGCGCCTTCATGGGGTTATAAATGACTTTGCCTGCAACATCTTTCACTTTTACATAAACGTTGAAATCAGGATCCTTATCCATTTCAAATAATTCACAGCATGGTCTAAAACTAATATAGGAAAGGGAAAAACTATGACGTATATTCAATTAATTCAGAAAAAGAAGAAGAATACCTAAGTTTCTCCAGAATACGAGTAAAAACACTGCTAAGTTAAGATTTAAATTTAGTTAACTCCAACACTATATTACGTTGAACAATCTTATGTGAGACTCCATGACATATAGATATTAGTTCGTAGCCAACCACACGCTGCAGCAGCAGGCGACATGTCGTCGTGAAACTATTGGTTTCTATGTATTTCTATGCAGGTTTGTGTAACTAGTTGCGAATAGTATTTAATCATTATACATAGAAACCAGTACTGTCGCGGCGACATGTCGTCGTCAGCTGCTATCGCGACATTACAAATAGGTATATCTAAGTTCGTAGCCGATCACACGCGGCAGCAGCAGACGACATGTCGTCGTGACACTACTAGTTTTTTGTGTATTTCTATGAAAGTTTCGTGTAACTAGTTGCGAATAGTATTTAATCATTATACATAGAAACCAGTAGTGTCGCGGCGACATGTCGTTGTCTGCTGTGATCGCGTGTCATCCGCTACGAATTTATATCTTCTTAAGACGATGGGTAATTACAACCCACCATTGATTTAATCGAATTTACTGATTGACTTATAATTATTTTTATATAATTAATTCAATTTTATTGCAAGATTTTTACGAAATCAAATTAAATTTCGCTCTCAAAAATTACTGATTGACATCCGTGATCCAAGAGCTGGCAGCTACCTTGCACAGCGTATAAGCATCGCTATCCAGCGGGGTAATGGTACCAGGAACCATAAGCCTTTTTATATTTTTAAATTTTGTACATAGTGTGCATTATAATATTTATTTATTGTTAAGTTTTATATATTTTAAAAAAATAAAGGAGTCAACAATATATTGATTTGCACGGAAACACTTTCCTTCGCAAATAAATCTTCACATACGTCTATGAAGAACACACATAATTTTCGGCACCTGGGAGGCATTGCATCGCATTTGTGGATCGCAAACACGATGCAGAGCCGCACAAAGGGGTGTAGTAAATAATTTGTTTGCGCGACATCTGGGGCGGCCCCTTTTCTGTCCCGCGCGCTCCCGGACAGAATCAACGGTCACACCCACTGTGCTATTGAGTTTTGGCTTACACACTGCTCAGGAGTTCGAAGAACTTTGCTGGGATATGCAGTGATGAGAGAAGAAAGTTTTGTCTCTTCCTTGCGACTATACTAGCTAGCTATGCGACAAATAACAATTAACATGAACAAAGGTAAAAATCTCTGAAGTTCACTTCTTTGACGTTTGGTAAGACTAATTTGAAGTTTATGCGCTCTCTTTCTCTGCTTAAGCAAAGATAAGAGACGGACTGCAAAAATATTGATACGTCAAATTGAACAGCAACAGGGAAATTATAGTTTACCACTGACGTCTTTAGACGTTCTTTTTCTTTTGAATAATTATTTAATAATAATTTAGTTTAGGCCAATTTAGTTGCCTGGACGCTCAGTGGGGGCGCTTTGATTAGGCACAAAAATTATGTCTCATTTATTAGAGAACCTTTTCTGCAGCGTACCTGTATTATAGAGGTCAGTGTAGTTTACAGACAATTTAGCACGGCTATAAATCGATCACAACAAAAATGTGTCAAAATTACGCAAAGCTTGTGACAAAACATGAAAAATAAATAACAATCACACCAATAACTTAGCCTCAGACTAAGCGTTAGCTGGTGTTTGGGTGTCTAGGGCACGAATAGAGATACTTATGGGTTAATTTTTTTTCTAAATAAACATCCATGACTTAAGTACAAATGCTCGTGCCCATAACACAAAAATTGGCTCCTTGCGAAAAATAAACCCGCAAAAGCTGATTTTGTAACCAATACGACCGTAAAAATGGTTACTTTTAATAAGACGTTTCAAATATTATTTTAGATATTTTCGTTTATTCAGAAGAAAAAGATTAGTTGTACAAGTAAGAATGGTTGGTTTAAGGAGAGAAAAAATTGCGAGTAAAAAAAATAGTAATAGTAATAATTTTTCTTCTTCTCAATACATATTAAACAGTCGGAAGTATGGTTATATTTTTTAGATCTATCAATTCGCTTTTTAATCTAGGGAGCCGTGTGTAATATACCTTGCCCCATTGGTAAAAGGCAGCGAATATGGATGAAAAAATTCGCCTGGAGCGATTCCTTCTTATAACTCGCAAAATGGACTTTTAAAGCCATCTCCGAAGATCTTTTTGATGACAAACAAAGGCCAAGTAATAATTTGGAGTCCCGGCGCGTCGATTTGCATCGTTAACGGTAATGGGAAGGATGTTATTTTTATCTTTTATTTTCAAAGTACGAAGTTTTCTATTAATATTTAAGTACCTGGGCGACTGAGCTTTGCTCAGTTATTACTATTTAAAAAAAAGTTTTTTGATTCGTTAAGTCTTATTTAAAAAAAAACTTTAAAAAGCTATAAATTAAAATAAATAACTTGAATAAATTAAAAAAAAATGTTTCGTCTCCGAGCGATACTTGAACCCTAGCTACATAGAACTATCAGTCCTACGTCTTATGCACTCGGCTACGACACTCATACTTACTAGTGCGAAATTAGCGACCATACTCTGTGTCGAACAATGCGAAAGAAAAACGTATTAAAAATCGAAAACACGTGTTTTCCTAAGACTAATCTTGAACGATTTTCTAATCGACTAATCTAAATCGCTGAAATTTAGAAGGTGGGAGATTTAGAGTAGATTTAGTAGTTTAGAGTACGGGGGTCCGTAAGCTCCAACATACTAAATTTTAGCGATATAAATATGAAAGAATTCCTTGTTAAAAGGTCTAAGATTATTGGAAACAGTCCACATAATAATAATAAGATAGAGTTAAGAAAAAATACTTTTGTGAAATCTAAAAGAATAGGTACATAATAGCACTTACAAGATTGAGTCTACCTCAACTTATTTTATAACGAATATTTTTTTCATAGAATTTACAAAAGTGGTTTAGTAGTCAAACACTCCACATATACACACTCCCATACGCACATAAGCAGGCACTCACAAATTAAATTAAACTTAATGTAATTATTTATACCTAGTCTAAATTTTTGAAATCGAATGCAATAAAATGTCTATTGATTGATTGATTCAATATTGTTACTTACGTCTAATGGGGTGGAGGGCTGTCATCCTGAGATACAGGATCACTCTTAGTTCAGGTGACAGCCAGCCATTATGATTGTATGATTTTTTCGTTAATTAATTATATTGATTAACTAATTTAAAATTAATTTCCCTATTTATTTATTTTTAATTTGCTTTTATGCATCTATCGTAAATTTTAATTTTTAACACAATGTAATTTAATCTTAATGTTATGTAATGCAATATATTTATTTTTCTCAATATCATTTTAATTTAATTATAAAAACTAAGATTGTAATTTTAAGCTTAATGTAATATAATATACATATTTTTTTCCAAAATTTAATTCTTAATTAAATACAATGCAATGTCATTTTTCTCAATATAAATCAAATTTAAATATATAATAAATCCTACCTAGTAATTGTAATACGTAAACTGTAATAGAAATACTCGAAACTTTGTAATGGCGAGCAATAAATTTATTATTATTGTTTTTTTATTTTTTATTTTCTCAAAGAGCAAAAGCGTCTTCGGTGATACGAGGGTCAAACTGAAAGTTCTTAGAATATCAAAAACTGATTACATTAGCCAGTTATTAGTTTTATTATATCTTTTCAAAATATTGTCCATTGACGTCAATACACCGCTGCATGCGATGGAACCACTGGGAAAAGCACTTTGCCCACTCGTCCTTAGGGGTCTCTTCAATGGCATCGCGATACGCAGCCACCGCTTCTTCAGCATTCATAAACCGCTTTCCTTTAAGTTTTTCTTTAATTTTTGGAAATAAATAAAAATCACAAGGCGCGAGGTCGGGGCTATACGGCGGGTGACCCAGTAATTCAACGTTTGATGTCGCCAAATAGTCGATCGTTCGCTTGGCGGTGTGCGACGAGGCGTTGTCGTGGTGAAGGAGGATCCTACTGCGAGGTCGTTTCTCTCGAACTTTTTCCAAGACAAGTGGCAAACAATTGGTAGTGTACCATTCTGCAGAAACTGTTTTTTGATCCTCTAACACAATTGTTGCGAAATGACCTATCCTTCCAAAGAACGAGGCCACCATTTTTTTTCCCGCACTTCGATCTCTCTTCACTTTAGTTGGCAACTCCTCGAAAGGAAACACCCACTGAGCAGATTGTCTTTTGGTTTCAGGATCATAACAGTAAATCCAGCTTTCGTCACCTGTTAGTATGTCGAACACAGCATTTGAGTCACCTCCGTTAAATCTTTCAATCATTTTACGGCACCAATCCACACGATGGAGTTTTTGAGCCTTAGTCAAATTATGAGGTATCCACCGGGCGCAAAGCTTCCTGACCGCTAAATGTTCGTGGAGGATTTTGTGCACTTGACTCATACCGATGCCTAAGCTTGTCCGAATCTGCTGATAGGTCACTCTTTTGTCAGTCTCTATCATACGCCGCACAACACAGATGTTATTTTCAGTCGTCGCCGTAGAAGGCCGTCCCTCACGTACATCATCAGTGAGATTAGTGCGACCACGTTTAAACTCATTAAACCAGTTGTAAACAGTCGCACGAGATGGGGCTTCATCGTGAAAGGCCAATCGTAGTCTATCATAACTTTCTTGTTGACTTAAATGACATCGAAAGTCATAAAAAATCATTGCACGAAAATTTTCTCGTGTTAAATTCATTTTGACGTGACACAGACAATTTTCAATTTGCCGCCAAGTCGTAAAACAAATGACAAATGAATGAAATATATACTCAGTAATATTGGCAAAGAGTTTTATTTTCAAATTTTAGAATATTTTTTTTATTATATTGTTTATAAGTGGCCAGTTCTAAGAACTTTCAGTTTGACCCTCGTAACGCTAAACTCACGGGCCTAAGCCAAGTGAACTGCGTTTTCAGGGTTCAGCATAGTAAAGGAGTTTGTATCGTCCTGCAAAAACTTCCTGACAATGCGGCACGTGTTCAGGATTGCAGCCTTTTGCATAGTGATGTATGTATTCTCTGAAATGTCTAGATTACGCAAGGCAGTGAGAAGATGTTTAGGTACGACTCCAGTACTGGAGAGCACCAGCGGCACGATGTATACTTTTTCCATGTTCCATATTTTAAGTATTTCTTCTTTAAGCTCAGTGTATTTATGTATTTTCTCTGTTATGGTTTTATGCAAATTATGGGTATTTGGAACTGCTATATCTATAATGTATACTGTTTTATTCTGTTTGTTAATTAGTATTATATCAGGCCTATTGCAGTGTATGGTTCTATCAGTCAGAATTGCCCGGTCAAAGTACATCCTGTGACTGCTGCTCTCCAATACTGGCTTTGGTGTGTACTGGTAGTACGGCGTTGGCTTTCCAGATATAAGTTTGTATTTGAGCGCGAGTTTTTGTTTCTGTTTGAGTGAGATTAGGGCAGGCGCTGGTATTGTGTTGGATAGTTTCAGATTGTCTATTGCATTTTCTGCATTTATCGGTGGTTAGGCGGGGGTCTTTTAATATGAACTTTTTATAATTTCTAGTATTTATGACTTGGTCTTGAATTGCAATCATAAAGCCTTCTGTTTCTGGAAAAAGCACCCCTAATTTCAGCCACTTATTAGATGCGGTTATGTCAATGTGTGGATGTTCTAAATCGTGAAGGTGTCTACCGTTGAGTTCTTTTCTACGCCATGTCGCTAGTTTGTCGATTTCATATTGCTGTTTAGTTGTGTAATCTAGTTCTCGTGTTTTTAAGTTTAGTGGTGTGTAATTGTCATCTGAATCTATTGAAGCTAAATGAATATCACTGTTGTTAGATTTATCATAAAAGAATTTCCTCATGTTTTGTACTTGTCCTTCCCATAGTATTTTTAAATCTATAAGGCCTCTTCCTCCCTTTTCCCTTTTGATTGAAGTCCTTTGTATTGCTGATTTTGGATGTAAATAGTTATGTTTTGTTAAAGTGGTTCTGGTTTTTATTTCTAATTTGCTTATATTTGTTTTCGTCCACTTTATAATCCCAAAAGAATATGTCAGCACTGGTACCGCGAATGTGTTGATGGCTTTGAATAAGTTTTTTGAATAAAGTTGTTTCTTGCAGAGTAAATTAATTCGCCTGAAATATTCTTGTGTAAGCTCCTTTTTAATTTCTATATGGTAGATACCTTTATCTTGCCTAATTTCTAAATATTTATATGACTCATTTATGTCCCTTAACTCAAAACTCTGAGATTCGTCGATATCTGTGGATGGTTTTACTTTACCTTTAGTAATCCGTAATGTTCTGCATTTATCAAGACCAAATTTCATGTTGATATCTTCACTGAATGTTTTTGTCATCTCTATTAGGGATTTCATTGATTGTTCTGATTTCGAAAATAGTTTGATGTCGTCCATGTACATTAAGTGTGTTATGTGTGTATTAGTTGTTAATTTATATCCATTTTCTGAGTTATTATTTAGAAGGGTTGAGAGGGGGTTCATTGCTAAACAAAACCAAAGGGGGCTTAAGGAGTCACCTTGGAAAATACCATTTCTAATCTGCTTGAGAGAAAGTGTTATCTTCCAGTCAGTCATTGCATTTTCCAAGAATGATATTATGATTGGGTTTACTTTATATATTTGTAGAACGCGTATTAACCAGGAATGTGGAACACTATCAAATGCCTTTTTATAGTCGATATATGTAATATTTATGTTTCTTTTGTGGTGTGATGTGCGTGTTTGAGAATTATAGAATCAATTACTAATTGTTCCTCACATCCCAAGTGGTTTCTTCTACAACCTTTTTGTTCTTCAGATAAAATGTTATGGTATTCAATATGAGTATTTAGCTTATTAGTAATACATGACGTGATCAGTTTATAAAGAGTTGGCAGACAAGTGATGGGGCGGTACTGTGAGGGGTCTTGTGTGTTTCTACTTTTGGGCAGCATGTAAGTAATTCTTTGTGTTAAAAATGCCGGTAAGATAGCAGTTCCTTTTATCACATCAGTTATAACTCTACCTAGAGTTTCGTGAAGAATATAAATTTTTTTAAACCAGAAGCAGTGAAGTCCATCTACGCCCGCAGCTTTCCATCTTTTCATTTTGCGTGTTACAATTTCAACATCGTCCCTATCAATATCATTAAATTCCATCTCATCAATGTGTTGTCATTTATTTTCCTCAGCTTTAATCCATTCTGCCTGAGAGTTGTAATCTGCCGTTTTCTCCCATATACCAGCCCAGAAGGTAGAGAGATCTTCAGATGTCGGCGTTGCCGTCTCTTCTTGCTCAGTGTCTGATGTGTTTTGTTTCTCTAAACTTCTATAGAATATTCTTTCATTTTTCGTGAATAGTTTGTTGTCTTCTTTGCGCTGCATTGCCTTCTTATATCGTCTAAGTCTTTGTGCCTTTAGTGATAGCTTTTGTTTAAGTGTATCCAAAAATTCTTCAGGTCTTCTATTATTCCTCTCATGGGTGGAATGTATCTGGTTTTTTCTAAATATCAATTCAACCTTTTTACGTAATTTTTCTGAAATATTTGAGTTTGTAATGAATTGTGTAACCCTGGCAATATCTTTCCTCAGCTTTTGAATATCATTTTCCAAGCGGATTTGCCACGCTGGTTTATTATTTTGCAAAACATTGTAATTTTTGTTTGAGATTTGAGGTATAGTGCTACGACCTAACTGTTTCGATATTACTACCGCGCTGCAGTATACAAGAGTATGAATGTCATTTATGTCGGAGTCTACTGAAAAAAAGTTTGGCAAAATTTTGTTGTTGAAAATGTATATCAGCCTATAAAGGCGTTTGTTTTCACGCAACCGTGGGAGCCTAGATCTTTTGGTAGGGTCTGTTCCGGAATATTCAGTAAGTGTCGTTTGTAGCAAATCTGTTAGTGTCTGAATAGAAGTGTCTAACTGTTTATTTACGGCGACTTCGTCAGGTATGTTTCCCGAGCTCGAAGGTGTGTGGACTGATGCAGTTTGTGTTGGCATGGTCGATATTGGAGCGCTGCTGTGTAGCTGTGAAGAGAGTATGTGTAATGGGACATTGTCTTCAGAACTACAATCACGAGGTTCAGAAGAAATCGCATCTTGACTACTCCTTGTAGGTTGCATAAGTTAGGCCTCCTGTTCACGTCTAAGTTGTTCTTTCACTTCCTTTTTAATGTTCTCTATTACAGAGTCAGGTAAAAGTTTGTTGCGGATGATAACTCTATGTTGGTCTGCAATCCTCTGTGCCGTGAAATTGTGTTGTGGATATTGCAGTCTGAACCGGTCAAACAAGTTTTTGCAGTACATAGTACGGTCTGTTTCTAATTTTGATGTACGCATGATAAAGGTGTTTATATCATCGTCCCACCTCATGCGTACTCTAGGTTTGCCAGCCTTGGTGGTCGCAGGATTAGTGGCTGGTGCCTCCTGTGAAACATCCTCGGTTGGCGTGCTGGAAGTAAGTTGATCTTGTGTTGATTTGGTGAACTCACATTGTTCGGGTTCCCCACCAGTGGCAGGTCCCCCGGCGAAAGGCCGTCCACCTAAGCCCTCGCCACCGATGGCTCGCATGCTGTGGCGCCCAGCATCGGCTCCAGACGCGCCCCGGCGATCGCCCCCGGGCAGCGGCAGTATAAGTTTACGTTTACTTCTTAACTCCATCTTTATGGGTTTGCCATTACCTTGTTGGTGTACCCGCATAGCAATTTTATTGCGGGTGTCCGCCCCCCACGTGGCTTAGATGTTCAAGCGCGGACGAAAGGTTGGACTTTGGGGGGCTTATTAATTATTATAGTTTCAGAAATAATTATCACCGTGGAAGGTCCACGTAATCTTTGCTCTTGGGCTTAAGTTAATATCAAGAGTAAGCCCGTTTCATACATATTTTTTAAACTGAAACTGAAATTTTCATGACTCGCTATGCCTTCTTTACAAACTTTGCTTCCCACTTATAAAAGTTAGACTGCCCACAAAATCCAATCTAAATTGGATATCTAAAGGAATTAGGAAAAGCTGCGCACAAAACAGAATCCTAAGGCAAAACTACTATAAAAAGAAAACTTATCAAAGCAAACACAAATATAAAGCCTACTCAAGAATACTAAAAAAATGCATAACATGTTCTAAAAAAATACTAATTATAAATACGTGCTTAAAAGTAGAAATACTTGTAAAGCCACATAGAAGGTAATACGAGACGAAATTAATATCAAGCCGCAATACAATAATTACATCGATTATATTGAATGCGGTAGTGATATAATTACTTGTCCTACTCAAATTGCAAATACCTTTAATATTTTTTTTATTGAATTGACAAACAAAGACATAAAAAATAATATATTACATGACAAATCCAATCCAATTTATAATAATTCTATTTATCTAAATCCTATTGACGAAAATTACATTAATAAAGTAATTATGACCTTAAAAAACAGCAATTCGGAAGGATATGATGGTGTTTGCACCAAAGTAATTAAGGCCTGCAATAAAGAACTAGGCAGGGTTTTGGCATTTCTTGTAAACCTATCAATGGTCTCTGGTACTTTTCCTGACAGGCTAAAATTTTCTTTGATAAAGCCATTGTTTAAAAAAGACAAAAAAACTGTTTTGAGCAATTACCGGCCAATCGCGCTAGTGCCGATATTGTCAAAAGTACATTAAAAAATATGTATTCAAAACTCAAATCATTCTTTGACAAGTTTCATGTTCTAAAGCACAGCCAGTATGGTTTTCAGAAGGGAAAATCTACGTCACATGCGGTCTTCGATATGGTAAATGAAACTCTAACATGTCTTAATGCCAATAACTATACAACCGCACTCTTCTTCGACATGTCTAAGGCCTTCGATTTTGTATCACACAGTTTACTTCTAGAAAAATTAGATCGTTGTGGCATTAGAGGCACTGCTTTAGGTTGGTTTAAAACCTACTTGCAAAGTAGGCAACAGTCGGTTGAAATAAGCAGACTTAATTGTAATAATGTGGTACTAAGACACAAATCACATCCCAGAGAGAACAAGTATGGAGTTCCGCAGGGTAGTGTTTTAGGTCCCCTGTTGTTTTTGATCTATATTAATAATCTTCCGGACGTAACTAACCATAAATGTATCTTATTTGCTGACGACATATCTGTGATAATAAGAACAGATAGTAAACTGACGCTAAGAGACCATATAATTGACATTAACAATACAGTAAAAGCAATAATAGAATTACTTAAAAATAATAATCTACTTATAAATCTTGACAAAACTTACTTTATAAATTTCAATAACATATTATACCAGACAATGGACATTAATTTCGAAGGATAAAAATTAAATAGTACAAACACAACAAAATTCTTAGGTATATGGATAGATCAAAAACTTAATTGGCAAAATCAAGTTGAAAATGTTTGCAAAAAAATCAACAGATTTTCATACGCACTCTATAAATTAAACAGAGTAGCGACAAAAAATGCAGCACTTACTGCGTACTTATTTAAATTTGATATGACATTATGACTTTTTTTTTTGTACTTGACTATTATCTTAATTCTTATGTGACATATTATGTATCGATATTATGTATTGCCATTTTGTAAACACTATGACATTCCAATTATTATTTTGAATTTTGATTGAATTTAATGATTTAATGTTTTTAACTTTGTCACTTTTTGTAAAAAATGTATTTGATTTGCATGCTATTTATAGATGGCTGGAAAAGCTGAACTAAATGAAAATAATAACCACCTAAATGAACCCTTTTCCAAACGCAAATAAATTTTCATTTCATTTGATTTCATTTCACTGAAAAACTTTTCATTTGTATAATAAAATAAAAAAAAATGAAGTAGGTAGATATTATTTTACTTTATATCTTAAATTGTTCATCGTGTTCAACACCTCTTAGCATGACATAAAATACCATAACTTTTTTTAAGATTAATTGTAATAAAAAAGTCCATCTCCCAAACCGTCTTACAATTTATTTACCTTTGAAACAAGCATCACCTAATATCAGCACACATTATTCAAGATGCCTACAGATACCAGGATACACTTTCCGCCGAAAAAATGTTGTAATAAATCTCCAACGCTGTCAAGTCTCAAGTACACTCTACAGCATAAATCAAGTGAATAGATACAGCAAGAGTATGGACTCAGCAGAAGGATTTTTTACAAGTAATATGAAACCTTCATATCATCTTCGTATACTTTCATATTAAGCAGCAAGTATGTGACGGAAATTGGGACTTTTTAGTCTAGAGAATGTGCGATATTAAAATCTAGAGAGTCCTTACGAGGGATCGATGAGGCAAGAATCTTAATAGCGAATTAAAATATGGGATTGTAGAAAGATGTATTGTTTTGATATACTTTTAAAGAAAAAAGCTTCGGATTACGGGTTCTATAAACAGTGTTTTAGTTAATGGACGAGAGAAGTTGCGGTGAATCAACAATGGAATGTATTATTTTATGCAAAAATATAAGATCATATTAAATTCAACTAGTCTGTCGTTATAAGTCGGCAGTTTCCTTAGAAGGCCTTGTCTGAACGAGAGCGTTTTTAGAAACTTTTTTTTGTACCGATTCAATACGGTCAGTGTGAACTGCATAGAAAGGTGACCAAACAATTGCCCCGTACTCTAAATTACTTCTTACGAGAGTGTAATATAGGTAGACCACAGTGCGCGGGTTTTTAAACTCTTTCGTGTTCCGCATTATAAAACCTAACATGCTTGATCCTCTGTTAAAAACGCGTTCGTAATGGTCTCTGAAGGATAATTGCTCATCAAAAACTATGACTAGATCGTAAGTTTTACTTTGTCGAGTCAGGATTTCACCCTCCAATAAGTAATCAAAAATTATTTTGTTAGTTTTTCTCGTAAATGTCAAGATGAAACATTTAGCAGTATTTAAAAACATTCCATTTTGATGACACCATTGAGAGATTGTATTTAGGTCATATTGAAGAGTTTCTGCATCATCGAGACTCGTGATAAATTTTAAGATCATCGGCATACAGTAGACATGGACTCTTAAGATTGTCAATTAGGTCATTGATAAACACATTAAAGAACAGAGGGCCTAAATGAGATCCCTGTGGTACGCCGGAGGTAATGAATACTGGTGCCGAGACCTCTCCCTTTAGGGCAACTAGTTGGCTTCTACGAGACAAGTATGATTCAATTCAGCGAAGCAATGTACCATGTATACCGAGGGCCTTCAGTTTCAGGCATAGTAGGTCATGATTCACTTTGTCAAATGCTTTTGAGAAGTCTGTGTAAATAGAGTCCACCTGAACATTCCTAGCAAAAGCCTCACCTATAGTTTTTATACTCTAACAGATTTGTTATTGTAGATTTGTTTCTAACAAATCCATGTTGGCAGTCGGAGAGTTGAGGACGAATGTGCGAGTAAATACTGTCATAGACTACGGATTCGAAGAGTTTAGGACAACAAGATAACATGCTTATAGGTCTGTAGTTTTTACACAACGACTTATCACCGTTTTTAAATATGGGAACGATATAGGCATGCTTCCAAGAGTCTGGAAAGATACCAGAGCTTAATGATTGATTGAATAATAGAAACAATGGAAAAGACAACTTGTCAGCACATACTTTAAAAATTAAGGGAGGGATCCCGTCAGGACCGGGACCTTTGTTTGCGTCTAAGTTTTTTAACTTCTTACATATTTCTTCTTCTGATATTAAAATATGAGACAGACAATTACTAGAGGTATTTCTGCATGTTAGAGACGAGGTATTGGAGCTTACAGGATCCTCAAAAACAGAGCAGAAGTATTGCGAGAATAACTTACACACACCTTTAAGGTCGGACGTCTCACTGCTGCCATATTTCATGACTCCAGGATTAGCATACCTCGACGCTCGTTTACTATTCACGTATGACCAGAAATATTTTATGTTCGTTGTTGATCCGTCCTCAACCGAGCTCAGGTAGTTTTTATAGCACTGGTTAATCAGACCTTTACAGCGAGTGCGGAGCATAGCGAAAACATCATAGTCGCGAGGATTGTGATATTTTTTGTAGAGTTTATGATATTTTTGTTTTTCAGCTAGACATCGTTTCAATGCGCTACTAAACCAGTGAGGGTACCTCGTGACATTGGTTGATTTGGTCGAAGTATTTTTCGTAATTATGCGTATCAAAGTATCATTAAAAGCAGTTGTGTTTGAGTTAATGTCCGATGACGTTATTACTGCAGGCCAGTCGATATCTTTGAGGTCAGATTTTAATGAATCAAAATTGCTTTTTCTGAAATTAAGACGCTTGCAAGGTCTAGAATTTATGGATTTAGGACAGGTTTGTAACATGACAATTATTGCAGGGTGATGCCGATCTAAACGGCTTAGTGGGGGGCACACATTTACGACTACGCTGTTGAGAGTACTCAGTACGAGGTCGAGTTGTCTGTTGTTTTCATTAGGTATTCCGTTAAATTGATTCAGGCCACACAGTGTCATTGTATCTAACAATAAGACCGATCGTTTGTCCGTTTCTGGAGAAGGAATAAAGTGAGATGAGATGGAAGATTTAGACCACTGTATGTTAGGTGTGTTGAAGTCGCCAACACATAAAAATTCGTCGATATCGTCGGAAGCAAGAATAATGTTTTGATAGTGTTTATAATAATTAGTAAGGCTGTCTATTGTAATGTATGAAGGAATGTAGCATAGGAGTATATTTATACTGCCCTTACCATTAGTATTGGGAATGGTAATCCAAATATGCTCAAGATCAGTCTCCCAGGATAGACGCCGAGTTACACTGTAGTCTTTTTTAATAGCTAAAGCAACCCCGCCCTCATCCTTTTTAATATTGGCAGAAGAACATCTATCTCGTCTAAATACAGTATATCTTAAATCAAAAATTTCACTATCTGATATATTATCAATAAGATTAGTTTCAGTTATACAAATTATATCATAATTATTACTAAGTACACTTAAATAAACATCCTGAAGCTTAGATCGTATCCTATTTACATTTTGGTAAAATATATTCATAACAAATAATTGATAAGCAAATGTAAGCTTCTACGAGTATTATGAGGTTTTATTAAGTTACACACACTATGTTTGCAACAGCTTTTTTTTTAGTTATTTTAGTTATGTGGTCTTAAAAGTATTGCTTCGGTAAAGTGATATCATCACAAATAGGCACTTTTGTCTACAAATAGTGCTTATTTGACGACCTTGGTGTAGTGGTCCGCGCTCCGGACTACAAAACCAAAGGTTGCGGGTTCGAATTCCGCAAGGGGCAAATGTTTGTGTGATAAGCACGAGCATTTGTACCTAAGTCTAAGCCTAAGTAGTCGCCATAGCATAAGCTCACGCTTTGTTTGGGGCTAGGCAATTGGTGTGTTTGTTGAAACAATTTATTTAGTCCGATGAAAAAAATAGAAAAAAATAGAATTGGAAAACAAAAAAAGTCCATTTTGGCTATGCTTTGTAATTTCAACTTTCGTAAAAAAAAAAAACTAACTCTATTAAAGTATATCGATCTACCTGGCCCTAAACATTGTTTTGGATCGTGCATTTGCTTGTAACGCATTTGAGAACCCCTTTTTAAATGTTTTGTTCAAAAAGTAACAAAACTTATAATATATTATTGCAAATGCAACTCCTTGCCTCTTTCTTACCTCCTCAATTTAGTCTGCAAGTTAACATTATCTGTATTCATATAAAATCAGCAGTGGCATTTGTACTAATCTGACCTTCGTCAGGTTGCATAAATCACTAAATCCCAAGGGCCTACGAATCTATCTTTATTACCGACTTGATCGGCGTGATTCACACAAACAGCCCGTGACTTCGCGATTTGGCCAAGTGGAGATTGACGTGATAAGCCGAACTCGACTGGCTAGAAAAACGAGAAAAGAAAATGTTTACATTCCCTATTCAAACCCATCTGTCAGTGGTCGGCCATTTTGTTTGGTTTTGTAAAGAATAACAAGGGGGAAAGTGCATTGCGATGGTCCACTGGCTTTAAACCGTTTGGGTTTCAAGCCGGAGAAAACATTGTTTTGGGATTTTGCTGTGAGTTGCTTGGAAAGTTTACGTAAAAAAAACAACCGCCTTCAAAAAATAATGCACTTAAAAATTGGGAATTACTTTTTTTATTGCCAAGTAATAGAAAAGTGGAAGTATTTAGGTACTAGCATAGACGTACATGTAACATAAGTCACGTGTATGAGAAACCTGAATTGGCACCGACTTTCTTGCATGTTTCTTTACAAGGCGATATGAAAAGTTATCATATACAAAATCTGAAGAGTTACCTCAATTTCTCTAGGACACCATCATTAGATCCTGACTCAGGAATAGTCCAGTGAAATTAGGTACAAGCTCATAATTTCGCTGTGAATCACAAGTTGATTTTATTTAGTTCGCCATTCTGTTATGGAAGAGCGGTACTCGCTGTCACAAGTTGTACATTTAAAAGGAAGAGCCAACCAATCCAATTTATCATTTTATCAACATGAAATATAACATTTTCGCATGTGTGGATATTTTTTTTAACCCGTAATATGCACCAAACATTGTCACCTTAGTCAACGTCACACATACGGTGACAATTAGGAACAATAAAATTGCCTTCGCAAACGTACGATGAGGTGAAGACATATAAGTTTAAATAAGAAACCAAAATTTCGCACACAGGTACTATTTGAACCCACGTCCTTTGGCTAACCGGGCCAACGCTCTTAACAACTGAGCTACTGTGCAGTCTATCCAACCGTATGAAATTCTTGGTCTCTTTTGAATTGAATACGTGTGACGTGACGTCAGCGACATCTACCCGAGCTGGATTACAACAGCAGTGGGCCAAGTAGTTTTTCTTTACAGAAAAAAATCAACTTAAATGATGACGCTTTCGCTATTCAATAGTTAAACAAGAAATAACACTGTGAGTGTTAAAAATATTGAAAACTATAGGTGATGACATTTTGAAATCTGTCAGTTTTATTGACCTCTATTCTAACAACATAAGGTAATATTTTATACATTTGTTTTACTTTGAAATGACAACAGCACTTAGCAAACTTGCAAAAATATTCGCTATGCGCAACTTTTAACGGTCGTAGACAAAGTGTTTTCTGCGTTAGATCGTAGAAATTGTCTTAATTAAGGTAATATTTTTTATAATTACTTCGGGTAGGTATCTATAGCTTTGTACGTCAATATTTTGAGTTGGTATTCTCTGAGGCTTCGACTTGGAAAAGGGGGACGGGACAAATATCTTTATTCTGTGATGGGTCGCCGCGATAAGTTCCGTATAATGAGGGTCAGGGAATATATTTATTGTCATTCCATTTTATTTTACATGTTGTGGGAAATGATGAAAATAAGGCAAGACTCAAAAGAAAAGGAAATCACGAAATACGTACACATATTGTTGTTGCTGCTGAGCTGAGCTAGTACACAAACTCACATAGAAAAATATTAAATAATGTACTAAAAAGTTTTTCCTTGATATGGTTTGGTAACGAATTTCCAATGACGAATGCGTGTTTTTTCATATTGTGTAAAATTAGTTCATAACTTGTTTGATTCGCATTCCAGCGTACCAAAATTGGTTTCACTTTACGAACTGCAATTACAAAAAAAAACCTGTCTCAATATTAGTACTAGAATTCGAAATTATACAGCCGTTTATCTCAAAATTATTCGCGATATCTGTTTACCAGTTTGCCTTGATAGGGCTGCATTGTACATTCCGCTCGTGTTTCGATGGGAGCGCCCATGATAACCGAAAACCCTTAGAGCTATATCTGAGGCTCCACTACGTAAGATGCCATCCGAATTTCTAACTATTTCTATCACGCTCATTCACTCCGTCATGCTGGCTTGAAAGGCAGAGATGACACGAGTAAAAAAATTGTACATGAGTCCCCAGAGTAGAACCCCTGTTTTTATTGCTTGCTGGGAAATTGCCGCACTATCAGAGTTCAGAACAGTTCTAAATAATTTGACTGAGTTTAAAACGACGCGATCCTAAATCCTACGTGCATGATACTATGGATTGGAGCAATAAAATAAATACAATGCAAATCGCTGATATGGAACTTGCTAGGAAGAAGTATGAAAATGTGTTTCTTCGTTTGCGGCCCTTCGCTCGCTATGCGTCCTTTTAAGTAACCAGAGCTTATTCTTGACGTAATTTCTTTTGACGTTCAGAACTTAAATTGCTAGTGTGCAATATATATTTTTTTAATCAATATATTTTTAATGGATTTTTATTTTGAAGGGTAAACCCAACCTAATGGCGGTCGAAACCCGTACACATGTTATAAAACGTGTAGTCTACACTTAATCCTGTAAGCATGGCTGTAACAATTTTGATGACTGATAGATAACGAAGCAACTCGTTCCTCTATCTTTTTATTGGCAGACTGAAGAGCGGGTTTGAATGTAACCTTTTTATATGCACGGTTTTAGAGCACTAATTGGATGAACCTCTTTTGTATGAGTATTGGTAAAATTGACGTGGGTAAAACTTTGAATGATACTCGATAATCTAAAACGGTTTTTATGTATTCCGTCAGTAGTTGCTTGAAAACTATACACGAGTTTTGCATTCGATTGTTTGTCAAAAGGCATCAAAAGTTATTGTTTAAAAACCGGAAAAAAATGAGACTGTGTTCGATTTACCACGGTTTCATTTAATGTTCGAAGGGATATGTGCGAGTCTCTCATTTATATTTTTTTATGTATAAAAAGGTGTTCATTCAAAATAGGATTTGGAGTTTTCTAAACTCTGAAGCTTTAGATCTTAGATGTGACGGTTTGCTTTAAACAATGGTTTTCAATGATAAATAAATACTAAGGTATTTTTCAATCGAGTTTTTGACCTAAACGCATTACTAACGTCAATTCCACCAATTAATTATACCTTTTCCAAACTGCATCTATTTATTCATACCTTTCACGTCATAGCAAACGGTTTTATAACGTCTAACTTTAACAACTCTATCCCTTTTGGCGTGATTCAGAGCAACAGCTCTAGTACAATAACTTTTACTATTGAACCATCATCGAAACCTCAAAAAAAGATGATTTTCGTAAAAAGACTGTTCATAACAGCTGATCAGTGTTCTAGAATAAAAAAGATTATTTTTCGCAATCTTTTTATTTAAAGGTGCTTTGTTCATCAAATGCAACATCTTTTATCATGGGTGCAACATCTAAATACAAGCGGTGTTATTACAAAAAAAATAGACTAGGTTTACAATGGGTCTATATATTAGCCGACAACAGAGGAATGAATGACACATTTGTGACATAACCTAATAGAGAAGCGTTTTTCTAATTGTCTAGCTAATAGCTTAGTCCTGTCTTAAACCCGGTACTAAGTTATTGGAATAACGGGGTAATAGTTTACCTACAAACCCGCTAAAGTACTGATCAGCTGATATTTTTGTTGAGATTTCGATGTTGGTCCCTTTAATTAAAGTTGTTTTAATAGAGAAGCAGATTCACCGCTTAAAAGGAATACAATTGAGTTTGTTAGACCCTGTATACTAATATCTATCGGTAAGGTGACGAAGCGGAATCGTTACCGTAACGAAATGGCCCAGTGAATGAGAATCCTATCGAAGGAAATAGCCACCTCAATGAACGCCATAACGAGAGCCTGGGGAATAATTTAATTGATTCCTTTCAAAGAAGACTATTTTGATATTTAATAAGTGAAGATAAATTATTCAGTACAATAGAAAAACAAGAATTATAAATATGGTCCTTGTGGTAAGGTTCCCAGCATGCTGGCAGCATTACCGCGCTGGATGGCGATGCTAATACGCTGAGCAAGGTAGCTGCCAGCTAGAAAGTATAATTAAAGATATTGCAAAGTTATTTAACTAAGCCATTCTCGTAAAATCCACCTCGATAATAACCCCCTAACAAATAATGAATTCGCCACTGCTGTAACTGGCTAGTTTGGAATTAATGACAGATAGGTGACATAAAATATATATAATAGGGACATTTATTTTTAATTTTTTGCTGTCTCATATTTCTTCAAGTGTTATAGGAATGTCAAAACCGTTGACGATACACTAGTTATAACACTGACTCTAATAATTTATTGCAAAATAACCCTTTTAAAACTATATCAGATGAAGAATGACGTAAATTACCATTATTTGCTGTCGTCCGTAGGTCGATTTATTCTGTATGCTTAAGTTATCTAAGCGCAATATGATGTAACTAAAAATATATATTTTTAAAATTAAGAATAAACTGTATTTATGTGGTTGTTTTTTGTTTTAGGTAAGTTCATTCGTATTACACACAAAAAGCGCGGTAAAGTTTAGTTTCAAAATTATTTTATGTGTTAACAGTCACGATGATCGTCTATCACGTAAAAAAAATTCTTACAGGCTACAGTGACATCAAATTTTATTTTGGTCACAAACTCGTTAAAAATGCGTCATATTGATATGACTAGTAAAATGCCAACAGTCAACCGGTGACTTAGCAATTTGGCAATTTCATATTCACCCTATATTTTTCGGCAAAGGCCCAATCACGTATCTAAGAAGAGGCCGTAATGTCGTTTAGGTATAATGGAAATCAATAAACTTCCCGAGTCCGAGCCCTTACCACTCAGTTTTGGGTTCCGTGGGGACTGCGGAATGAATGGAGAGTTCCGATGGTTTTGATGTTTTTTTTGTTTGTAATAACTTTAACTTTAATAGATTTACCAACTAATGAGATATAATTTGCACGTAATTGAAAACAAAAATAAAGATGTATAGTTCTAAGCAATTATTTATATTCTAGAAAAAAAGAAAAAATATATTTTATACATTTAACCTGTTAAACCCCATAAGACCCGCGGGTGGGTTGATAACAATTAATATTCTATTATGTCTGGAAACATGTTACGTGAAGGTTTAAACCAAACAGTATTCCTCTTATTCTAAATTCCTGGGAATTAACTTACAAAATTATTTAGTAATCTAGCAATTGCATTGCTAATCTAGTATACAGACTGACAACCAGTAAGTTTCTATTATTTTATTAGATAGGTATTTAAGATTACATATTGCACTTAAAAATTACTAGCAGAGGCGGGAATTGAGCCTACGTTCCTTGCAAGATAAGTACTTATATATGTCTAAACGCTGAAAAAAATACTTGCATCATTAACAGTTAACAGCGACTCAATGCCACCCCTTATCCAGCAACACATATCAGTCTCTTCTCTTCGCTTTTAAATACAACGGGGACGATCCGATAACTGCCACATACCCCTGTTTGCGACAACACACACACGCACACACTGACAAAGGAGATCGTGGAAAAGGGTGTCCAGGAAGTATCCGGCCTGCGTCTTGGCGATGAACTATTGGCACGATTTGATTATTCTAGAAAAGCCCATAGTCTGGTCGCGTGAAGTTTATACGCTTTGAAATATTTTATTTTTAGCGATAGTATTTACACAACAATATACCATTCTCAAAAAGTTTTAACTAGAAGAACTAAAAGATTTTACTAAATTATAAAAATAATCGCATTTTATTGTTATTAGTCCAACCATTTTTTTTCTTATATCGTAAAACTGGGACTTACCAGTTCTTGGCTTTAAACACCTATTATAAAAACTTAGTATCTACCTACCAGGTTTAAACCAAGACTAATTATTAGCCGACCAATCAGAAAAGTTTTTCTCTATTAGGTAATGTCACGAACGTGTCATTCATTTCTAATTTGTTTTCAAATATTTAGTCCAGGTTTAAGCCTGGTTCTAAGTTTTTTTTTTTGTTACAAGGCCATTAAAGTTTATCTCGATCAGTGGTTTTACCCGATAATAAAATATCGCGGAATTTTTTCCACGCGTACTTGTATTTCTCTTCTCTATTACACGTGTGTTCTGTCGCACGTTATTTTAGCAAGTGTTTTCCTCACGATCATTTCGCAACAACAATGTCAACATTCCAGACATCGATGATTGTCATAAAACAAAGGACATTCCTTACGGACTTACGAGACTTACGCAAACATGTCGCATTTAATCTCCTTGATTGATTGGAAGTATCGGATTCTTCAGATCCTGGCATTACTGTGTTTGACGAGATCGGCATTTTCGAATTCGCCGTCTCTCGCACTTACGCTAGCACCACAGTGTAAGTGAATGCGATAAAAGACAAAATACAGATAATGTCTTAAAAAGTGGTGCCTTTGCATTAGGAAGACACGTGTAATGTCTTCGAGAACGTGCGAGGGTATCGAGGAAAATTATTGAAGCAATGCTATTGACATTGCTATGAAACTCGATATTTTTTTATTGTGACGATTATTACTGTGTTAAAAAAGTGCCTTAAAGGTTTACATTTCAGACGCATTATGTATGGCGGTTTATGAAGCACATTAAGAGCATCACATGTTAAAAAAGGTATTATTTTATTAGTTTTATATACATAAAATAAAAGCATCATATAGAAATACAATATTAATGCGGAAAATATAAAAAAAAATTAGAAGCTTATGGAATGGGCTCGTAACAATCTTCACGTAGGAACATCAGTATAGTGGGCTAAGAAAAAAAAATAACTATCCCAATTTGGTAAAATAAGAAAAAAATATATTAAAAAATACTAACAATAAGGATCCTTGTCGCCAAATAAAAACTTAAAAAATATATCGACCCTGGTCACCCCATTTGTTTTGTACCCCACGGTGGGGGTTCGTTGACCCCGATCTCGCGTGCCGGGGCGGCACGCGCCGAGATCTGCCTTGAACTGGTTCAAACCGGTTTTCGGACTTAGGGGTCCCGTAATGCAGTTTTTGCGTTCCATTTGGCAGGTGAGTTTGAAATTGAGATTTTGAATATTTTTAGGGAGTTTGGATGGTTGCTGGGTGTGAACGAATTAGCAAAATTAATGACTTAAACAAAGTAGAGCTTAAATGATTTCTCAAAAAAAAAATTGGATATGACTAAATTGACATTAATATAAGGTTCATCAGTGGCATTTTTTTGTCCTAAATTAAGTAAATTTTTTTGACTTTCACTTTTGACTTTGACTATAATAAGTAAATCCACCAGGACAAAAAAACTCATATTGCAAAATTTTGTAAAACAAAGCACGCGTACATCAAATTATTTTTTTAACACTAGCGCGTGTTAGTGATATTATCCGCAAACGCTTTCAAACTGAGTTATTAAATTTTTATGGGCGCCCATCACCGTCTGACGTTTCAAATTTAACAGGGGCATAAATATCTGAGATTACAATCGACATACAAACAAACACGTCGGCATTACCATTGACGTGGTGACACAGTGGACAAGGGGAAAGGGTAGGCCTAAAACATTTACATTAAAGATTTTAAAAAAATAAAAAATAAATTTTGTATTACTTCTATTCAACCGAATAACCCTTTGGAATCAGTTGAAATCGTGAAAAAATATATTTTATTACAAGTGGTCAAATGTTTTTTTTAAACACTGATCACTTTTAATCACTCTCTCTTGCAAGTGATTATGTGTTTGCGCCGTATGGCGTTGAAACTTTTGTACCTTGAGGACCATCCGCTAAATTACTTTTTGGAAAAATTGCACCTTAATTAAATTCTGTTTTAGCAAATAGTAAAGCTGGCTCGTTCCTCGCTCAAAGGATAAGTATAGCTATCCAACGCGGTTTCGCAGCCAGCACCATTGCCTCCTTGCCTCAAGGACACGGGTTTATTTTTGACTAGCAGTTCCCCGCGACTTCACCCGCGCTTAAAGTCGGATTTTCCATACAAATTTTCATCCCCCATTTCACCCCCCTTATGATTTTATATCGCGACAAAAAGTAGCCTATGTCCTTCCCAGTGTTTCAAACTATCTCTGTGCCAAATTTCATTTGTCCAGTAGTTTCGGAGCCTATTCGATGCAAATAAACAAACAAATCTTTCCTCTTTATAATATTATTAGTATAGATAGTATAGATTAAGTAGGTTTTAAGTATTTTTTTGATTTCATGCATGTCTTTGTTTTTCTTTCATTTAATGAATAAAGTAATTATTAGAGGAAAAAACCCTCACTCTCATTTTTTTATTTCAATATGAGTGACTAGCATAATTAAGCGTTTCTTTATTTATTTATTATTATTTAAACTTTATTGCACTGTAAGTTGTACAATTGGCGGACTTAATGCCTTAGGGCATTCTCTACCAGTCAACCGCTTGGAGATGCAGAAAGTTGAATCAGTGGCGGAACATTTGCAATTAAATAAAATAAATTATAAAATGCATTAATATTTCAACATAAACATACATACTAATATTACACAAATAAATAAAAAGATATATAAAACAATGATAAACATACATAAAATACACAAAAATGAATTTACAATTAACGAAATTGAAGATATTGACGACATCTAGGTAAACGAAAAGAAAAGAATGAACAAAAAAAAGGTTAGTTCTGAAGAGAGCCAAGGTGAAGATAGTGGGCACGGAGTGACTTTTTAAATGAAAATTTGTTTGGTGACATTCTGATCTCATTAGGGAGAGAATTCCAAAGTCGAATCGCAGAGATTGTGAAAGAGTTCGACATAAAGCCTTTGTAAACCGTTGATCTCTAAGCGTATGTGGGAGCAGATTTTATTTCTCGAATAACACCAGTTGATTTTATCAGTAACCCATTGCTCAGTTCCTATATTTTTTAAGTTTCTATTTGTTAGTTAAATTTATATATTTATGAAAATAATTGGTTTAAAAAAAAATAATAAGTCAGCCTATTAGATCCCACTGCTGGGAAAAGGCCTCACCTCAACTATGAGGAGGAACGAGCCATACTTCACCACGCGGGCTCAGTGCGGATTGGTGGAGGGGTGTATGTAAGGCAAGTGACAAACCTTACTGTCAGAAGTTATCAAGCCGCCCTAGGGCCTCTGACTAGGCTTAACGACTAATACCACAGATATTAGCCGGGACCAACTGCTTAACGTGCCTTCCGAAGCACGGAGATGCTTGTCATGGACGTCACTTAAATGGTCGGAATGGTCACCCATCCAATCACGACCGCGCCGTGGGTTGCTTAACTTTTGGTATCACTACCAAAGCGCTGCCGCCACTGCGCCACAGGCACCTCAATTGGTTTTAATAGTTTTTAATATTTTTAACACTTACAGTGTTCTTTCTTATTTATATAAGTTTAAAAAAGAAACCAAAAATTCGCAATCATACCTGTGTGCGAATTTTCGCTTTCTTATTTAAACTTATATAATTGGTTTTATTATACCTCAAACCACAATCACTACTTTTTGAGTCCTCAATTGTAGAAACTACTGCTATGTTTCCCCATTGCAGTTGTAATCAGTTTTATTACCTTTAAACGATGTCCCCTTGTTGAAGGCAACTCGAATTAACCCATAATGTATATTATTATGCGCAATTTTGATTTTTGACATAAGTGTACGTATACTGTACAAGCCTTTTTTCTTTTTTAATAATCAAATAAGTATTCTTCCATTCCTTTCAAGGGTTCCTTCAATAATTAATGTTAAATTAAAATATTTATTGCAATTTGTTTACATTTATGCCCCTCTCTCAGAAATATAAAATCATAGAGCTATAAGCAATATTTTTATTTTATTTTATCCCACGCCAAATACTCGTAGTGAGACATGTTAAGACCAAACAGCAAAGCGCATTGACGCATCCCAATGGTAAGATACTAATAAAATTTCACGAGGTAAACCTAAATAAATAGTAGGCACTTTCCCTGTTCAGTAGTAGTTCCAAAAAAGCATTAGTCCACCCGAGTTCGGCTCGTCCCTCGGTGGTGTCTATGGTGTTTATATTGCCAGAGCACAATCACAGCCTAAAAAGATAAGCCAGTACAATTGTTACAATAGTTACAATCTTAGATGAATAGCGCAAGGATATACTAAACCTTGAGCAATCAAAACCGAAACGTGGCATAATTTTTAACTGACACGACAGTTACTGGCTACGTAACAAATGATTAACATTGAAGTTTTAGGGACAATGCACACGCATAATAGGATTTAAAGTCCCCAAATGTTGCCAAAGGGCTGTAAGTTTGACGCAGTATAGGTATGGCTGACCTCAGTTAAAACAAATCTGTCTGTTGTGCCTCAGTTCAGTACTATTTTAAAATTGGCTATTTTAGCCGATAAACATCGATTGACGTTTAATCTGACAGAATTCCCATACAAAACGTTATATCAAATAATATTAAATCGGCTGATTAAAAATTAAACATGTCATTGTGAATTCGAGGCTAAATGGGCACCGTTTGATCTTGACATAAATAAAGTAATTTGAAAGCAGCAGTGGATTGGAATTGGCATGAAATACATACAACGTATTCGAAAGATAATTCTTATAATTAGTTAAAAACCACATTGACAAGTTTAGATGCACATATTGTATTTTCTCATGTCAAGTAAATCGTTAATTTACCTACTTGGAATCACATAATTATATTTTTCACTATTCCAACAGGCATTCATCACACTGAAAAAGTAGTATTCTCAAAAATAAAAGTAAAACTATCGCAATAAAGGGCTATACGACGAATCTTACACAGCGTTTGGTGTTGTTGCTGTACAATTTTGGTACGACACAACGTTGTCCCACAAAATCCCGGTCTGTCCCCAAGGATCCGTGCCACGTTTGAAGTTCCCACTTGCAGGATCTCGGGGCACGCGGTCGTAATTTTAATGTGACTTGTAAAAAACATCACGTCACGCCATGTGTACCTCTGGAAGTTGGCTTTCTTTTTGCGAAATTTATTAAAATATGATTTTTATGACAGGATTTAAGTACTTACGTACTGGGGATCCTATTTTCATTAATGCAAAGTTATGGAGTTCTTGCGCGTTTCTTCTCAGCACTAGCTTATAATCGTTCCGATGCAGTCGTAGGGTCAATATTAGGACGTACTTAGATGCCCCTTGTTGGGTCTATATAATTTTAATGTTTTCTTTCATTTCCTTGCACTGCAGTGTCATATAATGTCAAATAAACATCATGTTATACTTGTACTTGATTTATCATAGCTAAGTTACTTGAATTTAGCGATTCATTACTTAAGACCTAGTATTTGCTGCTATGATCAAACGGTATAGTGCTGTGTAGTGGTCAGATTAAAATAAGATTTGACCATTTTACAGGATTATAGTAAATGAAGATTAACTTTCTGCCAATTTATTCCAAATGAGTTCCTAAAGTCCGTTAAATAAATAAATTGTTTCAATAATCACACCAATAACCTAAAAAAACTAAGCGTATTCTTTTGTAACGATGACTAAACGGATATAAATACTTATATTCGTTTAAAACATACATATCTTAGATATGAAATGCTCGTGGTCGCTCATCACACAAACATTTTCCCCTTGCGGGATTTGAACTCGCAACCGCTGCTGTCCGGAGCGCAAACTACTACACTAAGACGGCCATGTGAAATTCATTTTCAAAGCATTCGCGATAAGCGGTGGGCCTGCTGGCCTACAGTAGTCTGCCAAGGAGGTACAGTAGTTTGATATGAAAACTATACATTTTCGTTGCAAAATCATCCTTATAACAACAGCATAAAATTCCACAATGTTTAGCTTTTTAGTGTTCCGTAGCCCGACAAGGAACCCTTATAAGATCGTTCAGTCCGTCCTAGTCTGTCATAGCAGAATATCTTCTACGTTTATGGACTGATTTGCATGTAACTTGGTTCGAGGATACTTCACATATAGATCTAATTTTTTAAAATACAAAAAAATAAAATTACCTCTTTTAAAGGGTACCTTCTCATACATGTAAAGGGGGGGGGGGGTGAATTGTTTTTTTGAGTGCACCCCCTTGTGTGGGGTATCGTTGAATAGCCCGCCAAATTCGTTTACACGGTGTGTGTGTCCCTCCCCCCTGTAATTTCTAAAGTCTTGGACCTATAAGCTTCAAATCACTCACATAAAGAAACAGACGCGGAAACTCTTATTTTAAATTATTTCGGGTATCCTGTAATGAATACTTTTGAAATTATAAATAAAATAAAAATATATACTTTTTTGGCCTATACTGTCTAATGTTTTAAGTTAATGGTACGGAACCATTCGCGCACGAGTCTGACTCCCACTTGGCCGGTTTTTTTTATTAGTAGGCAGACATGCAAAACGACGATGCGGTTGTGGATGGGTTGTGACAGCCGATTCACTCATTTCTAAAAGGAATCCAAATTATAGAGTTTAGGAAACAAATGATACACAAGCTGAACCCATTAAGACCGCCGGCGATCGCATAACAATGAATTATCTATTGTGCCTGGAAACTTGATCTCTGAATGGTTTAATTTCCATCGTTCATAGTGTTTAGAAACACTTTATACTCTATGTGCTATCGTTCGTACTAACGCAAACATAACGTGTGGCTAAACCGTAATAGATTTTTTCGCCCTTGTCACCCTCTTCCGTGACAAACAACCACAATCCAAGTACCCCCCCGTAATTGGTGCCGTTGATTACAACAGAAATTACAGCTCGGATCGTGATAAGGAATTATTAAAACAATTCACAGCTGAATGAGTCACTCCACTATGACGTTTATGAATGCTTAAAGTAATTCATTTAGGAGCACGTTGTTCCGTTTAGTCGGTCGAATTTTAGCTCCGTACAAATTGGGCTTGATGTATAATGTTAGGGTTGGCTCACACGTGGTGTATTGTGGGATTGGGCATTTCCGGATGTCGCTTTATAAATTATGGGGTTGAAGGAAATCAGCTGATTTTATAGAAAAAAAATTAGGCAGTTTTGATACCTAAGTAAGAGGAAATTGATACGGCTTAAGTACATTTCGTCATAGTCCTGATTTAACATAGTCCAAATCATCAAGTAATTACATCAGAAGATATACAAAATGGTTGTTTGCAGACAAGAGCTTAATTTTGAGCATATTGATGTCTGGTCGGTACAATAAAGATCTAAAATTTTTGCTATACTATAATCTACTCTACTACTGAAGATAAGAAAATCAATTAAATAACTCTTGTAAAAAATCCTCACTACCCAAATTACTAGTCAATCAAATACAATTAAGCATAAAATACTAAGATTTGAGAAACAGTTTTGAGGCAACGAACCGACATACAACTTGCACAGATATCGAACCCGTCACAACTGTCTAAACGTGGTCTTTATTACGTAAGGTTAGGGACAACAACTAGTCGCTATATTTAAAGCTATATATATATATATATCTTGAAATGGCAGCCATTTTTTTTGAAATACTATTTCTATGGATCTAGAGGTCCTAAAGTTATAAAAATAATTCCTTTGGAAGGTAACGCTATCGCATATCAAGTAAAAAAAACATAAATTCAAAATTAATAACTGTCATAGAGAAAAACAAGTAATAGGAAATCTCTCTAAAAAATAAAAAAAAGTTAAATATATTTTTTTAACCTATTACAAAACTAAACACAAAATTATTACTATTTATATTTTTTTTCGTATTTTTTTTTATTAGGATTATGTCTCTTCATGTACTCCACTGATACTCGTTCACTTATCTTTATCTCTAACTCCCTACCTATGGTTTGAAGTTTTCAAGCAAATATATCAACTGCTACTTCATCATATCACATCCACCTTTTCTCCTTCTCTTATTTTATTTATATATAATAAGTCAGCCTATTAGATCCCACTGCTGGGAAAAGGCCTCACCTCAACTATGAGGAGGAACGAGCCATACTTCACCACGCGGGCTCAGTAGGCATGGAAGATTTCATGAATAGCAGATGAAAAATCATATGAAATGAATTTCATTGTTCACACCTGCTATTTTTTTTCATATAGACTGCTACAAATCGCACTCTGCGAAATCATAGATCATGCTCATTTCATTTCATTCATTGATGACTGCTTGTAGCAGAGCGAGGCGCGAATGACCGAGTAGGAATGATTTGCCCTAGGTGCGTGTTAGAAAAAGACAAACACACTTGTTATGCGATCATAGGTGACGATCGATACTGGGTGGGCATTTTAAGAACTTAAAACTTATGAACATAAAGTTTAGATTCGTTTGCCATGATTTTTCATGACAACCTAAATATGAGATTTCATATTAGTAGCAAATTAGCAACCGTTCACAATAATTCATATTTCATTATAAGTAGCAAATAGCAAAAAGTGTTATATTATGACACTGCGAAAAAAAATAATTGCCAATGAAATTTCACATGTGATTTCATATGAAAAAAAATCATCATTTCATGAAATGAAAATGAATTAAAAGTAGCAATCATTTCCATGCCTAGGGCTCAGTGCGGATTGGTGGAGGGGTGTATGTAAGGCAAGTGACAAACCTTACTGTCAGAAGTTATCAAGCCGCCCTAGGGCCTCTGACTAGGCTTAACGACTAATACCACAGATATTAGCCGGGACTTTATATTCGGGATTTTATATTTTATTTATATATTTCCACCATAAATTTCAAGGTTTTGTCTTTTTTTAAACATACACTCTCTTCAATCTACATAGCTGCACGTTCGTAATAAGTCCTCAGAGGCGTACGCGTCCTATACAAAGGTTCTGCTCATTTGGGCCTGTTTTGTATGCCGGTTTGTAACACTCGCATTCAATAGCCACCTAATGGCATTCAGGAGGGTTCTGTATACAAGTTGTAGGTAACAGATTTAAGACGTTTTGTTTGAGTTTGTCAAACCTCATTGGTAAAGTTAGCTTCAACAAAGACCCCTAGGCTTCTGGCCTAACTCGATGATTTCCCAACTGACGTCTCATTGCTTAATTGATTGATAGTTTGGAATCAATTTTCGATAGCAATTAAGATTAGCAGTTATTGGTTTACAGTAGTCTTTAGAAGTGAAAAATCTTTGTACATAGGAAAATGATAGTACCTATTATTATTTTTATAACTTAAGCAATTATTTTGCAAGTTTTTACGAAATCAAATTGAATTTCGATCATAAAAATTAATCGACTGAGTCCCACCGGATGACACAGTCGATTAATTTTTGTAAACGAAATTCAATTTGATTATACCTAGGCTATTAAACCTAAATAAAAGTTTTCAAAGGTTTTAGCAAAAATAATTGAGTTTTTGTTGATGAACGATCACTCAGATTTGTCTTAAAATTTTAAATACGAAGTTTAAAACAAGCTACTTATTAACTAGCGAGAAAATAAGAATAAAACCTAATCAAAAATCAGAATTTACATTTTTACACGTCACCTTTACTTTGGGAAGAGAATAGGTATAACAAATCGAAAAAGTTTATAGAATCCTTGGAAATGCACTCCCAAGTCCGGACCAAGTTCGGATACAAATAAAAACATGTTCAAAACTTCTTTTCACCTTTAGGCGATGGAACATTCTCGAAAAGGGGAAACTACCAAAATATTGCTTCTTCCAACATTTCTTTCCAACATAGATTGGATATTGATATCGTTCTTTTGTGTTTGAAGTAAGATTTATGGATAGGTAACTTTCGTTTAGGAAAATAATGGAATCAATTATTTACTTTGTTAAAGTATTTGATCAAGCATTTATATAAATGATGAAATCATTATTAAACTCGTATTTGCCGTACCTATCGTAGTAGTAAATATTTAACAGTCAATTTTTTTAGAAATAGGTATGTAACTCACCATAATTTTCACGTTCAATTCATTCAAATTTGACTGATTATACAATTGTTTTGGTTTATTTTAAATCAGTTTTAATATGGAGACATGAAGTTAAAATCAATTGTTAGTTCTCTATCGCTTAGCCTTGCTTGATATTACAGTGTCATTTTTCTAAAAAAATCAAGAACATATTGAATATAAAGCATTCTCGTTTTTGTGCTTCAGAGACGGGTTTTATTTATTTATGTTTCATGTAGTAAGTCTTTTGTTTTCATTTTATTTAATTAATATACTTTTTTTCTTATCTGACTAATAAAGTACATAATAATTTAAAGAGATAAGCCTCTACATTCAACACACCATGTATCTCAAAGGCTGTTCAGGGCAATAAGATAAATATCCGCCCTAAAACTATTATGACGTCATTCTGAGGGAAGGAAGAGTGGCAACACTGGAAACTAACAATTTATGCGATACTAAGTTCAGCACGCGGGTTCGTTTGGGTACTTTGATATAGGGAAACTGTTTAGGAAGCCGTGCGAAGGGCCGTTTTATTAAGATGTATCTGTATGGGCACATTGGAAGTTTTTGCCCCAGTTTTGTTGGATGTTTGTTGTGAAAATTGTACCCAAAAAGTTTGAATTTAGTGGATACATGGCAAAGGTTTTTTGCTATGATTGTACGAGTATGTACAATAATATAATAATTTGAGTCACCTAGAAAAAAAAATTTTGGTCAAACACCAGAGTGAAAGTCCAAGATCTTTAATACAATTTAAGACACAAAACACCAATTATGAAGATCAAAAGTAACAAATCAATATTAGCCTATATGGGATCAGAAACTTTTGAGAAACGGAGAGAAGACACAGACAATCTGGGTTAATGTAATGAGGTAAAGATATATTTGACTATAATAATAATACATTGTTTCGACAAACACACCGATTACCTAGCCCCAAACTAAGCGTGAGCTTGTGCTATGGCTACTAGGATAACGGATAGACATACTTATATACATTTATAAACATCCATGACTTAGGTGCAAATGCTCGTGATCATCACACAACCATTTGCCCCTTACGGGATTCGAACCCGCAACCGCCTGGTTTAGAAGTACTATTTCAAATACTTTTTTATAACCTTTTACAACACTTACCAAATAAAAAATGGTAAAATACTTTTTTGCATTAAATACTTTACCAACGACTTTACCTTGTTTCCCAACAAAAAACACAATTGCTCAGTTCATTATTTTTCCAGCAAAATATCAAAAAACTAAAACTTCAGCCAACATTTACTCAGACTGTACATGAAAATGTGCGTACCTCCCCAGCACTCTAAAGTTTAAGTTAGTTCCAAGGGAGCCATGAAGTCGACTTATCTCATTACCCAACCTTTTAAGGCTTAAGACTATTATTCTGGAGCAGTGGTGGGTATGACGAACGCTAAGGGATACGTGTGGGTCAGACGGAGTAGTTATAAAGTTGGATGCGTTATAAAGTTGCTGTACTGCAGGTTTTTGGGTTGAGTTTTAATAAAAATGCGTCAAACATGTTGCAGAACTTACTATCTTAATGTAACTCTGTAATTAATTGTATGAAAAGGGAATCTTCTATTTAAAATATCACATACATACTTAACGATAGTCGCCGTAATGACTGGGAGGTAGTTCTAGCTATTGGCTGTAACGGGGGCGGCAAGAAAAATAATAATAATGTCCACCTAGACCATTTCGACGGCGGCCTATCTCAATAGAGATTAGCCAACTGCGCAGGACATATTATAGTGCACAAGTGTGTGCGCAATACACAGGTGCACTCTCTGTTCCTTCATTCTCATAATTCGGTGAGACGGCAGTCCGACATGACCGTAGAGAGATCGGGGGCAGGACCAACGGCTTAACGTGCTTTCCGAGGCACGGGGGTGTTAACACCACCAACTTCCTGACTCCGGAGCTGTGTCTGAGTAATTTCAAGACAGAAAAACCCAAACACTCTCGGCCCGACCCGGGATTCGAAGCCGGGACCTGGGATCCGGGAGGTGGATAGTACCCAGCGTGCTGACCACTAGACCAACGAGGCAGTCAAAAATAATAATAAATCTATAATAAAATATCACCATGAAGATTTAAACATTTCGGCAGATCCAATGTAGTGTATATTACTTTACAGATACACAGAGTTTTTATCATAGTACTAACAGTATCCCGTGACTTCGCCCGCGCCAAAAGTCGGATTTTCCATACAAATTTTCATCTTCCATTTCACCCCCCTGATGATTTTATATCGCGACAAAAAGTAGCCTATGTCCTTTCCAGTGTCTCAAACTATCTCTGTGCTAAATTTCATTTCATTCGGTCCAGTAGTTTCGGAGCCTATTTGATGCAAATAAACAAACAAACAAATCTTTCCTCTTTATAATACTAGTACCTATAGATTGTATAGACTATGATGTAATAATAATAAATTGTTTAAACAAACACACGAATTACCTAGCCCCAAACTTAGCGTGAGCTTGTGCTATGGTGACTAGGATAACGGATAGACATACATAAATACGTTTACAAACATCCACGACTTAGGTACAAATTCTCGTGCTCATCACACAAACATTAACTCCTTGCGGGATTCGAACGTGCAAATGCTGGTTTTGTAGTCCGAGGCGCGAACTACTACACCAAGACGGTCGTCAAATGATATGTGTCTGCAAAAATATTTTTATGTAGCGTAAACCAAATCACATGGAACTAATTTTTAAAAAAGTTTCTCTACTTATCGTACTCTACTGTAAAACAGTAGATACAGGTTCTATTCAAAAAGAGGTTAAATTTAAAATACCTAGTAAAAAAAAGAAAAAGACCCTTAATAAACAGCTGTTCTTTCCTCACCCCGCGACACCACGACGATAACAAGATGGCCCAAAACACCCAAAAACTCAAAGCTAGCTGCGCACGTCATCTACATTATGGCAAGTCTCGACCTTGCGCATTCAAAATTCAACACACAAATTTGCTGAAAGTGGGCCACTCCCTCCCTTTGTCAGCCCCAACTTGGGCTGAAGCCTAAATATATTTCCGAGCGGTCGATACAAAATAATTCAATGCTGATACTGAAAGTGCTCGTGTGGTTTGAAAAGTTGAGAATATTTTAGGAGAACCGAGATTAGGTTAGAGCGTAATTGCGGAATGGAGGATACTTAAACCATGTTGTCGAAGAAAGGTTTTTGTTACAAACCATATGATTTAAGAAAGATAAATAAGTAACGTACAAATGATTCATTTGTATTTTATATAATTAGCGTTTTGCTGGTATATAATTAAGAAATAGGTAACCTATGTTTGGAAACATTTCTTGATACAGTAAGTATAGTGAAAAAAGTCTCTCTCTAGACATGCTCTGTTAAACTACATATTTGATCTAGCTAAACTCTGATTTGTTCATCAAAACTAGAGGTACACAATTTCAGTAATAATGTCGAGGTAGCCAAGTCCTCAGGGCACAATCTCAGTACAAGGTTTGTTCATTCGAATCCTTTGAACCGGCGAAAAGTACCTTAATTGACGTTATGGTTGCGACAGATTAAAGCATTGCTGTGGGGCATAACTAGTGCCTTCGTCACCGGCACCTCTGTTGTGTACTTATATTAAATTAATAGGGTGTCCGGGTTTTGACTAGCGATAATCCAAGGGCGTTTTATTTATCACATTTTAAAGACATAATCCTAACGAAAATGATTTTTGACAAAAAAAAATTAAAAAAAAAACAGAAAATAAGCATTTTTGTAAAAGGTTTAAAAAAATATTAAAATTTTTGGTAAGACGGTTAATAATTTTTAATTGACCTTTATTTCACTTGATAAGCCATAGCGTTACCTTCCAAAAGAATCATTTTCATAACTTTAAGGACCTCCAGATCCATAAAAATAGCATTTAAAAAAATAATTAAATAAATAAATAAATAAATTGTTTCAACAAACACACCAATTACCTAGCCCCAAACTACGCGTGAGCTTGTGCTATGGTGACTAGGATAACGGATATAAATACTTAAATACATATAAACATCCATGACATAGGGACAAATGCTAGTGCTCATCACACAAACATTTCCCCATTGCGGGATTCGAACCCGCAACCGCCTGGTTTAGAAGTCCGGTGCGCGAACGACTACACCAAGACGGTCGTCATTAAAATGGCTGCCATTTCAAGAGGGGGGAGTTAAACCCCCAACATGGGGGTTTTTTGTCGATAACATTTGATGATCTGACAGCCCATAAATTATCGCCAGTCGAAACCCGGACACACTGTATATATACTTATAAAAACTTTAAATCATAAAGGTCTAGAGCCGGTTTTGGTAAGTGGTTTATTTTCTCACGAGTAAATTGTACAATTGCGCTTTTACCTGAAGATCTAATTTAAACCTTAACTCGTATCTGTAGGTGACAAGTTACTTTTACTCAATCAAACTTACAGTTTTTTCTTAAAACTTTCGTATCGTCTTGACGTTCGTCATTACGAAATATATAAAAATACACATTAATAACACTTCGTAAAACAGAATTAGCCCAAGTTAGTCAAGTATTCGTAGGTTTAAAGTTATTAGCTTAATCGTCTTATACTTTTCTACATAAGTGTAGGGAAACCTTTTATTTGCTTTAATTTTTATAACATTAACCTTTTGCGAAACTATCTACTAAAAGCTGTTGGTTTTCTCGAATTAATAAATAAATAATCATCATTAATCACTTACCCAGTGTCTTTAACGTCATAGTTTGGTTGTCTATTACTCTTCATTGAATCATTCACTCTTTTCATAATCAAAGCGAGCTCCATACAGTCCATCCACCTCTCAACTAGGCTCAAATTAATCACTTCATTAAAACCACGACAATTCTTCGAGAAGTCTGACGTGATATTTTTGATGCCTTTATTTTTGACACAATTTAAAATTTTACCAAGCTATACTTCACGGTTCCACGTTTACCTTGAAAACTTTCAAGATAAAACGATGTTTGCAGTTAGTGAAAATTTACGTTCAAATTAGTATGCTGGGACTGGCTGGCGCACAAGTTAGTATGCTGACCGCCGCCTGCGATCTTAATTTGACAATATTTTCGAGTTTCAGCGGCGGATATAGAAGAAATTGTCGTCGCAACGTATCGTGTTTGTTACTGAAGTTCTCTTTTGTTGAACTAAATACTAGCTGTTGCGAAAGCGATGCAGAATTTGTGCAGTAATATTGTTTGCGAATTTTGTACAGACAATAATTATGACCCCTTTATGTGATTATTATAATAGTATTTCCTATACCTAAAGGTTCTCTGGAAGAGATCGCTCTAGATTGTACATACTTATGTGTAATTTTTTTTGTTGTTACTTTTATGGTGATTATATAAATAGAATAGTTGACGAAAGTTATAAACTCAGAAACTACTGGACCGTCTGATTATATTATATTTTTAATATTTATTAAGTTGCTATGAGTATATAGATATTTTTGTATTGAATCAATCTTTTTATTCCTATGTTTTAATAAACAAAAATTAACACTTCTCATTATTGACAAATATTTTAATGTTAATATTATGTAAATAAAATTAAGGCGCTGAAATCTAATGGCTGACAGCCCCGCCTAGCTTTTTCCACATAAAAAAATGTATAACACAGCTTTATGGGTCAGGAAATAAGCCGTCGTTCTGTAACGACTTTTGATTTGCTCAAACAAAAAAACGGTCGTTAAAAATACTCACCGACGGATCGTAAATTTAAGATCCCGGATTCCCGGTCCGGTAATTTCTATGGGCCTTTCTCAAAACACCCATTAGATTCCGAGAATCATCCGCTGAGACCACAAGTAACAGTGGATCCCCTCAAAACGCTGATTACGTCATGCGACTTTGATCGTGAGGTACGAAGATTGCAGTCAGATTGACTGCCACGTTGGTCAAGTAGTCAGCACGCTGGGTACTATCCACGAGGTCCTGGGCTTGAATCCCAGGTTGGACCGAAAGTGTTTGGGTTTTTCTGTCTTGAAATAACTCAGACACAGCTCTGGAGCCAGGAAGTTGGTGGTGTTAAAACCCCTGTGCCTCGGAAAGCACGTTAAGCCGTTGGTCCTGCGCCTGATCTCTCTACGGTCATGTCGGACTGCCGTCTCACCGAATGATTAGAATGAAGGAACAGAAATAGCACCTGTGTATTGCGCACACACTTGCGCACTATAAATCTCCCGCGTAGTTGGCTAATCTCTATTGAGATTGGCCGCTGTAGTCGAAATTCGGCTAGGAGGACATTCCGAAGATTGCTGAAGCATGGCACTAGGCGATTTCGTTTGACGCTACGGTATTCTCTCGTAGTCGAACTACGAATGCGTCGTAGCAAATATGTCTTGGCACGAATTGATGCAACGCGTGAACCTACGAACACTAACTTTGTAGTTCTGTAGCACATGACTGACTGGCTGAGTGAGCTATAACAAATTTAGTTATTTTAACATCTAAATGAAGTAAATTGTGTATTAAAAAGTTAAAATAAGGATACATTTTCAAGCATTGATGAAATCGAACGCTCACTGGCAAGCACTTGCGAAAATTCTTCAAAGTCAAAGTCTATATCGTCTGGAACGACAAGTTTGATTTAGTTTCGTCGATTGAAACCGGTCGATCAATTTTTGTGTGAAAAATTCGTAAACGAAAACTTGCGAACGAAGTGCCTATATTATAAAAAAATTCAATAAGCGTCATTGACGAGAGTTATAACGTATGACATAAACGACAAAATGACTTTTAATCGCTAAAAACAGGGAAAGAAGTGTCATTACTTTTTAAAAACTCATGCAAAATTAGATTACAAAGTAAAAGAGTTACGTACTTTATATAATATTTTAACAACCTTGTCATACAACAATGCTCTAAAAAAACACTAAATCTACCTTTTCAGTTTTCCTTCCAATGTTTTCATCATCCAACTCTTGCGAAAATCGTCGCTTGTAAACCACACTTTGGGAAGGGATGTCCCCTCCGCTATTTTCGGGCCCTGAGTTACTCCAACACTGAAGACCTTTAACCGAATCCCGCGTTTCGTTTTACGGCCCTGCCTAAGCGTCGGTCGGCTAAATTATTCAGCCGGCAAGTATTTTTTCGTCTCGAATCCAGCTTATTAATAATTCGGTGTAATGAAATGGTCGTCAGCCTTGAAATTGATATTTGGTATTGCGATCTCGTTTCTCGGAGAAAAATGATTTATTAGTAAAACGCTTATGGCGTTTTATTTTAATAAATATTGCACTCGTAACTAAATACAAACTTTATAATGTTTTTGATTTTTACGTAAAAAACGTAACATATCTCAAATAGTATAATTGTTTAGAAATTAAAATGTCGCAAGGATCAAAAGGCATCAATAATATTGATTTTATTTGAAATCTAAACTTAACTGAAAAAACATAAGTATTTTTTTTAAACAAAAGTGAAATTCCATATTATTTTATTGTGTACTGTGTACTTATGTATACAATAAGGAGTACCTTTTAAACCCAATCCATGTGAAATTCATTTATTTATTAAATCTGCATTTTACATTGAAATAATATTGCTTCCCTTCTTTATTAAGTACGAAGCTACAGCATCCCCAAAATAAAATCGAAGTTGAATAACGCACACAACAAAACACGAATCACAACAATACTCGTAAAATCGCGAACGTTCATTGTTTTATGTCTTCGCGCTTCAAAAACACACTTCAAACCTTCAAAGTCTTCAAACGTCGACCATACAAAATCTACTTCATTCTGTGTCTCACACAAAACATCACCGTGGCTAGAAATACCGAATAATCAACCTATTCTCACAAAAGCGAATTTACTCGCGTATCTAAATATCTAAATGTGAGGGAGAGTGAAAGGGAGGTACATATCTCGGAACCCATAGCTTTCGCTATGAGGGGCTCAGCGGGAATTTTGGGTTAGTGGACATGTAGGCATAAAGACGGCTACACGGCAATTTTGTTGCCTAATTTATTTCGTGTCGTCTCGTGCTTTTCGTTGTGCGTCAAGTCATAGTTCGTCGTTGTCGTTGTATATAGACTTAAGTGTAATTTTAAGTGAGTGGACCGTTTTTTTTTTCGTGTAGATTTTCTCCGCGCGTTTTTCAACCGCGGCGTAAACATTGGATTTGTGTGTGTTGCGGTGTGGTGGAATTTTGAGTAAATACAAAAAAAAAGTTGTGCCGGTTTGTTGTTGTTTGTAAACAGTGCGGCGTGCGTTGCGACAACAAGCGACCTGCGCTTTTCGTGTGGACTCAGAACCTTTATTCTAAATTAGTGTACTAACATTTAAGTGTTACCGCTCAATCCCTTCGAAACTTTGTGCCAAAAACATTGTATTTTACTAACGTTAGCATTAGGTGTAAAACTGTAAATACGCGGGAAAACTGTGCAATATATAGAAGGCGATTGGTTAGTTGTTTACAGGACAGCACGTGCGGCACATTGAGTGTGGCGCTAAGAAAAACACGGGGAGAATCGCTTACTAGAGATAGCTACTATAGCGATCGATAATATTACGCATTACGGGGCCGAGAGGAACGCACACAAGCGCCCCTCACGCACACAGACGCGGCTCACGCATACCTCACGCGGCCCTCCCCCTGCCCTCGAAAACGAAAGTAAACATTGCGAAGCTTTAAACTACAAACCGAATTTATAGTATAAGCAAACTAGAGTACAAACAAAACTGTGATCGCGTTTTTGTGTTCAATTTAATCTGTGATAGACATGTTGGTAGGCACGAGTTTGTGTAGTGTGAACCCGGTGTTGTTCGGGTACAATATGCAGAATCAGTTGGTGATGCAGAATGTTCAGGCGCCGATGCAGCCGGGGTCTAGTAGCGGGAGCGTGGTGGGGAGTACCGCGCCTGCGACTCCGGTGCATTCGTTGCATATAGACGGGAAGACATCTCCTTTGACGCCTTCTGAGCGCACTGGGGCACCCCCTGGTGCGGGGAAAGATGCTGTGAAGCTGTTCATAGGGCAGATCCCTAGGCATTTGGAGGAGGACGACCTCCGGCCGATGTTTGAGGAGTTCGGCAAGATTTACGAGCTGACCGTACTTAAGGATAAGCACACCGGCATGCACAAAGGTCAGTGATGATTTACAGTCGACAATTTGGGTTGAAGGTGTGGCTTTTAATGTCTTTATTTCAGCATAATAAAAGGGGTTAGAATAAATTTAAGTTTAAGCTATTAAAATAAACAGGTACCTTTATTAACCCCTTATTTTAAAGGGTGTAAGAGTATTTACAGATAGCCGTAAGTGTTTTTTCTTAGGTACACATTTTATTATTAAAAATTTATTTATGTTCCTTAATAAATATAAAGTTAATATAACCGTGAAATTCAAATTTTAGAATATTGTTTGTATTAACTGGCTATGCACCACTGGCCCAGATTTACTTTATAAGTTGTCAGCTTAAAAATATTTTTGTAACAACTTTTATTAATGTGAAAACTAAGAGATATTGCTCTGTATCTTGCTTCGCGATAGCTCGACAGTTTTTCTTATGGATAAGCCTTCTATTAACGCCTCGTATTTTTGAGCTAGTCCAAAGCTGTGAGTGCGTTCTTGTGTGTCATTTTGTTACGAAATCACATTTAGGCCATCCAGCCATAACAGCAGCCTAGAAACGCAGTCACGCTCCAGCGTCCGCCTACGCTTCATATCTATAGATAGGTAGAACTGAATGGCCTGCGATTATTCCACATACATATGTAAATTACTTCTTCAATAATATATACTAATACACCGTCTTTTCGTGTTTATTTCAGCGTTTATTTCACCTTGTATCCTACTTTATCAGAGAATAACCAACACCTTTTATATTTGGTATCTTCTCCTCTAATTATTTTTATAACTCAAGCAATTATTTTGCAAGTTTTTACAAAATTGAATTAAATTTCGCTCACAAAAATTAATCGACTGTGTATTGAATATTGATTGTATTATACTGTGAATTTATTGTATATTGTGTAGTATTGATGAAATCGAACGCCAGCTTACTGGCGTAGCAAGCACTTATAAAAATTCGTCGGCTGACTAAGGTCCTCCGTAGCTCAGTTGGTACGAACACTTGCCCGGATAGCGAAGGGATATGGGTTCGTGTCCCACCGGATGACGCAGTCAGTCAAAGTTTATATGGAAAATACTCTTGCGGGCAAAGTCGCAGGGAACCCTAGTAAAAAATAATTTAGTAAAAGAAAATGTTCCCTTCGTACTTCAATTTGTATTCGTATCTAAGCCATGCTCCAGCTATAATGTTTTGTAAATGGAAAACAGTTACAAGAAAATAATAACACTGACATCCAGACCATACACCTGTAGGTAATTTCATTTTCCTTTAAAATCCCAAGAACGAGTTTGCGTGCGAGCACAGTTTAATATGAAATAGTTGTGTTGCAATAAGAGAAAATGCAAAATGCCTTGTATGCGCTCGTAATATTCGAATGTTTTTGATACAATCAGCGTTTTCAGTTCTCAACTTACAGCATTGCAAAGATGTGTCTACAAAATACAGTCCTCTTAAATGTATAAACTCAGCCATTACACCTTTAGCTTCAAAATAAGCCACACTTGCGAATAATCAGCAAAATCCTGACGCATCTGACAAAAGACATTCTATTTCACAAGAGACGGATTGTATAACCAACATTGTAACTCGTTGGAATCATCAATTGGCAACTCTTGTCAAAAGCCTGTTGCAAGCGGCTTTCAGTGAGGACGCGGCTTAACAACAACAAGCGAAACAAAGTACAACTCAATATAAACTACAAGCTATACGGAAATGCACAAGTACTGCCCATTTCATGGACTCCGCAACTACGCCTTAACTTTGCTTTCAACATTTACTTAACTTGGCGAAAAACACGCTTCGCAATTTGTAAGTTGTAAAAAGTTACCGAAAATAATTACGACATTTCGAGTATGTTTTCAGGAATACATTGCAGTGGTTATCGGAATCGGGGCAATAAATAGGGTTGGTCACGTCACTCGAAGATTATGGCATTGCGATGCCGACTTGTACGATAAAAAATGTAATTCATTATGTGGCGTGCGACGCGCATACAAGCTTCAGTGTTCGTGATATTTGCAAACCATGGATAAGTGTTGCATATAGGCAGATTATCGATATTTGCCAATACTAACGGTAGTATCGACAGCAGTACAAGAACAATGCTTTTGATAGTTTGACTTGACAGAAATTCCATTGCACTTTTGTAAATTTTTCGATACTGCTGATTTTGAACGTTAAACTTTGACTACTATTAAAAGCAACACCATTGATACAAAATATTAATGAGTAGTGGCTTTTCGACAGAATTTGATTGAAAACATACATGTTTAACTTTTTAAAACAAAATACTTGATAGGTACGCTGCATGAATTCCCGTATTAATATTATGTTTAGTAGTAACATACATGTAAATTAAATAGGTTTTGGGGTTAACTTGTCGATAGTTCTCCAACACTACCGTGGATGCCTTGCTTCAGTATTCAACTCCCACGCAAAGGGAGGCCGATGCGATATCGCGCTGTTCGAAGCGTCTGCTGGGATGTTTTGCAATAAAGATGTCGCCGTTAAAAGCAAATAAATCATGATGAATGACGTGATAACACAAGCCTATGTTGTAAAAATGACGGATTCAGGGATTTGAGGAATCCTAACGGATATTGCGTAAAAATAGATCGCTTTATCTAGGGCAAGAATCTTTTGATTTCTTTCTCGTGGTAGAACATTTAAGCGTCTGTCTTAAACTTTTATCTTCCGGGTGTTATCCAGTTGTATCTTTGTAATAAGATTCTCAAGGGGTTAAGTTAACACAAAGGTATAAATCAAATCAAATGTACCAAGATGCAATCATTCTACAGCGAACTTCGCTATTGCTAATGGAATGTCAAAATTAATCTAGGTTTGTAAAATTAGGTAGGTCCTGTACATGATGTTTCGATGGTATATGTCAGTTTATACATTTTATTAGCCATAGCCAAAGTCGCCGAGTCGTTGAAGAGACAAACCCACCTTATATACGCTCAAATTTTAGTGGTTGTTTTCCCGCAGCAGAACGATTTACCTTTAGTAGTACTTCTATCGAATCATGCGAGATGTTTTTTTAAACTAAAAAAAAAATATCAACTCGAAAACGTGAGAAAAAATAGTTTCTTTTACAAGAATTGACGTATTTAGGTACCGATTGCCGCACAAAATCAATGTTTAGAGCAAAAGAACTAAGCAATACAGCATAAACTGCCCTAATTTTTCTGCGGGAAAACAACTATTAAAAGTTCAGCGTGTATAAAACTACTTAACTCTGATTGTCTAATTAATCCTACTATTTCACAAACCACTTATTCGTAAAATAAGACATCGATAACCTTGAAGAAAGAAGTGTTTACTTGTGTCACAAAAATAAAGCTTTTAGATGTGAGGCGTTGTAATAAATATAACATTGCCAACATAATAGCAAGGAACTTGTTTTTACAAAATATTACGTAACTTCATCCTCCTAGCGTTATCCCGGTTGTGAATGTGCACTCGCACGCGAGGGCCCTGGGTCCGCTAACCATGATCCAGGATGTGACAGATCAGGTAATTACTGTGGAGCGACTTCCATTTGACCTTCGTGACCCTGATACCAGGGGAACCTGACCAGTTTGGATCATGGTTACACATGCAGTCACCTGAATGTGCAGGTTTCCACACGATGTTTTTCCCACCGTAAAAGTATCGGTTAGTAAAACAACTAATGTACATAACTCAGAAAAGTCATTGGTACATGGCGGCACGTGGGGTCGAACCTCCCACCTCCCGCATGAGAGGCAACCCGCTGGCCACTGCGCCTGTTAAAATCACTTGCTATATTCAATTTATGTTTTGTAAAGCAAGTTTTTTACTCCCAACACAGTATCGCTGTCAAAACAGATAACATAACCACAACACAGTGTGGTCGGTAAGCGGTGAAAATGTATAACTTGTCTAGGTCACAGTCTGCACACAGTAGAGGAATACGTAGAAAGCTCAAACTTTCTCGTAGCATTTTAGCTTCTTTTTAGCGTATTTTTCTAGTTTGCCAACTGAGGCAAACACAAATAATGTCCTTCTAGTTGAATTTCGCCCACGGCGGCTAATCTTAACCAAGATAAGCTAACTGCGCTGGAGATAGTATGTGCGCAATACACAAGTGCACTCTTTGTTTTTTCACTCTCAAAGTTCGGTGAGACGTCTATGAGATACCACATAACCAGAGAGAGATGGGCATACCAACGTCTTAAAGTGCACGTTCCGAGACCTGGAAGACAATTTCCTGACTCTGAGCTGTTTTTAAATTCGAGGCTTAGTAACCTGGTGCCCTACTTTATAATATAATGATTGTATTTTCGACTCTTGCTGTCCCTACCACTCGTACCAGTATGGAAGTACAAGTGAACGAAATGACTGAAGCACACGGATATTATCTTATACAGTAGGTCCCTAGCAACTATAATAATTTCTATGCCACAACATACATCTTGTGATGTGGTTTAGTTAGAATTACCCTTCGAAGATATAATAATCATTTTTGAATATTAAGGAGCATATTTGTATCAATCGTGTACGAGTACAAGACGGTACTTAGCGGTACAGCACGAGATGTTAGGGAGATGGCATCTAATAGATAAAATGAAAAAGGCTCCGCTGACAAAAGCGTAGCTTTAAAATTATTATTACAGATAGACAGAAAACTTTATCTACCCTTGCAAGGGTTGTGTGTTCCTGAACGTGTTGTTTATAAGACTTTATGATTATACTTACTGTCTTCACTTAAGTTTTATATTTGGTGTTTGTGTGTAACCCGCCTTGTTATGTGCAAGCCGGCTGCTGCCGACCCGAGCCTTCGCACTTCGTTTATAGCCAGGCTCCGAAGGAAACGCTTTATATTTTTTGGTATAAAGTATTCATATTTTTATCGGCTTATGCAAAAACGTTGAGGTGTGAAGTTTTCGTCATATTGAAACATTTCTGCATTGATTTCCGAAGTCGAATTATTTTGTATTTTTAACTTACATTCTCTTACGTGGCTATGACTACACGATAGCCAAATTAAGTCGTAAAACGCGGTCACATTTTGTCTGAGGATAAAATGTGAAATCTCAAAACCTAGTGTCTAGTAAAGTGTATTACTACTACCTACGCATTTTAATACAAAAAGAAAGAAAATAAATAAAGAAAATACATTTCTCCGAGATTTACACACAGACAAGGTTTACAAAGACAATAATTACACTTCCAATTACTACAATCCGTAGAGTACTGTACTTATTGTAAGGTAAGGCAACTTTGGACCCTATTTAAGTAGTTTAGTTTACACAATGAATAATGACTTAGGAGTTAAAATGACTACTCACCAAACAGCCTCTGTTGCAAGTTTTGACAAGTGTATTTTAACATGTTCATCAAGGTTTATTTACAGGCTTCGATGATCAGCACTTTGTTAAGACAAAACACTGTCGTTGGGTGGGGTGGGTTTTGCGACAATGTTTTCACAGTAATGACTCAGTTTTACTTATAGAGTTAATCAACTTCCACGATACAGCAGCCTTTGATGTCTTATTAAAATGTTTTGCTGATTTTTTAAAACCTTATCATCCGAGCGTGGTCCTGGTTGCGTCTTTTCGGAGCCCCCGGTCTGCTTTCCTACTCTTATGCCGCCACTTCAGACGGTCTTCTGCATGCTTAATGGTGGTCCCATTAGCACGCATGTCATCCGCTAATCCGTCAAGCCAGCACTTTTTGGGTCTACCCCTTCTGCCAGGACTCGGCGGACGCGGCATAGCCAGACATTTATTCTCAACGTAACTTCCTGGTTACTGTAAGTTTTTATTATCCATAATATTTTTTACTATCTCGGTAAATGCTTTTTTTTACAAAAAGGCAATGTTATAAACTGAACTTTCTGGAGTACATCGTAGTTGTTAGTTAGATTTATTAACCGATCAATTGACTGCTACGGCGTAGCAGTAGCTGTGCTACGCTGCTACGAGGGACTTGTAGCGCCGTAGCAGACACATGTTCTGTGTGATATATCGCCTATTCAGTGACCAGGTGCGAGCGTTTGATCATACGTGTATTTGTTTATGGGACTCTGTATGATATATTAGGAATGCTTAAAACATTATTTTCTATCATGGGCTATCGTAAAAATTCGTGATAAAGTAACGTTAAATATAATTTTTCAATTAACACTACATTTTTCAAATTTAGTGTTAGACTACATTTTGATTATTATGTAGTAATTCTTTGGTATTTGGCTCAAATATACACCCCATACTGATGTATAAATCATATCATACCTTAAAACTAAAAAGCAAAAAGAATCAAGAAAAATATTTTTCTCTATTTTACCTATCGTGCTTGGAATATTACCTAGAGAAAAAGATAAGTATTTTTTCGAGATAAGGATAATTACGAGTACATCTTTTAAAAAAATGTTACGTATTTGACATCAAGCCAAGAATGTTTGGCAACATAATTGCCCAAAAATCCACACTTCCCTTATTTACTTGACTCACAGCAGAATGTTCGAGAAAATGATGTTATTAATAATTAAACGGCGCAATTACCATAAGTACCGCGAGAGGGCGCTACAATTCAATAATAATACAACCGAATAGGGACACTCGGCGAAAATTTCCCTCAAGAAAATAATTTTGTCCATAAATTTTCACCCTTTTAAGGGCTGTTATAGACCTTCCAGGGATTGTCATTTGAATTTCGGCGAATTCATTAGCTACGTAGTAAATGAGATTGTTATGTTCGTAAATAATGGCAGGAATTAGGTGTTCTGTACTGTTAAATTTATAGAAAACAATATTAGTCATTTGTTTAATCAAAATTTCTTTAAAAAAATGAGATTCTCAGTTTGGCCTGTATGTTTTTATGCCCACGATTATCTCTCATATGTCTTTACCTTTTTAAGTGCGATTTACAAATAAAGTACTTCCTGATGCGGTCCTTCTAAATATATTTAAGCAAACTTTATCGTATGTCTAGTAATTAGGTTAAATAAAACAGGTCTGTATCTAGAAGTAGAATAAAATAAGCTCGTCGTATAAATACTATTTATTTTAATACGAAAAAATTTCCTTGTGTCTTTGTTTACGTCACCGTAATTGTATAAACTGTCAGTTTAGAACGTTCAGGTACCTTATATGTTGGTTAGGTTAACAATTATAATTTATGCGTAAAAAGATGAAGTAAACTTAAAAACTGCAGGCTTTTCCAACTTAACGCTCGCGTGTAGTAGTAAATTTCCATTTCATCAGAATTATCGCATTTGTAACTCAGAATAATAAATTCAACACAAAACCTTAAAAAAAAACTTTTATTCAAGTGCACATAAATTTATGTTGAGAACGTAGCTGATACATATCTTTAATTCTAAGCATTATATAAAGTATCCTGGTGAGCCGGTGAGGGTGACTGTGCAAATTTATATTTTCTCTCAAACTAGCCTCTACGACACACCATGCAAATGGCAAACCACGAAACAAAACAACACAGATAAATATATGCATAATTTCATTGACGTAACCATTCACTTTTGCGTTTTAAACAACAACTTTCCTTCTGAATTTCAACTTTATTTACCCGTATTAAGGGCGGTTATATATTGAAAAGATAACTTTGTAAAATTGACGTTTACATGGATAGGTCGGTTCAAAGAAAACCCCAGTTAAAGCGAAATAAACCCTAAAAAAATCTCGCCACGTTTTCTGCTCGGCGGAACGAAAATGATTGCTCGTGTGCCCGCGGTATGTAGATTGTAGGTGGGTAAAAATAAGCAAATATAGACTAAGTCATCGACTCAAGAATCCAAATCCTGTTATATGCTCATGTGTAATGATTGTTATGTACAAGATTATGACAGAGTTTGGGAATGTGCTAGAAAATAATGATATTATAAGCAGCCAAGCAATGTAGGCAAATATTTTTATTTCATGTTCGAAATTCAATCAATTCTAAACAATGGTCAATTTGAGTTATATCCCTCCAAAACTTCAACGGTGAAAAAAATATGATTATATTGAGCGCAAGTCAAAAACAGTTTTATTTTTGCTGTCATTTAAAATACGATGTGAGTTTTAAATGTATCTACTATTTTGTACTCAAATGTGTTCTTTATTATCGGAACACATGATCACATTAATTATGTTTTACGATAAAAGAACACATTTTTACCTAAATCAATAGTATTTAAAATATATTTGTTTTTTATGTTTTTGCGAATAGTCTAACTCATAACGCAATTTTTCAGATTCGATCAATTTACGTTATATTTAAAACCGCAACCGCAGTAGTCTACCTGTCAAATCCTCAGGTTTGAAATAAATAGACAAAGTAACTTATTCAATTGTGTTTCAATTAGCATGTAAAATAATTCAAGTCATCTCAGTGTTATCTCGATTATCACAGTCTCGTAGCACCATCTCGTAGCGCGACTACGATGGCTCGTAGTCACCGTAGCACATATTTTGTTTCCGCTACAAACTTCACTCGCTGCGAGTATTTCTGAAAACATTTTTGGAAATTGGCCAGAGTTATTGCCGTGTATAATTTTGTTGTGAACTAGTAATCTGGTGACGCTTATGATGACGCTCTGGTACAAAGCTTTAACATTCCTTCGTCTCAGCACCTTCGCAAACCACATTTATACGCTCAATTATTAGGGTTCCGTTGTGGCTTGCATGTGGTCACGATTTATTATTGACGCGTAAGAGGCCGTGGTGGGCTATTGGCTGAATAAATGATTTGATTTGTGCACGTTGTTACACCGATGGGTTAAATTATATCCCACAAGGGTTAACTATAGTAATTTCTTGGTTGAAACGAACGCGCCGTGCTTGGGCGCTACGTAGGTACAATATTTTGTTTTTATATAACTTAAGATCAGAGGTTAAGTTCAGAGGTGCAGTAAGCTGAAGTGGCAGTGGGCTGGTCTTGTCTGTCGCAGAAGGAGGAGTAGGAATAGGAAGGTTCTCGAATAGAGACCACGTCATGGGAAACGTAGTGTTGGACGCCTCCCTGCTAGGTGGACCGATGATCTGAGGAAGGTGGCCGGAGGTGGCTGGATGCGACAAGCAGGGGTCCGAAAAATATTGTTTTTATCTTTATTTAATAGGCAGACATTTGACCGCAGTTCTAACTGATGATAAGCGACGATGCGGCCGAGTATGGGTCATGTCTGACTAGTAATAGCCTATTAATTATTTTCTTAAATGAATCCGAATCATAGTATTGTACTTAAGTACAAACACAGTGATACAGGCTGGGGATTGAACTGTCGACCTTTAGGATAGGTAGTAAAGTTTTCTTTACTCCGTTATCTTTTCCAAAATGATGAACTTATAGCGCAATAAATTGGTTTGGCAGGTAGACAAGTGTTTGAATTTGCTGTCTGTTGCTGGTTCTCAGTTTGTAAGCGTTTATAGATAAACTAGACTATAACCTCATAGCCCAGAAAATATTGATATATATGTTGGCGCATCTGATCGTAAGTCTCGCTCTCATTCTCAACCCAAATCTAAAGGTGAGATTATCCAAATGCTTTTTTATTTAAAAAATCAGTGCATCATTATATTGACCTTTAAAATAAAAACCTTTATTACCATCTGATCTCCAGAGTAAAACAAACAGACCCCTGGTCGTAACTAATAGACACATAAAGCAGAGCAAGGGGCAAAGATCATGGGCAGGGGACTGGGGCAATCAAGCGCCGTCAGTCCGCGCCCTTACTTAATTACCCTCCATTGCATGTGGAATTGTTAGGGCATCGTCCAGGGTAAGATATATCCTCTTACTTATATATGGATTTTAATATATAAGATGGAGATAATTATTTCTAACTACCGTACTCAGAGACGTCAATTAAAGGTAATCCTTCATTAAGTCTCATGCCGTCCTTTTCTATTAAATTGACAAGCAAAGTGACAGAACGAATTTTTTTTATAGATTAAATTTAATTGACATCTCTGAGTGCGGCAGTAAGAGACCTTGGCGCATGGCGACTGATTGTGGCTCTTATTGCAGTGAAATAATTTAGGCTAAGGCATGGCATGGAATAAACAAAAACCTGGCCCATGCCCCAAACTTGTGTAATTGCAACAAAGTGTTTTTTCACAAAGCAGTTTTCGGATTTCATTTTAATTCTGGGATACATCCCAGACCAAGCCAAAAGCAAGCAAGCTACAGCTTGCTTGCTTTTGGTAATCGTAGGTCAACGTGAAGTATCTTATAGGTTTTGACTCCCTTGAGAATAAAGAAAAAAACACGCAGTGTATTTTATCGGTCGTATCTTTTGAATGGTTTATTTTTCACAGTACAAAAGGATTCCAGGATCTAAGTATTGGAAGGTATACATCATGAAGGATCGTGCTCATAATCATTTGGTATGTGGAAAGCACACACACGATTCTATCGATAATTTTGATGGAGCAAGAGGCAAAAACCAACTCACTTTGCCTCTTACATTTTAGACACGATTTCACTTAAGTTATGCAAGTGTCAAAGAAGGTCAACCGTCTTAGTGACTAGTATTTACTATTCTACGGACGTACATTCACCAACAGATGTGTAACTAAAAAAATGGATGCTCACGTGGTAAGCTTCGAAACAGAAAAACAGAAGGTATTATTAATTGAAAGCTTCTGCTAGCGATGATATTTAAGTGGAATGCAGCCTTAACTACAGCTGGCCACTGCACTGTATAGCCATATTATTGATGCCAGCGCCCTGCACATGTTACTATAGTTGCGTGGTGCGATAGCCGCGTGCTAGATTACCGTTTTAATAAGCGGTAAATGTGCCTAGTTTTAGTGCTGTAGATGGAAATGTGTGTGGCAATACAATGGCTAAGAAAATACTTTTAGAATAGCGCTTACAAAAACATATGTGTGTAAAAATGTTAACTTGGTATGAGTATGTCAATAGGACTAGAGTTTACGAACCCATGATTAATTTTAAACAGTCATTTTAGCATTATCTGACAAACCTTTAATGGAAATTTTGCCAAATTAAACGTCAGTTGAGTTTCTAACTCGAGTTGTTTACCGGCTGATTAAAAATTGATGAACTCGGGTCTAAGAGAAATTTGATTTTCAAATCTTTGTTATTGTACGACTTTATGTATTTTGTTTTTTATGCTTTAAAAAAATATTAAATGAACTTAATAAATAGAATTCGCACCTTTAACTATGTCACGTTTTTACCCCTACCGATATTAGAATGGAGGGCTATCAGGCACCAAATCAACGGCTTGACGTGCTTTTTGAGGTACATAACTTTAACAGAAAGTATAATAAACAAATAAATATTCGACGACATCACATACATTGTTCTGGTCACAAAGTAAGTAGCTTAAGCACTAGTGTAGAATTATGGAAATCAGAAACAACGGTTGTATCTTAACACCCATACCTATCCACCAGATTAGGGATTATTTTTGATTAGATTCAGCGTTGAACTTTGCCAATATATCAGTTGCTTGTCTAGGACTTACAAAACACACCCAGATTTAGAATGAACGCTAAACAGAGAGCAAACGGACCAACTGAAGTAGAATTTATCGTATACTCCACTCGCGGGGCAGACTGTATCTATTTCAATGACCATTTCATTTATCTCGGCCGACTGTACCATTACTGGCTCCCATAATTCTATTCTATTATGCTATATATGTCTAGTGGATAAGCGAATTCGGACCTTATCTTTGTATGTTTAGGGAAGGAAGTGCTTGGGTATTGGCAAGATATTGGCTCAGTTAGTGTAGGATGAATTAATATCAAATCATGTTTTAAATTGGCTGAATGTGTTAAGTCGGTATAACTGAAAATATACAAAAAATCAACAGTCTTCTCGTCACCACGGCCCATGGGCCGAAACGTCAGAATTAAAAACAAAATAGTTACTTAGATAGGTACGTTACATGAATTCCCGTAATGTTACTAGTGATAAATAATACAACAAGAAAGATAAAAAACTTATTTACAAAAATATAAAATCGTTAAGTTGGCGCAGTATTGGAGAGGCCTTTGAGCAACAGGGGACTGCAATAGGCTGATATGATGATGATGAATATCGTCGTGACTTATAATTATTTTTATAAATTAAGCAATTATTTTTGCATGTTTCTACGAAATTTAATTTTTGTGAGCATAATTTAATTCAATATCGTCGTGACATCAAATCTTCCTAAATCATAATACAGATTTGATAAAATATAGTTTAATTCTTAGTTTTTTAACTGTTTGAAGGAATGTTTTTTTTTCTGTGGAGGTTAAAATAATTGGTATGGAATGAAAGAAACTTGAATAAGACTGGAAATAGTCGAGATTTACAAAGCAATGTTTTTTTTAATCACCTGCCTCTGATAGCCAATTTTTCTAACTTACAAAAATCTAACAAAAAACTTATTTAAAAAAACTACGTTAAAAAGTCGCATTGAAACCTCTTCTAGATTCGGTAAAACAAAAACCTAACACGTAGCTGCAAACTTCACAGACATGTAACTTTATTATTTGATTTATCTCAAATACACCTGCACCGAGTGTCTGATATCGAATAAACAATCGAATGCGAACTCGAGTGCAGCTGAACGCTCTTTATTAACTACAAGAGACAGAACTGCGCCATATTTTTATTGGTATTCTTGTAAATACAAAGCGTAAAATGAAAGATGTACGATGTTTGGGAATTCATATTATCTCATATTATTTTTATTACCTTACACAAACGGGATTTAATGAAACTAATACTTTTTTAAAGTCGTTAAGTGTATAGATATGCAACAACAAAGTTTGAAATCCATATCCGTATGGTAGTTCGCGATGCGCACAAAAAGGTGCAAAAAGAAAATGTTAGTGTAATGATGACCATACGACGAGCAAGCAATCCCCTAGTTTTAGATGGTAAGTAAGTAACGCAATTTTAATTTTAACTACTCAATAAACTAGATGTCGTCCAAAGCTTCCGACGATCTTAGGTTAGAGTTCACCAAGACATGTTCAATTTTAATCAGCCGGCTTAGCAATATTTTTGCCATATTTTTTATATGAATTCTGTCAAATTAACCGCAATCGATGTTTAAAAATTTGTAAACTCGTGTCTTAATGTTGTCAAAATAGTCTTTGATAATATATTTTTTTTACTTGCATTTGACGAAGTGATTTATATTTATAATATATAAGTACTTTGGTAAAATTTACATAGTTTATCAGAACTAACTAAATACACAAATGGTATACCCGAAAACTACTAGTAGCGGAAACGCACGCGTACGAACACGTGTACGAACACGGAAACAGACAGGGTTCGCGTTCAAACGTCGATTCGGATCCTGCGATACGGCCCGATTTCTGCCTGCCTTTGTACCTAGTAGGAAAATGAACAGCAAAATCACTATTCTTAAATCTATCATTCGTAGCTTGAGATATTGCATAAAACTGAAAATGGTTGCCGCTGGAGATTTTCCAGTCCACGTCCAAATTATATCGACACCATTTGTATGTAATTGTGCGTACATCTTCATCATCATCCATATTGTCAGCCGGATGTATACTGCTGAACATAGGTCTGCCTCATGGTTTTTCACTACGACCGGTTGCAAGCGGTCTGCATCCAGTGTGAGCCTACAGTCTTTACAAGGTCGTCTATTCATCTTGCCACATTTGTGCGTACATATCATCGCTAAGTTCTCTTAAACTGTGGCATTATAATCTGTTATTACCTAGTAATGTATAACTATTTTTTATGGATCTTTAAAGTTGTATCATGTTGGGGTTTTGTTTTAGTATTGCTAAGTGAATCTTTAGTGATTCATTAAGGGTTAAATCTTTTAGATCAAAAAGCTTTATGTACGTTAGCGTCAGCCAACTTACGTCCACTTCTGGACATAAGCCTCAAATGGGTATCCAGTGACCAGTCGTTTCATTGTCTACATTTAACAAATTCCTGCAAGTAAACCTGATAAGGGCAGGGCAGATATATTGGTACTAACTACAAAAAACACAAATAGTCATCGACCTAAATTAGGTCTTTGACTTTAGTAAAGTCAGCCCATATAATACTGAAAATCAGTATTGTGACATGCTTCACGCTGTCACGATTAATGCTGAGCAGGGACCTTTTTGGCACACATTTGGTCTTTAATGAGTTAAACTTCTACTTCTATTAATTTTTATTTGCGTACCAAATAAAATGATTGAATTGAATTTTTATCCCACTGCTGGGAAAAGGCCTCACCTCAACTATGAGGAGGTACGAGCCATAATCCACCACGCGGGCTCAGTGCGGATTGGTGGAGGAGTGTCTGTCAGGCAAGTGATAAACCTTACTGTCAGAAGTTATCAAGCCACCCTAGGGCCTCTGACTAGGCTTAACGACTAATATCAACAGATATTAGCCGGGACCAACGTGCCTTCCAAAGCACGGAGATGCTTGTCATAGATGTCAATTAATTGGTCGGAATGGTCACCTATTCAATGATGACCGCGCCGTTTGACATAAGTAAACGTTTGTAAATCACACAAATAAATTGCTTTAATAATATATATAATATTGAATCATCGGAATGTGAGTTCACTGCATTTACCTTCTAGTTTGGTCAGTTTGAATGCACTCTGACGCGTGCCCTGACCATTTGGCGCGACAGTGACTGCGAGGGTGGTCATTTAAAAACAAATGACCACGGGCCCGTTTGGTCATTATAATATTCATGCAAATTGGAAAAGCTAGGCTCGATGTTTTTGCACGTCAATAATTCGTTAGCAAAAAAAAGATAACAGCTATCCATGGGAATATGAAAACTGTTGTGTTGTGAGTTTGTATTTATTATTACACCTTTGAAAACCCCTCTTAACTTAACTTAATTTGTTTTAACTGAACTTTTACACTTTTATTGAATCATGATATTTTGAAACCTTTAGAACTAATAGCTGTTATTCCTAAAAATACTTTTAAGGTATCTTAAGGTAATCTAGTAATTTTGATATGACACGTATAATAAAGCGGTATTCAGGATGTTTCTTTAATTTTGCCAAGTCGATGCGTTGTGACCACCACACCTATCAATTAAATGTTAAGCTGTTATGTAAAGCTATTTTTGGGAGTAATCGAAGTATTAGCAAAAAATTACTTATAATAAGTAATGTAAAGCTATTCTTGGGAGGAATCGAAGTATTAGCAGAAATTTCCTATATTAAGTATTTTTTTCTAATACTTTGATTACTCCCAAGAATAGCTTGACATTACAGCTTTACATTCAATTGATAGGTGTGGTGGTGGATCAGTTCAAAATTTGAGTATAATCGTGCATTTTGTTACTAATTGTACGTCTATTAAACTAGATTTGTTTTTTTATGCATCACAGAGCATTGGCTAAGCACCTTACTAGTAACACACTTACTTAAAAAGTTACACCAAGTTACATTGAATATAACGAAACGTCAAAAAGTTTAAATCACCAAACGTTTTAAATCTATGAGTATGTTTCTCTTACGTACGGCCAGAAAATGAAATTTATTGCCGTCTAAAGTAACCTAAACACCACGATCTTTATTCTTTTAAGAAAACAGTGAATTAGCTGATATATCCGAAATAACCAAAAAAACACGATAGATTGCGTTGACTGCAGTGTTTGCCTGTTATTAAAAAAGTGTTGACTTTTGCCTTCAACATGAATATTTTTTCTACTTTAGATGATACCTAACTACTTCATATATATCCAACAAAACTTAGCAGTCTACAAACAGCGCTTAGAAAATACATTTGTTATTTTACTTCGGAAATGCTATTACCGAACACAATTTCAAGTTAGATTTCGATAGCGGAGTAGTTCTAATGTCTTTATCAGTGCAAACTTGGGCACTCCACCTACAGTTGGATGCTAAATGAACGAAATTCGCGAATAACACTCATAAATGCCATCGCATTTCACAAGTTTCTAAGTTAATAGTAAAGTGTAGACAGGTGAATGTAAGAATAGTGAACACTTTCGGTTCAATAACAGAAAAGTGCGATAAGGCTTACTGTCCACGTATAAAAATCCTCCTAGGCGAATTTCGACTACAGCGGCCTATACCAGCAGAGATTAGCCAACTGCGCAGAAGATATTATAGTGCACAAGTGTGGGCAGTCCAACATGACTGTAGAGAGATCAGGCACAGGACCAACGGCTTAACGTGCTTTCCGAGGCACGAGGGTATTATCACCACCAACTTCTTGACTACGTAGCAGTGTCTGAGTTTTTTTAAGACAGAAAAACCCAACACTCTCGGCCTGACCCGGAATTTGAACCCGGGACTTCGTGAATAGTACCCAGCGTGCTGACCACTGGACCAACGAGGCACTTCATACTTACACTTCGTCAAATGACGATAGTATGATAATAGACGTCAGATCTTGCGTAAACTAAGTTAACTCCGTCCACAAAGCGGCAATGTCACGTTTGCTTACATACAAAATACGCCTGCCACGATTGCAGTTTGCATGCATTTATCAAATGACGCCTCCGTGGACAGTGGGCTTAGTTTCGTACCTTGGGTGTAAGATATTCTTAGTGTTAGCAATTTAAAGTGACTCTATTAAGCTTATATCATTAATGTGTTATTCAATCTTCACAATTTGACCATTTAAGAGTTGTTTCATAATTTTCAGATGAGTAAATTTAATGTAGACACAGCATCTAAGATTTCAGTTTATGCATTTCTTGTCTGACTAAAGAGATAATATACCGCTCGTTAATATCATAAAGGCTACGCATTATAAAACAAAGTCTCACGCTGCGTCTGTTGGAAATGATTTTGAAAAGTAATTAACGAATTGTGATTTTGTTTTCATTTATTGACAGAGTGATAAGAATATTTGTGGGTGTTAAGTGTATTAGTGCAAACATAGCGGTAATGTGGGGCGGGTCGCTAGTCTTACCCGACCACGGAGAATCCCAAAAAGAGGGTTATTATAATTTTATTATAATATTACCTTACGCTTATCACGCGCGGCCAAAAACGATACATTAAACTTCCTTGCTCATTTCCCTATCCCCTTTTTCATTCACCGAAATTCCGCAACTCGCTTTCCTATCTTTCCACGTTATACATCAACTTTCGCCACGACGTGCGAAAACAACAATTCGGTTCAAGTTAACTAATAAACCAACTTTTAACTTGGGTATACGAGTTGATAAGGCTCGCGCACGCGCGGTGGCCAGCCGTGACGTCACGGAGGCATCACGGCCAGTCGTACCCCAACGGCCCTACAAGCCAGCCTCCGCTGCCGCACGCGACCCAACATCGCAAAACAACCAAAACAACATGCAACTATGACCAAAAACAACCAAAAAACGGCGCGACAATTATTTTAACGAGTTTGGTGTATTTAGTTACAATTTTGATGTATTCAGTTTGATACCCACGTGTTTTATGTGTTGACATTCAAGCGGCGGCAATTTGTGTTACAAAATCGATTGTAAATCGTGTCTTTTTAGTGCCATTTTTATTATAAAGTGATATGATTAGTAGTAGCGCTAAACGATATCTAATCGCCAGTACAAAGTTTAATATTTCATTGCCTTCTCGCCTCTAAATATAGGAATTAAATAAGTAGCCAAGCTTCGAGTGTAAAGAATTAGAAGCGCTAGTTAGATATCTACTAAATAACTTAGATTAAATTGTTATTTGTTACGGAAACGTTTAAAAGAAAAAACGATGTCTCTGATTTGTGGAGGTGAGTTTCAAAAATATTGTGAAAATATAAAAGAAATACAGGAGGAGTTCGATATACATATGTATATAAAAATACAATGAGTCACTTTTAGTTTCATCTATGTTTGTTTTGTAAGTCAAAGCAACGTTGTCTCAGAGATGACTCACGTAATGTCGTCATAAAAGTCTTGTAAAGCGTCGTAAAATGTATATTATGGAGAAAAACCTGCGATAAACTGCACGAATGACAAAAAGTAATGACACATAAACAGCAGAATACGGTGAAGTCTCAATTTCAAACGGAATACGAGACGAAAATCTTTAATGCGATCATAAAACATTGGCAAACTCGATGATACCAATCACATGGTTATCGTATCAAAATAAATAAACACCGAAAAAGGAACGATGGGAAAGGCAAACAATAACAGTGTAATAATGGGCAAAGCAGCAAAAAGTATTGCTACAATCATCAAAACGTGCCCAGGACGTGAAAAATAAATTTTTATTCTGAACTCCCGCTCCCAACGCGCCCGAAAGAGACTATCAAAAGATTTCAATTAAGATAAAGTTATTTAAAGGATAAAATTTTTTTTGACGTTTAAAACAATAACTCCTGGTGAGATTCTTGGCAATCCCCGCAGATGTGTTCCGAAACTTAGTGGAGACAGTTGGCAGAACTGTAATGAATACAGCCAAAAATGTTTTCAAATATTTTCGAATTTGGCATTACGGTTGGCGCACGCCGACTTATAAATTGCAAACTTGGTGAAGGTGCGTTTCGTTGAGAAAATTGTTTTAATTATTTATACCGACTTTAGATAAAAGTTTGGTATTTTATGAGTTATGTATTTCGTGAAATAAATATCAAAATTAAAGTGCGAGATAAGTGTGTATAAAGTTTAATAAGCCTGATAAGAATACAAAAGCTTCAATCAGCGTTTCAGTAAAATTTTGTGACAAAGAAAATACTAAGTTGGTAAATACACGAAATTTCGGGCACATAATCGTTAATGGACAAAATAATTATTTTTGACGATTTCAGAAAAGGACTTGTCCTCTTTTTGTATGGAGGCTGGTTTTTTATTCTAAGATATCACCAACCACTAATAAACCTATATTTATCTTTAAGCTACAAAAATATGAAACACGTGACCATAGAAATCAGAATTTTAAACGCCTCCATTTCTGAGAAAAAATATGTTTTGTAACATGCATCATCCACTGATCACTTGTATTTTCTGGCTGTATGGCTATATACCATTGCCTTTCCACTGGTGGATAAGTACTACAAGGTACTATCACAGATTATATAATAGGTACTACTGTCAATGGAATGTCAATTTTGCTGTCATTTTTTTTTCATGCGTTAATTGATATAGGCGAAGGTGCGGTTTCTGTACAGACAAAGAGAAAAAATAATTTAAAATTTTCTCTAAATCGGAGGCCTTAAAAAATATATTAATTATGCAGAAAAGCTAGTTTTTGTGAACTCTTTAATATAATATTTAGTTTATTCTGGTTAGAAATATTGACAAATAAAAAACCATTAATGGACAAGTCCTTTAATACAAACAAAAAACTAATGAAGCAACGCTACGAATACATTTTAAAATAATTCAATTTGGATTTAGAACGGAATAAACGTGTGTATGTTTTTAAAACGGTGGAAACGTGACCCGTGGAGTCGCAGTGTTTATAATGAATTAAAAACAGAAGTGAATGAGTTAATTTAGACTGTGAATATGAAATATTTTCTCGGCACATGTGTTTTTCTATAAAAGAGTTCTGTCAAGTGTGACTGATCTATTTCCGCGGTGAATAAAGATGATTTTTGTGTCATTAGTAAACCAAATACATATACAACCAAAATTGTACAAGGCTCTGAAATTAAATATCAAGTGTTTGGCCGAATAACTAGTGTTAATTCATCAGAAAAGTGTGTCGTGGTGATATAAAATCCTAATTGTCAGAGTTTATTAAAGTGTTAAAAAATACGAAACGATAAAACGAAAAATATCAAACGTGTAATATTATTTATACACGCCACGTTACGTTTCATTATAATAAAATCATTACATTTTGTTTAAAATTAAAGCAAGAAGATTAAAGACATTTGAGATAGCGACACTGTACGATACATTTTGTTTTACAAAATAAAATACAGTGCTACTTAACAGTATCAAAAAAGCTTAAACCTTTTAAAAACATACTCAAATTAGTCACACAACAAAGTATTTCTATCGAATTCCTCCTGTATCATTATGTACTTAAACGTAGCAAATTGAGCAACTGGTTGCACATAAAGAGAAAAAATGCTAAGTTTTGCTAACATGTACGTACATTACATACCCTAAAGACTACGCTAGGACGCTGTGTTTCTTTAAAGCAAGAGTAAAAAGGTTTTTACTAAGCAGATGTGAACCACCCTAGACCGTGTGTACACCTCGCACCAACCATGTGTGATTAGTTAGACTACGGTCAAATACCTAACTGCTAAGAAAATAATAAAAAAATATGTATTACGTGACATCACTAGTTCATTAAAGTAATAAATTGTAGTTTAACAGTAAAATTGCGAAAGAAAGAGTGTTGTGATGTAATAATAAAATATTTCGGTGTGGCATGAATCTGTGTAATTTTGAATAAAAAACACATTCTTTCTGTCTTCCCTCGCCACAGATTGTTATTAAAGTCGTGTTTTTGAATGCTTCACGTTTGTGGTTTACTCTACAGCTTTTAAAAATGGTGGTACTCGTATCTTTTGTAGTGTTAATAGACATTTGAGTGGTATCGAAGTTATCTTATAGCATTTTTTCAAGAACGTACATATTTTACAGATAAGCAAAAAAATATTTAAAAATATGTAGGCAACCAGTTTCTCGCTTGTTTCAGCAACTTTTAATTACAATATGATCATTTGAAGTTCAGTTTATTTTTTAATCACAAGTAAATGTTCATTGTGAAGTACAGAACCTGTGTTTGGTTTTCAGAGCCTGCCGGCCCACTCATGTCGGAGCCTATATTGAGTTTGTACAAATCCCCTGTATCAGGTAAATATTTACTTTACTAACTATTGGTAGAGCAATGCGCAATTACCTTAATGGTTAATTGTTTTGAAAGCTTCAGTGTATTTTAGCTTTAGCAATAAGTTAAAACATGTTTCGTTCTTTACAAAATAAATTATTATGATAAATCAAAAAATATATGTGTTAAGTCTGATAACTAAAACTCCTGTTAGTAACTGAGTACTGGTCCTTAAAATACAACATTACAGTCGAGATGAGAAAACTATTGACACTAACGAGTAAAATGTTTTCACTGAAAAAAGGATCAACCAAACTCAAAGTCTATTTTTGTTAAATGTAAACAATCTTTACTTTCCTAACCAGAAGTTCGCAAGTCACTAGGTTACGGCCTACTAGTAGCCAAATTTTGGTTACTGTTACTCGTAACCAATATTTTTTGTCAGTGTTGTTAAAGCAATTTATTTTATCGCTTTTACACCGTTTACCTTTCGCAATGATGAACATTTATATTCATTATCTAGTGAAGAAATTAAATGTTAACTACAGTTTTTTTTTGTTAGTATTATTATTTTAACTTTAGCAACGTGCATAAGCGGATATTGTAATATTTTAGGCTACATCAAATCCGTTGAGTGTTAATACGAAAAAACTGTCAAAATTTATTTTTCATTTATATTTAACAATATACTAAAGCTTATTAATTTGCATGTCTTCTTTCAAGCAAACAATAACTTCACCTACCACGTTCATTGAACTGCCATCATATTTCAGTTTGCCGTCTGCATAAAAAATAACGATACCTCTAATACAGGCACTTTATCGTTAACGTCGGCCAATCAAGGCCATAGCTGTACAAGTGGAAAGAAGCTTATGATGTACATGTTTTGGCGTTTATCTTGTAGATTACATGTCGGGCATTTATCTTATCTATGCCCCGATGGGCGGACATGACAGCTTGCGGCTTCGATACGAGATTATTATTTTTGGTAATATTATAAAAGAAGGTTATTACGTTGTTGTGTAGAGTGGCATATGGATTGATAAGTCTTGTTATTCTATTAGTTTGAACTACTTATCAACTGAAATATTATTATTTATATTGGTCAATGCTTTTTTAAAGCATTTTATAAACGAACGCTGGCAGCTCTACCGCTTAACTCAATCGCTTTCAAATTGCATAGTTACAAGTTTCATTAGCATTCTAACTAATGCCAGGAGAGCAATGACAGCTTTCAAAATGATAAAAAATTGTCAATACATGTTTTATTGTTAAGGAATTGCAATCGTTATCGCGACAGATTTAATTATGTAGTCGATTATATAGCATATTCTACTCGTTTAATCGCTCTTTGCTCTATTCCGGCTTCAATTGTTGAAAAAAAGAAAAGATAATAATAATAATAAATTTTAATACGTTGAAATATTAGCCTAATTACTTACCGTTATTATGATAATAACCCTTATTCCTTTGTAAAACGGCCATTCATTACCTAAAACGGTATACCCCCTAATCTTATTTACCTAGAGACAACTATATAAATCACACATACAAAACGTTCACCGCGACTTAATCCCGAGTATTCGCACCCACACTCGTGTGATCTCAAAAATAAAACCCACAGTTTTCCTCGCGAAAAAGATTTAAAAGAAAACCCGGGTTTATCCATATAATTAAAAAAGCTCAGGATTGAATGTTGGGGTGTACCGCGGAGCAACAGCGCGGTATGTGAGACCCTACCACAAAATCCTGTCGGTAATTGATTTTGCGTGTTATAGCAAAATTACAAAATAGTTTTTTTTATTGTTTTAACAAACACACCAATCACCACCCAAACTAAAAGTGACCTTGTGCTATGGCGACAAGAATAACGGATAGACATACTTATATACTTTTATAAACATCCATGACTTAGGAAGAATCTCGTGCTCATCACACAAACATCAAGCTTTGGTTTTGAAAGAGTACAAACCACTTCAGTACGAAGATTGAGGATAGATGTGGAAATAGTTTTATCATAATCGATTCTGATTGTAAAGAGCAATTCAGGTCACAAAACGTCATTTGAAAACTGCCATGAGTTGCTTTTCATTTTATCACTCAACCTTAACTCGTTCTAATTGCGAAGTGATGAACAAAGCAACGCGGTTTGCGGCAAGTGATTGAGTATCAATATCAGAGATCGGCTGGAGAATTATAGCCCCGCTGCATTTAACCGACCGTCGAACCCAAAACCCGTGCTTGCAAATGTGACACTAAAATACAGATAGGTCCTAAAACAGGTAGGTAAGGTCCTAAGTTTCTTGTCAAAAAATATGAATTCGTCAATTCAACTGGACATGTGGTAAGGGCCGGGTACATATTAAAAACTGTCTGTCTATACAGATCCGCGTAACGCGTGCTTGTCTGTAGATGTGTGTAACTCATTTCCTTAACGATGCGACGCGACTTTTAATTTAACTATTTTGTGTTGGGATCTCTGTTGTAAAAACATTTTAGCGGGCGGTTTCATTTTTAAACATCTCTTTAATTAAATACCTGATAGTATTTACTGTTTAAATATAAGTAGCAAAGAAGTATTTGCCTAAATAGTGTGAAAGTATTTTCCTAGTCTTTTTAAATACGAGGTTCTGAAAATCAGTTGCTTATTTCCGAAGAATAAAAATTACACGGAAACCATTAAAAACAGTTACTACCTTACAGTCAATGCCAGCTACTCAGCTAGGTACTTGTATTAGGTACACATAAACAATAAAAGTACCTACATTGTACATATTACCAGGCCTGTGTATCTTCCCGCGTAGGTAGCAAAAACGTACCTACGCGCGGCGACCCCTTGGTAAGGGACTAAACAAGTTGGGTGTCGCTAGCCGGTAGCGACACGCTTCCGCGTTTTATTCACCGCGGTGCGCGACACTAGGTTGCTGGTTCGACGAGCGTAAATAAAGTCCTAGAAAGATGCGCTAGATGGCGTAAGTAGCTTCTTGTGGCAGTCAACCTTATCGCGTTGCGTGATAGTACGTCACTTAATAGGTTTAGTGTATTATGAATTATATTCCAGAGTTATAAGAATGAAATTATCTTGCAATGTATTTCTGTAGGTGTCTACACGAAAATGTGCTTGAGTCAGAGGCGAACTAATTTATACCATATGGTTAACAACATTGAGTAGATATTTCTTTGAATTTCATTGCAAAGTCATACTTCTGTACGGAGTACTAGTACTTATTCTGTGATATTACTAAGGGAAAAAATTGTAAAATTCATGTTCAAATACAAAAATAGCGCTTCGTTTTTTCACTAACAACATTTTCCAGCGTAGTACCAAGTCCTAAACAATTATTGACAAAAAAAGCTCTACAGCAATTTCGAATAGCCTTTGACAGCCAATATTTCGAACAATCTGTTGCCGTGTAAAAAACGCTCGCTAAATGGCTGTGCCCGTCACGGGAATGGAAGTTCCGGGAAATTCCATCACTAATAATCGGTATGAACGTAAACACTGGCCTTGATTCTCGACAGCACTCTTTGAGACTAATTTCAAATTAATTTTTTTCTGAAGAAATGACAAGACAGTGCTCAATTTTAAGATGCTACTGACTAAGGATAAAATTTATGATCTATGTCTTACTCTGTCAAAAAAAACGATAAAGAGAGACCACAATAATCTAAAAACGTCCATTAACGTCAATTTTAGTTGCGATCGATTGACCTGATTGTAAATAGATTCTAAAGGTAATTTCATTGGAAACTAACAGCTATTTAGTTTGACCTTCTTTAATTATTGTAGTATGCCTTTTTTGTTTCTCCAGCAGAGAAAAAGACGATATGATCTGACCCACAGTTTAAAGGTTGAGAATAATGATCTGACAGACAGTTGTTTTGAAAATAACAAAATCCATAGACAATTTGGTAGGGATATTATACAGTCACGATAAAAAATAATAAAAAATACGTCAAGAACATAAAAAAATCTTTACATAATTGGACGTTTCTTAATTTTTAAAGGTCTTTTTTATGTTTTTTTAGCAAAAAAAGTACCATAGTAACATAAACTTAGACTAAAAAAAGTTTACTGCGAATCAGGCCCGGCGTTGCATTAAAAGCTTCCTCCAACCTGCTTGTCAATATTCATTCTAGTTTATGTACTTCGGTTGTGGATTTCTTATTACCTGTAGATGAAAATTAGTTAGGTTTTGAACTCGAATATTTCACATTATCTGGCTAAAATGCATTAGCTTTTTACTGGAGCTTATATTTTTTACTTTTATTCACAACGGCCTCATTTCTTTCATGCCTATTTTTTTTGTGGCACGTTGTCTTGAAAACAGATTTCCTATCCTATTCGTATTAATTTCGACTACGGCGGCCTATCTCAACAGAGATTAGCTAACTGCGCGGGATATATGAGCGTGCATAAGTGTGTGCGCAATACACAGGTGCAATCTTTACTCCTTTACTCTCATAATTTCGGCGAGACGGCAGTCCGACATGACCGTAGAGAGATCAGGCGTAGGACCAACGGCTTAACGTGCTTTCCGAGGCACGGGGGTTTTAACACCACCAACTTTGACTCTGGAGCTGTGTCTGAGTAATTTCAAGACAGAAAAACCCAACACTCTCGGCCCGACCCGGGATTCGAACCCGCGACCTCGTGGATAGTGCTGACCACTAGACCAACGAGGCAGTTAGAATGTTACTCGTATATTCTGCAACTGAAAGACTATTTCGTATTTCTTATTATATTGATAAATTAATTGTAATTAATCTATCGCCGTATAAATAAACATGATCACAACCTAATATTCAAATATCTTAATATTTCATCTTAAGTTTTCCTCTTGTACTATCGAAACAAAAAATATGAGATAAACGTATACTGTGAGCGAATACCGTTATCGATGTCGCGAAAATTATTATATCGTTGCGCCTCATAAAATACCGACTCGTTACGCCGACCGTAAACTTCTTTCACTTTAATCACAGCGGCGATAAACTTCACGTGATATTTAAATGTCACACATAATGTCACCGATACATAATACTAGCTCCACACGTACGATGCATCATCAATCACAAGGCGTCCAATTTATTACGAAAACGCCTAAGCGCACAGCGATTTTTTTTGAAATTTCGTCGCAATTTCCATCGATGCAACGTGGTTATTTTTTTTTATGATAGCTTTTTATAACAATCACGTTTGACCAAAAGCTTAGTTAATAACAGAGCTATCGTTAATGGCATGTTGTAACGAAAGCAGATAGATGTTGTTCCCAGGTAAAGACTATTTTGCATTACAATGCTGGGGATAAATCTTATCCTTGACATTGTAGTTTTAGTTACAAAGTTTAAGTTGTATCTATCCACTGAATACATAAAACTTGTAGTTTGTTGTAATTGCTGTTCAACAAAACACAACAAAGCAACTTTTTAACGATTTCTGAGCTTTATTGTTTCACTTCGTCATCGCTTAAATATTGATAATCAATTGTACAATTACTTGTGTTGTGAATCACCTATTTGTTATCTATACTAATAATATTATAAAGAGGAAAGATTTGTTTGTTTGTTTGTTTATTTGTATCGAATAGGCTCCGAAACTACTGGACCGAATCAAATAAAATTTGGCACAGAGATAGTTTGAGACACTGGGAAGGACATAGGCTACTTTTTGTCGCGATATAAAATCATCAGGGGAGTGAAATGGAGGATGAAAATTTGTATAGAATATCCGATTTTTGGCGCGGGCGAAGTCGCGGGGAACTGCTAGTACATAATATAAACAAAATTGAGTTTATCACACGTAGATCATTAAGAAGGATTTATAAAGATATAAAGTTGTTTACTTCAGACTAGCCGATTCAGCGTCTTCCCGCGCAATAACAAATTTCCCATAGAAACTTACAACCTTAAACGTACGTTAATGAGTATTTTTGAAAATTCAAATTTTCAAAAATACTCATTAACGTACGTCATTCTTAATTTCTAACTAAGTAGCCAAATACCAGTTCTTATAGAGTTAGCTTTCAAACTGACGGAGTTTTATGCAAGTTTACTCCCGCTCCCCTTAGGCCCTTAAGGGGCGAATTTCCATAAACTAAGAAAGGTAATTGTTATGCTTATGTGATTACCTACACTATAAAACGAAGCATAGTGCATAAATTCATATTTCTTTTCTAGTAGTTTGGTCTGTGCGTTGATATGTCAGTCAGTCAGTGAGTTGACTGCCTTGTTGGTCTAGTGGTCAGCACGCTGAGTACTATTCACGAGGTCCCGGCTTTGAATCCCGGATCGGGCCGAGAGTGTTTGGGTTTTTCTGTCTTGAAATTACTCAGACACAGCTCCGGAGTCAGGAAGTTGGTGGTGTTAACATCCCCGTGCCTCGGAAAGCACGTTAAGCCGTTGGTCCTGCACCTGATCTCTCTACGGTCATGTCGGACTGCCGTCTCACCGAATTATGAGAGTGAAGGAACAGAGAGTGCACCTGTGTATTGCGCACACACTTGTGCACTATAATATATCCCGCGCAGTTGGCTAATCTCTGTTGAGATAACCGCCGTGGTCGAAATTCGGCTAGGAGGACATTTTTATTTCACTAAAAAACGAAGCATAGTGCATAAATTAATATTTCAAATTCTAGTAGTTTTGTCTGTGCTTTGATATGTCAGTCAGTCATTAAAACAGTTTCCTTTTTTTACATTATCTAACAGATTAAGATAGTGACCTCTAGCTGATGAGATGCCCTGTCTCCTTCTAACTAGGCTGACAGTCGGTAGGCATCATAAATACTTAAATTAGATCCCGAATTTATTTCGAAACACAAACTTTTTACTCCCGCTATAAAATAGCAGTGTACATCGCATAAATGTCGTTTAAACCACTGTTCAACTGTTGGCCGGGTGCCACAATTGATCACCGGTTAGATGGAAACTCCAGTTTATGCTGTAGACGAAATTGTTAATCTGTCGATACAATTTTGTACGTTTTGCGAGATTTTCGCTGAAAGCTAAATCACTTTTGATAAAAATTTCGCAAGATTTTTTTGTTTTAAGGGTGGTTTTTGACGTATGTGACTAATTTTAAGGATTGTAGGTATGAAGATAATGATGTATGATAGAATGATGTTTTAGCAAGTAAGATTTATCGCCTGATTTCTCTCCAATCATAATAGATTGCAATCAACAACGCAAAACAATAGGTGCTTGTGGTGCAGTGGCGGCAGCGCTTTGGTTGTGATACCAAGTTAAGCAACCCACGGCGCGATCGTGATTGGATCGGTGACCATTTCGACCATTTAAGTGACGTCCATGACAAGCATCTCCGTGCTTCGGAAGGCACGTTAAGCAGTTGGTCCCGGCTTATATCTGTTGGTATTAGTCGTTAAGCCTAGTCAGAGGTCCTAGGGCGGCTTGATAACGTCTGACAGTGGGGTTTGTCACTTGCCTTACAGACACCCCTCCACCAATCCGCACTGAGCCCGCGTGGTGGAGTATGGCTCCTACTTCCTCATAGTTGAGGTGAGGATCTACAGTGTGAGTCTTTAAAAAGTGCACATATGAAAATGGGTGAAATTAGACCCATTTTTATCGAAGGAAAAATATGTAAAAAAAGTCTGAGTTTTCTTTTTTAATTTTTATAGATTTTTTAAAGTTTAATTACCTTCTGTTGACTTATTGCAAAGAAAACATTATAACTTTTTATCTAGGAGGTATATCCTGATGAAATGAAAACAATAATAATGGTAAATAACAGATAATACTAAGAAAATACATGAAATTCCTAGACGTCAACAAGTAATAATAAAATGTTACTTTTGAGAAAAATCTGTATTTTAATTGGTGTTTTTTTACTTATTTGATAAATTCCTCCGAATAATGCCCATATTACAGGTGGTTCTTATTACTTTGTGTTATTTTTCATAATATCACCTTTGTAAAACCAAAAATTCCATGTCTCTATCCCTATCACAACTTTAGCAATAAGCATTTGAACTAAGTATCTCTGGGCGCGCCATTCAACGCTTCGTTGCTAAGGGTGGCTCTAGATTTGTTTTTATTCGTTTTCTAAGTATTTTATTAGCATCACCTGTTATTTACCATCATTACTGTTTTTGTTTTATCAGGATACACCACTTAGATCAAAAGTTATAACGTTTTCTTTACAATAAGTCAACGGAAGGTAATTTAAATAAAAAAATGAACAAATTTTTTTTTTTTTTTTTTTTAAATTTTGTCGATAAAAGTGGGTCTAGTTTTACACATTTTCATATGTGCACTTTTTAAAGACTCACACTGTATATAGGCTGACTTTTAAACATAAAATAGGGCTTCAGTTGAAGCAGTTAAGCGATTTATTTATCACGCTTTTAACTTCAAAAAAACTATATTCTTTTTAAAAAACAGGTATATTAATATTAGTTATTTTGGTTTTATTTGAAATATTTTTTATGTAATAAAATAAGACTTTGCTATGAAAAATACGTCTCGTAACTTTCATGGAATCAGAAATAACTTTCGTGGGTACCGAAATTTCAAAATTAATTATCGGAGGGAATAACAAACCGATTTGTTTGATTCCAACAGGATTCATTATAATTTTAGGCCTTCTTTAGTGTAGTATTTTTTTCTTGTCATAAAAATTTTTACTAAAAATTGCCACGAAGGTGACGCGGAGAATGCTTTCCGGAGAATCGCTCATAAACAACGGTGGTAACAAAAACCCAAACCTTTTGATTAATTTTCGTTTTCATAAATAATAATTACTTAGCACACCTCTTTCACTTCATTCAGACAGAGTAACATATCCGTAATTCTTCAGTCATTAGTTAATTTTAGTGTGTTGAATAAAAAAAAGTTTTACTACCCGACTACCAAAGGAAGGTTATATTTTTCGAGAGTATGTACTTTATTTAAATCGTTTTCATGTCTTGCTTGTGGAAGCGTCGAATGATGTCGTTGTAAAGAATGTGTGGACATTCTTTTACAACGACATCATTCGTTCTAAAACCGATATCACATTTAATTAGGTAGGTAGGTCGCTAGGTACAAAGCGAGAAACACACTAAAGTAACAACTTTTCAGTGCAATTGGTGTGGTTAATCCTCATCAAAGATAATTATGCAGTGGCCATCATTTTAACGTCATCAACCAATTTAATATTGATGAAATTAATTATAATAATGGCTGCTGGTAATATCAATTAGCGTCGTGAGATTGGTACTTTGATGTTGATCACAAATTCTATTTGCGAAATGGAAATTGATGAGAGCCATAATGAAAACGAAGATGCTTTCATTATTTAAAGGTAAACCTTACAAAAAATAACTTGCAATGCAACGGATCTAGGTTCTGCAAGATAAAAAGGAAACGGATTCATAATTTACACTTCAAAATTAAATTTAAAGTCTACAAAGTTTCGTTCTAGAAAGAAAACTTTCGCTAGGGTAAATATTATCTGTGGTTAGAATTCCTCTTTTTCTTCCTAGCGTTATCCCGGTTGTGCACTCGCACGCTCGAGGGCCAGGGTCCGCTGACCAGGGTTTGGATTACCTGTAAAAAATACAAAAAAAATACAAGATTATTGAAGACAGTTAACAAACGATAAGTAAGGATAGTATATAAGAGATAAAAGACAAGTGCTGTATATAAATAAAAGGTCATGCAGACATTAATAAGATAGTAAGAATACTATGCATAGAATGCAGCCTTGAATTAAGGTTATAACATTTCAGCAACAGCGTTATTGTTCTTGACTGCATAATCCGTCATACTTAAAATATTTTAACTTTTACAATGCAGGCGGAGTTATCGTTCCGTCATGCTTTATTTAAAACTAAGTAGTTGCGTGGGGAAATATAAATTTAACATAAAATACGCCTTATAACGCGGGTAAGGGAAAGTCATAACAAAGAAAGGAAATAGCATGTTTAGTAATAAATTGTGATATCGGACACAGAAGACATTTGAAAGAGTAACAATTTAAAACTATGATCGTGTTTTATTTGTTTCTTACGTTTACGCGAATAGTTGATGGTTCCTGGTCACAAGAAGTCTCCATATGGACCACGAACGCTGTAAATTGTTCGAAACGTCAGGTTTTAAATGAAATTAAATCGCGAAGTAATTCGTAAAATTGTGTTTTAATGATCTTGTTTCTAAGTTGTACATTTTTTTTCTCATTTTAAAGACTGATGTAAAATAAAAGATATTTTTTATAATAGAGAGCTTAGGCGTATGCCAAAACTAGCTCAATGAAACGTAAAGAACTATAGTGTAGTAGACTAGTAGGTATAATAAATTAAGATAGTAATCAAGCTTAGGTATATCTACAAAAGTACCAAACAGCAAAAACTTCGTGCCTAAATGAAATCTTGAGCAATTATTTTATTTTTTCTTTGATTTATGATAGTGAAAAGCACGTCAGGTAAAATGAAATACGATCGTTAAAGTCCATTAACATACTATGTATTCCAAGCAATCTTGATCTCGGCATAGGCCACAATGCAAGCTAGAGCAGCGTTACATTTGCGTGGTAAGCGGAGCGTTTAATCAATATAGATTCATCCAGGTTACGTTATTATAATATTTAGTCATATTTTGTGAAATTAATACATCCAAGAGCGTCAGTTGCGTATTGGCTAGCGGGTTGCCTCTCATGTACCGGGTTTGATCCCACGTGCCGGCATGTACCAATGACTTTTTCTGGATTATGTACATTAGTTGTTAGACTAACCGATGCTTTTAAGGTGAAAAAATACATTGTGAGGAAACCTGCACATTTAGTTAACTCAATCAGGTGGTGAATCTGTTATTTTAATGACCAGTGGCTATCGTACTTGTCTTAAATGTGTAAAAAAACAATTCCTTAACTACATGCTCTAATGGATTCCCGAAGAGATTTGTCTAACATATAAACGCTTCCGCTCCGCTTGACAATATAACATGTCTCTAAGCTAATCCACCTGGCCATGCATATGACATCATGAAAATTGCATACAAGATGCGCCAGTCGAGACTGACAGCTTATTTTAATGCATTAGACGTAGCACACAGCCCCACACTGTTAGGAAACTTCCGTTGTTTTTTAGTGTATGCTTATGTTCTTCGTATAACTTTGTAAGGATAAGAAGTTGTGAAGAAACACGAGTTTCCACTGAGAAAAAGGGGTAGATGTTTATTATATACTGAGGTGTAATAATTTCGTAAAAACTTTGTAATGTGCAACAATCTATCTAAAAAAAAAAATATGTCTGTCTGTTTGTTACCTCTTGACGCTTAAACCACTGAACCGATTGAGATTAAATTTAGTGTAGAGACAGTTCGAGACCCTGGAAAGGACATAGGCTACATTGTCGCGATATATAAACATAAAGAGGGGAGAAATGGGGGATGACAGTTTATATGCAAATCTAACTCTTGCGCGGGTGAAGTCGCGGGGAACCACTAGTACTTTGTATCTTAAAAAGGTTAAGTTTGTTAGCTAGTGAGTACTTATGTTTGTAAGAAGTATAAATATACACTTTTGACATATATTGCAGCGTGACTGACGGTATGTACTGTTGATATTTTTTAATCATGAAAAAAACATTTTAAACTGACTTGCTATTCGTGCTACAAGCTACAAGGATGTTATGTGCGGGACGCTTTTAGACACGATACTCGTAGTTAGAGTTTTATTTGGTATAAATAAAAGAAGGAAATACAATTAGAATATGTTAATCAAACGTAAAATCTGTTTAAGAGATGCATGTCATTTGGACAAGGCATAGTCTTATATATGGATAAGGCAGGTCTTCCCGACCAACTACTTTAAAGATTTTCCTTAAGACGGCTTAACACCAAAACACTTAAAGACCACTTGGGTCTGCAATAAAAAAAAGAAAACAAATTTCCATCAACGAAAAAGACACTGGAAGGAAACGAAAAACATACTTTAAATAGCAAATTAAAAAAAGTAATAGGCTATTATTCTGTAGCTCTCTCTCCATCGAGATATCAGGATGAGTCGAAATTATTTTTTGAAATGAAAATACTTTGAGGTACCTGTGAACTGCGTCGATGTGTTCGACTTCAGTGTCAGTATTGTAAATGAAAAGTTATTTCGTTTCTCTACGACTTTTGTTTGCTCGAACTGTTAATAATAAATTGTTTCATTAATCACACCATTTACCTAGAGTTTATGCTGCGGTGACTAAGATAAAAGATAGAAGTACTTACTCATATACTTTTTAAACATCCAGGACTAAGGTACAAGTGCTTGTACTCAACACACAAACATTTGCCCCTAACGGGATTTGAATTCGCAACCGCTAGCATTGAAGTTTGGAGCGCGGACCACTACACCAACACGATCTGGTTTGTAGTTTATGAATAACAGAGATTGGAGTAGGTACGAGTAGATTGATTTGGGATCAATGACCGCATACATTGATATTAATATAGACATGCCTTCAGTATTCGGAATCTCAAAAATATTAAGACTTCAATGGTATTCTAGTCATAAAAATAACCAAATTTTTATATAGTGCCAAACCAAGTAATTTCAGGTGACATAAAATGAGTAAGAATTATAATATAAACCGGAATTTTGCTTTATCGGTTCTTCAAAAAAAAGGCATATCCATATCATTCTTCCACTGTCAAAGTACATCAAATCAATCTACCTACACCGATCTCTCATGATTATTACTTGTCTATTTTGTAGAAAGGTTAAGTTACGTAATTCAGTTTATTTCTGAAAGTTAGGGTAGTGAAATCTATGAATAATGTACCTATCTTCCGTATGTCAAAAGATAATGAAAAGATGTACAATCATCGTGTGATTTTCAATAAGTTATTACTTTTTATTTCTCAATTTCCCATTATATTAAACTAATTATATCAAAACTCTTTCAGGGCTTGTAAATGAAATCCATTTTAAGCTGTAAATATTTTTACCATAAACGTGAGATGACTAGCGAAACAAAAGATGAATGAAACATGATCCTTAAACCCGTTTCACCTTCACAAAATCGCAAACAGCAAAACCGATCCCGTTAACAGTGCAAGCGGCAAGAATTCCAAATATTGAATCGCAGAATCAACAGTAGGCAAAGCGATAAATAATGGTACTATCTGTTGAGAAAATCGGCAAATTTGAACAGGCCCGACACACAAAAGTTGGGCCATTAGTCGGGCCATAACCCTGGCCTGAACAAGCTCTTACTATCCGACAAACGGATAGTTGGATCGTACATCACAACTGTCGAATGATTTTTAATGTATTCGTGTGACTGAAAAGTTTGGGGATAGTAGAGTTATTACCGCGGATTATGAACAAGTTTTGGCATGCGGGGATATATGGCAAGCTCGGGTCGTAGGCGGAATAATGAACTGAAATATGGGGGTCTTTTAGTTTTAGTAATAAATTCGAGTTGTTTGGGTGGGTTTTAATTTGGAACTTAATAAAACAATATCCTTATGTTGAAACTGGTACGATTGGTGAAAAAACTATTTAGGTTTATTTTAGTCACGTAAATACGCTATTTCGTAGGCTTAGAGTTAAAAAAGGCAGTTTTGTCATGTCTGAAAGACAGGGGTTGGAAATGAATACCTACACTGACATAATTAATATATTGATCGTCAACAATGTTATCATTGACGAAGTGCCAAATTTTATTAAAGTAAGGTTTGACACTGTTATATTTTTTGGTAATGACACCTTATATTTAGTTACTACGTAGCTTTTAAAATTATATTAAATATCATAATCTTGTGTCTGGTCTGTGGTATGTGGGACTAGACCTGGTAATATTCATGAACTTTGGTTAAATTATTCTGCTTCTAAAACTTTTAAAAGCAGCTTCACGAATCTCGACCGAGATGTTCACAAACACTTAAATAGATTTTCAGATATCTAATTCCAGGACAATCAAACTTATATTCCGTACACAAATTGTCTACTCGTCATAACTCCCGAGGGTGGGGGCTAATCTCGAGCAACCTTGGCAAACATTAATCCTCATCCAAAAGTTTAACTTTTTCAGAATAACCCACGAGATTGGGAAGAATTTCAATTATCCTGCGTCTGCTTCGGCGTCGGATTTGGGTGTTTTTGAAAAATGAAGCCCAGGTTAATGTTATTAGGATTTTTTCTCCAGTGTAGCGTGGCGTATTTTGTAACGAAGTTCTTTCAAGAGATTATTTTTGACAGGTTATTTTTTTAATTGAGTAAATTTTTGTTTTCTTTGTGAGATGCGATTTGAAGCATGTTGTTTTTATAATGGCAAAGGAAAATGTCATTTTAACATACTTCCTGAGGCTCGATGGTGATTATTCTATGTCATAAAACTCTGGAAAAAAATAAAAATAAATAGATTGTTTCAACAAACACACCGATTACCTAGCCTCAAACTAAGCGTGAGCTTATGCTATGGTGACTAGGATAACGGATAGACATACTTATAATACGTTTATAAACATCCATGACTTAGGTATAAATTGTGCTCATCACACAAACATTTGCCCCTTGCGGGAATTGAACCCATTACCGCCTGGTTTTGTAGTCCGGAGCGCGATCCACAACACCAAGACGGTCATCATTGTTTTTTAATTCTGCCCGACATTTGATAACACCTTTATCAAACGCAATGTTTCCATACAAAATGTAACGTCACATACCACGCACCGTTGTTTCTATAAAGTAGCGTAGTCTTTACGATAAACTTTGAAACAAAAACGTTTTATCTACATTATTTTTGAATCTTTATGTATTTGTCTTTTGTTATCTTTACATAACAAAGACGATTAATGAGATTCCTTTCAAGTCCAGGCTGAATTTTACGGCGTCGAAGTTAAAACTCAAACGGAATCCATTTTATAATTTCCCGATCCGCAGATAGCTTTTTGCTTTTTATCGCTTCATTTCTGTAAGTCCGGAATGTAATTACTGGTTTGAGATGGAAAGAATAATGACCATTTTACTATAAAACACCAGTGAAGGTTGACACCGAGGGGAACGGAATTTAATGTCGTATTAATGACTTTGTTTAAGAGCAACGGAAAAACTGGTGCATTCGATCGGAAAAAGAAATCAGTGGTACTCAGCTTCAAGAATTTAATACAAGGCGTATGTTAGCTTAGCAAGCCTCTAAATATGGCGATACAGTACAGACCAATACTGCTAGAAATTCAAAACTCAAATTAGCAGAGACATTGGTACAACAAGTACTTGTAAGTCCACCTAGCTGTGTTTTTAAAACAAATTTTAAAAATTCCTGTGCAAATGTTTTTGGCAGTAACAACAGGTTTATTTTATTTTTTATTTAACTGTCATGTAATTTTATACGGTATTGTTCATTAAGAACTGTGATTCGATTTTATTTTGACACACAAATGCTCGCCAACACTCCATTTTAGTCATCCATCTATCTTGATATTATGCACTATGCGTCCACGCTTTCTGTCAAAGGTATTTTTATATTTGTATGTATATTAGTCTGTATTGCTTTGTAGTCTACAGACTTCTATACTTAGGTACTACAGGCTACAGCCTCAAATAAATAAATTTCGTTTTTGAATATGTCTGTCCTAATGACTTATGTTAGAAAACTTGTGAAGAGATGAAATCAGTAGGTAACCCTGCAGGTCATAAGTATAAAACCTTTTTATAGCACTGCATGTACCAATACAAAACATCCCAATTTCCATCTCCGTTCTGGCTCTAAATTAACACGTATGCAGACGCCGAAACTGTAGTCCAAAGTCCCCTATGAAACAGCTATTCATTTGGCGAAGCCTTTGTAATTAGCTCAGCAATTAGCTCTTTGTAAGTGGACCAGCAAACATGGCAATTTAGTGGCACCAGTACTGATGATCGGTCTACAAACAGGATGCGTAGTGTTTTGAAAAAAAGTACAGACAAGTTGGCTAGTTGATAGGTGAAATTGGTTGTGAAGAAAAACTTTCGGTTCGGCTGAAAATATATTATAAGTATTTTAATGATGTTCAATTTTTATTATGTATCATTTTAGTAGGTATGTTCAGATGGGAAAGCATATTATGTACTACTCAAAAAAAACTGTGCATAAAGCTTTCTTAAAATGATGCATGTAGTAAAACCAAAAATCTGGAAACATTAAGGTAATGTAGATTACATTAAGTAAATAAAAAAAACTCTTAGAGTATCCTTTAACCGAACTTTTCAGCCATAAGACCACATAAATTGTAGAAATTCCTGTAAGTACTTACTTGAATGTCTACCTACAGTGTGTTGTGAGCAATGAAGAGTATCTTACCTTAACTTATAAATCGTAGTTTATGAAACGGCTTAAAAATGTACAAATAATTACGAAGTAACCAAACATCAAAACTCCAATGACTTACAAATTTCCCAAATCCAAACAACGTAAACGTGTATACGATCAAAAGATATCTGAAGATAATTAAACCGAAGGCAGCAAAATTCCTCATTATTCTCTCATCTCGAATCGATAACCTTAATCAAACTCCAACGCCCGGAGCATCCTTTGTAGAGGACGTGAAAGTTTGCGATACCTCTCTTCTTTATCTATCTCTTGCAATTATTTCGACTTCGCTACGTAACCTTAATTTATCTTTGTCGGTTTAATAAGTCCACGAGATGGCTCATCCAATCAGAGAAATGACGTAGATGCATGTTGCCTTGGGAGGGAGACACGTATCGTAATGAGATGGCGGGTGATGGGATTCATTTTGGGTGACATTTTCAACCTGCTAAAAGAAAAAAATACTGAGAGAATTTGTATGCGGTGCGATATGGCGCACACTTTATTTATCACGTGATAAACAGGCTGTCAAAGTCTTTTCAAATTGTGATAAATGATGTGTGTCCACCACATCGCATTTTTAGATCTATGTTCATGGCTCTATTTGTTATTTTAAACAATTTGGTGGCTGGTTCTGTCGAGTATCTAACATCCTGTAGCTCAGTTAAAAGAGCATTCGCGTGGATAGCGAAAGGTGGTAGGTTCGACTTCCCGCCCTTAAGACGGGCGAGAAATTCGAAATGCAAAATCGCTCTAATTGATTTTTGATATGATTTTTCACAATCGAGAAACGTTAACAAGAAAAACGGCCGACAACAATAACCGTCTTTTTGTGCACATCTTTTCAAAAGCAGCTTACGGAAAAACTCGCATTATTGCAACTCTAAAGTAACCCAAGTCACAAGTTTAGCCGTATTTCACAATTCACTGGGAGCCAAGTCTAGCATCAAAACAATGTAAAGTTTCTCCCATAAAAACGGGACCCCGAGCACTTTAGTTTAACATCAGTTTAAGAGCCGACCGAATGGATATCTATAAAGAAACAATACTTTCTAACAAACGTAAAACTGGATGCAGACGTCACTGTTCTGGAGTTATTCAAAAGATTTGCGACAATTATGTCGGTATGTTTTGAAGATATGCTCGTAGAACAAGAGACAAATTTTTCGTTATTTTTTTACCGTTTTGAAACTTTTTGTTTTTGTAAGTTGAACTAGTAATATAATCTCACGAAAAGAATACAGAGATTACAGCTTCTAGGCTTAATGGTACTAAATGTTTATAAGTAAACTCGATCGATTAGGTATCGTTTTCTAGATAGTAATTGCTTAAAGAATAGTTGCAGAAAAAATATATTATTAGGACTTTTTTGTAACAAAATATATCTTACAAGAGAAATTTGTAAAGTCAAGCTTTTTCATTACAATTACTTATTGTCAAAATAACAACTACGTGATTTTAGTAGCGAAACAAAATCCACAAATAAATCCGAGCTTCAATAAGAGCGAACAAAGGAAATACTAAATTATAAGCTTGCAACGCTCACTATGATACGAAGAGCATCGGATGAATACTAATGTCCGACTAGTCTTCGTTATTGCTTAAGTTTAACAGCCTATTAAAGTGGTGGTTTGAGACGGGCTAGTGCCGTTAGTGAGGAGACATCAAAGTTATCGATAGTTATGATTACATCGAGAAAAATGACAATGTAACTATTATCCGGAACCATGATGTTCGGTCAATATTGTAGATAGGAAAACCACCGTTAGTGATTACGAAATTGTTTAGTGAATCAGAAAAGTTTCAATCTAAATGTTTTTTAACTGTTTGGTTATTTATTTATAATATAAAGCTTACAGACAAATGCTCTCAGTTTGGGTAGATTTTATTCGGTCAGGTACTTTTGTTCTCATATTTTTGCTATAGTATTTTTGATGTGTCATGTGAGAAACTAATATAACTCGAAGTGAGTTGCAAACTTATAATGAGTAATTACTGTTATCGATGTTTTGCATAACTCTTAACTGTCGACGATTGTACATCACTAGCTAACATATAGTCCGGACACTTGAGCTAAAAGTTGGCAAGGGCCGTTAAAATTTAACAGTTTGGGTAAATGCGGTATAATGTGTGTTTTGATAAATATACTTGCCACAGTTATGACTTTGCAAGATAGTAAACTTGGCTTATACGCCGTATCTTGACCCAAAGAGTATCATGTAAGTAACATTTGACACTAAAGTAAGACCAGAACGGGTATAGGCAACTTGATAAGTGCCATGTAGTAATTATTTATTCAAAGTCTTGTAATTTGTCTGTAGATATGAGTTAAGTCAGAATCCCTGTTTGTGTATTACAAAAGGACATTTTATGTGTTGACATCAATCCTCAAAGTTATTATTCAAAAGATTGTGCTTTGTCTCATGTTGTGTTGCGATGACGACCAGGAGTTTACATAAGTATGTGCTCTGAGTTTTGATTGTAGATATACAATTTAATTTATATAACAAGGTCCACTTATGAAGTAGTTTCGCTAGCGAATGTACGGCTAGAGCGTGGAATTCGTTGCCGACTGAAGTGCTCCCTGAACACTATGACAAGAAAAGAGTAAATAGGCTATTACTAGCCAGACATGGTCCATACTCGACCGTATTATTGTTTATCATTAGGTGAAATAAAGGTCAAATGTCTGCCTATTATTAAAAAAAGAATCGTCAACGAAAACTTTAAGAAGCGTCAATGCCAGTTTGATGCTAGCCTCACTTTATCTATCAGTCCTTTTTCGTAATATAATGCAATGTCATTGCAATATAAATAAATAAACATTGGACACCATCACATACAATGCCTTGATCCCAAAGTAAGCAGCTAAAGCACTTGTGTTATGAAAATCAGAAACAACGGTGGTATCACCGTCAAAGTCAAATACAATTTATTTACTTTATAGTGAAGAAAGTAGTAAAGAAATGCCAGTTATGAACTTCAAAATTTAAAATCAGTAATATTGGCCGTTAAGGATTTCTATATGGACCGGAGATCAAACCCGGGACATCAGAAATAGCGACACCTTGGAATCGGTGTGCGAGTCATTCGGCCACAGAGGTCCTCAATACGAAGACGAATTAAGAAACGATACCCAGCCACTAGGCTCATTAGCAATACATTTATTGGCGTATCTTCCAGCAGTTCGCACCTCATTACGGCACAATATCCCAGCATCGAGTGCCATTCGGCCCTAATTGTGGCCCTCCGTCTGAGGATCCTCTAGCTGAGTGACGGCGTGCGAGGGTGGCCACGGGTTGGTATACCTTGGGATAGTGTAAAAATATTACTTCTAGTTCATCGATCCCGCTTCTAGTTGGGTATACTGCCTTGTTCTGTTTCGAAATTATTTGGATTACCCAAGTCTTGATCGTAGTTCTCAATCATAGTCGTAGCAAGCACTTACGGCCTTTAAGACTATTGCTATGCTGATTACGAGAATCGATTAATTTTAATTTATATTAGATTAAATAGGTAACCAAAAATTCGCACACGGGCAGGATTCGAACCCACGACCCTTTTTTTCTTTTTTTACGTCAGGAAATGCCTTACGCACCGTACCTCTCCGTCGAGAAACGAAGAGGCGTGTGTGGGACTCCCCGGACTCGGGTATACCCACTAAAACCTGACGACGCCCTCCGCATGTGTTGGCTGTGACAGCAGGGGCCGCGGTATCTTGACAGTCCCGCGACCCTGCCAGCGGCAATTTCCGCCCTCTAATTCAGAGGGCGGATCTCCACGGAGGGAGGAGCACCCCCCTCCAGACGGCGCACTGGGCGTACAGTGCACCGTCGCTCAGGAGGGTCCCTGGTGATTGGGCAGAGCTGTCCCCACACCGTCTGCCCGAGACCCTCCCGTCGGGGCGCCGCTCGTTCTGGCACCACGGCCCGAGCGCGCGCCCCGCGGGCGCCGAAGGCGGAGGGAGGCCGGGTCTCTTTCCCGGTCCCGTTCGGCGGCCTCTTTCTGCGACATCACCACGTCGCAGAAATGGGCCACCGCCTCCCAAGACCCCTCGCTTCCGACCATCTTAGACATGACGGTCGGCAAGCTGAGGTCTCCGCCTCCGAGAGCCGCGGCCAACTCCGCCCGCGGCTCCGCCCACGCCGGGCAGTCCACCATTGTGTGCTGTGCCGTGTCTTCGACACAGTCACAATGGTGGCATCTCGAGGTCGGCTCTTTTCCGGCGACTACACACAGATACCTCCCGAAGCATCCATGCCCCGAGAGGATCTGCGTCAGCCGGAAAGTAACCGACCCGTGTTTCCGTCCAACCCATCTAGACAGGACGGGATGGACGGCCTCCACTGCCCGGCGACGGGACTCGGTAGGATGGTCACCGAGTCCCTGCACGAGTCGCCGCCGCCACTCTTCCAGAGCCACCTCGTGGGCCGCCTGGCGCCACCGCACTACAGTGTCGGGTGGGGGCCGGCAGCCCTGGCTCTGGGCGTGCGCTGCTACTCGCCAGTAGACCGAGGATTGAACCTCGGCCTCCAGGTCCCACGGAAGGGACCCGGCAAGAGCGCACGCCACCTCGTAGGAGATAGTGCGGTATCCCCTGATGGCCCTGATCGCCAGGACCCTCTGCACCTGACGCAAGAGGGCCCGGTGGCGATTCTTCAGGGACCCCGCCCAGATCGGGGCCCCATAGAGGGCCATCGACCGCACCACTCCGTGGTATAGGCGATGGCAGACTCCGTCACCTCCTCCTAGGTTGGGCAGCAGACGCCCAAGAGCGCCCAACAATCGAGGCGCCAACTTCTCGAAGTGGGCCTGAAACCCCCATTTGCTGTTCAGCACAACACCGAGATATTTCAGTGTCGGCTGGACTGGGATGGGGGTTCCGCCCACCACTACTGTGGACCCAGAGAGCGGCCCTCTTCGGCGGCCGCAAAAACAAATGGCCTCCGACTTATGGAGGGCCACCTCCAGGCCCAACCGGCGGATGCGGCTCACCACCGCCGCCACTCCAGCGGTGGCCAACACCTGTGCGGCCCGGAAATCAGAACCCCGGGCCGTCACAAGTGTGTCGTCGGCGTAGCAAATTACGTTCACGCCGCGCAGATTCGCGCGGCGCAGAACGTAATCATAGCCGATGTTCCAGAGCAAGGGGCCAAGGACGGACCCCTGCGGAACACCGGCTGTCATCCGCCGACGACCATCAACACCGTCTCTGGTGGGGAATACTACCGCCCGATCGGACAGGTAGTTCCCCACCAACCGCAAAAGGTACGGAGGCACTCCATGGAACCGAAGTGCCTCCATAATTGTCTGCCAAGGGAGGGAGTTGAAGGCATTTTTAATGTCCAACGACACTGCCACCAACATCTCTCCCCCCGACACCGCCTCCTCAGACAGGTCCCGCAGCCGGCCGATCGCATCAACTGTCGAACGGCCCCTGCGGAACCCAAACTGGGAGTCGGCTAAATCAGGGCCTTTTTTTTTGGCGGGGTGGAAACGCATTTACGCGCGATACCCCCCCCCCCCCTGGGGAAGGGAAGGGCCTGTGTGGGACTCCCGCCCTCAAAAGGGCGTCCTAACCACTAAAACCACCACGGTGTTCCCTCAGCTCGCCTCTGTGCCAGGGCCACGGGATCGCTCCGCGCATTTACTACGCGACCCTGGCGGCGATGGCTCCTTGTCGAGCCCCTCCTCGCTCTTTGTGAGTAGAGTGCAGGAACACTTACACACTACTCAGGCCACTAAGTGGCGGATGGCGGACCCCCTAAGTCCGCCATCCGCAGGCCTAGGGTGTACGTCTAGCGCCCGGATCGGCCTTCGGCCGGCGTCTCACCCGTCTGCGGCGGATCGGGTTGGAGGTGGAAATCTCCCGTTCCCGCTCCGCCGCCTCCTTCTGCAGCATGACCTCTTCGCAGAAGTCCTGCACAGCGTTCCACGACCTGTCGCTCTCGACCATAGCTCGCACCACGGTCGGGAGCGAGAGGTCGCCACCTATAACGCCCGTTAAGGCTGCACGCTGAGATTCCCAGGCAGGGCACTCCACCAGCGTGTGGTCCGCCGTATCCTCGGGGCAGCCCGAGCAGTGGTGGCATACGGCAGTCGGCTCCCTCCCCGCGACTCGGTGCAGATACCTCCCGAAACAGCCATGTCCCGAGAGAACCTGCACCAGGCGGAATGTTAGGGAGCCGTGACGCCTGTCCAGCCATCCCTCCAAAATAGGGCGAACTGCCCCGATGGTGCGGAGGCCCGCACTTGGGTTCGCGAGCATCTCCACCCACTCTTCAATAACGGCCCGGCGGAGTCCGGACCGCTGTCGTTCGGTCTCCTGCAGTGTTGGCCGCTGTCCCAACCTTGCCGTCTCCCTCTCGCGCCAGAAATATAGGGACGCGAGAGCCTCGGCCTCCAGTTCCCAGGGTGGAAAGCCAGCCAACACGCACGCCGCTCCATATGAGATCGTGCGGTACCCCCGTATGGCCCTGACCGCCAGCGTTCGCTGCGCGCCATGCAGCAGCCTGACGCTCTGGCTGGTCAGGGCGTCGGCCCATACCGGGGCCCCGTAAAGGGCCATAGACCGCACGACTCCCATATAGAGCCTCCGACAGGCACTCCCCGGGCCGCCCACGTTAGGCATGAGGGCCCCTAGCGCACCCGCTGTCCCCACCAGCTTCGAGACCAGACGTTTAAAGTGGGCCGTGAACTGCCACCTGCCGTCGAGGGTGAGCCCAAGGTACTTGAGCGTACTCCCGACGGCAATGCGCACCCCACCCACAATGATCCCGCTACCCGCCGGTGGCGCCCGCCGAGGCCCATGGAAAGCGATGGCCTCGGTCTTTTCCAAGGCCACCTCCAGGCCCAGTCGCCTGATGCGGCCCACCACCTGTGCTAAACCAGCCGTCGCGCGGAGATTGGCCTCTCTGTAGTCCCTACCGCGGGCCGCCATCAGGGTGTCGTCGGCGTAGCAGATCACCTCGACACCTCTGATGAAGGCCCCCCGCAACACCCAGTCGTACCCGATGTTCCACAGGAGCGGCCCTAGGACCGACCCCTGCGGAACACCGCAGGACATGACGTGGGAATGCCACTGTTCGCGCCCCGGGTAGCAGACGCGACGGCCCTCCAGGTAGGCCCCGATCATCTGGCGGAGGTATGGGGGCACACCGTGGTTCCGGAGCGCCTCCATGATGCACGTCCAGGGCAGGGTGTTGAATGCGTTGGCAATGTTAAAAGACACCGCCAGAACTACCCCGCCCTCGGAGACCGCATCCTCCGCCAAACTCTTTAGCCTTAGGATGGCGTCGACGGTAGACCTCCCCGCTCGGAAGCCAAACTGGGACTCGGTCAGGTCAGGCCCCTCTCGCCCTAAATGGTTGATGAGGCGCGCGGCAAGAATACGCTCGAAGAGCTTGCCCACCTCATCGAGCAAGACTATCGGCCGGTATGCCGACGGCGATCCAGCGCTGCGACCAGGTTTACGCAGCAGCACCAGCCGGCCCTCTTTCCATGGAGCAGGGTACTGCCCCTTCTCCAGGCACGCCGTGAACAAGCGCCGTAACCTGGGCCCGAGGACGTCCTGGGTGAGAACCCAAGCACGTCCTGGAACTCCGTCAGGCCCAGGGGCGCACTTTTTGTTCCGTAGCCGAAGCATGGCCGCTCCCAGTTCACCCTGTGTGACTTCTGCTGCAGGGACAGAACCTGCAGCAGCCGGGCTGTCTGCCGCGCGTCGACCCATGGGCGGTGGGGAAAAAATCTCCCGGTGGGGGAATAACCGCGCCACCGTATCCTGGAGCAGCTGGAGCTCCAGACTCTCCGTTACCGGGGGCTCCCAGGGGCGCAATTTCTTGCGCACCGCTAAATAGGGACGCCGCCACGGATCGCGGGCCAAAGATGCCAGCTGCTCCTCCCTCGCCCGGTCTTTGGCTTGGGCGATGGCGGTCTGTAGGGCCTTTTTCGCCCGGCGGTACTCCTCGTACAGTGGCGCATCGTCCTCCACCTGTGTGCACCGCCGTCTGCGGTGTCTGGTGTACTGGCGTCGCCTGGTCACGCACTCCTCCCGAAGTTGGGAGAGCTCTTGCGACCACCAGTACACCTGGTTCGCCGGCTTCCGTGGGCCAACCCGGGGCATCGCCGCGTCGCAGATGGACGTCATGGCGACTCGGAGCTGCTCCGCCTCGCCATCCACGTCCACTGATGCGCCGCTTTCGGGCACAGAAGCCCATTCCTCGGCCAGGGCCGCTGCCAGTAGGAAGTCCCTGTCCAGCTGCTTTAAGGACCATCTGGGGCCTCGGGGCAGAACCCGGGGCCTCATTGCGGAGGGAGGAGACACATCGAACCGAATGTATCGGTGATCCGACATTGTCTCCACCCCCTCCTCTGCCCTCCAACCGCGAATTCGGTGCGACAACGCCGGGCCAGCGAACGATACGTCGATTATCGACTCGCCCTGCTGGCGCACGCAGGTCGGCACCGATCCGCGGTTCAGGAGCACTAACCCACGACCCTAGGCCAACCGGGCCGTGCAGTCCATCCACCCTTGCGAAATTCTTGGTCCCTTTTAAATATGTCATTGCGTGACGTCATTAATTTTAATTTATCTCGGACTTAAACTGAAGTCTAAAATTACTATTCTCTCAACTTTGAGAGAGAAAAGACTTGTTTTTAGCAACAATGCAGAAGCACTTCCACCCGCTTATCGGTATTAGAATAAAATAACGTCTTTGTGTTGCTATCACAAAAATTTTAATAAAAATTAATTAATCGATCCATTTAATCTAATTGTAAAAATTACCAGTGTCTTAATAAAACAGCCTATCTCCACGATGCGAATACCTCCTGTCTCGCCAACGCCGTTTATCAATCGTCTAACGCCATCTCTCGCTAACGCGAGGAACTAACAATGTCATAAAGGCCAAGGTGTGTCCTAATGGGCGTAGCCTTGTCACCCTACATATAGGCACCTGCACTTAACGCGGGCGTAGTAATTCGGATGCTTAATTGTGACGTAGGGCGTTTCTGTTAACGAGCCCCGTGATATTTTCGCGTTAGGTATTTCGTTAAGCCAGGAATTACATTGGCTTGGAAAAAAACGCTGATTGGTGGGGATTGAAAGTGAGTATAAGGAGGTGAAACCATAGTTTTACTAGAATTCGTATATTGGGCTAGAGATGATTGTATAGTGGCCATGACCGTAGTTTTTACCCGATAACAATCATTTCAGTCTTATTTATGCTACTTTTTGGCATGCAGTGATCACGGTAGTAGCAGATACTGTTAAACATGAATGATTTACATAATATATTTTCAAACAAGCCTATTTGTCAAACGAAAAACATAACTGTTTTATTATAAACATCTATTTATATTATTATAATATATATAGCCAGAATCATCCCACCGCTGGGCAAAGGCCTCCCCCAAGCTTCTCTTCATGTTTATTCTTAATATTCTATAATATATAATTAGATATATAAATATCATTCCTTTTTTCTTGCGAACATTACCTGTTTAGAAAAGAAACAGTAACTTCAAAAGATTCTCATTTCCCAGATGTTCCTAAGTTTTTATCCACTCAAAGAAGCAACGTTAGCCCAGGACAAACAGGGTTGGCTCCAGTAACACTGTTTAAAATTGAAACAGCCCCAGTGCCAATCCACTTATCATATAGGACTCTTGGTATTTGCTCGTCGAAAAGTGGATTATAGGAAGTCAGCGTCATAAAATTTTGATCTTTTGGTTGATTTTTGCAAGATTCGGACCATTCTGCAGCTGTTGTATTGTTTGGATCCTACCTGATGATAAATAATGATTTCAAAAGTATGTAACTTATTATAACTTCCGCCTACATTAGGCTAATGTACTAAACTTTATGTTTGTAATGAATTTTTTAGTAGCATCAAATGATATCTAACTCTCTTTACCTTTATTAGGCATAGACTAGTATTTATTGCCTACATTGAGTAAGTACGATTTAGTTTAAATCTTATGAAACTGCAAAAGTAATTGATTAGCTGTAAATGATAACATGATAGCTTTACTGTTGTTATTGTACTTCAAACAGTAGCTATATCAGTAGAAAGTTGAAACTAGTTTACTTTATATTCCCATTTAAAATAAGAAGCATATTATCAGTCAGATCAACGGACATTTGGCATAGTCTGAATTACTAAAGTTAATTGGTATCAACATCAAATCCTTTTTACAATCTCGCTATAATCTATTGCGGGTTATCTCTGATACTAAACCAAAGTATTGCCAAAATATCCAAGACTTAATTTGCTCTTGAAGTACCTAATTTTTAAACTCAATTTTACCAACTGAGCGAGAATCTAAAACCCCAGCTTTTGTAACGGGAGTCACAAAGGCTTTTTAAACCTGAATTAAAATCAACACTCACCTTTCGCACCGCACCATTTTCGTGTGAAATTTCAAGATGCCTTAAATTCTAGGCGGTCTAGTACCCGAAGCCAGAGTTGGTTGGCGCTTTTGGACCAGCTGCTGAATATACACGCCACAATTTTAGTGGTTGTTTTCCCGCAGCAGAACGATTTACCTTTAGTAGTACTATTTAATCGTGCGGGTTTTTTTTTAAAACTAAAAAAAAAAATGGTTCAAAGTCATCATCATCAAATTTAAGAGCTAGGCTCTTGTCGGTGGAGTTTTTTCCATTCCTCTCTGCTTTCCGCCCTTCTCTTAACCTCCTGATACGACCCGACATTTATATTTTCTTTTATTTGCTGCATGTAGCTTATTCTTGGTCTTCCTCGCTTTCTTTTCCCTTCTATTCTTCCTTCTATTATCGTTTAAATAAAATTGTCGTGTCGAATCAGGTGGCCTAACATTCGTCCCCTCCTACAATCTATTGTTTCCATCAATCTCCTTTTTTCCCTAACCATAGACAAAACTTCTTCATTTGTTTTCTTCTCCGTCCAACTTATACGCTCCATTCTCCTCCAGCACCACATCTCGAAGGCTTCCAGTCTCTCTCTGTCCCTCTTTGTCAATGTCCACGCTTTACATCCATAGAGTGCTATACTCCAAATGTACACTTTAACAAGTTTTTTGCGAACTTTGATTGATATTCTGGCCTTGAGCAGGTGCTTTTTTGCTTGTCTCGCCATCGCTATCCTTGCTTTTATATCTGGTGTACATCTGGAGTCACTAGTTATCAAGCTACCTAGATATTTGAAGGTTTTAACCTGTTCTATTTTTGTGTTATTTTGTTTCAAAGTAATCAAAAAACATATCATCAACTCAAAAACGTGATAAAAGATAGTTTCTTTTACGAGAATTGACGTATTTGGGTACTGCTTGCCTTAGGAAATCGATGTTTAAAGCAAAAGAATCTCTACGCACTAAGCAATACAGCATAAACTGCACTAATTTTACTGCGGGAAAACAACCATTAAAATTTCAGCGTGTATTTGAAACGCCGAATGTGGATTGTTGCCATTTGATACTTTATCTGATGGAAATAGTTGCTGTGTTTTCTTTGAGTCTTTTGTCAAGCTTTTTATTAATTCGCAATGGTCGTAAGTAATCCGGAAGATGTGGTCTCCGCCCAAAATATCAATCAATTCAAGAACCGACTTAACGCTTATCTAAACACACTCAATATGAAAAAAAACCGGCCAAGTGCGAGTCGGACTCGCGCGCGAAGGGTTCCGTACCATTAACTTAAAACATTAGACAGTATAGGCAAACAAAGTATATATTTTTATTTTATTTATAATTTCAAAAGTATTCATCACAGGATACCAGAAACAATTTTAAATATTTAATAAGAGTTTCCGCGTCTGTTTCTTTATGTGAGTGATTTAAAGCTTATAGGTCCAAGACTTTAGAAATTACAGGGGGGGTGGGGGGACACCATGTAAATGACTTTGGCGGGCTATATCTCGCAATATCCTCGAACTTATAAGGGTTCCTTTTTGGACTACGGAACCCTAAAAACTGAAAGCAGCTATCAGTTTTTCTACCTGCCTGCCTGATAACTGAAATAATAATTTCTTACAAAATAAATGTATTTTTTGGAGTTTTGAGTATACCTATTGCTTGCATAACACCATCGTGTCTTTATCTACCATCTTCTGACAAAGATTTTTAAAAACTATCCACCTCTATTATCTTACAACAAAGAAATAATAACAATATCCCCACACAATACCAAGTTAAGTCCCCACGTTTGCCATCTCACACTATTGAAATACCCAAGTAGGTAATTAAAATAGTTACATTGTAGTTTCATAAACAATGAAACAGTCTTGTCAGCTGAAAGCTTCCAAGAACTGATTAATCAATCCTTCGACACTTGGTCAACAGGATGTGTTAATTGATACCATTCCCATTAAAGTTGTTATGCCTAGTAAGCGTCTGGTACTATTCCTCGAAGACGCTTCACGTCCCAGTCTCAACACGATTTGACGACTGAAATGCTTACTCGGCTTCAGTTATTTTCCATTAGACGCCTCCCCGCGCAGCCGTCTCTACCGCGAGTATAAAAACCCTAGTGGGCGATGGCAGAGCGTCTTTCACACTTCGAATCTCCACTTAGCAAGTAGTTCAGTCCATCGAGGACACCTAGTTTTAGTAACTTTATTAATGTTTTTACAAGTTATCTACAGACCTCCCTGCTTAAAATCAAAATCAGTAGCTCTATTTTTAGTAGACTTGAAAATATATTAAGCTTACTCAGTAATAAGAACAACCATAAACTAATAATATGCGGTGACTTTAACATTGACGTCCTCAAAAACAATAAAATATCTAGAACCTTTTAACGACTACTTTCAAAGTATTACACAAAATGCCAATTTCATGAACCCACCAGACCCCGCAGCAAAACATGTCTTGATAACATAATACATAATATTCGCGGTGCAAAAGGAGAGGTAAAAGAATTAGCATTTTCCGATCACTCTGCTCAAACTCTTAAAATACCAGTAAAAAAAACTTTCAGGCTAAAATACTGGTATACTTAATATCGAGATTTTTCTCTTGATAATATAAATAAATTCGTTAACTGTATCAATAGTTTAAGTTTTAGTGACGCATATGTGACAAGCTGCCCAAATAAAGCATTTAACTCATTTCATTAAATATTTACACTTTTTTATAATTTGTGTTTCCCACAAATCAAAGTTAAAATATCTACTTTGAACAAACCGAAATGGATTTCAAAGGGCTTAAAATCCTGTAGTAAAAAACGGTTTCATCTCCTATGGAAATATCGACTATCACCAACAACACAAAATAAATCAGTTTTTGACAATTATAGTCGACGGTACAAGAGAATAATAAATCTTATTCAAAAGGACTATTGAATAAGATTTGAAAAAAAAAGACTATTATATTAATCAGTCAAAAATCAAGTCCCAAGCAACATGGAAAATAATTAATAAGTGTAATAGCAGCTTACCTAGAGAGCATATACCCAGTGTAGTAAATAAAGATAACAAAGAGAACTGAACCGATTGAAATAGCGAATGTATTTAACGATTTTTTTACAAATTCATCAATAAATGTTGACATTAATCACAACAAACCCTCATATAATTCTTTTCCACATAATCAGCCTAATTCTATTTTTTTGACTCCAATTATTCCATTTGACGTTCTTAAATCCATCAAAACACTAATAGCGTGGGTTTCGATGGTGTTTCCACAAAGATTGTTAAAGCAGTAGGGAATCTAATAGCTCCTGTATTGTGCTACATTATTAATTTATGTCTTGAACAAGGAACATTTCCAGATGTACTGAAATTAGCAATTACTATTCCAATATTTAAAAAGGATGACAAAAGAGTTTTAAAGAACTATCGCCCTATTTCATTAATTTCAATATTTTCTAAGATAATAGAATACATTGTATACACAAAATTAAACAGTTACTTTGAAACTAATAACTTGTTCTCAAAAAATCAATACGGCTTTCGAAAATCCAAATCAATTAATATGGCAATATACGAGTTTTTAGAAAAAGTAGTAGAAAATGTTGACAACCGTAAACCTACACTAGCGCTATTTATGGACATGACTAAAGCCTTTGACAACATTCATCATAACACATTAATTAATAAACTGGAAAGATATGGAGTGAGGGGTAACGCCCTAAATCTAATTAAGTGTTACTTAAGTAATAGAAGACAAATTACGCATATAACAAAGTCGACTCTGAATCTGGTGAAAACAAAATTTATGCTTCGGAACAGAGGCCAGTATGCTATGGTGTACCTCAAGAAAGTGTGTTAGGTCCCCTCCTTTTTATTATATATATAAATGACTTTCCTAATGTAACCAATCACCATATGACTATTTTCGCCGACGACAGTACCGTTTTATTTACTTATAATAATTTGACTAATATCCAATTTGACATAAATATTACATTGACATCTTTGATCAATTGGCTAACATTAAATAATTTGACCATTAATTTGTCGAAAACAAATTTAATTAACTTTAAGCAAAGAAATAACCATCTTATGAATTATGACATCAGCTACTCAGGGAATTCAATAAAAGAGGTACAAACTACTAAATTCTTAGGTTTGACTATAGATAATAAGCTGACATAGAAACCTCATATTGATGATCTAATTAAAAAATTAAATCAATTTTCTTATGCTCTCCACAAATTAAGAAAGGTTACCAGTATTGACACGCTTCTGACAGCCTATCACGGATATGTCGCATCAGCCTTGAGGTATGGGATAATGTTTTGGGCAAATACTACTGACAAGCAAAGTGTCTTTAAAGCACAAAAGAAATGCCTCAGATCCATGGTCGGCCTAAGACAGGATGATTCTTGTCAACCATACTTTCGGAAATACAAAATTCTGACCCTGCCGTCTATGTATATATCTGAGGTTGCAAACTTTGTTCAAAATAACCCTATCTATTTTGAAATGAATACTGTTGGAAGCCGTCGTGAGGGCACACTGAAAGTAAATCATCGTTGCCAAACCCTTCTCCGAAGAATGAGTGTAAATTGCATGGCACCAAAAATCTATAATAAAATCCCACGATATATCAGATTGATTAATGACAGTAAAATATTTAAAACTGCGCTCAATGGCTTCCTTGCTGAAAAAGCTTATTATGACACAAAATCATTTCTTGATGATAAAATGTAAAAAAAAACTTAATTAAGTATTAGATATCCTTAGAGTACTAACATTTGCTTATTTTATAAAATAAAATATACTAATTGACTTGTAATTATATTAAAATAGAATTTAGTTAAATGCATGTTAAATATGTTCATATACCTATAAGGTGAATCATGGCTGTACCTAACAATATATTGTATGTGTCATCTTGTAATACCCATGTTTATGAACTAATAAATGATATGATATGATATGATATGAAGTTTAATTTAGTTTTCTTTTAAAGTCTGCCTTCCGTCCCAACTTGACTACCAACATGCTACAAAAAACAAAACAATGTTGACGCACAAAACAATAATTTCTTCATAAAAAACACATCGGAAGCATTAGTTTCATCCAACGTAATAGTGTCACAGGGTGTGGAGACTCGTGACGGGGTAATCACCCCACGGTGAGAGGGATGGGGGGAGAGAATTACTTAGGGGAGGGGTATAATGTGAAGATGTACGCGCTCAGATGTGGTAAACCTGATTGGTATCAACTGCATAGCAGTTTTTGAGGTCAACAAATTTAATTTATATGAAAGAAGCACTATTCATAGATGCTTTTGAAGACCGTCTTGGTGTAGTGGTGCGCGCCCCGGACTACAAAACCAGAGGTTGCGGATTCGATTTTCGCAAGAGGCAAACGGTTGTGTGATGAGCACGAGCATTTGTACCTAAGTCATGGATGACTATAAATGTATTATTAAGTATGTCTATCCGTTATCCTAGTCGCCAAAGCACAAGCTCACGCTTAGCTTGGAGCTAGGTCATTGGTGAGTTCGCGAAAACGTAAGAAACAAATAATAAGATTTTTCTATTCAAACTCTTAGTTTTAGTTCTGCCTCATGAAATACTAAAAGTCAATATTTTAAATGTCAAATTAATGGTTCTCCAATTTAAGCAGGGTTGTATTTGTACAGTTTTAGACTTTGCCTTTAACACACCAAAAACCAAACATGTATTACCAATTCTATTTTCTTTTAAAATAAATAGTAAATTCCTAAAAACCGTTAGCAAGAATTGTTATCGGGCACAATAGGAGTGAAAACGTGAAATGAGACGTCTCATAACAGTACCTACGAGTCTGCTCGATGAGAGACGCACTCCCTGTACTGTCAACGCGTTTGATAAAGTTGGTATTTATTTCACAAAAACATTATTATTGAAAAAACAAAACACCCGACTGCAAAAATGATTATATTTTTGAAATAGTCTTTTTACAGGCTTTCATTTGATACCTATATTGCTATTGTAAGAAAAAAAAATCCTTCTTTTATCTCCATTTGCGGGCGCCATTTTTTAAATGTTTATAGCCTATGTCATTCTTACAATTTTAACAAATTCAACGACTCCTCTTAAGTCAAAAACTGTCCAGCCGTTTAGGCTTTAGGGCGTGCCAAACAATTATACATACATACTCTCGAAAAACATAACCCTCCTACCGCAATCGGGTAAAAAGCAACATTAAGCAATAACCAAACAAAGCCTGGAGTTCATTAACATGTTTAATTTTTAATCAGCCGTTCTAGCATTTTTTTACATATTTTAATGGGAATCCGTCAAATTAGCCGACAATTGAGGATTACTGTTTAAAAATCGGTGAACTCGGGTCTTAGGCCCACTTGTGCAAGTCCGGATTAGCTGATCCGGTCTTACACAAATTGGCTTTTAACTCTTATCATAGGCCTTGCACAAGTCCAAATTAGCTAATTCGGATTGTCACAAGTGGACCTTCAAGATTAGATAAACCGGACTCGCGCAAATGGGTTTAAGTCAGTAGCGTAGTTTATTTTTATTCTCTTTATTTTATTTAGGAGCTTTGATCGAACATGTCATCTTATGTACATGTGATCATACATGTAATCTTACGTACGGGACATGTAATCTTATGTACTAATCCAACTTAAGGATAGAAATCACAAAATTACAAATAATTTTTGCGGCTGCTAAAGAAGGCTCCGCTAGGAAGTTGGTTAATTACTTACTAACATTGTATTTATTTACATTAAGAGATCTATAAACTACTTTTCTTAGGCGGTGATTCGTAGCGTTGATACTCACTGCTAGACCAACGATGAATAGATGCAATAATAATCTGGTTCCAAGATTTTAACTTCACTTAACATAAAGTCGTCCTAGCTAATATTATATTAGAAAGTAACTATGTCATCATGAAAATTAAATAATTCTTTAAGAATACATTATTGAAGGACGTAAAAATAATTTTAATAAAAGCAAATTAAGCACATGACACAGCAACATATAAACGATTTTGCACGAATGCACAGTGCGTGGGCCGGAACGAAACCTACACGTGTAGTGGAGCACGCTCACATAAATTGAGTTATTACCATTGTAGTAAATTTAAGTTAGCACGGCGACCGTCCGTGTGAAACTTTATGGGCTTTTTCCATTGAGATAAAATGTAACACGTAGTGGAGTAGGCTATCGGAACGTGGCAAGTTGTATTCGGGGGCAGACCTTCAATTGTGTTTAATTTTAAACTGTAACAGTCTCATTACAAAAAAAGTTGTACCAGGTTTAAGCCAAGACTAAATATTTGCTGATAAATGAGAAATGAATTCATCATATCAGCCTATTGCAGTCCACTGCTGGACATAGGCCTCTCCAAGACGGCGCCAACTTTCACGGTCCTCCGCTTCTCGCATCCAGCCACCACCGGCCACCTTCCTCAGGTCATCGGTCCACCTAGCAGGGTCCAACACTACGTTTCCCGAGACGTGGTCTCCATTCAAATGAATTACACATTTGATTTTGACGACCTCTTGGCGTAGTGGTTGCGGGTTCGAATCCCGCAAGGGGCAAATGTTATTATGATAAGCATGAGCATTTGCACCTAAGTCATGGATGTTTATAAATGTATATAAGTATGTCTATCCGTTATCCTAGTCACCATAGCACAAACTCGCGCTTAGTTTGGGGCTAGGTAATTGGTGTTTGGTTAAACAATTAATTATTATTTTTAAATACTTTCTATATTAATAATACCCTACATTACCTATATCAATTTTTTATTATCATTTGGACCATATATTTTTAATACTTTTTAAAAGATGCGTGCGAACGATGTACTATTATAAATAATTAATGTTTATTCGGTACTCAAGTAAATGACACTATATTTTTATTGAGAATAAAGAATCTTTTAACCTAATGACACCAAAAGAGTATCAAGTGACACAAACTGGGGACGATAACAACGATTTCCTTGCACGGCTGCTTCTACGTGGGCTGAATACTTGTGAACACATCCTTGACAGACGCTTCACGTATAATAGCAATTGTCTTCTAATATAAATGAAAAACATCTTCAGTATGTACAAATAAGGCTTAATTTTGTGTTTATGCTTACGTAATATGTATCTGCTTGAGCAGAATTTTAGCACAGAGAAATCAACTCAAAATAATATAATTAGTATTAGAAGCCTTAATTGTGTCCTACTGCAGGGCAAAAACACTCCTATTTCTTTTCTTATCTCCACTATGTCAGTTTTATTTTAATATTAACAATTTATTTGTGTAGAAAAAAAATTCCTTAAAAATTTCAAAATTTTGGCGAAATTGCGAATTTTTTTGGTGATTGTACTTATTATAAACTAGATTTCAGTTTCAACTGAATAGTATCTATATATGGACGTACAGTCAAAATAAAACGACCGACTTTCATTATCACTTAGCATTTTTTTCATGGGGTCTAATTATTATCTTTGGTGCTCACTTATCACTATGCATTGGCTTGATATCTTACAAAAATACACTGTATTTGTGTCTAGTCGATTTTCTAGTCACTGGTGCAGTTTAACTACGTCCAAAGTCAGTAAAAAGAGTTGAATCCGAAGCACATAACAGGAGTACAGCTCTATCACCCTGTGTCCGTGACAGATATTAAACTCGCGTCACACAGAGCTAGCCTTTATATAATTACACCGTTTTAATGGATACCCCGCGTGATACCGCGCTATGTATTTAATTAGAAGTGTTTGTTTATTGTCCTTTTGATTAAATGTTGGGGCTTATCTACAAATCTTGTGTCAGCATTTGCTCGTTATTATAGTGAAATATTTTTAAAATGCGTGTTTTGAGTTCAAGGATTGAGTGCAAAATGTTTGTGGAAGACATTATTTACCACACTTAATTGCACTTCATTAAACAGTATGCTTTGCTTTAAAAAAAAGAGTTGTTAAACTTTTTAATTTAATATATATTTCAACAATCATATGTCGCTGACTTTGGTCTTTAATCTCGTCTTAAATTGCTTAACAACTAGCCACAGTAATACAACATATTGCTTCGAATCTAGAACACTGCCCCCACTGCCCGTGACAGATATTAAACTGGGATGACCGACCACAATATATCACGAGAAATGTTCATGGCCGCTCATTTCGAATACATTACCGCGCGTATTGCAATGATGGCATTTAGATGGACTTGACGTGTCAATGTACGTTGCGGTTTAGTGCGAATGACACTGCACACAATTCTGCATAAATTAAACGGTTTTTAGATGGTTATGTCGCGTTGTAACCGCAAACCGATGGCATGGCTAATTTGAACTCTATCTCTTTAAGTATCTATCAAATTTCATGTGTTTAGCTTTCAGCGGTTGCCTGTTGTTACATGACAATTTTTTAGTGTTATTGTAAATGACAAAATAAACTGTTTTCATGCCTATATTGCTCTTTCGTTGATTGTTACTGAAACTTTTTACATATGAGATAAAAATAATTTGAATATGCCAAAAAATAACTTAAATTTATATTTTAATTTAATTTACTTTTTCAGAATGATCCAAATTACATTTTGTAAACAAACTGTGACAAAATATTAATATTTGAGAAATATTTGAGACTTGAAAGGTAAAATCTCCATAAAGCCTTTAGTATTCGAAACTAATTACAGTCAGTCAGCACGACAAAAAAGGTTTGTGAACAGGAAAAATAGCGTGAAAGAAAAACCAAACAAAAAACGTTTGGAAATGAAACATGAATACTTTTACTATTGACTGCTCTTTGGAATGGAGTTCGATTGTAGATAGTTTCAATGCATTTAAATGGGTACGACAACAACTTCTGATCTTTTTAGAGACAAAAATAGCTTACTTTGATCCCTTTTTTGGTGTGTATTTTGCTTTCAAAGATATGCAAACTCGTTAAATGAAATGCTTGGATAGGTACTAGGATTTATTTAAAATTCTTATTTAAAAATAATCTACTACGAATAGACTGTAGTTTCACAATCTTATTTAATAATTCTGCAGTGTATAATTTGGCTAAATTACATAAGTTTTTATTAAAATAAATGCTATAGCAGGATATGGCTTAAATCTTTTGCTATTTAACTACATTGACGACGTTATAGTTCTAAGTGCAACGTGTGATTTCCAAAATCTCTCATACGCTAAGATCTTCATATCAGCCTCAATATAATTTTTAATTCATCTCGGGAACTCTACAAAGCGTAGTCGGGCGACGCACGAGAAACTTTCCGATCCCCAACTTGGATGAAGGAAGCATTATGTAAATAGGTACGGAGGTTCATGATTAACTCCAGGGGACTTGCAGGGATCTTATCGGCACGGTTTTGTTTTAATACACGCTTACGGAGTTCTTTTCAACATTTCCACTGGATTCAAGATTAGATGGGCACATGTTTATCTTTTCGTGGGAAGATTACGGTAGCTTATTGAGATTACATTTTGTTGCGGCTTCGTTATAGGTTTTACTTGTCACTTTAAAATTATTTTGCCCCCATATTCTGCTAGCAGAAATGGAATGGTCACGCAATTTTATTAAAGGTCAAATAATAATAAATTGTTTCAACAAACACACCAATTACCTAGCCCCAAACTAAGCATGAGCTTGTGCTATGGTGACTAGGATAACGGATAGAAATACTTAAATACATATAAACATCCATGACTTAGGTACAAATGCTCGTGCTTATCACACAAACATTTGCCCCTTGCGGGATTAGAACCCGCAACCGCCTGGTTTAGAAGTCCAGTGCGCGAACGACTACACCAAGACGGTCGTCAATTTAAAACGAACGTTAAGGCGGCATTAATAGGTTGCACCCAAAACCAAATTTTGTGTTGAGCTAAATAATCTTAGCTCGCAAGAACTTGAGATTTCAGATGTCAGAAAAAAATAAAAGCTGGAATTCTTTAGTGCAAACGACAGCTCCGTGAATTTAAAGGTTACATAGTTGTATTATACAGACCGCAGCACGTCAGGTTACCCGATATGAACTACGAAAACAGCTTTAATTACGTAGGGAATAGAGACGGTCTCAAGGTCAAGATGGGGTAGTCTTGTGCTATGGTGACTAGGATAACGGATAGAAATACTTAAATACATATAAACATCCATGACTTAGGTACAAATGCTCGTGCTCATCACACTAACATTTGCCCCTTGCGGGATTCGAACCCGCAACCGCCTGGTTTAGAAGTCCGGTACGCGAACGACTACACCAAGACGGTCGTCAAACCACTCGTCGAACCATTATTGAAGGTTTAAGTTTGACATTTGAGTGTAGCACTTTTGAAGTCCCGTTTATAGCTCAACAAGAGTTTTCTATGACATTTAGCACTTGCCCTTCGCACGTCTAGCGAGGGCCCAGGAGGATTGCGCGGAACTTGTCGGACTATGGGATATGCTCTGTCGTGTTACCTAGTTTCAGTCAGCAAATTATGATAATTTATGTACCATTACTAATAACAAAAGAACTTAAGACGAGGATTTCCTCTCCAAACGTAAAGTCATCATCAATCGTAACGCTATTGAATGTACGAGTTGTTCATGGGAAATACAAAGCAATTTTTTTTGCCATTTCTTAAACCTTTTAGGATTAGAATAGAAATTCGATCCCCAGTTATTCCCCCCTAGTGCCAAAGGCGACGATACAGCCGATCACAAAGTAAGCAACGTATGTCATAGTGCCATGAGAAAGTGCGCCTGCATAGTGGTTTTCAGTGTTAGCCTTTCGAAGCTTTGGAAAGCTTCAAGCTGTCGGATCGTGCTTTATCAATAATAACACTTGGAATCGTATGGATAAAACAAAATGCAGAAAAAAAAAACTTGTTTTTGTTTTTTAATTCAATCTAATGTATATGATAATTACCGTTTGGTTTCAGAAGTATTCACCTCTATGTGTTAATTTTGTCAGAAGTATTCACCTCTATGTGTTAACGCGGGCTCAGTGCGGATTGGTGGAGGGGTGTATGTAAGGCAAGTGACAAACCTTACTGTCAGAAGTCATCAAGCCGCCCTAGGGCCTCTGACTAGGTTTAACGACTAATACCACAGATAATAGCCGGGACCAACTGCTCAACGTGCCTTCCGAAGCACGGAGATGCTTGTCATGAACGTCACTTAAATGGTCGGAATGGTCACCCATCCAATCACGACCGCGCCGTTGGTTGCTTAACTTTGGTATCACTACCAAAGCGCTGCCGCCACTGCGCCACAAGCACCTCCAAAGCTTGTATAGAGTATTTACCGTCGAACCCCATAAGACCCGCAGGCGGGTTCATAACAACATGATTCATGAACATGATAAGTGAAGGTTTAATAGTAAATAGCAACATTATACCCTATTCAGAGTATGAAATGTGTGGTTTATTAAACGCATACTAACTTGAATCTCCGGGGTGACATCGAATCAATTCTGAAATACACCCTCAACTTAATACACTTTTCAGTCGCTGACATGCTTTAACGACATACCGTAGGCCTATACGACGTCGTAAAAAAGAATTTCACTCTAAAAAAACTAATTTTGTGCCAGCATCTTTGCAGTCGCCAGAGCTCCATAAATCCTAATGAAGGAATGGCCTCAAGATGCCTTGGCTGCTTTTTTCGTATAATAGACACAAGCCTATAATGACTCGGAAGCTCCCTCGTTTTTGGTACAACCGTAATTTGCATTTCATTTCGGATTTCATTAAAGCCTTCATAGAGCAAAGGAGTCATAACTTTTTATTTTCATACAACTTTTTTATGTAAATTGCTTTATTAATTCAGTATGCAGGGCAAACTATGATGAAAGTACTAAGGATTTACCGTAATGAAATGTCAATTATATAATTTACCTAAATTACTACAAAATCTGTCATTCTAACTAGGCTATCGAGAATAGGAGCAGAGTCACAAAACAGATAAAAATCCTAAGTTTTGAAAGTATTTAATATGGGTCGCTATCACATAAAAGTCCCATTTTAATACTTTGTATAAGCACATTCAAAATTCCAGTGTCCCCGATATTGCGCTAGGCCGACGCAATGTACTTTTTGGGGTTCCGCAAAGGATTCGGTGAGTGAACGGGTTTGTTTTGTATCTCTTATTTAATTGACATGAAGGAAGCTGTTGGCGGGAAGCATTTAAACGTATTATAATTTATAAATCATAAGAAACATGGCGCGTATGCGCGCGGCCACTAGCAAAGAAATTTAGTTCGGCAATTAAAAAGTAAAAAAAAAAAAATTTTGTTCGTCATATAAAACTCCGCCTTTTTTAATCACTTGACTGCACTCGATCGCTCGAAACCACAACGAGTGCTCCTACTCACTCGCCACAGAAAGCGAGCGGTAGAATAAACTTCAAAATTAAAGTGTTGTTATGTCACTTTTTGCGTCTGTCATAATAATACAAATACGTTACTCCGTTTTATTAATCTGTGGTCAATTGATATTATTTTAACAAGCTGGTATCATCGAAGACGAGCGATTAAAAAATACTGGAATTCAGTGTGATGCGACGTGATAGATGAGTGAAAATTATTATTAATGGAATCAGGCGTTACTTTGCGGAAATCCATTATTAAATGGAATAAATAAATAAAAATATTTTACTTTAAATTTCCGCTTGAAAACGCTAGCGCAGGCACCAAAACTACACCAACCGCAACCGCGTTAAGTATTAGTTAGTTCAGGCAAATGAAGAATGCACCGCCTGCCCTCCCTCAATACGCATGCACTACAGCTAATGCAGTTTTTAGTTACTAACACCAAACGACTCAAAGTCTTCAGCCGAGGCGACAACACCTCCTGAGGATGCCACGTGGAGTGGCGAAATGCGTTGAGGTTTTTTTGCACGTTGGTGTTGATAACTAACAACTGCATTAGCTAAAGTGCATGCGTATTGAGGGAGGGAGGGCGGTGCATTTTGCATTTGCCTGAACTAATACTCAACCCGGTTGCGGTGGGTGTGGTTTTGGTGCCTGCGCTAGCGTCTCTTAGCGAAAATTTAAAGCAAAATAAATTTATTTTTCCCATCTGAGTAAAAATTAAATTGCAATAGCCAACAGAAAATTCAAACAGACTGGCAGAGTACAGAACCACATAAATATGATTTAGTTCACTCTTCGCCCGTTTTTTGAGCGACTATTACTCGTCATTAAGCGCAGCTCTGAAAGTTCTAATATGTTTTAATTAAAAGAAATCGTCGGCAATTTATCCTGAGTTAGGATAATTTTGGGTGTAACATTAACGTTATAATGTAAAACATTTTACTTTGGTATTTCTGCGTGATCTCTGTTATGCATATTTGTCGCGGTTGGCGATATATACGGACCTTTTTTCGATTTTTAAACCTAAAAATGTGTATGACAGTCTCGAGCGAGTACTTTTTACCCGACTGCGGAAGAAGGGTTATGTTTTTTGAGAGTATGTATGTATCTATGTATGTGTATGTATGTATGTATGTATAATTGAATTTATGCCGGATGACACTCGTTCTGGTGTGGTGCGAAGAGGAGGGAAGCCAGACACCCGTCTGCTCTGGTACGAGGGGCGAAATAATAACGCCTATGTCAGGTCACGGTAGTAAACAGCCAACCCAATTTTCTATCGGTGGACTGTATTGTGTACGGTGAGGTGGCTGTTCAGTTCTTCCTATGTGCAGTGTTTTCTTCCTAGTGTTCTGGCTAGGGCTCTTCCTTTTCCTTAGGAGAGATGTTTCTTCTTTGCTTGCTCTGGATCGAATGAATTTCACCGGCAACCTGCCTCTCTTTTATATCGTATTTTAGCGGGAAAATTCCCGCCAATTTGGCGCCGAGTGAGCAGGAAGTCGGTGCGAGCGAGAGGGGAGATGGCGCGCGCGTGATTTTCGCGGTCAAAAAGCAATACCGTGGAGAAAGCCGCGCGCCATCTCGCAATTAGAAAGAGAGGGAAATAGAGCGGGCTTGAATTTTGAGTTGAAAAGTCAATACCGTAAAGAGAGCCGCGCCCTATTTCCCTATGACCTAATTATTTCTAAGTCCTCATATACGAGGGTGTGTACCTAAGTTATTTGTGTGCCTAATCCCCCCCGGCTGTTACTTTATTTATTTACAAACACATAATACATAATACAATTTCAACACAAACAGAACAAATTTCAAACTTATAAATATTTATAAACGGTCATACCTACAAATCTATAACAATAACAAAACAAAACAATACTATCTACTAACTACATCGTGGACGCCGTCCTGCACATTTTCCCGCCGTGTGTCGCAGCGCAGTCGGAGACGCACTCATTTCGTGGAAGGGGCGGCGTCCTTTTCTTCAATCTGTAGGTTGACTAGCTTCTTGGTTGGGCGCCGCAGGATACCTCCTCGGGTCAGCACATCCGCAGCTCGTACGACGCCGTCGGGTCCCGGGTACACAGCGGTAACTCGTCCCAGCGGCCAGGTGTTTCGTGGCAAAGTGTTGTCCACGATCAGCACGACGTCACCTGTCTTCAGTGCAGGACCATGGCCGCGCGGCTCCCGCCGTCCTTGAAGTTCGGTAAGGTATTCTCGTATCCAACGGCCCCAGAACATGTCTGCTATTCTCTGGGACGCCCTCCAGTGGGTCTTACCCAGTAAGTCTCTGTCTTCAAATTGTCCCATGGCCGGTTCATGTGCAGGCTCCAGCAGCAGGAAGTGATTCGGCATCAGTGTTTCGGGTTCATCTGGGTCGACCGCGATGTGGGTAAGCGGCCGACTGTTGACGGTGAATTCCACTTCTGCGAGGACCGTGGCCAGGACTTCGTCACTGGTGGAGCGCCCGTTCATCACTGTCGATAGCGCCGTCTTCACTGTCTTGACCAGCCTCTCCCAAGCGCCACCCATGAATGGCGCGCCCGGCGGTATGAAGCGCCAGGTGATGCGGCGTTTGCTGGCTTCGATTTCAGTCGCGCTGTCGATGGCTTGGCGTAGTTCCCTCTCAGCACCGTGAAAATTGGTCCCGTTGTCCGAGCAGATCTCCTTTGGGCAGCCCCTCCTCGCGATGAATCGCCTCAGCGCCATTACCGCAGAGTCGGTAGTCAACGTAGCGGCGAGCTTCAGATGAACCGCCCCGGTCGTGAGGCACGTGAAGTGGGCCACGTAGCGCTTGTGCGTGGCTCGTCCGACGGTGACTTGCAGCGGCCCGAAGTAATCGACCCCTGTGTAGGAGAAGGGTCGTTGATGATGGGCAAGCCTGCAGGGCGGATGGTTCCCTGTAGGCGGTGCTGATGGTGCTGCTCTTCGTATGCGACAGTGAAGGCACTCCTTGATTATCTTATTCGTGTTGGGCCGAAGTTGCAGGATGTGGAATCGTTGTCGACACTGGTTGATGGTGGCTTCCACTCCCTGGTGATGACCGGTGAGATGAACGTGCGCGATGTAGAGTCGCGTGACGTGGTGACATATATCCAGGATCGGCGGTCTTCGGTCTGCTTCGGGTATTCCTTCTGCAGCGTCTATTCGGGACTTCAGGGTGACCAGGCCGTCGTTTAGTTCAATCCCCAATTAGTTCAATCGGCTCTGGCGGTTGACCTGATGTCCTCTTCTCAAGTTTTCTATGTCTTCTTCGAAGGCGTCTTCTTGACTTGCCTTGATGAGAATCTTCTCGGCTTCAATGATAAGTTCGGCGGGGATCTTCAAATATTTGTCTTCTTCTTGAACCTTTGCAACCAGTTTCTTCGTTCTTCTATCGACGTGCTGAGTACCCCAGGATGGATCTTTCTTCTTGTTAGGCTTGGTTCTTGAGAAGAATGTTCTGTGCTTCTTCGTCTTCAGTAGGTTGACGAACTGCAGGACCCTGGCTGTCGTGCGAACCAGGCGTTCCCATCGCGAGAACTTGGTCACGTCCGGCACGACCTGTGATGCGGCCGAGGTCTTCTCTCTGAGGTTCAGTGTTCGCTCTTCCCCTGTGGTCTCCGGAACAGTCTTCTTTTCTTCCGGCCATGTCGTCCGATCGTCCCTCAGGAAGCTAGGGCCGGTGAACCACCTGTGTGTATCGTCGAAGTCTTTGGGCTCATCGCGCGTTGCGTCGTCAGCTACATTGAGTTTCGTGGGAACCCAACGCCATTCCTCTGTCTTGGTGTTTTCTTCAAGCTCGGCGATCCGGTGGGCGACGAAGGGCTTGAACGACGGGCTCCGGTTCTCAGCCAGGTCAGGACCGTTTTGCTGTCGGTCCAGAATGTTCGGGACACTGGCTTCCGATCGTGTTCCTCGATGACTGCTTGCGCCATCCTGCTGCCCATCACCGCTGCCTGTAGCTCCAGCCTTGGGATCGATGTCACCTTCAGGGGAGCCACTCTTGCCTTGGCCAAGACGAGCGGAGTGTGGATGTTCCCGTCTTCATCTTCAATACGCCAGTAGATCGCGGCCGCGTAGGCAGCCTCGCTAGCGTCGACGAACGCGTGGAGTTCAATGTTGTTGCTGTGGCTGTAGTTCGGGTAGCACCGGGGTATGCAGACCTGGTTTAGCTTCTGGAGGTGTGTTGTCCACTGATCCCATTCCAGAGTCAGGTCTTCTTCTAGTTGCTCGTCCCACGCCGTGCTTCTTCGCCATATCTCCTGGAGGATCTGCTTCGCCCTGATGGTGACAGGTGAGGCTAACCCCAGGGGGTCAAATAGGGACATGACGATCTTCAGGGCTTCCCTCTTCGTCGGCCTCTTCTGTAGGATGTCTTCAGGTAGGCGCGACAGGTCCAAGTTGAAGCCCAAATGGTCACTCGACGTTTTCCAGGTGAGACCCAGAACTCGTTCCGTTTTTCTGTCTTCCGCCAGGTTCATGTTTTCTTGTCTCTTCCCCGGGTCCAGTTTCTGCAGTACCACATCAGAGTTCGATGTCCACTTCCTCAGATCAAAGTGTGCTCGCTTGTGGATGTCTCTGACTTCTCTTGCGATCTTGACCGCCTGCTCTTCAGTCTCGAAGCTCTGGATGTAGTCGTCCATGTTGTGGTTGCGTTCGATGGCCTCAGCAGCTTCGGGATGTGTTTCGGCGGCTTCTTTAGCATTGCGGCCATCACGTAGATCGCTGTGGCAGGGGACGAGGTGGCTCCGAAGATCAGTGACGGCATTCGGTATTCGGTGGGTGGAGCGTCACGATCTGTTCTCCACAAGTAGCGGAGCGCATCCCTGTCTTCTGGTCGGATCCTCACTTGCAGGAACATTTCGGTGATGTCCGCTGATACTGCGACTCGGTGTTGTCTCATCCTCAGCAGCACCCCAGGAAGTGATTGGAGCAGGTCTGGACCGGTGAGTAGGGTGTCGTTGAGTGACACAACCTTCGTGATGGCCGCTTCGTCGTGCACCATCCTGACCTTGTCCGGCTTCATGGGGTTGATCACCGGGAAGCAAGGCAGGTACCATGTTCTGTCTTCATTCTTTTGTTCAGATGCGACTTCAGCGTAGCCCTTTCCTATCAGCGCTTGCATCTGTTCGTGGACCTTGGCCTTCAATGTGGCATTCTTCTCTATTTTCTTCTCAGTGGCACAAAGTCTTCTTAGCGCATAGCTTCTATTGTCGGGCAGTTTGATGTCCGCTGACTTCCATAGCAGCCCAGTCTGGAAGCGGCCGTCTTCGAGGCGCTTGGTCTCCGCATCCAGTATCTTCAAGGCTTGGGCTTCAGGATCATTCTGTGGTTTCTTCGGCGCGACTCCAAATGACTCTAGAGAGAAGAAGTTCTTCAATTGTTCGTCAATTCTCTCTAGTTCTTCTGTTTCCGTTGTCACGTGGTTCACGAAGTGTACTCGCTGTCCTAGCATCCGCGCCTGTGCCCCGTGGAGGACCCAACCCAGCTTCGTCAGTGATGCGACTGGCTGCTGTCTGTTGCCGACGCGGGTAGTCTCCGCCAGGAGCAGGGGCCAGTTGTCTTGGCCGATGAGTATTCCAGGCTTGGCTTGCTCGTAGGTGAGGTTCTTCAGGTCTTCGAGGTGTTGGCAGCCAGCCAGATCGCGTTCGTCGATGGTCTGCGGGGATAGTCACAGCTGGTTGATGCTTCTGGCTTGTATGGTGTGGCGCTTTTTCTGGGCTCCCTGGATCGTCAGCTTGAGCCGCCTCGAAGATCCCGTTTCAACTTTCTGTTCACCGATTGCTTCAATGCGTAGTGGTTCTACTGGCCCTCGTAGTCCAGCTCGCTGTGCCAAGTCCTCGTCGATGAGCGTGAAAGTAGAGCCGTCGTCGAGAAGTGCATATGTGTCGATTCTTCTCTTCGGCCCTACGACGGTCACAGGCAGTATCTTTAAGTACGCTTGAGGCTTCCTCGGCGTCCACGTAGAACTCACTACTTCACTCTTATTTTCTTCTTTCTTCTGTTCACCACTCTTAGTGTAGTGTAGCAGCTGATGATGTGGATGGGGGCACCCGTCGATATTGCACTTCGTGTTGCGGCAGTGATGTATTCTTGTTCTATACCGCAGGCAGCGAAATCATAGTATCTTCTCTTTGGCGAGGTCCCATCTTTCATTGACGCTCAGCTTCTTGAATTCTTCACAGTTCCCGATAGCGTGCCCTGTCTTCTCACAACATAGGCAGAGGTGTGTCTTCTGATCGGGTTCTGTAGTGTTCGTGTTGTAGGCCCGTTGTGCATAGGGGCCGCATCGTTCGGAGCTTCAGCTGGATGCGCAGGAGCTCTTCTTTGGCCTTCAGTAACCTCTTGCTTCTTCGTGATGTTGCGGAAGGCGCTTTCTTCTGCGAGTGTGCCGCGGGCGGTTGCACCTGAGTGGGCGCAGCCAGCGGCGGTGCTGGTTGCTGTTCTCTTGTTTCTTCGTGGCGTTCCGGCTTGGCAGCCAGCGGACTGGATGCTTGACTCGTGGCCGAGGTATCCGGCATAGTAGTGCCAGTATACTCGGTCCCCGACGGTGTTTCCGTCTCTGACGTAGGCGCTCTCTCTTGAGTACGGGAGCGCGTGATGGGCATCTTCAATCTTCAGTCTTCACACGTAGAATCCGGCTCAAAGGACCAGCAATATGTCGATGACACTCGTTCTGGTGTGGTGCGAAGAGGAGGGAAGCCAGGCACCCGTCTGCTTTGGTACGAGGGGCGAAATAATAACGCCTATGTCAGGTCACGGTAGTAAACAGCCAACCCAATTTTCTATCGGTGGACTGTATTGTGTACGGTGAGGTGGCTGTTCAGTTCTTCCTATGTGCAGTGTTTTCTTCCTAGTGTTCTGGCTAGGGCTCTTCCTTTTCCTTAGGAGAGATGTTTCTTCTTTGCTTGCTCTGGATCGAATGAATTTCACCGGCAACCTGCCTCTCTTTTATATCGTATTTTAGCGGGAAAATTCCCGCCAATTTGGCGCCGAGTGAGCAGGAAGTCGGTGCGAGCGAGAGGGGAGATGGCGCGCGCGTGATTTTTAGAATGGGTCCGGACTGCTACAATTTTTAATATGGGTACCAAGTTAACCCGGGTGTGAACTCTTTCTTGTTTTAGGGTTTTTATAATTTCCAATTACACAGAAACGCAGTCGGGTTTTTTAGTTTTTTAAATTGTTCCAACGTCTGGGATTCCGAGTGGTTAGGCAATCACCCCGTATGCGAGGAACGCGGGTTTAATTCCCGCCTAAGGCAGTCATTTTTCCTAGTGCAATCTTTAGATTGCAAAGTAAATGATTACCACTTAAAACATTTTTTCATATGCCCGCTGGATTTACTTATTTACTGACTATCTACACTGAACCCTTTTGTAAACACCAACAAACAAATTACTATTGTGGTAGGTACGGACTTTAGGCACGTCAAGCTAAATACTGCAGCATCTTATGCAGATGTAATTGAGGTTAAATATATTATTGCACTTGAAAAAATGACCGCCAGAGGCGGGAACCCGCGTTCCTCGCATGCCAGGCGATTGCCTAACCTCTCGGCCACCCTGGCGTTGGCAGAGCCTGTCGAAATTTTCAAGTGCTTCTTAACGCTGTAATGCCGCGTTGCTTTCATCAATGTTATTGGGATTACACCATCAACACTCGAAAGAAATACTATTGCAAGTATTTAACAATCGAAAGATGAAGCTTGCAAATACAATAATTAATTGAGGCTAGATTGGAACGGAAATAATTAGTCTTATGTGCTGACCACTATACTTTAAAATGTAATTGAAAATTTAAGGTGTGGTTCGGGAGGCACGCGGGCTTTTACACAAACGCTCTTTAACCCTATTCTTACAAATGTAAAGTCAGCTTATTAAATCCCACTGCTGGGAAGAGGCCTCTACGAGCCATACTCCACCACGCGGGCTTAGTGCGGATTGGTGGAGGGGTGTATGTAAGGCAAGTGACAAACCTTAATGTCAGGGCTTAACGACTAATTACCACAGATATTTGCCGGGACCAACCGCTTAACGTGCCTTCCGAAGCACGGAGATGCTTGTCATGGACGTCACTTAAATGGTAGGAATGGTCACCCATCCAATCACGACCGCGCCGTGGGTTGCTTAACTTTGGTATCACTACCAAAGCGCTGCCGCCACTGCGTCACAAGCACCTCTACGAACAAACGATTCCTCTACAACCTAATCCGTTTGCAATGCATTTACTCGTATTCAAAAGCCGACTAACTTTGTAAAGTGCAGGCCGCACCGCAACAGTCTAACCGTACGAGCTCACCAATCGTACCGGCACGCTCCAAATGAAAGGGAAGAATTCAATCCAATCTAACCGACTGGCAGATAAATACTCGAAGCACATCAAGATAAACACATCGGTATCTTGTCCAGTTGTGATAGAAGCGAGTTTGCAGTAAAAAGGGGTATTATGACGTCCCGGCTACTGTAACTCATATAAATGTGGGTTCGTCTGATGAACATTTGGACAAAGGGAATACTTGCTTGCTCTTTTCAATTTGCTTAGAAAAGCTTAATATCATGGAAGGAAAAAAGAACGTATGTAAAGTAGTAGTACGATTAAAAAAGGGTGTAGGTATTAATATTAACTGATAGGTGAAAAAAATATAAGTCTCTCATCCCAGTTCCTTTCATGCCACCCATTATTCTCACGTTTTTAAAAATATAACATTGTTTTTATTATTATGATTTTATAGTGCAATATTTCAAAAATATATGAACAGAACGAAGATTTACGTAATATATTTGAAACAAAAACATATTTTTTACTTACTCCTTCCTAACTAGTAGCTTTAGTATTTTTTGAAGTGTTGAATCATTTATATTTGACCCTATTATACCCAAGTATAATAGTTAGTTTTGACAGATTCCCAAATTACCTAACAGAAATTAGGACATTATGAATAGTTTCTGCGTACGTTACCACAATTCCGTTACCTCGATCACACATCAAATTAATAATACACCGCACTCCAGAACCGAAACACACACGTTTAATCATAGAAACCATTTGCGTATCAAATTATCGGAACGTAATCCCGAGATCCCGGGATCTAGAAATCCCGGTTATTTATCCCCGTAATTACGGAGGCAAAGTTTCAAGGAATTCCTCGGACAACAATTACGCCGGGATTACATCCGGGACTCATAATCGTGTCCCGGGAATCCCGTTAAATAGGTATAATGTGCAGTGCCAGGATTAGCCAGGATCATATTATCCTTAATTGTGCTCTTAAATGCAAGTTTATGGGACGGATTACGTGGTGGAATTTTGTGTTGTCAAAGGTCAAAGGTTATGGGTACCCTTTGGCTTGCTGATAAATGGTCTAATTCAATGGTTGTTGAACACCTCTTACCGAAAATTTATATGAGATTCGATGAAGTAGCAAAACATGAAGTAGGTTCAACTAGGAGAACTATGATACTCTTTTTTCTTATGCACCCTGATTCAATTACTTATTACAGACTATGATTTTACTTAGTTAAAGTGGGCCGCTCGCTAAGGGCGGGCCATCAAATTGGCGCTTGACATCAAATTGTCAACTATCATTATTGTAATTAGTTGAGTAGCTATTATTGAACCCACAGAATATATCTATTCCGTGGCTGAACCAATCTCACTGCTCAATTTCATTACTTGGACTGGAAGCAGTTACATATAAATTGGATGCGAGAAGGGGAGGACCGTGAAAGTTGGCGCCGTCTTGGAGAGGCCTTTGTCCAGCAGTGGACTGCAATAGGCTGATATGATGATGGCGACATAAAAACTGATTGAACTTTGAATATAAGGCTAATGTACAAATTGTAAACGACGTGCTAAGTATATTTGATACCTCATTACTGTTGCATCATTCCAATATAATGTGGTCAAAACAAAATTAAAGTCTCAATATAAACTTTATCAGCTTAGAGAAAAAATATCACAGGGGTCTTAAAACAGATTTTTGACAGCATCAAAATGGTTCCATAGAAAAAGATGTTGCATTTTATCAGAAGAGCAAGTAATGTGTTTTTTTTTTGCGATATCGAAAGGAATACATCGTATTCAGACCAAAACGATTCGAACCGCTCGACGCTCCAAGAGCGATTACTAATTTTATTATTTACTTTTCAAATTGTACTTCGGATTTTGCAATTTTTTTGTATCTTTGGTTTCTTTTAATGTGCAGTAAACAATATCTATCTATCTATCTGTCACGCAACTGAAATCATGCTTTGTTTATTGCAGCCAAGCAAATAGATTAACGAAAGCAATTAATCAAGTCACACGCGTGGCCATCCATCTTCTAGTCATTTCACTTCGCAAAAATACATCTCTACATTTTCTGCCCTCAGTAATAATGTAGCAAGCTCGAGAAAGGTCTCTGACTATAACGAATTATGTGCAAGAAAGTTACTGTGGTCAGTAAAAATAAACGGTGTGGGTAATAAAATGGTGGATGAAGATAGCACAGGGTGCAGAAAAAGGAGTGACCTTTTTAGAGGTGATGAAGAATAATGCGGTGTAGGGGTTAGCAAATTGTTATAAGAAATACATCATCATCCTAGCGCTATCCCGGTTGTGCATTCGCACGCGAGGGCCCAGGGTCCGCTGACCATGATTCAGGATTTGGCAGATCAGGTATTTACAATGAAGCGACTGCCATAATATATTTAAATTGCTTAAATTATAAAATAATTAAATCATATTCTCTTTATTTCTTATCTTCTAAATCATTTCTTTCGAATTAAAATAGTTATTTACGGGATTGCTACCATGTATCTTTTTATTTTCGAGTTTCCGATATTTCGGCATCATGATCACGGAATAACTGGTACATGGTAGCAATCCCGTAAATAACTATTCTAATGATAATGACCATGACAGTTTAAAACAGTATAATATCATTTCATAGAAGTCATATTGATTCACACCCTGTATAGTAACATTGCAATCGACTGAGCGATGAAGCCACGCTGTGTCGCATTTGTGCGTAGGGCTGTGCGGGCGTCCCGTTTGCAGGATTAGATTGCGTTTGACCCAATTGTGATTGTAATGCCATTAAGACAATAGTAGATTGCAATTGAAGAAAGGACGAAACCACGCCGAGTTGTTTTTCGCGTAGGTCTGTGGTTATTTCGGTTGTTATATTTTGTCTCGTTTCATTAATACTCGTAATGTGAAAAGTTTTAGACTGTCCTCCATCCGAAGGATATTTGGAAGATATTGCTCTTAATAATAGAGACTCCAAATTTAGCTCATAAGTTTGTTAAGAAGTTAAAAGGTGCACAAAGAAAGATTATTGGTATCCCCTAAAGTGGTAAAAAAGGGGAAGGGGGCAAGTTTGTATGAAACTCTGTCAGTTTTGAAGCTAAATCGATAACACTTGGTATTTAGCTATTTCGTTAGAAATCAAGAACCCTCTTAGATGAGTTTATTGAAATACTATATCAGGAAACTCAAAATTTAAGGGGGTAAAAATGGTGATGGAAGATTCTATGGGAAATTCTACATTCGCGCAAACAAAGCTGCGGGCATCCGCTCGTACATTATAGCCGAAAACATGGCACTGTCTGCTTCTTTTAGGGATTTCGTTCCCAACACTACCCTTCTAATGGAACCACGTGAATCAATAACGGCTGACCGTCTCATTACATTCCTACTTTCAATCAACACCGGTCATCTTATTTCGAGTCGTATTCTTATAACCACAGCCTCCATTTCGGCTGACACCACTCCTCGTGAGCCATTTAATCGTGACACTCGTAATAAAAGTGTCAAACTGCTATGTCCAGTGAAGGAAAATAGCAGGGTTTTATCGGAAATTGCTAATAAAATAAAGAGAGCTTGATGGTTTTTCTTCGGATATGATATTTTTGTGCGACGGTTAAAAGTACCGCGAATTCACGTCAGTTAAATAATTCATGAGTGACAACGCTGGGAGACGTTTATTTTTGCCATAAGCCAGTACCGTTACCATGAGTTTACAGCGGTTTTACTCGCTAGCGACGACGTAAAAAAAGTGTATGGAAAATTGCACAGCGCCTCTAGCGGTTACTTGGAGAACTAAAATTTTCCATACACTTTTTTACGTCATCGCTAGCGAGTAAAACCGCCGTAAACTCATGGTAACGATACAGGATGTACATTTTTTTTTTGCTTTTACACCACAATAAGTGTGTGAAGGGTGTTTTGTTCTATGCTCACTTGTAGGTGTGGCTGTCAGATTTTTTCATTTTTAATACAACAGTATACAAATTCCAGTCACCACCGTAATTGGAACTTAAATTCCTTGTTGAAAGGTTCAAATCCAAAGGTTGATACTGATGATTGTTAAAGAGTTACCATAATCTAAATCATATTGTATAGTATTCACCACTCACGATTATAATCTAAGGTAAACACAAATTTGTACAATGAAGGTGGTATTAACGCTTTAAGCGATCTCACCCACACAACTTTTAGGTAAAGGGACATACTCATTCACAGGAAGGTAGAAGGTAGCATCAGATAAAACTTTGATTTGCGAATAAATTATAATATAATCCTGACTATAGACGCTTCTTACTACTCGCTCTTATAAACGTAACATAAATGCTTTAGAAAAAAAGACCTTAAAGTACGTAGCTTGTTACCTAGCACATCTTGTAATTACATTATAAAACCGCCTCTTACCCCTTCCACCCTTCAACTCATGCATGCCCCGGTCTTCTTGTAAAACTTGTACTAATTTCAAGTTTTTACGCGTGTCTCTAAGCTATGCAAATATGGCACTCCGTGAATATCACACGAAAAGAGGCTCACATTAGGCAGGCATTTTTGCTGGGGCCGCGGCAAATAACGATGTAAATTGTGGATCTGGGCGCACGGTTGAAAACAAGCCAAGTTGTAAAAATTTACATGGCTAAATAGGTCATACGATTATACTTTAGAGTTGTAGTTTTAATTAAATACTGAAGTATCAGCGTTAGGAGTTTCTAGATTGCGATGTGCAGCTGAATCGCAGATTGCAACTATCAAGAGAGGCCTCTCGTGTAGGTAGTTATGTATAAAAGTTTCTAAATAATAACAAAAAACAAAGAGAAGAAGTGGTTGTTGTTTCTTTTTTTTGTCAGGACTACTATTTTTACAGTTTATTCTCTCATAATTCTTGAAAACATGCGTCTTGGTTTATTAAAAAAAATAAGTTTTACTAATCAGCTAATGTACATAGTTACTTAGTATCAACGTATTTTTTATAATACAAGAGTACATTTTTGCTTGTTGATGATACTTAGGTATCTAGATACTTAGGTATCATTTTACTCACAGAAACGAAACAGGGAAAAACCCCTAATGTGGAAAAAAAAACATCTTTTGTAACCAAAAATAGAACTTGGCGAATTTTCACACGATTTTGGCGGGATTTAAAATTTCCCGGCTTCATTAATCATCTTGAGGCAACCCAGTGCAGACAACATAACAAACGGGCGGGTTTAAGTGCGTTCGCCGTCCTTTTCTCGCCGTATGCCGCAGAGGGAGATGAAGCACTCATATTTTAACGTCGATTCGGTTTTCAGCGACGCGATCCATATTTCCTAAACAAAAAAGTTGGACGGCGAACCTAAGCTCGACAATACGTGCTGGTCAATTCCGTGATAGCACAAAGCTTTTTGGTTGTTTTAGGTAGTAGATTAGTAAATTAAGAATTCGGTCTAATATTTCACGATTCTGCACTAAAATCTTAAAATAGGAACAGGTCAGTAAATAATATTTTGTAACTCATCAACACATGTTTATTTCTCGAAGGCCTGATATTGACTAACTCTTTAATATTGAATAGGATCAGGCTGACAAAAAACTGAATGTTTTTTATGTGTATGTAATCTAAATCAATTTTCATATCTTTAAACAGTATGTCCCAGACAAATTAAAATAAGAACAGGTGAGTAATTTAATATTTTGTAACATATCAACACATGTTTATTTCTCGAAGACCTGATATTGACTGTTTCTTTGATATTAAGTAGGATCAGGCTGACAATAAACTGAATGTTTTTTTAATGTATATGCAATCTTAATCAATTTTCATATCTTTAAACAGTATGCCGTAGACAAAGATGTAGCTTAAATTAATTTGTAACATCACATCGTATCAAAATATAAGCGTGACCCAAAAATACATTACTGAGAACATTTTCATTAAAAATAATAAAAAGGATCGCAGCAAAGACATCACAATGTTATTAAAAGATCCGTCAGAGAAACATTTTTGAGCGAGCTCTGCGTTTTGGGAGCAGTGGGCAAAAGTATTCCAGTTTTAATATTGTAGCTTGGTTTTGCAAATATTTTATAATGTTGAGCTTTATATCTAAATACAATAAAATTGCTTCATAGTTAGTTAAATGTTCACGAAATTGTAGTTATTCAAACGGGAGAAAGAAACCCAGAAGCGATCACTTTGTTAATCTTCTGCTAAAGTAAATTTTGCTTATAAAAATTTATTGATACGGTCTTCTGCTTCTCCACATATTCACACTTTTAACGATTATCAAAACGGATAAAAAAAATAGAATAATATTATTTGGGTAAAAAAATTACAAATAGTTCTAATAAGCTTATCTTAATTCACTTACGAGTACTTCAACAAAAAAACTTTCGAGACCGACAGTCGAATATTTCAACAAAAAACGATGCAGACGATTTTAATTATGCAAAATCAGCGGTGCAAGACCATACAGGCCCACCGAGCTGGATGGTTGAACCAAAGCTACAAAAGATGCAGAGGGTCCATTCTGAACTGATTGGTTTTTTAAAAGTGTGAATTTAAGGATACGTTCTTCGATTAGCAGAAGAGTAAATTAATGGGAAATTTTTAATTGCTAGATTTTTTTTACAAAGTTTTACTGATGACCAAAAGCGGCTGTTTACACTATTTCGTAACGTAACGTTTTTTATAAGTTGTACCAAAAAACATGATAAAATGTCAATTCATTTTTTATAGCTTTGAAATTGTGATCGCAATCACGATAGTTTTTCGGTCGATTAATAGGTACTCACACGCCACGTCACACGTTGTTACGATCATCTCTACGCAGTTAGAAAAGATTGAGTGATAGAAAGAGTGCCTTTCTACTTGATTGCGGTAGTAAATTTACGCAGCGCAACCATGTTTGCAATTTATTGAGTCGTATAAAGAGTCTGTATTCACTTGACTGAACTGACTTTACGAAGCGATATTTCTGTTCTCACGTGCACTGGAGGATGTCTTCAAGACTCTTGACTGGGAGGGATTGGGCATCAATGTCAACGGCGAATATCTCACGCACCTCCGCTTTGCCGACGACATAGTGCTAATGGCAGAATCGCCGCAGGATCGGCGAAAAATGCTGCACAGCCTAGACTCTGCCTCGCGATGCGTTGGTCTCCGGATGAACTTGGACAAGACTAAGGTCACGTTCAACGAACATTTTGTCCCGGAACCGATAGCAGTCAGTCAGTGGCGAGACACTCGAAGTTGTCCAGGGATACGTCTGCCTCGGGCAAGTGTTGCAAATTGGTAAAGACAAACCTGCCATGACCTACGAGGCCGAGACGTGAAACTTGACAGTCAAACTGGCCCACCGACTGCATGTCGCTCAGTGAGCTATGGAACGGTCTATGCTGGGGATCTCGCTAAAGGATAGAATCCGAAACGTCATCATCTGCCAAAAGACGAAGGTCATAGATATCGTTGAGAGGTGCAGTAAGCTGAAGTGGCAGTGGGCTGGTCATGTTGGTCGCAGAACCGACGGGCGTTGGAGGAGGAAGGTTCTCGAATGGAGACCACGTCTCGGAAAACGTAGTGTTGGCCGCCGCCATGCTAGATGGACCGATGACCTGAGAAAGGTGGCCGGTGGTGGCTGGATGCGAGAAGCGGAGGACCGTGAAAGTTGGCGCCGTCTTGGAGAGGCCTATGTCCAGCAGTGGACTGCAATAGGCTGATATGATGAATTCTGTAGGTACTTTTACTAAGTAATCAGTGTTTAAAGCCTTATATCATACAAGATATGGGCTTCCTGTGCCTGTTTCATCTATGACACAGGCCATCGGGGTTGGATGGTTGGTGAAACAATGGTGGAATATGAAGACCAGGGCACTTGAAAGTCTGGATTGGAAATTACCGCTATTGTGTTGCAGGAGAGCTTAAAAATCTGTGTCAGTGACATAGGTACGAGTTCATTATGATTGGTCAGTTAGTCTTGAATATGTTTGAATACTGTGTAACTGGACAATTATTTACTGTAAAAACAGAAAGCTTAGTAGATGCAGACTTGCTAAGTTAGAGCAATCTTTTTCTAATAATTTTGAGCATAAGGAGCCATTTTATTTTATTTTAAGTCTCGAAGCACTAGTAGGGCCCAAAAGATAAGGAGGCCTCCTAAGGGCCAATATTACTGATTTTTACATTTTGACGTTCATACGTGGCATTTTCTGTCCTAAATTTAATAAATTATCTTTGACTTTTGACTTTGAAGAGTTTCTCTTGTCATTTAGGTTTTTTTCATTCTTGCCTTTATCATGACATCTTTTTGAACTCTTAAATGTTTTATTATGTAATATCTTCTTTATGATAATGACTAAGGGGTAACACAAATATAAATTTTAATAAATAACGCAGTCACAATTTAGATTACGTCTAGAAAATACAAAGTCAATTTCACTAAACCTGGAAAATAGTAACCTTTGAGAGAGCTTGTAAATGTTAAAATAGGCGATTTTTGGTCCAACTAAATGATTCGACGGTGCGGCTCGTTTTTTTGCTGCGCGTGATCGCACCGAAACAGCCCAGACACGTTTATTGCATACACACATTTGCAGCGGATCCCATGGAGAAAAGCATATAGGCGTACGACACGGGTTTATTTTTGAATAAGTAGGTTTTAAGTTTATTTACTTTCGGAAGGCATGTGTTTTTAAGCTACACGAATAAAAATTTATGAATACATACTTCGCCCACCAATATATTGAAAAGAAGTGCCAAAATCTAAATTTAAAACGAAAGTTATCAAAAAAGAAAATGGTAAAATAAATATTTAAAAAATTAAATGTTTATAACAGCTTTGCGTCTGCAATCCTCTTATCCAAAAAAAAAGCTTACTGTATTTTTATCTTCATTAACTTTTTACTCCAGGATAATTCTTAAGAAGAAGAAAGTTGTAATCATTATTTTCCCTTTCCCCCTTCCTCGAGATGAGGCCACATGTCGGGCTTGCTTCAGATAAAACTTTAGGGAGTAGGTACAGAAACGCTTGTTTAAACATCTTTTCAAATTGAGTCCAAGTTCGAACTTTTTACTTTAGAAATTCCTGTTTGGTTTGGTTAGAAAATTTTTGCACTTAAAAAAAACAACCATTCGATTTGTATACTGCATAATTGTATGTATTGTTGGTTTTACATTTGACAATGCATCTGAGTACTAAAATATTTAATAAGTTGACGTTTTTCGTGATTCTCTCAGTTTGGCTGTCCAGTGTTTTTATATTAAACAATGTTACGAAGTCAAAATGTTCCAGGAAAGCATTTAAAGCAAATTGCCATTCTTACACAACAAAACAAAATCGCGTATTCATACTGAAATATTGCGGTATGTACCCCTACGACTTAAGTATAAAACGTGTTTTTTTTAGTATTTGTAAATTCTTGCCCGAACATAATGTCACAAAATTTGACATGCAATATAATTTAAATAATATGCCGAAAATTTATTTGTCATAAATATAGCATACGCTTGACCTAAAACCGTTTTTGATAAAGGTTATCTATTTTTTAAATAAAATTACACTTTAGAATGAAATAAACAAATATAAGTTTCTGGCGCTTCGCCGACCGCTGCCGCGGCACCGCTCGCTTCGCTCGCTCGGCTCGCGCGGCGTTGTGGTCAACACTTCTAACCTAACCTAATGTAATTAAACCTAACCTTGATAAAATTAAGAATCACTTGTATCTCCAAAACAGTGCGTGCCAGCGCAAAAATAATGACATTTTAATTTGCTGTATATACAATACAATACTAAGGACATGTGACTTTATTTCATGTAAAATTAGGAGATTCCATTATAGTACTGTAGGTCTATAAATGAAAGTTGTTATAAAAACTTTAATTGGCTTTAAAACAAGTTCTTACGAATCCACGATATAAAAATTCTTCCAATTCACATTCGCATTTGGCTTTTGTAAGACCTGGTAACGTAACATTATGTCATAAGACTTAAAATAACAATTATATTCAAAATAATCGAACACGAACGTATTTCAAAAGTGTCGGCACAAAATAAGAATGCACTCCGTTCTCAAAACAATGAATTTTATTTCGTTTCACTTCGATAGCCCAAAGCCTTAGGGAGGCAGCGCGATTGTTTAAGTCCACATCGGGACACCAAAGCTAAGGAATACGTAAAATAAGACACAGTAACCGCATCGGATGGCTTTTAACACTGTAAGCTATGATTAATTTAAAAAAAGGTTTCTTTTGGTCCTACTAGTATATCCTGCTTAAGACATGAGTAGGGGTGGTAACCACAAAGTGCGAAAAGTTATTTTTTAATTTAATTGCTGACCCAAACTTATAAGTTCCATCATTAGAATAAATTGGCAGGTGTCATCTACTTAAAAGTAGTAGGTATTGATGGTTATATTCACCCCTTAAATATTTAAGACTATCTTAACGTAATACCCTGTATTATGTTCGTAAAAATAACCGAATAACGTAACTGTAAACAATTTTATTTCCAATACCCGAAAGAGCCTGCTATGACCATTTGGATTGTGCGCAAACGTCGAAGTAAGACAACCTAAAACGAAGCAGCTGTAAAAATAGCACATAGAGTTCGCGACATTCGATTTAAAATAAGTGAAATTTTCTTCACCCACTAAAACTAATGTTTTCTAGCGACGTTTCTCGTTGGGATCTTGTGTATTTTCTGATAGAACTCTTTGTGGAAAAGATAAATTGAAGCGCAAAGGTGAAATAAGGTCTTATTTCTAAACGAAATATAACTTTTCATTAAAATAATGTATTGTATTTTTATTATTGCAGCGTGAATTCTCATTCGCTTATTAATTAAGTGACCAAACTTGTATGATAAAACTAGTGGCCCGTGATTGTATTTGCTACCTCACAAACTGCGTGTACGTTTATTTAACAAAAAGATTTTGATTTCTATGTCATATTTATGACATAACAGTCACAAACCGGATCCGAAACATAGCCTCTAAGTATAGGCAGTATAAAAAGGTTAAGATCACGCATCGAGCGATGGAAGGGCTATGCTCAGTGTTTCTCTACAAGATCAAATCAGAAAAGAGAATATACGTAGAAGAACTAAGGTGACGGACATAGCCCTGCTTATCAGTAAGCTGGTGGCAATGGTCAGGGCACACAGCGCGAAGAGTTGGTTGGGGCAGAAAAGTTCTAGATTGAAAACCCTCTGATCAAAGACGCAGCGTAGGACGTCCACCGGCAAAATGGATAGACGATTTTGTGCAGATCGCAGGATTACCCTGGATGCAGACCACTTGCAAACGGTCGTAGTGGAAAACCGTGAGGAAGGCCCACGTTTAGCAGTGGCTAATCTAAATATTCTCGAAAATTTTAGACAACATTTACTTGCAGAGTTAAAAAATCTTGTTTACCTAAAAGGGTGATACTTTTCTATTTAACCTTACCGCTAACAAGCAAGCTCACACACGCTCTAGTATAATTATAATAGCGTGACTTGCCCACAGTAAGTGTAGAACTGACATAATGGTGTTTGGTACTACGTTCATGTACACATTATTACTATTATTAGTACCTCACTGACATTTGAATAAAGTTGTTGGGATGTTTTAACATCATACTTAGACTATTTAAGAAACAAAATTTCGCAAACACAAAGTCATCATCCTCCTAGCGTTATCCCGGTTGTGCACTCGCACGCGAGGGCCCAGAGTCCGCTGACCATGATCCAGGATGTGGCAGATCAGGTAATTACAGTGGAGTTACTGCCATCTGACCTCCGTGACCCTGTTACCAGGGGAATCTGACCAGTTTTGGATCATGGTTACACATGCAGTCGCCTGAATGTGCAGGTTTCCTCACGATGTTTTCCCTCACCGTAAGAGCATCGGTGAGTGAAACAACTAATGTACATAACTTTTTCTGAGTTATGTACATTAGTCATTGGTACGTGGCGGCATGTGGGATCGAACCGGGGCCTCCCGCATGAGAGGCAACCCGCTAGCCACTGCGCCACCGACGCTCTCAAACACAAAGTCTACATACATTATCATCATCTTAGCGTTATCCCGGTTGTGCACTCGCACGCGATGGCCCGGGGTCCGTTTTGGACTATGTTCCAGGATATAGCAGATCAGGTAATTACCGTGGAACGACTGCCATTCGACCTCAGTGGCCCTGTTAACAGTGAAACCTGAACAGTTTGGATCGTGGTGACACATTCAGTTGCCGGTATGTACAGGTTTTCTCACGATGTTTTTCCTCACCATATAAACATCGGTTATTAAAACAACCAATTATTATAACTCAGAAAAAGTCATTGGGACATATTTTACATACATATATAACCAAAAGCAAAAATGTTTTTTGTTTCGTTTTCAACAAACGTCATTAAATGGGACTTGTTGCATTAATTACACTTGGTATTATAAAAGAGTCTTTAGTAAACTATGTACACCTAAAACCTGAATTATTTCACGTAAAAAGAACAAACTACGCTCTACTTTCATACTTGTCCAAACTCAGGGCTCAGTCCACCGCAGACAGGCCCCATAAATTGAAATTTGGAAGCCGACTACCTCGCCCCTAAATACCAAACTTCATCGTATTCCGTCGCAAGGTAGGCACTATCCTAACGAGTATACGGGGCGTCACAAAAATATAAAGGAAGTCCAGTTCTGTACTTTTGATTGAGCATATATTTAAAAAAATATATTATACTATATGTGCATAAGGGTTGGTAAATTTTAACAATTTTTTTTTTATATATAATAGGCAGACATTTGACCGTAATCACACATGATGGTGGACGATGCGACTGAGGATGAGTCATATCTATCTAGAAACAGTCTATTCATTCTTTTCTTAACGGAATCCAAATCATAGTGTTTAGGGAACACTTCAGCCGGCAACGAATTCCACTCTATAGCCGTACGCAAGAGAAACGTAGATTTAAAACGTTTGGTGCGTATAAGTGGTATGTCAACGACGTAAGGGTGGAAACCCTCACTTGCGTCTTATTGCCCGATAGTAAAATGGGCCAAATCAATTCGTGTCCTTCGCACACTCGCCGAAATGTAGAGCTCTAAAAGGCACGCCACCTTACGACTATGTTCGAGGTTTTGCAATTTAGTTCAGTGTCTCTTTTAGTCTCCAAGGAAGTAAATATGGCCAAATTCCTACGATTTTTACATGATAGGAATCTGCAAAAATATCTGATGGTCTTTACAAATATGTCTGCTATAATAACGAAGAGACTATTTATTCACGATTTCGATGATGACTTAATAGTAAAGGTTGTAGATATTGATGGCAATTTTACTCCATTAAATATGGAGAGCTGCAATTCAAAAAAAAATAGTTAGTTTCTTAATATTTAATGTAATAGGTAGACACTTAAACGGTTCTTTTGCAGTTGTAAAATAACGAGTTAAATTAAGTACCCCTAATTCATACTCCAGGATCTACGGCAGCACAAGTACTGCCCCGCCCACCAAATAACTCGCCGTACGGAATAAAAGAGAAGTCGTGGTCACTAAAAGTATAATACACAATCTACGCTCTGATCGGCCAACGCTCGTATTTTCAAATGTTTATTACTCTGCAACGTTCCAGTGGCTACTTGCAATTCCCTTCCAGCTAAGGTTTTTCACTGAAATTTTTCAGGGGTCAACACATGTGTGGTTAAGACGTAACGGGTGTGAGTAAAAGTTACCCATATTTGAATTACTTCTGCTTTTTTTGGTACAGCTCTAAATAGACTGTCTTGGTGTAGTAGTCCGTGTTTCGTGAACTTCAATGCCAGCGAATGCGAATTCAAATCCCGGAAGGGGGCAATGTTTGTATCACACAGACATTTGTGTGATGAGCACCAACATTTGTAGTTAGGTAAACCCGTTACTCTTGCTAACGCTAATATAATTATAACTGCCTCGTTGGTCTAGTGGTCAGCACGCTGGGTACTATCCACGCGGTCCCGGGTTCGAATCCCGGGTCGGGCCGAGAGTGTTAGATTTTTCTGTCTTGAAAAAACTCTGACACAGCTCCGGAATCAGGAAGTTGGTGGTGTTAACACCCCCGTGCCTCGGAAAGCACGTTAAGCCTTTGGTCCTGCGCCTAATATCTCTACGGTCATGTCGGACTGCCGTCTCACCGAATGATGAGAGTGAAGGAAGGAAGAGAGTGCACCTGTGTATTGCGCACACACTTGTGCACTAATCTATGTATACTAATCTCGGTTGAGGTAGGCCGCCGTAGTCGAAATTCGGCTAGGAGGACATTATTATTATTATAATTATAACAACAGCTATTGGTAAGGTTTGTCTCTTGCCTTACATACACCTCTCCACTAATCCGCACTGAGCCCGCGTGGTGGAGTATGGCTCGTACCTCCTCATAGTTGAGGTTAGGCCTTTTCAAAGCAGTGGGATCTAATAGGCTGACTTTACTTTACCAGCTATTGCCTTATTGGGGACTGGGTATTGGTATGATTTTTTAAACATTTTACTATTATTTTACTTCCATGTGTTGTCATTTATTGTTGTACGTTAAGGTCAACTTCTGGTCTACATTTCAATACTTTTTTGAAAACTCAACTTTTAATTTCAATGAAGACGTAGTAAATTCAACCTTTGGATATCTAGATTAGATAAAAAGCCATACTTAAAATAATCAAAAGACTGTTGCTAAGCAACATCATTGTTTATCTTGTGACATTACTTTCATAAATTTTTGCTTCAAATTATTTTTCTGTATCGCATCTTACATCAATTATATTATAATTCAGAACTATCAGAAACGTTTCATTCATGTAAAAGAAGCCCAAGAACAGCCATACACATCATACACGGAGTTACACAAAGCCAAGCAGAAAAACACACACAGAAGATTTTAACAAAGATAAAGGCTTATTTATGTTAACATTGTACTACTTCACCAAGTACCAAAGCTTAAGCGTCAGATTGTAGGCACACAAGATGACTATCAAATTTAAAAAAGAAAAAATGGAATATATTACCTCTACTTATAATTTCTCGGCCAGAAACAAAAGGCATTCTATTTCCACATCGTTAAGTGTTCCAATAAACTAAACTGTTACTTAAAGAACCTCAGTTGCGTGACCGACTCCCACTTAGCCACTTTTTTTAGACGTTGCAATTTGCACATTGCTACCTGCTGTACGTTTCCCTTGCTACGGGATTTGTTGTTTTTCACTCGCACGCTCTTTTAACTGGTGCCTATTTAATTACGTAATAATACGGTGGAGCGGTCGGAATCACTTTATCTTTTTTAAGATAGGCCTGAAACCAGGTTTTTTCGCCTGTCGTGAACTTTAAGAAAAAAAGTAATAACTTTTGATACCAAAATTGGTTCTCAATTGATCGTTCCTACTCGTAGCATAGATCTCTAATTGAAGCATAAGTGATATTCAAAAGTTTAACATCATTGAATGTAACTAAACTTTTGTTTTATGTAGAATTGTTGACGAAGCTTATTCACGAAAAGATAAGTGTGATGACTTTTATAAAAATATTCTCTATTAAAACACTGACCACTACCTATTTTGTAAAAGTTCTTTAAATTATTTTGCCAAGTGATGCCAATTCCACCTACAGGATAAGAATCCAAGATGTGTTATTGATAATGTGTTACTTATGATGTTATTGCACGCACACACATGACTGTGAAATGTAACCAATCCGCTGCACAGATTGTTAGTTCCTTTTGCCCATGTCGCGTCTGCACAGCCTTATTTTAATATTTTTTCTTTTTATGATTTGAGGTGCAAAAAAGCGACTCTTCTTAATTTTAATTTGAAGACCACGACAATTGGTGCGCTCTAGTGCATTACGTTATTATATTAATGATTCGTTGACGTGAAGAGCGTTGATAAGTAAAGTTTTTTTAATAAAGCAAGTGAACTCTACATTATATCCCGAGATATTTCGCAATTAAATGAATGTAACATCTGAAATTAAGCTACGAAAACCAGCTGTTTATAGTGAGATTCTACTCGTCACGGTTTAACCCTTTTGCAGCCGCTGTACTCAAGCGAGTAGTGTTAAAAATCATGTAAATTTCTTAATAAATGTAGGTTGATTATCTCGCAATTTGGTAAAAATCTGAATATCAAGAGCTAATTAAAGGTTAATAACTGTTTTCTACCTTACGATTGCCAGAATTTTAATAAAACACTGATTTGTATAAAAATATAGATTTCGTAAAAAACATCTTTATGTTTATAATTAAGCTCCCTGTCTTCATTTTAAGTTCGAGTCTCAGTGCATTGTTATTAGTTTCGCGTTAGCTAATTTTGTTTTGTTAGGGATTTCAACACTATTTTTGTTTTATCCATTAGTGAACACTGGATTGCAATGGAAAAATAAAAATTATTCGTGTTATACTTAGGTACTGATTTTTTTCCTATTCAGGGCCATTAGACAAGATGCATTTTTTTACAGCAAACTTCGCTATCGCCAACCAAATGTCAAAATATGTATGCAAAAGCCACGTGATTTCTCGATTGCTTATGTCACTTTCATACACTTTGTTAGCGATGGCGAACTCTTGTCTCCGGGACCTGATATACTCGTACTCAGATTAGTATGCCCACTGAGCTCTGGGAAGTTAACGCTAAAACTGAGAGCTGTACGTTTCCGTGTGTCTTGGAATTACCAACTTCAGACTGACGGGAAAGTTGTGCTTTTTACAATGGCACCTTGTTAAGTGCTTGTTTTACGAGTAGTTGTTGTTTGTTACGAGTATACTAATAGATTAGCTAATAGCTGGTGCAGATATATCCAGAGGATTTTTTGTAGAACGTGCTCAAAACATTCTTTTAGACAACCAGCCCTCGTTGAGTTAAGAGGTGGTACTATACTAAATAGTAGTAAAGTAATAAATTAACTTAGAATTTCCATTAATAATAATAATAATGCATTTATTCCACCAAGCTACATGACTCATTATTTGTTAGTTATAAAGGACTTAACCTATGTTAGTAATTTATCATTTTATTAAATTATAATTATTCACTCGTTTGCACAACTCCTGCGGAGGTTGTGCAACAGTAATTAATAAAGCAGCAGTCCAGTCTACTCGCTATCATAGACAGGATGCTGTTGGGGCTGCCCCGAACCCTGCGCACCAGGGAGGCGCATCTCTTCCGCACGGTCGCGTAGAAGCAATCTACTCGCGCCTCTGCTAACATCCCCGATGCGCTGCAGTATCTGGGCAACCCGTTCAGCACCCTGAACGCGTTATTGAATTGTACTCGCAGAGCACCATACGACGCACGCGAACAATTGGCCCACAGGCTACACGTGTAAAAGTTAGTGCAATAGGCTCTGAAAAGAGTAACCTTCACTTCTGTGGAGCAACGTGAGAACGTGCGAGCCACCATGTTCGCCCTTACCGACAGCGCTCTGCGTTCCCTTTCAACATTATCAGCGTCTTTGACATCAGGAGTTAATAGATGACCTAAGTATTTAAATTTATTAACCCGCTGTATCGCGCATTCATTATGATACACGTTTGGTAGCAAATTAGGCCTCCTGAATCCCTCCCCAAAGACAATCACATTGTGTGGAGATAATTTTATTTGACCAATCATCTTACTCATTGACACTTGGTCCTTAAAAATCTTTGATTTATTTAAGTATCAAATATTAAAAGTAGTGGCAACTACAGTAGTTAAATTCAGATCCTTCAGTAGTAAAGGGGTAAAGCGTAGGTTTATTTAGTTTTTCAAATTATAATTGTGATTGTTAAAATGGCGCTGCTTCAAATAATGGAGCAATCACATTAAAATAAAACACATAACTGATTCAGAAAACACAAAGTTTCAACCTGAAAACCACGTCCAATCTGAAAATCTGCTGATTACAATGTTTTCTTAATTACAACATAAGCTTCATTGTTAATATCGTGATTATATAGGTAGAGATTCCTGTAGTTTATTACGGTACTGCAGTTTGGAACTTACTTAGCTGAACCGTTGTAGTTCGACGTCTGAAATTTACATCCAGTTTGTGAAGGAAATAAACATAGAACCATATTCAGTTTTTTAGTTTTGATTCGAATATCAATATTATTTTCATAAAAAAACATTTTTGGGTTTTGTGTACAAATGTTACACTGTCAATGATTATTCTCAGATTCGCTGAAAAGCAAAATCGGTAACAACATCCTGTGTTTTATATAATAAACATGCCATAATAAAAAAAAAACTCTGATGACAATGTATACTCAGTAAATCCAAATTTTTTTTCAAAATAAGGTCTGTAGGTATTGTACTTGATTTTATTATTAATAAAAAATCTAAGATATTATACAGGGTGTCTTTTTAGGTATCATCCATTTTTTCAAGGCGTAAGGAATCATTTACAAAATAAAAATGGTAGGTCAAGTTGCCAATAAAATATGTTTTAATTGAAGTCAACAAAAATGGATCGTTACAACATCAGTGAAATACGGGGGCGGGCGAGTGGGGGTCGCGTTGCTTCTAGCGCGTAAAGTAGTTTTCTTAGTATTTTTTCAGACACTTACAAGATGTTAAATCTCAACATTTTGTGCTGATACCAAAAGAAAAAACACGTGTCTTGTTTTTTCCTCATAGCTTTATTATATTTAACTTTGGATGACGATTAAAAAGTCAGCCTGCATCTTTTTTATTAATTTAAGCAATTTTTGCGAGCAAAATTTACTTTATTAATATCTAATATGTTTGAAATACACGCTTTTTATAAATCTTTGAAGTGTCGAACATATTGAAAGTGCTATCTGAAATCATTTTTCTATCAGGTCTGTCCTCTCAGCATTAAATGCCTATAATATTTCGCATCTTCTCAAATATTGCCGTCAAAGTGATCCAATCCTCGTTTAATTTTCCTTGAGGTGCGGTTTGTTCAAGAAGATATACCACAATTGAGATACACTCAGAAGTCCCATTTACACTAATAAACCCAACTTTTTTTACAATTAGTGGGCTAACTCTTGATCTTCATCTTTGCCCGAGAGCAAAGATAAGGTCTACTGTGGAGCGAGCTTGCCCAGGAGAAGCCTATTTACACACACCTTAAAGAGTTTCGGGTTATACGCACTCGGAAAAACAGAGCAAAATTTATATAACAATATAGGTATAAAGGTTTGTAAATCTTTAAAATTATTTAAGTGAAACTGACATTCAACGTCCACTTACTACTGATTTCAAAAATAACCGACTGTAGGCAACCTGCATCCAGCGTGGTCCAATCTTCATATTCGTAGTTACTATAGTCGTACAAGTCTTACGGTAAAGGAAAACATCGTAAGGAAACTTGCATATCAGGCGACTGCATGTGTAACCATGATCCAACATGATCCAAACTAGTCAGGTTCCCCTGGTAACGGGGTCACGAAGGTCAGATGGCAGTTGCTCCACTGTAATTACTTATCTGCCACATCCTGGATCATGGTCCAAAGCGGACCCTGGGCCCTGGGATCTTTGCGAGTGCACAACCGGGATAACGCTAGGGGGATGACTAGTCTGACAAGTTTGAGCACAATCCTGCTGCGTTTCTGCAAAACGTGAGAGGGGCGAGGAAGCGATAATCGCACGCCACTGTCATATGAAATCCCCTTCCCTGTTACACTACCCAACCCCGCTGACATCCAGCATGCCTCACTCACCCGCATCTCTGGCGGTCGCAAGAATGACAAGAACTTGTCTAACTATAGTGTAGACCATCTTTCTTCCTATAACTTCTTAAGATAATGGAAATATACGTTGCTTGCAAATTTTAAATTTCCAAAGTTTAATAATAGGCTTGCTTCTGATTTTATTGTATCAGGGCCTACTGGTTCCACCTGCTTAATGGCTCAGCGGCGGGGTTCGGACGAAATTGCATTATCACTCGGCCTTAATTAGTCACTCGCAAAGAAACCCATACCTAGCGAAATGTATTTAATTTTGCACAAAGGCGAGTCCCCGGCGATTCGCTTTGCCTCGCATTTATTAGAATCGAGAGCCACTTTCGAATAATTTGCAGGGATAATAATTTTCCACTGAAAATACAGAGGCACTCGTTATTTCAGGAAAGTGATTATTTCGTTGGAACATGGTCTTTGCCGCTTTAAAACTGACAGCTACTTTAATGCTGCGGTATGTGTTAAGTTCATAGTTCAAACTAATTTTGATGACTCTTAAATCATTTTGATATTATTCGACTCATGACGTCAATTGAAGCTCAACTCTGCATGTATCTACGTTAGGGTTTGAATTGGTTTAGCGGGTTTTTGCGCCACCAAATTAATTTTGATACTGGTATACTACGAAATCGCCAGCGTAGCAAAAAAAGGCTTTTTGCTTTAATACACCAAATGTATAATATAGAACCTATCTCTCTTAGATGAACCGAATTCCTTCCACGCGTCACTGTGCGAAGACAATCATGTCTTGCACATTTTGCAATTTTCCAAAAAAGATTCAAACTTCCCGAGCTCTCTGCATAGTTGGAATTTCATCTTCCATACCCGCTTGCACCAAAACTTGGAGTTACTTACATCGGACGGACCGGATTGAACTCACTTTATATCTCTTCTGACATTCAACTAGAACTAATTTCAAGCAACAATGTAAACCTGGAACGAACTTTCTGCTCCCATCCGAAAAAGATTCTAAACTGACTCCGAAGGTAGACAAAAATGCATTCTGTCCCCGTCCCACAAGGCATAATGTTGATTGTCGCATCAGACTTTTTCTAGAATAATGCAGGTGGAAGATGCAACGCCGCATCTTTTTACCGTTTCGACAAACTTTCCTTCGGGTAGACTTCGAGCGGATTTTTGCGAATTTCCTCTCATTAACCATTCAGAATTCATAAGTTTGAGTATTCTCATTAAAATAAAGTTCTGTGTTGCTCCCCGGCCGTTTTATTAGCACTGAATAATGTTTGCCTTGTTTGGATTCCGATCTGAGGAAATGTTTTACGCGTTGAATAAAAGAGAAGTTCGTAACTTCGCGGCAGACCACTTTCGAGTATTAAAATTGAATCCGACTCAAATACTAATAGCCTAATTTCAAAGTACTTTGCGGTCTTACTTATCTTTAAAGGTACTGAAAGAATAAGAAGCTTTGTTAACGAGTACCTGTTACCCGGTAATTTGCTTCACAAATATTTTTTCTTAAAAGTTTTTCTCCAGATGTTCAAATTAACGCCAAAGCGATTAAGAACACTTAACGAAATCCTAAAATCCGTTTGATGTAGCTCAGCTGTGTTGACAAATGTGTTTTTCTAGCCCGGCATATAAATGAGTTAAACATAAGTAATCGTATTTTGTAAAGTGAAACTTCAAAAAATATATAACTTTATTTTATGGGTATAATCATTTGTATTAGCGTTATATGGCGCGATAGCCGAGCGGAGAAAACTTCACTTCTCATCCGTGAGGTCGTGAGTTCCATCCCGGCCTGTACCACTGAGTTTTAATAAAAATTTAAGTACAGTCTTTTCCAAAGATATCGCTGCCTAACGGAAACATTGTGAGGAAACCTGCACACTAGTTGGCTAGTGTATGAAATGGAGAAGGCAATGGCAAACCACTCCATCAAATTTTCATTCCACATAACGATCACGACCCTCAGTTATGAGGTATACGACTATGAAGAATTAGCGTTATCCCGCCTCCTCGACCTCTCCCGTGCGTCCTCCGACCTCAACTGCGATACACAGGGGTGCGGGGTATATACAAGAACAGGGATTTGATTGGTTGATTTAAATTTGAAAAAAATTGCGAATTTCGGTATTCAAAATTCGAATCACACAATCAGTTTAAAACACCCCGCACCGCTCAGGACCTCCGTCCTCGTCTACCCCTGAACCCCTGTATCCCGCAGGCGACGTTTTAGATAAGTGGTCGGACTAAAAAACTTTACGTTATATTATATATAATATCAAATCATAATATAATAATTATACTACGCCGCTATTCAACAACACTACAGACAAAACTCACCGCCCCAAACTTTCTGAACTGCGCTATATCCAGTAAAACAGTAGCCAAAGGCCGTCCATTCTTTAGGGTAGGCGCGGCAGTTTGCGGCCTACCGATTGTTCGGCTCAAGATAACCTAGCTCGGAAATAAAAGCCGGCTAACTACTAATTAGTGGTTGGCAGTGGCTGGCGGTGGCCGGTATTAAGGTGCGTCCTCACTGATGCAAAACAGTAAGTTAAGGTCAATTTTGTAGTACAGCCGGCCTCCACCTACCTAGATTACTTTCATATTGCAATTGTTATAGCTTTCAGCAAAGCAATAATAGCTGTCAAATAAACATCAGTAAAGCAAAAGTAGCTTGCAGAATCGTAAAAAAGTACAATTTACATGATGTAGAAATGCTTTTAAATCGCATTCATAATCGGAATAGCAATCAAATTCGGCGGAAGACATGCTGATTTTACTGTTGAAAATTTGGAAGACTTCTTTTTGCAAGTATTTTTTTTCTTTTTTACTATAATTATGTCATGTTTTCACTAACTATTATTAATAGGCAGACATTTGACCGCAATCTCACCTGATGGTAAGCGACCGAGGATGGATCATGTCTATATAGAAACAGCATATTCACTCTTTTCTTAAAAATATCCAAATCATAGTGTTTAGGAAACACTTTATTCGGCAACGAATTCTACTCCCTAGCTGTACTCACGCAAGAAGTTGTACGTTTCTACAAGTCAAACAATATCAAAATTATACAAAACAATCAATATCATTTAAAAATTGATAAAGAATCTTCTGAATATTTCCGCTCCTGCAAAGAGCTATTTAAATAAAAATCGTCGAATCAGTGATGCAGTCACAAATCAGTCGTCTAAATTAAGCTTCATTAAGACCGCGATTCCAAATTCATCCCGCATCACTATTTGCCAAATCACATTCGTATATCGATTCGCTAACGAGTATTTGTTCGACGATTGTCTGGTGAGAACGCACCTGTACACCGGCGATGCAAATTCCAGCCACCTAAATTAGCATGAGGGTAATTCTCATACCATTGTACTTATTTGAATCGTCGCAATCAGTTGTTATGGTCCTGGACTTGCAGATACCGTTGCAGTTTGGTTTAGAATGCTTAGATTCGGTGGGCACCGAATTGAGGTTCGGAACCGAGCGGAAAATTATGGTTTTGATATTGTTCTGTATAACCTTTGTTAACAAGAATAAGATTATTCTAAGCTATGTTCTATAACTAAATATTTTTTGGCAGAATGAAATGTGTCCCCATAGTTCAGTACTAACCAATAAATAAAATACGCTCTGCGTCACTTAGAGATAACTGATGAGGTGAACGAATTTTCATAATCGGTTCCAGAGATTACTCACAAATCTAAAGATTATATACATGAATAATGCAAATGCAACTGTACATTTTGTCAGACTAGAAAGTTACAAATTATTTAAAATGTTAGCCTATATAGATCACACTACTGGGCAAAGGCCTCACCTCAACTATGAGGAGGTACGAGCTATACTCCACCACGCGAACTCAGTGCGGATTAGTGGAGGGGTTGTCGAGGCTTAACGACTAATATTAACAGATATTAGCCGGGACTGACTGCTTTATGTGCCTTTCGACACACGGAGATGCTTGTCATGGACGTCACTTAAATGGTCGCAATGGTCACCCATCTAATCACGACGCGCGCCGTGGGTTGTTTAACTATGGTATCACTACCAAAGCACTGCCACCACTGCGCCACAAGCACCTCTTATCTTGCTTGATACCTTTATGATACAATTACTTATTATCATACTGCCCGATGTGTCAGTCTGGTAGTTAACCTGTTTGCTAGCTATTAATCGAAGGTTAAGCCACAGTAAAAGTACCTTAGCAACTGGACCTACCATGTACAATGCTACCCTTATTCAGAATAACTTCATCTTCAAATGCTAATTAAATCATACCGCAACTCCTGTTGGTCTATAAGTTTTTTTAATTATGTTACTAGGTGTCTTTATGTAAATTCGGGAACAAAGAAAACATTAATGTAAATGTATGAAAACGGTGCATTTGTGTTTTTAAATGAGAAAACGTTTGCGCTCGAGAAAAAAAAAGCTTTTTTTGCAAAAAGGTGCCCTGTATTTTTGGTGCGCATTTCAAGATGCTGCTGAATATTTTGGTTGACTGCTTGAGAAAATATACTTTGTAAACCTTCAAAAATACTTAGTTTAAAACTTACGTTGGCAGTCTATTTTTTTGCTTGTAAATCTTTTTTAACTATTGAAAAAAAAAAGACTTTCGACTAGACATAAAAAGTTGTATGTATAAATTGTTAAAGTAGGTTTTATTTTTGTATCTTTCTTATTTTTAAATAAATAATTTCTGTAAAAGGAATGTCAACATTGTTTATAATGTTTGCCAAGCAAAGAAAAACGGACTTAATAGAAGAACATTTTAAAATAAAACATACAAAAGCAGTAGATCATTAGCCGCAAAGTAACTCCATTTAACCCCTCGCTAAGTTGTTGCTGCTATTTTTCACAGCCTTGCAAAATCACCGCGTATTTCTACTGAAAGCTTAAAAATTATGACTTGGCAACATCGAATGGGCCGGAAATGTATAGGCGCAGGAAATGAACACGTTAGCGAAATCCAAGATGGCTGACCGGAAGTAGCGGGCGATTTATTCCACTTGCAACAGCAACTGGACCTGCGATGCGGCAGACACTTCATAAGCTGACGGTATCGGTTCAAATGTGTGGTTTGCGTTGGTTCATTTGTAGGGGTTAATTTATCTCGTACTGCTTGTGTTTGCTGTATTTATGACTTTATGCTACGGCATGGTTTAAGGGAGTTTCGGATATTTGTTTGTTCATATGTTTTATTTTAGAACTGGACAGTTATTGACAGTTTTGTTTTTAATTTGGTCAAATCTCTGACAATAATCCAAAATAATTAAATTGGCTGATACAAAATCTTGATTTCTAAAAATATTGAAATCACACGTGTGATCAAAATGTCAAAATATTTTCCGCAAGAGGGTGATCTAAGTCAGATATTATTCTACTTAAACTTATATGTAGAGGTGAATAGAATATACACATTAGGTCAGACCTAATGTGTATATAGGTAGTACGTTTGTAGGTTTTTGTGTATATGCACGTATTTGCAAGTTTTTAAATAATAAAATAAACTAAATAAATAAAAAAATGTCAAAATAAAATAAAACTTACATTTATAATAAAACTTTCTTTTTCTGATAGATTTTAAGTTTAGCCTGCATAAACTGCTTTATGTGAACTAAGCTAGATCAAATTTCACTTACAAAAATTAATCGACTGTGTCATCCGGTGGGACTCGAACCCACGTCCCTTCGCTATCCGGGCGAGTGCTCTTACCAACTAAGCTACGGAAGACGTTAGTCAGTCGACGAATTTTTGCAAGTGCTTGCTACGCCAGTGAGCCGGCGTTCGATTTCATCAATACTTGGGGAATGTACCCGCATGTATCTAATAGAAATATTTTTACAAATATTTAACCATCAGTTAAGATAAAATCAGCTTAACTTATTATATTTTTATAACTTAAGCAATTATTTTGCAAGTTTTTACAAACAAGTTTTTAAAAACTTGCAGAATAATTGCTTTAGTTATAAAAATATAATAAACTAAGTTGGAACTGTGCCTACAAGAAAACTCTTTGAGTTGTTTTACGTAAAAAGCACATCTAATCTTTCTTTCTTTGTAGAATTCTTCGTTACGTTACGGCTTTAGTTTGCCTTTTGTTGCGTAAAAGTGGTAAACTTGTGTTTTCTTTGACAAGGGTCCTAAATCGGAAAACTACACTGAGAAAAGCGATTTGATCGAGGCCGATATTCAAATACTTTGCAGACCTCGGAAAATAGACTAGAAATTGTCGCTAGGAATATTTTCGCGAGTCAACTTAGGGTGTGTTCACAATACTTGACAGCCAGTTTACATTACATGTAGACATTTTTTTAAATTTTGGAATACAGTTGCTCTTGACCCAAGACTAAACCAGACGTGGCGTAGACAGAGTCGACGGTGGAGCGAGCTCACCCAGAAGGTTCTAGCACTCCCACTCACCGACGGCACAGCAAGCTTCTTGGCGCCGGGCTGCGGTGTACGTAGCTACCAGACGGCACCTAACGGACCCTACCAACGCTGAAAGGATCGTTCAGCCGCCATCACAATCTAAAATTTGTGTTACCTGGGGTGAACCGCTAGGAGGTAGATTTAGGTATGTCTGGATTTCAATAGTAATCGCTTATCTCGACATCTTATTAATTGCCAATTAAATAAACAAATTAATATCCTCATAATAGTTATAACACAAAAACACGTTTTTTTTCTCTCATTTATGACGAACGTTATCGTTTCACGTTTGTAATCAAAATACACCTGACCAAATTAGGAACAAAAATTTTTTATCGACAATATAAACGTTGCTAACTTTATTGTCCAACATTGAACATGAGCGCTTGTACACCTAATTAAACCTAGCAATGTAAACGAGCCCTTATCAAAGTTGTCGTTTTGGTAAGTTTTTAGGCAGTACCTACTGTTTTATATTCAGCCGAGCGTGGTAGAGCAGAGGCCGTATGTTTGGAGCCAACGTTTATACTTTATAATTCACGTCATAGTAATCGTTTTGAAAGTATCAAGATTTCATGAGGGCTTTCTCATTCGTCGAGTGTGATTTTATATTCTGAGTTGAGTGTCTTTCTGCCATCAGGCAATTATTAATTCTAAAGGTGAAGTCGATAGATGACTGTCATTTGGCAGACACAAAGTAAGTATCTGCTGTTGAAATACACATTTTGTGTACTGTTTTTTATTTACCTAGCCCCAAACTAAGCCTAAGCTCGTGCTATGGTGATTAAGATAAACTAAATACGTAATAACTAAAAACGATTCACGACTTAGGTAAAAATGCTCGTGCTCATTACAAACATTTGCCCCTTGCGGGATTCGAACCCGCAACTTCTAGTATCCTAGTTCAGAGTGAGTACTACCATAACAAGACGGTCGTATAAATTATTGCGTCTTTTTTACGGCCGATTTGCTATTGTTTTTTAGACGTAGCACTTTATAGACACACATTAACACTGTCTAGGGATTATACAAAACATAAATATCCCTAGACAGTGTTGATTAGTATACTAGCATTAGATACAGGGTCCATATGTCAGCAACAAACATTCACGACTAATTTGCAATGTTTTTACTCCTTGATACTGAACAAGGTCTACATTTAAACACGTTTGTATAAACACAAACATTCGGGCCAACGCCATATTATTTTCAACCCAATGCATCAGCAAACGAACTGGCTGTAAGTAGTTCGTGGACTAAAATATAAAGGACCAAGCGCTTAATCAATAATTGATGATGAAATCAAAACCTGAAGTAAATTATTACCCTACCTTGTACATAATGGTATGAGTAATATAAAAAATTATAAATTGATTCAACAAAATATGAACTCCTACACCAAGACGGTCGAATGATACATACTTTGTTTTCTATTGCATAACTAAAACAAATCTATGCATTTATTCAAATGATTTTGAGCATATTCATGCATTTAAAACTTATTCGCCTATGCAAGAAAATTAATGGAATGGAAATTCTTGACTAAGGGCGTAGTTGAATAGCTGGCATGCTTGATTTTTGGTGTTTGGACACCAGTAGCCACAGATATGATTATCATATGATAGCTATTAGAAAAAAAAACATGTACCAAATTTCTGAAAAAGGCTAACTGTTTTATGCATATTTTGTTGCAAGCTAGCCAGAGCTTGCACCAGAATATGCATTTTAAAATAGCTTTAACAGTATTGGATGAACAGACACAATTAAATTCGCAATCCATTTCGAACGAAACTCGCCCATAATCCTATCACAATACCGAGCTTTAGTGCTCTGTAAATCATCATAGTAACACTACACTTTAAATTACTTTGCGTCCGTGAATCGGAATGCAGTGTACGGTCAGCAAATACCGGTTACAATGCTAAAAATGTTTGTGTAAGTATATGGAGCTGGATGTGTAAATATGGGAGTTTAAAACAATGGGGCATGGTTTAGTTCTACTTGCAAAGTAATTGAGAAAGCTAACAAAGATATCTCTATTATTTTGGTACTAAGTAAATAAAGTTCTGTGGCGGCTATTTTGAACATATATTATCATGATAATATTGTTACCTAATAATAATATACTTATCGTAAAAAGGTCTCAGCTGTTTTTTTTTGACACTGCTGCTTCCGCATGTCAAACGACCTCTGGGCCAAATTATGCACCAAGTGCGTCCCTTTACATAGAAAACGGCCTCACAGTAGACCCAGAAGGCGGTGGCGTGACGAGCTGGACTCATATAGAGAAGACTGGGAGGCAGTGGCCTCAAAAATCGTGGAGAGCGGAGAAAGGGTAGAGAGGCCTTTGCCCTGCAGTAAGTGGGACACGACAAGCTCCTAATAATAATAATAATAACTGCTTCCGGGGTCTTCAGAGGGCCTGGCTTGTGCTGAGGATGGTCCTCTTGATTTGGACATCCAAAACACAAAAATGTGGCTGGCATGACTGTTATGTAATTGCTTTTTTATGTTTGTTTCTTGGGTAGTCTCTTTTGTACTTAATTTTCTATTCCCTATGCATGGAGTTCAATAACACTTGTTTTTTTAAATCAGCCGGTTTTGCATTATTTGACATATTTTCAATGGAAATCCTGTCAAATTAACCGTCAATCGAGGTTTACTGGCTGTTTGAAACCAAACTTATAACCTAAAAGATATTGAACATTCTTGCTAGCATGAAGACAATCGAAAAAATCGATTGTCTATACTAATATTAAAAAGATGAAAGATTTGTTTGTTTGTTTGTTTGTTTATTTGCATCGAATAGGCTCCGAAACTACTGGACCGAATCAAATGAAATTTGGCACAGATATAGTTTGAGACACTGGGAAGGACATAGGCTACTTTTGGGGATGAAAATTTGTATGGAAAATCCGACTTTTGGAACTGCTAGTAATAAATATGATGCATTCGCAAATAAAATGGCGCTCGCACAACCGTAACGACCGGTCTGATAAACGTCTCGCGGCACTATCCATTAAATAACAATAAAAAGTATTCCAAATTAATTGATCCTCACGTTTGAAACCCACAACTAGATAGAACAGTCAGCCAATAATATAACATTAAGTATGGCAGGTCTCGATTTATCTTAGGTTCGCCTGCCGTAGAGGGTTGGATTTTTTTAAAAAAAATATATATTTTGAGTGCTAATTGAATGTGAATGCTATGTGAATCAAATTTTTGCAAAGTTTTCATATTATTCTTTTTATGTTGAAATTAATATAGTTTGACTTAGAAAAAACTATTATACTAGTTGCGACTTTGACTATTTGACCATGATATCTTTGCACATGCACAAATCTGAAAATGCATATTTTAAAAAAAACTGCAATTCCATCAAACTATTGACAACTGCGTGAATTTGAGTCAGTTAAAACGCATTTATTGTTATTATTCGATATAAATAAATGAATACTTTTCTTGGTTAATTAGTCGGTTTTGTAAAAGTTAAACCAAATAATAACTTGATATAAATACTAGGCTTTTTGGGCCTAGTTCATACCAACATTTAACTGTCAAATAAGTTTTAGAAGCCCACTTTATTCACGAAGTCGATTTCTATCTATCGTTTGGAGTTAGTTTTATTTTATACGGTTGTTACATGTTATCAAAATAAATAAAATAAATAATAAATAAATTGTTTCAATAAACACACCAATTACCTAGCCCCAAACTAAGCGTGAGCTTGTGCTATGGTGACTAGGATAACGGATAGAAATACTTAAATACATATACATCCATGACTTAGGTACAAATGCTCGTGCTCATCACACAAACATTTGCCCCTTGCGGGATTCGAACCCGCAACCGCCTGGTTTAGAAGTCCGGTGCGCGAACGAATACACCAAGACGGTCGAAATGTTTAAAGCTATCGATTAGTTACAATCCATCGTTCGTCTGTTCAATTTGAGCTGTATCGAAAAGCGATATACGTCGCGATAGGATTACAGCGCGGTTTTATTCGGCTTGTAATCGTCCATTAGTTTACGGTTTCCGGATGCGATAACTGTACTTTATATGAGTATACAAATGATATTGTAAGTATAAGTATTTCTAGAGCAGAGATAAAACTTTAGATAGTCCTAACCTTAATTAGTAATGACTCATTACCGAAACCAAGAACCTACTACTAAACGTCGGTCATGATTAGATGAGTGACCATTCTAACTCAAATTTTGTTAATAATATAATAATAAGTCAGCCTATTAGATCCCACTGCTCGGAAAAGGCCTCACCTCAACTATGAGGTGGAACGAGTCATACTTCACCACGCGGGCTCAGTGCGGATTGGTGGAGGGGTGTATGTAAGGCAAGTGACAAACCTTACTGTCAGAAGTTATCAAGCCGCCCTAGGGCCTCTGACTAGGCTTAACGACTAATACCACAGAAAGGTTTATTACTAGTTGTCAACTCTAATCAAATTCTCTAATATTTACTGAGTTTTTTTACGCTTGATTTATTTCATCTGGATTATAATGAAGTTCATAAAAACATTCAAGATAACTTAATAAATAATATCTATACATAACTTTTTAAGCAATTAGGTCATTTTTTAAATCGTTCTCTAGTGTTATGGCCCAACAAGAAATATCAATTATTTTGTGGGTAGACGTTAAAACGGCTAAACAGTGACACTTGTTGAGAGGATGTAGTTCGTTTTGCGTAAATTTGTATTGAACTTTTAAGTAGTTAAAATTAAAATGATGAGTTGTTAGTGTTAACTTTAATTTTTTTTTTTTTTAGTTTTATGTTGTACCAGTTGGTAATCAACAAGCAAACATTTAAAAAAAACACCCGACTGCAAAAAATATTATATTATTTAAATGGTCTTTTGACTAGCTTACATTTGATATCCATATTGCTATAGTAAGGATAAAATTAATCCCCCCTCCCCCCCTTATTCTATTTTCGGGCGCCATTTTTTTAAATATATAAAGCCTATGTCACTCTCACAATTTTGACAAATTTTCAACTTTCCATACTAGACGAACTTTGCACATACGTACATACTCTCGATAACCATAACCCTCCTTCCGCAGTCGGGTAAAAACAGAGCTCATTGCTTAACTTGTCGTGGCAGACAAGAATGAAGACAAGAATGGAATATTTCTCTTTTTGAATTCATGGTATACTTTGCACTGCAGTGGATATGTTGATTATGATCAGAACAAAAAAAAATTTTGACATGTTTGTAAACTGCTTTTTCTTTGTTCACAGGGTGTGCGTTCCTGACTTATTTCAATCCGGAGAGCGCGTCGAGTGCTCAATCGGCGCTCCATGAAAAACGGACTCTACCTGGGGTAAGTTATTTATTATTTATCCATTATACTTTTAAATGCACTAGTTTAATTAATAGGCAGACATTTCATCGCAATTTCACCTGAAGGAATCAAGATCATCATAGTGTTAAGGAAACACTTCAGCAGTATCTTCCCCGATTTTTTGTAGTTTTCCCAATAATTGTCGAATTTCTCATTATGTTACGTCAGAGTTTTTTTTCTAGTAAAAATTTAATCCTCATGCGCATTGAGCTAAAGGAGTTTGCAGTCCAAGCTAGACGGAATTAAATTTAAAGTTTTTTAAATGATTTAGGGAACTACATTATATTTTTTAATGAAAATCGAAAATAAACTTTGGCTACCTTAAACGCAAATATTGACTTTCAATCACATTAAAAAAAATCTTGAAAACTACTAAAAATCGAAGAACGTACATAGCCGTAACGTACATAGGATGTAAGGATTGAAAAAACTATGTCACCTTCTGGACCAACCTGTATATGTATCGGCAATCGCTGTAACTCTAACAAGCTCACCGATCTCAAAGTTACATTTCACGTCAAAAGTCTAGATTTGGGTCAAATTGTACAAGCGCTGTATTTAACTCCTTCTGAATTATTACCGCGCCCCTTAAATGTTCAGGTATCCTTCAATTTCGTAAAAATACTTGATAAGGGTCGGTTCACGGCACCGAATAAAGTAATTGTGTAGTCAGAAGCAAAAATCAGTTTAAACTTTCAAAGCGTTTATAGATGTGGCGTAAAGGAGATTGCATCGGGTTATTTTGGTTAAAACAGCAATAGTATGGAAAGACACGTTTTGCTGGCATCTGCTTACAGCGTAACTGGGTTTTGATGTAAAAATAAGTTATCTGAAGAAAAAAGCATCTAGTTTAAAAAAAAATTAAGTGTAAGTGTTATTATTTATTTATTTAGGAAACTCAAAAGCAGTTGTGCACAATTATAACGAATATGAACGTAATATCACTCAAATATGCACCAGTATTTTTAAAATATAAATTTGGTGAAAGACTTAATAGTGACAGAAACACAAAAAGTTTTTAATTTACAAATATAGAATTTTATAAATCTGTAACAAATGGTGAATTTTTCGCCAACAAACTGCGCTGCAGCAATTTGACGATAGATATAAGGTCACACATGTATTTGTTTTTATGAGTAAATATATAAATAAAAACATTGAATTTTGGAAAACTTTTTTATCTTTCAAGCTGCAAACCAATCAGCAAAAATGCACCGTAATTATGTGAGACACTGAAACAACCCCGCATTCACACGCAAACACACGCCCACCCCGTAACGCCTAGTCAAAAGGTGGCAACAATTTTTCGCACCTGGCTATACCTCACGAAATTTAAAGCGAACGCAAAATTAAGCACTACTTTATATTCTTACCGTGCCGCAGAATTTCGTACGAAAGTAATTTTATTTAGGCATAAAACGATTCCGGCATAATGACTGTATCATCGTAAAAGAGATCCTGAGTTTTGGGCGGGCCCACGTTCTGTTTTTGAATAAGTTTTCAGAATTCGCAAGTATTACAATATTTAGACAGCGGGGTAATTAGATTAAGCTATTTAACTTAACAGAGAGTTGTTGATGGAAATTGTTGTCCGACTTTTTGTTCTCAATACCGTTTGATGTAACCTAGACTTTTCAAAAGAGCCAGATGTCATTCGAAGGACTTTATTTAGAAATATAATAATAACATATTTTGACTATATTTGTATGATTTTTTTATAAACCAAAATTGTGACCTTATTTAATTATTTAGTTATTTTAACAATATGAAATGAGCTATAACACATTTTATACGGTAAAGTAATGCTACACACTTTATTATTATAATTAATTAAGGGTATATATTAATAACTCCTTGATTTTTGAAGCTTAAGGTTTGATTTATTGTAACAATTTCTTGATCAAAATGCACAAATTAAGTTTCGAACTCGCTATAAATGTAATAGTTTATTCAGTTAGATGTTGTTTTACAAAAGCACATACATATTTATTAAAAATACTGAACGGTCAGTAGTTAAAAGAAATACTATTAAAAGATAACGTCCGAAATTGCGAAAGAGTTTCCCAGCTTAAAGTTACAGCATCAATTGAATCTTTAATTAAGTTATCAGTGTAAGAGCGTACTTAACTAACTGGATTTAAGAGCTCCCACGAGGAAGTGCAATAATTGATACTTGAAAGCAATCGAGAATGCTGCATTAGCCAGCTACTCGATAGACCGAGGAAATAGCTTCAAAAATTAAATATTGTTGTATGAGTTTGAATTACGTATTTCTGAAGTCTAAAAAAACTAGCTAACACATAAAAAATAGCGCTTTTTAAATCCTTTTAACGCATAGTGATAGCCGAGGAGTAAGTAAGTATGAAAGTCTATTAGTTTTGTATCGAAATAGATAAAAATGTATTTAAATATTAGGTTAGAAATTAAGAATGACGAATGAAAAAAAATATATTAGTGGATAAAGATGGGAGTGATGAGTAAAAGGGGAGTGGAAGTTTGCATGGGTAATTCGACGAAGTCGCGGGCATCGGCTAGTACGAATATGAAGAAAAATAAAACTTACTCCCGTCACAATAATGTTCTTTCGTAAACACTTCATTGTCACTGTATCCTGCGGTGACACAAATTAGTCTAAAACCCCTCATGAACGTACACGAACACCGCCAAATTTAAATTTTTGATATTCACCCTTATCTTCGCATAGTCATACTCCCGAGGACCAACCGTGCTCGCTGAATATAAATTGTGTCATTTTACCAAAACCCTAATGGAAAAGCAGATTAAATAATTCAGCCGTAAGAAATTTTGAGCCCATAAAGGCATTCATAAATAATGAGTTTAACACATCGGCAGTGTGCGAGTTTTCGTAGTACGCTTTGTACATTTTGGGGATCCGTAGGCGAAATATAGGCGTGATAGTCGAGCGGAGAAAACTTCACTTCTCATTCGTAAGGCCGTGGGTTCGATCCCCGCCTGTGCCACAGAGTTTGTATAAAAACTTAAGTACAATCTTTTTCAAAGATATCTCTGCCCGACGGTAAATGAAAACATCATGAGGAAACCTGCACAATAGTTGGCTATAGTGTGAAATGGAGAAGGTAATAGCAAACCACTCCATTAAAATGCTAAGAAAGTCTTTGTATGTGTTTTATTTCACATAATGATCACGACCCTCAGTCATGAAGTATACGACTGTGAAGAGAAGAGAGGCGAAATATGACTTATTTAAAAATAATAGCCGTTTATCTAACTGAGAGTGTTGTAATTATATCACGTGGAATAAAAATACAACGGATTTCGTTCTAATAGCATGTCATTGCCTCCTACATAAAAAAATCACAAAAAAAAGTTGGCTGGAAACTAGATAAAATTAAATTCGGAGAGTATCTGCCGGGAAAAAAAGTACAATATCAATTGAGCTACAGATGTGAATTAAGACAAGTAACTTAGTCCCAAACGTTTAAAAAAGTAAAACCTACAAGGTCTAATGCTCACTTGGCCTAATTTTCCCCGAATCTTTTGTGTTAATATTCACTATACACAAAAGTAGGTAATATAAATCATGCAGATAAATTTTTACAGAGGCAAAGATTTATGGGGCAAATTTCGGGACGATATTTTGTTTAACGCCTACAATCTATTTCGTTTCGTAAACGATACTGCTTTTTTTTCCTTAGTTAAATTCTTTGGGATAATTTATTAGAGCTATAGTTGATAAGTTTGTGGAACGCTTTTAAAATTCAGATCTCTATTTTTTAAATACGTTAGGAGTAATGAATATGATTTCCTAAACTCAGTGCTACAAATGAAAACCTTCAGGATTGTTATACTGCGTTGTAAGTCTACAATGAATCAAGTAAAAGTTAATGCAAGCTTGTGTTTAATAATGTTAGTCAACTGAACTATTATTTTTCTCAGCAATTTAAATAGAATCAAATTATTTGCCTGCCCACTAAACAAACACGAAAACTTTCCGACACGTCCAATTTACTTACACTTGGCGTCTACCTCTTAAATAGTTGTATATATTATTCATTTACAGTCCACATAAATAACATCTACTTACTGAGTAAAAGTAGAACGATCCTTTGCAATATATTTGATCCGTCCGAAGTAATCCCGTTGGAAAGGAAAGGTGTAAACTTACATAAGGGGAAGCGAAAAAACCACCACTTGCCAAACTAAACACGTTTCTATGTATTTGTTATGATTTTACAAAAGTCACGTACGTGTATAACATATGTATGGGAATTCTGACATCGAGCCAATCCCAGCGGGACTTCCCCGGGAATTTCCCTATGAAAATATTATTACATGAAAACACACACCTATAAAACTTGAGTGTTTTGTGGTTCTTGAAGTGAAAAGAGCAGGCGGTACAGTTGCCACAAAGTAGCGAATGTATGACTCCTATTTTAAAGGCGATAGAGAGTAGTATAGTTTGAAGGTTGTGTTATCGTATGTACTATTATTGGGACAGTTAGAAATACACAAGAGAACGTGCGTTGAAATTCACTGAGCAAACTGTATTAATTCTAGAAATGCTGTGTGCGGTTCATCTAAAATTTTAATGGATAGAAAATACGTACTCGTACACTTGGCATCTCTATCTAGTAAGACCTCTGAGTCGACATTTGAATTTTATTCATATATTTCTATTTAAAAAAAATATGATAAATTCGTGTCGATGAAGGATTTCAGTAAATCATGATCATGATTCAGTGAATCGAGACTTAACTTGTCGATTGGTTTATTGATTATTTAAAAACTTGCACTAAGGTTTAACAATGTAATTTTTCTCATTAAAATATATACTTACCGAAGATACTTACCGAAAAAATTGCGTCATACCTAACATTTAGGTAATGAACACACTAACTTGGTCGACAAACAACGCTTCAAAATTTACGACAACAAAATATTATCTTACGTAATAGTAGTGGCAATAGTAACATACGTATTTCATCCCCAAAGGTTTTTAGTGGGCAGAAGCTTTTAGGTCTGTAGCTCGGAAAGTAGTGTAATGTAAGGTCAATAAGATGGTTATAGTATCTTACTTGTAGTTATATGGCAATTTATACAAACGTGCATATTTCTTATCTAAGGTTTTTTTTTCGGATTTCGATAATTAGTTTTGTTGCACCGCCAGTATTTTTGCTCTGCTTGGACCTATATTTGACTTAAAGAGAATGCTTTTGGCATTAAATTTGTCTTTGTACGATAAATTGTGTGAAACAAACTTTAAATAATGAAATGCTATGATCATGGTCCAAAGCGGACCCTGAGCCCTTGCACGCAAATGCACAACCGGAATAACGCTAAGATGATGATTCCTATCGGTAATTAGTCCTATCGATCCAGTCACTCGCCGTAAAGAGAGAGTGAAAAGGCGTAGATACCTATCTACGCCTTTACCAGTCCTTCACTGTCCACATCTAAGACCGTCTGCAATTATCATCCCCTCATCCCCACCCCAAATCTCACGTTAAACAAACCCCAAACAAAATCTGCATCCATATTTCTCCGACCAAAAAATAAGTCTTAACTATAAAACGAACTGTCCAGAACAACGGCAACAAATATAAAGACAAAACAATTCCGCACACAATCCGCAGCGCGCACGTAATTCCCAAAACGAATAACAGAGTAACATTAGGCGACAAAACCAGATGCAACGCGACATGTGTTTTGTGTGTAGTAAGCAAGACGCGCAATGTCGTGGTACGGGACCGCAGGCCGCGGCGATTTATCGCGAGCGATCGTGGTGCGGTCTGGCAGAGGCAACGCACGCGCTAACCAGCGAAAATTTGGACATGGTCATGCCTAGTAATAATGATTACGTACTAACTGATACCTTTTTTCTGCCTTATTCTGAAAAAGCAATAACAGGTATATTAACCTAAACCACGGCTAAATGTTGTTCTTGTAATTGAAAATGTATTTCGCTATTGTGTCATCCATTTTTTGTGTCGTTGCTTATATGAAGTCTTGCAGGCCTGTCGTTTTACTTTAAAACTATTGCGATTATGACATGTGACAGCGAAGGGTTTGTGTTTTATTAATTTTACTACGCTCATAAATAGAGTAAAAACGTCTTCATAAATTATTATGGGACAAGAAGCGATAGTTTTTCCACACTATCATGATCATGAGTACCCTTTTTACGAATACAGAGACGAGATTTCTTACCTACTTCTTATGACATGAAAGGAATAGAGACATTTATCAACTTCAGCCACTGACCTTCCAGTACACAAGTCACATCTTGCTTTTATACTTGACGTGACGTCACGTCTAAAACCGCAAAAAGAATGTCCAAAAAATTTCGCACATCTCCGCCTCACACGCATGACCTGTTGCCGCTAGTATTACTGGATCCTTTCCAGTGTTTAAGTGAAATATAGTCAAATAAAAGCCTTTGGAGTTATCATTTACATTTTTCAATTTTCAACATTCCGTGCCAGCCGTGCGTAACATTTCAAGCAAAGCTAAAGTTGGAAAACACGATCGAATGATGTATAAATGTTTTGGGATTTCGAATTAGCGTTTTTGTAATGTATGGGTTTCGTGGGGACTTTCGTGTGAATGTAAATTGCTTTCTGGAATCCGTGGATGGAATTGTAAGCCGCAATGTTTCTTTGTGTAGGCAATTCGTCATAAGAAAGGGGGTTTTGGTGAGTTCCGCTAAATGAAAATGGCGTGAAATGCAACGGCAATGGAAAAAACGCGCTGGTGACTGTGTAGCTAATTGTATTTGATATTGTGATATTTTTGCTTACACGAATAACGTGCTTTACGGAATTTTTAATGCTCTGTTAAAGAGTAGATTTGTGGAAAAGCCGACGAAAAACATGAAAGGTATTCGCTTGTTGCAAGAAAAATGAGAGTTTATGGAAAATATATGGCATAAGGTTACAATCATTGTGAAATAAACGACGAGTAATTTGGGATATTTTGGTCTGGAAAACGCTAAGCTTGTAGTAACCTTGAAAATTTCAAGACTTTATTAGCAGGGTTTATGGGCAGCTATTATAATCATCACCTATCAAATTAACCTTACCTTCACATAATACGAATACTCTTACTTATTTACCAAACAGATCGAATAATTCATGCATTTTTCACCAAACTAGGCACAACTTGAGTGCACCCCACACAAAGGGGTGCACTTAAAAAATAATTCACCCCCCCCCCCCTTTACATGTATGGGGAGGTACCCTTAAAAGGGGTAATTTTAATTTTTTGTATTTTAAAAATGAGATCTATATGTAAAGTATCCTCTAAAATAGCAGTGCAGTTAAAAAAATCTATTAAATGGTCATCTGATTCCTTTTTCATATTTAATTGTGAGATGCATACTATACCTACCAAAAAGCTTACTAAAAAAGGTATGAGAACTACAAAAAAGATAAAAGAACTTGTGACTCGTGAACCCTTGATCTTTCTCACTCAGCCGTTCACACTAGTCATCAAATAAGACGGGATCAGTCATTAAAACCTAATTAGATACAAATACCACGAAGTATATCTTTCGTTATCACAATTTGAAATCAAAGAGAACAATTCTACACTAACTTTCTTTATTGACAAGCCGGCAACATATTTCTCCACAATATGAATCGGAAAAAGTTTCTCGGAAATTATAAAACAAACCAACATGGTTGTTTGAAGAAACTCATGATGGCGCATACGCTATAACTCGCTTCCTTACGTTAAAGAATGACTAGAGATGTTAACACCACCGCTGTGTTAGTTTCGAATAGTATGCGTCTCTATTTTAAAAATATGAATCATATTGCTGCATTTATTGAAACATCAACTTCGCTGGATATATTTTCACCCCTAAATTGCAACGGATTGTAACTTAATTGTGTATTTTATATAATAAAGTTTTACAAGGCTTACTGATCCTAACAAATTCATCATATTATTCTTAATCTCGGTGACCAATCTACTGCTAGATAAACCAAAACATAAACATTACATTGTTTGACTTTATCATAACAAAGTTTTCCAAATCTAATTGTAGTTGAAGCCAGTTCTATTTGTTTCTTACAAAGAAGCACAATATAACAGCTCTCCGACTATAACCCCGCACCCTAAACCCATGCTTTTATCTTATCACTTATCCATCTCCGTACACTATACTTTTACAACCAAAACATTATATTTACAAGCATTTGCGTTTCGTTTTACGACCGACCATTCCTCGGTTACTTCACCTCTATATATATTCGTTCAGCAGCAAAGATTTGTGTTTAAAATTTGGTCTTATTTTAGCTTCAGTACACGTCAGACTTCTCGGCCAATGCGTCTTAGATTGAAGGAGGCCGCGCCCAAGAGAAAATTGTCAGTGATTTCTTTAACAAATCGACAGATTTTCGCGCGGCAATTCTGAGGGCGGGGTTTGTTTAGGCGGGACTAAGTGCTAGTGGTGACAGTGGACGCGTCCGCTTGGCGAACTGACAGTTTTGGAAAGTGTCGAAGTTTTGAAATTTTTGGTTTAACCGCCAGTTTTGTGAGAAAGTGTGCGTATTGGTTACTTGGTGTGGGAGTGCGTGTTGGCGAAAAATGGATTACGATTCGCTGATCTATTCGCATATTGCGAATTACTACGAGGATCTGGTAAGGCTCTGTATTTGTTTATTTTTAAGACATAATACGTTGACGTTTGTTCTAAGTTTGAAAATGATTAAAAGTTATCCTTATCACCGCAAAAGCAACTTCTTGAAAAGCACTTCCTTAACAATTTTGTTTTAAAATTAAAAATCTTAGCACTCTATACCAAAAAAGTTTGATTCTGTTACCCGTTAATGTTAAAATATTCAGACCACTTTTTTACCACATTAATTTTCAACCCGGCCTGTCCCAAGCCTTATAAATACTCTATCACTGTAGTATATACCCGAGCAATTTGGCGGTTAAACTTGTAAACTTAAATTAAGAAAACTTGGATTCCTATTAATTTGAATAAAGGACCTGACAAGTTTTTAGTTGACTAAATAAGTTAGTTGAAGTTTTTGAATGGAATATTTATCGTGCGACGGCGGAGTTTCGATTGGAAAACAAGGTATAGTATAAAATTCTAGGCATTATTCTGCGGATTTACTCCATATAATGTTGTCATAAATTTAAGTTACACGTCAAAAGTACCCTAATGTCGAAAGGGTATTATACAAATCAAGACTAACTTGATGACGAGAAGGTACGGTCAGTTCGGCCTGTATTATACTGAAATGTCCTGTTTATTTTGATTTGTATCATTTTTTGTGACAGTTGGTGGTGACTAAGTTTGTATCTGCGTTTCTTCTTAGCACTTGCAAGATTTTTGGCTTCGAAGGCGGCCGAAGGGGTAAATACACCGTCAACTTGCAGTTAAAATGATGATAGTGCATGTAAAAAGAGATGACAGGTCTACCAATTTTTTAAATAAATACACTGTCAGCGGTTTAAAATGTGAAAATGGTATAATTCCCTCTCATTCACGTCAGAAACATTGACAGATAGAACGTCGACGTACAGTAATGATAACAAAAATTGATTGAATTAAAATAAGAGACCTCTAAACCACAAATGTGCTTTTGAAGTAAAAATGCAATGTAGTTGCCTAAGACCCGAGTTCACCAATCCTTAAACAGCCGATGAACTTTAACTGATGGTTAATTTTGAAATAATCCCTAAATAAAATATAACAAATAATGCTAAACCAGCTAATTAAAAATTAAACATGTGTTGGTAAACTCCAGGCTGAATAATATTTATTTATTAAATGAAGCACGAACACTTTTATTCGCACCGGCAGTTTTATTTTCACACTGTGTGATTTAGGACACATCAGAACAAACAGACGCATTGTGTTTTTTTAAGGAAAACGCATTTTCAAGCTGACAGCCAAAAAATATTTGAATAGTGATGGAATAAATAAAAATCTAATATACAGGATGTCGCGTCGCATATAACTGAATATTTTAGATATTTTATATTTTTAAATAAAAGCCTCTGTATGAGCTTAGTTTGGGGCTAGGTAATTGGAATGTTTATTTTATTATAATTGTTAAAATGTTTACATATTATCATTCACTCTTTTCTTCGATGTTCTGGTTTGGGTCCTATCTCTAGGCTTGAGTTTTTAAAACCTTAAAAAAGATTTAAGCTATTCAATAATATTTTAATTATTGTTCTTGTCAATTTAAGTCATAGATAATAGATTTGGTTCATGTCATAATCATCATTATTAGCAGGAAGTATTTATTTATTTTTAGTTTCAATTCCCCCTAAAAGTATTTAAATCGTGATAAAAGGTATTAAGTCCTTCCCAGGGCCTAAATCTATCTCCATACATAAGACATGAAAATGCAGGACAGACATAATAAGTTGTGCGTTTAAAATTAGTATAAATGATTTTTTTGTCAATTGTTCGTCTATAATTCAGTCTTGGTTATAGCTAGAGAGTGGAATTTGTTGCCGGCTGAACTGTTACTTAAACACTGTAGTCTAGATACTTTTAAGAAAAGATGAAATAGGCTGTTACAAGTAAAAATGACCAATCCTTTGATACATCATAGCTTACTATTCGGTGAGATCGTGGTCAAATATCTGCCCATTATTAAAAAAAACTATGCTTATTTTTAGGGTTCCGTAGTCCTGACAAGGAAGCCATAAGGCTTCCTTGTCAGGACTATAAAGTTTCGTCATGTCCGTCTGCCGGTCTGTGTGTCTGTTCGAAGTTTTTCTTAAAGATCGTTAGTACCAGAAAGCTGTAATATTGCAGTTGTATGTATACTAATTACGCTAACAAATTGGTAGAAAAAAATGTAGGAAAATATTTTTTTAGGGTAGCTCACTTACATGTGAAATGGGGATGATTTTCTTCGTCTACATTATCATTGAGTAGGTCTTTTAAAGTTACTTCAGGGTTTCGAAAATAATTTATAAAAAAATAATAAACTTTAAAACGCAATTTTTGGTACCTAAAGCTAACTGCTCTGAAAAAAATAATTATAATACATTGTATATTTCATAAACTTTAAAGAAAAACTATAGCGGTAAATATAACTATATTAGTTTAGCAGTTATATTCGTTGGACCCAAGGTATTAATTAATATAATATAATTTTGCACTAAATACAAAATCCTTAGAATTAATTTTCTAAAGTGACAAATAGGACGTAGATAATAGAACGGAACCATTCGTGTGTGAGTCCGACTCGCACATGGCCGGTTTTTGTTAATAAGGCGGCGTTTCACAAACTATACTAACCTACTTAACGATGCATCGAAACAGTAAAACAAAAAGTCTGTTCATGGGGCCATAATTAGTGGGACAATTAGAAGGTAGTGATCAACCTCAATAGCAGTTAGAACCTGGCTCGCCGTGAAACAATGACTCATATGCAAACAATGCCAAGCCGTAGCTCTGCTTAGAAAATACAACCTGTTCTTTTTGATAACACGTACATTAATGTATGTATTAAGTCTTCTTCATAGTCGTATACCTCATGACTGAGGGTCGTGATCATTATGTGGAATGAAACACACACAACGACTTTCTTGGCAATGTTTAATGGAGTGGTTTGCCATCGCCTTTTCACATCTCTCCATTTCACACACTAGCCAATTAGTGTGCAGGTTTCCTCACGATGTTTTCCTTCTCCGTTAGGCAGCGATATCTTTGAAAAAGACTGTACTCAAGTTTTTGTACAAACTCAGTGGTACAGGCGGGGATCGAACTCACAACCTCATGGATGAGAAGTTTTCTCCGCTCGGCTATTGCGCCATATAAAAAATATATTTAGTTCAAAAAGAAAAATGCGTATTTTCTTCATACGATAATTTGATTAATGTACTTAATACATACATTAATAGAGAGGTATGAGGATGACGTCGGCTCTTGTCACCTTCGCTGTTCGGCCATTAATTGTAAATGACAAGTATTATCAGGAAAATGACAACCGTTTTATTAAGTGTTACTTCAAAATTTTTGCAATGTTTATATTTTTTAATGATTTGCGTAGATAAATCGACGACCGTATTGGTGTAGTCGTTCGTGCACCGGACTTCTAAACCAGGCGGTTGCGAGTTCGAATCCCGCATGAGGCAAATATTTGTGTGATGAGCACGAGCATTTGTACCTAAGTCATGGATGTTTATATGTATTTAAGAATTTCAATCCGTTATCCTAGTCACCATAGCACAAGCTCACGCTTAGTTTGGGGCTAGGTAATTGGTGTGTTTGTTGAAACAATTTATTATTATTATTATAAATAAAAAAGCCTCTCAGATTATATTAAGAATCGCCTTTTAAATGGCCAGATTCAGATATGAACAAGCACACAATTTCGCTGTCAACCACTATTTGTTTAACCTGGAGTTCACCAACACGTGTTCAGTTAATCAACCGGTTTAGCATTCTTCGACAAATTTTGTATGAAATTCTGTCAAATTAACCGTTCACCGGCTGTTTAAAACTTGGTGAACTCGGGTCTTAATCGAAATGGGTTGTTGGCAACGCGAAGTTATTGAGGAGTTGTTGAGGACTATTTTTTATTGATGCTTTTAAGAGTATACTGTATCTTCCCTTTTTACTCGACTGCGTCAGAAGAAGGGTTAAATTATTTATAATTAAATTAGTCTAAAGCCTTAAGGTATTCTCTACTAGTAGAACTGTTTGGGCAAGAACTAACTGCTAAGTACAAATCATATTGCACCATGTATTCTCCAAAAGCAAGTTTGGTTACGAAAATCAATTAATACTTATTAGTTGATCGTCCGAGCTCGGTACACTCAGCCATAAAAATACGCAATAAAAATGAATCACGTGCACGTGGATGCATTATTTTTTATTTTTAGACACGTGCTGTTTAAGGAATGCGTTGAACCATATGTTTGGTTTTTCAGGTGAGATTATTTTGTTAATCATAAGTATGTATTTATATCGTATTTTGCTGTTTTTTTTAATTCGTGTTATAGCTGTATTTTTATTGGTTCGTAGTATTTTTATAGCCATTATTTTACACATTTGATTTTTTCTCGTTTTTTTACTGTAATAATAAAACCGGTCAAGTAAGAATCGGACTCGCGCATTGAGGGTTTCGTACAAAAAAAGGTTTATTTCTATGATCTGACCACAAATTTGCGATTTTCGGAATTTATTCTTTACTTGTACTGTAAGACTGTTCTTCTTGCCAAATTTTATGAATAAGTCTGTGGGAAGTACCTGATAAGTTTTGATACCCCTGCGAAATGTTGGAAAATAGGGCTAAATAGGGTGCATCTTCGGATTGCGTAAGCTTAAATTTTTTTACAGCTTTAAGGGGGGACCGCAGACATAAGTATTTGATGTTATTTACAATTTGTTACAACAGGTTCTTGACAGACAGATGGATAGACAGGCAGGCGGACACAAAGTCCTATAAGGGTTTTTTTTCCTTTTGAGATACGGAACCTTTAAAGTATACAACAATAAAAAAATATATATATTTGGCAATAGTCGCAAGCCTCAGGTTAACTATGCGAGAAGATAACGCCTGCCCGTCTCCTTTTCCTTCATGATTTTCTGTGTTCTGTTACTTCCCATAAAATTCAAGCGGCACTTAATACATAAGCCCCTCTCAGGTAGTAGACTAATTAAGACGCCGGACTTAACAACATCGTTCTCCTAATCCCAAAAATCCAGCGTTCCCCTCCTAAATCCGAACTTTAATTAATACAACGAGACGTTTTAATTAAAAACAAACATTTTGTTAGTTAAAATTAACAACCAATACGCGTTATCTTTGCGCAAATCTGATAAACACATCATAACATGAAAATTAAAACGGGTGAGCGAGGGAATAATGTGGACGAAGTATCGAACAAATTAACATGTAGAGTAGAAATTGGTAGCTCTATAAACACACAGACTATTTACTTGACAATAGTCAAGCCATACAATTACAATGTCTTTCAGACAACCTTTGGATAGAGGACAGTATAAAAATTGAAATGGGGACGAGGCGACGGTGAAAACTATGTGATTAAAATGAGTGCAGAATTTAAATGTTTGATGACAGGATATATGCATACACATAACACGTACATAAATAATTATAGGTACTTAAAAGGTAAATATTTAGGATTCTTAGCTTAAACGGAGTCAATTTACACCAATGTTTGTAATATTGCTCTAAAGTCAAAATTTGACTTTTATAACTACTTAACCAAATGCCATTTCTCGTGCTTTGCTTAGACCTAAGTTTACCAATCCTTACTTACAGCCGGTGAACTATGATTGACAGTCAATTAGACAGAATTCCCATACAAAATATGTTCAAATAATTCTAAACCGATTGATTAAAAAATAAACATATTTTGGTTAACTCCTGGCTTACAGTTATTGAGTTTTGTGCTCTGTGGCACTAAGTGACTTTAACCGTAATCAAATGCCAAAAAATTGCCTAATTTGTAGAGACTGATATAACCAATTATTATTAAGTTGATACAACGGACTTTGATACTTTTTTTTAAATCATGTCCTTATAATTTCCACGTAACTGATGCGGACCTTACTCGATTAAGCGCTGTAATTAGTTGGTTAACATAAATTTGAGTGGCCATATTATATTAATATCCTACTATGTTGTCGCTGTTTTTAGATTGGATTGTTCATTAATTCTGTGTTTGCTCTCGTGATTTAGGTTTTGTGTGCTGTCAACACTGTCATGCGATGTGGGCGGGTCATGATTTAATTAATTATGAAATGTTTTAGTTGATTTGTTTGGATTGTGAATACCAAAACTATCATAAAATTTGCACAATGAATCAAAAAATAATTTTACTTGTAATCTTATAAAATAATGCAATCAATTCAGTTCTCAATTTGTTTTTATTTTATTTTACATCTACTCTGTTTGTATGAGTTTATGCAGGCTAATGTTCGTTTATTACAAGATTCACAGCTCTAGCACAGTACGAGTATGTATGATTAAAAAGCAAACCTATAGTCAATAACGAATCTACATTTTAATTAACAATTATTATACATCAACAATTATAAATATATAATTAAAGTCGGTTCACCTCTCACACTGTCTATGTGAGGTTTTTTAATCTTAATCTCTTTTTTTGCCTTTGACCACCGACTGCCAATTGCGTGTCTGTATTGTAAATCTGCATTTTATCCAACAAACAAACCTAGAGTCAACACAACACAGTAATACCACCAATTAAATGATACTGTTATCTCTTACAAAGCTAACGTATATCTTTTGTTATCTTTATTTTTGAAATAATTCTGGTGCAATTTTTAATAGCTTTTATGCAGCTATAGCTGGTGCAATATTATTGCATCTACATACAACCAGTCGATCCTTATTCAAACATTCCCGTAATACACAGGTCAAAACTCAAATGCACTGGGTTTAATGTACCATTGCACAATCCTCGTCTCCGACACAGCTGAGAAGTTGCAGCCAGCCCATTTAGTAAAGTCACTTTTCAATTAGATAAACTGTTTGAAGCTATTTAGTAAAAAAACATCATAGTTATGACCTGTCATCACAGGGCTGTGATGACCTGTGCAAGTGGACGTCCGTCCACTACCAAACATAGGTCTATCCCATTGATTGGCTTATATTATGCTGAGATATGAATAGAATGGTAGCTCAATGGCGAGGTTTTGACAGTTACATTGGACCAAATGACCGAATTTATACCTTCAACTACCAATATATTGTACAGCAATTGTTGTAGCCCAGCTATGCCATCGATCAAATAGATAAAATACTTTCCACGTCCTGTTTTTTAAACATTGATTTATTTTTAAACATAAGGCAACATATAGTCAACATGTCTGGCTGTTATGATTGTACTAGCTCTTAGTACAGGGAGCAAAGCCAGCCGCCTATGGCCAGTGTTTCTATTTTAATCACAAACCATCGGGCATAGAACATGACGCGGTAGGCTTATTACCTACATTCAGATACGGTTACGTCATTGATATTTTTCATTTTCTGTCGAGTAATGCAGGTACCTAATTTGTTGTTGTTAATCAGAGCAGCTAATTTTCTATTCGATCAGTGAATTATGTTATCGTTAGAAAGATTGTCTAAAGACTACAGTAATGCGTCCATCAAATGGCCTTTTGAAAATATCTAGACTCCTAACCAACCAAGAAGGATACGACGCTAATGCAAAATGGTTTTACAAAATATGTATCAATATTCATAAATTACAATGACCATCACAGAAATTGCGAAAACAAATACTGTAATTATTACTTGATGTTATTATTTCAACCTCACCATTGAAAAGTTCACATAGGTACTAAATGACCAGTCTACTTATAGGTGCGTCCAAATTTCAATAGGGAAGATGGTTGGAAAGTTCCACCGGCATGGGATCCTATTCTAGCTAAAACCAAAACAACACCTCTCAGTGCAAGATCTCAAGACACGGTTAGCTCTTACTGCGTAAATAGGAACGTAAATTAATATTAATGAGTGACGGTAGATAAATTTTTCAAAACTTTGTAATTGACAAATAATACCTTAGTCTCCCTGTGACCACTAACGCTGTAAAGTGTTCGAAACGTCAGGTTTTAAATAAAATGTAAATAAATCGCGAAGTAATCCGTAAAATTGTGTTTTAATGAGTTCAACAATTCGCGTAAACGTAAGAAACAAATATACTTAAAGGCGGTTTGAAAATAATATCACCATTAAAATGTTCACATATTAAAAGAAACGTGATTTTTTAAGCAAGCCTGCTGCATCAACGTGTGTTGTTTTGAGTTGCTCGTAAATAATCCGTTGGGTATGGAATCGAACGCATTCGTTGTTAGTGTTGACGCTAAAAATAGATGCGTTTTGATACGAAAGCTGTGATACGCGCGGTTTTAGGATTAATGGTGATTTTGTATGTTTTATGTATGTACACTATTGGTTTAACATATATGCTTCGTTATGCATAAAGTATTGATGAATGTTGAGAAACGAAACATTATGTTACAGGATGTTAGTAATAAATAATTATAAATAAATTGTTTCAACAAACACTCCAATCACCTAGCTCCAAACTAATCGTGAGCTTGTGCTATGGTGACTAGGATAACGGAGAGGCATACTTATATACATTTATAAGCAATACACATATAAAATTTAGGTACAAATTATACATTTAAAATTTGTACCTAAGTTGTTAGTGTGAATGGTCTTATAATTTAATAGGAAAATATGGTCATCAATACTTATAACTAATAATGAAACTGAAATGAACTGATGCTGTTTAGATGAACACCCTGTAATACAGGTAGGTATAGTGGCCAGCACATCAGACTAATTAACACATTTTTTAAGTGTGAATTTTATTTACATTCGGCTAAGGTATATAATATGTATTACAAACATCTGAGTTCTGAGTTAGTTGAAAAATAAAAGATTTTAACTAATTTTCAAAGCTGCATAAAAGATAAATTAAGAATAATTTTACCAAAAAGATAAATACGATGGACTGATGTGCTATGTCTAAGATAGAATATAAGTTCATTACCTCTCTTTCTCTGCTAAACAAAGAAAAAAAGGCAGAGACCTACCTACTAAAAACAGATTTTCTTAAATTTTTTAACTATCACTCATGTAAGTATAATGTGAGTAATATTAAACAACAGTATGCAGTTACCCTTATGCTAATACAATTCATAACTGATGATTTGGCCAAGCATTGCTTTTAGTGCACCCCTTAACATCCACCGAATGGATTACCGAAACAAAGTGTAGGTAATTTATCCCGCCTTCACCTTAATACTGCCAAGTTTTATTTGAAGTGGGGCCAACTTGTCACTTGGCTTGGCAAGAAAAAAGCTGCCGGAATGGCTGATGTATTTTATATTAGCATTAATACACAATATGTTGAATTGTAAGAACGGTAGCTAAGGAATGTTCGTTCATCTATTTTATTTGTGTATTTAAGTAATCTCACGTTTTGCTTATAAATTATATGACAGATTTTTTCTTCGTAAGCTACTATACTTAGATCTTTAAGTTAACCAAATCTATAAACTTCAGAACCATTCAGTTGTGAACGCGTGTAAGGAAATCTAATCATCTTATCATCGCAAAAGCATTTATAGTTTAATTAGCGAATTTCTCGGGATTCAAAGCATTTTTTTTTCTACTGGTGAAAGTATTTTCAAAATTGGTTCAGTGGTTTTAGATATTTTTTCCTACGTACAAAGTCACAACCACTTCTAAAAAACTTTTACCTATTTCTAATGAAGATAATCCATAGAATAAGTACAGAAGATAATTTACATCCAAAACGCGCTCGAGCAACGTACACATAGACTATTTACATACAGCGAAGACATTCTGACTAGTATTATTACATACTTGTTGATAATTTACGATAATATTTTGTTTCAAGGATATCAATCAATGTGTGATTTTTTGGGTTCCGTAGTCCCACGTTCCATAGAACCCTTTGAAGATCGTTCAGTCCGTTCGTCCTAGTCTGTCACAGCAGAATATCTTCTACGTTTATGGACTGATTTGCATGTAACTTAGTTCGAGGATACTTCACATATAGATCTCATTTTTTAAAATACAAAAAATTAAAATTACCCCGTTTTAAGGGTACCTCCCCATACATGTAAAGGGGGGGGGGGTGAATTATATGAATTATATTTTTGAGTGGACCCCCTTATAGCCCGCCAAAGTCGTTTACACGGTGCCCCCCCCCCCCCCCTGTAATTACTAAAGTCTTGGACCTATGAACTTCAAATCACTTACGTAAAGAAACAGGCGCGGAAACTCTTATTTAAAATTGGTTTGGGTGTCCTGTGATGAATACTTTTGAAATTATAAATAAAATAAAAATATATCCTTTTTTTGCCTATACTGTCTAATGTTTTTAGTTAATGGTACGGAACCCTTCGCGCGCGAGTCCGACTCGCACTTGCACGATTTTTAAAAAAACATTATAACACAACCCTTCTGTAACTTGTACCACAGATTACTCGAGCTTATTTCTTGCAATCTCCCCGATCCGCCAACATACCACGTACGTGCTTGTTTTCTTTTAATTACGTCGGATCGAAAAAGTGGGAGTTGGAGGGGGAGAGACGGTTTTATCTTAATCAGGGTTATAGCGGGGACAGCCTCATAGTTATTAGCTCGTAGTGTCGTATAATATAATGCCGTATCTGTATCTACAGATACTGCTATGGCCAAGGAAAAATTGGTTAGTATTGTAAACGAAATGTGGGTCTTTTATTTAGAGGTATATCCAGCCAGATTTCATATTCAAGCTGTATTTACCCCTGAATGCATCATTTTATGTTTTATAGTTATTTTCAATTAGTTTAGTTTACAAATTTATCAAAGATTATAAAAATCCTCCAGCCGTTCTTAAGTTTTACCATGGTGTATCTAATCCAACTTGATTTATTATATTTTTACTAGACCATTTTATCTTGATTTTCATGTGAATATTCACCTTCATTATATGCCAACAGTTTTAAACCACATTCTAATGTACTATAATTTATTAAACCCTTATTTTATCATGACTTCTCGTCACGGTTACAGCGGTCATTTCAAAATGGCGTGTGAAACGTCCGATTTTTTATGAATCGCTCCTCGGGCACTGCGGCGCGTCATCAATCATGCGATATCTCCGCTTGTTCCACCTTTGTTTCTGTCAACGGGTGCAATTCCTCCATTATATCCCGATTCCTCCGCGGTGATAAATGTTGGAATCGCACCGTTGTTGTTGTAATGGCTTGGCTCGCGCTCGTTCGAGGCTTGGAGCGTTTGCTAATGTGTTTGGTGCGATTGTGTTTTGTTTTGATGCGCGGGATCAATTCGTTTTGTGCGTCGAAAGGTCATTGACATGATGGTTTTGATGACGTGTCAGGCCCTAATCTGCAATAAAAAGAGTGGAAACACAGAAAAAAGTCCTTTAAAGATCATCTTATTTCTGATAAACTAACGTGCACTTGAAATTCCTGTTCTACTCGTATATTATCATAGCAATTTGACTAACTAAAGCCCTCCCTTGCTCGGGTAGGTTAGGGTCGTACCGGTACCTATACTATCTAAACTATGCCACTCAAATCGCGTTTATTATCAAGTTAGTATAAGCAAGTCTGGATTAGCTAATCCGGACTTGTTCAAGGCCTATGATTTGAGCTGAAAGCCTTCTGTATAAACCAATCCGGAGCGTCCACCTACATTAGTCCGAACTACCTGATCCACGGTGATAAATGTTGGAATCGCACCGTTGTTACTTGTTGTTGTAATGGCTTGGCTCGCGCTCGTTCGAGGCTTGGAGCGTTTGCTAATGTGTTTGGTGCGAGTGTAGCGTTTTGTTTTGATGCGCGGGGTCAATTAATTTTGTGCGTCGAAAGGTCAGTGATGTGTCAGGCCTTGATCGGTAATTCATAGAGTAGAAACGAAGAAAAATCTAAAGCGCCCTTTATAAAATAATTGCTGGAAGAAAAAGAAAAGATCACTGGAAATTCGTGTTCTATTTATCATTGCTATTTGACCAACCAAAGCCTATCTTGCTCGGGTAGGTAGGTATATCGCGTTTATTATCAAGTTCAGCATAAGTATGTCCGGACTAGCTAATCCGGACTAACTCAAGGCCTATGATCTGAACTGAAAGTCCACTTGCGCATGTCTGGATCAATTAATCCGGAGCGTCTAGCTACATTAGTCCGGATAAGCTTATTCTATGATCCAGAAAAATCTAAAAAGTACTTTAAAAGATCACCTAAAACTAATTTAGAGCAAATAGATTGAATTTGAAAATTCGTAGTCCATATTATCATGACTATTTGACTAAACAAAACCTCGGGCATCTTATGCCAGTACCAGGCCTGTGTATCTCCCCGCGGAGGTAGCAAAAACGTACCTACGCGCGGCGCACCTACGTAGTTGCTAAAACAAGTTGCGTGTCGCTACCGGCCAGAGCCACGCTCGCGCGTTTTATTCACCGGCGGCCGCGCGGCTACGTTGCTGGCTGGACGAGAATGAATAAAGTACTAGAAAGAGGCGCTAGATGGCGTTAGAAGCTTCTCGTAGCAGCCAACCCTATCGCGTCGCGTGATATTACGTCACTGAATAGGTTTAGTGTATTATGAATCATATTCCAGAGTATGTATGAAATTATCTTGCAATGGATTTTTGTAGGTGTCTACACGAAAATGTGCTTGGCTCTGAGGCGAACTAAATTACACCATATTGTTGACGACATTGAGTAGACATTTCTTTGAATACAATTGCTAAGTCATACTTCTGTACGAAGTACTAGTATTCTGTGCCAGTACACACAATAGTATAAAGCCTCTTGCACGTAGATCTCACAGATCACAAGATTTAGACTCACTTTGGCGTACTTTGAATAAATTAACCAACAAAAGGTGGTCTGTATCATGACGTCAGCCACAGCTAATCTTAACCCTAAAATGCTGGGGGCAAATGAATAAGGCTTTATATCGAGATAATTAACGCGATTCAGGCTAAGCTGTATATGAAGCTCGTCATTGTACTGGTAGCTATAAGTACATACAGTCCGCCTATCCCTTTGTGCCTTGAGGCCACCTCTATTCTCTACGTAATAAATGCTGTTTTCGTAGTACAATTTGGTAACTTGAGATGCTACCGACTGTACCTTTGACTATGTTCGCAGAGCGTGTATTTGATATTGTTAGAGTTAGATGGTAAATAAGGGATGAGTTGTGGCGTTTAAAATGTTTTAAATTTATACTAAGTAAAAAAAATGTTCATCGTTTCGTATTGTTGGTCATAGTCTTACTTGACTTGTTAAAGGCCTATGATCTGAGCTCAAAGCCCACTTGCCAAGTCTGTATTAGCTAATCCGGACTTGTTAAGGCCTATGATCTGAGCTTAAAGCCTAATTGCCAAGTCTGGATTAGCTAATCCGGACTTGTCCAGGGCCTATGATCTGAGCTCAAAGCCCACTTGCCAAATTTGGATTAGCTAATCCGGACTTGGCCAGGGCCTATGATCTGATCTCATAGCCCACTTGCCAAGTCTGGATTAGCTAATCCGTACTTGTCCAGGGCCTATGATCTAAGCTCAAAGCCCACTTACCAAGTCTGGATTAGCTAATCCGGAAGATTAGCTAATCTAGACTAGCGCAAGTGAGCCCTAGTATGTATTGCATAGACTTAATTCAAATAAGATTACATAAGTGCTGCTGAACTGCAGACAAAATCAAACATATTCAATCAACTCATCTTGTCACCTACCTGTTGGCTTTCAATTTGTTAAACTTTTGGATTATCTGTCACTGTGTACGTCTTCCTACAATTTTTTTCAATATTTTTTGCCGTTAGGTTAGACATATCGGGATATGTCTAACGTATCGCCCTCGAGTTCGTGTGCACAACCGGGATAACGCTAAGATTAGAATGAAGACATGACCCATCCTCGGCTGAATCGTCGCTTACCATTAGGTGAGATTGCGGTCAAAATATATGTGCCTATTTATTTAAAAAAAAATGCGAAATGTAATAATTAAACCTACACACAATTTAAGATAATTTTGATTGATCTAGCTCGTAACTTGTACCACAATAATAAGTTTACATGGCCCGGATCACAGCACATTGCCTCTCTAAGACGAGCCCGCTTTGACTTTAATTTCAATTTCAGAACACGCCTCCTTTCATCTAAATAAATGTTTGAGAATAGTCAACGACTTAAGCATACAAGGGTACTGATTTTAACAAGCAGACACTCTGACATAGTCTAGGCCCTTTAAAAAAAGCTAGGTATACAGAGTTATTTAAAACCCATTAACTAATGATTTCCAAATAACCCTGTGTACCCTTTCCAAACCACAGGCTTCACCTCAAATAAAGCTGGAGTAATCCTCTACCTTCTGGGCTTATTGTCGGTTGGTAAAGGAGTGATTTTCTGTTTACTATTTTCCAAAATAATTACCAAAGTTCGAACATCTCTGTGACAATATTCTGCAACATTGATTCAGTAGCGTTGAAATGCAACGGTACCTCTACAATAGGTACCAAAATAATAATATTAATATTGTAATAAATAAAAAATAAATTAATAAATTGTTTCAACAAACACACCAATTACCTAGCTCCAAACTAAGCGTGAGCTTGTGCTATGGTGACTAGGATAACGGATAGAAATACATAAATACATATAAACATCCATGACTTAGGTACAAATTGCTCGTGCTCATCACACAAACATTTGCCCCTTGCGGGATTCGAACCCGCAACCACCTGGTTCAGAAGTCCGGTGCGCGAACGACTACACCAAGACGGTCGTCAGAAGAACGTCAGAATTGTCCTACAGAATTTAGGCTACGGCGGGAGGCCAATATCAATAAAGATCAACGAGGTACGCAGGCGTTATTGTGTGCACAAGTGTGTGCATTCTATGTTCATTCACCCTCATAGTCCGATAAGATGGTTAGTCATGACTGGAGAGAGATCAGACGCAATACCATCGGCTCAATGTGCTTACCCAGGCGAAGGGGTGTTACAACCACCAACATCCTGACTTCAAAGCTGTTTTTTTTATGTCAAGACAGAAAAAAAAATCGACTCGACCCGGGATGCAAACTCTCAGATGAACCTTATGAGGCCGTCTGTAGGTACAGATAAAGTTTCAAGTTGTAATATTAGCCTAAATTTTGAGTTGCAATAACAAGTAAACAATAAACTGAGAACATCGTGAATTCTTGTTGAGATGCGAGTTCTTCTACGCTTTCTGCGTTGACTTTTTAAGGATGCTGATTATTTCGTGTAAAGACATTTCGTGTAAACGGACCCATCCCAGATATGTTTTCCGTGAAAATAAATTGCGATACTCAGGGTCTAATTTTATATATTTTTTGTTTCAGGTAAGTGTTCCTGTGCTTATAAATGCGTGGCGAATTATAATTTTTGTAAGTAATGCCTACGGCGGCTATTCACACGGGATCCGTTTTTGACAATTCGTTTTAAAAAAACGGTACGTCATGACGAAGGGATTTCCATTCGTCATGACGTACTAGGCGATTAGTATATTTATACTAGAAATAAGGAATCGTTATTTTTAATGATTCATTAAAATATCTGAATTGATATTTATATTTGTTTCGTGATTCCAAGTTCAAAGTGGATGAAATTTCGAACACGATGCGATCACGATCAAGCAATTTTTCACAAAAATTTCACGATTTGTGTTTTTCGACGAATATTTTTTTTAAATACGTGTTTGAGGACGTATCCGTGATTTTTCACAATAAGTGATGCATGTGAACGCTGGTATTTAAAAGGCATTACCGCTGTCAAAATAAAAAGGAAATTAATTGTAACAAAAAACACGAATCGTTCTTATGTAAGCGAGCATTTATTATGAGACGGAAAATAACTAATTTTATATTTGTAAATTGTAAACTGTTTCCATTATTTATATACATAATGAAACCAACACTGCTCTATCTTATAATAATTACGTTTAATTAAAACATTAGCCAATTTGGTGGGTCTTTACACCCATAAATCAATTCACTAAACGTATCTTTAACCATACTCAGAACGTCCGTATTTCAGCAGTTAACCCTGTAATTTCCAGTCAACAATCCCATAATGCAGTGCAGAAATTATTAATATAGCCCGCGACGCGCCCGGCGTGACGAAGGCATGCGTCCCCATTCTTCGGGAAACATTCCGCGTTGAGCTATGTCGCTTGGATATTAAGCACAACACATCATATTGGATATAGCGACCCCCCGGCTGCCGCAGGGTTGGTATTAGAGATTTTGTTCGGCGATACTCTTATGAGGCTTGATAACGCTTGACGTAGTTATATCCACAATGTGTTCCTTTTTATTACCTATGACTTATGGAACTTGTGCTCCTGCTTCAATTCAAACCTTTTGCTACAGTACCAACATTGTGGTGTACCTACAAAAAATTATTGACCCGACCGGCCGACAAATTAGTAGGTAGCTTTAGTTTGTACGTACCCCAATATGTTTTTTGAGCGCATCAACGTTGTGTACACAAACATTACACCCGCATACTGATATACCGATAAATTGATATAGTTTTGGGGATGGAAATGTTTTCACCGCACCATTAATAGGTCTATAGAAAAACTTGTATCATTTAAGCAGAAGAACAAATGTATTTAGTTATTGACTGCAGAAGGAACTCGTCGTTTATTTGTTAGAAAGGTCCTAAACTTACCTTAGGTAATATTAAACTGCAGTTACCTACTGCCCGCTAGTACCAATATTCTACTATATCGATAGCAATTGCTAATAACTGTCTTTTATTACATGTAAGCATTCGAAACGCAAGTCTTATTGCATATTTAAACTAAAAGACATTCTAATTATCGTACATCCTGAAAAGCAGTTTATAAGAACCCGAGTCCATAAGTTATGTTCGGCTTGGCGTTTGTATAATAACCGGCTTGTCAGCAAATAGCGAAATTGATTTAAGTCGCGAATTTTGTGTGGTTCAAGTCACAAACGCAATTTTTCTTTTCATAGTTGAACGGTCTGTTCAAGAAAAGACTTAGGTTAAGCAGGCAGTTTATTTAAATGAAATATCTACAATCACAGTCAAAGCAATGTCTTGTGTCGTCCCTGTCAGTCCAATCTAAAAAACAAAAGTCCTCTCATGTCTGTCTGTCTGTCTGTCTGTCATGTTCGTGCCAGTCTTACCATGAAGCCTGGACGCCGCGACAATCGTAGTCATAAAGTCAAAGGATATCGGCAGAAACTTTGATATTACAGGTCGATACGGTCAATTTGCTTTAACCCTGATATTCTCTGGGACACTTTCCTAAAACTTTACCCATATCCAATCGCAGTCTGCATTTTCGCATTACTGTGGTGATTTTTCATGAAACCAGGCAAGCCTTCCTTGCACTAATTCTACTGGTAGAGAATGCCTTAAGGCATTAAGTCCGCCAATTGTACTTTCTTTTTTGGTGCAATAAAGTTTAAATAAATAAATAATTCAAAGCAAAAACCCCACCGCTTAAATATAATGTAAGATGCCTGTTTTTAACCCCCGACGCAAAAACGACGGGCTGTTATAAGTTTTGATTGAATGACTAATTAGTCGGGAGAGTTCATATGTTTGATGAAAATCGGTCCAAGATGGCCGCTGTAACAAAATGGCGGATAACATATATTTTTAAACTCCTTCAATATGGGTATCAAATAAAAGGGCTTGACTAGTAAAATACTATACACTATAACAAATTTCAAATCCAAGATGGCCGCCGTAACTTAATGGCGGATAACATATTTTTTTACACTCCTTCAATATGGGTATCAAATGAAAGGGCCTGACTAGTAGAATAGTAGAATACTATACACTATGACAAATTTCAACTCCAAGATGGCCGCCGAAACAAAATGACGGATTACATCTTTTTTTAAACTCCCTTAATATGGGTATCCTATGAAAGGGCAATTTCAAATCCAAGATGGTCGCTATCACAAAATTGCGAATTGCATTTTATTTCAAAGTTTACCTACTTACTTTTCCTCAACTATTTTATAACAATAATTATTATTTATTATTGATTAAAAACCTGATGAAAAACCACATTACTTAGAATTTTAAAACGCAAGAAAATAATTACAATAAAATTAAAAAAAATATGAAGTCCCCTACAAAAAGCATGAAATAAAAAAATAAATTAAAAATTTAAAAACCCCCGACACAAAATAATAGATGCACATAAAAATCCTAAAACAAGGTTTTATAATAATAAATAATAATAATCGTTTAATTCAGGCAACAAATTTTTACACAAAATTTTGGCCCATATAATAAATACCTTATAGACTAACATACATACAAAATATAAACACATTTTAAAATATAAACAAAACGGAACAATGAACTGCACGCGTCAGCGACATGTAGCGATGCGCGCGGTGTCGGTTGGCAGCCGTCCTCGGAACTTCCGAAACACGACTCCCAGCGGCCAGAAGTCCTCCTTCATGAAGGTTGCAAGATGGTGGGTCGGTACTCTCACCACAAAAGAACTAAAGTTCACTTTGTGACGAGATTCCAACCGTTCGACCCTCAGGGTGAAGTTTGATTTCTTTCGGACATGGTCTACGACGTCCTCGACTTTTGTGGACCAGTGCAGGCGGGACACATACAACTGCGTCGTGCGTACTTCGGGACGCAGCGGATGTTCAGGTCCGGTCGGTGCGGTACCACGGTGGTTACGGCTGGCGGGCTTCCTTTTTCTTCTTTATACTTTTATGAAACCCTGCTCATCACACCGGTTCTTCGGTTGACACGGTGTCGGTGACAACTTCTTTGTCTTAGGTTTTTCCGATGTGTTAGGCTGCCGAGGTGGCATGGCAGCGGCGGCGGCGTAGGCACAGGTCGGGGGGCTCGTGTCAGCGCTTTCATCGGCTCCGCTTGCGCGGGGCGGGCGGCGGGGGGCGGCGGCGCATCGTGGTCAGCAATAGTCGGCTGTGACTCAATATTGATGAGCGATGCGTTTTGCGCACCTTGAATACGCGCGTTGACGTTTGAGGCCACGGGTGACCTACTTACCGAATCATTACGTTTTAAAGACAATAATTCGTTACGCAGGTCGCAGATGGTAGATTCCGAGGCCTCTACTTTTAGCTTCATCTCGGCCAGGCTCGCTTTCAGGGTTGTTATGTCCTTCAGAAGCCTGGTGACGTCGACGTGGTCGAAAGTGACAGGGGGCAGCTTATGCAAGTCCCTCGCCACGAACGCAGGCACGTCGTCCGGGTCGGTCTCCTTCAGCAGTGAGATGACATCTTGGAGACTCCTCTCGTCTTTTTTATCTCTCCTGCGGGTCGGCATGCGGTCGGCCTTGCCGAGCGACTGGTAGAGCAGCACCTTGCCACTGCAAATCTCCTCTGCGTTGAAGTTAGACTTGCAGATCTGCATGATGCTGACCTCGTCCATGGTGTCGATGGCGTGTTGAATAAACGCCAAAAACTCGTTGGCTATGAGTTGCTCGGAACCCATAGCGGCGGTTGCGGGCAGCGGCTGAGCCGCGCAAATCGCGTAATTAATAAATTAATTAGGGTCAGGTGCTAAGTTGCGGACGCGACCATTTCTGAGCGCGCATCGCACTGCACTGACGTAAGTACACAATTTTTAATACTAATTTTGTCGCGTCGGGGACCGCACTAATATTAGACCTTGCGCGCCGTCCACCAAAATTCGCGCGAGTCGCGTTCGGGAAGGAACGCTATTTAAATAAATGGATTGAGGACTTATACAAAAACTTTATAATAATATGTTACGTAACTATATACTTTAACACAAAGTTAGTCTAATATTAGTGCGGTCCCCCGACGCGACAGCATTAGTATTAAAAATTGTGACTTACGTCGGGTCAAAATTACAGTTTTATTTTTTGCTTTTTATAGGGTTTCCATTTAAACCAACTGTATTGTATCTAGCTATAATTCCATAGTTATAAAACCTTGTTTTAGGATTTTTATGTGCATCTATTATTTTGTGTCGGGGGTTTTTAAAATTTTAATTTATTTTTTTCCTTTGTATTGGTAGTTATTTTTAGCAGTCGGGTTTCTGTTATTAAAACGTGATATAATACATATCTTTTTAAAATACCTACATATTTCTTTAGTTAGAAAAAAACGAACAAACCTGTGTTATTTGCAGGCGCCATTTAAAAAAATATATAACCTATGTCACTACCACAGCTCTGACAATTTCAACGACACCTCATATTTCAAAAACCGTCTAGCCGTTTAGGCTGTACAAAACATACATACACATATACGCTACACACTCGAAATACATAACCTTTCTGATGCAGTCGGGTAAAATACTTTGGTTTTATCATAAAGTACATGGGAGTACATGGGATAAAGAAAATGGGAGTTTGAAAGGATAGTATCAACTTGATGATACACCACGTGCTTAGATTCATATACTTTTTAAAGTACTTCCATTCAAAAATTTCTATCGAATATCACCTCACATAAATCCGGGACATAGACATCATATTCTTTAAAATACCCGGCCCGGAATAAAAAGGTCCTATTATCCGGACGCAACAATGCCCCAACGAAAAGTACTCCGGATACCAGCTGCAACATTATAATAAAAGGTAACTGGGAATGGGTTTTCCGGATAAAATTTTATTGTGAGATCGACAAAGAGCCCGGACGAAGCCGGGGGAAGCCGTAATTTACTAAGTCCGCTTTTGAGTTCACGGGGTTTTCGGGTTTTAAATGTAGTATATGGTCCGCGAGGAGAAGTAGTCTTGATGTCACCGAACTTAGATTAATTACTTTTGTGAAAGTGACTTGTTCAAGGCCTATGATCAGAGTTGAAAGCCCACCTGTGGAAGTCTAGATTAGCTTTTCCGAAAGGTCAACTTGTGCCGTCCGGATTGGCTAATCCAGACTGGCGCAAATTATTGAGGTATACGACCGTGAATTTATTGTACAAGAGTGAATTTCGTTGCCGGCTGAGGAGTCCCCCAAACGCAATGATTTGTCAATAGGGTTTTTCTAGACAGACATGACCCATCCTCGGCCGCGTAGTCGCTTACCAACAGGTGAGATTGGGGTCAGATGATTGTCTATTATAAAAATAACTATGTCATACATTAAATAATATAAAATGACTTTGACCTTTTATGCAGTTGTAATAGAGGCGATTAAAAATTGGTCAATAATATTGTAGTCTAATGATGTTGATACCCTTATAAACCTCTTTATTTATTTATTCTTTATTGCACAAACAGTAGTACAAATGGTGAAATTAATTCCTTAAGGCATTCTCTTCCAGTCAACCAGTGGGTGAGGCAGAAATAGTCGTGGCGGCGTAAAAAGAACAACATACTAATTGATCTATTCTAATGCTCTTTCATGTTTTATTTTTAAAAAAATCTATCTTTTTGTACTTAAAATGCATTAGTCCATTTAGCGATACAGTTGTCTTTATATGTAAGTAAGTAAGTCAATCACATACATAGTAACTTACATTTTTATATTATAAGCAGAAGATAATAACTTTCAAACACACTTAAGTACCTACAAATTATTTGAACAAAAAAAGCAGCACTCCTAAAGGTTTATAAGCTAAAATATTCTGAATCTTTCCAGTTCATTAATGGACAATAAACCTGTGCATCAAAATTATAGACTTATCACGATGACTTGGGCTTAATGCTATAAGTTTAAAAGTCAAAAGTTTAGGCCTGTTCCGTTTTTGGTAAATAAATTTACATCGAATACCGCTAACGAAGTGAAGTGAGGAACAAAGGCATAAAAGTAGGGGATTGCACGCAAAGAGCCTATTCAGGTGACAATTCGAAAGTTTCATTGAGAAATAATTTAATTCAGTGACCATGAATAGTGACTAATACATTGACAAGAATTTGAAATTGACAAGAATCTTTAATATAGAATTTTCAACTATTCATATATGTTTGCTTTATAAAAAAGATAGAAATCGATAACAGAACTTAGCTTACTAAAGCTTGCTGAATAAGAATAATTAACAATGGCTGTAGAGTTAAAAAAACATGGTAAAACTATTTCATTTTTTAATTCATTTTTTATTTTAACCAAAATTGATTGACGCTGACCGTCGTCAAATTTGTTTAAAATAGTAAGTTCAGTTCGAACAATATCGGTTCAGTTAGCCAAGATGCCATGTACTATCGTACATACATATTGCTAAAACTAAAACCCTAATGTTTGACGTTGCCGTAGTCTGTTAGGAAAATATAGTTTCGTATAATTAAAAAAAACCGGAAAAGTGCGAATCTGACTCGCGCACACAGTATTCCGTTAAATCAATGGTTTTTTGTACAAAATTTGCGGCTTTCCGATTTTTTTCTTTACTTGTGCTGTAACCGTTCTTGTTGCCTCTTATGATTCTAAGAATATGGGGAGAACCCTATAGGTTTCGATTCCCCTGCAAAGTATCAGAAAATACGGCTAAAATGGGACCGCAGCCATCAAAATTTGATGTCAATTTTAACTTGATATCTCCACGCGTCCCTGAGAAAAAGGGTTTTTACAGACAGACGGACAACAAAGTAATCAAGTAATCCTATAACTGTTTCTTTTTTTCCTTCTGAAATACAGAACCCAAAAAATGTAATATCAGCTTGTTAGTTGGGTGGAGTTAGTTGTGTCCTTTCATTTGTCATTACGTGAATCCTGGGGGAAAAGTCGTATTAATTTTGGGAGTGGTCCTGTAACTTAATTTGGGGGTTATTCGTTTGTTTTTGGGTCAATTAGTCAATTACTTTACATACACGTGTGTTTGTATTTATCGGGCAATTTTGTTTTTGTTGTCAAATATTATCTTCATAACATTAATGTTACACAGAATTAAAACTTACCTATCTACATAAATAATAATAAAAATAAAATGCAGGTTCCTTAAAAAATAAGACCGCCTAAATTGAACCGTTCTTTATGTAAAAAAAAAAACATTTATGTAAATTGATACTGTGTGTGGTGTGCAATATAAAGTATCTATCTATCTATCTCATACTAAAATAAACAATCACGCCTATGTATTATTTAAATAAGTTTTGCTGCAGAATCGTAATTTTTTTTTAATTATTAAAAACTTTTTTTTATTAATGTAAAATAAGGTTAAAACTACTATTATTTTAAAACTTATATGCGATAACAAAACGCATCGTTATTTTTACTTTGCATTTAAAAACAAAATTGTTGATTGGTGTTTTGCCGTCTCACGAATACCCATACACATTTCAGTTCCTTCACTCACGAAATACATTTTGAAGTAATAAATTACGATTCGACGACAGCTTGCAAAGGTAATAACATAATTGGTCGCATGCCTCCGACCATGTGTCGAAAGGCTGGTTAGCCGCGCGCGTGACTAACTGATTTAGGCATATTTCTGCCTAATTTTACAGTTGACGCTGCATGTTTAGTTGGGACGGGTTGGTGGAATTCCCCCTTTTGTTTTTTAAATCGTTCTTACAAATGAAGTGTTAAACATCCTGAAACGGGAAAAAAATAAGAGCCTTATGTCAAAATTATTTTTAAGCTACTATGTCATAGGAAACAAAATGTAATCAAAAACGGTTGTTGCTAGTTTTAAAAATAAATTGATCACGCATTTCGTTTAAAACTCATTCATCAATAAAGTATTATTTTTATCTTCTGAAAAACAATAATAATGTAATTTGGAATATATCATTTTTAGTGATAAGCCTACATTGGTCATCAAATAAGTGTATATTGCCTTGTAATTTATTTAATATTGAGGAATAAAGAGTTACTTATCTATCAATTAATAAATTTGCAACAGAAGTTTGATTTTGATTTTATGATATTATGGACAGAATAACCTTATTCCACAACTGCTACAAAAAACTATTTTTTCCTCACTATTTAGTATTTCTAGCTAATACCATAGTCTGCACCACCCATAAAACGGAATGTAAATACCGTAAATACGGGATGAGCATAAAACTGCCATAAAATATCGCTATCTTTATCGGTAATAGGCGACCTATCAGCTTAAAGGTTCAAAGTATTTCATATTTTATTAGAGGCTCGTAAAGTTCAATTTGTGTTATTTACTCCCAGAAACATTTCTGTCTCGTCTCTGCCATCAATGTTGTATATCATAATTGATTGGGGATGTTCTAGTGACATTTACGCTTAGTGTTTTAGAATCGTCCGTGTCAAGCTTCTAGAACTTACGCCTGTACATCTTACTACACATATTCGTTGCAAATTCACCCGTGTTATAACAGCATAAGATGCAACAATATTACCAGCTTGATGTGATGTCGTCTGTACATGAAATAAATGTAAGTTATTATTGCTCTTGGTCTGTTAGGTAATTTATGTTTATTTCCAAACAAGAACACAACAAATATAATAATAATATCCTCGCAGCCGAATTTCGACTACGGCGGCCTATCTCAACAGAGATTAGCCAACTGCGCGGGACATATTATAGTGCACAAGTGTGTGCGCAATACACAGGGGCACTCTCTGTTCCTTTACTCTCATAATTCGCTGAGACGGCAGTCCGACATGACCGTAGAGAGATCAGGCGCAGGACCAACGGCTTAACGTGCTAACAACAAATATATGGAACTCTTTTCAATACTTTACATCTTCTTTGGGTATTCAATCCTCAGATAGGTTTTAAAAATATCTCGAACGTCAATACACAACATAGAGCTCATTTCCTGATCCAGACATGTAGCTTAGCTGTATCTATATCTCATCATCGCATCGGCAAATACGTCAAGAACGCGTTGAGCCGTGAAATCCCGCGCAATCTACCTACATATCCAGTCACTCAATTTTAGCCCTTAAGATTAAAGAGATAAGAGTATTCGATGATCTGCAAGAAGACCTATCGAGCAAAGTGGTCACTACAACGTGGTGCCAAGAGCCAAGCCTCAAATCAATTTGCAAATTATCTGTGCTCGAATGTAGGCCGTATCATATACATAACCGGAGCTACATTTCGATTTATAGATCTTAATTAAAACTGTGAAAATTGTGGCTGGTTTATTATTTAACTAGTGGTTACCTGCGACTTCGCCCGCAAGAGTTGGATTTCCCATATAAATTTTCATCCCCCATTTCACCCCCTTAATGTTTTTATATCGAGACAAAATGTAGCCTATGTCCTTTCCAGGGCCTCGAACTGTCTCCATACCAAATTTCATCTCAATCGGTTTAGTGGTTTAAGCGTCAAGAGGTAACAGGCAGACAGGCAGACAGACAGATAGACACACTTTCGCATTTATAATATTATAGTATGGATATTATTATGTAAGAACCGTTTACAGAAAAACGGTGTTTTTAAGTCGGTAATGTATTCCATCCAAAAACATTACACTGACAACATCAAAAACGATAGTGTACTTACTTAATACAAGTTTATATGCATCAAATAATGATAACCTATTCAAAAACTTTTACATTTAATTCAATAAGGCCTACTTGCGCTTATTTAGATTAGCTAATCCGGACTTGTTCCAGGCCTATTATCTGAGTTGAAAGCCCATTTGCAAACGTCTGGATTAGCTAATCCGGACGGTCCACTTGCACCACTCTTGGTTAGCTAATCCAGACGTGCGCAAGTGGGCCTAACCTAAGAGAATGAGATATAGTACAAAATCGATAGCACATATCACTAACTGTACTGAAATTAGTATTGCATTATGGTCCAAACTTGTGTTAGTCAGAGATTCAGCGGAACAAAATTATTATTATTAGGAGCCTGGCAGGCCTTCCCACCCTTTCTGCACTCTCCACGATTTTGGGTCACCAATTAAAATTTTTGGTGCACCAATTTAATGGAAAACCGAAGACCCAGAAGTCGGTGGCGTGACGAGCTGGACCCATACAGAGCGGAACAAAATTAGTGAATTTAAAACACTTGCGTCTCCCCCCCATCAGACTCGACCAAAACTACTGCCACGTAACAAAAAGACAAATTTAACAAGGTTTTATCCGCCACAAAACGCTACTACATTTTGGCGCCCAAATAAAGGAATACTACGTTTTAGCCAGATGCAAGATTCCCACAAAAGGACTTGCAATATATTTGAATGTGCGCAGAATATACTAGTCCGAGAGATGGTCGTAATATTGGGTGACTTTGTCTCGCTGGAAACTGGTTTCACTTTGGACTATAATGACAAGTCTAGTGACAATGTGGTTTATTGATAGTGCCATAACCTAGTTGTGTTACTAATATGCATATTTAAACTCTTTTAATAATCACATTTTGGTATTATATTAAGTTACTGTTCTGTTTTGTTTTGAAGCTCCCTGAAATTCGATAGATATTATTAAAAAACATTTAACATTTTTAATTTTACATATCTTCATAGAAATAGCAGGGGTAGTGTAACATGCGTCAAAACTTACTCTGTTAACGCGAAGTAAAAAAAAAAAACAGAAAATAATAAAACACCTCGTTAAAATTCGCCGCCAGGCTCCTGGCCTATACCGCACTTAATAGACTTGAACTCTCGCCAAGAATGCACCGATTGATTATTGATATTGCAATGCTATATTAGTTTTCGAGAAATGAGCCCGAAGTTAAGAACGATGCCAAAGACGTATTACTGGGCATTGTTTTCGTTAAATGTTCTCTGTAAATGCCAGTTTGTTTATTCTGGGATTGTATTGCACAGAGAAACACAAACATTTTTGATGAAGGTAAGGTAACAGACTAGCTGTTTGCTATTTTATGCAGAGCGTTTATTTTACTAACAGTCTTAGGGTGTGGTTTGACCAAACGAACGTACCCGAACACTAAAGAACTAAATAAAATAAATAACACACCAATTACCTAGCCCCAACTAAGCGTGAGCTTGAACTATGGTGACTAGGATAACGGATAGACATACTTACATACATTTTTAAACATCCATGATTTAGGTACGAATGCTTGTGCTCAACACACAAACATTTGCCCCTTGCGGGATTCGAACCCGCAACCGCCTGGTTTAGAAGTCCGAGGCGCGAACCACTTCACCAAGACGGTCGTCGAGTCAACTGTTCCTTGTAATTCGTTTAAACTAAGAATATTTGCAAACAAAGGTGTATAAACGACGAAAGAGTGCTCGATCTCTGTTAACACAAAGTGAATACGATAGAATATTATAAAAATGGAATGAACAAGCCTTTGGTTGATACAACTGAACCTTTAAACCACCGTTCAATATTGAGTAAAGCATATTTTAATACCAAAGTATGAATCACATACAAACTTGTACAAAACCACAATGATTATAGTTTTAACTTTTTTGCAGAGAGTTTATTTACCTATTCAATAAAAGGCAGAAAATGCTACTTATAAATGTCAACTCCATTGATATACTATACCTCATAACCCATTTGAAGCCGTAAAATGTTAGTTATCTTTGTTTTTTCGGCCTCACTAGCACTTGAAGATAAGACACATACAATTTAGCAAGGCTTGAGAAGGAATTGCATATTACACTGTCACTTGGTCGAAGTTCAAATTAACGACACGCTATGTCACTACCTAAACCACAATAGTTAGATTTGTTTTATATCTGTGCCTATACTCTTTGATAACACATCACTGAATATCATTAATCAGGTTTGGCTGATACCAATTTATCAGAAACGCTATGCGATTTTTAAACATTAACAACTAAATTGCTTTTCCATTTGTAAACTAAAATCATTGACTGCAAATTGGAAATGAAATGAGATAATTTTATTTGCTAAGCGATATTTCACAAATATGATATCCATTTTGTAGCGACCAGACGTGGCGAGCCGAACAAACATATTAACACTCAGTATCCGGGCAAACATCCGATACTCTGCAGGCATGTTTTAAAACTGCTTCTAATAGTTAGTTTATTCCAGTGTGACAGCATACAACATAGTTTTTCTTTAAAATCGAGATTTGAGAAATCGAAATTGAGTTGTATAATATCTCGATGTTAAGCTTGTGGAGTCGCAGCGTACCTCTGTATCTCACTTACTGTCCTTTTACCCTGATGTTCATCACTTGTTGTCACTCTGTACCGAATATATCTTAAAAACGTTAACTTGTGTACCTAATAAAAAATATATTATTTTAAAAAAACTAGTGACGAATTTAGTAAAAAAAGTCACTCAAATATTTACAATTATGATATTAGGAAGAGATACAATTTAGTACGTTTTCTTCTGTTCATTAGTATTATGTACGTAAGTATTATTTACACAAAAAAGTGACCAATATGTTGTCAGTCTTCTGGACAATTCTATTTAGTCTCGAAATCCTATTAAAATTAGTTTAAAAAATCTTCCAATTTCTCCGGTAGTACACACAAGTGTCAATTAAGCCTAGAAAATTGATATTTCTCTAATAAAAATGTAAGAATAATATTTTTTATAATTTAAAAATTATTTCAAAAAAAGTTAATACGTTGTTTAAGATATTGCACACTTACCTCTTTAAATAAGACACCAGAAAATAATAAAGTAATTAGTCTAACCTTACAACTCTTGACCGTCTGCTTCAACAAGTTGGATCCTTGCCATTTAGGATTTGTGCAGATAATTTCAGACAAAATTAAATAAGACCGCCTAGACAATCCAATGTAGCGTAAAGTCGAGCTAGCTACTTTACTTGAAATGTTATTTTGAAAACAGAAGGTATGTTACAAGTAAATTAAGAATTACACTCATACACAATCAAAATTAGATGACTCATTTTGAATGCCTGTTTCCATTACCGCCTTTTGTCAACTCGAAGACATTCATTTCTATGCCATTTAATACCCCGACCCCAAATAAAATGGGAAAGGGCCAGGCAAAGAAGGTTGCTATCTTTTGAACTCTAAATGAAATTCATGTTGGGGCACTTAATATGCACGTCCCAATCTTAACCCTACCACTGCTTCGGGACAATTGGTGGGCTAGTGCTGAGAAGAAGCAGCAAGAAACTCAGTCAGCGGGCTATGTGGGACTCCGGATTTGTTTAAAATAATTAATTTAGGTGCTACTACACACTGAGCCTTGACATAATATAAGTCAGGCATTTTTTGTAATAACAACCACTTTTTATTTATTTACTAGCGCGTCCCCGGGAATTCTGCGCAAATGCCAGATTTGCCATGCAAACAATTATTATTCCCTATTTTACCCCCTTTTTGAATAATTTCTCGTTGTTTTTGTTGTTATTCTGCTATACAAGGAGGAGACAAACCCAACAAATTATAGATCATGTAAATCAGCCGTTCTCGAGTTAAAAGTGTTCTAACAAACCCTATTTTGTTATATTTATTAAGATATTCACACTATTAGTTATTAATAATGCACGTAATTAATAAAAACTCCAAAAAAAGTCTAGAAACACTTATAAGATCAGAAATAACACCCGCATTATTCCGTTAACTACATGACACATATCAAAAGAAAGTGGCCTTAAATATTCAGTGCGGAATTCTCTCCGAACTTTTTACCGAAACCGAAACCGTCAGGTACCTAGTAATACTAGTAAATTCCTAGCACATGAACGTCAAAGCAACATAAGCACATGCAAAAACGGAAACTGCGAAGGGAAACTCCGAAGCTATGAAGCCAGTGGGTGAAGGCGTGGGTAGCGCTGTCGATTTTTGGTAGCCTACCTGTAGACTACCAGGTAAGATAGGATTTAAAAAAAATGATACAGACAAAAGTAGAAAATTAAGATAGCTATTACCTAGGTGTTGTAAGGTAGGATTACAAAAAAGATAAGATAAATACAGCTCTTTATTGCACACAGTAAAAAAATATAAAGCAATTTACTCATAACGTACGTACTGTACTGTACGTACGTAAAGTGCAGGCAGTCTTAGCGCCAAAAAAATTCAATCCTATTTTTATTTGTAATTTGTTGTTCTATAATTTGCGTTTGTTAATTATTTGTTTATGTTTATTTCTAAATTCAAATAACCCGAACATGGAACCTAGGACTTCCCTTGGAGCCATGAGGGAAGCCGAAGGCTTATTTATGGAAAGCACTTGCCAGCACCATGGACTACAATTTGCGCTCTTCAGTTAAGATCAAAATCAAATTGATTTTGATCTTAACTGAAGACAAAAACTTTTAATAAAAAAACGCTGCTCAAACACACTTCAGTAGTTAAAGCAACGACAAAAATATTTTTTCTTAAAAATATCTACTCAGTCAAACTTGCTTATTATCGTTTTAATACAATTGTCGTGTCGAATCAGGTGGCCTAACATTCGTCCCCTCCTACACTCTATTGTTTCCATCAATCTCCTTTTTTCCCTAACCATAGACAAAACTTCTTCTCCGTCCAACTTATACGCTCCATTCTCCTCCAGCACCACATCTCGAAGGCTTCCAGTCTCTCTCTGTCCCTCTTTGTCAATGTCCACGCTTCACATCCATAGAGTGCTATACTCCAAATGTACACTTTAACAAGTTTTTTGCGAACTTTGCTTGATTCGACACAACAATTTTATTAAAACGATAATAGAAGGAAGAAAAGAAGGAAAAAGGAAGCGAGGAAGACCAAGAATAAGCAAATAAAAGAAAAGATAAATGTCGGGTCGTATCAGGAGGTTAAGAGAAGGGCGGAAAGCAGAGAGGAATGGAAAAAACTCCACCGACAAAAGCCTAGCTCTTAAATTTGATGCTGATCAAACTTGCTTCTTTAAATTAGGCTACGGTAGCTTTCAATATGACTAAACTTACCTACATCTCTCAGCAGAGGCCTTGATGCAGCTATAAAACACGATCTCGAAATAAGCGCCCAATATCAATCAGTGTACTGCAGTGTGGTTATAGCTCAGGTATAGCTCGACCAAGATGTTACAGGAATAGACCGAGCTTAGTGAAACTTCCCAATGATTTCATCAAAAATACTTCGTATGAATAAAACGATTTTGATTTTAGCAAAGTAAGGTTTTTTACCCGACTGCGGAAAGAGGGTTATATTTTTCCAGAGTATGTATGTATGTATAATTGTTTGGCACGCCCTATTGCCTACACGGCTAGACAGTTTTGACATATGAGGTGTCGTTGAATTCGTCAGAATTCTGATAGTGACATAAGCTATATTTTAATAAAAGCGCACAAAGGTGTTGATTTTTCCTTATCATAGCAATATTGGTATCAAATGAAAGTCAGTGAAAATACCATTTCAAAAATATAACAATTTATGCAGTCGGGTGATTTGTTTTTTCAATAATAATGTTTGTTCTTGTATATACCTCCATTATAGTCGTTACAGTCACTGTGAATGCACTTGGGTGCTTTCAAAAAATAGTCATGGTCAAGTTATGAAGAATATGCATGACGAGTGTCAAGTTTTCATATGGCAGGACTTCATTCATATAACTATACTCACGGTGTAATTACAAACAAATCGACAGTTTTAGTATCTCGACAAAGTAGCACGATATGATGAATTTACCTACATAGTGGCTACTTTTTTAGCTCCGAAACTAAAACAATTAAAATCGAATCGATCAAAATCAGGCCCAGTTAAACGGCGGAACCGTTTAACTGGGCCAAGAAATAATATTTTAAACATGAACATATCACAAAGCTAAGCAACCCACGGCGCGGTCGTGATTGGATGGGTGACCATTCCGACCATTTAAGTGACGTCCATGACAAGCATCTCAGTGCTTCGGAAGGCACGTTAAGCAGTTGGTCCCGGCTAATATCTGTGGTATTAGTCGTTAAGCCTAGTCAGAGGCCCTAGGGCGGCTTGATAACTTCTGACAGTAAGGTTTGTCACTTGCCTTACATACACCCCTCCACCAATCCGCACTGAGCCCGCGTGGTGAAGTATGGCTCGTTCCTCCTCATAGTTGAGGTGAGGCCTTTTCCCAGCAGTGGGATCTAATAGGCTGACTTATATTATATCACAAAACATGCGACGGTTTTCCATCACCACCCACACAAATATAAATCCAACCTTTTTTACCACTTCTAATTGTACCTACCAACAAGGTTTTTCTTTTGTTATATGTTTGTAAAGTGGTTTAGTTTGGTTGCAATAAAGAGTATCTATCTATATACGAGGGTCAAACTGAAAGTTCTTAGAACTGGCCACTTATAAACAATATAATAAAAAAAATATTCTAAAATTTGAAAATAGAACTCTTTGCCAATATTACTGAGTATATATTTCATTCATTTGTCATTTGTTTTACGACTTGGCGGCAAATTGAAAATTGTCTGTGTCACGTCAAAATGAATTTAACACGAGAAAATTTTCGTGCAATGATTTTTTATGACTTTCGATGTCATTTAAGTCAACAAGAAAGTTATGATAGACTACGATTGGCCTTTCACGATGAAGCCCCATCTCGTGCGACTGTTTACAACTGGTTTAATGAGTTTAAACGTGGTTGCACTAATCTCACTGATGATGTACGTGAGGGACGGCCTTCTACGGCGACGACTGAAAATAACATCTGTGTTGTGCGGCGTATGATAGAGACTGACAAAAGAGTGACCTATCAGCAGATTCGGACAAGCTTAGGCATCGGTATGAGTCAAGTGCACAAAATCCTCCACGAACATTTAGCGGTCAGGAAGCTTTGCGCCCGGTGGATACCTCATAATTTGACTAAGGCTCAAAAACTCCATCGTGTGGATTGGTGCCGTAAAATGATTGAAAGATTTAACGGAGGTGACTCAAATGCTGTGTTCGACATACTAACAGGTGACGAAAGCTGGATTTACTGTTATGATCCTGAAACCAAAAGACAATCTGCTCAGTGGGTGTTTCCTTTCGAGGAGTTGCCAACTAAAGTGAAGAGAGATCGAAGTGCGGGAAAAAAAATGGTGGCCTCGTTCTTTGGAAGGATAGGTCATTTCGCAACAATTGTGTTAGAGGATCAAAGAACAGTTTCTGCAGAATGGTACACTACCAATTGTTTGCCACTTGTCTTGGAAAAAGTTCGAGAGAAACGACCTCGCAGTAGGATCCTCCTTCACCACGACAAGCGACGAGGCGTTGTCGTGGTGAAGGAGGACCGCCAAGCGAACGATCGACTATTTGGCGACATCAAACGTTGAATTACTGGGTCACCCGCCGTATAGCCCCGACCTCGCGCCTTGTGATTTTTATTTATTTCCAAAAATTAAAGAAAAACTTAAAGGAAAGCGGTTTATGAATGCTGAAGAAGCGGTGGCTGCGTATCGCGATGCCATTGAAGAGACCCCTAAGGACGAGTGGGCAAAGTGCTTTTCCCAGTGGTTCCATCGCATGCAGCGGTGTATTGACGTCAATGGACAATATTTTGAAAAGATATAATAAAACTAATAACTGGCTAATGTAATCAGTTTTTGATTTTCTAAGAACTTTCAGTTTGACCCTCGTATCACTCTCTTAGCTGTGTAAAAGCTGAAATAGCTTTTTGCTCAGCACTCAGCAATATCTTGGATCCTTCAAAAGCGTTAACCAACTGATGACCGTTTTACGCGCATTTTATCTTGTGAGCTGGAAGAGCAGTGGCTGAAATAAATGCTCTGAAAATTGCATCCCACTGAAGCATCGGATTTCAGTATTTCAGTTCGGTTTTTAACAGTCGGGTGGATGAAATCGATCATTCAAAAGCACTTATTTGGAAATCGATAGAGATACTTTTTCGTGCTGTTATGAGATATTACTTAAAGGGGTTTCCATAATGTAATAGACATAATATTGAACAAGTCTGCTTGAAATGGGGCCAATATACAAGCTACTTTTACTAACTACAACATAACTTATCGTAGAATAAGACCAGAGTTCACCAATTCATAAACAGTCGGTTAACCCCGATTGACGGTTAATTTGACATAAAGCCCATACAAAATATGTCAAATATTGCTACACTGGCTAATTTAAAATGAAAATAAATTATTGTTTTTAAGTGAGAAGCATTCACTATGCAATCTTAATATATTATTGCACTTGAAAAAAACGACCACCAGAGGCGGGAATCGAACCCGCGTTCTTCGCATACTGGGCGATTGCCTAACCTCTCGGCCACCCTGGCGTTGGCAGAGCCTGTCGAAATTTTCAAGTGCTTCTTAACGCTGTAATGCCGCGTTGCTTTCATCAATGTTATTGGTTGTTTTTTTTTTCAAGTGCAATAATATATTTAGGAAACGGTTTGGTATTATTTGACAATTATATTGAATTCTGTCAACTTAACCATTAATCGATGTTTACTGGCTGTTTAAAAATCGGCAAACATAAGCCTGAATTGTCGATTAGATTTCTGAATGTCGTTAAAAGTTGTTTTAACAACAAATAATTACCTCGAGTCGCATTTTTGGAATTTCTCCAAAAAACGTCTAGAAACAAAAAAACATGAAAAGAAATTAACTTTAGTGGCAGTTAGCGAAATGTAAAACAGTTTTACAGTCGGCGAGACGTACTGAAGACGTGTGGCGGTAAAACCAAGAAAACGGGGGAACGCGGAAGAAGCAGTAAAAGGGCAGAATTACGACATGCCTTAAAACATGACGAGAAAGCTACGATTCTATTTTATTTCTTACGTTGAGTTAGTATTTGACGAACAGCTATTCACACCATCCAAATAATTACAGCTTGTTATTGAATACCCAAAAGATATAGCTAATGTACACGAGGCCAAATGTCAGATCACCCATTTTGACCTTGAAACCGCGTCTATATTTCCTACGTAATAAAAGCTGAGTTCGTATTTCAATGGGTAGCTTGACGTGCTTCCAACTGTACACTACATTGGCCAACACATCGGACTACACATTGTTATTGCAAAATCTTCTCTTTTATAACTACATAAGATACCCAAGTGAATGTATACCTAAATTTGCTATCGTCCATACAATAGTGCTTTTCTACACTATCTAAAAGATAGAAGTACTTTTTATGCAGCTATGTTAAAAAAGGAACAAAAAAGCTGTCATAACGTTTGTGTGAGTTTGTTTGCAGGGAGCTATATAAAATTTACAGAAATATTGGCCACTAATTATTGTTTAAATAGTTTTAAATTTAATGTGCACCCATGCACAGGCAGGGTGGATCATTAGTAATAAAAATAATAATAATAAATAGATTTATGTATACATCATTTTATTAAAAAGTTGCATTAAGAAACTTATGGAAGTATCTTCCAGACAGCTAAAAGCAAATCCTTAAATATTTAATTTTGGCTTTCTGGTTGCTTTCATTCATATGTTATAAATCGAGGTCGGAATTAGGTAGAGTTAATTATGTACTTGCATCGAAATGTTGATATTAATGTGGACCTTCCCGGGATTTCTAATGGACAATCCCGTGTGACCAACAATATTACAAACAAACATTTTTTTTGCTCTTTAAAATTAATCTCGGGATTTGAGCCATATCCACTTTATTCTTTCGTTGTATAAAATCACTGTAAGTACATGAATACCTAATTCCGACCTCTTGTTATGAACGACTTGTATCAATTATTTCTAATTATTGTGTAATGCTTGGACTACCCATGCCTGCATAAATATATTCAATATCTTTTTTTAATACCACTGATCTCAGCAAAGCATAACCCCAGAGGCTATAGAAATAAATGCGGAACTGGTCATTCGGAAAAAGCCAAGTGTCCAGTCGCCGGTCCAATTTAGTTTGCGGTCCCCTGTGCCTTGTCTGGTACACCAATAACCTCATTTTCCCGGTTTTATTACAAGGGGCTAAGATTCAGAATCGAATGAGTATTTATTGCCAGCCGTTTGCAGCCCTACCTAGATTTTGGGCCCATTTAAAAAGATAGGCGCGGTAAAATGGGATTTGGGGCAGGTAAGAGATTAGTTCCAAATTGGTGGGCTTTGTTTTATCTAATGAACGTTATTATTACGTTGATATTTGTTTATTAAATACTTATCACTAACCCTGGCATCGCATGGGTTACACGTTAACAAGGTTTTTAGTTTAAATGTACTTCATAGTTTGTATCATTCATTAATTTATCGAGATGGTTTTTCAAACTGAGTGTCCGCGGGTGATCTTTATTCGATTTATTGGAGTGTTTCATGTAAATTTTCTTTGCAAAATATTAAAAGATATTCCTTTACTTTCTTTCACCGTGCTCAAAGGCTGACTAGATTTGCATATCGAGTGTCATTAAAATCTCCACCCCCTTTTGAGATACGCTGACAAAATGCTGAAATGCCAATTTTAATGTCCTCCCAAGTGAGGAGGAGTGACGCGATGTCCTGTATTATCGAAAATCTTGATTACGGACACACTGGTGTAATTTGGGGAAGGATTTAGAAGCCCTATGCAACTTCTAGTAAAAAAAATAGTAAACAGCAGCTTTCGTGAAGGCATTTATTGTTGTTACGCTAAAGTCAGAAAAGCAATGACAGCTTTTAAAATAATGAAAATTACAGTTCATGGGTATTGCTTTAGAATTGTTATCGTAATTGCGATAGCTTGCAAGTTAAGTTAGGCCTGCAGGTTCACAAGAAACTCGTCCTTGCCTTTTTTATCAGAATAAAACTTGCAGTTTAAATTACAGAAGGCCATTTATGTACCTTGTGTTTTCTAGACAGACACTTAAACCACGTATTCTGAAAATGAGAATTGCATTTTGACATCTATAGCAGTTTCAAAGTTTACTCCAAAGCTGTGAAGTTATTTCAAATATTACACCGTTTGTTAATAAAAGTGTAAGTGGTGTGTTAATTATCTTGAACTGGATCAAAGCATCATTGTGAATATTGCATAGCTTTTGTTGTCTAGCAGTTTCAGGCTTTTGACGATGACGATAAACATTTCGATGATTAAATTGATATTTTTTTTATTTACAATACTTCAAACCATTATTGGCCATCCTCCCCATACGTGTGTCACTTTAACGACCATCCAGAAGGAGTTCGGACTTCATTGAGATTTACTACCGGCGAGAAATATTTACGAGCCATCGATACCGTCTCGGATTACCATTTCATTAGCTTTCAGTTCGCTAAGGCCGTATAAACGAGCGTTTTATACTTTTCACAGAGTCAATTAAGAGTAAATAGCATTTGATTTACACCTCCGGCTCTGGTTAGTTTAAGTTGTGAAAATATTGCACTTGTTAGGGTTCTGTACCTCAAAATAAAAAAACAGGCCAAGTGCGAGTTGGACTCGTGCACGAAGGGTTTCGTACCATCATTTATACAACATAACACTATAGAGAAACCTATTTTTTGTTTTAAAACAGCCATAAAAATCACGTTTATGGGAGTCCCCTTATTTTTCAAATTTTAATTTAATTATTTATTTTATAGTAAAGAATATAATTTAATATTCTGTGAATATATTAAGCGTCTGCTAGTTACTTAAATAATATCAAGCAAAAAATTGCAAAATATAAAGTTTGTTTTATGGGAGCTACCCATATTTTTTATTTTTTTCTGTTTTTTTTATTTGAAATGGGTTTGCTCTTGACTCTAGACTAAGCCAGACGTGGCACAGACAGAGTCGACGATGGAGCAAGCTTACCCAGAAGAAGCCTGTTCACTCTGAGTTTAAAGGTCTTTGGGTTGTAATCCGTTGGAAACACTAAAGCGGGTAGTGAGTTCCACAATTTAGCTGTGCGCATTATAAATGTTGATAAGAAGCGCTTAGCTCGTATCGTTGGAATAACAACGCGATATGGGTGGTATCCCGCGGTGCGTCTAAAAGTTTTTACACCATCTGTGAAAATTTCAACTGTCTAACAATCACGGCTAATGATATGAATGATATACCAGGTGTTATTGAAATAACGCAAAACCTCTTACAAGCAGGTTCTGCTGCTCAAATACATCAACTTTTATTATGAGACCAACATAGAAATCCTAAAAAAAAAACAAGTTCTCCATACAAACTGATGTCAGCTGGTTATGGTTTAGTATGGGGAAGCAAACTTAAATTTTGCGATTTCGATGTTGGTCCCATAGAAGAAGTTGTTGTATTTAAGATACAGAATCGGCCTCTTAGAGGTTTTGCGTTATTTCAATAACACCTTGTTGTTGACAGACAGACAGATAACGGCGTTTTTACTCTTTGTTTGGTTGGGCACGGAACGCTAAAAATAAACTCATATAAGATTTTTGTTGTTTGTTGCCTGTCAGTCAAGACCCTTTTTCGCAAAACTCCTTATAGTTAAATTAATATCAATCCCTGGCTTGTTTGTGGTCAGCCCTCTTGGTTTTTACACAACACAAAAGAAAATACTAGTTTTTAAGGCTTTTCCTAACCTATAGGGTACTTCCTGTAGACCTAGAATCATTTTACAATTTGGCTAGAGCTAAGGTAAAAAAACTACATATTAATTTGTAGGTACATCGCGTAAAAAAATATCTTAAGACATGAAAAAATTTACGCAGGCTTTTTACATTGAGCTTTTTCTTGTTGAAAGAGCCTAAACTCAAGTTTACATACGGCCAAAGCTGAGACTATTTTACTTAACCCCAAAATTCGTCTTGTAAAAAATTCACGCGCACTCGAGCGAAATTTTTCAAAGTCCCGAGCGGTTTTTAACCGAAGTTTCGGAGTACGTACCGGCCATTTGAGAGGGTACATACTGGCAACATTAGCACTAAGTAAAGATCGTTAAAACTTTGAAGTAGCTCAGTCCATTAGCCACATTCTGCCCTGTCCTCGGATTGAGTATGCGATACGTGTTTTTTTTTTAAGTTATCGTTGCGTTGTGTGCCAAGGGCTACTTAGTCGTGACTACAAACTGTTTTACAGATGAAACTTTAAAAAATATATCGTATTTTAGGATTAGTTTTTATTCATCTTAGATTAAATATAATAGTACACTGGTAAACCTACATTGTTAGTTTTTCTTCACAAGCCTACCGCCTCGCGTGAAATTTATCGCTTTTCCAAAGCGAAGCGCAGATAGTATATTTCATCAAGTTCGTCTTCTTAGCTTAGGTACTCTTGTAATTTTCACGCCTTTGTTAAATATCGACAGCTTATGAATTGAGTTAAACGGTTGTAAGAAACATGGCGGATATGAAAAGATTTTCTGTATTCTTGATATGAAAATGTTATATGGATATGGATATTTATCACATTTTAATGATTTTGTCATATATCCGCCATATGGGTAAGACTTTATGAGCTACCATAGACGTCGATCATTGGCTTTGTATCAATTAGACGACCGTCTTGGTGTAGTGGTTCGCGCCATGAACATCTAAACCAGGCGGTTGCGGGTTCGAATCCCGCAAGGGGCAAATGTTTGTGTGATGAGCACGAGCATTTGTACCAAGTCATGGATGCTTATAAATGTATATAAGTATGTCTATCCGTTATCCTAGATACCATAGCACAAGCTCACGCTTAGTTTGGGGCTAGGTAATTAGTGTGCTTGTTGAAACAATTGATTTGTTTAATATATTAACCAAAGCATACAAAAAAAATGACAATTACTACCCAAAGGATTATGAACAAGATTAAAATTCTAGAACAGGCCTATGGATTCAGATTATATTGATACTTATCATATCCATACCCACAATAAGCTTCAGGTACTCAGTTATAGCTACAATGGCGGAGCCATTTTGTCCAGGTCACCGCGCCTTTTCAGTAAAACCAGTGCTCCGATTATCATAATGTACTTATTAAGTATTTTGGCAAAATACACGAGCCATTAAACAAAGCAGTTCATTGAAAATTATATCATATTAGTCAATATTCTGAAAAGCTTGTGGTTGAAATTGCAAAACTAAACTAAAAGAGGTATAAAGGGTACTAACTAAGGTTATATCTAGCTTTGCAGTTTTGAAGCAAAATCGACAAAAGTTGGTATTTAGCTATTTTGTTAGGAATCAAGAATGATGTACCTATTATAAGATTTTTGGAAATTCGAAATCTGCCCGGAATAGGACTGTTAACATTTTCGATAGTTCTTGTATTATTTTGTACAAGTTATTAATATCAGTTTACTTATTAGGTGACATAATATTAATATCAGTTAAAAGTTTTTTCATATCCATACTAATATTATAAATGCGAAAGTGCCTCTGTCTGTATGTCTGTTACCTCTTGACGATTAAACCACAAAACCGATTGAGATGAATTTTGGTACGGAGACAGTTCGAGAACGTGGAAAGGACATAGGCTACATTTTATCGCGATATAAAAACAAAGGGGAGAAATGGGGGATGAAAGTTATATGGCAAATCCAACTCTTGCGGGCGAAGTCGCGGGGAACCACTAGTCTGTTATAGTTACGGAATAACCACCTTTGAAAACTTGACAATTTCATCAGGTATAACTGCAAAAAAAATGTTAATCTACTAAAATGCACGTTAATTCTAATTGCTTTAATTCCACACCAACTTAGTTTAAATGTATTAGATGACATTAAAATTTCTCAGTCATATCATCTGTGAGTAAAAATTTTGTATCCTCTTGTAGAAAATCCTTCAACTATCCCTGTCTGAAATTACAAGAATGCTATGAAGCAATTTTAATTATATCTTACTTTGGAACGTAATAATAAAATTAATTCTGGAAACTTAGTCGACTGCCCTCTGAAGAACATAGTTAGAGTCACGTACATGACAATGAACTCTTGATAAGTCACAAGTTATAAGACGAAGCGTTTATCTATGCCATTGTAAAAAAGTATACGACAGTAAATATTGCACACAAAAAACATCGACCTGCATCATGTGAGAAAATCATGCACGCTCAACCCAAAGATGGTAAATTATATTTTTTTGTGCAACTTTAGTAAAAACTTGCAATGGAATTGATTGTTCTGATGGTTAAAAATATTTGCAACAATATTTCCGTAGCATACTTAGGGTACTCGTAAAGTCAGCCTATATAAAAAGGCCTCACCTCAACTATAAGGAGGTACGAGCTATACTCCACCACGCGGGCTCAGTGCGGATTGGTGGAGGGGTGTCTGTAAGGTAAGTGACAAACCTAACCGTCAGATGTTATCAAGCCGCCCTAGGGCCTCTGACTAGGCTTAACGACTAATACGAACAGATATAAGCCGGGACCAACTGCTTAACGTGCCTTCCGAAGCACGGAGATGCTTGTTATGGACGTCACTTAAATGGTCGGAATGGTCACCCATCCAATCAAGACCGCGCTGTGGGTTGCTTAACTTTGGTATCACTACCAAAGCGTTGCCGCCACTGCGCCACAAGCACCTCAGGGTACTCGTACATTCCACAAAATATTAATAAACACTAACCTGCGCTAGCTAAGTAGCGCAGCAAATACTTACAAAAACCCGAAGTAGCATACATGTGCATGTGATAAACGTCCCTGTAGAAGAATGTGTACGTTACACTGTTACAGTGCGCGTCAACTCAGGAGTACAGGCCGTTACAATTTCGCGCTATTTACAGACACGCAGCTTGCACTCCTGAGTTGTCGCGTATATAGCTTAAGATTAAATTGTCTCACAAGCCTAATGCCTAATTCAATGTCTTACAAAATCGCTTTAAAACTTACCTCACATTGCTTTTAGACGACAGTTGGTTGAAGAACTGCAAGAGTGCGGGTCATTTATAGTCCTAAAAGTTCATGCGTGACTATCCATCGTGGGGCGAGAGAACGCCAATTACACGCAATTGTCAAAACAAATCCATTCCCCGAAACATCATCGGTCACCCACTGATGTCTAGCAAGCCTCCCCCGCACCTCTGGTGACCGCAAAAAGGTCGCGCTTGAACTTCTCGGACTATAGCACATCGCGCCATTTAATAGTACGTTGCGCTGCATTTCTCAGTTGGTGCGTAGTGGCGCGACGCGCTAAAGACCCGTACTTCTGACCTGTCGCGTACTTCAAGTTGTAGGTTTCATGACTTGCACCACACATACCCTGGATGCCTCCAGGTGAGCTCCCCGTGGATGCTGTAATGCAATCATTAGAGAGCGGCGCATTAGGCACAAGTTCGGAGACGGGATGAGTTTGTTGTTCATGTTTCTGATTCCAGTTTATAATTCCAGTGGAAATGTATTAGCTGCAGACTGGTATGGGTAAGCCAATCATACGATTTAAAAGAGCTAATTTTGTATTGCCCTGTATTTTTTACATATAATTATTATGGCGAAATTACTTTCTACATACGAAATTATAAAAAATACACTTACCTTTGTCGGGAGAATTACTTCAGTATACTGATTGTAGTTAGTGTTACGAAATGCTTAAAAAATAACCTTTTATATACACCATAACAGTAAAATGCAGCAATTTAGATAGAAAAATGTACAATGTGTCTTATCGCTACATTATCAACGATCTCTTCCAGGCAACCTTTGAAACAAAAATGGTTAATGACCCTAGTTTTATACCCAATCTATAATATTATTACAATTTAATTTACTCATTAAAACACAATTTTACGGATTACTTCGCGATTTATTTACATTTTATTTTAAACCTGACGTTTCGAACACTTTACAGCGATCGTGGTCACAGGGAGACTAAGGTATTATTTGTCATTACAAAGACAAACGGCGTTTTATTCCTCGAATGCTACGTGAAGCCATTGAAATTAGAAAACATCCAAATTTCAATAGAGAAGATGGTTGGACAGTTCCACTGGCATGGGATCCTATTCTAGCAAAAACCAAAGCAACACCTAGCACTGCAAGATCTCAAGACACGGTTAGCTCTTTCTGCGTAAATAGGAACGTAAATTAATATTATTGAGTGACGGTAGTTAAAATTTTTCAAAACTTTGTAATGACAAATAATACCTTAGTCTCTCTGTGACCACGATCGCTGTAAAGTGTTCGAAACGTCAGGTTTAAAATAAAATGTAAATAAATCGCGAAGTAATCCGTAAAATTGTGTTTTAATGAGTTCAACAATTCGCGTAAACGTAAGAAACAAATACAATTTCATTTAAGCAAGATTTAATTTAATTTCGTAAAAACTTGCACAATAATATTTTTTAATTAAGCTTAAGTTATAAAAATAGTAATAATATTATAATTCTTAATCAAGGGATATATGTGAAGAGAATTATATTCTGTTGTTTCAGAATCAGAAGTTTGTTGCTTAGGTACGTGATGTATACACGGCCGCACATCAGTCTACCCCACTTTGACCTTGAGACCGCCTCTATTTCCTACATAATAAATGCTATTTTTGTAGTTCACATGGGTAACGTGACGTTCTGCCGGCTGTACCTACCAACTTTTTAAAAACTTAATTTGTGTCACAGCGCGGTGACTACGTAACCTAATTAAGTATGCTCTCACACCACGCAACTGAGGCGAAGATTTCAACAACTTTCAACAATTCATATTCATAATTCAGACACTTCTCTTAAAACGCTGCGAAATATTTATATCGAGCCTGAGAAAAGTTTCTAAGGGCACTTTCGTTGGAAAGGGTATGGAACCTCGTAGAGGTTCATTCTTAAGTGTATTTAGCATAAATATATAATACTGAAGGCAGTTAAGGCAGATTTATGGGACCCGTTGTAATTTTTGTAGCGTTCTAATTGAATAAAAAAGTTGGAGATGGAGCCATTTTGTTTTGTGTTTGAACGCCAATTTCGGTTTTGGGACTTTTTGTTCGTTCTTTTTATGAAAATGACACCGTTACTGAATGGTCTTTCTTCTTCGGATTTTGCTTTTTATTTTCAGTGATAGATTTTCTCATACATAGCGTATCTTATGCTATATATTAATCTGCTCCAGCGATTAAAATAAAATCATTCAGCTTTTACAGATGTAACACGTTAATAAGTAGGTATTATTAAGATTACACATAAGTGAGGAAGTTTTATGGCCTCATTATATTAAATTTAATGTAAAGATATCTTTTAGTTCACAAGTTTTCAGTTAAAATTAAATAAATGTCAAACTTTGTTCTTCGCCAAATGAAATTAAAATATCTTGGCCGTATGTTCCTAAACACTAATTTATTTTTATTTTTATATATAAATCTGTCTACCCAGATTTGATTTCAGCTTCTAAAGATAATAGCGGAATGCATTGTCTAGGTGAGATTGCACTGACTAGCCGACTGGCTTGTGCTTAGCGAGGCCTTCAAGGCTATGAATAATTTAGTGTTAGAAATAGGGCGCTTGCCTTACCGATCAGACACACGAATTAATAGAACAAAGAGCAAATTTAGTCGTTAATAAGATAATATTTAAATGCAAACATTATTTTACCACTCTGCCTTAAAATACTTTTATGGAATATAAAGAAAATGCAGGTGAAGGTAAGAAAATAAAATGCGTAATACATCTTAATCGTAAGAAAATGCAGGTTAAGGTAAGAAAATAAAATGCGTATCTTTTTACATACATCCAGACACTTTGTGTCAACATAACCTATAACCTATATCCTATAACCTAATCTATACGTAGCTTGTGAAAATATTGTTTTTATTTAATTTAAATTTTAATAATCGCAAAACTTAACAACACTTGCATTATTAAAATAAATATGTACACATGGCCGCACGTCAGATTACCCCACTTTACCTTGAGACCGCATCTATTTCCTATGTAATAAAAGCTGTTTTCCTAGTTCGTGTTTCGTTCGTGCGACTCTACATACAGAAGTGACAGTCAATTCTCACAATAGGTATATTTTTGGGTCAGAAAATGTTTTCCACTCTTGAAAACCGTGTGTCGCGAGACAATAGTGTCTCGGTCACAGCTCGGGACCGCCACCGCGAAATATCAAATTTTCATTAGTTTTAGCAAAAAACTTGTTTCAGGGAAAATGTTTATTCAAAAACCACTGAGTAGAGGTTTAGGCTCCTTGATTTCCAAGTTGTATTATTCAACTAAGACAAATCTGTCCCTTCAAATATTCTGTACGAATTGTTTGGTATGCCAATGTTATTGTACGTTTTGATTTGATTAACAACCGTCTTGGTGTAGTGTTTCGCGCTCCGGACAACAAAACTAAAGGTTGCAGGTTCAAATCCCGCAAATAGCAAGTGTTTGTGTGATAAACACGAGCATTTGTACCGGAGTCATGGATGTTTACAAATATTTTGAGGATGTCTATCCTTTATTCTATTCGCCATAGCACAAGCTCACGCTTAGTTTGGGGCTAGGTAATTGGTGTGTTTGTTGAAACAATTTATTTATTTTGAGGTAGAGTCACCTACGCGTGTTTATTTCTCCTGAGATTACTTACTGTTTGTACCTCAATAAGTACGTCAATGACTTCAAAAACCTTACCTTATTTTTTTCCAAGACTTTAAAATAAAGATAATCTATTTGATAAATGAAACAGTAAACACATCTATCGCTACGTAGCTCAGGCAGGCAGTCCTGAGATTACTTACTACATGTACCTCAGTAAGTATGTCAAGGACTTAAAAATCTTGCCTCACTTTTCCAATAATTCAAAATGAAGATAACCTATTGATAGATAAAATAATATAGTAAACACATCTCTCACTACGCAGCTCTTCCCATCCCTAGTAGAATAGCGGCCCTACTTCGAAAATCGCTGCCTCCGCTAGTCAGCTAATGAGTCTTCAAAGTTGCGTAGAGATACGCGTTCAACTTCATTACGTATTTAGATTCACTCAATATTCCTCCTTCCTCGGGGCTGTTTAGGAACTTGACAACTCTAAGACAATTACCGTACCCTTGGTATTATTTAGCGGGGAACTTAGTGTACCGGTCTGTTGTGGATTCTTCCCGCTTTATTTTAATAATGAGTTGCTGGTCTGAAGTACATAACAGTACCTATCATAAATATTAATAACTTAAACATAAACATTGCTTAAAATCATCTGATCCATTAAAAGCCTTTTCTTTGGAAGCGAAATAATGTAGGGTCATTAATAAAATAACTGATAAAAAACTTCTATAGCAACTGTTTTTTCTGGACAATGCTAGAGGTACTAAGTGCGAACATTGACCATAAATATTACGAATACGGATCCTGCTCGATGCATGCGGCTTCTTGGAGACACGCGGCTATCATGGAACCATGGGAGTGTCATGGCCGCATGCAGCCATTCCTATAGTTCCAGGCAGATCATAAATCTAACGGTAAAAAGGCGGTATAAAAAAAAAGCTCAACAGTATACAGAGAAACAATAAAGTATGCTTGCGTACGTAAAATGAATAAATCCAATGAATCATTGCCATTGCATACGGTGCACTCGTAATTGTTTCCGAAACTAAGATGTGTAATGAATTGTGCACTTTCCGGCCGAACGGCCGTTTGTCAAAAAGTCGAATGGGCGGAATTGCTCGCAACATTTTTGACTCGAAATACATACGTCATCGGAAAACCGATGGCATTCACCACGGCTACCGCCACAAAAACGTGTAGTTGATCAATAGCTTAATGTTATATATTGCAAGACCTTTCATTTCAAGTATTACTTTAACAACTTGAATAAAAAAAAACCGGCAAGTGTGAATCGGTCGCATGCACTGAGGGTTCTCGCTTACAAACATTGTTTTTGCAACAAAGGTTTTTTTCTACACTGTATATTTCCAGTTTTTAGATTCTTTTCTGTACTTGTGCGGCCTGGCCTGCCTTTATGCCAAATTTCATGATGCTAGGTCTATGGAAAGTACTCTTTAGGTTTTGGTTACATTGCAAAATGTTAGAATGGGCTAAACTTGGCGTATCTTTGAATCGCGGTGACTTCATTGAAGGCTTGATTTTATAGCTCCAAAGGAACCAGATACCTATGCCTGAAACTTTAAATACTTATGTACTTGATGTGATTTCATCTCGATACTCCACGCACTCCTGAAAAAATGAGCCTTGACAGACACTCGGACAGACTAACAGATAGATAGATACTCTTTATTGAACACCACACACAGTATCAATCTACATAAATGTTCATAGAGAATGGTACAATTTAGAACAAATTGACAACAAGGCGTCAACAAGTGTTTCTATAATGGTTTTTTTCCCTTTTGTGGTACGAAACCCTAAAAATTGCTAAGTGCTGGTTGGGTGACACCTAAAAGTAGAGTTCTTTAGTTGCAGGTGTCTAGTAACCATTTTAAATAATTGTTTACTCGTGTAGTTTTGAATACTTCCGAATAACACTAATTAAATTCTCAATACTAATGGTTTGTTGGTTAGATAGTTCTTTTCCATTTTCCTACTCCTCACGTCAATATGCTGTAAGTTGAAACGGCCGCATCGTTACGGCCGGGATGACCTCTTGTAAATTTTTAAGACTTTATCGCTCCAAGGCACGCCAAATAGCGAGGTGCGTTTCCATTATCAGGTTTTAGACGAGATTGAAAAGGTACATTTTTGATATAAGTTATTTTCCTTTCGTACTTATATTATGTGGCACAAATTGATACGAAAAAAATCTATGAGATTTATAATGAATAAAAAAGGCCTTGTTAGGTATTTAATATTTAACCGCAAATTGTTATTTTAAAAGCCATTTATAACAAAATGAACTGGATCTTTAAAAAAAACATAACGGTGTTATTACAAAAAAATAGACCAGGTTTAAAATAGGTCTAAATATTAGCCGACAACAGAGGAATGAATGACACATTCGTGACATAACCTAATTGAGAAGCGCTTTCCTAATTGGCTAGCTTAAAGCTTAGTTTCGTCTTAACCCGGTACTAAGTTTTAAGTATAACGGGGCTAGTGTTTAAATGACTCGCTTTTTACAACGTTTATCGTATCGTGTCGTCTCACACAGTGAAAACTAACAAGCTAAAGAAATCATAAAACTTTAACTAGCCAGCGAATGCGGTCATGATCTCATTTCTCTAATGTAACATTACATTTTGTAACTATTATTAGAATAAAATGCTTGTCTGTCTAACCGATAAGCTTTCCCAAACGTTAAACATATGCCAATTTTCTTATAAAAACCAGTTTATATTTTAAACATATTGGAGTTTATAATTTATGTTTGCATTGGAAAGATAGTTTACGTTACGAAATGAGGAGAATAGGCTCCTATGCTCAAAATAATAATCATAGTAAAACTTTGATACACAATGTTTTATTTACCAATTTATACTGAACCCGAGATCGTATAATCGTAGTTTCTACTGTTTTAAGTGTGATAATAGAAAAAAAAAACTTATCTGCTCAAATTCTAAAAGTAAGTGGAAAGCTTTGGATTCACTGGTTTAGCGCTACATATGTGTTGTTTCAATAAGTTTTACTTAGTCCTAAAGCTGGAACTATATTATTTGATTGCTTTAAAAATGTGCTTTTCTATTTTTCTTTAAATCTCAATGAGGAAGCTGGAGACTTACATTTCCAGACCAAAAACTTTTCGATGAATACTAACAATACAGTTAATTATACATCCACCATCATAATTCCTCGTTATTTTTAACTCGTGCATGTATAATTGGCATGCCAATTTAATATAAATTAAAACCGGCTCATTTGCCTCCGCAATTATTGCTGGCTTAAGCGTTTTAAAGTAAACGCTTATTTTTACACTGTATGTCGTATTTTGCGTGTTGGCGCTTAAGTTGATGTTGGGGTTTATTAGTTGTTTTATTTATATTTCGCAATTATTTTTAACGTCACGTCAAATATTTTTATTTTCAGAGTCTTGGAAAATGTAGGGTTTATTCATACCATATTATATAAATGATATCGTGTTATGATGCTTAGCAAATAGGTGCAGACATTAAAAAAATTGCTCGTTTTTGTGATTCGAACCGAATATTATGTATTTGTGTGTGTAGATATCTGAACATTGAAAAAGACAAACAATATGTTTGCCTTTTTCGGAGCAATTTTTTTCTACCTTGCTCTGGACACTGACCTCAATATTTTTCTAGATATCCCTATCATTTGTGCACCAGCAATACATTTTTGTACCAACAAAAATGCGTGTGCACGTGAAAGCCAGTGGCTATAGACAAAACTGTGTCATAATGATTCAGGGTAAGTTGTCCATTTGAAAGGTGTGTCTTTTGTTCTAATTATCTACCGAAAATACGCATTATTTCATCCATAATAATAAACTAATTAGGGATAGTAATGCGTCGAAATGGAACGCGACGTTTTTCACTAAAACGCCCGTCAACGGTTATTACAATGAATCACTTAGCGCGTCCAACGCTATGTATGCTATGACACAGCTAGTAGAAAACAGCTAGTTTATGAATGTCTGAGACTGAAGTTAACCAACACATTTAATTTTTAATCAGCCGGTTTAGCATTATTTACATATTCATTATGGGAATTCTATCAAAATAACCGACAATCAACCGTTTGATTTCTCCGGGTAAGATACGCGAGTTTTAGAAATATCTGAACGCAGATATGTTTTTTTTTTTAAATAAAGGAACGATTTCTTTTAGAATTAGACAAATGAGCTACCTAAAGATTTAAGGTAGTTCTCCAGGGCCCATAGATTTTTTCCATCCTGTATAGTGAACCTTTTCAAATTATCTGTATATCTACGGAATCTTACCAGCAAGTAGGCCCACTTGCGCACGTTAATCCGGATTAGCTAATCTGGACTGGCTTAAGTGGACCGTCTGGATTAGCCAATCCAAGCTTGTGGCAGTGCAACATAGATAACAGAATTATTAAAACACAATTTTACGGATTACAAAATCTGCAGTGTGTGAACATGTCTTAGACAAACCCAACCACTTCATTCGTTTCGACCAACCAAAAATACTTGCTAAAGAACGTTGTTTTATTCCTCGGTTGCTACGTGAAGCCATTGAAATAAGAAAACATACAAATTTCAATAGACAAGATGGTAGGAAACTTCCACCGGCATGGGATCCCATTCTAGCAAAAACCAAAACAACACTTCGCAGTGTAAGGTCTCAAGACACGGTTAGCTCTTTTTGCGTAAATAGGAACGTAAATTAATATTAATGAGTGACGGTAGTCTAATTTTTCAAAACTTTGATATTGACAAATAATACCTTAGTCTCCCTATGACCACACCACCACACAAATAAAATGTAAATAAATCGCGAAGTAATCCGTAAAATTGTGTTTTAATGAGTTCAACAATTCGCGTAAACGTAAGAAACAAATATAGATAATAGGCCTTGAAAACATCCAGATTAGCTAATCCGGACGTGCGCAAGTGGCCTTAGACATTAACCACCTACTGAAAAAATGATAACTGTACTGACTTTTACACCTGTGCTGTGCTCGAGGCTCACTCGCGATGAATAATACGGCTCTAATGAGCAGATAACACTCCACGCGTGTAAAATGTAATTTACGTGGTCAAAATTAAACAGTAATTTGTTCGTGGCTGTGCAAGATATTTATTTTGTGTGTCATCAAGTTTTATGTACTTGTGTGAAAGGCTTTTATAGTGGAGACCTGATTGAATGATTGGCGGTTTCTACACAACATGGCAAGCTATACAGTGTGTCCGCGTTTCAACAAGCGATAATTTAAGGACCTTTAATTTATCAAATTTTAGAGACAATCCTTACGAAAAAAAAATATTTCCGTTTTTTTAATTTTTTTTGTAAAAAAAAAACATATTTGGGTTAAGTTTTGTAATAGGTTTGAAAAACTATTTAACTGTTTTAAATTTTTAGCAAGATTTCTTAAAACATTTTTTTCTCTATGACAGTTGAAATTTTAGTTTGTCACTTATAGGCGATAGTGTTACCGGTCAAATAAACCATTTGCATAACTTTTGGAACCTCTAGATCCATAGAAATAGTTTTTTTTAAATATATTAGTTAATGCGCCGGAGGGGGGAGGGAACTCCACTTGGGTTTAACCAACAAAACACAATATACTCTCATAGCTGCAACTTGTGTATACAATTTGGTGACTTTTCAGCGGCCAAAAACACGACCGCATCAACCACTCAACAAAATCCATCATCAATTTGGCAAACAACATCGATCACCATTAACGAATTAGGTGTAGAGTTACACGTATTTATTCGCGATTCGCCGTTCGACAGCAAATCAGACCACACGTCTTTGTTGCAAAAACGCTCTTATTACAACTGCATACGATGCCACAGTACTAAACTTGACAAGCTGTACGTCCGTTCGTGTTCGAACACCGCTTTAAGGCCGATAAGTTTATCGCATATCAAACAGACCGCTAAATCACAATTACACGAATCCGAAAATTTCGCCTAAAACTGTACAGTATTCGGGTGCAGGCGGCTAATGTGGCTAACATTGAAATAGGGGTACTGGAAGCAGTACCTTGGAAGTTTTTGAGACTTGAAATGTATTATTTTATTTTATTCGAAATAGGTTTGCTCTTGTCTCAAAACTAAGCCATGTGGTAGACAGAGTCGACGGTGGAGCGAGCGCACCCAGAAAAAGCCTGTACACTCTGACTTTGAAGGTTTTTGGGTTGTAATCCGTTAGAAACACTGACGCGAGTAGTGAGTTCTACATCTTACTCAGCTGTGCGCATTATAAATGTGGATGAGCTTAGTTCGTATCGTTGGAATATCAACGCGATATGGGGGGTATCCGATGCGTCTGGAAGTGCGATGGTAAAAAGGAGCCGGTGAAATGAGTTCATGGAGTTCTTCAATCGAGGTTTACCGACTGTTTAGAAATTGGTAAATTCGGGACTTACTTCCGCACTCACAGGCGTCAATTAAATTAAAGCTATATTTAAATCTCGTTCTGTCTCTTTCTTTATCAATGAAATAGATAAGGACGGACTTATTTGACGTCTCTGGGTACGGCAGTTAGTCTTGCCATCTCACCCGTTCGCGCTGTCATACTCACATGTATGACGAATACGGAACTCCGACTTCGATCACAGATGCTTTTGGCATCTATCCTCATTAGCATCTTCTGTTTCACATCTCGTACCATAAATCCGTGTGCATTGTCGTTTTTCATTGCCGCCGGTGCATTAACTAATGTGCAAGCATACCTCAAGCGCACGTAATTCCTCAACAACGCTGCCCTGCAACGAGGGCGTTGATACGTATCGCAGTTGGTAGCTGAAACGGTTATTAAGGAGCGCATTTCGGACTATGATTGGCGGTTAGATAGTGCTGGTGCGTTAGTATCGTAGTTGCTATACATGTGTAGTTATGGAGAAAATGATGAGGTGTTTGTGGCGCAGTGGCGGCAGCGCTTTGGAAGTGATACCAAAAGTTAAGCAACCCACGGCGCGGTCGTGATTGGATGGGTGACCATTCCGACCATTTAAGTGACGTCCATGACAAGCATCTCGGTGCTTCGGAAGGCACGTTAAGCAGTTAGTCCCGGCTAACATCTGTTGGTATTAGTCGTTAAGCCTAGTCAGGGGCCCTAGGGCAGCTTGATAACATCTGACAGTAAGGTTTGTCACTTGCCTTACAGACACACCCCTCCACCAATCCGCACTGAGCCCGCGTGGTGGAGTATGGCTCGTACCTCTTCATAGTTGAGGTAGAGGCCTTTTCCCAGCAGTGGGACCTATATAGGCTGACTTTACTTTTTTATGGAGAAAAACAAGTTCATAAAGGCTATAAATTGGTCATGAACCGACAATTTTGTAACTCCTATGACGCAAATGTAGGATATATACTCTTACCTTAGCGAAAGTTGATTTGCACCTACGCTACAAATGTTTGTTCATTTACGTTTCAATGAATGGTAGTCTTAATAATGTATGGCTGATGTGCCTTGTCCAATGTTCATCCAAAAAGTATACGCACATAATAGTTAAAACGACTATCATTTTTAGGGGTTCCTTACGCAAAGGGTAAAAATGGGACTCTATTACTCAGCCTCCGCTGTCTGTCTGTCACCAGGCTGTATCATGAACCGTGATAGCTAAACAGTTGAAATTTTTACAGATGATGTATTTCTGTTGCCGCTATAACAACAAATACTAAAAACAGAATAAAATAAATATTAAAGGGGGGCTCCCATAGAACAAACGTGTTTTTTAAACGTTTTATGCTCGCTATTAATAACGGCAGCAGGAAGACGTTTGATATATTCACAAAATATTAAGTTGTATATTCACTTTAAAAATAAATAATTAAATAAAAATAATATTTAAGGGGGGCTCCCATACAAACGTATTTCTTTTGACTATAATGTCTAATGTTGTGAGTTAATGGTACGGAACCCTTGGTGCGCGAGTCCGACTCGCACTTGGCCGTTTTTTTCCTTAACGTGAGACAATCTGTGCCTTTGATTCAAATGCATTCTTACTTCTTCTTGTTTACACAGCAATATATTTTTATTGAAATCAAGCAAAAACCATACAAAATAAATAAGATGCATTGAATATTGTAATACTTTGTAAATCACACTGCTTAAAATCTCCCAAAATTCTTTTGGTTTTTTTTTTTTCAGCATACATGTCTGGGTATTTAAGTGCCCGTACGGATAGCACAGACTAGGCGAGTGATGATGATGAATGCTTGTTGCATGCGACGTGCCGACCCAATTATAAACTGCGCTTTAATGACTCCATTGATAAATGGATTGCCGAGTGTTTCTGTTTTCAAGTAGTTTTCAAGCAGTTGGAAATGCGCGCGAATTTTTAAGTTGAAATAGAAATGGAGTTAAATGTTCGTGGGTGGTCTCCAGTAATAAAACAAATGGATCTGTTACTAGCCTTGCTAGCTGAATACCGGTAAGTTTAAGGGAATTGTGAATACAATGCTATAAAAAATAAAATTGTATCCCATTTAATTAGATTAATTAAAAAAATCAAAAATATTTATTTTCCATAAAACAAGTTACATACTAATAGCACAGTTGTTGGAATCCCCTTTTTCAAGCAAAAGTATTCCTGTGATTGGAAATTTAAAATTAAAAGAAAAGTAACCTGTGGTGATTTAAAGTAGAATTGTTCAATGCTTGATTCAGTAAAACTTAAAGTACAGTCGGCAGCATGTCAAATTACCCATTTTAACTACGAAAACAGCTTTTGTTACGTAGGGAATAGAGGTGGTCTCAAGGTCGAAGTGGTATCGTCTGAAGTGCGGCCTTGTGTACATTGCTTGAACCAGTAGGTATCTATCGCGTTACGTCCCTATATCATCATGTATTTATTACTTGTATGTTTTTTAAGATTCTAACCTGTATAATTTATTTTGTAAGTATCTTAACAAAATGCAAAATAAAAAAGAGTTAATATACTATCTTAAATAAGTGTTCCTTGTGGACCACCATGTCTCTATTTTTCGACGGTTTTCCTTACAATGTATACTCAAAATGCATGCCAAAAACTTACACGTTTAGCGAATATCGCCCTATAAACATTATAACAAGGCTTCCATACATCATTGAAATGAACTAACGTAATGCCTGCCCCATTAACTGATTGGTGATCGAGTGCATTTTTAATTTGGCCTCTTTTTGTTCACAGGTGAGTATTTTCAATGGCGTTCCCAGTAAGTGATGACCGATTAATTCGTAACTGAAAAATGTATTTGTTTTCCGAATGGCTCTGCTGTTGATCAATTTATTTTGGATTGTTGTTTTTTACGTGAGTCATTGTTGGGCAAATGTTTTAAAGTTGCTATTTATTCAGTAAAATGTATGGGCAAAATAGTTAAAATGTCTCTTTGATAAGAGGTTTCTCTGCGGTCAAGTTGATCTTGAAGTTCCTCAAAACTTTTTTTTAATGAAGAAAATATTTGAACACGACCCTAGTTCACCAATTTTTAATCAGCTGATAAAACTCGGCTGTTGGTTAATTTAACAGAATTCCTGTACAAAATATGTAAAATAATGCTAAACCGGCTGATTAAAAATTTTAACATGTGTTGGTGAACTCCAAGCTAAGTTGTTTACTTGAAAGATAACTGAGTAGATGCTAGAGGCTATGAGTTAATAATACATCATAGCGTAGATCTGAGCAACCAACATGTCATCGAACTATACCTAAATGTGACTACTACTCGTAAACCTGCACATCTGCCGTATAACTTTTTAAACTGACATCTCATCGCTTTCCAAACACCAGTCAAGTCAGGCAGTAGGCCAGCCAAAACTATTTCCCCGTTTTTCCAAAAACTTAGTACCGGGTTAAAGACAGGACTATAAGCTAATAGCTAGCCAATTAGAAAAGCGCTCCTCTATTAGGTTATGTCACGAAAGTGTCATTCATTCCTCTGTTGTCGGCTAATATTTAGACCCATTTTAAACGTGGTCTAATTTGTTTTGTAATAACACCGTTATAGTCCGACAAGTTCATGCGCAACCCTCTAGCGCCCCCAAGACTTGCGGGGGGTGAAGAAGCTACTGTCATAGGAAATCTCCTTCTTCGAAAAGCCACCCGTCCACGCTGACATCTAGCATGCCTCGCCCCTCCGCATTTTAGGCGACCGCATCTATCATCCGAAAAGTTCTTGTACGACCTGTACAAGAACTGGGGCCCAATCCTCGCGCCTTCGATATTATATCACATACGATATTTATCGAAAAAACATGGCGGATATCACAAAAATTTGGTTTTCTGTATTCTCGATGTATCAAAAAAATATATATTTATCACATTGTGTGATATCCGCCATGTTTTTTTGATAAATATCGTATGTGATATAATATCGAAGGCGCGAGAATTGGGTCCCTGGTCAGACGATAATAAAATTTATGTTCTAGCCAAACTACAGTATTTCCAATCCTAAACAATCCTCGGCACCAAAATCGAATGTCCCCGTACCATGAGATGGATTATCACGAAGCGAACTAAAGTTGGCTCCACTCTATTCATTACCAACTATCGGGCCGCAACTAAATCCTCTCGGATTCGGGTTTGATTCCCGTTTAAAGTCGAATAGGCCGGAAATCGATTGCTTTCGAGCTTTACGTCTGAATTGTAGGCGCGTTGTTGAGTTAGTAGTACTAGATGTACCGTCAAACTAAGTTTTTAAAATAACGCGCGCGGCGAGACGACACCGCGCATCGCCAGTCTGTCCGTAATTACGATCCATGCAATTGGTCCAAAACGTTGCATGAATTACCGTTTTATTATAGTGATGTGATAAGCATTGCAACAAAAAAAATTTTAAGTTAAGTTTATAAAATGCCTCAAATTGACGTGCTTCTTCTTGTGCATTCGCGCGCGCCCATCAGCTTTCGACTGTGATCCAGAATCGGCAGATCTGGTGATTACAGTGGAGCGACTGCCATCTGACCTCTTCGACCCTGACAGGGGAACCTGACCAGCTTGATTCACGGTTACACATTATTGCGACTGAATGTGCAGGTTTCCTCACGATGTTTTCCCTCACCGTCAGATCATCGGTTTGTGAGGTAAATGACGGAATCGTGGGATTAAATCTCGGAGAGCTAAGCTAAGCTGTAACTTAAGAAATCTGCATCGCTTGGGATACATAACTGATCATATTATGATGACAAATTCATACTATAGTCCAACGTTTGTGCGCGACCCTTCTGCTCGCTAGAAGGTCGCTAGAAGTGTGGGCAGCGTCACACGCTAAATGTCAGCGACGGATGATGTTGCGGGGAAGGGAATGTCGCATGAATTTTTCGAACTATATCAATGATAAAATTGCTTTTTTTGAGAGCTACAGGTATTTTTCCATTGATAAAACTGAGCCTGTTTGTATACTTTTATTTTTAAAAATCACACTACCACAACATTACATAAAAGACATTACTACGTGTTTTGTTGGCATCTCTTATGCCCAACACAATGAACGAATACGTACAATATTTTGATAAATTTCTGTACAGTGAAGTTTCCCCAAACACTACCTATTAGGCGACAAAAGATTTCAATCCGCAATGGAATTGCAATTTCCGCAATCCAAAGGTCATTTCCATTTTCCCTATCCCTTGGCGACGACGGAAATAACCAGTGTAATAGTTCGGCTATAACTGGATAATCCATTTACTAGAAAAACGGGAACAGGGTATTGGGGACTTTAGTTCAGTATTTTATCTGCATAAAACCATTTTTTTTCTTTAGAAAACCATTTTTTAAAAGGACTCGATTATGTATGGATCTAACGGACTTGTCCAAACGTTTTCTATTGTTGTATGTCGGATTAAGGAATGAAAGAAAAATATGTTTATTTACATATCATCATCATCTTATTACAAGATTTTAATAAGAGATAGATGAATTATTGAATACAATAGAAAAACAAAAATTATAAAAAGGGTCCTTGTGGTAAGGTTTCCAGGATTCTGGCAGCATTGCCGCGCTGGATAGCGATGCTTTTACGCTGAGCAAGGTAGCTGCCAGCTCTTGGGTCACCAGTGATGTTAACCAGCCTTTTGAAATATACAAAATAAAGAAGAGAGAATATAGAGAGAAGATTGTAAATTATGTAGGTACCTAATAACAAGCACTGAAAGCAAAGGATGTGTCAACAAGGTTCCAGCTCAGCATAAGTTATGGCAGCATAATATCACCACGACACTGATATTCAGCGAAAACCTTGGGGGGCACAGGAAATGCAGTATGAAAGCAAAATATATTATTATTTTTCATGAAGTATAGACAAAGCGTTTGCTTATCCCTCCTGATGAAAAGTCCACATGACAACGCCCATTTACTCGAGATTCGAAGACTAAAATTTCAAAAAAAAAGAAGCAATAAGGAAGTTAGTTCTATATATGTCTAGATAGGACAACAATAAATGCTGTATCTGTTGTCAACTTGGATAATTCCGTTAGGTTCTATAGTTTCCGCTTAATCACAACACATTTGAGAAGGCGATCATGTAATCAGCGAATTACCATTTTGTTTGGTGAAAACTACCTTTCAATTACCAGACTAATAATAACTCAATCACAACAATATCTTACTTGCAATTGCTTTCAACGAGAGGCCATTTCCACTTTTTCTTTAGCTCTGCGAGTGCGCAACCGGAAATAACGCGCTTAATACATTCGCTTCGGCTCACGAGCGCTGACAACAGGGTAATCTATTTATGAGGAAAACTGCCCCGCTGGAGGCAGGTACAATCGGATGCTGAAACTAGTGTGCTTATACAAGGGGTTATGTGGAAAGGCGAGGAAACTCAACGGTATGCGCTGTACCAAAGGTTGTGAACAACCATAGTCAAAGGACTATTGTAATTATTGGAAATGACACGAATTTCAGAAATGACGACTAAATCCGGAAGAACACAATTCCATAAACTTTTACAGTTAGGGCTCGTTCACACGGGATCCGTCATTGACGATTCGTCAAAATACGCTATACGTCATGACGGATGGACGTTCACATTGCATACGGAGTCGGGGTTTTTAACTATTCCCGAATTACCCGAACTGGTGGCATCAGCGGATCCGTCACAATAAGCTCACGATTCGTGTATTTTGACGATTCGTGATATTTAAAAACACAATACTAGATTTAAGGCGAATCGTCATTTTTCTCAATTCGTGATCCGTGGGCATTCAAAAAGCATTGCCGCCGTCAAAAAAGAACGAATCGTGAAAAAAGACGAATCGTCAAAAATCACGAATCGTCGTAAACGAGCTCTCAATGGTCATAAAAATTGTTTTTAGCCTTTGGGTACGGAACCTTGAAAACCAAAAGTTTTAAAAATACACGCGGCAAAACAATCTGTTTATCGAGTAATTTTCATACAAACATGTTTACTAAACAAGGTCACAAACATAAAAGTACAACTGTAATAAGTTTAATAGATGAATGTTTATTTCTAAATAAAGCTACAGAACCTTATTCATCAAAAATGCAATGGAATAACTCACTTTCCACCATTCATATAACATTGTACAGAAAGCGCTTTATTGTTTATAAGATAATAGAGTAATTTTTGTGGGCGGTTAAAACCGTTGTTGAAAGATAAACATTTATCCAATCGATTGACTTTATCATCAGTACAGTTGAACAAGTACTTTTTTATTAGTGAACCTGCGAATTAAGCATGTTTGTATGAAAATTACTCGATAGGCTATTTTTTTTCCGCTGAGTGTAGTTAGTGTGAAATATTTTGCTATTTATAAAATATTTTAAACTATCCCCGATTCAAACGTAAAACGCTCAGTCGGGTTCCTTTTTATCAATAATATTAGTGACAAAATAATCGCCTGGCAGCCGGTGCCAAGTTTCCCCCGATACCGGCTCGAGTAATGAGATATAGAATACAAATTACGAGATAACTTCCATACCTTTTGAGACTCCTGCCAAGACTTGGCTTTCCAAAAATATTCCCAGCTGGATATGAAAAGTTTGCTGATTTTTGCTTTGGAGTATTCCAAAGGATATATTTTTGGGGGAGTAATTTGGTTACTGACTAAGTTTTGATTTACTGTTTACTGTAAATAAAAACTGAGCCTAGACAAACATTTTATAAGTCACACGTGATGTTATGAATAAATGAGAACACTTATTGCACTTTTTTCTGTTATGGTACAAGAAAAACTTTATTCTGTCATGGAAAAAACAGAAAGATGTAAGCTATTACATCCAGATAACCTGATGATTTCATATAGCTCTATTCTCGTTTGGTCACGAAACTGTCACATAATAAAACAAAATGTACAACTAAAATCAGAGTGGACGCATTGCTCATTGAGAAATTTCAGAAAACAATAAATTATACGAAAAACCTTCAGTGCAATGGGAATACAATGGCGAAATGTTTTCGAAGGAAGAGATGAATAAAGATGTTAATTAAGATCAATGTACTTAAATATATCGGATGTTCCGTAATGAAGGAATCATTTAGGTACAGATGAGTTTCATCATGCTCAACTATATGCCAAAAAATATTTCAAGTAAAAGTGTTGCCATTTTTGAGATTTTGGTTTTGAGTTTTTATTATTTTTGGGAGCCTTACTAAAATTTTAATAAAAAAGTTACTATTGATTTTGGTATTTGGAATATTCAACAATATTAAAATAGAAACCGACTTTTAAAAAGTCATTAATTGTAGAAGTGGCCATGCAACAATTAAATATTTATATCTCGAAATTGGTAACACTATTACTTGAAAAATTTTGTGGCATATAGTTAAGGATTATCCTTCATTAACGAGACACCCTGTATATACCCTATCTCGCACGTCAATACAAAATACCTTTACCTAAGCCTTCAACCGAAGTACAAATATTTTTAATTACTGTAGACGAAAGACTTAGGTATTCAATGCTTCCATTATGTCACGAACATTTGTTAGTAACTTTTAACTAAGTGTGAATACTGTTTTCTCTGAATCAGCTTTGAAAATAGACTGTATTTCAGATACTAAAGAACCCCAAACTTAAATAATTTACATAAGACACTTATTTCGATTAACTAAACTACTAAGTTAGTCTAGTCGTTAGCGTCTTTAGCGGCAAGTTTCCAAACTTTCTTCGTAACAAAGTAATTGAAATGAGCTTTTGAAGCACGCCAACTTCAAATCTGAAAGTGAAGAAACATACAACTTTTTACTCGGTATAATTAATTACCTTTTTTACACAATATTCTTTGTCATTAACGAAATCGAGCACAGTTTTCTATACACTTTAAGATTAACACAGTAACTACACACAAATTGAGAGGAAAACGTATTCCACATTGCTTTTCTGTGTACCTGTTAAAAAAAAAAGTGGACAACATCACATACATTGTTCTGATCCCAAAGTAAGAAGCTAAAGCACTTGTGTTATGGGAATCTGAAACAACGAAGATACCACAAACACCCAGACCCAAGACAAATTTTCTTAATCATAATTTTCTGACGTCATTCCTGGTACATTTGTTTGTATCTATCAGTCCATTTAATATCTCTGTTGTAACAAAAATTTAATGGCTAGCTACAAAAAGCGTAAATTTTGGTGATTTTAGTAAAAATGTTTGTTGTTTTGCTCAGAAATATGCCACGAAAACTAGAAAATTTAGTATAGTCATTACCACAATCACTCTACCAAGTTTGTGCAGCGTCGTCCGCAGGGCCGCGAGTTTGTAAACTGTCATATTGCATTGTTTTCAGGTCGTTTATTACGCCGAGTGTACATGCAGACAGGTTTTTGTGTCTGCTGCAATGTCTCTTTTATCTTAGTTTTGTGTGAAAAGCACGGTACATTTCACACGTAGATAAAAACTCAAATGAGTTGTGTGTTTTGGGTTGAGAGTGTGTTAATTACGTTGAAATACTTTTCATTTGTGTAATGTTCGTATTTTCTTCTCTTTTTAGTGTGCAGCGACGTCGTTTTAGTTGATTTTTATTTACCAAAACAAAATAAGGGCCCGTATCACTACGTATAAGTTTTGAGATCGTTTTCTCTACATCCAAGTAAGTCCTTGTGATATCACTTAGGCCTGAGTCCACCAACTTTTAAACAGCCGGTCAACATCGATCGTTGGTTAATTTGACATTTGCTAAATCGGCTGATTTAAATTTAAACATGTATTGATAAACTCCAGGCTAAGGTAATTACTGGCTGTAACTTAACTGGCACCTGTATAGCAAAATAGCATAAACTTTGAAATAAATCCTTTTTAAAATAACCTAGTTTTCTCGTATAATATTCGTATTGTTGTGTTGCATCCGTAAACATTATACCATAGAGTAAAACGTTTTAATTCAAAAATTCCACTTATTCATAACAAAACAAAGTTTCCCAACACATTAGTATGACCCCATATAGACTAACTAACAATGCAAATGATACAAAATACACGAATAAAAGAAGCCTCAGTTCCGTCGCATGCACGAGACAAAGCCTGTGCCATAGCTTCCTCCCGCGACCGGAAGCTGGCCAGTTTCTACTTCCGGGATGTCGGTTTGAGCTGGTTTCAGTCTGACGTGTCATCGGACCGAATGGGAGTGCTAGCGTTGAAATAATGTGCTTAACATACTGTTGAATTGTTAATGCAGTTGACTTTTCTGTGTTTGTTTCTAGGTGCGGATTTTCAAATGCTTTTCTAAGCCAAACCGTAATTTATAGATGTTTAAGTTTGTAGGCTCAAATTATCTACACCTGTATAAGCTCTAACTTTATCAACTGTATTATTCAGTATTAATCGAAAGAGTGCACTCTGGCACAAGTACATATGTTTACCTAAAAGAGTGCTTCAACAATCACAAATGTTGTTGATGAATAAATCACTTTTTCTTTTTCATTTCCTTTATAGGGTAATTCTGTTGTTCTAATATACTACACTATAATTAATACTTATTATATGTAATACAACCACTTTTACTATGGGACCAACATCGAAACCTGTTGGTGTTTTTAGCATAAAAAATAACAGCTGGTCAGTGGTCTAGAAATAAAAAGATGTCTTCTGATTTTAGGAATTTACGGATTGTTGATGGATATCCTAGTGGAATTCAGCATAGATATGAAGTTAACATTTTCAATTGCTTGAAAAGAAAATTTCAAACATAAAATGTAAACCGTGATTTTATTACAAAAAAGAAGATACTATATTCATAGCATTTCGCTCAAAATACCCCGTATAATGACGCAATCGCCACACTTTCTGATCTTAAAAAGCCCGACCGTCTTCGGTGGACAAAAATTTAAAAAGACTACACAATAGAAAAATATGAAAGTTCCTTTCAAAGCGGGCGTTAAGCAAAGTAACTCCTTTGCTATAATCTGGAATGGGTATTATGCTCTTAGTGGTGGGTAGTTTCTTTTAACGATAACTGTGGACCGTATCGGTAAGAAACTGCGGGAATAGAGCTGTTATGGCCACGTAATTATTATTTTCTTGTAATGAAAAGGCGGTGGAATGAAGCTGTTTTCTTTTCTTTGGTTAGCTTGTCTGTTAATTAAGTAAGATTTAGATCTAATGAAGCTTATTGAAAGTGGATTCAGTCTCCAGTCAGTACAGAACATAAACGTATTTGACATGGTCTGGTACAAACGACATCGCATCAAGCTAAACAATGAGATATCTTATAGAGTTGTGAAGAACGATTTTACATGTGCTAGCTACTGTACTCCAAATATTGCTACTTCATAATGATATCCTTATTTTCAATGTAGAATTACAGTTTCATAAAACAAACGAGACGAGCTGGATTCATATAGAAAATATATATCTGGCCTAAAATCGTTAAGAGTGGAAAAAATGGAATGAGGCCTTCGCCCTGCAGTGGACACGACAGGCTCCACGTACAATACAATAAAAGCCTTTTCGTTATTAAATCGATATTATTTATACTTGAATTTTATTTTATGATTGGTTAATTTGTTTTTTATTATTATTTGAAGGTAAAGTAAAGTTAGTATAAAGCCGTTTGCAATTTAAGCAATGCAGTAAATCTTTTAAAATCGCTGAATATTACCCACGAAATCTTGATATGCCCATTGCATCGCGCTAAATCGCATTTCGGCTAGGCGTAAACAGCTTAGAATTCCACACAATTTTCCCTATCACGACCGTTTTAACAAGTAATGTTTCTTACGAAGTTGTTATAACACATGTGTCTACACGCCCGTTCAGCCGTTTGAGCATTTGGGAATTAAGCCAAGTGCAAAACTGATGAAAGTGGCGACTAACTTCCAACTCGCTTGTCGCAAATTATCCAGCTGTGGAAGTTAGAACGAGGATTTGGGATACTGCTATATTGCGTAACAATGTTTTTGAGATGTCGGTACGCTGGAGTGATTTTGAATTGCTTACCTTACTTGGTTCGAGTTCCTTGGTTGGAGCGTTAGTGGCGCAGTGGCTAGCAGGTTGCCTCCTATGCGGGAAGCACCGGTTCAATACCACGTGCCGCCATGTACCAATTACTTTTTCTGAGTTATGTACAGTTACGAGCATCAATATGTGTACATCTGAATTCGATTTGAGACCTTATTACAAAGACATAAAAACTTATTTGTATACATTTCATTGCTTCTGACTGTACATTAGTTGTTTCACTAACCGATCTTTTTACGGTGAGAGAAAACATCGTGGATAAACCTGCACCTTCAGGCGACTGAATGTGTAACCATCCAAATCCAAAAATCTAAAATGTTAACAGGGTCACGGAGGTCAGATGGCAGTTGCTCCACTGTAATTAAACTGCCACATCCTATATAATAGCGTGCGAGGGCACCACCAAGATAACGCTAGGATGATGATGATGATGACCTTGTTGGTTCGAAAGAGGCAGAAAGCTCAGCTTATTTTTGAGATGCCAAATTCTTTAGCTTTGGGTATAGAGTTTAACCGCTGAGTCTGTTGTGGATCAAACAAAAACGGTTTGCTAATCTTGTCTTGTGAATAGTGCCGCTTGTTGCGTGCTTGTAAATAAAGATATAAATTTTCTCACAGTTATTAAAGTTACTTAAATTTTTTTGGATATTTTTTGGCAGGGAAAAATATGCAGTGGAAAAAAGTTCACACATAAAAACGAATACATTTTTACGAATGTAAACTTTTTCCGCTGCATGAGAATCGTGTCCCTGATTAGAAGTTGAATTTATTATTTATATTCGTAATCTAAATTTGACTGCACGTTTTTTTCGTTTCACTTTATTTGTAATTAGTTTCACACAGTCCTGTCATAGTACTATTTGCATCACAAATAACAACCTGAGCATATAATTTCAACTGTATGCGGTTTTAACTATCGGAACGTTAAAACTACTGTGAAATCTAATCTGATTTATAGGTACGTATGCCAAAGGAGTCCTGGGTGAACTCCGACGAGGCCAGCCAACAGCAATCAAATGGGTACGATACCACGAACTAATTACAGACGGGCTGAATAGTTCGCTTACGATACGTCCGATACTATTGTAGCGTTTAACTTGCTACTAGTGATGTATAATTGTCGATTACCCTTGGGTCCTATTGATAAAATACTATAGACGGTGTGTTATAGTTCGTCAAGCCACAGTTGTGTTGTGCGCTTTATACAGGAATTTCAAAACGAATCGTTGTAATTGATGAGCCAATCATCATTATACCTTCAAGCTATTATTTGCTCAATGAATGTCGTCTTGCCTAACACTCTTCTACTCTATTATTTGCTCTCTACAAAATTTCGTCATGACAATAGATAGTAGATGGACTTATTAATTAATAAGGCTTATTAATTAATATTCTTTCGTTCTAAACTTTAATATTTTACCGTAGTAAAATTGGTCATTTCATGATTCACAATTTCTATTAATCACACTATTTTTGTAATTACTGGTACCTATGTATATTTCCAATTTTTGAAGTATTTTTGATTTATCGATAAAATGAAATAAAAAATCGTTACGTGTTACATCACTATTGAACAGACGCAACTTGTTTGCAACACTACCAGCACTATTGACTGTGTAGTTGCGTGTTATGTGATCTAATTAGGATTTTACCGTGTTCATGTTTGCAACATGGTTTTAGGTAGCCAGTTTGCATAAAAACCTACATTGTACCTATCTGCTTTTATCTAAAATTACAAAATTTAAGTAAGTACTGGCTACTATCTAGTATAGTAGTTCCCTCACGATGTTTTCCCTCACCTTACTTTCTATTCCTCAACTTTCATGGTCAGTAACATTAAAATTATTTGCTACGGCATCCAACAAAGTGCTTGTGGCGCAGTGGCGGCAGCGCTTTGGTAGTGATACCAAAAGTTAAGCAACCCACGGCGCGGTCGTGATTGGATGGGTGACCATTCCGACCATTTAAGTGACGTCCATGACAAGCATCTCCGTGCTTCGGAAGGCACGTTAAGCAGTTGGTCCCGGCTAATATCTGTGGTATTAGTCGTTAAGCCTAGTCAGAGGCCCTAGGGCGGCTTGATAACTTCTGACAGTAAGGTTTGTCACTTGCCTTACATACACCCCTCCACCAATCCGCACTGAGCCCGCGTGGTGAAGTATGGCTCGTTCCTCCTCATAGTTGAGGTGAGGCCTTTTCCCAGCAGTGGGATCTAATAGGCTGACTTATTATCCAACAAAGTGGCACCATCGTGGTTAATTGCTCCTTACTACTTTGCAGAGAGATTTGCTTGACAGGCCTCAAACAATATCAAAATTCAAATGACCAGTCAGTATACTTCAAAAAATTTACTGTCTTAATTGCCATTACTCAAAGACGTCAATTAAAGGTAGTAATTCATTATGTCTCATGCCGTTCTTTTCTATTTCATTGACAAAGAAAGTGCTGACATATCAAATTTAATTGACGTCTCTGAGTGCGGCAGTACCTAAGACTGGTAAAGTGCACTAGTCCTTTATAGTTACATGGTAGTGATCCCGTAGCAAAGTATTCTAATAAACCAAAATAAACTTTAACCCTGTTATTCCAAAAACATAGTACCTGGTTTAAGACACGACTAAGCTACTAGCTAGCCAATTAGAAAAGCGCTTCTCTATTAGGTTATGTCACGAATGTGTCATTCGTTCCTCTGTTGTCGGCTAATATTTAGACCCGTTTTAAACTTGGTCTAATTTTTTTGTAATAACACCGTAAGAGTTGATTAATTGCAAGGCACCTGAGGTTAAAGTATCATACAAAGTACAGTTACACCACATTAAACAGAACATCTATACGTACAAAACCGCTCCATTTTACGTGAACAACTTACCGTTCGGGTTAATGACGTGTAAACTTTGAACTGACATTAATTTTAACGTCGGATCGGTTTCACATTTAGATTTCAATAGCGATATTATTGTGCCTCGCGAGTGAATGCTGAGTGCAATCGTTCGGTTTCGATTTGTGTTCAAACTTTTTTGTTGAGTTAGCACGAATTTTAGATTTATTTTTGCTCGTTCGAGCCTTTAGTTGAGTTAAATTTATAGCAATTACTAGTAGTCCCGCGACTTCGCCCGCAAGAGTTGGATTTTTCATATAAACTTTCATCCCCCATTTCACCCCCTTCATGTTTTTATATCGCGACAAAATGTAGCCTATGTCCTTTCTAGGGTCTCCAACTGTCTCCATACCAAATTTCATCTCAATCGGTTCAGCGGTTTAAGCGTTACCACTGAACCGATTGAGAGAGGTAACAGACAGACAGACAGACATACTTTCGCATTTATAATATTAGTATGGATTGGTACATTCATTTATTTAATAAAAAAAGAAATGACTAGTCTTTGTGTATACATGTGTTTATATATTTCAGGAAAACCAGGATTTACATATGGGTGAAAATAATATAGTGTAAGAAACAATTAAACCACTTATAGGTCTCCACAGATAGTAAAAGTACAAAAAACACTTTACTGTGGCATGATCATAAAACAATGTTAAAGTTCTAATACTTAATTTACAAAACGCGTAGAGAAAAGTTAAAGTTCAATGAAATCATGTCTGCGTTCTCTTGTGAAAAATTCAAGCTTCCAATAAGTTAATGCAATCCGAAAACAGGGCTATAAAGTCGTATTTTCTAAAATTTTACAGGGGAATTAAAATCTATAGGGTACTTTCTATAGACCTAGGATCGTAAAATCCGAAAACCGAATGTTTGTGGTTACATCGTAGAAACAAAACCTATGTTTGAACCTCAGCGCACGAACCTTACTCGCACTATCCCGGTTTTTTATGTTTTATCACTCCCTATCTCTAAAATTTACTGGAGGTTTTGACCACTCCACTACAATTACCTGATCTGTCATATCCTAGATCATGGTCCAAAGTGTACCTCGGGCCCTGGCGTGCGAGTGCACAACCGGGATAACGCTAAGATGATGATTACCACTCCTTACTCAATGTATACATCTTTCTGTGTTAGTTACATTATTTCAGTGTGCTGGTTAAGAGTTTATCTATCCATCTACATCTGCATCAGAACACATGACACACTCTACATACGCACATATCAACAAAGCAAACCCGGTCACGAGACCCCATTTCTGTCTCCTCAAAATCTGCATCCCTAACTCAACACAAGGCCCGTTTCGCACATTTATCCACCTGAATGTACATTCATAAACGTCGATGTACACGGCTTTGTTTCGGCAGTTCCCCTTTGTTGTGTAGACAAAAGCTTCAGTTGACCAAGTCGGTAGAGAGTTGTAAGTACCGTTTGAACTTGAGACTCTTTTCGCGAGGGCTTCTCGACGTGGCGTTGAGTAGACAAGCGACTTTTATTAAAAAGCTTGTATTTAAAAAAAAATACTTTCGCAAATAGAGGGATCTAAATGCGATGTTACGATGATCGTGCGTAATTATTAAAGGCATTGCAGTGTGAAACACAGTTAGACCGTGTCCGCACCAGGCGGCACACTTAGGCACACTTCCGCGCGTCCGGATTAGCTAACCCGGACTTGTGCAAGTAGGTTTTCAACTCATATAATATTTCTTGAAAAAGTCCGAAATAGCTAATCTTAAGTGGGCTTTAGAGGCTAGAGGGTAGCTTAAAGGTTAAATGATTTGTCCTAGTGAACCTAGAAATTGAATCTTATGCAAGTAGCCACACCTTTGCAGTCACCTGACCGTTTGATACAAGCCTATTTGAAAGAAAGGAAGAAAGAAATCCTTTAACGATTATTATTGTAAAAGTGACAGTTTAGTAATCAGCATTTTAATTGACAATTCATAGAAGAATGTTGGTCTGAGCATTAAAGCTATCAGCGTACCTCAGAAATCGGCAATAGTCGCTCGATAAATTATTGTTTTTTAAGTGACTCTCTACTTTTGCGATCTAAATATTAGGTATTATTGCACTTGAAAAAATGACCACCAAAGGCGGGAATCGAACCTGCGTTCCTCGCATACCGGGCGATGGCCTAACCTCTCGGCCACCCTGGCGTGGCCAGGGTAACCTCTCGTCAGGGTGGTCGAATCACTTAAAAACAATAATTTATTGGGATGCCTAACGAGAGAGATTGCCTATCCTCTCAGCAACCCTGGCTTGGCCAGAGTAACCTCTCTAGAGGATAGGCAATCTCTCTCGTGCCACGCAGGCAATCGCCCGGTATACGAAAAACGCGGGTTCGATTCCCGCCTCTGGTGGTCATTTTTTAAATGCAATAATATCGAATATTAGTCGCTCGTCTGCCTGCTAAAAGTCAATCGATATTCGCCACCGGGATAATGAGGGCCGCGATCCGGGTTTATTGCCTACCGTCGAACGGCCGGCCTGGGATTCACTTTCGATTCGCATTACTCCCGTTAACTCTATTGAGATCCAGATGAGATATGGTAACGACTTTTAGCAGACGCATTCTGTCGGTTAAGGAATGTAAGCGGTGAAGTTTTTGAGAATTGTGTCGGGGTGTTTACGCGGCATGAAGTTATGTTTGATTCTTTCTAGGGTTCTTGACTTCGAATAAAAAAGTACCTTTTTAAGATTTGTGTTTTCGGATATTTTTATTGTAATGCGGGTTTACAAAGCAAGCAGGGTGCAACAAAAAGTTTTCAGAGTTAAATAAAGTAGGCACTAAGTCTTGAAGATAAAAATTTAAGATTCATTTTACTTCGCATATTTGAATAGTGACTTGATTCAGTCTGATGATTTTACAATCACAATAAAGATGTGAATGTAAGTTTGCATGCATTGTTGCTTTATTTAATTAGATAAAGTCGCCAACTATGACTTGATACTAGCCATAAACAGACAAGTTAATCCGTGCAGCTTAATTACAAGACTTGTAAGTCTCAGTTTGGGTTCAGGTCGTAACTATCTTAGTTGCTCCCATAAAGGAAGAGCTTGCCTCTCTGCGCAGTGAAAACAGTATTATGTGGCCACGAAATTGGAGTACAGGGTGTTATGAAGAGTAATTAAATAGTTCTTTATGGCTAACATAATTGTGAAAGACCCAAGAGGATGGTGACAATTAACACCATGTATTTGAATCGTAATGTTTATGGGTAGTATATTCATAATTAATTACGCATGTTTGCAGCTTGAAAGTACGAGTAACTTGAAAGCTATCGTAAATGCAGTTCCAAGCAATAGCTAGTGAATTGACATTTCCAAGATGGTTCCACGGTTCAAGATGACCTCATTTCATTATATAAGGAACATTGAGTGTTAAAAAATAACAATTTTCGGCAATAATACGTATGAACTACTAGGGAGAATAATGATAAAAAAATCTTTCGATATAGTACGTCCAGGAGCCACTCCATACTCACTCCATATAAAAAACTTTCAAGATTGATCGTGCGGGCAACATGCGTAGCCCCTGCATTTTGACGGTTCATTCCTTAGATAAATGTATGCTGGAAAGTGCGGTAGCAATAGCAGGGACTAGCCTCGAGAAAAAGGCGAGACGGGCGCTTAAGTGCAGGAGACTAGATAAATATCTGATAATGTTATGTGCTGGGTTACATATCATGTCACACACATGTCATCCGACTAATAAAAGACAAACGGCGCATAGCTGTAGGAACTGTAACTGGCTACTGTCTTCTAAACAAACACCTATTCACCATAGGTGTCACAAACAGCTCTCTATGCAGAGGATGCATGGAGTCAGAAGAAACACCACAACATGTGCTCATGGAGTGCGCAGGTGTGCCGGAACAACAGGCAGATATTTTTAAATCCCCGGCAATATTCCCGGAGGTCTGCAATAAACTGGGCAGGTTGCTAGCTTTTTGGAAAAGCTTGATGTGATTGGAATAAAAATGGGACATACGCACAATGGCCCCATCAAGAGGCTAAGTGCGGAAACACCCCAGCTAAACTAACTAACTACATATGTAGACCACACATTAATTTCAGTGTCAATTTATTAATCTAGCAAAGTAGTCGCTCTTTTAGAAGCCACCGTATAGAAGTGCAGTTGGCTGGCCTCTCAATCCACTCTATCTTCAAGTTTACTACAGATTAAGATCTTTGGTACTCTGGAAGCGTGTAAAAACATCAGCCTAGTATGAATTAAAGACGTCCATTTCAGAGAATCGTAAGAGAAATCTGATAGATTAAACATAGTCAAGCTGAAAAACATTTTTTTAAAGGGTTTCTTCATTATCAAGATTTAACTCTGCATAGGATATTCTCCTATGCGGAGTTAAATCTTTAAAAATCAAACATAATTGTTCTTTGTTAACTAAGCATCCTTTTTTTTTTAGTTGTAGCTCTGAAGCAAAAGATTGTCTGAATTTTTAATGATTATAAATAATATTTATTTAATTCAGGCTAAGTGACTGACGAAAATTAGATATGACGGCTTATCTTATGACCATGATGCTGTTGTTACTCTGCCCTAACCTGGCAAGCATTTCATCATTGTCTTTATCAGCTGTATGACATCCACTGCTAAATACAGGTCCCCCATGGTTTTTTAACAACGACCGGGTGCTGCGATTGGCATCCAGTTTGATCCAACGTTAGTTTTAAGGTCGTCTGTCTTTTTTGCCATCTGTAACGCGAAAATAGGACACTTTACGAATCACAGATTCAAATATTTTTTTTTCTAACTTCAAATGAAGCTCCTTTAATCCTCTAGCTCTACGTTTATTCGATTTGCACCTAGCAAAATCAACCGCATACACATCTCGGCGGAAACAGATAGACGCAAGTCCCCTAGCATGAAAACGCTGGCTTCAATGTAACTGTCAGTGTTTTACGTTGGCGGCTATCCAAGCCTCAGTGGCAGGGCTAATGGCACAAACTCACCATGTAATTGAAGAATGCTTGCATCTGTACTTCCAGTTTAAGAATGGAATAGATAGGAAGTTTGGAATGGGCAATACGTCAGGGTGGTTAAGGAATAAATGGAAGGAGGTAGAGCTCAATAAAAAGAAAATAAATCAGATTAAAACTGAGAGAAAGTTCGTGACAACAGTAAACTGAGATTATGCCTAGCGTAGCATTTTATAGCATATACAACTATCTTTTTTAAACTGACGATAGGGTTTAGAAGGCTTTTTTTTAGACTTCACTTGAGATATATTTGCATCCATGCTGTGTAACAAGAGTAGCTTGTGGTTATATACAAAACTAAAACTTCAATGGTTTCAATTGACGGCCGTCTTGCGCCAAGGACTACAAAACCAGCGGTTTCGGATTCAAATCCTACAAGGGGTAAATGTCTGTGTGATAAACACGAGCATTTGTACCTAAAACATGGATTGTAACCTGTTATCCGAGTCGCCAAAGCACCAACTCACGCTTAGTTTGGGACTAGGTATAACAAGTCAGCCTATTAGATCCCACTGCTGGGAAAAGGCCTCACCTCAACTATGAGGAGGAACGAGCCATACTTCACCACGCGGGCTCAGTGCGGATTGGTGGAGGGGTGTATGTAAGGCAAGTGACAAACCTTACTGTCAGAAGTTATCAAGCCGCCCTAGGGCCTCTGACTAGGCTTAACGACTAATACCACAGGTATTAGCCGGGACCAACTGCTTAACGTGCCTTCCGAAGCACGAAGATGCTTGTCATGGACGTCACTTAAATGGTCGGAATGGTCACCCATCCAATCACGACCGCGCCGTGGGTTGCTGAACTTTTGGTATCACTACCAAAGCGCTGCCGCCACTGCGCCACAAGCACCTCAACTAGGGACAAGGTAATTGGTGTGATTGTTGGAAAAAATATTACTATTATTTATTGTATTATAAGGGTGGAAAACCGACTGTAATTTATAGTGTCGTTGAAAGTGGTGCAATGTTTGGACTTTGTTTTCATGTTACGAATTTATACAATTTCATTACCTACCATTATTCAGTTTTTGTGTGCCCTCTGTAAAGTATGAAATTCAAGTCACGAGGTCTGCAAGTTAAGCCGACGATATATTGTTTCATCTTCGTTCTACTCACTCCGTTTCTATGGCCAAACGTCACCTGAGTTCAGGTAACAAAGTTAGCAGAAGACAACGAGGCAGGAAGCGTTCGTTACCGTCAGCTGGAAGGCCGAAGCAGGAAGCAAGCGCGAACTGCGTCCTGCCCTGCAGACTGGCTACTTATTTTCCTGCCTCGATTCTGCAGACCTCAATGCCTAACTTAATAACTATAGCGACTGCATTTGCGATAATGTCCTCCTAGCCGAACCTCGACCACAGTGGTCAAACTCAACAGAGATTAGCCAACTGCGCGGGTGATGTGCGCAATACACAAGTGCACTATCTGTTCCTTTACTCTCATTATTCGGTAATGGCATTCATAGGTGGTCAGGCGCAGGACCAACGGCTCGTGATTTCCGAGGCACGGGGGTGTTTACACCACCAATTTCCTGACTCCGGAGCTGTGTCTGAGTTAATTCAAAACAGAAGAACCCAACATTTTCGGCCCGACCCGGGACTTGTACCTACCATTTGTAAATACCATCTGAGAAGAAAATTAAGCCCACGTCCCGAAATTGCGTACCTCTTCATAATAATTAAGAAGCCGATATATAAAAACTTTAAATTCTATTGGGCCCAGAGAATACAGAAAGCCTATTAATACAATATAGAAAGATTTTCATTGCAAAATGGCCCCTATCGCCAACTGCAAAAGATGCTGCAGTGTTAAGCTTGATGTACTGTCGTCCGTACGTGAATTGTGATCTTTTTTCCAAGCTTACCTTCTCGGTAAGTCATTTTTATATCGCAAAAATTTAGTACTGCAATTATAAAGTACCTATATTAAATTTTCTTACTGTTATTTTATTAGTAAAACATTTAAAAAGCATCAAAAACAAAAGCCGTTCAGAAAACACGCCTGGACAAGACATCCCTGACATATCATGGCAATTCTAGTTCCCTCTTTGTCCCACTATATTTTCATGTCACAGCTCATGTAACTGCAGATGCTTCAGTCCTAACAAATTGTTATCATTTTTCTTGAACAAGTAACGAACACAATTTTTAAAGAAATAATAGATGTCAGAAGATTACTGTAATGTGACCTTTTTATCTTTGTGTACTTTTTTTATGTCGACCGTATTAAAATATTGTTGTTAGATTTTTTTGTGGTAAGATCAGTACCAAAGTTAATAAAACAATGCTATTTGTACATACGGACATAGGGACATCTTGAAATGGGTCACCCAAATGAGCTGCTCTATTTCTTTTAAGAAAATGAGAAAAAGAATGGCCAATTTATTATTAGTTCATCAAACCAAAGTTATGTGAGCGACGGGATACATCTGTTGTTAGTACTGCTGTCATTCGTTTTTAATTCTAAATGACGACTAAACTAATCACAGAAGATAACTTTATATTTGATCGCGCAATCTCGTAAACAAAAGATGAGAAACTTAGTTTTATTTCTTTTTAAAATATAACTCTTTATAAATAAAAAACCTACTTAGCTTTTGGTGTACCGCTATCTAATATTTTATCAGCGTTGAAAATAAAACTAAAACTTAGTACGTTATGTGTCTGGACACAACATCCGGTATGTAAAAATGTTTGCATCAGCGTTTCCGTTTCGCCATCTGATATGTATCTACTCTATGACCATTTAAATGCGCCGCCTCCGTCGCCCGTCACAACCGGCACCCGTGTCATTTGTCACTGCCATTTATTTGTAGTAACTGCTACTTTTCATTTATTTATCCAACGCTATCCTTTGTCTCTGCTATTAATATTTAGGGACATTAATTTGTAAGAAGCATTATTTGTTCGGTGCTCTGATGCGGATTTTTTCACATTTTTAAAAGTTGATATCGTTTTCTATTTAAAAGGGTTTTCATTGTGTGTTTTTGTAAAAGTAGTGGCACTATAAAGTTGGAAAAAAAACTAGTTACACAACCGTTGACGCTGATTAACAATAGTACAAAATAATTTGACTTCATTATTTAAACTGATGGTTATTTATTTTAGCAGTACGCTTTGAATAAGACGTCTCTCACGCTTCAAGACTTGTTCAACTGCCCACTGACTTTTACCTAAAACCTGAAGTAATAAATACACCATCACTATTTGTTTGGAGTAGTTCTACTGAATCAGCATACACTGTGGTCATGTTACTCTCTGCTCTACAGCGGCCGTCACAACTGGCATTCGCATCATTTGTCACTGCTATTGATTTCTAGTTACTATGACGTTACATTCAGTGTGTTCGAGCTTCATCATGTTTCTCGGGTGTAGGTACAGTGCTAGACAGGCAGCATAGGTAGGACTGGTTCTGTGTCTAGACTCTAGACTATTAATACAGATAGAAGATTGTCAGTTTAATTTATAGTTTTTAGTATGTCTTTTGGGAAATGTAGTTTAAGGAGGCATGAAAGCATCATCTCATTTTTTGTTTATTAAATGAAATAATGCATTGGCCTTTGTGGCAGGTATTGCTTAGTTATCCTTGCTACCATTATGACATTTCATGCAACTTTGATTGTTTTACATACCCCATGGGCCATGCTTCACTTCACTTAGTAAGTGAGAGACCTGCTTGTTTTACCTACTAAGCTAGGCGTTATACTTAATTCGTTTGATATTGACGGACTAAAAAAATATAATATTTTTCACCTATCATCTAAGCTGTATAGCTACTATCTGTCAAAGTAGGCAAAATTTAGGTCTCCAATTTAATTACAGCATGTATATCCCTAATACATTCAATTGCTCCACCAAGACGTCGATAAATCATCGCCCATAACAATTACCACTTGGCTTCGGATTCCAATGACGTTAGCTGTTAGTGGGCATGCAAACCTCATACATTATCAACGATAATTAGAATGTGAGGAATATGCACTAAATACGTGATGCGATGTTGCAGTGAATAGATTAGTCCGCCATAAATCCTAATTTCACTCAGACACTCCAGATTACCTCTGGCCTCAATATCTGTATATTGAGGCCAGAGGTAATCTGGAGTGTCTTGAAACTTTAATCGGTTGACCGATCAAAGGAATAAGGACCAATGCTAGAGGCGAAATTTGCTCGACGCATTGCAAATGTATGAGAAACTCAGTCAGAATAGAGTACGCTGAAAAAGTTTTTCTTAAGATAAGAGTTCGACAGTATAACCTAGATACCATGATATGATCCCCTGTGTTTATTGAGGCCAAGTGGAAGATCCTGGACCTGTAGCCAGATCCTCTAGCTAGATGATGCAGACTCAATTATTATACACGGTCTTCAAGTGCACTAAGATCAAGTTCACCTATTTGTAAATAGTCAGTGAGCTTAAATTTACGGTTAATTTGACACAACTTCTGAACTAAAGTTAAAAATATTGTTACAGTATAATGTGAGGCTGTTTAAAAATTAAACATGTTGGTGTACTTTACTCTTAAATATTTAACGAAGGAAAAGGTTTTTTGAAACACGCTCAATGAACAAAACTCGCACTAGCATAGCGAGTTCTTGCTAATTGACATTTCACGAACTGGTGAGTCAATTTGTGCCACTCAGCGAGCACAAACTATTCGTGGTGTTGGTGAATTGTTTTTTAATGTTGGGTTTTATTTTAGATACATTTTTCCACTACAGATTGTCATTTTTTTAAGTGCATACTTACATAAAAATGGTTTTATTTTATGTAATGAGGGTCAAAATTTCTAAAAGAATCATCTCCTCCTAATAAAAGGTTTCTGTCAAGTTACATTTGGCTCATGACAAATAAATCTTTGAATTGTAGTGTAATTGTAACAGTGTGACACTCATACGAGTAAACGAATGAGAGCCCATAACGAGCTACAAAAAAATACCGAGAATATTAACTGTCTCTAAAAACAACAATATCACTAATCACTTACTCGTAACCTTATTACATAAAAATGTACGTTCAAAAGTATTCTATCCTCAACTTACTTGTTTTGTAAACGAAACACCTGTGCCGAGAAAAATATGCTACACATCACAACTTTTAATTGAACTCCCCTTCAGTGCACTGCTCGTTCAGTTAAAGTTCATCTTTTATTAGATCTGTATAGCTGGTCTCTTAAAAATATGTCTGAGTTTCTGATCCGAAGATCGTTAGTATGTACTCAACAAAATTATCTTACAAACAAAAACCTATCAACTCCGAATCTGAATCCACCACGAAGGGTTCCATACAAACTTGTTTTTTTTTGTAATACTACAAATAACTTTCTTGGGCTAAGGACATTGCTTCTTACCTTTCAGGATTCTGAATAAAAGTTTACGTCAAAAGAAAGTGTACTATGTGGCATACTTACATAGCCATATTATTTAGCCATAGTTATTTTTTTCACTACTTCAAAGTTACAACTAGCAGACTTAAGAGTTGTTTTCATCCTGTTTGCGTTTCCTTTAAAAAATGCCTTACCAGATAGCCATAGTACCTTTTGAGGTACAAATCCCTAAAAGTTGAAGGGAGTATGCGAACCGGTGCGCTAATGAAGAGGGGACCTAATGTTAAATCGATGACGTGACGTGACGCGACGTGATGCAATGACGGGACGTGGTCGATACTTAGTTGAGATGGGTCGTCCATATCCTGACGTTCGATGTCCCTATTGTTTTTAGAAAATGAGACAACTCGTGGACCTATTAAAGTATCTTAAATGAAATGATCTAAAGATGATTCCAATAAGCACATTGTCATTGCAACTTTTTTGCTGTGGAAAATTCAAGGTTTTGCTTTAGCCGGTAGCCGTGTAAGATGCTTCAGTGTTAAATTTTCTAAACCTGTTATAAGTATGTACATCTATAATTTGTATGATTTCTGTTAATATCGTCAAACAGCACTGTTCCGAGATTAAATGTTTTTTTTTTTCATGTCATTACCATCAGATAGTATAAATAGAGCTACCTCACTCGAAAATAAAACAAGAAAATGTTGTTTCAGACTTCCATATTACGAGTGCTTAAGCTACTTACTTTGCGATCTGAGCATTGTATGTGATGTTGTTTAATATTTAAAATGCCCACTTGACATGAACCGTCTTACTCACTACTCAACCTCACATAAGACCCCACTGTCTTTACGACCAAAATACCAGTAATACGAAATATCTTATGCATAACGAAATGCACGTAAAAACCTAAAGTATCCATAAATATGACGAGAGCGATGCATTTTATTTACTGCAGCTGCAATGGGCACATCGATCTGCATTCAAGGCGGTGCATACATGGTTGCAAACGTGACTGTGTCTGCCTCTTTTTGTGTATGACAGATGCAATTATTATGCGAACGCTTATTTCTGTGATCAAGTTGAAGGGGCTATTTCTTATTTCTGTGTGCAGTTTGTGTTAAACTTGCTATGAAGATCTGTTGGGGTTGAGAATAAATGGTTTAAATCATTGTGAGGGTTATGTTCGTCAAAATAAAAGAGAAGTTTTCAAAAATTAAAGACGTGTATTACGCCTAAATGTTTGTGTTTTTATTACATAAAAATCATGGTCATCATCCTAGCGTCATCCCGGTTGTGCACTCGCACGCGAAGGTCTAAGATACGTTTTGAACCATCATCCAGGGTATGGCGGATAAGATAATTACAGTGGAGTGACTGCCATCTGACCTCCGTGACCCTGTTAACAGGGGAACTTGTATAAATATGTAAAAATAAATCTGATCAAAGAGACCAGTTTTTTTTTGGCATTAATTAATTTTGAAAAAGATGCGCCAAATTATAACCATTGTTATTATATTTTATAAAGAATTGGATTTGTTTATGCTATTATGATTGGATTAGGTAATTAATTTTGTTTGATTTAATGAACGCACTAATTCGATTTGCTAGGCTCTGTGGTTGGTAGTTGGTTCTAACATGTTCAATTAGTTTCATACTATACTACTATTTGCCCAAGTCTGATTAGAAAAGCAAAATATTATTAAAAACTTAATGTATTTTATTTTTATAAACACAGGTAGAAGTAAGATAGGGTATAGTAACCTATCCTTAAGATAGACGTATACCATCTCATTTTTTTAAGAGCCAAAAAAGCATACCTGTTTTGTTAAATCTCAAATGAATTATTCAGCGACCTCGATGAAATCCAACAAGACCGAAACATCGTCAGATTTTAACCTATTTCCACAAAACTTAAATGAATTGTATACCTTAAGTTTTCACCTTTTGATAGGTGAAAGCTGCATGAAAATGCGTTCAGGTTTCAATATAAGCGTTCCGTAGTTACCTCACATGAAAAAAATAAACCCTTAAAGGAGCACCTTTTCCTTCAAAACGTGAAGCTCCGAATACTTAAAAAAGTCGTTACAGGATTTCAGGTTTCCTTGACTTTTTGATAAATAAAAATTTCGATTCAGTTGTCAACGGATACCAGGTAAATAAAGGCTGCTAAGGGTTGTATTTGAAAAGGGTTGAAACTTCCAAAAATAACCTTGCCCCATTTCAGTCGCCCCTTTGCTTCATTGTTGAACAGCAAAGGTCAACGGCCTAAAGCTGTCGAATTATGAAACGAACGATTTCAGATCATTGCAAAAATACTTGCTTCACTGTCACTATTACAATTGCACAAGGTTGAAAATAAAATAACCATCTACTTGTACCGTTTTCAATACGGCGACGACACAGTTAAGACAGATCCAGTAACGTTCGTTTAGACTCAACATCTTGACGAAAATAAAAATATGACTAAAATAAAGTTTTTTTTAACCCGGCTAATGCCCGGTTCCTATATTCGTAAAACAAATCGTCTTAGTAACGATCAGTTATCTAATCTACCATGCGTTAGCTAAAACAGTTCCTATAAAAAACTACTCGTTAAGTAAATTACTGACGGCTTGTACCACCGGATGGGAGGGCTACCAATGACGATTCGTAATTGTATTGTATAGGGATGACCGTTTCAAGTGTTCCTATAACTTTTGGTAAACGTCAGAGAACTGTCAAAGTTACGGCGCGTAGTTGATTTGTTTACTGGCCGATTTCGGGAGGTTATGTAGTGTTTTGATCGAAAAGTGATAATAAATATTTGTGATGGCGAATAATACGAATTTGAATAGTGATCTAGAAATGTTATATTATATAAATTTATATTATGTGATGTTTTTTTGATTGTCTCACTTTAATTTGAACAGCTCTTTCTGCCTGGGGATTGAACCACACTTGGCATTAAAAGCAGCATTCAGAGAGGCCCAGGCTTCATATTTTTGTTTATTGTGCGTCATTATCCTCATCCTTGGTCATGGCCCTTTGACTTTTCTGTAAAAAACAAAAGCTGAAAAGTTGTAAACAAATCAATTATATTCCAACAAAAAACTATTTTTGTATTTCATCTTACCGGAGCTTACCGGTATAATATTATCCATTGCTCCTTGTAATTGCTCCAGTAATTGTCGTGGTAATTATTTAACAACAATTTTTTTTCTAACGTCACTCGGGACGAGACTTGACCCGTCACTGCGTTTTGTTCACAGCGACGCTAAAAATTTATCATCATAGTTATTACAGGATTACATAGTTTATTCCTAACAAACTCATAAAAAGTAGTTTTATTACTAAATTATTATATTTTTTAAATAAAAAGTCATGTATTACGAACTTACGCATTGACTTACCAACCGTATGGTTCCAATATTTTGCGCACTAACGAAACGCCCTGAGGACCGGAGGGGTTCATTGGTAAGACATAAACTAACGGATGCTCGCCGCAGGTAGGTGGCCTAAACACATTGTGGAACACTAGGTTACGCATAGTTATTGGTAGCTGTATAACGAATGGTAGCTATGATACAATAACGGTTCGTAGAATAAAGGAACCGGGCATTGAAAAGGCGGGTGAAACGATTGCCAATAGTGACTTCTTCAAAATCTCTACTGGCAATATTTTTGATTTCAGTATTATTATTGTTCAATATTGTTCATCTCTTAAAGATATTTGTATAACAGCAAGTGGATTGCATTCTCGGTTTTTGACTATTACAGGTTCTCTTCGCACATTCTAAAAACGTTGGAGGAAATAAAGAGCATATAAAGTCAGCCTATTAGATCCCACTGCTGGGAAAAGGCCTCACCTCAACTATGAGGAGGAACGAGCCATACTCCACTACGCGGGCTCAGTGCGGATTAGTGGAGGGGTTGTCTGTAAGGCAAGTGACAAACCTTACTGTCAGATGTTATCAAGCCGCCCTAGGGCCTCTGACTAGGCTCAACGACTAATACCAACAAATATTAGCCGGGACCAACTGCTTAACGTGCCTTCCGAAGCACGGAGATGCTTGTCATGGTCGTCACTTTGATGATCGGAATGGTCACCCATTCAATCACGACCGCGCCGTGGGTTGCTTAACTTTTGGTACCACTACCAAAGCGCTGCAGCCAATACGCCACAAGCACAATAAAGAGTATGCCATGACTTAAACTCGTCAACTACCTTCTAAAGAAGATATTTTGTTCTGTATCTGTATAACAATTAATGTTCTTTATATAAAAATAATGTCGAGTATAGTGGCCAATCTCAACAGAGATTAGCCGACTGCGCGGGAGATATTATAGTGCAAAAGCGTGTGCACTATAAATATTATCTTATCAGTAACATAACTAAGTTTTCTATGTTTTTTTCATGTTTTTTTAGATTTCTGAATGGTTTACTATTCGTACTTGTACTAATTCTCATTCCTTATATCTTAGATATAATATTTTATCGCAACTGAGATCACAGATTCTTTTTTCTGTTTACGAAAAAACGCAACACTGAGTCTACTGCTAATCCTTTAACTGTGTCGCCCAGGCTGGCGACATATATTTAATTCAGGCGTGTGTCAGCGACAAGCCAGTTCGCGCGGATTTAACAACACGGACCGTTTCAATAATTCCGCAGTAAACATTCGGGATGGCCTAGTAATGTTTACGGACACCCTGTTGCTAATTATTTAAAGTGCGGGCCTAAAGCGATGACAGGCCCGTTAATCTGGAGAGAAGCGTAGGATGTTTTAATGTAGAATTTGTATTTAAGGATGGAGTTTAGTTCTTGTAGCGAAAGACAGTGTTTGGTTTTCGTGACACGTTTTCAATTTAAAAATGAGTGTATTTCAGGTCACTCCTGAAGGCCATTGAACATGATTTTGAAATTTAAAAAAAACGTCTGAGGTACAATAGTTGGATCACAAAATACAGATGATCCATCATCATTATAGTATCCTCTTGGTTATCCAGTCTTGGATGTAGGGTCCTGACTGTATCAAAATAGTTTGCAACGGAATTGCTACCCTTGTGTTTCTATTTGTGAGTTAGTTACTGTGAAAATTTAAAACAATTTATAAGATTTTACTGCATGATAAAACACTGAATCGTAAACTTTGTCATATATGCAACTGCTTTTGCCAATATACCTTCAAACTTTGGCAATAACGATAATTTTTGAAAAAAACAGCCTTCAATATAGGTATTCTAAACTAGAGACACCACCGGTGTTGCAAGTAGTAACAAAACTTCTTCAAGCTTGTAAAGTAAAATTCAGGCAAACTTTTTACAACGCTAAAGGGCCGAAAATAATCACTCATTCTAATGCTATCCTTTTTCTTGAACAACAAAAACGGCCATTACACTCCATCAACTGCACAGAATCTCCCAACAACCCAAGGTGCCGCGTTGAAATATAGCTGGAGATGCTTTTTATAGACATCCGCACTCGCACCTGCGGAGATCTGCGGCGTTTCCCACGATATTTCCTCGCGACATAGCTCTGTAACATCAGCCAATACACTATCTTGACCCCCTTGACTTATCTCCAATGAGAGAGAGATACTAACGAGTAACGAAAAATGATTCAATGTTTACTAACAAACCCAATGGATATTTGTAATCTGTCTTAAAAGAAATACAAAAATGATTAAATTAATGATTGTAAAATTTAAAAAAACCGGAGACAAAGGGCAGCTCTGACTGCTGGATCTATTTTTTATAGGCCAATGCGTTAATGTGGATTAACGCCTTTGTCTATAAAATAATGGTGGTCAGTAAATGCAGTGTGGCCTAGGGTAGAATACTCCTTTAAGATTAACTAGAATATTTAGTTGAGACTTTATTTAAACATCTAGGATCAAGTTCTTGACACTTCAATTGCAAACCTGAAACAAATAAAAGAATAAAAAATTTGACATAAAAATCTCTTTACTTTACTAGTAGGTAATTTATCAATTTTCAGCTTAACATTCTCCTACTGAAATTTTAGCTACAGCAGCCAATCTTAATAAAGATATACTAGGGACGGTTTACCTGGAGCTGTTCCAGAGTTAAGACAGATCCAAACACAGGTTCCGCCCGACCCGGAGTACAAACTCGGGACCTCGCGGATAGAAGCTAGCTGTGCCCACTAGACATAAGGCACCAGTTGTCAAAATACGCCGCCCTGCGTGTCAAATATAATAACGCGTTCAGTGCGCTGTTGCGGCTGCTGCGTTTTTGTAGTGATGTACAGACTGCGCGGCAGCTGCCACAGCGTCCTGAAAGAGATAGCATGCATGATAATTAGTACAAAGTTCGATTTACAAATAAAATACTAAAATAGTCATTAAGCTTTTACTTAATGGATCATAGTTGTCTGAAATAAATGCTTTTTATTCATTTTTTAAAATACTTGAGAGTTGAATGTCCTGTCTGTTCTCATCAGTCTTCACGTGCACGGAACCAGACGGGTTTATTCCAGGTTAGGTATTTACGCGGTCTACCAATTGCGGACTTTGGTGAGGCCGAAGACGGAGCAGTGTTCTGCGATTTCAAATTGTTTAAATTCGTACATTGAAATAGTGGGAATTTCGTATTGTGCTAGAATATCTGCCCCGATAAGTGGTTGGGAGCAAAGCAAATAGCCTCCATTTTGGTGAGACGAGTGAGCCAAGGCTAATACTCGTAGTTTTGTCAGAGCGACTGGTTGACTGAAATAATGTGGTGGTAGTGGTCTACTTGTAGATATAGGTGTTTTTTTCTTGTTGATATGGCTAATGTTTATTAAGGTTTATATTATTATAAAACACGATTAACATTTCCATAGTTTATAAGTAGTATGACTATAAAAAAGGAATAAATCAATATACAAAAATAAATAAATACTTAAAAATCAAATGCATGATAAAATTTATTAATTCTATATAGCCCTCTAATTACTTTGCAATATTCAAATCAAAAGGGTCACTAAGATATGGGCCCGATATAAACTTAGCATAAGACCTGTTAAATTGATATCAATGAAAACACTGCTGATGTTATCTGTGTGTTACTCTTCTATTTTATCCCAAATATGTCACTTACGAGTACTTGGTAAAAAAATTGTATTAGGCTCCAGCGTCATAATAACGTCTAGCCACTTGATCGAAGTCACTCAATCTTACACGAAGAACCTAGCTTCTTCCATCAGACAAACCACGATAGCTTATTCACCATATTTTCCGAATCCCCTACTTTACATGCATACAAGCATGTGCATCTGAGTCGTTTGTCATGTCGGAATAGGCAGTTGTCGTCAACGATGCAGCTTGCAGCGTCTCATGGCATAGACATGTGCAAGCGACCGAGTTTACACCGTGTAATAATGGTTATTAATGTTTATATATTATTACACAGCATTAAGACTGACAGTTTGGTAAAATCTAAAGTTAAACTAGTTAAGGACGGTAAGGTATTAACAAGAGCTCCGTTTGAGAAGTTCTATACATGTTTTCACACGTTAAGAATGACCGCTTTCAAAGCTGTCATTCATTTCACAAAAAAGAACCTTTAGTACAATGTTAAAATAAATTTGGTAAGCAGTTTATGAGCATCATCAACCTATCATTTTGGCTATCAAACATGGAAATACGAGAAAGAATGTCATGACACGAGCTTGCAAAATAATGTGTAGATAATTTATTTTAGTGATTATTTTTTAACTACAAACAAATCTAACCCCATGTATAACTACAACCACTAACCCAAAAAATTATACAGATAATAAAACAACAATTCAATTTAATTTGTTTTATTTGGAATTAGTTTGCTTTTGACTCTAGACTAATCCAGACGTGGCGTAGACAGAGTCGACGGTGGAGTGAGCTCACCCAGAAGGCTAATAATCTCAGCATTATTACACAGCATTAAAATCACTCTTTTATCTGAAAATTGTAACTGTTTTAAATAATTCATTTTATAGTTTTTTAAATAGAATGCGCGTGAAACCAACAGGGCCTACCCAGCATATAAACGAAATTTCCAAAAAAAACATTGAAAAAACAACGCTTAAGCCAATTAGTCATAGTCGCTTATAACAACTATAAACAGAAGCCCCTATCATTGATCTTACAAGTGTAACAAGCGACAAGCATTACGCGTCGGTGTGACGTTCAACCACGGATATGCAACGTGCGATGTCTACGTAGCAGAGATTTATAGTCGTCTAGCCCTGCGGCTGGCGTGGCTGAACGCCGTCTTGTTGTATACGCCCGGCGGGTTTATGCGACGTTTATTGTACGAATTAAAACTGTTAGGATAGTTTTCGTTTTTAACAACTACAAACAGAAGCCCCCTATCATTGACCTAACAAGTGTAACAAGCGTCAAGCATTGCGCGTCGGTGTGACATCCACCAGCGATGTCTACGTAGCAGAGATTTATAGTCATCTAGCCCTGCGGCTGGCGTGGCTGAACGCCGTCTTGATGTATACGCCCAGGGCGGATTTATGCGACGTTTATTGGACGAATTAAAACTGTTGGGATAGTTTAGACTTGCTCGCATCTCTCGCATCTGGATTAGCTCGGACGTTTGTTAGTGAGCGAGTTCATTTGGTGGAGAGTAGGTTGCTTACATGTTCTTACTGCCTTCATAAAGATTGTCTCAGCATCATGAAAGGCATGGGCATATTCATTCATGACACATTATTTGCTTCTTAGCTGCCTCAATATAAAATCTTATGTTACACCTTAAAGTTCAGAGTAAGTTTTTGTTACCCCCTTGGGCTAGAGCGGTAGGTATGCGTAATGCATTTTCTAGCGATAAAAAAGTGCATCAGTTAGGTCATATTTTATTTAATCACTTATATCCACAAATTATGGAATCTTAACTTGTCTTTATTACTTTTTAAATAAAAGATTTGTTTCTGACAAAAGGATTTATCTTCATACAAACAAGTTTAGTATATTTTTAATTGAAATATGTATTTATAAAAATACAATGTCAAGCACATGCAATAAATAATTAAGTGTTTGTAACAGTTACGCGACGGTTGTTAAAAAAATAATTTTTAGAGGTGAAACAAATATAAAGACCGGCATTTCAAATAACAACGCTCAATCACAAAAGGCGTCCATTACTTACCCCGGTCTCAAGGGACCGGAGGATGTATTTGTTTTTAACAAAAACCTTCGGAATAAAACGGAGACGTAGCAAGCAAGGACTTAATTCGAGTTAATCCGAGAAAGAAAGCAGGTCTCCGGCAGGTGGACACAGTATACGGGAATGGGAGACGTGCCGGGACTATTGACGGTAGTACGGCCACGAAACTAGCGGCAATAAAAAAGTAAAAATAATGTTAGCTTATAAAGACCCCACTGTGGGGCAAAGGCCTCACCTCAACTATGAGGAGGTAAGAGCCACACTCCACCACGCGGGCTCAGTGCGGATTGCTGGAGGGGTGTCTGTAAGGCAAAAGACCAACCTTACTGTCAGATAAGGTAATTATCGACTAATATCAACAGATATTAGCCGGGACCGACTGCTTTACGTGCCTTCCGAAGCACGGAGATGCTTGTCATGGACGTCACTTAATTGGTTAGAATGGTCACCCATCCAATCACGACCGCGCCGTGGGTTGCTTAACTTTGGTATCACTACCAAAGTGCTGCCGCCATTGCGCCACAAGGAAAAAATAAAGAGAAATCTCACAAAAACATTTTCATGTAATATTTTGATAAGACGAGCATATCACTTACACTGTCTAAAAGTTATTCTCATGTAGAGCCAAGCTTCTAACGCTAATTAACCTACCCTAAGATAAAATATGTGGCTTAGCTCTTTCATTACCACAAGAAGTATTTTGTAACAGAAAAGCATCGAAAAGTGAATTTAATCACCTTTCGCCCGTGTGATGGATAGAGACCATACTCGTAGGTTTTGATTACCCAGCAAATTGTTCGAAAATATGCCTCAGATGGCCGTAACTTTGGATTGTGTTGATTTAGAAGCTTAATTTTTTCACAGTTTTCCTAGACAAAAATATTTGATGTTAAATTTAACTTGATAATTCCACGTGTTCATGAGAAAAGGAAAATGGGTCATGTCTGGCTAGTAACAGCCTATTGACTCTTTTCTTCATACAGAAATCCAGATCATCCAGATAATGTGTGTCATAAACGCAAACCAAAGAATTTTTTGGACTATAATAAACACTATATTTAAAACGCTGACTTCGTGGCCCTAAGCTCTAAGGCCAACTTAATTCTGTCTAGATAGTCTAGGTGCCTGACTATTTAGCGCATGTTTGGTATCTGGTTTGCAGTACGCTCTCTGCTAAACATGTCTTTGTTCCAAGATACTTTGTAAAGGACATAACACTGCGAACGGTTTTTAGTTTCAATGTTTTTCTAGAAAGAGGTTTTCCTTGGAACTTCTTATTCCACATAAGTTGGTTTTGGCCACTTGGGACTTACGCCTTCCTCTTGGAGTCTGTCCTATTTTGTGACAAGCTTCATTCTTCGTAAGGTTTCGTTTCTTTCCTATTTATCTTCGAGATTGTTTAATCGTATCGTTACTTAAGAGTACGTATCGTTACTTATCGTTAGGTAAGAGATTATGTTGAATATTCAGGACAGGCTTGATACATACAACGCAAGCTCTTTTCGGTACAAAACTGCAATAAAAGTTGTCGCAGATGAACTCAGCTAAGCCATACACAAAAAACAATATTTTTATTCATTTTGTATTTTTAATCTAATTTTTTATTTTAATTTTAGCTTTGTACTTTAAGTTAACATTGTTTACCTACGCAACTTGAGTTTGGCGTAAAGGTGTGACATTTTGGGACATTAGTCCACGATTAATGTCTGTTTCTGTTACCTCAAATAAATTAAATTAAAAATATGCTACTTCTTATTTAAATGAAAACTGTGAGTGCACCTTCCTGACATGATTAGTCATCCTGTCATTATCATAATGTGTACAAAACTTGTCGCTCTTTTAAACTATGCAGACAATTTTTTATCTACGTTGCACTAAAGAAAGAAAACTTATTCAACTCCAACTGTCAACGCTAACTCGATTCGGATTAATCGTTCCGAACACATTTAAATCGACTTAGAAAAGTTGGGTGGCACGACAAAAACAATTTAACTCTTAGCAAAGAAGGGAAGTAGATACAAAAAGACAGCCCAAGAGGCTGACGCTAAGTGAATAACTGAATAGTTAAACTCTCATAATATTTACATAAACCGAACATTAACGGCGTGGGGGGAATTAGGGCCGATACACACAGTACTTGGACTGCAAACTAGCCCTAAGGTTTTTTTATTCTAATTTAATCATTCTTTTTTTTAACGAAAAGTTTTTATTTGGTTTTTATTTTTATTTATTCTCGATTTTTTGACACTTTATTGACGTCTTTGCTAACGCGAGAATTATTGGGAAATACAATTTTTGTCAACACTGACATTTGATACTATTGTTTTTAGGTAGATACGGGAATCAGGAATCTGATTTTTTTAATTAATAGGCAGTAATTTGCACGCAATCTTACCTGATAGCAAGCGACGATGCGGCCGAGGATAGGTCATGATGATTTTATTTTTGAATTCTGGAGATAAGTTTAGGACAAGAATTAAATTAGCTTCGAAGCCAACTGTGTGGTTCACATGCAGTTAGCTTTAATATAATAATATGCATGCAGAAAACGTACAGCACTCTTGCCCTTACATTACATTACAAAGGAACCTTACAATACACTAGCATTAGTTTTAAAGAATCTTAAAGCAAGCTTACAGCACCCTTGCAGGAACTTTATGATCAGTACTTTTAGATAGCAGTAGCCTTACAAATAGTTTGTAGTTAGCGTACATCACTCTTGCAGAAATTCAAAATACGCTAGCAGTGGTTTTACAGAATGCTTGAACTACGCTTACAGCACTCCTGCAGTATACTTGAAGTACGCTTACAGCACTCCTGCGGTATGCTTGAAGTACGCTTACAGTACTCTTGCAGTATGCTTGAAGTATGCTTACAGCACTCTTGCAGTATGCTTACAGCACTTTTGCAGTAGGTATGCTTACGGTATGCTAGTAATTAGGCTTACAGTATGCTTGTATTAGACTTACTGCAGTTGTGATGCTGCTATTTTACAATTTGCTGTAATGGCAATTTTGCAGCTAGCTAGTATGTTGTTTACTGAGTTAGCTTGCAGTCCTAATGCACTTTGTCTGAAATAACCTTTACAAGCAAGGGCCAGCGATGCGAGCTGATGGCTTAGTTTACACTCGCTGTCTCATTTGCATCGGGCAAGGTGGGCTTGGACAATTAAAGCGTACACTGTCGTATCATTACCTGTAAGATAGTATAAGCTAGAAATTTATTGTGTTATTTAGTATTCTTATATTTATTTCAGTACTGAGTCACATTATTAAAAAACCGTCCTCCTTTTCACGTACCTATTGCTTTAAAATTAAAGGGTCAGGCTATAAAAGGGTAACTTAGTAACCACTAACATAATAAAAAAGGTACGTGGTAGCAATCCTGTAAATATCTGTTTTAAAAAACCTCTCTTTCTCACACAAAAAACAAAACTGACATCCGACCCTGTATTCAGAAATTTATTTCTTTTCGCGCACATATTCGACTAGTTTGACAAAAGCCGCAATTTTCTCTCCCCAAAATGTTGTGAGAATAAAAGAAATTCAATACGTCGAAAATCCAAAATCGCTTTCACATCTCGCGGCGCCCACCCTTAATAATGTAACAGTAGACGTTACAGGCGTATGCCTCGTGGCAAATGAACCAAAAGAAAACCGGCAAAGCGCGAGTTGGACACGCACTGAGTGTCAAAGATCAGTGTGTATTTTCTTTGGTCAGCTACAAAATAGTTGGTGGTCCTAAGACACTGCTCTTTAATGAATTCCACTGCTAGTTAGGTCTTGGGGGTACATTTTTGTTATTTCTCTTTGCGAGTAAAGTATGCGAAAAACACGGCCGTATTATAAGAAACCGTGTTAGAAATTCAAATATTTTACGGCTCTAAGAAATTGCAAAATTGCAGACTTACCTATGTAATAATTGAAGTAAAAATGCATATTTTGATATTTGATACTAACTCGTATGTTTAAGAAATAAGGTCTTGACAGGCCAACGGTCCTCGGTTATCCTCTAGGTTTTTTTTCGTTTGAAGCGTGGAACCCTAAAAATAAACGAAATACGCCGATGGAATACTCCTTTGATGCTCCCCATTTCCGTCACTGGATGACTGTGTGAATATGTAATAGAATTGTGGGCTAAACGCCATGTAATGAGCCAATAGGGCTTTGTTGCTTCGCTTTAGCTGTGCTGAGACTTGATGATGAGGCTGAAGATTTAGGTCAGCGTTATGTTGGGATAAGGTTCGCCAATTTAGAGGGTGAATTTGGACATCACTGTTGGTTGTTGTTAAGTATGTTCTTCGTGCGTATTCTTTTTCACGTTTTAAAAAAAAAGTTGTTCAGACGTGAGAGGAAGAATTTTAAATATACATAAATATGACCTGTTTTTGTATAGTGGTTTTGCGTCCCGGGCAAATGTTTGTGTGATGAGTTCGAGCATTTTGGACCTAAGTCATGATGTTTATAAGTATGTATTACCGTTATCCCAGTAACCATAGCACAAGCTCACGCTTGGTTTTGGGGGGGGGGGGGTAATTGGTGTGTTTATTGAAACATTTTTTTATTATTATTATATGTAGTTTTTATCGCTTGTGTATTTTATGATGTTACTAATTGGTATTACTTTTTGTTTCAGGTTAGTGATTTTTAAGATTAACCAAGTTCGAATTTAGAATTACCATAATCTGTGAGTATGTATGATTATAAATTAGATGATGCACTTGGAAAAATAGCCTACTGAGGCAGGAATCAAACCCTCATTCATCGCATACTCGGCAATTGTTTAGACCACTCAGCAACGTAGACGTTGGCAAAGTCTGTCGAAATTTTAACTCTGAAATACCGCGTTGCTTTCACATATGTTTTATGGATTATTATCTACTAACTATTATATTTTTATAACTTAAGCAATGATTTTGCAAGTTCTTACGAAATTAAATCAAATTTCACTTACAAAAATTAATTGACTGTGTCCCACCGGATGATAGTCGATTAATTTTTGTAAGTGAAATTTGATTTAATTTCTACTAACTAACCAAATTGCAAATACATGTATGTAGCAATCGAAAGATGGTGTTTTTTCTTCAAGTGCAATTTCCAATCTTTAGATTGCATAGTAATTGTCCCTTAAAAAACATGATTATTTTATTATTATTATATTATTATAATAATAGGAATTTTTCAGAAAATATCACTGCAAAGCGAATTTTATTGCTAGTAAAAGAGAATCTCACAAGCAACTTTAGTGATTCGTGATGTAACATAATTACTAACATATTAACTATAAGTGAAATCTTGTATATGGGCTCACTCTTCTAATGTATTAAATAATCAATTCCTAGCTGTAAGAATCTTGCTATCATGCAATGTGTACTTTTTGACGTAAAATTATAGAGATGATTTTAACTTTAATTCAACAATTCATAACACTCCTACTTTAAGCATATTCTCGTATGAATTTTTGACCAGCATATTCGCTTGGTGAAACACTGTGAAACTGACTTTCAGCGTTTCTCGAGAAACATAAAGATCTGGAAAAGATTTAGGTCAGCAGTGTACTATAATATGCAGCTCGATTTTGATGGCGCACAATCTTACGTATGAAAGAAACATCTGTGCGTTACCAGATATTTTATTATTATTGAGCGTCAATTATTATTTATTTAAACCTTAATTTGCTTAAAATATTATACTTGATTAAAAATCATTTTTATTTTATTGCTGTGTTCATTGTTCATTCCATAATAATAATAATCATTTTTTGATTTTGCAAAATATTGCAAATAAATAAGAAATGTTATTTACACACGCATACAGCATAGCACACTCGGTAATAATTAAGCATTAACGAAATTTTCATACCAAGTATTAAGTCGTATAATCTGCCTAGATTATACTTAATACTCAGTATGAAAATTTTGTTCTCAGTATTACAAAGCCGCCTGCCCTTATTGCTAAAAAGATATTCCTTCAGACAACCTTGGAGCGTGTAGTTTGAAAATGTTATCATATTTTTCTTTACAAATATTTTTTTCCGAAGGGATGATTTAAAAATTGCCAACTAAACGTTTCAATTAATTTTCAAGATGTTAGTAAGTAGATAGTCCCCCAGGAAATTTGCGAAGTTGCCAGTCATTATGGGCGTTCGGATGCTCTTGGAATTATTTATGATAATGAACGAGAGGCAGCCCTGAATGTTGATGGGCAACGGCGAAAGCAATATTGATGGAGTTTTTAATTTTGCGGAAATTGTTCAGGCCTTAGGGTCGATAATGTCAAAGACTTCGCCGGAAAAACTGGTCGTTGGTAAAATAAAAGTGTATCAAAATGCGATTTATATTTTATGTCCTGTGTACTCAATATGGAAATCCGTGTTTTCTATATTGTATAGCTTTTAGATTTTTTTAACACTCACAGTGTTACTTTACTCGTATTTTTAAAAGTTTTTAAATGAGAAACCAAAAATTCACACACGGGCAGGATTCAGACCCACGAACTTTAACTTGTATTGTAATCAGACACTGTTTATGATTTAGTCCAATATTTATTTATTAAAACTTAGAGTTCGGTAAGGTTAATACTCATCAAGGTCATCATGGCGTAAGTAGTAAGTAAGATGTACAATCTAGAAAGTATTCTAAACAAGTGCCGTAAGGTATAAACTCCAAGGTGGTGCCAATTTAGTCCCTATGTTGGCAGGTATTAGTTGTTATGAATAACAAATGAGTAGTTTTGAACAATTTAAGATTTAAAGGCGAACGCGCACAAAGAACAATATTAAAAGTAATGCTTAAGAAAAAGAGACTATACAGTACAACAAAACTTTATAAGGACGCAAATGTCTTAACCGTTCGCCAATTATATGTATTGCAATCGGTCCTAATGACACATAAAAACACCCCAATTGATCCAAAAAATATTTCTAAACGAAACCCATACGCAGTTATTAAACAAGATAAATTTAGAACTACTTTTGCCTCCAAACAATTCTTTACTCAATCTATAAGGCTATATAACAGAATAAACAGACAAATAAATATTTATACCATGACTTATAAAGAATGTAAAACCAAACTAACTCTTTGGCTTAAATCACTTACGTACGTAGAAACAGAGCATATATTATCTTTTAGAAAAACTGTCAAGAATAAAAAAGAAAAGGAAACGAAAAAAAGGAAACAATAACGTCGTTATGAAATAAATAAACAATAATATATATCTTAAGTTTTTGTATAATGGATGACATACTAATCCCATACACACCCCATCACCCATTCGCATAATTACACTAACACATACAACTACTTATACTATATCTAATACAACAACCGCATACACACACACACACACACACACGCATCTACACCGACAAACACACACACACACACACATACCCACAACCACTTGCAAGAACACTCACACTACGCACAATTACAGACAAAAACGTTCACGCAACCATGCGTACACAAACAGTCTCTATAACTCACACTGTCACTCGCGTACACACTTGCTGTATAAATTTTAAGTACCTTATTTTGTTACAAAGAAATGACGGCAGGAGGAGCGGGTCTCCCCTTACACAAGTGATAACGCTTAAAAGGGAAGATCCAACCATTGTTAAAATTGTAATTTGTAACGAATAAAGAACATTTTTCATTTTTTTCAAAGGCACTTACTTTACTGGTCTCAAGATTAATATTAAGGTAGGTAGGTACTATTTATTTTTAATTTAACTTATAATTAGAAGGAGTTTCTGTAGGACACAGTTTTCTTTTGTCTTATACCATAAATAATAATAATGTTGTCGTGTTACTTATTCTGACTAATTCTCGTATTTATTATATTATTATTCATGTATGTTTAATACTTAGCTTATGTATTTTTATCTTCCTATCTATGTATCTTAGTATGTATGTTTATTTATTCAGTAGTAATTTAGTTCTACCATAAATTAATTTCTCTACTTTACTTAATATCCCGCCACTTATTAACTCTCTGCATTTCCATGCGGTTGACTGGTAGAGAATGCCTTATGGCATTAAGTCCGCCAATTGTACTTTCTTTTTTTTGGTGCAATAAAGTTTAAATAAATAAATGAAAACGGCAGAGAGTAAACGAAATTAAATAGTAAATTGGATCTTTTATTATCAAAGTATTTTGCGGTTTTCAGTAAGTGGAAACTTTTTAAAGGTATTTAAACTAATACTCAAAAATAATAAATTGTGAATTTACCAACGAGCAAGCTAAACTTAGCTACAAATAACAATGCATATTCCAACAGACAGAAACACAAACATTCGTGTGTGTTGAAGAAACAAGGAAGTTATTTACCCTTTAAAATGAATTCCTGCTCGTAAGACATAGACGACGTCTGACTTAAAGTAATACAGCCCTGCAAAAATTACACGTAAAGTCAGACTTGAAAAACAAGGACCGTTTGAACAGCTTTACGTTTTTAGTTTAGACGACCGTCTTGATGTAATGGTTCGCTCTACAAAACCAGCGATTGCGGGTTCAGATCTAAAGAATATGTTTGTGTGACGAGCACGAGCATTTGTACCTAAGTCATGTTTATAAACGTGTAAAAGTATGTTTATTAGATATCCTAGCCACCATAGCACACACAAGCGCACGCTTAGTTTGGGGCTAGGTAATTGGTGTGATTGTTGAAACACTTCATTTATTTATTTTGCTTGAAAGTCTAAAACAATACAATGGTGGCATACTCACATACCGGGGAAAGAAATCAAAGTCCTTTTTTACTTTAATTGTACGCGTAATCAGTGTTTACTACAATATTTTGATTTGTTTGTGTACCCTATTGATACTGCGCCGCGCGCACTCGCACGCGTACTTGCCTAGTTTTTTTTTGTTTAAAACGTACCGTGAGAACCCCGGAGCCCCTAGTTGCCACCGAGACGTTACCTATGACACATGTACTATGACACATGTACGAGCGCTTTCGCCGCGTGTGTATCCTGTAAAGCTCCTTACAGACATTTCGAGTGATTGTGGCCTGTGAAGTGACCCCAAAAACCCCGGAAAACTGATGCAGCAGGTGCCTGGCTGTAAGTGCGAAAACAGACCGATTTTCCACCTATCATTGTCGCCCTCCACGTGTAATCCACTGCCTAAACTCTCAAACAATCAGTTTACGTGTGATTTACATTATATTGTCAATCAAGATACATATAATTTTTATTTTCTTTAAGCTTATTGTGTGAAAACTATAGACTAAATGTTCATTGTTTTGTAACTTATATTGCATTGTCATAAGCTGTATGTTTTCCTATAAAATAAAAATATATATGTGTATATTTAATTAAAAATTTACTGGTATAATTTTAAATTATATTTTTAAGGATTTTCGTTTAACTGATTAGGAAAAATTATAAATATATTTCTCATATTAATTAACATTACAAGCAAAATTGTACGAAATTGTCTCTCCTTACTACTTATATTAAACTGTAATTACACCGACTGTACCTCACAATGAATTTGCAGTCCGTATAAAAATGCAATACATTATTTATTTGGCCTGTGATGTATAAAACATAATGCTAGCTGTTTTAGCCCGATCAGCTCCGAAGGGACTACAATGTGATAGTTTGTGTAAAATAATTTATGATATCAATGCCGTTTGGGAGTTTCTGTTGTGGCTTAGTTGGCTTGTTTTGGACACGGTTTGGGCAAATTGTCCGATGATGAGAGTCGTTATGTGGAGATATTGCTTTTTCACTAAATCGGTATCAAAATAATATCAACGACGACTTCCGTAGCCAAGTGGCTCGCACACTGGTTTTCAATGTATCGCCATCTCTGAGGTCCCGGGTTCGATTCCCGGTTGGGGTCAATAAAGAAATTCATATTTTATACAGGGCCACAATGAATATTGTTTCGGGTCTAGGTGTTGTGACACCACCGTTGTTTCAGATTTCCATAACACAAGGGCTTTAGCTTCTTTCTTATCTGAGAAATGTATGTTGTGATGTCCAATCATCATCATCATCATTCGCTTGCCCTGTTCCCATTATATTTGGGGTCGGCGCAGTATGTTTTTCTCTTCCATACAATCCTATCACTCGTCATTGACTCATCCACTCCTTTCACAATCATATCATGCTTTATACAGTCCATCCATCTCTTTCTAGGTCGGCCTCTTCCCTTCCATCCACTAACATTCATACTCATCACTCTTTTTGTCACATGATTCTCCTCTCTTCTCATCACGTGTCCATTCCAAGATAAACGGTTTCCCGTCATCTTTTCTGTCACAGGCGCCACTTGCAAACTTCCTCTTATGTATTCATTTCTTACTTTGTCCAATATTTATTATTATTACTAATATAGTATTATTGGAGATATTTTATAGCAATTTAATTGCGAGCATTAATAGAATTTCAACTTAAGAAGGAGTATTTCCTGTTCAACAGTATAATTAATATTAGTTTGTGTAAATTGGTTAAATTGGTTAGCTCAAAGATAGTCTAGCAGAGAATGCCACTTGACATTATGTCCGCCTTTTGTTCAAAATTTCAGTTGTGAAATGAAGCTTAAAATAACTTAATCAATTAAATAAATAACATATCGAACATTGGTTTAAAAATATAGAATGTTCAAGATGTCCTAAAAATCAGCCACCTGGGAACTTTAATTGAAAACGTATTCCCGGTTTGAGATACAATGTATAATTGGATTGTTTCATCTTCATAGCTTTTAAAAAATCTACGCTTGCTTTAAAAGATAGCTTATATCGGTACCTACATTCTTAAAATTTTACCCGTGCTGGGTGCTAGTATCAACTTCCATAGTGCATGTGTATGATAGGCGTAGTGTAATATACGATAGCTCACATCCACTTTTAGTTACATATGCCTGATCGATATAACTTGCCCGTTGCGAAGTTTGCGAAGCAGTGCAAGTTGGCCTAAGCAATTTAACGTGATGACTTGCTGTTGCTCTAGTTATATAGTGGGTGTATAAAACGTCTACTACAAGAACGTTATAGCGGCAAACAGTGTCTTGAATAACTATTCAGTGACAATTTTTTGGCACTTTCTGAAGTAAACATTAATCATTTTACTTTGTTAAAGGATGTTATTTCTAGCAGCTACGTGTGTCAAAATTTTTAGAATTCACAAATCTTGAGTTGCCATTGGTCTCTCATTTTGTATTGAAAAGAAGTCTATGCTCTGCTTCTGAGTACCCTGTTATGAAGACCTATAAGATAGAAAATACGACTAGTATGGTCGTATTTTAGAAAATGCCTTAACAGACAGAAGACGGACAACAAAGTGATCCTAGAAGGGTTCTTTTTCAAAAGAAAATTTTGACAAATCACATCTCTTAACTTTGGAATTGCAATCGCGATAGCTTTCTAATTATCCGGTAGACCGAGCTTACGAGGCTTCAGATAGTGAAATAGGTTTCCTTTCTTCGGGACAAATATACTTTATCTGACCCAATATTCATCATACATTTTTGTCACAAATGCAACACAATATGTCCAAATAATGCTTTCACTAAAGCTCTGCGGCGAAACAAGATATCTAGGCACAGCCTAACTTTGCGGCACGTTACATAAAGCTCGTCGTCCACTTTAATATCGTCTTATAAAACATGCTATCCATCAAAGTTGTTCACGACAAACGCCCAACTTGGCTTACGTGGTTATGTAACAAGTTTAGTTCCGATATTGGAAAAAAATGAGTGTGTCATACCAAGTTTGTTAGGTGGCAGTAAAATTTCACAGTCAAAAATCAATACAACTCTATTTTGGATCATTCCAACTTTGTTTTCTCTAGGGTGTTTTGTGAGCATATCGACTAGTGAGGTAACTTCTTAATGTAACAAAATAAAGACGTCCTTTTATGCACTCAGATTATATTTTGTAGAATACCATTAGTGCCATTAGTTAAAAAGTTCGGTCAGGAACTGATTACTAATACGTTTAATACTAATAGTTACTTGCAATGATGAGTCAATCGGAGAATGTGATAACTAAGTTTTATTTTATTTTCGAAATGGTGTCGTAAACAAAACTGAATGGTGCAATGTTAGTAACTAATTACAAGTAGGCACACACTAAACTACATTTTTACCATTTGAATAAGTTAGTGACTGACGAATATTTTTATTATTAAATTTTTTGTCTGTTTTACTAACACTAGGGTAGGACATTGTTGAACAACTATATGGGCTAAAAGTCTGAAATAATTTATATTATTATTAAGTGAAATCAAACAAATTCTATTATGATATTCAAAAACGTTACTGTAAACATTATACTTAATGTATATATAAAACAGTTTATATAAAAATATTGACTATTTAAACATGTTTATTCAACCGTAAAATAAAATTTCCGGTTCACCAGCTGAAACTCAAATGAAAAGTAAGCATAGAAACATTATCATGAAGATAAAAACCCCCAGATATGGCTCCAGCTACCTAGTTTAACCCATCTCATTTCATTACTACAACTAAATCAAATTAGAGTACCGTTTCAACGGCTACAATTTGAAACTACTAAGCCCTAGCGAAGTTCGGGTGGCTTTCCGAATCGTCAGCTAAAAGAACCCGTACCGATGACAATGCACGACGAACTTGGGGACAGAACACCCGGCAATGTAGTAACCAGCACCAGAGCCTAACGTCACGTCAAGCTAAACAGTGCGGCACCTTAATCAGTTGTAATAGAGGCGATTTTGCAACGAAAATGTGTAGTCAGATATGCTGGCAACTGTACATATTCAAAGTTTAATCCGAATCAGCTTCTTTCTTCTTGGGAGCGGGTTTTAGCTTCGCGAGTGTCGTGATGGACACACGGTCAAGTAGGTTGGGGAACTTTCATTCAGTCACATGGCAATTAGAAATATACTGGATGACTTTTTACCGTCAGGAAAATAATTGTGTGAGATAGGTAAATGATATAGGTGACGATGGCGTCATCAGTTTAAAAAAAAAGAGAAGAATGAATGAATCCGCCCGAATTTCAGTCACAAATTCGGGCGGATTCTTTGATGTTTAGCGCGTTCGGAGTAGGGTATGCGTTTGAGTTTTGGTCAGTTTCGTATTTTTAATATTTTTTTTCCAATATGCTTTTTTAAATGTTATAATAGTCAAAATTAACTTAGAATTGGTTAGGTGCGTAGTAATTTACAAAAAATAAATTCTTTTTTTTTAACTGATGACGCCATCGTCACCTATATCATTTACCTATCTCACACAATTATTTTCCTGACGGTAAAAAAAGTCATCCAGTATAATATATAACTGTAATATGGGAACTACTTTTTTTTCAAGAGTCTTTTTCTTCATAATAATCTTGTGATATTGTACAAGCACGAAGCGCGAAGACAATTATACGCCTGAAATATCCACAGTAACAGCTAGACAAATTACAAATGTATATCCTACATGAAAATATTGCACATAAATGAATACCCACAAAATCCAACAGTCAATCGGTATAAGCAGAGCTTGTAATGGCTAACTTACAACCTAGTATTTATTTTCTCATACACAAAATAGAGTACTAAGTTTTTGTGACTATTTTATAACTTAAGTAATTTGCAAGTTATTAGAAAAGTAAATTAAATTTCGCTTACAAAAAATTATCGACTGTATCATCCGGTGATGGTTATTTAAAAACTTAGTTAATATGTAAAAATGCTCGTGCTAATCACACAATCAAAAAAAAGTTTATACAAATTATTTCTATCAATCTCATTCTCACTAAGTACAGTAAGATGAGATCGTAAATAATGTAATGAACATAAGCCTAAAAAGTCTTACTTTTCGACACCAAAAACTCTAGTTGGACGAACGAACAGCCAGTGTGTCGTATAGTCGTTCATAGCATCATCGCTGCTGAGTAAAGATAAAGTTGTCTAATTAACACTGTGGCGCATGTCGCCACCTGTATGCCTCGCAACTATTCGGGGCTGAGCGCTGAACATGACAGGGTGCCGAAATAATTGGCTCCTACCCTATTTCAGTGAGGAGAATATGGGATTTGTTGAAATAAGGTAAATGATTGAGGAGCGTCCCTTCAAAGAAATTGCTGGGCGATGTTTTACTGTGTTTTTTAAAAACAAAGCGGCTATTTAGTAAGTGACGAGCTATTGAATAAACGTTGCATTCACATCATAATCAGGAGGCAAAATGTTAATTGCCGAACATGCCTCCAAAACATACAAACATAAAACAACCATTTCCAATCATCTTCTTCTTCTTATCGTGTCGTGTGACTAAAAGTGACAAAAATTTGTTGTGCCAAGTAATTTGCAACGCGGATCGCCTTGTCGTTTGCACACATAATGTCCTCTAGAGAGCAGGAATCAGGGCACACAGGACAAAACAAGAGATGGGACATGCCTTAGTGAGTGAACCCGCAGACACAGGACAGATCGCTTCCATCGGAGAATCCCCACCTGAACATGGTGTCCTTGCATCTACCCACTTGGGATCGGAGTCTGTTAAGGGACTTCCAAGTGGGCCATGGCAGTTTGTGTCCTAGTGTGGGATGTTCGGAAGAAAACATTTCAAACTGACCGGTGCAAACGACCTGCATCTAGTGCAATCCTGTGAATTTATAAGGTCGTTTGTCCATCTTGAACAATAAATATTGCTAACCAAAGAAGCACTGCCGCTGACCAATTTCTGATTGCATTTAAAATTTTGTAAAATAAACAAACACGACATCACAATAAAATAATTGCATGTAAAAGTCGAACAACTGTACACATAACGATAGTCACTTACCATAAATACACAATGACATACATCGTTCAACATCGCATGACAAAACAATAATGCAAATTAAAAGTATTAAATTATACGAAATCGGAAACTTCAATTACTGGAATTAACCCTCGACTGAAATGCGGTAGGTATTTTATTTTTGATTTAACTCCTGCAACGCACATTACGAGAAAGGAACACTCCATAACTTGCAGATTTCATAATGGCGTGTTGTTCTTTTGCCGACATTTTTTTTAATTAAACATTTTATTATGAAAACCGTGTGTTGCGACCGGCTGATGAAATTTGCATTCATTAGTTGAGTACCAGTTGCCAACGCGAACAAAATGTCAACTGGTTTTTCTTTTTAAAGCGCTCATGATATTAATGCGCCGTCGGCCATTTTTATTTTGTTCATTAAAATAAGAGCCGTTTTTGTCACGGCCCCGATAAAAGACACAGCCTGCAGTTCGGTGCGATTTCGTTTTTGTACGGCTAGTTGGTTTTTTTTATTTTCGATGAAAATATGTTGACGATTTTCTTTTGACGGTCGACCGTAAATAGCAGTGCATTTTTTTTCAGAATATTATTTTGTGATTGCCATTGGCCGTTTCAAAATGTCACCGTGTAAAGGCAAAAATACAAAAAAAGTTTACGTAAAACCTAATCATGCGTAGTTAACTGGGTAAAAAATGAAACTGGCAACAACGTGAAGAAGAAAAAACCTAATCTCAATTTGTTTTTATGTCCCAATATAAAGAGCGCTCTTAAATTTTTTTCTCTCAATTTTATGAAGATTATCAACCGTTATAAAAACTTTGAGGCTGTGAGGTTATAAAGAGGCAATATTACGGTTTTTACAGATAAAACCACAATTTAAATTGCTTTAAATTATTGCAATAGGTAATCATTTTGATTTTATTTGAAAAAAAATCAAGGTGTTAAAAACTCGTCATTTTGAAGTCAATACCAGTAACCTAAATTGTATTATATTTAATTACTTTAATAAAAGAAAATACTCAAAATAACTCAATACCGATCCGTCACAATTTTATCAAAATGAATTTAATAAACAAATATTGAGTTATTATCATGATCAAGAACCAAAAGTGTTCGTACAAAATTAGACTTCTAATCCTAGCAACCGTGACATTTCCATCTTTTTAATTATGTAAAAAGCACGAAAGAAAAATTCTTAAGCTTTAAAATGTAAAGAGCAGAGCGACCCTTGATTTTTTAAATTTTCCTCTCAACTTTGAAATATAAATTCAATCCCTTACTATTTTGCAACCGGCTCCGCGCAGATAGGCCACCGACCACAGCCACCAGTGGCTAGTGACAAGCTGCTTACATTGTTAGGGTTCCGTAGTCTGACAAGAAACCCTTATAAGATCGTTCAGTCCGTCCGTTCCGTCCGTCCTAGTCTGTCACAGCAGAATATCTTCTACGTTTATGGACTGATTTGCATGTAACTTGGTTCGAGGATACTTCACATATAGATCTCATTTTTTAAAATACGAAAAATTAAAATTACCACTTTTAAAGGGTACCTCCCATACATGTTACCTTACCCACTTGTGTGGGATATCGTTGAAAAGGACTATGAAAATAAGATAGGGTTTCCATAAAACACTTTTTTATCAGCTTTACCATTTGCGAGATATAGCCCGCCAAAGTCGTTTACACGGTGTCCCCCCCTGTAATTTCTTAAGTCTTGGACCTATAAATTTCAAATCACTCACGTAAAGAATCAGCCGCGGAAACTCTTATTTAAAATTGTTTCGAGTATCCTGTGATGAATACTTTTGAAATTATAAATAAAATAAATATATATACTTTTTTTGCCTATACTGTCTAATGTTTTAAGTTAATGGTACGGAACCCTTCGCGCGCGATTCCGACTCGCACTTGGCCGGTTTTTTTTTAATACGATTTGTATCGAGTCGGCGAACACGTAAGCGAGTGGCGTCCACTCGTGACTCATTGTTAGTGACACGCCACCGGTGGCTTGCCATTTCGACAAAACATCTGTCAAAGGAACTAGCAGGTGAGTGTAAAATTGTAGCGGCCACCGAAGACCTTCGTCTGCACGGAACCACACAGAGTGGCGCGCGACACCGGTGCCGGTGGTCGGTTGCGCATCTGCGTGGAGCCTAAGTCTTGAAAGATATATTATATCTTTATATAATATGACTGCTGAAAAAAGTATTGCTACTTTGTAACATTTTTTTAATTAAATCTTCATTGTTATATTATTATGATTAAGTTTAACCGGAAATAATAAATGTTTTTTTTTTCTAATATTCCGTTGTTGTAATAGTGATCCATAGGTTGTCTGAGATACCAGCGGTTGCGGGTTTAAAACCCATATGATCGACGCTACATCCATTTACATCCATTATTTGAGTCTCCTTACGAAAATCAGAACTAGTTAGGGTCTCCTAAACTATCTCTCAAGTGATGGATGTGTTTTTTTATTAATTTCGTTTTTGATGTTTCATTTTCCAATAAAACGCATCATGATGCAATCAGATTTTTCATAAATATTTACTATTTTACGAAACATCAGCCACTTACAAACCCCTCTAATTCAATAAGAGGAATTCAAACCGTACTCCGTCTGTCTTGAATTATATGTTAATTCAGACCCCAAGATATTCAGAAGGGACACTGTCCCAATATTCAGTGGTGGCATCTTGGGCGGAGAACTGGCTAACTCGATTATGAAGGAGGGATGCATCTAGTTTCGTTGTAGGAACATAGCCCGTCTATTTAGTATTGTTGGATAATTTTGCGAGTAACCACAGCTGACCCGTTGGCTAAATATACCGATGTGGAGTTACATCAATTTGCATGTTACATTGTTTTATTCAAATGTCAAGATATTGTTCAACATTTTGGTGGAGCTTAATTCTGGTTTTATTAATATATGGTTGAAAGATTATAAATTGTAATAAGGCACGAGATCCGAACACGATTTGCAAGTATTTTACCATTGAGTTTTCAATTCAAAATCGGATGGATTATTTGCAATTCCGAGAAACCTTTTCTATTTTTGTTACTATTTCTAGTGTTTTTAGTACAAGAGCAATGCTAACAAACAACCTTATTTATTATTTTCTGTTAACTTGTACATTAACGCAAATAATATTAAAGTTTAATAGTGATACTGCATTTGAAATCGTATTAACTTTGGTGTTTGATTGTTCCAAGCACCGAAGTGAATTATTTCGTATAAAAGTAGGCTTGCTTGGATGATTTGTCTAAGGTATGTAGCTTATCTTTATTAAAATGATGAGTCACTAGATGCAAACAGTATATTTTGATTATTTTTTAGTGAAAATAACACTTTATTGATTAAAAACCTTTTAAAGGTATTTCATTTTCGCCAAAGAACCAAAAGCGGCAGCTGATACACATACACCGCGTGTTTCGCAAATCAATCTCGCAAAAATGCTCGAACCATTGTTAGTGTGTTGAACCAATAGAGCGTAGTGCCCTAGATACCCGCTAAACAGCCTGAATAACTGTTAGCGATTTTAACGTTAATTAAATACCTGCTCGATTCCACGCTTGTGTAATGGTTTCGAGCAGGAATGTTTTTAGAAAGTGAATTTGGATTTTTAGCACGCCGCCGTGGTTTTAGTAACTGGTAAATTGATTTAAAAATTTCAATAAGACGCCATGTTGTTTAACCCAGCATATTTATAAACCCTCTTACTAATCATAACACTTGTGAATTTGGGTCCTTAGCACACCGCTATGCTTTTGGTAAATACAGGTATATTGTTTTGAAAGTTTCAATAAGACGTCATCTCGTACCCACCATATTTATAAACCCCCATACTTATAATAATTATTCTACTGTTACAGCACTTAATTTAATATTAAATGGCAAAATGCGAATTAATATCAGGTAACATCATAGTGGAGACAAACATTTCAAATTAGTCATCTCATATTTATTCACGCATGTACTAGGCGGTTGCTGTCAAAATAAAATATGAATTTGTAACTTGTACCAGCTTTTTAATTGACATGCATTATGCTACTAAAAAGGCTTATCATATGTGATGATGATATGAAGCATACGCACAGTGTTTTACAATATATCCTACTAGTCTCTAATCACTCTAGTAGATGTCTTTAGGTAATATTTTTCATCCTGTAACATGTAGGTACCAGACAGACAATGTACACGCGACCGCACGTCATACTTTCCCACTTTGATCTTCAGACCACCTCTATTCCCTACGTAATAAAAGCTGTTTTCTTAAATCACATGAGTAACCTGACCCGAGTTACCTCAAACAGTCTAAACCGCCCTAGGCATTCCACGAGGTCGGTGGACTACCCTAGGACCGACTCAGCTCGGCACCTACATCTACAATGGACTCCAAATCAGCTACATCATTCTGTGATCGGGCAAAAAACCCTGATGCGCTGCACCTTGAAACTTTAAACGATCGCACTTACAAGAAAATCCGCCAATATGCAAGTTTCCATCGAAATTTACGCTCTACACCGAACACCGTTCAAAAGCAGCATTGTTGTCGGGCATACAAAAAGAGTAATGCACAGTCATTCGTCTCGATCTGAAATTTCATTTGTTGGCACGGAACGCCAGAGTGGGCGCTTTGTGTCCCATCTGATGGATATAAAGTGCATGGATGTGCTAGACGCGAGATGCGCTGTCTTGGGACTGAGAAAGATCTAGATCATGGTGTAATGTAGCTGTGAAAAATTTAAAGTTCGCTGACGCATTAAAACTAGCAGTTCCTTAACAAAATAAGTGTCTTGTAAGCTCGACGCGTTCAATTCAAAAACTTTTCGAACTGTCTCCATACCAAATTTCATCTCAATCGGTTCAGTGGTTAAGCATCAAGAGGTAACAGACAGACAGACACACTTTCGCATTTATAATATTAGTATGGATTTTATTGTGTTTAAATGAGTATTGCGACTTACTTAATGTATTGTTCACTCTGTGGTAACTATGATATTGAAAAAATTATGTTCTCTCTCATGTATGTGACTGCGATTTGAACTTTTAAACCTTGTTTCTGTGTGTGATGAATATTTTGATATGCGCTAACATTTAGAAATTAAAAGTATAGAAGACAGAGAAGTATAGAGGTGACATTTAAAAATAGTGACACATCAACTACCATACACTATTAAACCTATTATTATTTTTATAATTCACTCTTATTGTAATACATGCATAAACGACTTTTGTTGCGGTCCATTGTTATTTTGTGAAATTAGTACCTATATAACCTTCACTTCTCAATCTTTTATATTAACATATCATTTTTTATTTTCTTTAAGCTACATATGTGAAAACTTTAGGCTAAATGTTCATTGTTTTACAACTTGTATTGCATTGTCAAAAGCTGTTTGTTTTCCTACAAAATAAAATAAAATGACCTACAAAAGAATCATAACGTTATTTTTTTATTTAGTAGACGTTAAGGTAGGTACCTCTATTTTTAATTTGTTAATAATAACAATATTACTAAAACCCATACCATATCCAGTTAGCATTTTAGTATTCATCGCACAGATTTATCACGTGTATTTGTACAAAATAGTTTTTGTCAAAGTTGTCTTTCTATGCGCATTTGTAACAGTAAATTGATGAGCAGTTTTGTACGGAACTTTCTCTTTGCGTCTAATTTGATGAATGGTTCGCAAAGAGAAGAAATACTTCAAGCGTTTAGATGGACTTTCTTAAAGTACGAGCTTCCTTTTTACTCTGTATGAATGATAGAAGTAAATAAAGACAGTGTGCATTGGGTTCCTTTTTATACTGACATATTAAGAATAAATACTTAGTGAAAACTCAACCTTATATTCTTCTCAACGTACAACATGCTGTTTGCGGAGCCTTAGTACTTGGGTCCTGTTGGCATATTTCAGCTACGGGCCCCTAAAAGCCGGATAACCTGGTGTGCCTTCGTGTTCTGTACTGTAAGATAACATGCGTGTATAAAATAAGCTATAGCATTGTTATTAGTTTAGAAGAGCGTAGATTCTATTTAATCGGTTTTGTCACTAACATTTCTCCTTTTCACAACGAACCGCTTTATCATTTTACTTTACTCTACTTTTTATATAATTACAATTTTATAGTTTCGTCCCAAACTTCAAAATAGAAAACTAAAGTCTAAATTACTTTAGAACAAAATTTTAATTATACTTAAAGTAAACCACGTGTCGCAAATATGGTAAAGGGTAGACACAACTGAATTAAATACAGTAACTCTTGTTCACCAAACTTATGTCATATATTTCACGTGAAAATATAGCTACGTATAGCTATAGCTTATAGCTTGTTATAAATTATTTTTACTTTATCAAATATATGATGCTCAAATATAGCAACTTTTTTCAGACCAAGATCTAATACGCGAAAAAAATGGTTGCTTCCTCATACTTAACCTTCAGTAGTTACGTGATATTTGTATGGTTTTTAGGGTTGCGCAGTCCGACAAGGAACCCTTATAAGATCGTTCAGTCCGTCCGTCCTAGTCTGTCACAGCAGAATATCTTCTACTAGGATACTTCACATATAGATCTCATTTTTAAAAATACAAAGTATTGAAACTACCCCTTTTTAAGGGCACCTCCCCATACATGTAAAGGGGGGGTGAATAGTTTTTTTGAGTGCACCCCCTTGCGTGTGGTATCGTTAAAAAGGACTTTGAAAATAAGGAAGGTTTTACATACAATACTTTTTTATCAGCTTTGCCATTTGCGAAATATAGCTTGCCAAAGTCGTTTACATGGTGCCCCCCCCCCCCCTGTAATTTCTTAAGTCTTTTACCTATAAACTTCAGATCACTCACGTAAAGAAATAGGTGCGGAAACTGTTATTCAAAATTGTTTTGGTTATCTTGTGATGAATACTTTTGAAATTATAAATAAAATAAAATATATACTTTTATTTACCATACTGTCTAATGTTTTAAGTTAATGGTACGAAACCCTTCGCGCTCGAGTCCGACTCGCACTTGGCCGATTTTTTATTTCTATGTTAGTCCCATAGAAAAAAATGTTTAATATGTGCTCCAGAACCGGCCCTTACGTGGTTAATAATGGTTTTTCAAATAGCCATGTATATTTTTTGTATAATTTAAGCAAATTCTTTGCAAGTATTTAATTTAAAAAAAAACATGCAATAATTCATCGACCATTGTCTGGTAGGACTTGACCTCACCTTCTCATGCAAAACACAACTTTTTTAATCCATTAATACGTAACACCCGTATGTTAAGACGTTTCCTCGACTCCACTTATGCTCACCTCCACCTTAACTCGTCTAATTTGTATGCATAAAGAGCTAAAAAATCCTCCACTCCAAATATTTGCTCTGTCGAGGAGAGGAAGATTTGAGTAAGCAAGTGTCAAACTCAAGGTACCTCGCGACCGACCTTGAGGGAATATTTAGTTGTCATATCCTATTTTGTATTTTCCAGTGCTACAAACCATCTCTAGTGTGTTATTAAAAATTGCTTTTTATCTTTTTTGACAACACTTATGTGGTAGTAATTATTCCAAGAACGTAAAACGGAACTCGTTATCGTTGACTATTATTTTTTCAACCTCGACCGAGGAACACGATCGACCATAGACTACAAAGTCCAGTAAAAAAATCAGCTAGTTTGGACATAATCTGTGCCATTTTTGCTCGACTCTTCCTCAACTCAACCTCACTGGAGGAGCCTCAAAATGGTCGTTCGTTACTGACTAAGAATACCGATTTCGAGGTATCATCGAAACTTTCGTTGAGGATTCCTCAGTTGAGTTTGAGTCGAGGTCGTTTGGAGGAAACGTCTTAACATACGGGTGTAAGGTTCCCTAAGTAAGTAACAAAGTGCCGACGTCTAACAGGAAAATGAACAGACAATATACGGTCGCAGGATTAGGCTAGATGCAGACGGTTTCACTTCACTTTGAAATTTGAAGGATTCATCTGTAGACGTTTTGTGGCTTATTAAGATGATGATGATTTTAGTCTTGCAGAGATAAAGCTTGTATGTATTTTATTTGATTTTTATGGTAAGTCGAGCCTACTGTACTTCACATCTGTTGTGTAATAGTGGAGACCAGAGACCCTCGTTTACACTCGCGTGATATACGACTAAACTTTATTAATTACAATCCGTTTGCCATAGCGTGACACATTGGATTTAATTTAATTATGATAGGCCTTGTGTTATTAAAGTGGCTAGTATCAATTCTCCATTATCTTTGTGGGTGAAGGTTTGGTTAGTATTTCCAGTGTTCAATTTAATACCTATAGTTATAACTCTGTCTCGTTGATCGCACTCTAGGTACTATTCACGAGGTCCCGGCTTTGAATCCTGGGTCGGACCGAAAAGTGTTGGGTTTTTGTGTCTTGAAATAACTGAGACGTTGGTGGTGTTAACACCCCTGTGACTCGGAAACACGTTAAGTCATTGGTTCTGAGCCTAATTTACAGTCATGTCGGACTGCCGTCTCACCGATGCATTATAATCTCCCGCGCAGTTGGCAAATCTCTGTTTAGATTGGCTGTTGTAGCAGGCCTGTGTATCTCCCCGCGGAGGTAGCAAAAACGTACCTACGCGCGGCGCACCTACGTAGGTGCTAAAACAAGCTGCGTGTCGCTACCAGCCAGAGCCACGCTCGCACGCTTTATTCACCGGCGGCCGCGCGGCTACGTTGCTGGCTGGACGAGAATGAATAAAGTACTAGAAAGAGGCGCTAGATGGCGTTAGAAGCTTCTCGTAGCAGTCAACCCTATCGCGTCGCGTGATATTACGTCACTGAATAGGTTTAGTGTATTATGAATCATATTCCAGAGCAATAAGTATGAAATTATCTTGCAATGGATTTTTGTAGGTGTCTACACGAAAATGTGCTTGATTCTGAGGCGAACTAAATTACGCCATATTGTTGACGACATTGAGTAGACATTTCTTTGAATACAATTGCTAAGTCATACTTCTGTACGAAGTACTAGTATTCTGTGGTTGTAGTCGAAATTCGGCAAGGAGGTCGTTTTAAAAATTATGCATTTTTATTTTTAAATGTTAATGCGAATGATGATGGGGACTAAAGGAAAGATACACTACCATAAAAGTACCGCGAAAACTGTTTGGTAATTGCTTAAAACAATTAAAAACTACTAGTAAGTTACACTTGTGGTAGTAACTATAAATAAATAGTTTTAATAACTGAATCAAAGTTTCGTGTTTGCATTGACGGTTCCATGAAACCGAACAATTAATTGAAACAACACAGCTAGCTAACTATCACTTAATCTAAAAACGTGGTACTTTCAACACGTTTAATTAAACAACGGGACTTAATTAGTTTTCGAACAACTTCCCCGAGTTGGAAATAGGAGAAAAACTGTGGTACCTAGTGGTGCTAAAGTGATTTATCTTCGGTAGTTCCCTTGAAAAAAGTAAAGATATCTTTTTGGAGTTTGATAACGTCGAAAAATAAACGCCTTGTTTTTATTTCTTAAGACACCTACATCGAAGTCAAAAAGTCAACATATAGATAATTATCCGTCCTGTTGCGACCGACCGGTCGGTACATTGACTTTTATCCACAAAGTTATGGATTCAAATCCCAGGTCGGGTCCAAATTTGTTTTTGGGTTTTGCTTGTCTTAAAAAACTCAAAAACAGCTTAAGAGTCGAGTAGTTGGTGGTGTAACTATACCGTGCCTCGGAAAGCATTTTAAACCATTGGTCCTACGCCTGATCTCTCTCCGGTTAAATCTGACTCCGATAGGAGTCAACCAACTTAAGAGACCGTCTTGGTGTAGTCGTTCGCGCACCGGACTTCTAAACCAGGCGGTTGCGGGTTCGAATCCCCCAAGGGGCAAATGTTTGAGTGATGAGCACAAGCAATTTGTACCTAAGTCATGGATATGTATTTAAGTATTTCGATCCGTTATCCTAGTCATCATAGCATAAGCTCACGCTTAGTTTGGGGTTAGGTACTTGGTGTGTTTGTTGAAACAATTTATTTATTATTTATTAACTATGAGAGTGAAGGAACAGAGAGTGCACCTATGTATGGCGCACAAGCACCATAGTAATTTGATCATGTCACTCCCGCATAGGCTAAGACAACCATCAAAGTTGTCTAACTGGACCTACTATACAAATTGTCGGTAATAGACGGAAAGGGCCAATGATGGTAATAAACTGGATGATCTTTTTTGGGAGTGCACTGAAAAAAAGGATCAATCAAACTAGTTATGTTAGGTAAAGGTTTCGCTGTAGGGAAGTCAATTTTTGTTAAATATTAACAATCGTCTATTTCGTCTATAGTTCGCAAGTCACTAGATTAGGGCCTACTAGTAACCAAATTTTGGTTTCTGTTAACCAATCATTTTTTTCTGTTTGGCTGCTTTAGTTGTATTTGGTTTGAGGCACTTACCTGTTTAAAACCAAACAATTACCCTAATACGTCTAAATAAAGGGTAAGTATTACCCGAATAGTGGTCAAAAGGGGTGATACTTAAACTGTGCTAATACCCCAAAATGGACCCTTTATCCCTAAAAGTCACTTTTGGGTATTCCATACGTAATATATTGCAGCTGTAGACTCATTTATGTAACGAACGCTCGAATTTCGATTCCAGACTAAAGAGCATATTTATTTTAAAATGCCAGGGAAACCCATTCATTATGACTGAATATTGAACCCATTGTAATATTTTAACCGTGAACAGTGAATTTTCGGTGTACAATAAAATGCTTAACATTTTTGCGTTGTGCCTCAATAAAATATAACATGGGCATATTGAATGAACACATCGAGTAAGTGGCGTTATGAAATTGATCGATCATCAAAGTGCTTGTAATCATGACATTGTGTTTTCATAGCCAGCACATGTCAAGAATTTTATTATGGGGCATACACTTTATTCGTCCCTTTGAAAGCAAATAGGGCACCTTGCATATTATTAGATTCTTATATTTTAATTCATAGTTTTCGTTTTGTCGACTTTTTTATTTTAGTGCTTGTCAGAAAAGTAATGTAAATGTAAGTATGTAATCTGGATGTAGTATTTGAATAGTATCAAATTTTAACACAGTGTTTTAATTAAACGGCGCAAATCCTCACTTGCGTAATTTTGTTAAAAACTTGTATGGAGCTCTGTATGTAATATGTGTGTGTGTAATAAAGATAAGTAACAACTGTCACACACTAACGCCAACAACGTATCTAGTTATCCAATAAACCAGTTGTTTATCTCCGCTTTATTTACTCATGTATTTACCTCAAAACAAGTAAACTTCCCCAAGAATCAGATGTTGATACCATCCAGAAGTTTCGAAGTGTGGACCCTCGATTGTTCGATAGCTCTCCAATGCCTGCCTTTTGTTGAGTGTAGGAGTACCGCTATTCGCCAAATGTTCTCAACAACAACCTTTTGTCAAGATAATAACAATTACAATGAAATTTTATTAGAGGAATTACACTCAATGGCATGGACGAAGTAAACAGTTAAAGTTGATCACAATTTACTCAGTTTGTATTTCTGTTAAGACGTGAAATTTGGTGTATTGATGAGACTACAAAAGGAAAATAAAATCTTTAAATTCTAAGATATCTACCTACCAAATTAGTGGAATCAGAAACAGTGCATTGTTTTTTTTTTCTGATAAGAGTGAACAAAGTAAAATATAATTTGCATTATACTATATAAGACATGATGGAGATGATATGTAGTTTTGTATGATATGAGAGAGTTCTGAGTTTTCATCAAAGTTGTGGAGTAGAGAGCCTCAAAGACAGATTAAAAGAAAGATTATGTATACATAAAAAACGATTTAATCAAACAGTAAAAATGAAGTCAACGCTTAACTTTCGTGGTCAGTTCTTCAAAATCTATAACCCAATACAACCTAAACTTAAGAAAAACGACAACTTACACCTGTCTCTTTTAAACCTAATGAAACTAGCAAAACTGAAACGAACTAATTTGCTTAGCAATCTCAAACTCTGACGTTCAATTAAAAATTAGAGTTCTCAAAACAAAAGGGCTTGAAAGTGGAACGCTCTAGACGTTTTCTCGGCGTTCTGCCACAAAATACCGAGAGTGCAGAAAACAAACACCTGTATGTACTTTATTTATTTATTTATTTAAGCTTTATTGCACAACTGAAAGTTTGTACAAAAGGCGGACTTAATGCCAAGTGGCATTCTCTACCAGTCATACCTTTGGGCTAAGCAGAGATGAATACTTTACTTTTCGTAATAACGTTATATTTAAACGTGTAATAAATTTACAATAGAAATACAAGAAAATACCCACTTACAGCTCCCTGAAACAACAGCTTTAAAACGACCGTACACTGTTTAATTTTGAATTTAAACAACCGTTCACTGAAAAATTATAATAGATTTTTATTGTTATGTACTCCATTTTTGCACAAAAAAGTTGACATATGCGTATCTCAAGCGGAGTGTACTCTCGCGCTCGTACTGTTCCCAAACGTTCCGAGATATCGTGTCCGTAAGCGGTGTCTATGTGTGCGGTGCTCGAGCGCGCTTTGTACGTAGATTTTCATCTGTACTCTCGGTAATTTCTGGTTCCGCGGAGGAAAACAATTATGACGGTCGCTTGGTCGGGGGAAGTTTGCGTCCATCTTTGTGACTGTGCGGCCAGCATGTCAGGAAAGTTGGCCGAGACATGCGTAAAAAAATACATGTTGGTACCACAGAGGTCAAGGCTTCCTGTGATTCGTTCTTCAGAACTTCGTTATAGTATAGTATTCGAAATAGGTTTAATCGAAGTTTATTGGATGTCATGTAGTAACCCATGACATGACCTATATATTCTTAGTAACAGGTCTTCATTTTTGAACAGCCTGTATCTGGATATGAGATCAGTGAATTTACCCATTTATTGTTTAGCATTTTATTTACTCGTAGAATACAGTTTTACTCGGTAACTTTATATGAGTGTGTAGTGTTTTTATCAAAATAAGAATGTAAGCAGTAAGCAAGATGAAGAAGACACAAGATTGTTGAAGACACAAGATTAAGAAGATAATTTGGTTAAGGGTGAGACGACATTGTGACTGAAAAGCTGGGCCATTTGCGTTCCAGTCACAATGTCATCTCTCCAGGAGCCAACATTCAGTGATAAGATGATACTGTTTCCTGAGAAGATGTGGACAGAACAGACGAATTAAGCTATGGAGATAATTTAGGGATTTAACGAAGGGTCATTTGCATAGCAGTCACAATGTCATCTCACCAGACGCCAATATTCAAGATGCTGTGTTCTGAGAAGATAGAATACAAGAACTAAGGGTAAAGTGAGTTCGTAAGTTTTATTTTAAACCTTGATTGTTTTAGCTAACAGTGTAAAGGGTATTACCTATCTCTTTATAGGTACTTAAGTAAGTATATATTTTCTTCCAAAATCTTCATCATTTTTTAAGCTTTTGTAGCCTAACATGGGTAAATATTTAATTTAATTTATGGTTGTGAATTATCAGTAGTGCATTTCGTAGAAACTAGAGACTACTTATTTATTTTATTTACTGACTTCTTCTTGCATGGTATACTCGCAAGATTATATTAGAATTTGGATTTATGTACTTTTTTTAATGTGTTTGCTCTTGTCTCTAGATTAAGCTAGACGAAGCGTAGACAGAGTCGATGGTATTTTGTAAGATTTCAGATTATTAAAATAACTTTGTTTTCAAATGGGAAGTCGGCACATTTATACCTAAACGTAATACTCGTCAAGTCGTGTCACTCAAACCTCGGTTCCACCAAACTAAAACTTTCCTGAAAAGTTTCTTCTAGTAACTAGTTAGTAAATCACTTATGAATTGTGGCGGCTCAAAACTCGAAGTTTTGAAGAACGTTCTCTGAAATAGAGGCACATTTCGTAGTTCCCGGTACCAAAAGTAGGATTTAGTAAAGGGCAATTCTCAAAATAGTTATGATAAGGTTTTATTTTAAAAATAATAATCAAAATGTTATTGCAATTTTAAAAGGAAGCCAAAAAAACTCGGGCTTCATAAACAATTACCGAATAATTGTACCTACTTCAAACACGTTAAAAATGCACGTCATAGGCATAATGACCAAAACTATCTTTAACTTTAAATAGTATAAAACAAAGCTGCTCCCGCTGTCTGTTCGCTTAGTTCTTTTTAACTACGCAACAGATTTCAATGCACTTTGTAATTGTGTTTCAAGAGTGATTCAAGGGAAAGGTCTAAATGTATACGATTCGCTATTAAAGAATAAAATAAATTAATATATCCTTTATTAATAATGTGTGAAACTACAAAGATTACTACTAACCTCTTTACCTTTGTATAGTCACACATTACCTTTTTACATAATACTAATAACTGTAGCAACTGAAATTACGATTGTTTGAAAGTAAAATTATGGGAAAAAAACAATAAAGTTTAAAAGTCGACATATCTCCCAATCCATGAAACTTTAGTTTTGGATAGTAGTGATCAATAAATAGCCAACGACGTCTTCTATATGTGCTTTTGCTATGGCGGGTTCAGTACCAGTCACCCTGTATTCAGAAATAAGCCATAGTAGCAAAGTTAAGCCAGCTAAAGAACATTATGCAGCCATGATGACCCTTTATAAGGATAATTTCATGTTCACCGACAATGAAAGACAACACAGGGAAATTATAAACTCGGTAGACACTGTTAAAACAAATGCAATTTGTGTTGGTCGTACAAAATTGCAGGGTTCCGTCGTTATTATAGGTATGGCTGCAATTATGGGTAATTGAAAACCGAGTGGTCGTTACCGAGTGACGTCAACCGATGTGTTGCTAGTACTTTGTTTAGTTGTGTTGACCTGACAGTGATTACGTGTTTGATCGTTTATTGTTTTTGGTATAAAAACATTAAAATGTAAAAATGTGCTACACACCGTAGTTTCCGAGATATGGCCGTTTCAATTATGACAGCTGTCATCCGAAATGAAGATCTCGTCGAGCCCTACGATTTGTCCCTACGCACCAGTTGTCTTGGGTGAATAGTTTCCGAACTATTGTCGTTTAAATTTTGACAGCTGTCATCCGAAATGAAGATGTCGTCGAGCGCTACAATAAAATTTGTCCCTACACACTAGTAGTCTAGCGTGGGTTAGTTAGTTACCAAGATATGGCCGTTTAAATTTTGACAGCCATCATCCGAAATAAAGATAATTTTATACGTGTTTCATAAAACCTACTTTGTTTGTTCAATGACATCTATCTGCATTTTCAAAGTCTGTCTTTGACAGCGAATCGGCTCGCGGTGCACGTGGTGGTACTTCGTGGGTTTGTCTGCCCAAGTCTGCCCAGATGCCGTGTATGTAAATGACGTGTATGTGGACGTGTGTCCATTCGGGCGCTCTAGTATGAAGTCGAAGTACTGTACATCTATATACCGTGGTTATTAATTGCGATTTCGCTATTTACAGTAGATACTTATCAATGATAGTCCATTTAAAAAGAGGTAGATGGGTCATTAGCGCGCGGAAATTGATTGCGTCAAATTGTGTAATTTGCACAATTTTGCATTCAAATGTGACATTTGACACGTATAAGAACGTGTGCTCGGAGCATCAAATTCGAATCGCCGCGCAGTAAGAGATGACAGTCTATCTCTTTTTTAAACAAATGCACTGTCAGTGGTACTTATACTAACCAGGCGGTGTTCTTTGTTGCAGGTAAAAATGTAATAACATCAGATTTTGACATTAATAGCTTTAAATTTCCGCTATATAAAGGTTCGCAATAGATCTTAACTGAAAATAACCAAAATATTTGAAAAGAGCATTTGATTGTAATATCTATAATCATAATGTTTTTCAAATTTCGAAACTGTATTTGAGCGTATTAGCACAAGTAGTCGACAAAATTATAACTTGAATCCAAAGAAAGTAAGCAAAGCGGTAAAAACCCCGTGGAGACGGAAACTTGGAGCTGTGTTAGGCAAAAATCTTTTAATTTGCTTATGTAGGGACCTGAAACTTTTCTTAGACGTCTAGGTTTTTAAATAGGGGTGCAATGTGGTTAAAGTTTATGGAACCGATAATAGAATTATATTTTTAGGTAACGAAATAAATTAGTAACACAAAAAAGTAACCTATGCTACTATGAAAACTGCTCAGTGTCTACAGTTAATTTTAAACTCTGATGAGTCACTTGTGGAATAAGTGCGTTACTGACGCGTGTTTACCGAAGCTCATAAATAACGCAATATTATCCATACTTATGATACAGCTTCAATTAATATCGACTGCTGGTTCTATTAACATAATTGTATCTTTTTTGTTATAAGTTATCGGCTAACCCTTGATCTTCATCTTAGCCCGTGAGCAAAGATAAGGTCTACGATAGAGCGAGCTTACTCACCAGGAGCCTATTTACATGCATTATAAAATGCGGTTATATAAAATATATAAATAGTTTCGGATTATACGCACTCGGAACAACAGACGCAGGCAGGACTTTGGCTGTACCTACGCATTAAAAACGGTTATGAAAAGCACTTCGCTTAGTTAGTTTAAGTTATAATTGGAGTATTTGATGATGCCTAAATTTTTTTAAGCGATATTAAAATTAATAACTAATTAATTCAGTTTTTATAAATATATTATTTATATAAAAAAACGCTCCTTTAGATCACATTAGCTGAATTCCCTGACCCGAATATCCAGAGTATTAATACAGGGTAGTTTTAAAAGATAAAATAACAATACGTTTAAAGATTCTACCAATACGATTGAACCAAAGTCATAAAAGAAGAATGGAAATCCCCAGCCATAAAGCCCATACAATTGTGAAGGTCATAATAATTAAACAATACACAGGAAAACGTCATAACTGGAAGGTATCAAAACATCTCTTGAACCAGCTCCTAACACCGACTCCATTAAGTCATAAAAATAAATTAAATTAGCTTTCCCCGCGAAAATATTCAATGCACACTGCAAAACTCATCTCGAAGACTGTACCGTAAGGTTTATATTTGAATGTAGGGTGATGTAAACCTCGTGAAATTGGTTGCATCACAAAATAGAAACATACAGATTGTTCATTTTTAAGTCCAGTAAATGATAAATCGTTGTTAGTAACTTCCGATGATTTAAAATCTCAAATTATGTTGTATAGGCATAATAAACCAGACAATTACGAACAAACAATAAAACCAGACAATTATTAAGAAACTAACAATAAGTTACTAGCTATACGGCTGGATATTTATGTACACTATGACTACCTATTTTTATTGAAAATTGAATTTTCAAGGTTCGAACTGGGTCTGGAACTAATTGCTTGTAGGCTGAAATTTGTCTATTACCAGATTACGTATGTAGAAAAACATAGTTTTGTGCAGCTTTCCTGAAACATGTTACCTTACTTATATTAGGGCGATCGTAGGCCACCACAGATTGTGTACCAACCACCGAATACTTAGTATTTATAGTACGTTGTTTGCTTTGTACTACTGACCTCATTGGTCTAGTGGTCAGCACTGCCTCGTTGGTCTAGTGGTCAGCACGCTGGGTACTGTTCACGAGGTCCTGGGTTCGAATCCCGGGTCGGACCGAGAGTGTTGGGTTTTTCTGCCTTGAAATAACTCAGACACAGCTCCGGAGTCAGGAAGTTGGTGGTGTTAACACCCCCGTGCCTCGGAGAGCACGTTTAGCCGTTGGTCCTGCACCTGATCTCTCTACGGTCATGTCGGACTGCCGTCTCACCGGATTATGAGAGTGAAGGAGTAGAGAGTGCATCTGTGTATTGCGCACACTTGTGTACTATAATATGTCCCACGCAGTTGGCTAATCTCTGTTGAGATAGGCCGCCGTAGTCGAAAATTCGGCTTGGAGGACATTATTATGTACCCAATATAATGTTATGAGTCTTGACAAGTTTATGCGCTACCTTCTGCGCCCTGCAAGACATGCCGGGGGCAAGGAAGCGCCAATCGCACGCCACTGTCATGTTACGGGAATCCCCCTCCCCCCGTCCCGCTGAAGTCTAGCATAAATCTCGCCCCCCGCACCTCCGGCGACCGCAGGAGCGTCGCGCATGAACTTGTCGTACTATAGCATTTTGTTATTTGTTTTAGGCTTTTCTATTGGACAGGCGTCAGAAATAAGCTAATATTTGTCACAGTAAAAGTAACTTATTTTCTTAAAATCTGTTGACTGAACATACTGTACTCATTCCAACTGTGACTATGCCCTTATAAAACCCGAATAATCTACCAGGCACTGACTTTGTCCGAGTGACCTAAGTCAACTCGACGGATGAAACAATTTGTGCTCCTAATCAAATAAGTGTTAAGGGAAAATTTAAAATTCCCTCTGCATTTGCATAATAAGGGCTTTTACGACTCAATCTCGACGCGGTGTTTTAATATTGTACCGTAGAAGGGTCAGTGATTGTCGGAATAATATACAATAAGTAATACAGTTCCGAGCATGAATATGTATACAACCGCATTCAATTTGACATCTTATTACTTGTGTCATTGCTCATGGTACATACAATATAGTGTACTGCACTGTGTTTGGCATAGGCGGTTTTATGAAAAGTGAATTTAGTAGTTATATGTATTATGAATTTGATACAAGAGGTAGATGCACTAGTAACATGGTCGTCAATTAAAGTCACAGGGTTTTAGTGACAATCATTCAGCGAAATCTGATTTTTCTATGGATTATTTTCGCCACACTACTGACGATGGTGAGCACGGAATAAACCCGTAAACATTTGGTCGATTCACACATGTAATGCCTTTAACAAACTGAAAACAACACAATTTGGTATTTAAACCATTCTGTGACTTTCCACCTAGGGATCGAACCTAGGATCTCCGGTCGTCAAATCCAATACTCGAGCCACTATACCACGGAGGTATTTGTCAAAATGTAATTATTGGTTATGACACAAAATGAAATAATACGACAGCATATCAACCTTTTTCTTCTTAAAAATTACAAAAGCTAATAATTAATTTATTTTAATTCAAGCAATTTGTTTGCAAATTTTTGCGAAATTAAATTAAATTTCGCTCACAAAAATTTATCGACTGTGTCATCCGGAGGCACTCGAACCTACGACCCTTTCGCTATCCAAGCGAATGCTCGTACCCAATGAGCTACGGAGGACCTTGTCAGTCGACGAATTTTTGTAAGTGCTTGCTACGCTAGTAGGTAAGAGCATTTCGCTCGGATTGCGCAGGGTCGTCATTTGGTGGAGTCCTACCGGATGACGCAGTCGATTTTTTTTTTAAAGATAAATGTAATTTAATTACAATAGCTATTTACGTGTCTACAGATTTAAACCGACAGACGTTGGAGTAGGAAGGTTCTCGAATGGAGACCACGTCTCGGAAAACGTAGTATTGGACGCCCCCCTGCTAGGTGGACCGATGACCTGAGGAAAGTGGCCGGTGGTGGCTGGATGCGAGAAGCGGAGGACCGTGAAAGTTGGCGCCGTCTTGGAGAGGCCTATGTCCAGCAGTGGACTACAATAGGCTGATATGATGATGATGATCAGAATTGAACCCATAATTTGCTTAGATACTGTAACTACACCACAGAATAATCCTAAAGTCTAAATTTATGTTTATATTCCAGAAAGTTACGCTCTGGGTATTATTATTATTCGCAGTCAATAAAAATTAACACTTGTAAACGGTGTAAACGATATCATAAAATTTAATTTTCCATTTAATCGGCCATTTAATTATGTAAATTGGTAATGGCTTCTGAGAATCATTCCACTATGGGCTGCGGTTAAATGATGATAATTATAAATAACAGACATGCAGAATAAAAAATATGCCTTTAGATGGGAAAAATAAAATACAATTATTTTGCTTTCAATTTCCGCAACTAGCGCAGGCAACAAAACCACACCAACCGCAACCGCGTTGAGTACCAGTTCAGGCAAATGCAGATTGCACCGCCCTCCCTCCCTCAATACGCATGCACTACAGCTAATGCAGTTGTTAGTTACCAACACCAACGTGCAAAAAACCTCGACGCGTTTTGCCACTCCACGCGGCATCCTCAGGAGATGTTGTCGACTCGGCTGTGCAATCTGCATTTGCCTGAACTGGTACTCAACGCGGTTGCGGTTGGTGTGGTTTTGTTGCCTGCGCTAGCGTCTCTTAGCGGAAATTTAAAGCAAAATAATTGTATTTTATTTTTTCCCATCTAATAATGGATTTCCGCAAAGTAACGCCTGATTCTATTAATTAAATATGCCTTTGTATAATGCCGGTTTTCATCTTCAAGCAAAATGATTCGACATCAATATCCATTGAAGCAATTATGCCTTCAGAACTTCGTACTACTTAAAACAATTGAACTGTGTATTTTGCATTTGTAGAATTAAACACCCACTCTTTAGTAAATGCTAAAGTGTGCCTGTCTGTCTATCTGTTACCTTTTGACCCTTAAACTGGTGAACCGAATTAGATGAAATTTGATATAGAGATAATTTGAATCCTTGGGAAAGACACGGGCTATTTTTTGTTACGATATTAAAATATTAAGGCTGGAGCCTCACCAACGCATGTTTAGTTTTTTATCAGCCAAATTAGCATCATTTTACATATTTTGTATGGAAATCCTGTCAAATTAAACGTCAATCGATGATTCCCGACCATTTTACAGTTGGTGAACTCTGGTCTAAGAAGGTAAAATAAGGGATGAATGATGGAAAATCCAACTCGGCGGGTAAATTCGCTATAACATTACTAACAATAATTTAATTCAAGTAGATGAGTAGCACTTCGCTAATTACGAACCGATGCGTATCGACAATACGATTAACGATTCTAAAAGCATTTCATTTGGTCGATTAATTAATCAGTTTGCGATTTACGCGGGCGTATCCATCGTTTTATTAGTCGGGATTATAATCCGGGACCTTGATAATCCCGCCCGCTGCCGGCAGATAGCGTATCGTGCGAAGTGTTATGTTACTAATACAGAGAGTAACTGGATGTGAAAAAACTTCTTTATTTTTCAACTCCTTTAAAATAAAAATAAAAAGTTTTATAAATTAGACAGCCCCTTACTCCATACTTCAGAGATCATGTATCCAAATACAATAAAAAATCAATTGTTATAAGACCGCCCACTTCGTTATGATCCTAAGGGGTTAATAAAATGGTAGATAATACTTGAAATCTAAAATACAAATAATAAGGGACTTTTATGGGATATGTACACCAAGCCGCACGTTGGAATACCTACATTGACTTTGAGACCGCCTCTCTTTACTAGGTAATAAGAGCTGTTTTCGTAGTTCAAATAGTAAATATGACGTGCCGACTGTAAATAAAGTTCCTCAAAATGACAATCAGATCCCGTTAATTAGGAAACAAGGAAGGTTCTTTGGAGCGTTTGGGGGACAGACAAGGGGTTAGGAAAATTTACATTAATTATATGATACCCGTCTATCTCTTTTCTACAATACAGATACAATATCTCTTGGACAGACGACAGCGCGTCGGGTTATTTTGTGATAAAAATGTATCTCTACGTGCTGGCCAGTAGCCACGTAATGTGATAAACTACAATGATATTCAATTCAATCTGTTTATTTCAGAAAGCCAGGTTCCATAAAGTTGTTAGTAAATATAGAAGATAAAATAAACTTATAAATTATGGTAAGTAGAAAAATAAAAACATGAAAATAATATTAAAAACAGGAAACTTCATCCGGAGTGGAGCATCATCCAGTGACGCAGCAGAGGTGTGTCCCACCGGTCTTTGATATGTATTATTTCTATTATTACTTTAAGATAAATTCGTTCGCTGTAGCAAGGTACAATTTTTTGTTTCTCCCAAAAATACAACACTAAGAGGTATTGTAATCACAGTTTTACCAACTTTTAAAAGGCACTTCTAGCTTCGTACGTCGGTGTTCACCCCTATCAAACGATCGTTTGCACAAAGTATAGACTCAAAGTATATGGCACGAACACGGGCGTACGGCTTTGGGAACACTTTCCCCCTATTTCCGAAAGAATAAAAAGGACTCAAAGAGAGCTTCATGACTTTTGTTATATCGCCTTTACGGAGGCAAATTTTGCGCCTTTGTAAAGACTTTTTGGAAATGACGTACTTTTTAACACACTGTCGTTAGAGGATGGTACTGTATTGGGAAAATGGAAAAGGTTTACGTAGCGTAGTGTATTTTTACGTAGCGTAGCGTATATTCACGTAGCACAGTAGCTTACATGGGTTCACCCGATTCATAGATTAACAACGTAGATTCCGCAAAAGTCTTGTCTTAATTTAATTAGTAAAGATAAATCAGTTATGAATAAAACCTCAAACTGATGAGGCCTTATTATACTTTAACAGTTCTTCTGGCCGATCATGGTAATTTAAACATTCTTCTAACCCTTAACACCCCAAAAAAATTTACCCCCATCCAACGCTAGGTCACAAGAAAACTTTGCGAACAAGATTTTGGGCTAGTATTATTTTTGAGAAGGAACCCCATTTACGAGACGCATGTAGCAGAGCAGGTATTACTGTTAATTTTTTAGTACTTTATGAAGACTTAACACAAAATGGAAAGACGCAGTAAGGATGCTTACTTTTATAAAATGATTTGCGATAACTGCTCTTCAACATTGTTGTTGAAAATAAGGTTGAGTGAAACATCAAGTATTTTTTTGGTTCCTCTTCACTCATCATCATCATTCTATCATTATCCTGATTGTGCACTTGCATGCGAGGGCCCAGAGTCTGCTTCGGACCATGATCCCGGATGTGGCAGATAGTTAATTACAGTGGAGCGACTGCTATCTGACCTCCGTGACCCTGTTAAATGTGGAAACCTGACCAGTTTGGATCATGGTTACACATTCAGTCACCTGAATGTGCAGGTTACCTCACGGTGTTTTCCCTTACTGTAAAAGCATCGGTTAGTCAAACATCTAATGTACATAAATACAACACTCAGAAAAAGTCATTAGTAAATGGCGGCACGAAGGATCGAACCGGTACCCCCCGCATGAGAGGCAACCCTCATCACTACCAGACGCAATTTTTTTAATTTAATTAGACAACAAAGACCCAAATATGGTTAGTGTTACAAATCCTCTTACAAACTATGGTAATGGAATTACTGATCTTTACTTTTTTACGCCCGTATTCTCATTTAGTAGTCTATTTGCAAGTGTCATGTATGAAGTCTTAAAAGATGTTGAAAAATTACTCAGACATTGTAAATACATTATACTAGCAGTTCCCCGCGACTTCGCCCGCGCCAAAAGTCGGATTTTCCATACAAATTTTCATCCTCCATTTCAACACCCTGATGATTTTATATCGCGACAAAATGTAGCGTATGTCCTTCCCAGTGTCTCAAACTATCTCTGTGCCAAATTTCATTTGATTCGGTCCAGTAGTTTCGGAGCCTATTCGATGCAAATAAACAAACAAACAAATCTTTCCTCTTTATAATTTTAGTATAGATTCCAATGGAACTACCCAGTATTTCTCACTGCTTACCAAGATGACTAACAATTTAAAATGTAAAAGAATTTATTATTACGTACACGTTAAAAAAATACAACAGTAAAAAGATACTTCGAAATATTTGAACATACCTAAACCTCATGTGGCTGCGGTGAGGTATATACTTATCAAAGGATTGAACATCTTGAGGGCGGGGTGACCTTGAGATGTGCCCTTAGACGCATTGCAGATCTCAAGGTGTATAAGATATATTGGGAGTACATTTTGTCGGGGAATATTTTCGTAAGTAAAATTTTCTCGATTTGCAAAGCGTCAGTCTATGAGTTGATTAAGTATGGAACACTCGCTTATTTCATGAGACTATGGCAAATTATGAAATTATGACTAAAATTATTGATGAAGTGGATTTAGTTCATTCACCTTATCCAAGTGTAGTTTAAGTTTCATGTTGGTATTTAGTCGTAAAAAGTATTTAGAGTATATAAACATTTACAAGTAACTAATCCTTATTTTTTTACATTCCGTGGACTGGTGGGTACCACACTATTACCACTATCACTAACATTATTTATTTGTACTAGCGACGACACAAGCAATGAAATGTATATTGTATACAAATAAGTTTTTATAACATCGTAATAATGCTCGTCACATCAAGGTAAACACTGTGTTATCTTATGCAGTTTGAATAGGGACGATTTCGCATTAAAATTTAAATATTCTACTGTTCTACATAACATAATACACACATACACTCACACACATACACACTATTGATTTGTTCGTTTATTCTAACTTTTAAGCTAAAATATTAACTATAGTGTTTAAACTTTATTTCTATACTTGTTTTTATTACTAAAATAAACTCTTGAGACGAAAGAGACTGGAACCCACAACACAGGGAATCCTAGTGTGGGGGCCAGGGCGTAAACTAAAATAATGTAACTTTTTGGCTAATAAACAATTATTATTTTATTATTATTATTATGGCCACTGTAGGTAAATACCTACTTATTTAATTCTTGTCAAATAAACCTTTTTTTTTTAAATCTGATTTGACCTGACTTTATACAATAATACGCTATCAGTTTACAAATCGAAGCAAAAAAATCCTATCTTTATTTAGCCTGTTACATCATTATTTAACTCAAGCTTATTTTCTGAACACTAAATTTTCCAGCAAAAACCCCTGTAGGGAAAACTAAGAAAAAAAACTGTTGTTAATCACCTGACAATTAGTTAGCCTAACAGATTGCCGTTTAAAAAATCAGGCGATACCGCCCAGGTTGGCTGAGCCAGATAATCGCTCACGTTAGACCATGATGAGATCATTACCAGAGCTCTAAGAGAACAGAAAGGCCACTAACATAAAAAAATGGTCCTAAAAATAGACCGACTTGAGCCGACGATTAGCGAATAAAAAATCAGTAAAGCCAGGCTGTGACAGAAATAGGTACACTAAAGTATTGGTAGGGGAATACTGCACGTGTATCAAGCCTTGTGCCGTAAGACATAAGTATAATTTACTGAAATAATTAAAAAAAACACTGAGAAATTCATACTACATAATTATGACATTGTTTGGAATCGCTATAGCTCTCAAACAAGCCTGGGCCTGCCGAGTACGAATACTTAATTAATATAAATAAGCCTACCTAATACATCTTCAAATCGTCAAGTCACAAAATCTCTAAATTTTGACCTCGCTTTAATTCTTTAAACTTTATGCACTTACTAACTAGGTATTATCACTTGTATCTTATATGGCTGGTTTAGCTGAACTATGTTATTACCTTAATATCGATCCTGCTTGGATTAGTCGACGACAAATTGTCCAATCAGGGAACAGGTAATTGATTTTGAATACCTTAACTGGTCATTCTAGTAGCTGACGGATTACCTGAAGCACGAATCCGTGACGCTGATTAGATATGTTATAATTTCTATAAAATCATGGAGTTGAAAGTTATTTATTTATGTATCCTCACATTAACTCTCTCTCTCTCTCTCTCTTCCTGGCTATAAGTCCGACATGGTGGTGGGGTCAGCCTTTTTTATTTTTTTCCTCCAATTCCTCCTGCCCTCGACATCTTCGGTGGAAACTCCGCACTCCCTCATATCGTTTAGCACTACATATTGTCACATTCACTAAGGACCGAAATAAGGAAATTAAAGAATCGCGTACTTACCTTATTCTCTTCATGAATGACAACCTTATTGGTGTAGTGGTTCATGCTCCAGACTACAAAACCAGCGGTTGCGGGTTATACTGCAAAAGGCGAATGCTTGTATGATAAACATGAGTATGGTACCTATCTATTTATTCACATTTGCGTACTAGGTGTATACATTAGAAGGATAAAATATATATAATACAATTTGTGAACTTATGACCTAGTTACCCGAAGGTATGGCAAATTTGAGGGCAGCTCAATGTAAGTAAAGTAGTAGGTGTAATATTACAAAATAAAGATATTATGTTATAAGTAGATATACCTAAGTAGATATAGAGCAGAACCTATCAAAGTGGATGTTTTAAAACGTTTATTATCAATATGTGTATGTTGCTATAGCACAAGCTCACGTTTAGTGTGGGGCTAGGTAATTAGTGTGGTTGTTTGTTGGAACAATTTATCATTACTATTATTTAAAATTCATAAAAGACTGCACTAGGTGTAAACAAGGCCTACCGCTTAACTCAACTTGTAGGTTTCAGGACTAAATAAAATAAAAAAAATAGCTAACCAAATCGAAACGTATGCCACATTAGTGACCTAATAAAACGATATCAATTTGAAATTGTTAAGATATATTTTAGTCATGGTTGACAAAGTTGGTTATTTTTTATTAAAATGGTAAGAGAACTTACAAATCTCATAATATTAATTATTTACACTTTAAGGGACATTGAATGCCTATAGGCGCGTAGGCAATCAAATGTGTATTGTGTCTGGGAAAGTGTCCATCAAATAATGAATTTTAGTGCTATTTTCTTTTCTGTCAAAAAACCAAATGGGAACTTTAACTAAAATTGATTTATTTATTCGTGTTAGGGCGCTCAATGCATACACAGCAAATGATTTAAACACATGAATTGTTTAGTTACAGTTCGGAAAGCTTGTTTGGATAATATTCAGTGCTTGTTTGTCTGTCCCAGTTGCTGTTATTAGTTACTGAACATGAGGATTATGCTTGTTAGTTTAATGAAGATAGAAAACTGGTTACCAAAATATTTATATATTTATTGGCGTTTTTCGTAGAGCTTAGTCTTACGAGGGTCAAACTGAAAGTTCTTAGAACTGGCCACTTATAAACAATATAATAAAAAAAATATTCTAAAATTTGAAAATAGAACTCTTTGCCAATATTACTGAGTATATATTTCATTCATTTGTCATTTGTTTTACGACTTGGCGGCAAATTGAAAATTGTCTGTGTCACGTCAAAATGAATTTAACACGAGAAAATTTTCGTGCAATGATTTTTTATGACTTTCGATGTCATTTAAGTCAACAAAAAAGTTATGATAGACTACGATTGGCCTTTCACGATGAAGCCCCATCTCGTGCGACTGTTTACAACTGGTTTAATGAGTTTAAACGTGGTCGCACTAATCTCACTGATGATGTACGTGAGGGACGGCCTTCTACGGCGACGACTGAAAATAACATCTGTGTTGTGCGGCGTATGATAGAGACTGACAAAAGAGTGACCTATCAGCAGATTCGGACAAGCTTAGGCATCGGTATGAGTCAAGTGCACAAAATCCTCCACGAACATTTAGCGGTCAGGAAGCTTTGCGCCCGGTGGATACCTCATAATTTGACTAAGGCTCAAAAACTCCATCGTGTGGATTGGTGCCGTAAAATGATTGAAAGATTTAACGGAGGTGACTCAAATGCTGTGTTCGACATACTAACAGGTGACGAAAGCTGGATTTACTGTTATGATCCTGAAACCAAAAGACAATCTGCTCAGTGGGTGTTTCCTTTCGAGGAGTTGCCAACTAAAGTGAAGAGAGATCGAAGTGCGGGAAAAAAAATGGTGGCCTCGTTCTTTGGAAGGATAGGTCATTTCGCAACAATTGTGTTAGAGGATCAAAAAACAGTTTCTGCAGAATGGTACACTACCAATTGTTTGCCACTTGTCTTGGAAAAAGTTCGAGAGAAACGACCTCGCAGTAGGATCCTCCTTCACCACGACAACGCCTCGTCGCACACCGCCAAGCGAACGATCGACTATTTGGCGACATCAAACGTTGAATTACTGGGTCACCCGCCGTATAGCCCCGACCTCGCGCCTTGTGATTTTTATTTATTTCCAAAAATTAAAGAAAAACTTAAAGGAAAGCGGTTTATGAATGCTGAAGAAGCGGTGGCTGCGTATCGCGATGCCATTGAAGAGACCCCTAAGTACGAGTGGGCAAAGTGCTTTTCCCAGTGGTTCCATCGCATGCAGCGGTGTATTGACGTCAATGGACAATATTTTGAAAAGATATAATAAAACTAATAACTGGCTAATGTAATCAGTTTTTGATTTTCTAAGAACTTTCAGTTTGACCCTCGTATTAACGTAATGCAAAATTATTTATATATTTTGACAAAGGAAAAGCCACAAAAAGTTATGTGAATTGACGTAGGGCAATCCTACTCTCTTATTGTACCAAAAATGTTGAAAGCATCATCACAATATATTATACTTACAATTTTCAGCTCACATAATTATAATCTTGGTACCAAGGCACCTTAGGCACTTTTAATACCACTGCTGGCTGTGGGTGGGATTATCGGGGTCTTGGATTATAATCCCTTATGATAAAACACCAGTGTACATTAGTCTTAATGAGTTGACGGTAGATAATATTAATTTTACAAGCCAATGGATGAATAAATTATGTGATATAAGGTATTGTTGTGCTTTATAGTAATTTGTCCCTACCTTAAATGTAACGAAATGTTAATTTAACTCATATAACTAACAACTGATTGATCTATAGTATGTAACAACTACATCTATACTAATATTATAAAGAGGAAGGATTTTATTGTTTGTTTGTTTGTATTAAATAGGCTCCGTAACTACTGGACCGATACAAATAAAATTTGAATTAGAGATAGTTTGAGACACTGGAAAAGACAAAGTCTACTTTTTGTCGCGATATCAAATCATAAGGGTGGGAAATGGGGGATGAAAGTTTGTATAAAAAATCTGACTTTTGGCGCGGGAGATGTCGCGGGGAACTGCTAGTTAAATATAATTCGTCCATGATAGTAGATAACTCGATAAATTGTAGTTGCAAAGTTAACTTATCTTATTATGACTTACGCATTCCAACCATCTAAAAACGTTAATCGTCCATTTTTTCACCCTCGATAGAATCCTGCTATATCACCCCCAAGTATTTCCATGCTAAACGCTACCTCAGAAATATAACCGTATCATATTGTATACGATATGTAGATAGATATACATCCTGTAGTCGCGGGAGAAATCTACCGTGAAATTGACGTGGCACGTCGCGAGTCCCATGCTATTCTTCCTTCATCCAACCTAAGGGCCCTACTCTGGATGGCGGTGTATAATAGTGTATATGTCGTAGCCATCTGGTAATATGTGGCAACCAATTGGAGGAGTAAACACTGACATCCAATGAAATGGCTAAACGACAACTAGCCGAGTAATGAGTAGGCTAGTTGTATACGTCCTGTAAATAGTAAAATTAAATATATATTAATTTGTGTTGTTTGGTTTCAAGTTTAGTTGCTTTAGTTTTTAAGTTTATTTCATCAATGTCACACTTAATTCCACTTTAAATTGCACATGAGAACCAAAATAACATTCTATGTTGACGCCATATTTGTTTTAATGACTAGTATGTACCGTAGTGCAAAAAAACTGAACTGAATTTGAATCACTTGACCAATTATCTTCAAATGGCTAACTATAATATTGAGTGTTTCTACACTACAGTAATTTGTCGAGTGAGAGACATATCAGTGAATTATTGGCTTACCTATTTCACTAAATGCCGGCGTTTTATCTGTGGCCTAGGCGTCCAACAGATAGCTCATTATACAGCTTTAGCCATCGTTTTAACTCGCACTACTATGCGAATACGAGTGATGAGAATGACCATAATCGAAAGTACAAACATTGCATTTCACAGTAAGACCCCTGATTGATATAAGGTAGCGTCGCTGAATTGAAAATTTTCAAAGATTTCATTTTCATTACCGATATCGCAGTGCCATATAAAGTTGATCGCAATTTTAAAAGTTAGACAGACGCATTGATTGAACTTCTTGATGCTTATTTTAGGTAGTTATCTTTAAGTCAAATTGGATAAGATAGATGCTAAAACTAGCCTGTTAAATTGTAATTAATAAGTTATTAGTATTCAGAAACAACAATCTAGCTAGATGATAATGCTTGTAGTAATTTTAGATAAAGATTTGATTTAATATTGTTATTATTACTTTAGCTTACAATAATGCTTCCATGTGCATTACCAACACTATTGAATACTTTGTTTGATTTAACTATTTTATTATCTTTAGAGGATCTATGTGAGTGTTCGTTATTATTATAATTTGACTGTCTCTGATGATTTTTTTAACGAAAGAACATGGGTAAATACAATTTTCGACTTATGATATTTTTCTTTGACTGTATTTTTGACTTTGTAAATAAGCCCCTAACCTACTACTTTTGGCTGAACCAAATATTTAGTGCAAGTGCATTTTTAAATCAAGCTTCTTTAGATCCAACTTTTATTCTCTACAAAACGCCTCAAGCCGCCAATTTCAAGAGATCAATCCCTTCAATCGGGCGTCGCATTTTGCAGCCATTCTGCACAATTTGACTCCACGTAGAGCTATCGCTGGGACGACTGTTAGGGCTGTGTAGCATTTTAACTGCAAAACCTTTTATTATTTGCAGTTTTTTAATAATGATGACGATGATGATTTCTTGACTTAGATAACATAATACCATCTTTTTAATACCCTGTATTGGTATAAAAAAGAACGAGTCTTATTGATAGGTGTTTTTGAATTGGATTCGATGGTGACAATTGATTGGATGGTGTGCAGTTTTTTTTTATATTGGGCTTTAATCTAGTTTATTCAACACACATATTATGTTTAAAATAATAATTATCAATTTAATTATATATATAGATAAACACGTTAAATTAGTAATTAAACGAACTAAACTCGAAGTTCGTAGCCATCAACTAGTTAATTTTTCGATAGACTTTTTGAAAACATTTACCATATATATTTTTTAAACCTATTTCACACTTTTTTCACTCCTTTCTGTTACAAACGAATATATTGCACAACTTTTTTACTTTGACGGTTAATTAGAAAAGCAACGTGACAACAAAATCAGAATTGGTTAGTTAGGCAATTGGATAAAATGTGGTTAACTATGATGGTGGTAAACCTCAGAACTATTCTCACATCTGCTAAAAATATCTATTGACATAATTATTCATTAGTTTGACGTCTATATTAGACTGCTTCAATGTTTTTGTACTTCGAAAGCATATTATTTTCGTAATTAACTAAAAGCCAGTTTTAAAAAAAAGTTGTTGATTTTTTCAAACATTTGGTAATGCTGGCTTGGTAATGTCTCATTTTTCTGACTACCAGTGTCTTAAACAAGATATGGACATGTGTGAAAGCATCAACGACACTTTACCTACATACATAAGGCCTCTTAAATAAGTAGTGTAAGTATTACTAGACTCTATCGATAGTACGAAGACATTAACATCACTAGTCTAAGCATTTTCTGAATCATTTCACTGGTAATAACTCCAGCTTGACAATGGAATTAAATCTTCGAAAAAAAGGCAAGGCAATTTGAACTTCACCTCAAGAGTCATAAGAAAATATGTGAAGAATAAGTAAGGCAGCAAAAAACTTCAATAGGACCCTCAGGATGTACCTACTGTATGAACATTTAAAATATTTTTGTTCTGTTCATATTTGAGACTTTATAAGTGCTCATCTAATTTATGTATTTTTTTTAAGAATCTACTGAATCACCGGCCACCTTCCTCAGTTCATCGGTCCATCTAGCAGGGGTGCGTCCAACACTACGTTTCCCGAGACGTGGTCTCCATTCGAGAACCTTCCTACTCCAACGCCCGTCGCGTCGGTTCTGCGACAGACATGACCAGCCCACTGCCACTTCAGCTTACTGCACCTCTGAACGATATCTATGACTTTCGTCTATTGGCGGATGATCTCGTTTCGGATTCTATCCCTTAGCGAGATCCCCAGCATAGACCGTTCCATAGCTCGCTGGGCGACATGCAGTCGGTCGGTTTTTTTAATGTTTTTTATTTACCATTATTATATAACTATTAATTTTAAAGTTTTCTTTCTAGGAAGCTAACAAACTCTTTTTAATCGCAATTGGCTGTCATTAATAATATAGTGATGTTAAACGTAATCCCCTGTTCATGGTTTTTTTAAACCATTGTTAAAGCGTTTGAATCTTGCCCTAAACGATTTGTACTTGTAGTGGGATTCTTCCTCCCTCGGGTTTTATTTCAGCTTCGCTCGCAATAACTCTAGCTTGACAATCTTCGTCGTGCGCAAATTGCTCAGGACCAAGACAAAGGTCAAGTAAAACGGCCAATGCACTTACATATAGGACTTTCTTCTATCTCTCCTATACCAGGCCTGGCTCACTCCTGAATGTATGAAGGTACAAGTATAGTCTGACAAGTTTATGAGTGACATTCCTGCACGACGTGGGTGGGCGAAGAAGCGCCAATCGCAAGCAACTGGCATAGTAAATATCCCCTTCTCCCCGACAACACCCGTTCCCACTGACATCTAACATGTTTAGCTCCCGCACCTCTGGTAATCGCTGGAAGGTCGCGCCTGAACTTGTCAAACTAAGAAATGTAGTGAAACTTTTCTAATTATAAGTAGCTTGTGTAGAAAATACTTTTTGTGAACAAAACGCCAGATTGACAAATAAAAATTAGAATTCTAGACTGATAGTATAGTAGCAGATTGTCATTAGAACCATAATTTCTCGATGGTTAATATATAAAATGTATATTTTTCAAAATACCTGTTATTAATTGCTTCTTCGACTAGTTCAAAATTAACGCGAATTCAGTAAAAGAGAGACAATCAACAATTGGCCTTTTAATATTTAGAAAAAAGTTATCTGTTTTCTTATTGGCTGTGTCGGAGTTGAGATTGGTGTATTTTTCTGAGGGACGTGTGATTTGTGTTTGAGTAATACGCCTTATGGATCGTCCGCAATTGTGTTGGGATTTCTCTGTCTCTTGTAGGAAAGCGAATAAAAGTCCAATAACAGACATTCTGTTTCAGTTCCTTTGATTTGTATTACTTGTACTTATTTGACACATAACGTAACGCTTCAATTTTTGAGGTTGCTTTTACTGTTAACCGTACTGTTTAATTTCCTTTTCCTATAAAATTATATAAATTACAACATAAATGGCAATGATAATTTATTTACGCTGAAGTGAATAATACAAGTATACATTTCTAGGTATTAAGTACATACGGCTTTCTTATTTCGTAGCATCGTAGCAAACCGTAACAATATGTCAAACAACAAACAATAGTAATCACGTGACTTTTTCATACATATTTTGTCATTTCGTTGGCGATAGCGAAGTTCGCTGTAGAATAGATTGCATCATGACTAAGGCCCAGTCCCTTATTCCACTAGCCGTTTGTCTCTCAAATGACCTGTCAGTCCGCGACCACCGATCTCTATCCGTTCGCTGACAGTGACAACGGAAGATTGCATCGAAGCGGTGACTCCCAAGGGACGTTGAAATTGATGCGAGTCATTTCGAGATGCTGAATAGACTCTGAAGCGTTACTATGTAAGACGTTGTCTATTTTCGGCTACCTATTGCGCACACTTGCACTACTGTATTGGCGTGAGTGACAGAGATAGATAAAGTCGGAAAATCGAATAAACTTACTGAGAGACGTCTTTAGATTACAAAAAAGGCTAGTGTTACGTTTTCCAGACGAGATATTAATTCAATGTTCCTGGAAACGTCTTCAATGGATTATACCTTTCTTATCGGCAGCTTTAAGATTGATTACTAATTACGTGAGTATTACAAAAAAACTTGACGATAAAATACTACTCGAACAAGCCAACTAAATAACTGTCAAACGACTTACGATGACGAATACAACGAAATTACTAAAGGTAATTAAAAGCAAAATTGTTGCGACTTAGATAAACTGCCTCGGTGTTATTACAAAAAAATTAGACCAGGTTTAAAATAGGTCTAAATATTAGCCGACAACAGAGGAATGAATGATACATTCGTGACATAACCTAATAGAGAAGCGCTTTTCTAATTGGCTAGCTAATAACTTAGTCCTGTCTTAAACCCGGTACTAAGTTTTTGGAATAACGGGGCCTAAATTTATTTTAACACCATTGCCCTTTAATTTCCATCAATATTTTTGTTTTATTCGTCGTCGAAATTTGTTTGACAGTTGTCTAGTTAGCTTGGCCGGATAGTAAATATTTTTTTAAAAAAAAACAATTGTAGTAAGAACTGTCCTTACGATAGTAGACACCGAGATGTTATTGATTTTGTTGTATTTTTTGTTTTGATTATCGATAAACATTTGTTTTTGGTATATCATGTTGATATTGAAACCGAAGAAATATCTTACCAAGTTGATTCATGTTTTCTGCAAGCCCACAAAAACTAATCAACAAAATAAACATGAAATGGCTAAATAAAAGCAACTCTTGTAACAGTTTTGTGATACTCGTAATTTCCTAGGGGAATACATAAATTCTAGGTAGACCTGAGCGATCGTGCGTGTGTTTTGAATCGTTATGGTGGCTAAGTTATTATTTCTTACTTACGTTTCATAAGACAATTTATTTTGCAGTTTCCTGCCACACTTGGAGTCGTCAATGAATGTTAATCTTTGATTAAGTCTCGTTCTATCACTTTCTTTGTCAATAAAATAGAAAAGAACAGAATGAGACTTAATATGGGTTGACTTTATTTGATTATTCTAAGTACGGCAGCTTTTTTATGTATTCAACTCGTCACAATATATTAAATACCTACAATATCATATAAATTATCACAATGACATCAAGATATTTTAACTTTCGTGCCGCAAATCTGAATAAAGTCAAAATGATAATTAGATAGACAGTGTATAAGAAATGTATCAGTATTTATTTTTTCTAGGATCGTCGAGCACACGGTTTCTAATACAAACGGAAATTAAAAAAAATAGAAATTCAATAAAGCACAATTTTACGGATTACTTCGCGATTTATTTACATTCCACTTAAAATCTGACGTTTTGAACACTTTACAGCGTTCGTGGTCACAGGGAAAATAGAATTGTAAGTACTGAAAGTGTATAATCAAGTTTCGCCACATAGAGAAATTATTTACTATGTTCTCGACGACAAGGAGTGTTAGGCAAAAGCATTCTAATCTACAAGCAAAAAACATTTTCTAATATGTATTTAACTAGCACGAAGTTTTTAGCTGCCAACCTTCAAGAATATGTACCATAATTGTTTACAAAATGTGTCAGAATTTTCCGATACCTGCTAGCGTTCGTTAAGAAAAACTAGGTACCTACCTACCGTGTAATATAGAACAACATTTAAGTGGGTAAAATAATCTATATATAAGGTTTATGTATATAAATATTTTCTTTGGCAAAAAAAGTATTTTTTGTTTGAATCTTCTTTGCTTACTTTAGGATAAGGGAGAGTTATTATCCCTTAGGCACCGTTTCGGGTTCTATAAATTTCGTGCCCTATACTACCCTAAGTTACAAGGTGCAGTTAGCAAGGCCGTAGATAAAAAGCCAATCGAAATAATTTACATAAAGATACATCGGGGAGTGTTTCAGTAAGCAAGTGGTTCGTGTCCGAAATACATAATGCAGTTACAGTTTGAGTTAGACATAAGTATACATAGTATTTTATTTATTCAATGCTTACTCACAATGTAAAGATATGAAATAATGATAAGCCTGATAAAACAGTACTCATTGTAATGAATCAATCTGAAGTAATTTTTAATCTTCCGGTTAACCTCAGTTGACAGTAACTGTGACAGAATTTTAATACAAAATCATATGTCAAGTGATGCTAAACTGGCTGATTAAATATTAACATGTGTTGGTGGACTCGACCCTAATTTTATTTCATTTTGTTTTTGATATCATTCATCAACAAAATCAGCAGTTCGTTGACGTTCTGTCTCTGTTAAGTTTGCTAACGCGAGAATAAGACGGAAATACAATTTTGACAATTGAATTTTTAAAGGTAAAATCGGAAGCCTGTGATTTTTTATGTACAAAAGTATGTGGTTTGAAGCCAAAACTATTCGTTTATATATTAAAACTATAATTACCTCAAACCAGATGACGATCTGTCACATACCATGTCACTTCTGGGCCCTTATTCTCGTACCTACAAACGAAGTCAAATTACAGTCGACTGAGTAACGTTCTCCGTAGCTCAAATGGTAAGAACATTAGCCCGGATAGCGAAAAGTCGTGGGACTCGACCCACCGGATGACACAGTCGATCAATTTTTGTGAGCGAAATTTAATTTAATGTCGTAAAATCTTGTAAACAAATTGCTGAAGTTATAAAAATAATTGCAAATTACAGTGTCAAATGTCAAAAATGGTATATACCTGTCATTCTCTTAAAATGCAGAAGCACAATATAACCCTTCTTCCGCAGTCGGGTAAAAACTGCAATGATTTAAAGATTTGATTGAAATAAAATACCAGGATAAAGCCCTGTCTTTATTCTTTGGTATTGGTTGTCGAGTTACATATCACCAAAACATTTACAGGTTAATTTGTAGGGTTTCGTAATCCTGACAAGGATCCTTGTAGCTTGTTGAACTTAGGTGTTGAGTAATTTTGTACTAATACAGAATCCAAAGAATAAATTCTTTAAACTGACTAAGACGTTTTTATTGCTTGTTTATAAGGAGTAACTTGCAACAAGGCACAGAATCGTTCTATATTGTGATAACGGGCTCTTAAAAAATAAAAATAAAACCAAGACAAGTGGCCACTTGGCTGGTTTTTGTTTTACCAACGCAAGTGAGGGAAAAGTCTGTCTAAAGCTTCATATTCAAATACTTTGTCTGTTCAGCATAGAAATAAATCGATCGGAAACCCAAATTATGTCTGCCCATCCGAACCTGATTCCACAATACTCGTTCCGTGCCGTTTCTCGGCCGATATATTTCAGCCGTCACAATGCTTAGTATTCCCGACCTAGCACCGAAAGATCTAAATTTCGCCGCAAGAAACCCGATGCAAAACCGATACTCGTTGCAGTCTCAAGTTGCGAGAAGCAAGCAAATATCCCCCAGATTCTAATAAATTTCTAAATCGACGTATAGTTTCGTATTCGCCGGAGCGGGGTTTCTGAATACAATAAGATCATGTTACAAAAGACGCTTTGCATATCTACGGAGATCGGTGGGTCTCGCGATGTTTGTCGTAGACGTTTTGCGCCGCCGCTGCAGTTTTTTCCCTCTGTTTCTTTCGGGTGGGGTGTCAGTGGTGGAGTGCGTTTGTAAATAACTACCTTTTGTTTTTTTACCAGCTGTTATTCTCGCTGGGCAAAGATTTTTCCTAATCTGGCCCTAACGGTACGATAGCCGAGCGGATAAACTTCACTACTCAACCGTGAGGTGGTGAATTAAATCCCCTTTATCGTCCTTTAAAACTGAGCTCAAAACTTTAAAACAGTCTTTGGTTAGTGAAAAGGCTTTCGCGCAGGGATCGGTCAGCTCCGTTACAAGACACTCCAGGTACTTAGACTGATTATGAGTATGTAAATGAAATTAATAAAATAGTAGTTTTGATGGTTATCGCCTCTTGCAGAGTTTGATCGCATTTAGCAGATCGTAGTGGTTATTTAGTGCTTTCACAAGCTATAAGATTTTAATGTCACTAAATGCCTATGTTGAAGCAGAATCTTTGCTAACTATACGTCTGTCCCACAATTTTTTATTATCACATACACACATAGCCCCCGAAGTATTGCAGTAAAACAGTTTCAGCGGTGTTAGACTCCATTAAGTGCCGCCCAGTAGCTACTGGCCTCGCCTCCCACCGGAGCCCGGCGCCAAGCAGCTTGCTGTGTTTCGTCAGTGAGTGGAGTGCCAGAACCTTCTGGTTAGGTTCCACTGTCGACTCTGTCTGCGCCGCGTCTGGCTAAGTCTAGAGTCAAGAGGCCATTCCAAATAAAAAAAATACATTTACAAATCGCTATCAGAGAGTACCCACGGCCGCATAGTAAACGCCTCAGTACGACACCGTACGCCAAAGTTGTTCCATAAAAGCTCTTTCGCCTCTCCACCTTTCCTTTGGAATTTTGTAGAACGCCGTATTTTTTCCTTTAAAGGAATCTCTTGCTAGTTATTTATGAAATATTGTACGGTTTTCTCGGTATCTGTTTCGTTTTTTGTAAACAGATATTTAGTGCCTATAAAGTTTTTCTTTTATATTTTAAACAAGAATTTACAGTATGAAAACACTTTTATAACTATTTTAGTAAAAGATATGTGGTACAAACGTGAGCATGAATGCCTGAACAAACTTGCATTTGTAAGATAAAGTATGAAGAATAGACAAGGCAATACAAATAGAAACATTATTATAATATTTTATCAATAGTTTACATCCATGTTTATGATTTGAAATAAATATTTAATAGCTTTGTGGTTAAGACAGCTAATAAGTAATAATTTGCAACCAAAACAAGCAAAGATAATGCGTAAATGGCTGTATTTACGCCCAAACGCTCTACAGTTTTAGTACAAAATATCGTGCTAACCGTCTGGCCTGTTATTAGTGGCTTGAACCACTTATTTCACTATTAGTACATAAAATTTGTACATGACAAGTTTTATACGCCATTAGAGTGTTCATCAAGTCGTAAAATAGCAGTAAAGGGTTTACTGCTTTTGCATAACAATGTAAGGAAGTAATGGAGATTCGAGACATGCGGCTAGGATTGGCGTGTTTATAGTTCAGTGCTGGCGTTAAGGTTTTAAAGCGTGAAGTAAAGGTTGTTAGTTACGTGTAAGGTTTTGAAGAATACTGTTTTCTTAATCTGCAATGTAAGTTGACCGGTTATTAAATAAATAAAAAAAAAGTTTCAACGAACTCACCAATTACCTAGCCCTAAAAAGCGGGAGCTTGAGCTATGGCGACTAGGATAATGGGTAGACATACTTAAATACAATTATATACATTCATAACTTAAGTAGGTACAAATGCTCGTGCTTATCACATTAACATTTGCCCCTTGCGGGAATCGAACCTGCAATCGTAACCGTAACCGTACCCTCTGGTTTTGTAGTCAGGAGCGCGAACCACTACACCAAGACGGTCGGTTATTGACCCAGTAATGTAAAAAAAAGCGTAAACTTATTTTACTTTGAAGTAGCTATCTAGATAGTAGTACTTTGATACCCACTATAATACATAAATATGAAATGTAAAATGTTTTAGTCGACTTGTATAATTAAACAGTCAGTTGAGTGCCTAGTCTGTTAAATTACTGCCGTGCTTAAAATTGCACGATTATTTTTTATACAACTATTCATTATCGTATTTCTTTATCATAAATCTATTCATTAACATGAAAAACGATTTTTACCCGACTGCGAAAAGAAGGTTATGTTTTTCGAGAGTATGTATGTATAATTGTTTGGCACGACTTACAGCCCAAACGGCTGGACAGTTTTTGACATATGAGGTATCGTAGAATTTGTCAAAAATTAGGCTAGGCTATATACATTTAAAAATGGTGCCCGCAAAAGGAAACAAACTGGGGAGGGGGAATTGATTTTATCCTTATCATAGCAATGCGGGTATCAAATGAAAGTCAGTATAAATACCATTTAAAAATATAGTAATCTTTGCAGTCGGGTTTTGTTTTTCAATTATTATGTTTGCTTGATTACATAACATTACGGTAACTCTAGTTTTTATTCGAAGAAGGAAGTGTCAAAGTCATATTTTAATCAGAACAAAAAACATAAACAAGTTTTACATTCTAAACGCCCTTGCACAACCCCAAAAAGAAAACAATAAAAAAAAAAGATTTATGCAAGAAAACCCAGTCGAGGGCTATTTCATAGAACAAGGTGCTCGCGTTGATTGAATAAAGGAGAATGCCAGTCAGCCAGCGGCCAACAAAAGAGTCATGGGAACCCAGCAAATGTTTGCTTACCAAATTTAGTGGCAATTTGCGAGGCGTTTTGTTCTTTAATATTCTAGAAATTGTGAAGGTAGTAGCGTTATCATAAAACACACGTCTTGTTTCAGAGTTTTTGAAATTATAAAATTGCTTAATGTAACATTTGTGTAACATAAATGTAATCCAGGAGTTCACCAACACTGGAAAAAAGGATCAACCAAACTAGTTTTGTTAGTTGAAGGCTTCGTTGTAGGGAAGTCAATTTTTGTTAAATATAATCTTCTGGTTATCAGTAACATTACGGCCTACTAGTAGCCAAATTTGGGTTACTGTAAACCAATCATTTTTTTCAGTGAACACATGTTTAAATTTTATTCAGTCATATAAGGATTGTTTGACAAAGTTTGTATCAGAATCCTATCAAATTACCGTCAATCGAGGATTACCGGCTGTTTAAACATGAGTGCACTCGGGTCTAAGATGTTTTTGAACTATTAGTAAGGTTACAATTTATAACATTGAAATTTTAGTTACAACGTATACACATAACTGGATTTAAAGTACCCCAAATAGTTTTAAAGAGGGGCTTGAGAATGTACCTCGCATGTCAGAGTCATTCAATATCTGCGGGTTTTTTTTAAAACTAGAAATAAGTTAGCTCTTGACTCTAGACTAAGCCAGATGTGGCGTAGACAGTTTCAATCTTAGTGTCAAATAATAATGCTTAGGCTTAGAAAATAGTTTTTTGCATAGTTATTCTCATTATACGTAGCTTAACTGAATTAGTAACTGCTTTCTCTTTCTGCTTAGCGCTTCGAAGCGCACTAGATCCCACTGCACTGCTAAGGCCTCTCCTCAACTATAAGGAGGTACGAGCCATACTCTACCACGCGGGCTAAGTGCGGATTGGTGACGGGGTGTCTGTAATGCAAGTGACCACCTTACTGTCAGATGTTTTCAAGCCGCTCTAGGGCCTCGAGCTAGGCTTAGCGACTAATATCAACACATAATAGCCTGGAACAACTGCTTAACGTGCCTTCCTAAGCACGGAGATGCTTGTCAAAAAAAATGCCGTAAATCTTTCATTACAGTTGGGAAACCTTCAGAAATGCAGTCCCGAAACTTCATTTCAGCCCGCTCAAGCTCACCTGTGCTAGATTGAGTTATTAGCTACTAATAAATTACGTAGTCGTCCGCCTAATTCTAGGCAAACTTTCAGCTTGGCAAGCTGCTAGTGATGTATAAGTGTCGATATTTTAAATATCGGGAACTATATGACGACCAAAGTTTCTAAAACTTGTAAAAAAAAGAATTCGCATCACTTGATTTGGTGTTACTAAATTATTTTAGTCTCTATTTTCGTTTTCGTACCATAAAAGGAGAAATAATTTAATAAGAAATTATTAAGTCTTAGACAGAGCACATCGGTAGCTAAGTTGGAAGAGATAGGTTCGTGGGTTCCAGTCACACTTAAACTCAGTCGATAATTTTCTACGTGCAATTTTCACTTTATTACTTCAGTTCTGAAAACAAATCTTTCTATTGTGGTATTACTAAGGCGATTTCTTTGACTACAATAATTTAAATAGTTTTAAGTTTTAATTTTCGTTGAGTGTTGCACAGCACTACAGACTAGGTTATCGAACTATCTTTATGGGCAGTGCTGACACTGCAGCCAGGCCAAGGTAAGAGGAAAGGGAACTTTATTTATTAACCTGTAAGTACCGTACAAGGAAACTATGAAACACTTTAAATGAGATGCAATTAGAGCGGGTACGTTAAACTTAAAATTCTTACTTCTATCGACACTTGATCTCAATCCAGTAAAATACAGAATTCGATTTTTGGTATGGAAAAACAACTGAACGGTTGACCGTTTACTAAAGCCGTTAGACGTCATTTTGTTGAAAAACACAATCAATAACAAAAGTGCTTTATAGCTACTTATCACGATCAGAACAACGTATGTGATGTTTTTCAGTTCTTATTATTACTTAATTACAAGTGAAAATAAGAACCAACTATTAAAATAAGAACCATGATTTAATAGTTTTTTAATATTTGTTAATACTCAGTTTTTTTTTTCAACAAACACACCAATTTCCTAGCCCCAAACTAAGCGTGAGCTTGTGATATGGTGACTAGGATAACGGATAGAAATACTTAAATACATATAAACATCCATGTACAAATGCTCGTGCTCATCACACAAACATTTGCCCCTTGCGGGATTCGAACCCGCAACCGCCTGGTTTAGAAGTCCTTTTCTTTGTTTTGAATTTTTGGTTTCTTATTTAAATTTATGTAACCATGTTTTAACCTCTGACATTTAACCCCCAAAAATCCGTTCACCGTCACCTGACTAGCCCCCATAAACAGTCACCGAAAACCGTATGCAAAACGAGAGGCCGCCCGTTTCGGCTATCGCGGGTCTTCTCTGTTCACCGCATTCCCCGCGTGCTTGCTTGACATAAATCCGGACCGAACGAGGTTGTGGCGACTCGTCCCGGGGGGCAATTAGCTTCTTTTTCGAACGATTTTTCCGACTGGCCAGTGCGTGAGTTCTATTTTGAACGATTTTTCGGACTGGCAGTGCGTGGGTTAAGGATGTAAAGACCTACCACGTAACTAGATGTTGCAATGTGCGAAAATTACGAAAAGCTTTTAGAAAACCAATGAAAGCCTCAAACTAGATTTAAAAAAGCAATGATAGCTTTAAAATAATGAACATTTGTCAAGTCATATTTCATTGCTCTGCAATTTCAATGGTAATCGTAATATAACTTTTGAATATGTCAGAATTGCAATAGTTTTCAAGTTACAGGTCTGTTGAAACGTTTGAACTGGCAAAGACAGTCAATTTTGATAAAGTGCAATTTGGTTTGGTTCATTATTTACATGCGTCTTTTATTATTTACAACGTTTTTTTCCAACTTGTTTCGCCGTATGGCAAACGTCTCCGACATGAGTAAAAGCACAGATTACATAATCAAAAGACTATACCATAAAAAGAAACGTGTTTTTTATAAAAAATAAGGATCATAATGCTAGGGTTCGTTATTGGCAATTTCCGAACTTGATTTTACCACTGTCTGTTTATTTCAAAACCTAACATTAGTTGTGTGTGTACTACTCGTGGAGGTAAATATTTCATCAGTATGCTAACTAAAAGCCGTGCTAATAGGCACCTAGCAGTTCAATACCTAACCTAAGTTGTGTGTGTACTACACGTGGAGGTAAATATTTTATCAATATGCTAACTATTAGCAATGCTAATAGGCACCTAACTCTTATTTTTATCCGACTGCGGAAGGAGGGTTATGTTTTTCGAGCGTATGTATGTATGTATAATTGCTTGGCACGCTCTACAGCCCACACAACTGGGCAGGTTTTGACATATGAGGTGTCGTTGGATTCGTCAAATTGTGAGAGTGACATAGGTTATATACATTTAAAAATGGCGCCCGCAAATGGGAATAAAGGGGGGACGGGGGATTTTTTTTCCTTACCATAACAATATGGGTATCAAATAAAAACCAGTAAAAATACCATTTCAAAAATATTATAATTTTTTTGCAGTCGTTGTAGTGTTTTGTTTTTCAATAATTATGTTTGCTTGTTTATTGTCTTAATCTACAAATTCACTATCCACATTCATTATATCGCTTGTTCTCACCCTGGTTCATGGTTCTCCTTCACAATAGCGCCGCGCCATAAAGGTCAGTCCACATCAACCCACGACATTTGCTATACTAATTACGCCCTCGCGTTTTGAAAGGGCTTCAAATCAACACGTTATTTGACTTCAATTATATTTTGTTAGGTCGTATTGTATGTGGAACATTGCATCGCTTTACAAAGCTATAAGGCAAAAAAACTCGAATTTTTCAGATTTAAAATGTCATAAGGAATAATTAATACAATGATATCAGAGCGCCATTTAATAAAAGAGCGCTTACTTTATATAATTGTTTTTAAATCGTCTTAAAATTAATTAAAAGTTAAGTTACATCATTTTGATCGCAGATAGCTTTGCCATCATACGAGGTTACATTAATGCGGTTTAAACTGGCTATAGAAAATGTATGGTACGTGTTAATTCAACGTTCGCGTGAATGTATGAGGGATTTTCCTAGTGTCATAAATCAGTACTTTAAAATCTGCTAGATGACGTTGTAAGTCAGGTAGATTTTTATTTATGAAAAAGACTGGTTTTTGCTTTGATTACGTTATAGTGTTCATGCTGCCTCGTTGGCCTAGTGGTCAGCACGCTGGGTACTATCCATAAGGTCCCGGGTTCGAATCCCGGGTCGGGCCGAGAGTGTTTGAGTTTTTCTGTCTTGAAATTACTCAGACACAGCTCCGGAGCCAGGAAGTTGGTGGTGTTAACACCCCCGTGCCTCGGAAAGCACGTTAAGCCGTTGGTCCTGCGACTGATTCTCTCTACGGTCATGTCGGACTGCCGTCTCACCGAATTATGAAGTGAAGAACAGAGACTGCATCTGTGTATTGCGCACACACTTGTGCACTATAATATGTCCCGCGCAGTTGGCTAATCTCTGTTGAGATACGAGGGTCAAACTGAAAGTTCTTAGAAAATCAAAAACTGATTACATTAGCCAGTTATTAGTTTTATTATATCTTTTCAAAATATTGTCCATTGACGTCAATACACCGCTGCATGCGATGGAACCACTGGGAAAAGCACTTTGCCCACTCGTCCTTAGGGGTCTCTTCAATGGCATCGCGATACGCAGCCACCGCTTCTTCAGCATTCATAAACCGCTTTCCTTTAAGGTTTTCTTTAATTTTTGGAAATAAATAAAAATCACAAGGCGCGAGGTCGGGGCTATACGGCGGGTGACCCAGTAATTCAACGTTTGATGGCGCCAAATAGTCGATCGTTCGCTTGGCGGTGTGCGACGAGGCGTTGTCGTGGTGAAGGAGGATCCTACTGCGAGGTCGTTTCTCTCGAACTTTTTCCAAGACAAGTGGCAAACAATTGGTAGTGTACCATTCTGCAGAAACTGTTTTTTGATCCTCTAACACAATTGTTGCGAAATGACCTATCCTTCCAAAGAACGAGGCCACCATTTTTTTTCCCGCACTTCGATCTCTCTTCACTTTAGTTGGCAACTCCTCGAAAGGAAACACCCACTGAGCAGATTGTCTTTTGGTTTCAGGATCATAACAGTAAATCCAGCTTTCGTCACCTGTTAGTATGTCGAACACAGCATTTGAGTCACCTCCGTTAAATCTTTCAATCATTTTACGGCACCAATCCACACGATGGAGTTTTTGAGCCTTAGTCAAATTATGAGGTATCCACCGGGCGCAAAGCTTCCTGACCGCTAAATGTTCGTGGAGGATTTTGTGCACTTGACTCATACCGATGCCTAAGCTTGTCCGAATCTGCTGATAGGTCACTCTTTTGTCAGTCTCTATCATACGCCGCACAACACAGATGTTATTTTCAGTCGTCGCCGTAGAAGGCCGTCCCTCACGTACATCATCAGTGAGATTAGTGCGACCACGTTTAAACTCATTAAACCAGTTGTAAACAGTCGCACGAGATGGGGCTTCATCGTGAAAGGCTAATCGTAGTCTATCATAACTTTCTTGTTGACTTAAATGACATCGAAAGTCATAAAAAATCATTGCACGAAAATTTTCTTGTGTTAAATTCATTTTGACGTGACACAGACAATTTTCAATTTGCCGCCAAGTCGTAAAACAAATGACAAATGAATGAAATATATACTCAGTAATATTGGCAAAGAGTTCTATTTTCAAATTTTTGAATATTTTTTTATTATATTGTTTATAAGTGGCCAGTTCTAAGAACTTTCAGTTTGACCCTCGTAGGCCGCCGTGGTCGAAATTCGGCTAAGAGGACACAATTTTCATGTTTAACATATTTAAGATTCTTGCGTACACTGAGAAGTATTTTTTTTACAATTTAATTTTAAATTAAATTTAATTTTAACTATATTCTCAAGAGGTGCTTGTGGCGCAGTGGTGGCAGCGCTTTGGTAGTGATACCAAAAGTTAAGCAACCCACGGCGCGGTCGTGATTGGATGGGTGACCATTCCGACCATTTAAGTGACGTCCATGACAAGCATCTTTGTGCAAGCAACGAAGGCACGTTAAGCAGTTGGTCCCGGCTAATATCTGTGGTATTAGTCGTTAAGCCTAGTCAGAGGCCCTAGGGCGGCTTGATAACTTCTGACAGTAAGGTTTGTCACTTGCCTTACATACACCCCTCCACCAATCCGCACTGAGCCCGCGTGGTGAAGTATGGCTCGTTCCTCCTCATAGTTGAGGTGAGGCCTTTTCCCAGCAGTGGGATCTAATAGGCTGACTTATTTATATTCTCAAACACGCTTATTTGTGACGTGATTACTTCCACCACCATGTCTGTACACGTAATATAACAACATTTTGTTTTTGTTTTAGGTTCAACGATTTCGACGCAACATTTTATATAACTTAGATGAACAGCGCCATCTTTCAACATAAAATTAAACTAAAATTTTGAGCTGTCAGAAAATCAATCCCTCATTAGCGGGGACACGCTTGTCTCACAGTCACATGTATATCTAGTTTTATTTCTTAACGTTTTATTATAAACGTTACATTCATCTGTAATCTCAAAACTAAACAATTTTGATTGAAATTAAAAATTAACCTGTATCAAACGTATTTAGTATTTAAAAAAAATAAGTTATTCGTAATTTTCTTTTCACACCCTTAGTTTCAGCCACAACCGAGCCTGCAGGCGACACCGCCATACGCCAGAGTGTCAGACGATAGTGTCGGGATGTCAGAAATGTCCAACACTACGAAATAACAGGCCGACCAGCCCTTATCGTGTTCGCATTCGATTTTTGAAAGTATTTATTTAAATACGCGCTTTGGCCAACTGCTAGTCTGTATAAAGGCCCAAAGGTCTTTTGATCTTTGAGCGAGTTATTATACTGGACCGCGTCAAATGGTTATAGTTTTGTGTGTCTTGGCCCGAGCGTCTTTTATCGAGATATAATGTCAAAATATAAACCATCATGGCCTCATCACAAAAAACTTAGTACCAGGTTTAAGCCACGACTTAATATTAGCTGAAAAATTAGAAACGAATGATACATTCGTGAAATTACCTCATAGGGAAACACTTTTCTGATTGGTCGGCTAATATTTGGTCCTGGTTTAAACCTGGCACAAAGTATCTTCTAATAAGGCCGTAGATGTTTTATGAAACTAAGATAGACACCCCGTTATTCCAAAAACTTAGTACCGGGTTTAAGACAGGACTAAACTATTAGCTAGCCAATTAGTCAAGCGCTTCTCTATTAGGTTATGTCACGAATGTGTCATTCATTCCTCTGTTGTCGGCTAATATTTAGACCTATTTTAAACCTGGTCTAATTTTTTTGTAATAACACCGTGTCGGTGTTAGGTTGGCTAGGTAATAGCTTAGTGCGGGCTTAAACCCGGTACTAAGTTTTTAGAATAACGGGGATAGTGTTAAAGTAAGTAAAAGAAGGCTAATTTGAAAGTAGCGACACATGGTTAACGTTACTTAGGCACATGTTCACCAATTTTTAAGTGGGCGATGAACCTCAATGGTCAGTTACCGGCTGTTTAATAATTGGTGAACTTTGGTCTTAATAATGTGACCGTTGTCAAGTCCTGCCGTACTCAGAGACGTCAATCAAAGTTAATCTTTCATTAAGTCTCATGAATTCCGTTTCTATTTCATTGACATAGAAAGTGACAGAACGAGACTTAATCAAAGATTAAATTTAATTGACTCTGAGTACGGCAGTTATTTATGTGTCAATGATTTTGATCGGCCATATTATCCATAGATAGGACTGCCTCGTTGGTCTAGTGGTCAGCACGCTGGGCACTATCCACGAGGTCCCGGGTTCGAATCCCGGGTCGGACCGAGACTGTTTGGGTTTTTCTGTCTTGAAATTACTCAGACACAGCTCCAGAGTCAAGAAGTTGGTGGCGTTAACACCCCCGTACCTCGGAAAGTACGTTAAGCCGTTGGTCTTGCGCCTGACCTCTCTACGGTCATGTCGGAGAGCCGTCTCACCGAATTATGAGAGTGAAGGAACAAAGAGTGCACCTGTGTAATGCGCACACACTTGTGCACTGTAATATGTCCCGCGCAGTTGGCTAGTCTCTGTTTAGATAGGCCGCCGTAGTCGAAATCGGCTAGGAGGACATTATTATTATTATAGATAGACAAGGCACACTGTTCAAATTAGTCAGAACAGCTACCATTTGCTTCAGTTATTAATCTTTAAATGAAATAAGCTCTATTATATAGTCTGTTTATGTAAAGAAAATAACTTTCTAATCCTTTCCTTACCATTTATCTCATTTTTTTATCTTTAAACATTATATTTGAAAACTCACGTAGGTATTTGCCAGCATAAACTTTTAACGAAATTAAAAGCACAATAAAAACTTCCCTATCTTCTCCAAGCTTAGAGCGCCATCTTTTAGCCATTTGAGTTTGCATCTGCACCGAAGCTTTCCAGTTAAAAGCGACATCTCGCGGCAAGTCTGCCTGTGGGTTGTAACGCCGCCCGCCCTACATTCCCGCCTAAGTAAGGATTCTCGGGCAATGTGATAGATGGCGCTACCATGTGTTCAAAATAATTCAAATGATTTTTTATCTATTTAGTTAGCTACTTTAGAATCAATGTTGTAAGCAAAATCGTATAAAAAATATTTACTGCTTAGTAGTAAAAGAAAAATATTTTCGATGTCAAAACTTGTATGATCAAGCAAGTCACTGTAATAAAAAAAAAACTCTTAATACTTTGGTATTTCTGTTTACTTTATTTGAAAGGTTACTTTCTTAAATCATGACCTACATTTATTGTTAAATTAAAATAGGCTACATCAAGGGCAAGTTACCTGAGACCAGGCATAATAATTTTCGATAAAATAAGATAGATGTCGCTGGCAGTTTCAAATAGTGCTAAAACTCTTACTTGTTACTTACTACTACTTCTTACGTTTACGCGAATTGTTGAACTCATTAAAACACCATTTTACGGATTACTTCACGATTTATTTACATTTTATTTAAAACCTGACGTTTCGAACACTTTACAGCGTTCGTGGTAACAGGGAGACCAAGGTTTTATTTGTCAATTACAAACATTTGAAAAATTAAACTACCGTCACTCATTAATATTAATTTACGTTCCTATTTACGCAGAAACAGCTAACCGTGTCTTGAGATCTTTACTGCGAGGTGTCGTTTTAGTTTTTGCTAGAATAGGATCCCATGCCGGTGGAACTTTCCAACCATCTTCTCTATTGAAATTTGGATGTTTTCTAATTTTAATGGCTTCACGTAGCATTCGAGGAATAAAACGCCGTTCTTGAGCAAGTATTTTTGGTTGGTCGAAACGAATGAAGTGGTTGGGTTTGTCTTACATACTTACTTTGTTCACACACTGCAGATTTCGTGTTCCGTCTATTAATAAAATGTAAATAAATCTGTCTGTGTGTCTATTATCTCTTGACGCTTAAACCACAGAACCGATTGAGATGAAGTTTGGTATGGAGACAGTTTAAGACCCTGGCAAGGACATAGGCTACATTTTGTCGCGATATAAAAACATTAAAGGGGTTAAAGGAGGGATGAAGGTTTACATGGAAAATCCAACTCTTGCGGGAGAAGTCGCGGGGAACCAGTAGTGTATGTATAATTGTTTGGCACGCCCTAAGGCCCAAACGGCAGGACAGTTTTTGACATATGAGGTGTCGTTGTATCCGTCTGAATTGTAGTAGTGACAAACGCTGTATTGTAAACATTTTAAAAATGGCGCCCGTAAATGGCCGAGGTCCCGGGTTCGATTCCCGGTCAGGCCAATGTAGAAAAATATTTTTCTATATTGTCTTGGGTCTGGGTGTTTGTGGTACCTTCGTTGTTTCGGATTCCCATAACACAAGTGCTTTAGCTACTTACTTTGGGATCAGAACAATGTATGTGATGTTGTCCACATTAATTGATTTATTATTTAATTTATTTATTTATAAATGCAAACAAAGGGTGGGAGGAGCAATATGGGTATCAAACGAAAGCCGATAAAAACCATTTCTAAAAATTTATTTATGTCAACTATTTATTCATTTACTATGTCACTGCCGCGCTGAGAGTAAATTGCTCGTAGGTAAGTATATATATATATATATTTTTAATTAAGTTTATCAACTGCGGATACAATAATACTTGCTTATATTTAACACAAATGGTAACAAATAATTGTTCGACAGATTTACAGACAAACACAACTTGCTCAATTATAATTTATACACACGTTTACGCGAAAAAAGACCTGAACAAAAACCTCTTTCAATTAAGTACTTTAGAAAAATAACTAACATAAGGAACATATTAAAAATATACATATTAAAAAGAAGCCATGTAGGTACTTATTTTTTGTCTCAAACCAATAGAATACTCACACCAAATTTATCGTCAAGTGGGACATTAAAGTGTTGAGGGTGTAATCCCAAAAACATTGATGAAAGCAACGCGGCATTACAGCGTTAAGAAGCACTTGAAAATTTCGACAGGCTCTGCCAACGCCAGGGTGGCCGAGAGGTTAGGCAATCGCCCGGCATGCGAGGAACGCGGTTCGATTCCCGCCTCTGGCGGTCATCATTTTTTCAAGTGCAATAATATATTTGGGACATTAACGTTATTAAACAAAAAGGTTAGTAACCTTAAAGCATTGTCCACTCCAAAACGTTATAAAATTGTGTTTCTAAAACAATTTGTACGTCTTCAAACAGATGTTCTCCCGACAAAGCTCAATAAATAATGTCCAATAAACGGTGCTGCGATAGCCAGCAATGTTTATTTGTTGTTCAACTCGTAATGAGGACTTGGAAATGTTAGGGGATGGTGCAAATCACGAGAAAATATTTTGTTGAATTTGGTTCTCATCACAGTTTATACTTAAAGGCTACCGGATTAGTAATGTCCTTCTAGCCGAATTTCGATTACAGCGGCATATTTCAACAGAGATTAGCCAACTGAGCGGGAGATATTATAGTGCACAAGTCTGTTCGCAATACACAGGTGCACGCTCTTTTCCATCAATCTCATAATTTGGTGAGATGGCTGTCTGGAATGATCGTAGAGTCAATCGTCATTTTGATTTTTGACACCAAACTTGTGTACCAAACGTAAGCAAGAGTACACTCTTTACAACACTGTTTACTTAGAAATCAAAATGCTTTTTGGCGTTTTTTTCGAAACCCAGCGTATACAAATAAATGCCTTTGGCCTTTAGGTTTCATCCGTTACTAAATTGTAACCTTATATACTTTGGTGATCTTTGGTAGATTAAGTTTGACTTAATTTCGCTGAGATTCTTACTTCATGCACAACCAAGTTTGTTTATTGTGTAAAGATATAGGTTTTAAGAATACAAGTACATCATCACATCACCCTGGTTGATGTTCGTAAATCAAAATGGCGTTTTGAGAAACTGCCTCCTTAATAAAAATATAGTGACTCAAAAATGGCACAACAGACTGACACTGAAGATAGCTTAGCCGAATACCTTTCAAATTAAAATTCTTGCATTGTCTTGTAAAATAAATAAACATGAAGTTTCGGATGACTGTTATGGTAAAAGCGTATCGTAGAAAAACGTATCAATATGAGGATCATGATATTGATGGCACTAAGAAGGATTCGTTTCAAAATGACAAAAATCCGATTTGTAATAAAGGTATTTAATTGCCCGAACCGTCATCGCATAACTCGAACCAGTGGATCGTGAAGCCGTCGGATGCCGAGGCAACTGGGATCACCTATAGCAACGCTCAGCCCCTGGGGTATCTATGGTAACCCTCCCTCTCCTGGTACTTATGATTCGCAGCTAATAACGAATATAAATTGAATACCACGCAACTATGTCGTGAATTTCTGATTGAGGCCTGTTCAAGGGTTAATATTGGAGTTTTAATTGAAAAGTTTAATCGATAGTTTATGGTATGTACAGGTTCTCCATTAAATGAAGGATATTCCATTCACTACAGTTCGGCTTCATCATTTCATTCGATAGTTTCAAACGGAAGTCTTGCCGTTATTAAGATTTTGATTCTAATTTCCTAATGTTCTTGGATATAATTTCAAGTAAAAGAGAATATTGATGTCTTGAAAATGGGAAACCTTGAAAAAAGGAGCATGATGTGACCTAGTATGTGAGTAGCTAAAAAAATCTATCATTTACTAGACACCCTGGATTTTGATGAATGTTTCGGTACAAGTGAGGGGTTAATATCGTTATGGTTTAATGCTCAGTAGACCGTGCTTTTGTACGACAAACAAAACTGACACGATTACCACTCGAAATTCGCGCAACCCCTAGAGGGGTCGGGAAAACCGTTCAGGGCGATGGCCCCCTTCGGTGGGTTCTGTCGCTGTCCGCGGCTACGGACAGGTCACTGGGTTGGGGAGACGTTACCGTCTCGCGTCCTGGGTTGGATTGGCGCTGGCGAGCTTTTCAGCTACGAGCCAGCGTCGAGGTCAGTTTGGGTGGTGTCATATCCGGTGGTCATCAACTATCAGCGAGGCTTGCGCCTGCAAGCTGATAGTCGGGTCAGTCCTATTGCTGCTGTCCTCGTCATCATCACTGGCGATGAGGAGGTCTCGCGGGAAAGCTCGGAGTCGAGTCGAGCTGTCGTCTGGTGGTCTCGAGTGGTACGTAGCGGGGGGCAGCAGCGCAAGACGTCATTTCTGACGTAGCGGGGGGCAGCAGAGACACGATTAACATACCGTGTTTTGGACATGCAAAAACATTCAATATTCGGTTGAGAGTAATAAATTACCAGGGTTATTGAAAAAATACCAATAACCTCATAAGGGCCGATTCTTGTACTTTTTGTGTCTGATTTTTAAGTGTTTTGCGAGATTACGTTTTTAGGTAACATAGAGAAAGTAATTGTATTTTGACACCGGAATCGGCCCTTAGGAGTTTTTTAGTGTTTTATTAATAACATTTAATTAATTTTATTTATTAACTTAAATCTAAATTCTGATTTTCGTTTAGAAATAATTAAAATTATTTAACTACAGGTATGACAATAACATACCTATATTATACTAGCTAGATTTGGGGTTTATACAATTTACATATAATAATATGTGCGTTCTGATTATAATTCGGTCTGATTATAAAAACGCGTGCTACAATGCTGGCAAATAATGTACAAACCTTTTCAATAAATAAAATGTGTAAGCTAGTATGTTCAAAGAAAAAAAAAGCAATATCAAATAGTTGACAATATTACGACCGTTTAATATAAATTGTGGCGAACGCTTTGTGCTCTGTCTCGAATATACCATATTGGATAGGAAGTATATTGAAATGTATGCCTGCTTTATGAATCTACAGTGAAGGCTTTTTATGATACATGATTTTTTATGTGAAGTCGGTCTTTATAAGCTTATAGGTACAGTCGAGTTCGTTAATAAGGCTTCAAAAGGCTTTAAATACAAATGTACATAAAAGGGAATGCTGAAGTATATATCTGAGCAGATTCATAAATCATACTTAAAAAAACTTGCTCAGATAATTATTACCCTTTTAAGTACATTTATAGTTGAATAAACTCGACTGTGCTTACTTTTAAAACAAGTGAGTTTATATTGGCTTCTGCTGGATCTGTATTGAATTTTATAAAGAGGGAAAGTTTGTGAGTACCTGTTTTAAGGAAGTAATATTTGGAACTACTGATCCGATTCTAAAAGTTATTTTACTACTAGAAAGTTACGTTATTTCTGAATGAAGGCTTTACTTTATTTTTTTATTTGCAGTTTTATATTTTAGGTTGTAATGATAAGACTGAAAAAACGCGATAGCTGAGTTGAGAAAATTACACTTCTCATCCATGAGATCGTGATTTTGATTCCCATCTGTACCAATAAGTTTGTCTAACAATTTAAGTAAAGTTTTTTTCAAAGACATCGCTGTCTAACGGTTCCCCGTTAAAAAACATTGTGAGGTTGCCTGCACACTATGTGGCCAGTGTGTGAAATGAAGAAGGCAATCGCATACCACTCTATTAAAACTATTGCCAAGAAAATCGTCGTGTATTTTTCATTCCACTATGAAGAGCTAAGACTAAAACCTGTCAATATCGCGAGTTGGTATTTTTCAAAATTCCATTACTCATTTTTAACGAACTCCAAAACTTCACGGCTTCCGGAGCCGAAATATTAAAATTCTATTTCGTATCCGATAATACCAGTCTCATGCAAAATGCATTCAATAACATTCTTTACTTCATACGCGGATGCCACTCGAACGTAGGTAATTCATGTAAAACTGGCTTTATTTGAATTTTATGCGTTCAAATTTTTGGTGTGTTCCAACCCTAGCTGCAAAGTAAAAAATAAACAGCCTTTTAATGATTTTAATTAAAGCACTTTATTTTAATAGGCACACAATTTGACCGCAATCTCATCTGATGGTAAGCGACAATGCGATAATTACTTACGTGTTTTCAAGTGACACTGGTTGAACTAGTATGCTGCTACATAATATGGCATTTTTGTTACAAAGGCACATCGCATACTGTTTTAAGCAAATTGTAATTAAAGTCATCCTATATATATCCCACTGCTGGGAGAAAACCCTGACCTTAACTATGAGGAGGTACGAGCCATACTCTACCACACGGGCTCAGTGCGGATTGGAGGAGGGGTGTGTAAGGTAAGTGACAAACCTTACTGCCAGATGTTATCAAGCCGCCCTAGGGCCTCTGACTAGGCTTAACGACTGATACCAACAGATATTAGCCGGGACCAACTGCTTAACGTGCTTTCCGAAGCACGGAGATGCTTGTCATGGACGTCACTTAAATGATCGGAATGGTAACTTTTGTATCACTACCATAGCACTGCCGCCACTGCGCCACAAGCACCTCGATTAACGAAAAAATATTTGTTAAAATTACTTATCGCACTTCAGTTTCATTAGCCATTCTTTTTGGCGAGTTATTGTTTTATAATTAATTGGTTATGTTTCTTTCCACCAAGTAATATTCAGACAAATGTATTGTTGGCATAACATACTCTTTGCAAAATATTTAATGGCATGGTAAGACAAACTAAAATATATATCAAAGGGTTAGCGGCTGACTGTTTGCCTTTAATGTATCGCCTACTTAGATATTTTAAAGAGATCATACATACAGCACCTACTACTGAACGCAGTTTACGTAGATAAAATAATATGTTCATGTGTTTCAAAAATTCTAGAATGGACATTTCTAATACGGCCTGAAAACTGTAGTGGCTGTTTTAAGATAAGTCCAAAAGATTTTTATTACATCTGTTGTTCAATAAATTTAATATTTTATTGAATAAACCCTCCTTCGAAGTGGAGTCTGGTGATTCATATCGTATTGAAATGGTAACGATTTTGTGGTAGCGGTGTATCACTTTGAGAAATCACCTCCATTCTTTTTAGCTTTAGTTCGTATTCATATTGTTGGTTTCAATGACTCCTTTGAATACTGTGCGCTTGAAAAAAATAAATTAAATAAATAAAATAAATTACCTTTGAGTAAAAAATATATTAAAGTAATATTCAAATAGCTTAGGAGCATTACAGTTGATTTACCTAATCGTCGAATGATTCAGAAGATACGCTGTATGTAGTTTATTTTATTAACTAGCAGTTCCCCGCGACTTCGCCCGCGCTAAAAGTCAGATCTTCCATACAAACTTTCATCCCTTATTTCACTCCCCTGATGATTTTATATCGCGATAAAATAGCCTATGTCCTTCCCGATCCCTAAAACTATCTCTGTACCAAATTTCATTTGACTCAGTCCAGTAGCTTCGGAGCCTATGCAATACAAACAAACCATCAAATCTTTCCTCTTTATAATATTTAGTGTAGATGTCGATTGTTTTCAAATAATACTCAGGGATGATATGATAACAAGCAGGTTCAATTTTAGATTTCATTTCAAAATTTACCCATAAAAAATAATTTTAAAATAAAATAACAGCACAGGAGGCCATCATGATGGCCTTGTAAGGTAGCAGGTTTGCACCTGAATGATGTCTGATGAAAATTAGACGGTGGCTTATCTTAATCGAGATAAAACTGCGCGGGTCATAATATTATAGTGCACAAGTGCACTCTTTGTTTCTTCACTCTCAAATTTCGGTGAGACGGCAACCTGTCATGATCAGAGAGATTAGGCGCAGGACCAACGCCTTAACGTGTTTTTCAAGGCACGTGGAGTTCCACCACCAGCTTCCCAACTCCGACTTAATTATACGATTTTCCGTGTTTTTTGTATGTTTACTGGATACAAGAAAAGTAAGTTGGTGCAAAGAAGTCGTACCAAACTTACCTTAAAATTGCATCACCCTTTTCGACCATAATTTTTATTTTCTAAAGCACAGATTGTTAAAAGCCTGTCATCTCCTAAAACAAATTTTGCAATGACCGCTGTCCTATCTTGCCCTTATTTATACAATTCTACAGTGGTGTTTCTCAAAATGTCTCATTAGCGGAATATAACGACCGGTGCAAAGTTAGATTGGAGCACAGTTTGATTACTAGCAGCCTCTGATAGGCAATTTCCTCCTCTTTGTACAAGCTTCCTGTATACGAATATTTCGCATAGATTTAACGTTTCGTGTTCTGTTTTTCAGTTTTCAGTTCCCCTTTGTGGTTGGAATTCGGGAAACCAAAAGGTAAAGGGGAGCTTGGATTTTCGATTCCGCTATTACCTACCTAATCTTATATCTGGTAAGTTTTTTAGAAACGCATACCCTGTAATAATTGACTTGGGCTGTAGGAAAACCGATTTGATATCGAATTTTAATTTGATATCGATTCTTTCTTAATGTTTTGGATTTTCGTGTGTGTAAATATTTACGTAATGATCCTGGTACACAGTACTTTGGGCATGCACAAAAAAATATGGAAACAAAGTTTACCTTTGTCAGACTGTTTGCCATTTTTAATGGGATTCAAAATTGATCTAACTATAATTATGTTAATTTACTTTAACGCATGTTTTGTAAACGAAAGACTTAATAAACTTTGTCTTTTGTAGTAACAATTAGCGTTGAGTTTATTCTTTTTTTATAGACCTTGTGCTTGTGATTCTCTGAACCATTATGGGAAGTGTAAATGAAAAGCAACTTATTGTAATCATTTTAATGTTTGCAAGTTTTAACAAAATTCACTTAAATTACGCTCACAAAAATTGATCGACTGTGTCTTCCAATTGAGCTCAAACCCATGACCCTTCGCTTTCATTCCGTAAAACACTATTGTAAATGAAAATATATTCAAAACTACAAAGTCACGGCAGATCTTTGTTGCAACAAGCATGACACCACTTTATATCAATTTGGTGAACTTTAAAGAATAAAATATAACCCCAGTCCTTTATCACCACGAACATTCTCCTGAGATTTATTTTCTTAACCCTAAAAAGGGGTAGCTGTAACCCGTTGCGGTAAATGTAAAAACAGTGTCTGTACGACCGGATCTACCTACGGACGGTGATCGTTTATAAT